>OY720379.1:15425321-16675321 GCA_963082945.1 Cerastis leucographa | reverse complement strand
TCATGGCCGTCAAACCGCTCCAATTAATTGAAGATGAAACAAAGCGATTTTGGTGAGACTCGAGACAAATAAAATTAACCCGTGATTTTCTAACCTGAAAATAACACACTTTGCGGTTAACCAATGTTATTGTCACTAATGTTTCTTCGTCCTTTAATGACATTCAACACGACAAAGTAAACCTAAAAAAATGCAGGATCCGGGAAAAAACTACACTCGAAAGCGAATTTCTGCCCATGGCTCTGTTTCGGCTGAAACCGAAAATAGAACGTATAAAATAAAAAAAATACTGCTGTATTTTTTACATCTTATAAGTTCTATTTGCTTCTCTGGTTTTGACAGACGATTAGCCCTATTGTCACGAAATCCGCCCCTAAAGATTTAATTAACTTTAGCTTCTTGAATATTGATTTGAAACTGTGACTTAGTCTTCAAGTTAGGAATGGTACGGCCGCGCGGTTTGTAAGATACTAATAGTGGAGGAACTGTGCTGTCTACCGAGTGAAGCGGCACCGCATGTACATGGAAGTCTACGCCCGCATCCGCCTCAGCGCCCATAATTATAGTTAACTGTTTTCTGTTTTTTAAATTGCAAAGAAATTGTCACGGTCGCATTAATCGCAGCCGCCATTGCACATTTAATAAACCGACACTAATCAAACAAGGTAGTTTCGGCATAGTACCGTCAAAATCATGAGATGATGACTCAGCTCTTTTTTTTTTTTTTATAAGTATCAGCAAATTACCGGTGTCGATTTTTGCATCTTGTAATTAATAAAAGTATTTAGTCTTTGAACTTGATCAACCATCGATTACCCTAAGTAAAAAAAAATGGGGAAAGCTAGATACAATAGGTAAGTTTGTAGCCCCAAAAGTTAGTTTTGGAATTATTTTAGTTTTTGAGATACAGTCACTGGCTGCCACTAAGATTAATAATCATGAATATTGCAAAAACAGTAACAATATCTCAAATAGACTCACATTTCAGATATTGAAAGTAAACAACCCAATATTTCTCAACGAAAGGTTACGAACTCTAAACACGTCAACGTTATTCTTATTTATATGATTAATTTAGTAATATATTGCTTTTACAGTACCTAAGTATTGATATTTCGGCTCACTCACAGGCAGAAAGAACGAGTTATGAGTTATGACTGATTGCAACATAACAGGAATGAGGATGACAATACCCAGTCCCACCCGAGAACGGTGTAAGAGAATAGGGGTGAAGAAAACGACATTCTATTTTGTCGACGTCAGACAGGTAATACAAAAATATATGACACGTATTTTTTGTTTTATCAAAATATCAAAAAATTACTTAGTTAAAACTCATTAAAGTTGGAGAGTGGGGGCTCACTACGTCACAAGTAGGTATAAAAATTACCTACATGTGACGTCATGCGCCATTTCAACTCAATGTATCTCCGTAATTTTATGACCACGTGAAAAAAGAAAAAAAATGTGATAATCCCCTGTTAGAGAGTATTAGGAGTCCACATTTTTCCGGAAGTGTCATTATGACAACATCACGCTGTTTTTATTATGGCGTATAAGTACTGCCGGTTACTTTATTTTCCTTTGATAGAATTATCGATTCGAATTTCGTCCAGAGCTATTGTATGTAACCTAGCTTTCCGTTAAAAGATTTAACAGACTTGGTTTAATAAATTTATTTAATTTATTAAAAAATTATTTGTTTAATACATTTTAAAAAAAATGGTGTATGCACCTTCCTTTTTTAATTATATTAATATTATTTTTATAGTTACTTTTAATTTTAACCTGTTTTCATTTATTTCGCGAACATCACCAAACGGAATGCATGCCAAAGTTTCGTAATTGAACACCGTTCGCTTCTCGAATTTCCATTTGCTTGCATTCAATTGCAAGTGCAGCCATTCTTGGTACTAAAGCGATAAAGATAATGCGAGTTAAAACAACGCTTGCTTACTTTCTTCGAATAATCAATATTTTGAGTGTGTTATGTATGTACCTACTTTTTAATCATGTTTCTTGGAGACAGATTTTGAGCGGACCAAACCAGGCTTATTGTTGTATCCGTAAGCGGCTATTGGATACAGATTGACAAGAAAATGATCAGCAGTACCGACCTGCCTGTATGTATGTAAGTCAAGCGAGAGAAACACTTAAATTAATATAAGGACAATATCCCACAAAAGGCGTCGAAAATGCTCGCTTCTTTACACTACTACTATATCACAGTATCAAGTGAACATACAGTATATCCAGTTCTGAAAATTTGTAATAAAATACAAATAAACGAACAAGGACATCGCTATTATGATAAAATATCTAAACAAATATGTAGTTCCCCCGTATTCTTATCCGATCTTATGAAACAAAGACTACTTAAAACAAATTTTATTGATAAAGTTGCTATCTTTATCAGAACGACAATTAGCCGACGATCGATCACGATAAATATAATAGATAAACACATAAATAATGCTTTTCTGTGATATATGTTTGTTTATCTACTTTGTGCATGAATTTGAAATCGCGTCTTTACAGATGAGTTAGAAATTTTATGAAACTTCGCGAACCGAGCTTGTCAAAACAATAATACTTACTATTTATTTTGCTTATTACTTACTAAGTACTAATATACGCGAAAGTAACCTTATTCAAAAGTAAACGCAATATTTGGCTTTAATAAGTATCTACCCATTCAAAAAGTTAGCCCAAATCGTTTAAAATGTAGTGTAACATTAAACAGATGTTTTCTACAGCTGTTCACCGAAAATTTAAATTGTTTATTTTATGTGAGTCAGTTAGTTTCCACACCTTGATAAACAATAGACATGGAAAATACCTAATAACAAAATTACCACTTGTCTCAAAAACTAGCTACCGAGTGCTGCAGGCATTCGTGATTAATTATTACCTACAAGTCAACATTTCAGCATGTTCTTATCAATTTACTGAGGCAGGTAATTAAACGCTTACTTATCAAATAATAATGTTTACTTAGAAAAATAAGTAAACGGGCGCTTACGATAAAGGCGTTCGTTTGTACATTTAGAGGATAATGTTCGTCGCAATTCGCAGTGCAATGTATTATTCGCACACCGTTATAAAATACAAGTGTTACATAAAATAATACGTAAGTATTTATCAACAAAAATAATAAACTGTGAACACGCGTTTACCTTCAACTTACTACGCACTAAAACTGTGTGTTATTTTATTATTTCTGAACTGCGCATACGTAATCAAATGACATTTGGCCTGTCGCTGTCCTCGAGGTTAATTTTGTACTACCCTCCAGTGCGTAACAAAGAAATGATCACTACCTATCAGCATAATAAATTCGAATTAAAATGTTTCCATATTCATTGAACGACGTTATGAATATCAATATTATTCACAATTCAACTGAGCAAACTTATTAGTCGGTGAGTGCTGTGATTGTGACAAAGATTCGGAGTAACCGCTTTTCCTATTTACGAACCCCATTAGTGCTTCTAACATGGTTAGCGAGATGCTAACGGTAACGTCTGTCGTGTATATTTTAAATTGTACTAAATGAAACAGCCGTTACGTGGTGACAACGTCAACTAACTTACAAGACTTACTGTTCCGAAGAAAATACAGTTTCACTTAGTTATGGACTGGTTCAGGTAAGTAATTGAAGGAGAAATGTTGGCGGTCACATTGCATCTAGAACCTTGGTGACATTACTTACTTATCCGAAAGCCAGTCTGAAGTTTATCTGACGTACAGTACAGGGTTTTGAACTATTATAATAGCTATTCAAATAAAATCGAAATGGTATGAATAACCTACATACTACCCTCCAAACGCAGCCTGTGGGTTTACATCTGACAAATATTTGCTAAAGCCTTGAAAGTGAAACAATAAAGTAATTATAACGACGTGTTTTAATTATAATTATGACGCTATTTGTACAAGATTTGTTATTATTATCCTTGTTTACTTGATATCCATATTAGTATTGTTTCATTTTAGGTAACTCAATTACATGCAATTACATCGTGTTACTTAGGTCCGTAAAAAACATTGTCGTTATTAAGATTGTGTACTAAAACGTAAAATATTGTGGGTTAATTCGAGAGTTGTTATCGGTGTTAAAAACAGGAAAACCTAGTTTATAAATTAATTGGTATTATTTAAATAAATAGGTACCTACCATAGCGGGAATATTAATTAAAGTAACCAATGTTTGTATAACACTAATAACAAAATTTACAGAAAAACAAAGCACTGTATTTATAAAGTTGTAAATGATGGACATATTCACGTTTTACGTAAAGTGCAAATAGAAATGAAAAAATACTTGTGACATTGACAAAATATTGCTATGGGCGAATGTCACAATTGATAACGATCACCCATAAAAACCATAAGGTATTTATAATATTTTCATGAACGTGCTTAGGGGTACTTATTACTGTGTCGTATATACCGGGTTATTATTTTACCTATGAATATAAAAATGACCCGATATTATCTACGACACAATCGTGCATTTTAACATCAGATAACAACTTATATTTGACGTGTAATTCTGTTTATTTACTATCGCAATAATGACCTTTTAGACTGTTGACGATAACGTTGACTTCATGTTCCTTGTTTAATAAGATATGACAGAACAAAACTTTTTAATGACTACCTACCTATTCAAAATACCTATCTAATAACAATAAAATATCCAATGACAATAAAACAGTAAAAAAAAACTTTATATTCCAGTAATGGTTTTGGTTTCAGCGAATAAATTGAGTCCACATCGGGAAATGGCTGGACGTTGTCATTACTAACACATGCTCCATTAACTTTGGCGAATGATTGCCCATGTCATTACTCAAGGTTTAATACAAAGAAAAGAATCGATTTATTGCCTAGAACCCTAGTTTCGCACTTTCGTGTGAAGACATTGATTATATACTGGAAATAACGTAGTGAAGCGATTAAACAGACAGTGAATTATCAGCATTATTATGGATTAAGCTCATAGCATTTAGAAATCCGATTCAAGGATTCAAACGTGCAATAAATTGCCAGTAATAACTTTGGGCGAATTTCACCACTGAAACTGAACTCGTTTAGAACATCTAAACCGCGTTCAAGAGATGACAGTGTCATCATGTCTATGGAATATTGACTGACAGCTCTTAGAACATAAGTTTGGATTTCTTAGTTTCAAAATTCCGATGATTAATTAAGTCAAGTGTATCTATGTGACCTCGTTGACCCGAGTAAGTAAGCCCAGCAAGGAAAGAAGGTTACCTTAGCAACCCTTGGGTTAGGACCAAGCAGGTCGTGCAAATTACCCTTTTGACCAAAGAGCCCACTAGGATAGATATTTTTAAAAATCATTATTTAATAACCAAGATAAAATCTGCTCCTAATAAATTGGTGACACGTTCGCTTCTTATGATATTTAGACTAGACATTGATTGATGATGATGGACTGTATATCGTAATTACTTTCAGGCTAGAACTGACTGACAAGAAGTTCGCCCTCATTTGTTCTGGACTTCTGATGGTGGTTCAGAACGCCTAAGGTCTATTTTGCCGCCTAACCCCAACCCAACTACATTAGGAACGACTTCCAGAAAAACCGGATGAAGCTACATACCAGTATTTTATATGGATCCACCATTCTGACCTTCACAACCCAGTTAGGTACTGGGTAATAAGATATTATTATTTTCTGAGCATTTCTGAAGGCTTATTTATTACCCTAACATTGCGAGGAGCGGGCGTTGCAAATGCATGCTGGTTTAGGCGAATGCTTATTGTCAGCGTTAGCGAAATTACAGCGAGCATAATAAAGCAACAGGCGCTATTGCTCAGTACGATACCAGAGCTCCGTGTGTCCGGCAATAATGTGAGCTACGAGTAACTACCAACGAATACGTGGAAGGTATTATGATAGTAGCACCTCGTCTGCGAGATTTCTCATGACAGGGACTTTACATGGAGGAAGCGAGCGGTGCCAGCATAAGTTTTTTTGCACGGAAAGCTTACCAACTCGCTTCAAGCCGATAAAATCACATAAGTTTAGATTTTATTTGCTTCAGTCAGGCATTTAGCGATAGTGCTGGCCTCACAAATGGTTCCGAAAGAGGTGCAACTTTTTCAAAAAGACAACTTTGACTGTTTTAATGAGACAAACCCTGCACTTTATTGGACGGCCTACTCCAGCTCATATCTTGAGGCCTATTTTTTATTCAATACTATTGCTGGATAAAGATGTGTGAATAAAAATGAATCTTCAGATGGTTTAAATATGGACACATCAGTACAACCAATAGGCTTCTATTTATCAATGAGCCATTGATAGCTTTACATATTTGGCAATAGGTACCGACATGTCTAATGTAAAACCATGGATTAGTCATTTATAGAGAGCAGCGGTGGCCCAGTGGTGGCAGCCCCGACTTACGAGCAGTAAGCCGTGGGCTCGAACCCTGAGCAGGCGCATTACTTTGTGTAATTTATTTCATCACCGTTGCTCCCAAAAAAGGTGAAGGAAAACATCGTGTGATCTTTGAATTTTTATTTCTAATACCGGTTGTATTAGAAATAAAAATTCAAAGACATATACATATGACATCTACCAACCCGCACTGGGCCCGCGAGGTGGATTACAGCCTACTCTCTCTCATAGAGAGGAGGCCTGTCTCACCAGTGGGAACATTATAGGCTGATGATGATGATGATGGAGTCATTTATCATCGAACAGCATATAAATAACTACCACGGTATTATAATGAAATGAGCGTGACATAAATGACAGCCGTGGTTGACAATTATCCGTGATCAATTATAATAATGTCTAAGTTCTTATTTTGAATAAACTGGTGACCTCAAAAGAAGGATGTCCCGCAAATGATCAGGATTAAAGTATTTAGTAGATTTTATGAAATGATTTATACTGATAATCAATTTTTTTGTAAATAGGTGATAGATTATATCATTTCAATATAATGCCCTTTGTTAACAAGACAGAATTTACTGGAAACATTTCAAGCTTTTTATAAAATTAATAACTTGAATAATGTATCAGAACATGTCATTACTTTACTTATCAAGAAAATAACATCTTGTTATTCATGAAATAACTTTGACAATTTCTATATCACTTTTCCTTGAAGGCTTTCCTTCTCAGAAATGAATTGGGTCGACCTTTTGATTGAAGATCATTGTCAACTGACAAAAATAACATTTATTAAACAGCCATGTGACGAAAATGTCAAAAGTAAAAAAAAAAAAGTTTAAAAAATCTTTATCAATTCCGTTCACTGCTTCGCCCGTGAGAACAGATGTTACCGAACATGATCAAGAAACCCTTTGTTTAAATTAGTTAGAAACATTTTGGATGGTGATTTCGGTGCTGAACAGGCTTCAGTTTCGTTTATGGCAGGATGTCTCACGACTGACTGCTGCTAAATCCCAGCCAAGATAGACGATGATGTCTCCAGCTGCAGTAGCTTGGACATAAGCCACGCCCATTTCCCCCCACCACCGCACAAACGTTTTCAATGACTGTTAAACAGTTTAGGATAAGGTAGTTGACTGCACTAAGAGCATCTTGAGGAAATGTAATTTCCAATATGTAGGTACTACACCCTTAGCATGATATAACAATTTAAACTCAAAAAATATGCTTATGGGTAGTCTATAAAACCAAAACCTACAAAACGGTAACTCAAGAAATATTGAATCAAGTAATAACTAAAATCAAGCTTACACAAGTCTTCACATCCACACTGTCTACATTTATTATAAGTAATCTAAGCTAACTGTAAATAAGTAAAAAAATCTTTAAAAAAAAAAAACTGTATGAACAGAGAGATGGTCGGGTATCAGAAACATCGCTCAGTGGATTCACCGGACATTGACCAAGTTCCACAAGTTTACCATTCCATCCTCTATTGATACTCGTTGTTTTGAATATCGAATTCGCTTCTAGTGCCCAAACAATCGCCTTGTTATAAAAGAATGTTATGTAAACATCGACGGCTACCACCGGCCAGTTCTCAAAACAAGAGTCACAGTTGGATTTTTCTTCTGTAGCTACATACTTATTACCTTAACTCACAAGTGAATTGCTAATAACTCGAGGAAAACTCTTAACTTTAATTTCCAACGTAATTAATTGTGTGCGTAAATATAAAGCTTTTTATGGAGTTTTGTATCGCTAGTTTAAAACCGGTGTAATAACACTTTTAACAGAGTGAGAATTTTAAGCTAAATTTAAATAAAACAACAATAATAATGTGCCTCATTTGTATAGTCTCGTGTAGAAATCCCACTAATGGGTAAAACATGACGCACGCATGTTACAAAATAAGCGTAAAATATTAATAAAATTTGCATTATTTCAAAATTAATGGCTGCGAAAAAGTAGCTCGACAATGACCAAGAGAGTCAAAGGACAAATACGGAAACGTAATAGGTAGGTGTTGTAAAGATAAAGAAGATAACACAATCTTTAACTTCCTTGTGAAGATAAAACATATAATTGTGTTCTTTAAAATGGGCGACATAAAGTTATTGAAACGAGGGCAATCGATACAATATGACGATATGTGGGCTAGATAGTGAAATGAATAGATATTTTTCATGATGGCGGGTGGTGACCGTGTCATTAGGGGGTGGGGGCGTCGCGTCCTTGAAACCGTTGTCGGGGTCTAGGGGGGCGGCCAGTCCATGTGTTGTACCGTACCCCATATTGACGGACAAGGGGGAAATGCGCTGTGAAAAATCGTAATTACGATGCATAACATTAATTAGTTTTGTTTCTTTTGTGGATTTTACAAACATGCAAGTGGCTTTTGCAATGTGAAATTAATTATAGTTGTGTGACTGTATTAGCTTTTCATGGTTGAATATTGTCGCTTTTACTGGATGCCTATTTATTGTTCGCTGTGAGTGAGACAGCAAACTAAAGGAACTACTTCATTCGCTTTGATGCGAAGAATTATCCTATAATTTATGTTCATCATCATCTGATGATGAACATAAATTATATGATGATCAGCTTATAATGTTCCCACTGGTGGGATACAGGCCTCCTGTCTATGAGAGGGAGTGGGCTGTAATCCACCACTTGGGCCCGGTGCGGGTTGGTAGATGTCACATGTCTTCGAATTTTTAGTTTCAGGACATGCCGGTTTCCTCACGATGTTTTCCTTCACCGTTTTTGAGGACAGCGGTGATGAAATAAATTACACAAAAATTGCGCATGCCTGGGTTCGAACCCACGGCTTACTGCTCGTAACTCGGGGCTTTCTGGGCCACCGCTGCTCTAATTTATGTTGTGTGCCAAATAGTATTAAAATCAATTATTTTCGTTTGTGGGTGATCAATTAAAAACATGCAGAATATTAGTAAGAATAGTAAAGAGGATTCACTTTGTTAAATTATATTATGGGTGCAGTAGCCCACATGCAGAAACGTTAAAATAATTACTGCTCAATAACCGCGTACGTTAGTATACAGGTAAGATTAAAGTAATACGAAAGGAATTGCAATAGAACAGTCTGGTAAAAAAATCTCATTGGCTTCTGCCTGGGGTGAGGGCGGTGAGTTTCCTTTATTCCAGAGGTCAACAGTGAGTCAAAGAAAGGTCCTTGGAAGCTCTGCGCGGAGAGAAGGATCAAGGGTAAACCATGACCAGCTGTAGGACAATGTAAGTCAGTAAAAAAAATTAAGGTTTGCTTAAAAAACTTCTTACAAATAACATTTTGATAAAGCCTTTGGAAATCATTGACGTGAAACAGGACATCACAGGGGAGTCAACAATCAATATACGAGTATGTATACACCGTGTAAATCACTTCATCACGAAGCCGTCAACCAAGCATTCTGTACATGAAACTAAGTAGGTAACTTTACGCAAAAATTATTGCTGTGAAACGACTTTTTTTTGGGGGGTGTAAAATCATGTTTTGCGGTAGAACTCAATGTAACGCACTCAAAACATTGTGCTGATGGACGGATTGAATACTATTCAATCCGTCCATCAGCACGGGGGTCGTGGAGGTGTTTAAAGTAAAAATCTTACATTAAAAACTTGTATTTAAAAAAATACTTGTCAAAAAGTTGGAACTTTGCCCCGAATATCTCCGTAACTAGAAGGTTCTCAGGTATGGTGTAGAACAAAAAAATGATCGCGCAATGACAGGGAGAACCAGTGCCTTTCGGCTTCGTTAAGAGGTGTTTTACACCCTTTGTGAACAGCAGTCTTGGTGGCTGTTACTGCGTACATTCTGCAAAGGTCTGATGTCATGAGTAAACACTTTAATCTGAAGAGGTTTAAGTGTTTTCTCATGACTTTTCGTTTTCAGAAAGGCAGACCACACAGTATTCAATAGTGCTAACTTGTGTGCATATATCAACGAAAAGTTAGCCAAGCGCGGTGGTAGGTTTTGTAATTTGGTGACTAGTATATCTTATCATAATCTGCAATTATAAAACTTTAGCAGCTCCTTTAAAAATGTACTTTAAATGACATTCCATAGGGTATAATTCTCAACAATCTAAATAAATGTATGTGTTTTAGAAAATATGTATAGATCAAAGTACCTACGTATTGACTTAATGTATGGTTGATAGAACCGCCTAAAAACAAAACATATCTATCTATATTACCTTGGAATAGTGATGGTATAAATATTATTAAGATATCGAATTAAGTAATGTACGTTTCAAGAAATACATTTTAATTTGTCACTGTCATTCACCAGACATGTTTGCGCTTTTGAAACGAAATAAATGTTGAGACGTTGGAAAATATCTTTGTTTTTTTTTGTTATAACCTACGTATCTATTCCATAAAACCATTAAAATGAATTCACAGGTGTCTGCTACTTCTTGTTTATAATAGCTGTTATAGGGATAAAATACATTTTTGTTGGAATACCACAAGGCAAAATATAAAACCCCTTAATTCCTTATCCTGTCGTAATTATTTCCCAGTCGTTCTGTCCGTTACCTCAACTCAAGGCTATGCACACGTGACACGTCATATGGGTACATAACTGGTGGCGTAATTTCTCGAGGCTAATAAAATTTGTATGAATCCTTACAATAAAAATTGCAATGCAATAAAACGCTTTAGAGCGCTCAAAAGGGTTTTATTGCATCACAATTTTGTATGCAAAACCAAAGAAATGATAAGCTATTCACGTAGCGAGCTTTAATTAATAGGCATATATTTCGAACATGAGCAGAATGATGACTTGATGAAGCTTTAGGTAACTGCATGGAGGGGCTGCTCTTTATTGGAGTAAGTATCTTTAGGCTGACGATTTTTAGGGTTCCGTACCCAAAGGGTCAAACGGGACCCTATTACTGAGTCTTCGCTGTCCGTCCGTCTGTCACCAGGCTGTATCTCATGAACCGTGATAGTTAGCCACAGAACTTTCTACTAAATAATAATAATAAATGATTTTTATTTATTATTATTATTTATATAAATGAATAAAGGAAATAAAAAACATTTATTTTCTCTGCACAAGTTACTTAATGCTAGGGTTACAGTGGAGCACGAACATGGAATTAACTAGTGAGAGACTGGTGCTTGAGGTAGGTATCTATAAGAACCTGTATTACAAGTCACCAGGGCTCTCCCGCAGCTATTTGCCTGCTGTGTACTACATTAGAAAGTAACAAAATTTGGATATTAATAAGAGTGCAGGACACTAAGACAGGTTGCATTATAATTAAAAGACACAAAAAAAAAAAGTAAAGTAAAAAAAAAAATTAAAATACACAATGTTTAAGGTACTTTCAGTACGCGGTGAGTTCTTGAAGAGTGTATGTGAGTGACTGCAGTGTGAGTGAGTGATGTGAGCATGATTCAAGGAAGATTGCAGTTCGAGTAATATAGTTTGTAAAAGCAGCAGGAGACGATTAGTTAAAGGGGTTATCTATCTGAAGGGGATCAAGAGTTTTTCTGTTTCCTGATAATCTAGTGTTTTCAAGTAGGTAGTGACTGAGGTTTTGCAAATTTTTTTTGTTAGCGGATATACAGGGTGTAACGGAAAGGGTATATACATCCTTAAGGGTGTGCTACAGACCATCAAACTGAACAGGTTTCTCATCATAAAAAATATTTTGCAGCAAAAAAAATATCTACTGCCCCATAGAAAATTGCAATACCTATTCGACCCAAATGTATAGGCAGCTGATATTTTTTTTTGCTGCAAATTTTTCTTTATGATGAGAAACATGTTCAGTTTGATGGTCTGTAGCACACCCTTAAGGATGTATATACCCTTTCTGTTACACCCTGTATATTAAGTATTTTGTTAAGCCTATTATACATGTATGGTCCGAGAAACAAGAAGAAATTGTGGGAGTGAGCACAGTTGAATGCTTGAGTCTGGCAAACCCTGCCTTTACGGCGCTTGTTCTTTTGGAGATTCGCGTTGTACTCCAATGAAGAGTGTTCTTTAAGCACTGTACGCAATACGAATGACTGTCTTACAGTAAGCACATCCCACTCTTTAAAAAGGTCTACAGTAGGGAATAAATAAGGAAGCCCGGCGCCGACTTTGAGAATAGCTCGCTGTGCTCTTTCGACCTCAAGTAGGTGAGTCTTGGCGGAACCTCCCCAGGATGTTATACAATAGTCGATAAGGGATTGACATAAGGCACCGTAGACCATCTTGGTTACCCGTCGGTCTGCTGCGTGTCTGAGAGTTTTAAAGATGTAGATTAGTTTACGCAGACGGGCTACCAGGGCATTTATATGCGGTTTGAAGGTCAGAAATTGGTCTATAAGATACCAAGATATTTGGTCTCATTGACCCTTTGTAGAGTGGGACAAGGGCACGAGGAGGTGTCATGGACACAGGTATGGCAGGTTATACTAAGAAATGGTGGAGGTAGTAAATTTGACCTATGGGCAAACGTAACATATTTGGTTTTGCTAACATTCAAGGTCAAAATGTTCAATCGTAGCCATTCGCAGACTTGGTTAAAACCCTTTTGAGCCGTTTGGAATAGATCCTCCCAGCTCTGCCCACTAAAGAAGAGGGCGGTGTCATCAGCGAAAGTAACAATTTTGCCACCTTGGAGCTGTAGTTGGCAGAGGTCATTGATATACACCAAAAACAACGTGGGGCCGAGTATGCTGCCCTGGGGCACACCGTAATCGACACGAGCCTCATTGCTCAGTCTACTGTCGATCCGAACTCTTTGCTTTCTGTCTGAGAGGTAGTCTCTCATCAGTTTTAAGGGAATACCTCTAACACCAAGCCTTTCTAGTTTTTTGAGTAAGTGTGGAATAGAGACCGTGTCGAAAGCTTTTGCAAGATCCAGGAACAGTGTCATGCATTTATGCCTTTGGTCTAGGTTATTAATAATGCTAAGCATAAATTCGTGTACTGCGTCATTGGTTGATTTATTACTACGAAAACCAAATTGCGCAGGCGAAAGAAGATTGTTGATTTCTAGGTACTTTGTTAGTCGTCGGTTTATGATCCATTCCAAGATCTTGGACAGAGTGGGTAAGATGGAGATTGGGCGGTAGTTATCAACAGAGTCTCTCTCCCCTCCCTTATGTATAGGTTTGATGACCGCCAGTTTAAAAGCTCTGGGGAAGACACCTGTGGTTATGGCAATTTTGCAGATGTGGGCAACAGGAGAGGTAATAAAGTTTATGTACCTCTTTAGGATCTTGCCAGATATATGGTCGACTCCTACGGCACAATTCTCCTTTAATTCATTGATTAGGAAAAATACTTCTTCTTCATCAGGAGGGAGTATGACAAATGAGTTTACAGGAGTACTAGAGAGAACTTCATTTGCAATAATGGTACGGAACCCTTCGTTCGCGAGTCCGACTCGCACATGGCCGGTTTTTTTTTAAAGCATTTAGTCACGGATCACGGTAATAACATAATATATCGATTTGCACAAGCCGAAGTAGCTAAAATCATCAATAAAGTGTAGTGCGTGCAGCCGCTGAGAACAGTGTATTTCCCGCTTCGCGCCTCATTACCCTTCCCCACTTTCTCTATCTCTCACTCTCCCGTTACAATCAAAACCTCTGATACAGATATTGTTGTTATCATGTTGGCAAATACGAAATATCTTCAAGCATCGATGAAAATATGGATACATCTCGAAGTAGGAAATGCACGCCGATATATCGCAAACACTAGGTGTGTTTGCGATATATCGGCGTTTGTCTCTTCGTCACCCAAAGATTGAATGGTAAGAAATGCCTATGGCATTAGGTCCGTCTCTGTATTTTGTGCTTGAAGTATTAAATAAATAAATATCGAGGTTTCCGCTCTTTCTGCCAAGCTAGGCTCACTAGTATCACAAGCACTACCAGCTCTTCATGCGCTAATAGGATGTGATTTCAAACCAGCGTTTTATAGACGAGGCAAGAAAAAACCTTTCGATATCGACTTGGGAAGTGGAACTCCATGGAATCTTTTATCTGCCCTATGTATGGTTTTAAAAACATTGCTGACGGCTACCGAGCTAGGATTGAAATATTCAATAAGACACACAAGGTATCAGATAATTTCAACCCTTTTCGTTAAATGTGCGTGATTACGATGGTTGTAACTTGCCACCATGCCAATCGGAGTTACGGCAGCATTTATTACGAACGAGATATAAAGGGTACAAATATATGCCCTTGACGAAGCCGCAGGGCAGTTGTTCTCCTCATTATTGCGATCATTTTGACGTGACAACGTCTTATAAATTGGTTTGCCGGGTGACACTTCAAGAAACTGCGTTACGCTCCGCTCACGTTATGCGCTCACAATGAGAGCGAGTGAGAGGCACGCGTGCCTTTCACTTTTTATGTCTGTCTCTCTCGCTCTTAGGCGGGCTAACCATGCCCGAGTGGAAGGGACGCGTGCCTCTATATATGTATATTTGTATATAAATACGTATGTATGTGTAAAGGTAAAAATAAAATTTTGTTAATATGAAATTCAGTGCGAGATTCTTTATATAAATTAATGTTTTAAATATAATTCTTTGTATAAATAAATGTTTTAAATTGTTACTATTATTTCATCCTTCTTCCTACTATACGAATGAATATTCACATTAAAATTATTTTACCACTCAAAGTCGTTGTCACGTAAAACTTTCGCCCGTATATCGACTTTACAGGCAACCAATTTTTTTTTGTTCTGGACCATAACAGGGAACCTTCTAGTTACTGAGATATTGGAGGTCAAAGTTACCATAACAGGGAACCTTCTAGTTACTGAGATATTGGAGGTCAAAGTTACAACTTTAAAAAAAAAAAATACTAGTTTTTACGGTTATAACCTTCGATCAATAATAGGTTATAACTTAAAACTTTTAAAACGTGAGAACATCATCTTCGGCATTAGTATGTTCGATCGTGAGTTGTTTGTTTATGACGTCACTACCTGAGAAGCGACCAGAGTGATGTCATGTGTTGCCAGTTCCGTTCCTCATTTTACTTGATTTTTATTTGATTTTTGTTGGGGTATTTTTTTTACTTGCTATCCAAAACGGACTACATAAATAGAAACTCATATCGATACTTAATCACACCCTCGCGGGTCCGATAGGTTTTTTTAAATCTTTTTCTTATTTTTTTTTTCTTATATTTATTTTCCTTTTACGTTTCGTTTTCGATCAAAACACGTGGGGATACACTATTAATGTCTGACGCGCTCGAGTATTTCTTTGTGACCGTTTTTTTTTACATTTTTCAAAATCTGTACACACCACCAGTGTAAGGGGATACAAGCTATAGATATAAGCTTTTTTTCTTTTTAGTTTCTAATATTCACAATGAATATATACTCGAGCGTCGTGGACTCTCCACGACGCTCGAGTAAATCCCTGTTTAGCCTCTTGGGATCCCCTACTTTCGTCATTACAATCAATTTTATATTATTGGAACCCAAATAAGTCAAAGGCTTATCTGATGGTAATTGATTACCGCCGCTTACGGATACAACTTCCTACCAGACATCGCAGATGTGTTGCTCTGCTTAGCACAAATAGGTATGGTACAAGCCTAATACTGATGTAGTACCTGAGGTAGTTGCACGGTACGGGTGCGCATGGTGGGAGAGCTCGGTCGTTCGCGTTTATACAAGTCTGCACCTCCAGTTCACGATGAGAGCACTTGCTCCACAATACAGTGGGAAGGAAGCATGACGCTCCACAATACACTACACTTGCACAGTTGAAACTTTCCTTTCTGGACCTCATGATGCATGAAATAAGTTTGCCTCACACCGATCCGAGCGTGATTTTTATATGCTCGATAAACGATACACAGCACTGCCAGTCTGTCAAACGGCAATATAAATAAAACTAAATAACCTACCTCTATAGACGACACTGAGTACGAAACACGTTCGCCTTGCTGCGGTACATAGATGCGGGCCCATTCATATTAATATCAAGTTCGAGACTAGGTCTAGTCAAGTACACGTAAAAGTGACCTTGAATATGACTTGATAGCGCCTGTCCTGGTCGGGTTGAACGACATTGGTCAAGTTTGATATTGGTCAAATCGGCAATTCGTCAAATTTGATATTGGTCAAAGCTGTTGTTCGTCAAATCGTCTGTTTGTCCAATTACGAAATTTGCCAAATACGCTATTGACGAATTGCCGATTTGACGATTAACAGACTTGACCAATGTTATTCAACCCATCCTGGTCGTGATATTCCGAAGCCCGTAAGATCCGTAGCGGCATCTACAACTTCATATACGAACTACGCTTAATAATTGGCGATACAGTTAATCCTGTATTGTGCAAGCAGACCAGAGTTATCCGCACTATATATTTACCGAAACGCAGCTCATCAGACAACATCCTTATGGCCGGACGATCCTCCCTTATCTATGGAGCATGAGGACCTTTTCACACTCTGTTCCTTATATCTCTCTAACCAAAACCTATGTGATAAAAATAAATATAGCAACATATCTCACCTCTCGCGACCTCATAAGGAATCTGACAAGCCTGCCGCGCAGCACAGCAAGTGTGTTCTTATCCAGCTCCGTGGAGGTTCCTGACAGGGACTGCACTAACACCTGCCAACGAGTCAGTGAGGTTTCCAGAAGACGGATGTCTTTTTTGTCCACTCTGAAATGTGAGAAAAGATTTTAGATGTAGTGTGGAACTTTAAATTGATAGCGCAGCAGTCAGTCCGCGGAAGGTCAAACTTTGGACCGCCAAATATTGTTAATTATACCTAGCAACTTAATTTAAATATTATTTTTATATAACCACATACATAGAATCTAGCTAGTACTTATTTTACAAGTACCTACAATTTATGATGGAAAAAAATACCCTGAATCATTACTTAGGACTAGGCAAAATAACAGACCCAAATCATAGGTGGGTACCTATGATTTGGGTCTGTTATTGACCTAACTGGACTAATAATTTGGAACAGTATTACAGTACATAATTGATTATTTAAGTTTTAAGGACCAAAAAGATGAAATTGCAATGAACAAAAAAAAAACATTATATGTACAACTTATTTAAATTTTATGTTGCATATTTTGGCACTTATTTTTCGACAGTTTTAAGTTGCATATAATCCGGTCACTAATAATAACTTCGGGATGTTCCGAATATGCGAATTAATCAACCTGAATCTGGCTTGATAAAACTATATTTATCTGTAAGCCTTTATAAATTCGAATCTATTCTATGCAATTGGTCAAAGAAGTTAGAACTTTTCCATATTGATGTGAACTTGTCATTTCAAAGATTGGACTTGAGCCCAGGAGAGGAGCTTTGTGCCAACAGTAAAAACATAAGAGTCTGATTATGGTAGGCTACTTGGTTGCCCTTAATTCAAAGACATTCAATGGTTTGTTCATAAGCCTCATTCAATCAATTCTTAGTAATAAATAAAATGTACCTGTCAGCTAGTTGCATCTCAATATCTGTGCCATCCTCCTTATAGTCGGGCAACTCATTGTCATTCATTGTGTCTTCAGCATCAGAGAAAGTCATTACTTCAGATGAGTCTGCAAAATTATAGCAAAATATTAAATTGGAATTGGGTAAGGTAAATTACATTGCTACCAATTTATGCTGTGGCAAAACAATTTTTTTGTATTCTCCACATCCAACCTGATGCAAAAGGCATAAATGTTAGGATTGTAGCACTTGGCATTCAGTAGCTTTTGCCAGCCCCTATGGGCATAAAGCAAGAGCTTATGTATATTTCATACAAACAGCTTAGATACTTCAATAAAGGCTGATAATTTAAAAAAATATGTTGTCTGTTATGTTACTCCTTCACTTTCTAATTAAATCAATGATGTCTTACTTTTAGGCAATGGTTGTACAGTCTGGGTTGGCAACAGATGATACTGTTTCAGGAGCTGCCAATGTGCCAACAAAGACTTGGCACTCCTCGATGGATAGAATACATGTGGATTTTGGTCCAGCAGTTCTTGAAATTTTTCCAGTGGCGGGAGAGATGACTGAAAGCAAGAAAAAATTGTAATCATTACTTTGTATAGAGTTATACAAAAAAAACACATAAGATGATATTTTATGTGGCCCAAATACTCAATTTAAATAAGTATAGATTAGTAGGCTGAACCATAGCAGGTAGCATTCTGTGGTTTCTGCCTGCCATGGTAAAAAGTTGTGAGTTTTTGCATGTGTGTATTCAACTCTAAGAATAATTTGCTAGCATGGAGATTAGCACAACTAATAGACGTCTATGGCCAGAGACAGCTAAAGTCAGACTTGATGATGATGTTATTGAAATAATAACTTACAGGTACCATTGGTATTGTGCCAAGTAGTTCTTCTTCAGCATTCGAGTAGAGTGCTTGTTGCTGTACCAATGCTACTAAGTCAGGGTGCAAGTTGCGCATAGCTGCAATAGCCACTCGTGATATTTCGGCATTGTACAGCAGGGCATACCAACGAGACTGCAGCTCGCTGACTGTGAAGCGGCAAGAGAATTTCACTCCACGGTGAACTATGCGCAAATCATTGGTCTGAAATAAAACGCAGAATAATTTGTTAAAACTTTTTAACTGATACAAATATGAGTATACTATAATTTTTGGTTGATTACTAAAAAAAAAAGAAGAAATGTCCTTACCTGTTGCACACCTTGTATCAATGCAAGATCATCAGTAGGTTTCCAACGTCCCAGATCTTTAGTCGATAGATGACTCAATTGACCTTTACGGCGAATCTTTCTACCAATGCTTCCTACAGCAGAGACTTTGCTGGAAGCCCTGCGACGCTCTGGAGGCGGGTGCGCGGGGGGCGTGGGCACGCTGGCTACAGGAACCTCCGACACTTGACTTGTATACGACTGTGTGCGCATCCTTTTGTCCCCTTTGCCGAGTGAAGACCCAGGCAAACCACTGTACTCGACCAGTTCATCGTCAAAACGTCTCCGTTTTATTGATCTTGAAGAACTGTAAAGTAAAATCATATAAACGAGTGTTACAATAACAATCTGATAGAAGTATTTTTGAGGTTTTTTGTTCAATCAAACAAAAACTACCTGCGTCTTTTATTATCGTCTGGCGCATTATGAAATGGAGATCGTGTAGTGCTTGGGTAGTCATTGCTATCCGAAGCATTGGATGGTGTGGCTGGGAACTCCATTGTTTGCACTTTACGCACCGAAAACAAAGTATTTTACAAATGAAAAACCATTATAATTGAAATTTTTCTGTAGTAAAGTGAACAGTCCCGTCAGTGATCAAAACATTGATTTCACAGAGTAAAAAAAAACGATTATTGATCGCCCTATCGCCCTCCAATATTTTTAATTGGATGATATTCTCGATATTGCAAGACAATTCCTCAATTTTCTCGATTGTCTTTGGTTTCAAGCGTATTTTAGTCGATCAATTTCAGGACCACACCACTACCGAATATAACGGTTTTCACTACACTAACACTTTCTGTCAAGTGTCAACTGTCAATGTACTCAATGTCAATAATATACAGTACAGAGTGATTTTAGGTTATGTTGTAGATGGATTTCAATTGTCTCCTTAGCATTTACCATTAATATGGCTCATTTAATTCGTGCTGTATCGTTTAGACCAAGAGAAATAATTACAAGATGCTACAATAAAATCGTTATAACTGATGATGGTTCAACAATCGTCGCACTTCATAGAGACCAAGAATTTCCGTATGAACACTCAAGACCTCTCCCAGAAGAAACTGTTACTGATAATACAGTTTTAAGAATGAGTGATAAACAAGAAGTTTACAGAGTATTCAAGGATTTGAAGCCTGAGATAGCAAGGAAACAACTCTCTTCCCTAACCTTAACTACTGAGCATAGATGGTGGCCCAGGGCTAGAGACAAGAAGGCGAAGAAAACAGAAATGAACCGCCCTTATTTGTAAAACAACCAATGTATTAGTATAGAATATTGTAGTTTTTAATAAAACATTGATCATTAAACCATAATTTTACTTGGTGAAACCTTTCTGCATTGTTCCCTCAATGCTGAGCATATGTTGCGGTGTTCTGCACAGTGAACCGCCTAGGTACATTTGGCTCCAAAAGTTTTCTTGGGCACACCCCGCGCTCTGCTTTTAGCGTATTTACCTGTCACCACGCCCACTATCGCCTTACCAGACAAGTCTTAAATCAGTCAATTTTATAGTCTAAGCTTTAGACTAAATTATAGAAAACTCACAAATCATTAACATTCTAATTTAAACCACTACAAATAAAAAAGAAAATATTACGATTGTAGTCTTCTGACTATTTTGGTCCATTTCTAAGCAGTAGGTAATATAAAATACCTATCATACAAGAAAGCCACAAGCATGTAAAAGAAAGTAAGAAACTTCAAGTCTTCTGGCCAATTTAATGCAATTAACTAAAATACCTCAACTCCTCAAGTATCTGTTGGACCTTTCACCTTTGTAAAGATTAAATAGAAATTGCATCAGTTTGCATTGATGATAACTAACACTTACCAATGCTACTTTATAAATACATTATACATTGTATTGCAGCTTATTATAATAATTATTAACGACTTTTCGTAATTAACCTTTTGACCGCCACGTCAAAAAAGAAAAAGCGTGCCCTCAGCGCCAAGCTCCGAATTCATCCTTTAATACCTACAAAATAGTAGTGAGGTCGAAATTATATCGATAAAGCTCCTGGAAAACTGACAATATATTTTAACATGGGTTTTAATTTAAATAAAGATTATTATACCATCCTTGTGTTGAGTTTTATTTCATCGCGCTTTGTACTTTACGACATAAATGTAATAATCTGTGTCACAATTACGGCGTTTATTCCACAAATAGAAACGACAATCGATAAAACCAAGTCAATACCATCACAGCACTATTGTTCATCATGACGTTATTTTTTGTCACTCTAAGACGACAGTGGCGCAGCTGGCACGTATTTCTTGAAATTGCTCGCTTCTGCTTTAGAGGTGCGACACCGATACTTATTAATAATATCGAAATATTTTATTTTTATTGTTTTGTACTTTTAACATTGTCAACTTATAAAATTTAAGTTTCTTTGGAAGAACAAGCAATATTAATGCTTTAATTTATCGCCACTAACTGATGACATCAGTGCAGAAGTAAATACTGTTTACTGTGTTATTGTTGTTTTCTTTCGAATGTAGACACAACACTGAAATGAATAGGAAATAGTGAGGAATAATGGTACCTACCTAGACAAAGTTTCCTTAGTGTCACAAACATGAAGTTCACAAAAGATAAAATAAAACACAATTTTTATAAAAAATCGTCTTTTAATTAAAAAGTTAGGTAGTAGAAATTTCCGGGGGTACCGCACGATCTCCGGCGAGGCGGCGAGCCTCTTGGCCGGATTGCCGCCATGGGATCTGGAGGCGATGGTCCTCGCGCGCCTGCATGAATGGCGCGCGGAGGCACTACGCCGGGGGGAAACTCCGCTGCCGCGGCAAATTGTCGCTCAGCGGACAGACCTCCGGCACGATCTCATGGCGACATGGAGACAGCGACTGTCGCAACCACGTGCAGGGCACGCGACAATAGTGGCGATAAGTCCCCTCTTTGAGGAGTGGCTAGAGAGGCGGCACGGCGCCCTCACCTTCCGCCTGACGCAGGTCCTCACCGGACACGGTTGTTTCGGGAGGTTCCTGCACCGAATTGGGCGGGAGGAAACGCCCGGGTGTTACCATTGCGAGGATCGGCCGGAGGACACGGTGGAGCACACCGTGGAGCTCTGCCCCGCTTGGGCTGAGCACCGCCGTGTCCTCGTAGCGGCGATTGGCGGCGGCGACCTCTCGCGTCCGGCCCTGGTTCAATCCATGGTCCGGAGCGAGAGGGAATGGGATGCCGTCGCCTCCTTCTGCGAAGCAGTCATGCTAGCGAAGGAGGTGGCGGAACGTGAGAGGGAGAGAACCTCACGTCCCAGCCGCCGCGGGAGACGCCCCGGGCGTCGGGGGGCAACCAGTGGCCCCCGGCCACCGTAGGCGCGAGCCTGTGGACGGTGAGTAATGGGCTAGCTCACCGTCCGTCCGTCTCATGACGACAGGCCGTGTCGACGGCGCGTACGTGTTCCACGCGCGCCTCAAGGAGATGTCAGCAAACCAGAAGGGGTCCGAAAGGGCCGATGCCTGCCAGGGCTGCGGGTTGTTCGAAAGAGATACCGCGGCCCTGGAACACAAAGGGCGAAGAAGGAACATGGGTGGGTTTTAGTCAGTACAAGTCTGACACTCCCTCCCGCTCCGCCCAGAGCGGGAGAAGTCATTTGATGATTTCCCATCCGGAAAAAAAAAAAAAAAAAAAGGTAGTAGAAATTGGTAGAACAATCACACCATTTTTAATACCTTCACACATTATATACCGTTCAATATGTAAAAGACAATCAACATAACTTTAATTTAACAATTGTATATTGATTTATATCGATATACCTATGTATTTTTAGGTAGAAAAGTATTTAAATTTTTTGGACTTCAGTAATCACGCTACGACCAATATTGATTGATAGTTAAACATATAATTTTCAATAATTGCCTAATCATTGTAAAGTTTTTTCATATATGTCTGGACGTAAAACAAATATTTTTCAATATTTTAAAAATATTATTTAGTTTTATTATAAAACTAATCATATTAATCACAGCTTCACTTGGTACATTATTTGTTTGACAAAAAATTAAAATATTCATAAACCTTACTAATATAAAACACAATAAAAACTAACATAAACATAATAATAAACAAGAAAACATTTTTTTTAATATCTATTAGGTACTTTAATTTTAGTTTATGTACTAGTGGAGTTAGGTTTAGACGACATAGAGTCGTGCATACTGCCAAATGTGTATGCAAAAATTATAACTTTCCTGCAAGAGGTTAAGGGCAAGCATGCTAATAACATAAAATTTGACACTCAAAATAATTAAGAACTTTTTTCTTTTCTTTTCTTTAGTGTATGTTTATAATAAATAATTGCCTTGTTCATAGTTTCGTTTTATTTCCTAATGTAATAACATAAAATAAATTGATAAACTTACCGCAAAATCTTCGTCTTCTAGAACTTCCGCACTGTGTTCAGTGTCTTCCATATTAAACGTGTCATTATCGACTCCTTGCAATATATTTAATAAGTCTTCACTACTCATATTATAGTTATCCATTATTAATAATAATAATGTATACAGTAAACAATAATAATAACTGCAAAGGAACTACTCTATTCAAAAATTTTCCTCGTTTGACGTCATGGGACTGTCAATCATAGACGACTGTGGCGTTCATGGCACAGACAATACAACAGTGTGATAGAGATGGGTATTGCAGTCATAACAATCAATCGATAATCTTTTAACACTCGACTTTAAAGAGCGCATAGTTCAGTATTATAAAATTTTCTTGATTTCTCAAACATGAAAGTTCAATATAAAATGTTTGATTTGTTTAATAATGCAGAATTCAGAGTAAATCAAATATAACGTAGGTTGCCGTCGAGGTCGATATTCTTGTTATATTGACTGCTGCCTACATCACTACGTGTCAAGTTAAGGCGACTGTGGCGTTGAGGGCACTGTTTTTCGAACTTTTTAACTGGTTTTCTTTTTTGTCATCTTGTGTTACTACAGATGAAATCTAATCAAAGCAGTTCACTTCAAATAAATTAAGAAGAGTCAAGGTACATAATTAACAAGGGAAAAAAACAAAACAATGCTGTTTAATGACATTTATTTACGTTTAAAATTCTGTCAACCATTCGCGACCGTGGCGCGCTGGGCACATTTTGGTTTGTCGTCTATACACGCCTGTGGCGGTCAAAAGGTTAAAAGAAGAATAAGAAGCCTACTACTTACTTCGCAATCAGTGCGGTACCGCATTGACTGGTCCGAACATATTGCTGCGTCCCGCTATTCCATCAACGCAGCTGTACGTGTCCCGTCTACATCACTCTACGAAGGCAGAGCAGGTCATAGAGTATATTATGATGAAGACCTAGTTCATCTTGAGAGTCGAGAAGTTGGAGTCACGCCACAAGATTAACTTACTTTAAGTCTTTTGTGGTTTGGGTTCCGACTCACCATAGAGACTTTCATAAAGCAGGAATTTTGGGCAACGGGAGTCGTGTGAAGGCTACATGACACCTCGACTCAGCGAAATACGTTGCTGACCAAATGTAGTAATTTTGTAGAATAAGGTTTTTGTATGTATTAGTAGGTATATTATTAAAGTGAAACTTTTATTACATTGTCTCAAACTTTTCGTCTGTGTGTTGCATGTCGCGTGACGGTCGGCCGCGGATTAGGGATAAAGTGAAAGGCGCTCCCAAAAATTTTTAGTTAAATGTCTATAGTGTGAAAAAAAGTTTTTGTATAAAATTATTATGTGTAGTTTACCATAACGACAAAACATTTAAAAAGGATTGTGTGGTTTTATGAAACCACGGTAAAAGTGAAACTTTTTTTCACACTATAGACATATAACTAAAAATTGTTGGAATAATATTCCAACGTATAAAACGTGGAGTAGGGATAAAGTAAAAGGCGCTCGTCAGAGCGCCTTTCATTATCCCTACTCCGCGGCCGAGCGTCACGCGACATGCAACACACAGACGACAAAGTTTGAGATGATGTAATAAAAGTTTCACTTTAAAAACTTCCTGTCATAGGTACTACTATACATACATACAGTGCATTGCACCCGTACCTACTCTGCGCTGCGCCCGCCGGGTCCGTCCTTCATAAATGTAAGTTACTGCCGTCACTGGCTATGAATGTTCATGGTTCGGCGAGCGAATCGATTGATCTTCGAGGTCAAGCTACAGCCGTACGGCTCGTACCTAACACGTTGTGACCCCCATCTTACATCGGCGCCGGCAAGATTATTTCCAGGGAGGTGCACCTTCAGTTCCATGAAAACAGATTGATTTTATGCACTCAAACTCGGATATCAGATTTTCTTTTGTCATTCATCCAAGGAGTTATAACTTTCCCAATTTCCATAAAAGCCTGACAATCGATAAAAACTAGGATTTAAGAGCGAGCGCAGCGTGCTTGGTCAATTTTTTTTATAATATTACCGTTCGTCCCACCAACAAAATTAGTGAGACGATCGGGAAAAAAAATAACGAATTCCCGTTCGTCCCACCAGGGGGGCGAAGGCGGTGGGACGAACGGGAATACACGGGAATTTTTTGCATTAGACGGTAGGTACCCACCTTTAATTTGATAGGTTTCCTTTCGACCTTTATTAGAGCAATATGGCTTATTCTGGCCATTTATAAAGAAAAGCTTATGAACGCAACTACGCAAAGGACATAAGATGTCGGGGAGCTTTCGAATATTTTAGGATATTCCCGTATACATATTAGGTTCTTTTTCTCCCCCTGTCTACGGCCTGCATCCAGTGTGCGTTACCCAGGCCAGATGTTGTCGAAAATGGTCACTTGAATCTTATAGATAATTAGTTTTGCGGCTTCTGTAATTGTTGCGCACATTTTTAAATTTGTTGCGCTTATAGTTTTTTAATTATTTCACAAAAACATTTCCTGCTGGGGTAACGTTACCCCAGCCAGACCATTTTCTTTCTAATGGGAATATTTAAATAATTACTAGCTATAAAATTAGTTGTCTAGATGAAGTAAATGTTGTGCCTTATTTTGTATTTGTTCTTTCATCGGTTGCGAAGTTATTCGAGATTTTGCTGGGGTAACGTTTTTGGTTTTGCTAGATCTTTGAAATGGTTAAGCGGATTCTTATCATATTTTGTACATGGCTTCTTGGGAATTAGTTTAAATTTGTTCTGCAATAAAAAAACCAAAATAATACATAGCTTAAAGGTTATTTCATTAAATAGAAAAACACTTCAATTGGTCCCAGCACTCTCAATAAGAGCTCTAAAGACTTACTTTAAACGTTATTTTAAAGCTTGTAACTGCCTTCAAATGTATGTGAAGTTTCAATATTATCCTGTAAGTATTTAACAAGTTATGATGATATTGAGTTCTTCACGAGCACGGTCTTGATGCGCGCGGTGTTATTTGGCCACTGGATAGGATATATGAACTGAATGTTATGTCAATTATTAGTTTTTTAGTTCAGTTGTATATCAGTAAAATTTCAGCTCAGTACATTGGATAATTAATGAGATAATACGATTAAAGTCATCAGGAAGTGAATGACCGTGGTAACCCGACCAAGTTTAGGTGGTTACGAAAAAGCGAAAACGCAAAACATTATGGTACCTTCTAAAATATGTAGGATAGTGTTACAAATTTAGTACAGACATGCACACAAGTTTAAAAAAAAAACTACGTGATTATTAATTAATTTTTATTGACAGGTAATATAATCATTTCAATTGAACTTTTAAAGTATTATTAAACTTATACTTAAAAACAATCACAGATTAAAATTACAGATAGTAATTTTGCTTTTTTGAAATTTTCTATTATTTTTTAATTAAATTATAGATTTCAGTATACACAGTACACAGTTACAGTTTTTATTTAAATATACACTTTTTCTACCTGCCATTTTGTTTAGTTAATTCTTGATTGAGTGCACGAGCGTATTCACTGTGGATAACGGGCTAAGAATTAAATAATTGAGGTCCGCAAATATTGGTCGATAAGAAGATTGCCATTCCATCGTACATCGGTCATCAGAACATCTATAACAAAACAAAAAAAATAACTGTAAATATAACATAAAGTTTTATTTACAGCTACAGGGCTGTCGAATTATAATATGAAAATAGAGGAAAAAGAACAGAGATTCAAAACAATATTGTACACAATAAATGCCTAGACAAAAAAATACATTATCAACAAACTTATAACACCCCTCTTTTTGCGTCTGGGGTTAAAAATTATATGTTCGTCGTCACTATCAGCTAACAAAACTGCTTTTCCTGGTATCAAATTAAAAATTTCACCTAAAAAATATAAGTAACACTATTATAACAACTCGTAACAGAAACTCATAATAAAAAAACGTACAATTTTGTATACGCCCGAGACGTAAACGGGGTGCGGGGGGCAAAAGTACGAGTAACACACCAATCGCGCGCGATTGGCGCTACCTCATAAAGACGACTTTTGCGCATCTAACAACTTTTGCCAAGTTACGTGTCGGGGACTGTAATAGCGCGCGTATTTAGAGTATTTTTATTTACCTACACATTACATTTGTAATAATCTATTTAAGTCATGATCCATACTAATAAAGATTGAACAGTGGCCAGCAGGTCAACCGACCTAAATCGTAGTAATATATACCTAGCTAGATATAAGTATGTACTCACCGTAGATTGAGAGTTTTACAGACGTAGAGGAGAACATCAAACGATATTTTTTATAACTTCACCACGCAGCCATAGTCGCCACCACACTCATACGTAGGTATTGTGTCGCCATCACCGCGTCCATCATCGCGGCCCACGGCTATTGCTGTGTTGGCATTCTGTTTATGCCTACAATAAAAACAAAGAGTACATTTTTTTTTGTCTAAATCCTTAATGGGGTTGCAATTGTAGTTTTGCTACCTACATATTTGAAACTCGGATCGTCATCTATTTGCGAGTTTATATAAACGCGAGTGTCGCAACAAGGTAATTATGGATTTATTCAAGTCTACGTGTCCAAGGAGTTTGAGGAAATAAATAAATACCTACCTGTTGCGGTAGTCCCAACTCCCGACATTGATAACGATAAAAATAGGTCGCTAAGTCATGAATTTCATGAATCAAGTTTCAAGTCATATTTTGGCAATATACCTATACACAAAAACCTTCCACTTGAATCAATCTATCTATTAAAAAAAACTGCTTCAGAATCCGTTGCGTAGTTTTAAAGATCTAAGCAAACAGGGACAGACAAACGGGAAGCGACTTTGTTTTATAGGTACTATGTAGCGAAGGATAAATATGTCGTTATCATTGTTGAGAATTCCAGTCTAGGTAATAATTAAGTACGAAAGAAAAGAAAATAATAAGTTTCTAAATTTAAATATTTAAGCCTTAAAAAAATACAGTTTTAGATAAGTACCTAACAACATGTACATATTAATAATAATTTTGCTACTATTTCTGTAGTTACATTTATACATACATTATACAAGCTTACCTTGTTCGTGAATTCATCAAGCAGCCTGCACCATAACTATGATCATCAATAGAAGCACTCCAGCAGCAGCTTAGCAGTAATTCGCCACACTTATTATTTTACATTAGCTCTCACGCACTAAATATTTGCAAAAACAGGAAACGGAACTGCCGAAACGCATGCGCACTCTACAAGATGAATTATGTGATTACGGAGCATGTTTAGTGCGATATGCAAACAATGCGCCCCTTCACCCCACCCCTTCCGCGTCCCACCGAACGACATGTTATATCAGTGATTTTTGATAAGTTTGTGCAACTGGAAGATAATAATAATGTTTTCATAGTACAGATATTATTATATTATTAATATATTTAACAGTGTACGCGTCTGTACCGAAATTGTAAGGTGTATTATACTAAACATTTCAAAAGATAGTATAATGTTCTGCGTTTTCGCTTTTTCGTAACCACCTAAACTTGGTCGGGTTACCACGGTCATTCACTTCCTGATGACTTTAATCGTATTATCTCATTAATTATCCAATGTACTGAGCTGAAATTTTACTGATATACAACTGAACTAAAAAACTAATAATTGACATAACATTCAGTTCATATATCCTATCCAGTGGCCAAATAACACCGCGCGCATCAAGACCGTGCTCGTGAAGAACTCAATATCATCATAACTTGTTAAATACTTACAGGATAATATTGAAACTTCACATACATTTGAAGGCAGTTACAAGCTTTAAAATAACGTTTAAAGTAAGTCTTTAGAGCTCTTATTGAGAGTGCTGGGACCAATTGAAGTGTTTTTCTATTTAATGAAATAACCTTTAAGCTATGTATTATTTTGGTTTTTTTATTGCAGAACAAATTTAAACTAATTCCCAAGAAGCCATGTACAAAATATGATAAGAATCCGCTTAACCATTTCAAAGATCTAGCAAAACCAAAAACGTTACCCCAGCAAAATCTCGAATAACTTCGCAACCGATGAAAGAACAAATACAAAATAAGGCACAACATTTACTTCATCTAGACAACTAATTTTATAGCTAGTAATTATTTAAATATTCCCATTAGAAAGAAAATGGTCTGGCTGGGGTAACGTTACCCCAGCAGGAAATGTTTTTGTGAAATAATTAAAAAACTATAAGCGCAACAAATTTAAAAATGTGCGCAACAATTACAGAAGCCGTAAAACTAATTATCTATAAGATTCAAATGACCATTTTCGACAACATCTGGCCTGGGTAACGGACACCTGCATCCACGCGCAGGATGAGAGACGCGAGCATGCAAGCGGCCCGTGCATACTCAGTGTTCACGGGAAAAAAAGCAGACGAGGACACTAACTTTATTGACAAGGAGATGAAGGGCAGCAATCTGTTTTTATTTAGACAGTAACTTAATAAAATAATAGTACATTGTTACCCTAGGGGTGAAAGTAACTTATTTAGTCCCTCGGACTATTGGCGCCGACAGGGGGGTGCAAGTGCACACCCTTGCACCCTGCTGCCGGCATCCATGAACTCTGACATACAGCAACACTGGCGCTGGCGGCCTGGCGGCCCTAGCGTGGTATGTCAAGCTCGAGACAGAGGTCAGGTATGTCTGGCAAAGAATCAGTTCGCCCGATCGCTACATTGAAGGTACCTATACGTAGAGAACCGCAGCTATCTGACCTTGTGCATAGCAACAAATCAACTCTTAACTATATAGGGTGTAACGGAAAAGGTATATACATACTTTAGGGTGTGATATAGACCATCAACTGAACATTTTTCTCATCATAAAATATGTTTTTCAGCGAAAAAATATCTGCTGCCCATACAAAATAATTGCTATACCTATTTGACCCAAATGTATGGGGCAGCTGATATTTTTTTTGCTATTACGATGTTTGTCCGATGGAGAACCATGGACAGTTTGATCGTCCGAGTAGGTATATACCCTTTCCGTCACACCCTGTTAAAGTAGAAGTACAATTTGCTGTTTTGTATCATCTAAATAAAGGATTAATTTATAGTCTGTCAGCCGGCCTAGCATGACCGCCGTAGAAACGAGCTATGTCTACGGAAGAATCGACAATTTGACAGATATTTCTATCGTCCCAAGCATGGCGATATTAAGAATGTAGAAAAGAAATGTTTCTTTTCTTCAGTCGACATAAGTCTACAACGTCGAGCATGACGACCATATTTTCTCTTCTTTTGACATTTGGGGGTAGAAACATTACTTCTGACAAATGTCAAACTACTCTTAATAAAAACCAAATACGAGAAATACGTTTCGTGGTTGCGTTGAGTTACGTTGAAAAGGTTGAAATGTTATGTAAAATATTTAGGTTTAATTTCGCGAAAAAGATCCAGGCCTGGATCCAGGATGCAGCAACACCATCCCGCCCACGAAAAATGAAAAACTCGTGCAATTGGCAACTTTTTTTTGTAAACTAAACGTAACCTTTTAACTTTCCATAGCAACGTCCCCGTTGCTATGGAAAGAATTCCTGTCTATGTCTTCGTAGAAACGCGAGTCGACGGTGCGCGCCATGCTCGGGCAGAAGAAATGACTAGTTGTAAAGAAAAGATTTCTTGTCGTTTCTTGGTATAATAGAGATAAAACGGTCATGCTAGGGGGGCTGGAATGTAAAACTTAAAAATCGGGCTATACCTAAAGGTCTTTTTAAATCAATCAAGAAAAAGAATAATTTTTAATAAATAACTTTATTTTGGATAAATAGGGTAAACATACTGGTTATCGGCCGTTTAAGCGGCTTGTCGACTTCAGAGTTGATTTCTATCATAATGCTGTACTCCAAGACTTCAAAAAAAAAATCGTTTCGTCCTACAATAGTCTAGTTTCATAAACCCTAACTTTTATAAAAGTATCAGTGACACACAATTAAAAAAAAATATGTATTCGTATAAATAGCGAATATACCGGCTATCGGCCTTTTCACTCAGTTATCGTCCGCTAGTACACTAGTTATCGGCCACCTAATTCATGGTAGAAAAATGAGTCTTATTTAATAGCCGAAAGGGTTTATAATAGTATGAAAGCAAAAACAACAAATTCACAAAAAACGGTATAATTTTACCCTCTTCCACACCACAACTTATAATAATAGGAGGGTTATTTTTGGTGTCAGTCTTTTTAGTACATGTTTATTGTTTATCTGGTGAAACACCCAAATACATGTTTAAGAGGATATGATCATGATCTATATCTGCAAATGTGGTATCCATCCTGATGATTTCTCTTTGATCCTGGTATTTTTCAGTTTAGCTTCTAGATTCTTTTCTTGATGGCTTCTCGGGCTTTATTAATAGCTTCTGGCTCTCGGATGCTTATGTTTGGATGGCGTTTGAGAAAGCTGAGATACCATCGTTTACCAGATTTACCACCTGGAAAGAGATGGTCTATGCCCAGTTCTTTTGCAAGCTCAGCCACAGTATCCAGAAGATCATATTTATTGATCGGAATTCCGGCTTTCGCCAACTCAATTATCCAATCAACGATTTTCTCTTCACCATCAAAACCAAATATAGGGTCTGGGCCAACTTTTCTTCTTTTGTCAGCAACACGACCGGAAAACCTGTCCTGTACAGTGGATCTTGGAACTCCGTACTGCCGGCATGCTTCTCTGAGGCCGCGAATGTTGCTGTGTATATCTGAAAGAGCCCTTGTCAGTGCTTCTTCACTATAAGCAAACCTTCGGGACGGCTCTTCATTTTTTTTCTGTCCGTTAGTGACAGGCACCATCTGAATAAAAAACAAGCACCTCAACCAAAATGTGCCCATTAGCATAACATATAACGGGTAAATAAGCTGGAATAAGCAATCATTATTAGAGAAATTGCTTCGCCCCCACGTTTAAAAAGTATCCTATGAATTAATTTAAAGTAAGGCTATCTCTATGCCAAATTTCATTCAAAACATCTAGCCGTTGCATAAAGGAGAAACAAACAAAGTCACAAACAAATGTAACGGCCAAAATTAGGTTACATTTACATGTACCACTTATCGGCCGCCTTTAATTTCCTAGGTCGAAAACAGATTTATTTTTTTACTAATTATCGGCCATTCTTATTTCGAAAGGCCGGAATTAGGTGTAATTTTTACCAATTTTCGGCCACTCTTTATTTCAAAAGGCCGGAAACAGGTTTTTTTTTTACTAGTTATCGGCCGCTACACGTTCGGTATTTTTGAAGGTGGTATCTTTGAAAATATGAGGTATACTGGCGGCCGGAATCTAGTTGTAAATTCATAAAATTGTAGCTGATCACAAATAAAATGGAATCTATGATGATTAATTTAAGGTTTCCGCAATAAATGCAAAGAGAAATGACGAAAATAAACCGGTTTTGCGACCACCCGGTCGGAAAGTAGATTTTGAAATTTATCGTATCGTATTGTCCGACCACCAAAAAAAAACACAATTTTGAAAAGTTTCATGCGTTTTGGCACTTGAATATTGAAATTAAACATGCTAAATACACACAAACCAAATCAATCACCAATAAACCAACAGTAACGCTTAAAAACTTACCTTTAAAAGTCTATCCACCTGCTATTTTTTTCGTTAAATTTGACACTCGTCCATCCACCAAATTTTAAAATGGCGACTGAGGGCTCAATTCGAAAATTTTGAGGTCATGCCATTGGATTATGCACCGTGATGTTTGTCCGGATCGAATAGCGCGAAATTAGAAAGAAGGGTCTATAACACTGTCTATTATTCAATATAACGTGCGAAGTGGTCGGAAAGGGGTAGTGGCCGGTAAACCGGTGTGTTTACCCTACTTTGTATATTATTTTTCATTTTACAATTCAATAAGTTAACGATGCTATTAATGCAATCAATATCCTAGTGTTCCTTTAATCAATAATATATTAAACTGTTATAACGTAGGTATTTAACAGGTACTTTTGTTAGATATTACATTTTTATTAGGTAAGTATTATTTTTACAATAGATGCAATTTTTACTCTATATTATTTATTAAAAGCATGTATTAATAACGTAGCAAAGTAACATTTATTAAACAGTACAATGTATTAAAGGATAACATGCCTCATATACTTCATTTTTAATCCCCGACCAAAAAAGCTCATGGCATCATAGATCCTGAACGGATAAACCATTTGTATAAAGTTTTGCTTCGTTTGAAGAAAAACCGCTGAGCCGTTTGAAGATCATCACCTCTTTTCTAATTGATGAAGGGATATAAACAACTTCCACAGGTCTGGTCGATTCAAAATCTTGTCACTTGTCACAATGGGCATCGCCAGGAGGGAGGGCTGCCCCCTCCCCCCACTCCCCTCTAAATGCTCAGGATTTTTATTATGTTACTTAAGTATATTTTTTTCCTGTTTTCTTTAGAAGGAATGGGGAGGCCCATGCAGGAGGGACAGTCAAGGCTATGCAAAAATTATTTTACTTTAAAAAGCATGAAGTAAAAATATTTTTTTTTAAAAACCCCGACTTCAAAAAACTTGAAAAAACAAATTAATCCAAGGGCTACCCTTGGATTAATTTGTTTTTTCGTCGCGCGTCGGGGGACCGCTAAGTAGACCGCTTGGCACAAGCGGACCTACGGACCTACGGACTACCCTTGAATTATTTTTTTCTTTGTTTTTTTTTTTTTAATTTTATTGTAAATAAATTTTAAAGTAAACTTACTCGAAGCCTTGCGCTTCGAAATTAACCATAGTAATTTAAGTCGCTAAATAACAGCTTATTTTATTAAATTACAAAAAAAAAATAGAAACTATGATTTTGTAGGTACCTACTATTTTCACAAACTACAATAATTTCTCTTTCTACACACAATATTTATTCCTTCACATTCAATATCACAATCGATTGCTTTCTTTGGTGCTCTTTACATCTAAATATTGCACTTTTAACATCGACTAATAATTCATCATCAGTCGCGAACCACATCTTAATCCCACCACAAGTTTTCCATGTAACCATTGTAACTGGAAATAAGTTGTTAGCTTAACCGTGCTAATTAGTCTCTATGAAATAGATCTAAAATAAATAAAAAAATGATAGGTATTACAAAAATAGGTCTTCTGATTTATTGCACATGTGACGACTATGAGGTTTGATTCAAAATAGAATTAAATAGTGACACATATGTGCAGCCAAATGTCACGTGTGTTGGCAACTACTGCGAGTCTTCGAACAATATGTGCTCACAGTGTGTAACACCTGCCCACGAGGCAATGACAAACATGCTAAGCTAATTACTACTACTTTCAGTAAGCCATCACTCCAGTGCCATAATTGCCAGTCTTGAAGAAAAAACTTAACATTATTAAAAATATACTCTCGGGAAAGATATTATTGCATACAACGAAGTCATCTCATGACTATAAGGCTAGGCAATTGTACTATAGTCAGATACCAATAGTTACTCGCTATATATATTGAAGCTTCAACATCTTATAAACTGGACATATTCTTAATCTACATTAGAAGAGTTAAAAATTAATCATCTCTACAAAAATAACAGCCATAAATATATTTATCCATACAAAACCAAATGGCACACGAGAATATAACCCAGATACAAAGTTCTTAATATTTAAAAATATAGAATTCTATGTGAAATTTAATAATTATTATCACTGTATCAAAAAAAAATGGTGATGCAATCACAGTAAATGAATAAAAAATAAAATGTAGGTACTTACTTTAGATTAAATAAAGCTTTTTAAATAATTTGTTTATACTCATAATTTTCTTATTTTATTAAAGTGAGTTGTACCTAATGCTATAAACTTTTTATATGAATATTTTCTATTATACTTTATTTTTGTTATTATTTAATATTTAGTAGGTAAGTATGATCAAATAACAGTATTATTATGTACAGAACAAGATAGAGTTAGATACTCAGACCCTAAACATTAATTTCAAAAATGGTTACAAAATACTTTAACAATAGACATTTCAAGATATTGTAGTCAATCTCACAAACAAAACCATGGCCCGCTGAATTTAAATTTTTGGCGACGTGCGGGCGCAATTTCTTCACAGTTCTCAAATATAACACTAGGCCAAAAAATACCGATATATAATAACTGTACTATATTATAAAAAAGTTGAGTGTAAATGTTGTAAATGTCGCGAGCGTTGTCTCTTAAGTTCTCCACAATTACGAAATTGGATACAGCCTTGGGGAAGTAGCAGTGTAGTTAGGTAGGTTTGTGCTCATTTGAATCTTATTACGTAGCAGTGAGATACAAATGGGCACAAACAATGAAAGTGTCGATCGCCTTCTAATAATGGTAGAGGTGACTTCGATCAAGACTGCGTACCCGGCGTCGTCTATTTTCTTCGTCTGATGAAAAATTGAAGAGAGACTGAAGAGAACTGTTTCGGTAGGGTCAGCGGATCCGATTGAGGCGCAGTTCCCTGTCCAGTTGTTGCAGCTGACGGATGAAGCCTTCGTTGGGGTGAATGTCACGGCGACAACGGACTGTTCCCAGCGCTTCGGCCAGAGACATGCCACGTTTAATCATGAGAAACGCTAGAGCACATGTGGCAGACCGGGAAACTCCCACAAAACAGTGAACTAAGACACGTCCTAAAAATAAACATATTTTTGGTCAATCAATTACTCCCGAATTCAAAAAAAATTTAATCCTGAATACATACCTCCACTCGAAAGTCCTTCCTCGATGAAGTTAGCAGCTATATGGAAATATCTTGAAATATCAGTAGAGGGCATGTCCATGAGCTGGAAACCCTTATAGCGCAGTCCAGGGCAATCACGATAATAGAGGTGGTCTGTGTCCACCTGGGTGTAACGCTTGCCTTCAGCGGTATTAAGGACATAGTTTATGCGCATACGTTTTAAGAATGCCTTGTCCTTTGCAGCAACTCTAAATTAACAGATGAATAATATTGTACTCTTATGATATGATATGTGGCTAGGTACATTTGGATAGCTAGAGTACTAGCACGATAAGCCATGCAAGAGCCGTGAAGTTATCAATACTTACCCGTCTCCGACATATAGGCCCGGATAGACTTCATTTACATCCGGAGTGGCACTGTATGAGATATCCGTGAATGGGCGAGAGCGGAACGACGATAGTGAACTCAGCACGGATGACGGCGACGAGCCCAAACTCTGCGTATGAAACGGACTCGTTATACATTTACACAAATCCTGACCCATAGTAGATAACTTCAAACAAGAGCACGAAACGTTAGTTAGAACACAGATGATTGAACAGATAATGCACAGTAAACATACATTACCAACAACGTAATTTCATTGCAAATATTGATAAACAATTGCATTTAGTGTCAAAATGAGATAAGGATGAAAGCGGTCATTGAATATAGCTTCGTACGATGGTTATTTCCTGCATTTGGCGTTGCATTTTACTGGCAATAAAACTTATTCAAAAAGATTTCGAAAAGTTCAAAAAAGTGGTTTTTGTGCCATAAAATCTTCTATTTTCAAAAGTCAACACTACAATAAATTGTATTTTTTTTTTATTTAGGTATATTAAAAAAGCAAAGCATGCAAGCTTGATTCACACACACACACCCACATACAACTCCAATGAAATCAAGAAATATTTTTGAGGAAATTGTATCAGCCTGTAGATATATTTAGAAATAATGAATAGTTGAGTTGAATGAACTAAATTAGACTTGGCAACACCTAAGCCATTAGTAGGGCAACATTGAATGAAATGCGCGAAGTCCTATTTTTTTTTTTTATTCTAATGACAATTTCATTGAACTTTTATATGAACCTTTACCATATCGCCTGTGTAGTTGGAAAACGAAAAGCCAACTGTGTGATTTATGCATGGGTCACACAAACATAGGCAGATGATAAATACCATTAGGGTCCTTAGATAGGATCCTACACGTTGCTCTGTAGCCGCACAGTATGAATGAGATCTTGGGTATGGTAAGTACTGCCGATAACATAATATTATTATGAATTATTAAGCACTGATATTATTATTTATATATGATAAACAATTATTTTATACAAGATTATAGTCAACATGTTACATAAATAATAATGAGATGTGATGTGTGCATTTTTAATTTGCATTAAGTACTAAATAGAAAAATTCAATGTAAAATTCCATGGTCATCTGTTTTTACATGTTTTTTTTTTACATATTCAGATTGGAGTATTTTATATTTGTTTGACCCTGTATATTTTTAATACAATAGAATGTTACTACTTGTTTAAAACAGTAGCTTATTTTTATGAGATGTGATGTGTTTTAGAGGTATAGAAAAATTCACTGTTAAAATCCCATGGCCATCTGTTTTTACATGTTTTTTTAACATATTTAGATTATAGTATGTTATATTTGTTCAACCTTGTATCTTTTTTAAATAGAATGTTAGGTACTACTGGTATAAAACAGTTAAAGGTTATTTTTTGTGTACAACACAGTGCTTTTGATTTATTAAATATCTATGTTTTAAGCAATGGTTTTAAATACACTAAATCATATAATTGAAAAATGGGTAAATTAAAGAATATTGAATAAACTACCTGCATAAGTGTATAAATCGATAAAGTGCATTTAACTGAAAATATTACAAAAAAAATAGACATCTTACCATCAACTCTTTAATTTTTAAATTTAAGCCAAACCAAGTCTACATATAGTAAATTTATTTTAAAATTAAAAAAGTATTAGGTAAGCAGTGCAGTTAACAATTTTTGATGGCATTAAGATATGAACCAAACCAAAGTCATACAAAATTAACTCTTAAAATTGTGTTAACAAATCTCAGCTAATCCTGTAATGTTTCATAAATTATCCAAACACAGATTTTTAAAGTATGTATTTTTAGTTGTTGTGTGGACTTGGTTTACAGACTTGGTGTACAACGGCAGAAACTTCAAAATAATTATATTTAATTTTGGATGCTTGATATCATTTTTTTTATCTAAATGCTGTGTTCAAATAATTCAGAATTTAACAGTGTAGTACATACATCGCAATAAGTAACTTGACGTCGCGAATACCGGGGGTATAAAAGCTGTGGAAAAATTAATTTGCTATCTTTACTTTCACCTTCAACAACAAAGATATTAAATAAATAAAATGTAATTTCTATTTATATTTAAAGGATGATATAACCGCAATATCGGCAAATATCTTAAAACAACCAGGTATAATAGGAAAATTGATATCCCTTCTTCAAGTATGTATGTATAGACCATAGTAACCTTGAAACCAGTGACTAATAAAAGGGTATAAATAGATCTGGGTTAAATTATGGTAAAATCTATTTATGGTAATATGAAATAAATGTACATTTATTTCAGACTAGAGTAAGATCTCAGTAAACAGTATTCATTCTTGTGTTCTGAAAAAATAAATTACTAAAATGTCGTTAACTCGACGTAATTTAAGATATCACTCACCGTATCCCTGTAACTCATGTTGAATATTTCCGTGTAGGTTAATAGAAATGAATAAATAATAATATTTCAAAATTGCGTGTTTTTTTCCTAGCTAAGCGAAAACACTGCGTGCGCTCGAAAAACGAAATTTAACTATTGCGCGCCATGACAGAACTAGAGTGGAACTAAAATTATTAGTTTTTTATGATAAGATATTTCTTTATTATATTGTGGACGACTTATTTGTGCTGTTACATTTAAATTTATAATAAATGATCCAAGACGGATTTTAAAGTAGTCTAACTAAAATGTTTAATTATGAAAAAGATTTGGACACGGGGCCAAAAGCCAAACCCAAAAAATAACAATTAAAAATAATCCTGGCTTGTTTATGGGTTTGACTTGTTTCGTTGTCTGTAGTTTATGGTATCACGTAGGGATGTGCACAGACGGAAAGAAAGAAAATTGAATTGATTTCACAGATTTCTTTTAAAAAATCGAGACTGATTTTAATATCGATGAAGAAAAAATTATTACCTGTTAAAATTATCTCTTATAAGTTTGAAACACGAATTGCTATAATCCTAATGAAATGTCTTAATTTTAACTTGTTATCGTAGCTTAGTTAAGTGCATTTTGTTATTGTTTAATGGTAATTTAAGTATTTAAAAAATAAAAAGGAAATCATTGAATCCAATTTCAACCTTTCGATTCATCGATATTATAATTGAAAGTGCAAGGGTCAGCGACAAAAAGGAGTAGAAGAATATCTTGAGTCGTATCGCAATGCATTTTTCACTAAATATTTTTTTAATATATTTATCCATAAAAATGTAAACAGGTACAACATTTACTGGGTTTTTCCACGGGTGAAAAATTCACATAGCTAAAAAGTTGTCTGATGAGATTTAAGGTGTAATTGTGAGCAGAGAGAGAGAAAATAAATTACAACGTGTTTTTCATCCATCATCCATGCAATTGGAAAGCACTGTTACAATCGAGCTTGCAGATACAACTCTTCATAAAAGCCGCTGTGTATGCCTGAAGAATTAAAGAAAAGCCCTTCGATGCGAAAAAATATCGGCATACAAATAATTTCTACCAATAGTAGATAATAATAACTGCGATTACAGGTAGTCACTCTATGTAAAATAGTGGTATTAAGCTGCATCCGGTTAGACTACAAGCCGTCCTCAACATAGTTGGGAAAAGGCTAGGCAGCTGAAGATGATAACTTATTAACTATGTTAATATCACAAATTTGTAACGCTCGGAAAGTTTTGTCGATCGTTACTTTGGTCAGTTTTAAGTCTAAGCGATGAATCGATTGTTTCAAATCGAATCAAATCAAGGAAACACAAATTTCCGAATTTCTGTTATATGTCACGTCACTAGTTCGTATGTAACCGCGCCTTGTTTGCGTGATAATATTTCTAAATACTGTAAATCCCATTACTAAAATATGATACAAACTATAAAGCTGTAACATTTCTTCAGATTCCGGCTTATTATCTAGTGAAAATGGATGAAAAGGAAGAGTTGCATCTAACCTCTCAGGAGTTGCAAGTTTTGTCGGAACTTGACAGGTACGTAACTAAAAATATTAAAACAACTTACAAATTATAGTTTTAGGCATTATGTTGAATTAATTTTGAGTACTTCTCGTTACACAACTGACAAGAATAGTTCTACATATGTGCTCATTGTATTAAAAACTTACAAAAATAAAAGAAAAACAAACAGTCAATGACGACTTGTTTCTCCGCAAGTATTTTGTCAAAGTTTGTGAAATAGTTTTAGTAAAATTTATTACATAAGTACCCAATAAATTTTATTTTCATCGTGACCTAGTTTTAATTTCAATGCAAAATTCCAATTTAATAACATCCCAATTCATCTTCTAATTCTAATACCACTTTTGACGATAATGCTGAATTAATTGGATATCGTCTGTAATAAAATAATTACGTGATTTCAGCCGGCAGTTTGGTTTCCTGAAGTTGCGTGGTACTGAACATGGCAGAACACGAGCACTCGTTCTTAAAGCTGTCAAGTATCTTGAAGGGATGCTGGTTCAAGTCAAGGTACTACATTATTAAATGTACCCTGGATTATTTATCAGTCAAAGTTAACATAAACAAAGGCAGAAAAGTTGAAATGTTATCTAATAAATATTTCTAGGAATGTGTTGTATAGTAGGCTGCATTTCAGTGGCAACACAACCGTAAAGGCGCGTTCCCACTCTGTCCCAATGACAGATTATCGTGTTGTTGGCTTGTGTATTTGAATGGAGGTGTGCAAATATAGGATTACACGATTATCTGTTGTCCAAGACTTTATTGCCGAGACAATAGATTGTCAAGTCAATGGGTATAATGGGAACAGCTAGAGACAACAGTCATCCAACGATAAATTAACCATCACTGAATAGTGGGAATGCGCTCTTATAGTTTAAGCTGGCCTCATCATCAAAACTCCATACCATAACACCTGGTTGCTTAAGGCCCATATGCAACCATCAATGTCTGTACAACTGTATTATTAAAAACTTAAAGAACAAGACTTCTCATTTCGATTTTTGTTGATAAATTTTGCCACACATCCTGGCAAATAATTAAATATTTGCTTGCAAATATTAAGGACACAAGAGATCACAAAAGTTGGTTGTTTAATATTTTGCTGTGTGTTTTGTAGTATTATTGATTTGGGTATTTATGTATAATTCATAATTATGAATTATTGCTCAATGTTGTACTAAATTATTAATAATGAATTGCAATATATAATATTGTTACACTTAATATTTAGTTATTGGTGCAAAAAGCACTTTAGACGATACCATCGAAACTGTCATATATTATGTGTTTTCTGTTTTGTCACAGAAGTTATGGATTGTACTTTTGAAGATCTAATTATGGAACTGAGATGTAGTGTCAACTCATCCACAAATACCATTCACTTGAAAAAAAGAGGAAGACCCACCGGGTGCCCATTAAAATATTAGCTTTTAATTTTCATTTAATTGACTTTAATTATGTAAAAAACATATCTTTTTGCCTGCAAGGTCCAATATTTTTTTTTTAATTTTAGTTTTATTAATTTATCAAGTGCTAAAAAGCATTCAAGCCTTTGCTTTTGATTATGCACTTTTTATATTTCTTTTAATTACAGAATGAATACCCGATACTAAACAATAAAATTATTTTATTTTAACCAGGAAGAAGAACGGGCCTGTTCACCGGGAGCTAGGAGAGAAATATGCATAGACCCTAAAACTTTCTGCAAATTGGGACATTTTCACCTGCTGCTCGAGGACTATGCAAAAGGTTAGGTATTTGCAAACAACCATACCTGGTGGTATATCCAAATCTTATGCTTGGCCTTAGACTCACATAGGCAGTTTCTTTAGTATAATAAAACTTTTAGGGCACCGCAACACGGGTAGGTTTAGGTTATGTTCAAATGGCATGGCAGGAACTAGAGTGAGCGAGCGAACTTAGCTTCCGTCATTCCATTTATGTAAGGTGCATTTAAACCCTGTTATAATGCATAATCTCTTGATGAAATCGGGGTTTGACCAGTCAGAGCTAAATTATTTAATTATTAGGTATACACAAGCCTTGACGACTTTTATCTGCAGGGTTTAAAGCCACCTAACATGAATGACGGTAGCTAGAGTAAACTTTTTAATACCTTAAATGTTTGCATGTGGACCTACATTTTTTCCACTTATTCAATATTTTAACTAGTAGGTATTTTTAACGTAAATGTAATGAACTTCAATATAAAGGGTGTAAAACACCTCTTAACGAAGCCGAAAGGCACTGGTTCTCCCTGTAATCGCGATCATTTTTTTGTTCTACACCATACCTGGGAACCTTCTAGTTACGGAGATATTAGGGGCCAAAGTTCCAACTTTTTGACAAGTATTTTTTTTAATACAAGTTTTTAATGTAAGATTTTTACTTTAAACACCTTCACGACCCCCATATTATTCAATCCGTCCATCAGCACAATGTTTTGAGTGTGTTACATTGAGTTCTACCACAAAACATGATTTTACACCCCCCAAAAAAAAGTCGTTTCCCAGCAATAATTTTTGCGTAAAGTTACTTAGTTTCATGTACAGAATGCTTGGTTGACGGCTTCGTGATGAGGTGATTTACACGGTGTATTTCATGTTGACATTTTGAACTTAGGTATAATGAATAAGTATCGATATTTTTAATTATTCGATATTTTAGACACTTTAAGCTTAGGTGTAACATGTATCGATATTTTCATAGAATCTATGTTTTTAACGTTGTTTTAAGCGTAGGTGTTTTAATTTTTAATATTCAAATACGTACCCACCTGCACAGTTAAATCAATTATAACTTACGTTGTTTAGTTGACGGCACGGTTGGCGCCCTAACTGAGTGTTTGGCTGCTGCGTTGCGTGTCGCGGGTTCAATTCCCGCACGGAACAAATATTTGTATGGCCTACAGGTTGTTGTTCCGGGTCTGGCTTTTTGCGTATGTAAGTTTAAATGTCTGTAAACACACCCACGATACAGGAGAAATACCTAATTTGGGGAATTGTATAAAAAAAAAGAATTTATGATTGATTTAATTTGAAGTTCATTAACTTAGCTTTATAGAATGTGTGTATATTAACTCTGCAGGAATTTTAATAGTCAACACCCAATCCCCCATTCATATTAGACCTGTACGTCTACCATGACTTTTAACAATCTATACCTACTCGCTAGCGTCTGTAGTTAAAAAAATGTATGAAAACTTTTACAGCGCCTTTAGCGGATAGTTGGGTACTAAAATTTGCAGTATGTATGAGTCACATAGTTATCTTTCCTACGTCACCGTGTAGTAAACTAATCTACAGCGACTGTATTTTGGGCTTCATTTGCTTAGAATTTGGTAGTAAACACCAACACAGCCCATGGTACCATTGAAAAAGCTAACTATAGTATTTGCGTATTGACGGAAATATTGCAGTTACGTCAAGCGATCTAACTATGACAACTCATGGTAGACGTACTGTAAGGACTCTTCTCTGGAAACACTGATTTATCAATTGAAAAAACACTTAAATGGTATTTATTAAAAAAAAATGTTTTGTATGCCACTTTTTTTCAACTAGTCGTACTGAATTCCAGAGGAGAGCTATTAATGCTTTGCTTTACTTGGTTGCGTTGACATTATTTGGGGCTTGCTTGAGTTGCATTGCATGATTCTTAATACAAATAACTTCTGCCGGTTCTGCTTGTTAGGCTCAGCGCAGACAGAACGGAGCGCAGTGGAGAGTATTTTATTAACGCACTTGAAAATAAACTTTAAAATTATTGCAATAAAGTGCATAAATGCTTGAACCTAACAAAAAATGCTCGCGCGGCGTCGAGTCGGCGCCCGCGTCGTACGCGTACTTTCAGTGTTGTCATCGAGTTTAAAGAGGGAGGATATTTGATATTTTACTTACCTTAAACATATGGTTAAGCGTTCCTCAACAGAAATGGTTGAGCGATAATTAGTGGTCTTCTTTTGAATATATGGTACGTCCATAATATTCAAAAGAATACCACTAATTATCGCGTATCCACAAGTAAATTCACCAAAACTACACCTTTCTTGCCAACATTTCTCGACCCATATTCTTCGTCTGACTTCCTAACGCCTTATTCTATTAACATGTTCTTCCATTTCTTCTTCTTCCGTCAAAAGCACAATTATAATCATACCCCAGTCCACCATCGTTGACGAACTTTCGCGACAAACTGGCATGTTTACTGTAGATTGGTAACCCAGAACGGTTTACTCGTGTAGGCTCGCGAGGTCGCGCGCAAGCTCGAGCGTACGCGAAGCGTAAAGAAAATGCCCGAGACCGCGCGGGGATTATTCCTCTCTGTCTACGCTGATACTTAGATGAGGTATCTGCATTAACAACTAAATAATTGGACTCGTCATTAATATATAACATAGCTTTAATTTTGAAACTTAATCAGTAAGTCAAACAAGAAAGCCAAAGTGTTTCGTTGTATCGCCAGAAAAGTAAATGTTACAACATTTTATGAATTACGCAATTAGAGTACTGTTGTTAGGACTGCTTTACGGAATTAGACTTTCAAAGGATAAAGACTGTTTTCATGAACACTCACTAGTTCTGTTATGCCAGGGTTATCCTTATTTCTTCACTCATTCAGTCTTCTTTTTCAAGAAGGAGCTTGTGGTTAAATAATACATCGCGCATGGGTCACTGTTCAAGATTAAGCAGCGTAGGAAACTCTTTTTTTTTACATACCAAGTTGCCTCGGAAAGCACGTTATGCCGTTGGTCCCGGCTGTCATTTGTAAATCTTTGGCAGTCGTAACAAGTCGTCATTAGCCCGGGAGTCTGATAACCAGTCTTACCAAGGGGTATCGTATTACCCAGTACTAACTGGGTTGTAGAGGTCTGATAGGCAGTCGCTCCAAAAACTTTGGTCCTATCTCTCTAATACGTCTTACATATAAAGTATTCGAGAGACTGCTGCTGAACCGTCTTACATATTGGAGGTCATTGACCCAAAATTGATTACCGAGCAACCTTGGTTTCAGACCCGTCAAGTCGCAGTAACCAGACTATTAAAATGGTTCAACACATCGAAGACGGTTTCGAGAAAGGAATGGTCACTGGTGCTAAATTCGTGGACTTATCAGCGGCGTACGACACAGTTAACCTCAAGCGACTGTTTTAAGGCTGAGAACTTGGTCAGCGATCAGAATTTCGTACGAGTACGAGCTCACAAAAAAAGGCCTGTACCAAGGAAATGTCTTGGCACCGGTCCTATTTAACACCTATAATAACAATCAAGCATTCAGCCCGCACACCTCCCGCTTCCTCTATGCAGACGATCTTGTCCTTACCTCCCAAGCCTTTGAGGAGGCTGAGGTGCACCTATACTTTTGAAGTCCGTTTACCAATTCATTTTGTGTTTGTGCACAACTCAAGACGGGAAAATTCTAGTCAACGGGCGTTAGATGCCTTGCATAGCGGTAAGATTTTATAGGCTGCCAGTAACAGTAATGACCAGAGTTTATTACTATTACTGCGAGACAGACGTTTATATACGGCAAGTTAACGGCTAGAATAGTAAAGTTATATTAGGAAGCACTCTAATGTACCACCCTTCCATCGTACGCCCCATTAGTGATTATTTTTAGATTTTAAAGACAACAGTCGGTTTTATTAGAAAGGTATGATACCACATCGTTTGTCTCACCCCTGTATGTAATAAATTGTGTATTGATCTGACAAGAGCCTTTGGACCCTGGAACTTTTCAATGTAACATAACATTTCGCCAGTTATGTTTATGTCCAATGTAATAGGGGGCGAGCCAAATAATAATAATCTGTCGCCATCGTCTATTGCCATCAACTGGGCACAAATCCAGACTCCTGACTCCTAGGTGACAGCTACTGAGAAATATCTGATGGGGAAAACCCAACAACACTTTGCCCGACCGTGGAATCGAACGTTATGCTCCTCAGCAGTCACGAGTTTTGAGTCTTGCGACCACCAAACCAACTATGCATTTTTTTTTTTTTTTTCGGATTGGAAATCATCAAATGACTTCTCCCGCTCTGGGCGGAGCGGGAGGGAGTGTCAGACTTGTACTGACTAAAACCCACCCATGTTCCTTCTTCGCCCTTTGTGTTCCAGGGCCGCGGTATCTCTTTCGAACAACCCGCAGCCCTGGCAGGCATCGGCCCTTTCGGACCCCTTCCGATTTGCTGACATCTCCTTGAGGCACGCGTGGAACCCGAACGCAATGCCCCGAGTTCGGCCAGGACGCGCCCGGCGTCAGGTGTACTGGTGGTCGCGAGAGCTGAAGTCTCTGCGCGAGGCGTGCGTCGCCGCGCGGCACCTGTACGCCAGGCATCGCAGGCTCCGCATCCGCCCTACGGATGCGGCAGCCATTGAGGCAGAGCTGTACGAGGGATACAGAGCAGCGAAGACCGCCCTCCAAGAGGCTGTCCAGCGGGCCAGGGACCTGGGCCGCGAGGAGATGCTGGGGACTCTCGACAGAGATCCGTGGGGGCGCCCTTACAAGATGGTGCGCGACAAACTCCGCACCTGGGCCCCCCCGCTGACGCAGAGTCTCCGCCCTCAGCTCGTGGAGGACGTGGTGAGCGCTCTGTTCCCTCTGCGAGGGGAACATCCTCCCCCGCCTATGGCTCCGCCGCTTGCGGTGCCAGATGTGGACCATATCGAGGACGATGACGACATTCCGGAAGTGACCGGGGTAGACCTGAAAGTGGCGGTAGGCAGGCTTAAAGCCAAAAATACCGCCCCGGGACCCGATGGCTTGCCTGGCAAAGCCTGGGTCCTGGCCTCGGAGGCTCTCGGGCCCCGACTGGAAGGGCTCTTAAGCGCATGCTTGGAGAGAGGCCAGTTCCCGCTTCGTTGGAAGACGGGGAAGCTGGTCCTCATCCGGAAGCCGGGGCGCCCTGCGGACTCTCCGTCCGCATACCGGCCCATTGTGTTGCTCGATGAGGTGGGCAAGCTCTTTGAAAGAGTCATTGCGAACCGCCTCGCCGGGCACCTTGTGGGGATGGGGCCGGACCTTGCGGAACACCAATTTGGTTTCCGCAGGGGGCGCTCGACGGTGGACGCCATCATGCGCTTGAGGGCTCTCACGACGGGGGATGCAGTGTCTCGGGGTGGGGTCGTCTTGGCGGTGTCTCTTGGCATCGCCAACGCCTTCAACACCATGCCCTGGAGCTGCATAAAGGAGGCACTTCGGTATCATCGGGTGCCGACCTACCTTCGTCGTGTGGTCGGGGACTACCTGACGGATAGGGCCGTCATTTACCCCGGTCGCACCGGAGAATGGAATCGGCGAGAGGTGTCGTGCGGTGTTCCACAGGGATCGGTTCTGGGGCCGCCCTTGTGGAACATCGGCTACGACTGGGTGCTGCGCGCTGACCTCCCTAGTGGTGTCAGCGTAGTTTGCTACGCTGACGACACGCTGGTGCTGGCACAGGGGAGGTCGCACGAGGCGGCGGCCGAATTAATGACACGCGGGGTTGCGATAGTCGTGGAGAGAATCCGGCAACTGGGTCTCGAGGTGGCATTGCACAAGTCCGAGGCCATGTGCTTTCATGGGCCTCGGAATGCGCCACCGTCGGGATCCATACTGACGGTAGGAGGGGTTCCCATCGGCGTCGAGTCGACGCTGAAGTACCTAGGGCTTGTCCTCGACAGCCGGTGGAACTTCGTGGAGCACTTCCGACGTTTGGCCCCAAAACTGGAACGGGCAGGAGCTGCATTCAAGCGGCTCTTGCCCAACCTGGGGGGTCCAAACGCCTCCTGCCGGAGGCTCTACGCGGGGGTCGTGCGGTCCATGGCCCTTTATGGGGCCCCGGTGTGGGCGCGTTCTTTGAGGCGGCGAGCCGCCCATTACCTGAACGCGCCCCAGAAGGTGGTAGCCGTAAGGCTGATCCGGGGGTACCGCACGATCTCCGGCGAGGCGGCGAGCCTCTTGGCCGGATTGCCGCCATGGGATCTGGAGGCGATAGTCCTCGCACGCCTGCACGAATGGCGCGCGGAGGCACTACGCCGGGGGGAAACTCCGCTGCCGCAGCAAATTGTCGCTCAGCGGACAGACCTCCGGCACGATCTCATGGCGACATGGAGACAGCGACTGTCGCAACCACGTGCAGGGCACGCCACAATAGTGGCGATAAGTCCCCTCTTTGAGGAGTGGCTAGAGAGGCGGCACGGCGCCCTCACCTTCCGCCTGACGCAGGTCCTCACCGGACACGGTTGTTTCGGGAGGTTCCTGCACCGAATCGGGCGGGAGGAAACGCCCGGGTGTTACCATTGCGAGGATCGGCCGGAGGACACGGTGGAGCACACCGTGGAGCTCTGCCCCGCTTGGGCTGAGCACCGCCGTGTCCTCGTAGCGGCGATTGGCGGCGGTGACCTCTCGCGTCCGGCCCTGGTTCAATCCATGGTCCGGAGCGAGAGGTAATGGGAAGCCGTCGCCTCCTTCTGCGAAGCAGTCATGCTAGCGAAGGAGGTGGCGGAACGTGAGAGGGAGAGAACCTCACGTCCCAGCCGCCGCGGGAGACGCCCCGGGCGTCGGGGGGCAACCAGTGGCCCCCGGCCACCGTAGGCGCGAGCCTGTGGACGGTGAGTAATGGGCTAGCTCACCGTCCGTCCGTCTCATGACGACAGGCCGTGTCGACGGCGCGTACGTGTTCCACGCGCGCCTCAAGGAGATGTCAGCAAACAGGAAGGGGCCCGAGAGGGCCGATGCCTGCCAGGGCTGTGGGTTGTTCGAAAGAGATACCGCGGCCCTGGAACACAAAGGGCTTAGAAGGAACATGGGTGGGTTTTAGTCAGTCAAGTCTGACACTCCCTCCCGCTCCGCCCAGAGCGGGAGAAGTCATTTGATGATTTCCCATCAGCAAAAAAAAAAAAAAAAAAAAGGGCCGCGGTATCTCTTTCGAACAACCCGCAGAACTATGCAGTCCTTACGAACATGTTCGAAGAAAATACACTGCGATAACTACAACGAATGCCTCTTCAGTCAAAATCAAATCAAAATATTTTTATTTCACATAGGCCTACATGGGCACTTGTAAAACATCGACAAAAAGGTGCTCGGTTCGTGTTGGTTGTTTCCTATGGAGAAGCCATTTCCATTGTGGATAATGTCCTAGATCTCGGCTGAAAATAGAGATCCTCCCTCCATTAAAATACCTACCCAAAATACCAATTTCTAATGCTAAAGCGTCAATAACAATCCAAGCACTTAAATCACGTGTAGGTGTGTAGGTACTAATAAAAGGAGAGTAGCGTAGTAGTAGTATCGTACTGACGCAATTCTATCCCGAGACGAGCATCCTTACTTGGAATAAAATCTGTAAATAAAAATAGAAGTCGTGAGGTTGTAACCTTGACCATTGAACTCTTATAGACAAGCTTTAATGTTTGATTCAAACTTTTCTTAGAATTTTGCAATTTCTTGTCGCAGTTAACTGTAGCAGTTTTTCTTAGAATTAGAAGTTGTCGTACCGTAGTATTTTGTAAGGTTTGTCTCTATGTAATACTGAATAGAGGTTGTTTAAAGTTTGAAGAAAAGAATTAAGTTCTTAGTGGCTTTGAGAAAATTTTCTTGGTTCTTTCTTTCCACTTGTGCGATATTTTGCCCCAACAAATTAAGTTTGGTATGTTCAATATACTGTTTATGTATCTAAATTTGTCAGACTAAATTATCATTGCTTTCAAACAACGATCTAATTCTAACAATCGTTTTGCTTGCTCTTACGTCAGACACTCAGACCAGTCAAACTTATTAGTTTTGGTAATATTCTCATAGTGTAACGTCTTATTTCCGGGGAACATGCCAATCATGTCCCGCTAAGGACATTTACGAACTGACGTAAATTTATACTATCGTGTATCTCGAAAGAATGATTTTCCTACATACAATAAACCAGTATAATGTGAAAACCCTAGACAGTGAAAAACATGTTTATCTGGAACTTTGGTTTTCACGTTTTCTCACGACATAAATTATTTCCATTTAAATATAAAATATTTTATTTGATCGCCATTTATGTATTTCATACGTATTAATATTCATAATTTAAATCTACGCTATGCGTCACGTATACCTACATGTGATGACCTAATACATATTTTTAAATGTGGCTATCATACGGTCATTGACTATGTATATGACGAATAATTTAATATTTAAATATCCTAGTATTCTCTTCCTCTACGATAGGATAAGCTAATCAAGGCAGAGCCGTGGTTATTCCAAATTGGCTTTTATGGCGGTGTTTCCCGTCTTGCGTAATAGATGGCGCTCTCTATTCCATTGCAGTACAAATTGTAAATGAAACAGCAATATACAGGGTTAGTAATAAAATTATACAGGGTAATCGTCACAAAATGGAATGTGCAAAGTACTTATCTACTAAAGAGATACACTTTACCAATTGAAAATAACTGAACATTTTCGTTTAATGACGAGTTTTGGACATGCCGAGAGTTGCCTCAAAACTTAGGAACTGTGCAAAATCGTGTCAAGATCACGGGGATTTCGAAAATAATGTCTTTTATTACCTTTCAAAAACACAGTAAAAAAAAAACTGTTTGAAATTGGAGTGCCTTGTCATGTAATGTATAGGAAGTGTTTGTTTTTATTCATTTTTGTCAAATCATCTTGTTAATCAAAATTAGTTTATTTACGTAAAAATATTCAGCCAGTAGTTAATATTACAAAAAAAAAACCGTCCAGGAAAATGCGCTAAGTACCATATTTTTTATTCAGTCTCACATTAAACACCATTAAAAAATAATTGGTTCCCATTAGGCGATAGAAAATTCTGTCAGCTGCTCACTTTATAAGGACGGAACTAAAGTATAGAAAGGGCAGATGTGCCAAGTCCAAGACAGCATTAATATACTTGTGTGGAAATGTCAAATAAATTGAATAACCCTGATCCGTGATCCGAACAAGGGGTGATACCGGTATTGCGTGACATTGATTTTTAATAAGTCTTATGTAAATCGTGAATTAAAATTACTATTTGATACTACAAATTCTTTCTTGCTTCTTTCATTTCCTATTAGCGTTAATTTTAAAATGGCACCTTTGACTCACTTTGTGTTTGTAATGTTTTTTAAAACGTTATATATCCGTCATTTATGAACCGATTTGATTTGAAAAATCTTTTTCATATGATAGGATATTAAAAATTGCTTCAGTAGTGTGTCAAATAGCTGGAAAAAACATCCAAGTACACAAAATTGCGTTTTTATCTACTAGCGTCTAGTAACAATGTGATATTGATTTATGATGAGAATTGGTGTGGTACTATTTATAAAAATAAAAAAAAATTAAAAAGTTTTTTTTTATAAATAGAGAACTGAGACTATAATTCAAATCAGGTTATCGTAGTCCATTGCTAGACATAGGCTGATCCCAAGCTGCGCCACAACATCCTACCCTCCGCCTCCTGAATCCAGTCTGCCCATTCACCTTTAGAACTGGGACACAGAGTTTGATTTCCTTTAAAATCTTATTATTGCTATAAAAATATTAAACTTGTTCAATGCTTGTTACAGCTATGTCAGCTTATCAAAAGTTCTACGCCCTGGAACCTGATAACTGGAAGGACCCTCTGTTCTTATATGGATTGGGGCTCTGCTATTATCACTACAACGCTTTTGAGTGGTAAGTTTTTCTTATGTATCAATTATCTGAATTTAGAAAAAATACGTTAAGATGTGGCGTGGGATGAAAAGTATAAAAATAATGTTGGAGAGCAAGAGTTTTAAATATTGCGGTTATTGTTGCAGAATTTTGTTAATAGATTATTTTTTAGTAACTGGCTTCAATCAAATATTTTTGGCGTGTATTCAATAGTCAACATGAAAAGTTTTTAGTTTTGAAAATTGAATTAATACTAAGTTTCAATCAACTCAAGTTGTAGTACGCCTGGTTTTGGCACTCTAATCTATTGCTATCAATAAACCTATCCAACTCTCTTTTATAAACGCAAATTGTCAAGAAAATAAAAACTGTAACACCAGCTTAGGCACATACGATAAAGAAGAAGTCAAGACAATTGTCGATTTTAGTTTCTCGAATATTAGAAAGAATTGAACAAGTTCACGATACTTATTTCCTAGTATGGAACTTGAAACTGTTAGATCGATGTAGATAACATTTAATAAATGTGCGGGCTTTGTAATGCTTTCTAGAGGTGCTTTCAAAAGGTTCCATGAAATTAGCTGTGTTAATTATTCCAATGTATAAATAAAGTTTTCCAAATAAATCTACGTCAATGAAACGAATCTCGTAAATATTAGACGAAAAAATTGTGTTATGTAAATAGGAATGTTAACGAGCTTTCCGTGTTTCGTTTGATCACATACCGGACGCACGTCGCTCTTCGGGAATATCTAACTACAATAATAATTTCGGTCGGAGGCAAAAGCTCTGCAAGCTGGTTGTGGCCCTCATGTCGACATCGTGAGTCGTGATTCACCGGACGTAGGACGCGCGCGGGGAGCTGCGTTAGGGCCGGCGCGGGGGGGCGGCGGCGCGGGGATACGTGCGCGAGGGGCGCAGGGCGCGGCGGCGTGGCGGCGCGCGGTGCGGGACGGTGCACGCTGCAGCGCGAGGTCGTCGTTCGCTCGCTCGCGGCGCGATCGCCAGTCAGGAGCGGGATGCGGTGACGTAAACTGCATCGGCGCGGGCCGCGACACCGTAGTGTAGGACGGGACGAATCGTGTTCGTATGTACCGTGTGCGTGCTGAACCACCCTGTGTGATCGAGTGCTTGTGCTGTTTCTACTGACGACGTCTCCGCTCTATACTACGTGGGCCGCTGCGGCCGCTCCAAACATCAACGGATCCGAAGATCCCCGAAATGGTGAGTGCGGTCGAAGCTCCCAGCTCGCGGTTTGTTTACGTCGGCCCTCGTGCCGGCTCTCTCTCTCTACCTGCCGCCCGTATCCCTGCGTCGCGTTCGCACGCGACTCTTTCTATTGTGTTTTGTTTCCGAAATGCAGACACCGACGTCGACGGCTCCGGACCAGGTCCCGTCGAGAGGTCGCGTTTTTGTTCCTTTCAAAAGTTTTTGCATGTTTTTTGTAGTGTTTTCGCAGGTAGCTGTTTGGTGCAATTCTCTTCATTCATCTGGAGATTCTTAGCGTAATATTGTCAGGAACAAGAAGGGTAAATCAAATGATGGGGGTGGTCAGTGCGTGCGGTTTCTAAGGCTGGTAAATAATGAGTGTGCTGTGCCGCCGCCGTGCCGCATAAAATGTAGGTCGGTGGAGTGTGGCCGCAACACTGCACGCGATGCCTCGCCTCACCTCACCCTACACCAGGCCATCGCTTACCCATTGTATACAACGCCAAGAGCTCTTCAATCACTTGCCATTACGTACATCAAATCTACTCTCAATTTTGTTTAACTAACTATGAACTCAGGCCAGACCGTGCGGCTCTCTTTCAGTTTTGACTGTCTGGTGAATTTAACAAGAAAAATATAGGATGGTCTACAACAAAGTCTTTTAGAATTGATAATACCTGAGCCCATCTAATCAAAATTCACATTGCTGCCTACAAATGGTAAAGTATGTCCTACTTGGTGGCTTACCTTCACGTCACCATACATACGTATCCGTCTGATGAGTAAGCCTTCATTGCCGTGTTAAATAATTAAAATAATTTGCAGAGGGAAAACTGTGAGTCATGATTACTGACTAGAATCCGTTGTCCGATAGCTGTATCAGTCAGAATTCGCGCACTTTTGTCTTGCGTCATTGGTCATTGGACCGGTAGTGGCGACACAGCTCGAGTACTTAATGAGGCAACCTAAGACACCGGCCTGGATGTACTTCCATACATAGGAAAAACCACTGCCCGCTGGGTTGTTCCGCTTCAGGAACTTAATAATTTCAACTTCCTGGTAAATGAGCTGTCACTTCTATCATTAAATGGAATTTCAAAAGGCAAAATTTATTTTATCCTTTTAGAATTACTTAAAAATCCAAAAAAACTGAAAATATTGTTTTGGATATTGTGAATTAGCTCAGCATATTATCATTGCGGTAGACTGGTTCTAGTTCTGGTTTTGTTTGTAACAAGCTCCAATATTCGATTACCGCTAAAGTCAGGATGACGCAAAAAGTACAAACTTTACGTTGATATATTTCATGAATCTAGTTACCATGTTTTTATCTCATTCAGCAGCGGTATCGTAATAGTTATCACGAATCATATTGGCTATCAGTCGCGAACCGGTCCGCGCATTATCTACGCAACGCCGCGAACCGCTTCCAGTAACGGTATTCCACTCTCTGGAGTCCTCCAGCGACTAGACTTGTTAGGCTCGTTTCGAAAACTTGTTCATCGATATGCTCGCCTAGTCCCTTTTTGTAGAACCCCCGGAAATGAGTTAGCTAAACAAGTCGAAGCTTCTTCTTAGATATGAATAAGTTGATTTTATATGACTCGACTATGTTTCTTGCACTTTTAAAAACCCCCCTTTCTCGAGCACCCCCCCCCCCCCCTGTTACGCAGAATCGACTTGAGATCAACTTTGGATTGGGATTGGCGTTGACCAATTCTCCATAAACTGTCAAATCTACGCCCTTCAAAACGTAGTTTTGAGCAGAACTGACCAAGCTACCTCGTAGCGGGTTTTGCACGCAAAAATATTTGATAAAGCTAAAGTTGTAAGTAGCAGATTTTGCACAAGGAGTTTAACGCCGTTAAAGCCAAAGTTTAAGTTAAAAAGCTAACTCTTGATAAAAAAGAAGCCAAGTAAATTGAGCGTAATTTTATAAACGGCAAGTTTTCATCAAATAAAATTGTAATTCGCAGACCATGAATTTAAATATCGTAATAATATTTTGTTTTTCCGAGGGCGCATTATCATTCATTTATTCTTATGGATATTTTAGAACGCTCCAGTAATCGACGCGTGGCCGAGTTTATGCGTATCGAACAATCTACAGACTATTTATTACACAAATGGTGAATTAGCTCGGTTCTTGAAATTAATAAGTACAAGATACGCAACTTATACCCATCCTTGCTGGGTTATTAAATAATTCATTATATTATGTAACGAATGGGAGTCAGCTGCTAGGTAATGTCAGACTTGTTTCTAGGTAACGTCAGGTAATTTAGTATCGATTGTGATGTTGTAATGAATGCTATGTAATTGTTAGAGCAGCTTGCGGTGGCGCGTGCCGGGCAGGTGCCTGCCGGCTGCCACCACACCTGTCACGACATCAGCTGCTCCTTGAGCTAGTTATTATTTTGTTTAGCTACTCACGAAGTCACGACTATGTGTACCCGTCTTTGCACACAAAGAAGTCCTGAGCATTTGGTTCGACAGTATCATCATTAAGTATATCAGTTTACACGTGCGCAACGTTGCTAGGAGTTCAAGAAGATCATTTTGCAGATAAAACTGTTCTGCCAGTGCGATGTTAAATCAGAATTTCAACGTTTTAGCTCTTGAGTTAACAACACACACGGTGCAAGTATCAACATAACATGGTGTGCTGATAATATTGTTAGGTTTTACTACGCATTTCGTAGCAAATAAACAGACTGCGTAGTGGGTAGAAAGCGATAACATTTCTCGACATGTTAGCCTGCTTGCTACTTTGCACAGTAATTGTATTCGGTAGTTAATTTCACCATTACCGGCAAACTTCCCCGGTAGTTTGGACCGTATCCTGTCCCTGAGAGGATATCTCGTATAATGTTGCTGGCTTCATACATATAACAGAGCTAGGTAAACAGCCAGCATGCAACATAAGCATAGATAGTTTAGCGAAGAGGAAGTCTTATTAGGGCCAGTTGTACAGCGCCGTTGGCAGGCGCGCTCAGCGTGTACCGTTTGAATGCATGATGAATATTGTTGCCTTCCAATCAACGGTGTTACCGAAGAAAGCGTAAATTAAAGAGCACGTCTAAAACACAGCTTGATGTTCACGATTCTTGTTAATGTATTCGTCCCTCAGAACCGAGGTAAAAATAAAATAATGTATTGGTATACATAAAACATAATATCAGGTGAACTGAAGGTTTCTTAAATTCGTCATTTCATGACTCCTTGTCCAAACTACACTACACAAAAATACTATTTGTTACTAGACTCTTAAATTATTTATACAAATATACACATCCATTTATACACCACGTGAAAATTATTACGTCAAAACGACTGTGTTATTATTCGTACATAATATTATGTGGGAGTCACCGTGGTTTGTTGAATGCCGCCTAGCAACATCATAGAGCGGAGAAACCGGAATTTGACAGCGTTTCTCATGCTAGCCAGTTTTACTATGTGAAGTTACTGCCAAAGAAAATAGCGGTACATGCATATAGTTTAATCTATGTAAATTGTCTCGCAACAGGACTAACAAGTATTAGGTGCGCAGTAGAGAACGCGGTCTCCGACCCTAGGCTAGGAGTGCATCTAAGCTGTAGAGATGTGCGGGTGGGGCACAGGCTCCTCGCCCTTCGCCCCGCATTTTGCGGCGCGTCACGTACGCACGGGCCCTTTCACGCACAGGGAGGGTACTGCGAGGGGCCGCGCGCGCACCGACAACGACAAGCCGACTATCGAGTTGCCGAAAACCGTATGCATTATTAGCTCTCCCCTTCACCCATCCCTATCCGCGCCCTACCGTCCGACCACCCGTCCCGATTTAGGAACGAAGCTCGACACCCTGCCCTCTCATACCCCAAACCTCTGCGGTGGGAACGACTTTTCGATTTAAGTAAGACCGCGTAATACGCCCTATTACCCTGACGTAACTATAGTCTATATTTTTTGTAATCTAGGTCATGGCTCAGAGTTAAGAGCAGGGTGAATGTAGTGATGTCGGCGCGCGGTCGTCGACACTAACGGATCGCTATTTATACCTGGTGCGTAGTGCACCGGAACTCGCTTGCTGCACTCACTGCATCCGCGCCGTCCGCGCCACCCGCCTCCGCCCTGTCAATGACCCCGTCCCCACGAACATTCGGCTACTAAACCGCAGTGTTTTAACAAACATTAAGTATTACATTAAACCGCCGAAGCGAGCTCGTTTATCATGTCAGCTAATGTCAAAACGTTCATAGTTCTGTTACCTACAATAGTTGTAGGACTCATAGGGCGTGCGTTGCGAAAGGCTCTGTGCAAGCGGTCGCCCTTCGGCTTTGTTTGAGTTACGTAAGTAGACCCGCCCACATCTGCAGGGCAACCACCCACGCAGGGCATGAACTGTGTCAAGCTGCCTGTCCTAGTTTCTATGTTCACTACAGTTTTTCTGTTTACTTGTGCAAAAGGTAAACCCCCGCCCTGGCTTGTTGACAAAAAGGCGGAAAAATGAAACCATTAATATTACGATCTGAATTCTTTTGTTTTCTGGTATGTACTTTCAGTTAATCTAATTCAAATACGCAAATGAGCGAATCTGACGTATTAACATAATTAATTTGCAACAAAATGTACAGTTATTTACCGGTTTTCAGTGCGTAACGATTCCTATGGGAAGTACAGTACTTTATGAATTACCAGGATAAAGTAAAGCTATAATGTTGATTCGTAGAAAATTATTGTTCTGGATTTATTTTCCCTATTAACAAACTTTAATTTCCTCTAATTAGGAGTATCACTAGTCGGAAAAGTATGATAAAAACAATTAATTTGCCGTGGAGTCGAGCGCCGTCGCTAGGTCCAGTACTCCGGTACTCCGGTCCGTGTAATTCGCAATCTCCGCGAGCGATGTCCGCGATGGAATTTCCGCGAAAAAAGCCATACGTCACATCACAGCACGTCACGGCATACGCGGCAGCGGGCGGGCGCGTAACGTCACGCCAAGCAAGGCCGCGGCTGAGTAAGCACACTGTAAGCTTTTTGTTTACACCACTACTGACTAATATGGTCGTGTGATATAAGACGACATTTAAATACCTATTGCATTCCTTTTGAAATAATCATTGCTCTATTTTATAACTCGTAAAGTTTTGATTGCTTCTTATTTTTAACTTTTATCTTTAGATCCACCAGTTTTTTTTTACCTACGACTTATTTTTGTCCGGGTATATATTTGAAGAGGTCTGTGTAATAGGATAAATATTCCAAAGACGTACTTTGGACGTCCTGCACTAAAAATACCTGGTAATTCAAAATATTAAGCCTTTTCTGAGTATTTTGGACAGACAGTTGCTATCATCACTCAATATGTCGATCACGTAGATAGTAAATGATTCGCGGGAACTACCGTGCGTTAGGTAGGTAAGTACGTAAATTACTTGCGTACCTACTTCACACATTGTGCTCAGATAACAACTGTGAATTGGGTTTATTAACGTCATCACGAAAAGTGTTTTTGTTAGATCATGACTTCGGGCACTCTTTGACTTCAGGCATACACGGCACACGTGTTTTTGTTGATACTGACCTAAAAGTAATTAAACTTAATTATATGTATAACGTAAAAATATGCCATTACGGCTTATTTTTACGTTTCACAAAATGTCTCTCATTTTATTTATTGTAAACTTTTTATTATCCCGGTTTCATGATTCATCAGCGGCTATTGCAATAAGAGAAAATAATTCGAATAAATGCTATAAATATCAACTCAAAATGATGAATCAGCTTGAATTGCAGTTCATTAACTTTCTAAACTAGCGTATCGTTCATGTGCCAGAAATTGTTTCTTCTTACACCTATGTTCTTTGCCTGATATTTTTGGATAATATTTTTTATGATATTTTGATCGGCGTATTTTTCTTTGTAAACAACAACCTTTCATGATACTCTGTCTAGGAAAATAAATCTTGCACAAGTCTCAGAGGCAGATTTTTTTAAGAATAAGAACAGGCTTCTCAGCTTCTAGACCATTATAATCTAGATCCCGTCAAAGATCCAGTGAATCGGTTTCTTCTAGGCAAGCGTGCTCCACCCTAGGCCGCGTCAAAGCGTCATCGCTTCATATCAGGCGAGTTGCGGCAAAAACCAAGCATAAATAAAAGATGAAAATTTTGCCTCATTCTAAAAGTCTATATCTCTTGTGCAAAAGAGCTTGCGCTACTAAACAACTGAAGATATTCTGTGTTTTACAAACGTATATTACCTATACGTCTTCTGGAAATAACATGTTACGCTCACACGCATACGAGCACGCATAATTGTCGAGCAGCGCAGCTATTCTCACGGATGCCGATCGGTACTTAGAATTTAGCCGTCACTTCGTACGCACAATGGCCATAAGAATTAGAAAGCGACCGGTGACCGCAAAAAGGTAGCATTCGAAAGGGCTCGGAGCTTGCAAGATTATGTTATGTCATGAACGATCATAAAAGTTACCCTATCGCTTCATAGGCACGCTAGGGAGGGCTCGCCATCTAATGTACGTCGTGCGTGTCCCACCGATTCTAACATGCACGTATGTGCTACTGCCCTCGCTTTTCTCCGAACAACAATCTATGACGTCGATGAAGGCTTAAAAATTCCGTTCTCATAGGGTTCAACCCTTCTAAACTGTAATATTAGGGATGGGGCACATTTTATAATTCGGCTGCATGTAAATAAGTATTGTACTTGTTGGAACACTTGTGAGCAGTGTGTGAATCGTATGGGGTAGTTATCAAGGGCACTCCGCCGATTGTAATATAATAATAGTGTAGAATGGTCTGTTCTTTTGATGTTAGGGGGAACTTCGCTTTGCATGTTTGTGATGTGAGTGCGCGTCCGATTTTGTGTTTTAAAATATTACAATTTTATTTCGGTTGATGCACGTTTTCATGGAAACTGCGCACAGAATTTTATTATGCGTGAATAATTATTGATATAGGTTCGATAATGTACATTTTAAGTAGAAACAGCTGATGTATATTAATAGCTATTATAGTATGTTATACAATAAATATGTGGAAATAAAACATTAAGTTGAGAGTCGGAGACGAGATCAACCTGTTCTGTAACGATGTCGCATAATTTTACTGAGCCACGAACATCTGATTTTATGGACGTGCTGAATATCAAGTATTCAAGTCGTGTGTGAGTAAGTCGCGATATGCAGCTGCGACCGACTCACTTCCGCGTCCATGTGTCTTTGTATCTGTTTACTCGTGTTTTATAAATAAAAAGAAACTAAGTACATTTAAACGCACAATTGTACCGTGATGCAAATCTGCTATCGTTGCAACATTATCCGTAACCAGCCGAGGCCTCTGTCGCACTTACAATGTGCCTGTTAATTATAATTAGTGGCTAAAACGGTACTCGTACTAGTATGTGTAGAATTATTGCGCATTTGAAATAGTCGCTGGGGATTAAAGCAGCTAATTTAAATAATAATAAAATTCCTAATATCGTAATGAACTTTATTCGTATCGCACGAGGGTCTTGCGACGTGTTTGCGCACTTACAATACTCATGGATAGTCTAGAGTGTGCTCATAAGAATATAAATTGCTAACATAATGCAATAATATTTTAACAGCCGGTTTAGGTCTCAGGTACCGTAAGCGTAGCCTCTAACTGCCGTCTTTATAACTAAGCTACCTTGTCAAGTAGGGTATAGAATAACAGGCTTATCTATACTTTATTTCTTCAGTACGTTAGGTTTAGCATTGAAATCGATAATACGGTTTTTAATATCACAGTTGTTATCGAGAATTAACCTTATTTCGTCATCCGGTATTTGAACATGAATTTTCTATTTGAAGTCTACCAATCTGGTACACTTAAAAGTTTCATAGACGGTGGGAATTCTCGGTAGCACGACTTTTATACATTTCAGAACTAATTTCGCTGAATAGAATTTTCCTGCCTGTGAATATAGACGACCCACATTTTCATTTGGCCTTAGAATAAAATAGAATTGTATATGAATCGCTCTAACTTTATGAGCACTCAATTTCAATTCTGTATAGTGAACTGCGCGGTTACTGAAAATAGCCGGCGCATATCTGAAATATCGTGTTCATGAGATCATTTGTGAGTAGGTAACCCACTGAATGTGTTTAAGTGGTATCGAATGGGACGAAAGTGGGTCAACTAACATGATGACGTCGGCGATAAAAACGAGCCCTCGTTCATTATCAATTATGTGCATGGCGGCACGTACGTTTCCCAAACTAGCTAAAAAACTTGTGCCCTAACCAACGTAAACCTTGATATCGCAATATACGGCTGCACGGCAAGCGCCATCTTGTCGCCGTATCCCTTTCGAAACGTTTAGACCGCGAAATAGTACCAACGCTGATCCACCAAGTACAAACCAAGTAATGTTTACATAATACCGAGTAGCATTTATGAGTATAGCATTAAGTGTCTTCCGTCAGCTGTAAGGTACATGCAATTAAAATACCATTGTGTTTGCAAACTCTATTGAACGAAGGTAATCCTCCAATCAGCGGGGTGCGGCTTAGTATCGTTGTTATGTATAAATCTGAAACATCAAGTGGCATCTGCTATGAAGGAAGTAATAAAATCATGCATGTCATGTGTTCATAATACATACTACGATAACCAGTCATAGGACCTTCTATATCTAGTAATATAGTGCATACAATTGCAGTTTGCATTGCATTCTGTTGCCGTGGAGCCAAGGTCGTGATGCAATCAGTAGAGTCAGGTGAATTGTACGTTCACGTTGAATGCATCACATGATTGCATCATTGGGTCACGGGAACTATTGTATGAAATGGTAAAAATCGATTCATGTGGAGAGCTTTTGATGCCATCCATTTGTTTTCCTTTTAAATGCTTCTACTAACCGCAGTTCCGATAGTAAGTACCTATATCGTCTCCGAACTTTGTATACCTTGTATCTAGCTTCTAGATTACAGCAGATGAACAAGTCAAGCAGTCTAGATATCCGTTAGGTCCAATCATGTTTTACAATCAGGGTGTGTTGTCCATATCCATCGAACAATTACATAAACTTCTTTATGCTGCACTGCCCAACCTCGTTTAGTCTTAGTCATTAATTACGTAATTGATAATTTCCGGTTGTAATCAGGATCGCACAAGTGTATGACTTTGACCTTATTTCTCAGCGCGCCACATGTGCTCTATTCAATCTCGAGCATCCCTCCTTAAATAGGTTTATTATTGTGCGTATGTTCCCCGAGGTCGGCTGTTCCGTGGGAAAGTATCGCGGGTTCATAATGTGCAGCCGGATCACGTGTCGACGGCGACGCACCTAGCGAGTGCTTACTTCAGTTATGTAAAGTGAGTGCTATGACGACCGACGAATGAACTCTATAAATAGCGGTCGATGCGTCCTTGAGCCGCCGCGACTGTGCAGAACTAGGTCAAGCCGAGCTGCCTCATGCCCGCGTCCTCTCCCCGCGCCCACCAGCACTCCCGCCTCAACATTGCTCGCTGTTCACCGCCGCGCGCCGCACCGGCTCGAGTGCGTCGCCAAACACCTCGAATGCCGCACACATTCCATACTTTCTGGATATTTCTTTTAGTTTTACTATTGTGCAGGAATAACTACGGACGTCATCGCCCAAAACTAATAATTCTATGCTGCATTTGGTTTTTGTCTGTAACTTACTTTATTTTATGGGAGCTCTAAAATCTAACATTGAACGTAACAACACACCAGATGTTTGTTCATTCAGTCAATTAAAAATTTCATTTGAATAGGATCAAGAATTTCGTTTGTATAAGTAGGGTTCTATACAATTCCCTTACCTGAGTTAACTGATAATGGCCATGCATGGGCCCGGGCAGGTAGCGAACCGGATTATAATCGATCCAGTCGTTTACTCAGGATATTTATTCTTCCATACCGTCATGTGGTTCATGTATTGTAAACAAATGTACAGATGAGAAATCTACAAGAGAGTTATAAAAAGCGGGAATTTTTATTAAACTAGTCATGGTTCTAACTTGAAACTATTCATATTGTATACACATTAACTGCAAAGCTCAAAAATACATGAATATTGTATGTTTATTAGTTATCTCTACAGTGTCATCATATAGCTACATAAAGAGTTAATTACCTATAATACTTTATAATATGTATGTAACTCACAATATTCGTAGATATCAGCACATTGGCTTTCCGTACTTATACAAACGCTAAATATTTTGATCAATATTGTTATCTTGACAGTCGTATACATGTCATATTATTATCGTAGCGCGTGGGTGGGTGTGAAGTAGTGAACCATAAACCTAGTCGGCGATATCGCACAAAGAGCAACGTGTTATCTCTGTATAGGGGCACATTGGGCACTCGCTGCCCTGTTATACAATACCTTATCGTTCTACATGGACTATGAATACTACTTCGTGACTACGTATATTGAAATTCTAAAGTTAACGTAATTTTACATTGTTGAAATGTTAATGTACTTAATTAACATTTTTTATCATATCCGTTGACAAAACGTATCCAATGAAGGTCACAGTATGGTGTAATTTGTTAATTGGAAATTATGTAGGAAGAACTCTGAAAATACGTGATTAAGTGAGAATTCGATTCAAGTTTTGTCATGAAATTTGTTCAAAGCAGGTGGATTCTAATTTCTTCTGTATATGTCCCAATTACAAATGACTTGTGTTCAGTCTACAGTGAAGGTGTGAATTTTGAGCATGGCTGTCAACCGCTCATTCCGAAGAACAATGAATGTGAAAGAGAAGTTATGTGAAATAATATTATGTATGTCGAGCATCGCCGGTGGCGACACGGCCGGTGAAAGCTCTCTATGGCCCGCACACTGATGGATGCGCGTGTGTGCGTATAATCGTCATTTAATTTTAGTCGTGGGCTTCGTCGAGGTGGACTCGGCTCAGCACCTGTCTCACTCCTTTGTTTCGGCTCCCAAATGTCAGCGGAGGTCATCTAAATACAGGCGTTATAGGCATCGGATTCGGACGGCGATCGCTGTCTAGACGTTGTATTGCATTGTCCGATCGATTGCACGACCGAGCCTCAGACGGTCATCGACCCCGCGGGGCGCATCGGTGACGTTACGCTCCGGTGATGCGCTCCTCAATAAGTTATAGATATTATGGTCAATTCCGTGTTTTGTATCTTACGCACCGTGATGACCTCATCGCATTCTTCATCTTCTTGTATTCTACGAAATACATTACACGCTTGTTTTTTGCCTTTTCATTCTTAGTTCTATAATGTAGGTAGGTAGGTAGGTTAGAAAGGTATACTTCCAAATATGAATTCTTTTATTTGAAATCAAAATGCATGATATTAACCAAAAAAATTAAAGCAAAACGCTTTGAATGTGTACGGATAGATTTTAAGAAAAAATAAAGAAAAAACAGCAGCATTGTCGTTTCATCCGTTCATTTCAAAAGTTTTCAATAGGTCTTTTGAAGATTTATTTCACAAAAAGTGAAATTTAAAATTCGCATTACGTTTTGTTTTTTTGTTGTGTTCGGTATCTGTGTAAGGAGAGTTGTTATGATAACTGTACTCATTCTACCTACTATTATTTACAATTCGTCTGACCTTGTACGACAGTCAAGTTCAGGCTGTTACTTTGACATTGTTTTCTAGTCGGTCGGCAGAAAACAAAGTCCTTTGTAAGGCTTTTCAAATGTAAACGATTTGGTTTATTGCTTGCAATCTTTTGTTTACCGATTGACGTGACAGGATTCTGCCTAACAATAGTCCGCACTCCGCAATAAAATTCTTGTTCCCCTTCATAATGTTGATGGGGAGGTTTAGGTAAACGTTTTGAATGGCAGGGCGACAAAGGCGTTGCAAATGGCCCTGTACGTGTCGCCGGGGTTCACGCGGGCGGCTGATGCGCACCTGCGGCTGGCGCTGATGTTCAAGGCGCGCCGGCACTGGTCCATCGCCGCGGTGCACTTCCGCCGCGCGCGCCTGGCTCCGCACCAAGACGCGACCTTCACGCGCCTCGAGCTCAGCTTCCACGCCGCCCACCTACTCGAAGCCAGAGGCTTGAGGAAAGCTGCTAGAGACGCCTACGAAAGATTACTCAAGGAACCTCAGTTGTCTTCCACTTTGAAAGCAGACGTCTGCAGACAATTAGGTGAGTTGAGGCTTTGAGACATTGATACTGCTTTGATGAATAACTTCGTTGCCTTTTGAATGAAATACTCAAAATATTACCTAGTCATCATTCAAAACATAATGATGTGTGTAGGATGGCTGTACCACCGCTGTGTGTCACTTGGAGAGCCGGCGGCGCGTGCGCGTGCTGCCATCTGGTGCTTGCAGCGCGCAGTGGCTTCTGAGCCGGAGTCAGGAGCTGGACTCTATCTGCTCGGACGCTGCTTCGCGGCGCAGGGCAAAGTGCATGACGCGTTCATTGCGTATAGGAACTCCGTGGAAAAATCCGAGGGAAATGCCGACACTTGGTGCTCTATAGGGTGAGAAAATTGAAGACAGATAATTGTCAGAAGTTAAATGATTGTTTGAATTTTAGAAGAATTTTATAAATTTCGTTATTATTTTTCAGTGTATTATATCAGCAACAAAACCAGCCAATGGATGCGTTACAAGCGTACATATGCGCAGTGCAACTAGACAAGGGTCATTCGGCGGCGTGGACAAACCTCGGCAGTTTATATGAAAGCTGTCAGATGCCCAGAGACGCGTTCGCATGTTACACGAACGGAGGGGCAGCTGCGACCGCGTCGCACTCCGCTCTGAGACAGAGGCTCGCCTTCCTGAGAGCACATCTGGCACATGCTCCCATGCCCTCTGTTACTGGAAAGTAAGTGTTTGCTTTTTTTTGCTTGATAGAATATTTACCATACGTTGAATGATGGATTTGATTACCACCTGTTCGGACTTCATAAACATCTCATCTCATAATTCGTTTGCAGACGTCGTCAGCTGCCCTCAATCGAGGAAGCCTGGAACCTACCAATATCCGCGGAGATGTCGTCCCGGGCTCCTAAGTCCGCGCCCCCGCCGTACCCGGGCAAGCGGCCGGAGGAACCTCCTCCGTTAACTCAACATCAACTACAGACTCTCCAGTACCTACAGAAGAATTCCAACAACCTGTCGCCACAGCAACAAGTACTAACCTCTTGTTCTTCAATTAAAGTTTAAGCTGATTCCCGAACGTTGAGACGAGCAACAATGATGCCGACTAGAGGAGACCCTGTCTCATCCTCCTTTTGTAGTGTGCCTTATAATTGTAATGACCACCAAAAGAAAACGGTCTCTTAGATTAAGTGTGCTTTCGTGACCTGTCTAATAGCTTAAGTTAATCCTCTATCGTACTACGGAATTGTAGTAACGATCGTAATGTTCTTTTTCAGGCTTTGATGCAGCAACTACTGACGCAGTATCGACAAGCGCAGGCAGCGCGAACGCGCACGGTTTGTACTGAATTTCATTTCCCTTGTTTTTGTTACACGGGCGGCAGGAATTAGCGTTATTGGTAGGGTCCCTAACAGTTTTGTTCGTGGTGATAATGTGATGTTTGTGTTACAGGTGACCAAAAGCGAAGCCAACGCCACCGGCGGCGACAACGCTGAGTCGCTCGCCGAAGATCTGTTGAAGAGGTTCTCAGATACAAAGCCTGAAATTAAGAAGGAGCCTATTTGCAGTAAGTAAATTGCTTTCTACCTAATGAGACTGCCCTCCTAATAGCAAATGCAGTGCGTGCAAAATTAAGGTTTTGTGAAAAACGGAGTCTCATCATTTTACCAAATTGCAAAAGCAGAAATTCGTCAAAATGGAGTTTGCTGCATTTGTTACGACGAGGACATTACTGGCCAGTGAATCCCAAAACCTACTTACTATAAAGGTGCATCCACACATCTGCCGGCTGCGGCAATCGCAACAAAGGCTAGGCAAGGCAGTAGACAAGCAAAGTTTTTGTTCCTATGGAAAATTTGCCTTTTTTGAGTAAGAGATGAAGGAATATTTTTATTAAACAGCTGAGCAAAAAGTGGTTAAGCGACAGTAGGACAGACAACATGAATTCCATCGAAAATTCTTTTGTATCTCGACCTCTAGCAGTTTACTCGTTTTGTTTGGAGTGTTTTGAACGAACGCGGTAGAAATCGCTAAGCATTTTTGTTGAATTTTTTGTACAGTGATAACTAAAACACCGAAAGGTTTTCTTGTGAGTTTTAATATAAATATCAGTAGTTTTAATAGCATTATGAACTGAGAAACCTACGGCAAATTATGACAACCTGCCTTGCTTTTGGGACGTAGCCTTTTACCTGCCTAAACTGTGCAAAAAAACGTTCATCCGGATCCGCGCATCTGTTAAGGCCACATTTTCGCCTAAGCTCTCTTTTAAAGCTGCCATAATACCATATCTTTAAGCCATTAAAACGAGAATATTGAGTATAATGCGGTGGCTAAACTTTCGCGGACAAAGCTGTGCAAAAGCTCGCGATTTACAAAAGCCTCCGGTCGTATTACGAATGATTGAGCGCCTTTGTTCACCTTCAAAACATCTATGATTTATAAAAGGGAATGCATAACAGTTTGATTCCGGAAAATAGAATATAAATCAGTCTTGTTGTTGTTAGAATACAGTAGAATGGGTTTTAATGATGAAAATCTAAAAAATCTAAATCAAAAGTCAATTATTCAAACTAGGCTGATAATCAGCACGTCAAAATTACATAAGACAGTCCCCCAAAACGCCCGTCCGAATGAATATAAATAAAAGAATTTGCTTTCCGTCGGCTGGTTGAAAAGACAGGTTAAAAAGTTTATTGTAACCCTGATTCCTCATACGTATCTAACAATCGAAACACTCGTAAACCATTAGAAACTATTGGGAAATAATAAACCGAGCGATAAATAATATTTGAACAATACTTTAATACTAAACCGAGCGGCGTTAAATTATGTTTGCGAAAAATGAACCAAACTAGCCATAAATTATGACATAATTTATGGGCAACATTATGGGAGGAGCTCGTGGCTAAATAACAACAGCTGCACGGGTCGATCTTTAAGGTTAAGCCATGCTTGCCGAGGTTGGTCCGTGGATGGGTGACCATAATTACATACCGAGTTTCCTCCGTGACTCGGAAAGCACGTTAAGCCATTGGTCCCGGCTGTCATTTGTAGATCTTTGACAGTCGTTACGAGTATTCAGAAGCCAAAAGTCTTGACATCCAGTCTTACCAAGGGGTATCGAATTACCCAGTTATTGGGTTGTGGTGGTCAGCTAGGCAGTCGCTTCATGTGAAATACTGGTACTCAGCTGCATCCGATAGACTAGAAGCCGACCCCAAGTTAGTTTGGGAAAAGGCTAGGCAGATGATGATGAGGCTAAATTATGAATGATTCAAAATCCTAAAATGAGCTACTAGCACTGGGAAACAGTTAATCTGAGCGAGCAACTAAAATTCCAAGTGGCCAAATCAAAAACTAAACAGAGCGAAAAAATACTGAGTGAGCCGTGGTGGTCGCAGACTCGAGAGGGAGAACATAGGATGCAAGAGCGAGCGATGCGAGCTCGGGACCTGAGGGCACCCGACTCGTACAGATTAGGTTCGAAGTGGGGGCTAATACCCCGCCATCCACTTCATGTTAGGTCTTTTTAAATCTTGCAGACAGAAATAGGAGCCCCGGGGCTACGTCGACCAAGCCTATCACAAAATATTGATGAGTCAAATAAAATGCTGTTTCTTTTAGATAAACTGTTGTATAATTTACAGGGTGTAATGGACGCCGAAGCGAAAACGCTAACCACGTGCTCAGTACATAATTCTGAAACCCCCACATAGAAATTTTTCATCGGTCAAAAGAAACAGCTTTTTCGTACATTTTGACCGTGTAGATATTGGATTTTTTGTAGGAAACAGCTTGATTTTTTTGATTTGCGTTTGAATACTGCCCATTAAAAACAAATCTACAGACAATAGTATATATCCCCCTCCCCCCAAACCGTTTGTGACAGCGACGGTTTTCGCTCCGTACTGTGAAGCTTAATGTGCCGATATACCAATCAGTTTTCTTATTTTATAAGTTAGTTTTACGTTTTATTGTGAATCTTTGGTTAATTGTTCAACATGATATTTGAAACACCTCGATTAGGTTATAGCTCACCACTCTTGGAATAAAATATTTATATGCCAGATGTTGAATATAATGTGATCTGCAAAATTGTAGCTCAAATAGAAAATTGTTCGCTTAAAAATTATTATGCTTATCGTTCTGAATTCCGTATTTTTAACTCGCCGTTTTCAATATTTGAGTTCGGTCTCAGTCTTTCGCTCACATAATGTAAACTCGTTTCATGTAGATTTAAATTACAATTTTATTTTTTATTCCTGTAATCACTGACAATGTCATAATACTCGACAGATTTGTTTCGCAATTTTATTATTCATTAGAAAATTGTTATAAGCGTGAAATATGAAGAATAAAAATAAAAGTTAGTACAATAAGGTTTTTTTCGGTTCTAGTATATCAATTCAAATATGTAATATCCTGGTATTTAAAAATAACATGTTTTGCACATACAATCATTTTGCTTTTGGTATTGGTTTTTTGGATTTTTATACAAGTACTGTTACGCGAAATAGGGACCCGATTTTATCACTAGGGCTAAAAATATAATTCTTTGATTACGGAATCACTTATACTAGATTTTCAAACAATTTGCCCGAGTATGATATTTTATTACAATTACTGTAATCGAAATCGAACATGAAATTACTAATCTGTATTACGATTTCTACGTTCTGTGACCTAAGCTGCGTTAACATTGAGGAGTACGCGTGGCAATTTTATGGATCTTTATTGACTTATGCAGCAATAGTTTCTAAATCGAGAAGAGTACTGAAAATTTAAATTTGTTTTCAGTGGATACCACTAGTAATGCAGGCAGTAGTAGCGAGGCCGTGCTGGGCGGGCGGCAGCCTGTCGTGAAGCTGGAGCCTCTCAAGTCGGACCCACTCAAGCCTGTCACCTACCACATCGGCATGAGCTCCAAGCAGATAATGGATGCTTGCAAGTAAGTTTTGCGCCTTTACTCTGATTTAGCTTACCCCTCGCGTGTCACTAACGTAACTTTTGCCGCCCCAGGGACAACGCTGGGCCGCCTACATCGTGGTCGGTGCTGGGCGACGGCTGCGGCCCGCCAGAGCCGCCCACCGTGCCGCCGCCGCGCCTGTCGCCCGAGCAGCTGGCGCCGCCCGCGCCCTTCGTGTACGTGGAGTCGAAGCGCGACGCCTTCTCGCCGCAGCTGCAGGACTTCTGCCTCAAGCACCCCATCGCCGTGGTGCGCGGCCTCACCGCCGCGCTCAAGCTCGACCTCGGATTATTCTCCACCAAGACGCTGGTGGAAGCATGGCCCGACCACGCCGTCGAGGTGCGCACGCAGCTCATGCAGTCCGCCGACGAGAACTGGGACCCCACGGGCAGGCGGCGCGTGTGGGCCTGCGCCTCGCACCGCTCGCACACCACCGTGCGCAAGTACGCGCAGTACCAGGCCGGCTCCTTCCAGGAGTCCCTGCGCGAGGAGCGCGAGCGGGGAGGTACCGCCACCGCGGCCGGCGGCGCGCTGTCCGATTCGGACGGCCGAGAGTCCGGCTCCGGACCCGTCAAGCGTCGCCGTACCGCGCGCATGCTGCGCTTCGGAACCAACGTCGATCTCTCAGACGAGCGCAAATGGCGTCCGCAGCTCACAGAATTACAAAAGCTGCCGGCTTTCGCACGCGTCGCCTCCGCCGCCAATATGCTATCACACGTAGGTCACGTGATCCTTGGCATGAACACTGTCCAACTGTACATGAAAGTGCCCGGCAGCCGCACGCCCGGCCATCAAGAGAACAACAACTTCTGTTCCATCAATATTAACATCGGTCCCGGTGACTGCGAGTGGTTCGGCGTGCCTGATGCGTACTGGGGTGGCGTGCGCGATCTCTGCGAGAGACACGGCCTGTCGTACTTGCACGGCTCGTGGTGGCCGGACCCCGAAGAGTTGCGCCAGCACGGCGTGCCCGTGTACCGCTTCACGCAGCGGCCCGGGGACCTCGTGTGGGTGAACGCGGGCTGCGTGCACTGGGTGCAGGCCACCGGCTGGTGCAACAACATCGCGTGGAATGTGGGCCCGCTGACCGCGCGCCAGTACGCGCTAGCGCTGGACCGCTACGAGTGGAACAAGGTGCAGAACTTCAAGTCCATCGTGCCCATGGTGCACCTGACGTGGAACCTGGCGCGCAACATTCGCGTGTCGGACCCGCGCCTGCACCGCGCCATGCGCACGTGCCTCATGCAGACACTGCGCGCGGCCGGCGGCACGCTGGCGGTCGTGCGTGCGCGCGGCGTGCCCGTGCGCTTCCACGGGCGCGCGCGTGGCGAGGCGTCGCATTACTGCGGCGCGTGCGAGCGCGAGGTGTGGCACGCGCTGCTGGTGCGCGAGCACGAGAAGCGGCACGTGGTGCACTGCCTGGCGTGCGCGCGCCGCGCCTCGCCCACGCTGGCGGGCTTCCTGTGCCTGGAGGAGCACCACGTGGACGAGCTGGCGCAGGTGTACGACGCCTTCACGCTGCACCGGCCGGCACCGCCCGCGACGCCGGCGCATGCGCCCTCGCTGGTGCCCATCCCGGACTGAGCGGCGAGGGCGCGCTCAGGCGGTTAGTTTCGTTCGTAGTTGGCCCGCCCGCTCGACAGTCGTCGGCATCGGCACTTCGTTCATTTCTCCGAGTTTCGTCGCGGGCGACCTGAGTGAGGACGGCGTACCTGTATTTATTATGTGTGCGAGTGTATGATAATTATGGTTTATGACGACGTAGATTTTATATATAGAGATTTAGTTTCCGTGCGGATGGAGATCGTGTATGCGAGGATCGGAGTCGGATGTGTACTCGATCGGCTGTTCACAATTTAGACACAGTATTAGATGATAGCTAATTCCGATGATATTATAGGTAATTATTGACAACGGTGTCATTGTTGACCAAGTTGAATTGTAACAGATGCACGTGATCTATTTTTATTAAGATGCGCCTGACTTTAAAATTGTTGTATGATGACTTGATGAAATATTTTTGGTGATAGATGTAATTTTGTAATACGGAAACTTATACAGTTTACACGCTCCTCGATCACTTTTGTAATTGTGCGAGATATTTGATATAAGAAGTCAATTGTCGGCGACGACTAGCCGATGTCGCTTGTACTGTAATGTAATAGATAGCGCGGGCGGCCTCGAGGCGTAGAATGATAAGCGTAGCCGAGTAGCTACCAGCTAGGAATGTTCGCAGGATAGGCCGGCCCGCTGAGGTCTCAAGTGCTCACGTGTTCACCATCATATAAATGTGTTATTTTTGTATAGAAGCGTATTTATTTATTTCTATCGTATTGTGACCTTAGTTTGATCTTTAGACAGTCTCTTAGCAAATAGTAGTATTAAGTATAATTGCACGTAAGGAGACCCTACGTTTTAGTAGCGTCTGGAGAATAGTGCTGCGATGTCCCAAAGAATGTTCTAATGTACTTGTGTAGGCAAATGGAAAAACCAAGATCAATTTAATGATATTAAATCGACATTTTTTAAATATTTCTGACACATTTGGGATCTGTAGTTTTAAATTTATTTTATTTTAGCAAAATTGACTTATTATTTTCATGAAATTGGACTGTATTAAAATTAAGCATAATTAAATTGTTGTTTCTTGGATTGATGTAAATTAGTATGGATTAGGCAAGTAAGCTCTGGTTGGCAGTATCGCAGGATATCTCGCCTCTGACACTTGTTTGTTGTTTCTCTTGGAGTTTTATTAATTTGTTTGTAACATTTCAACGTTAAATATTATTTTTAAGTGTCAGAGGCGAGCATAGGTGTTGAGGATATGGAAGTGTTCATCGGATTATGTATAGCGATGCCGATATATTAATAAGTACCTTATAATAACATCACTGCCATGTATGACCTTACTGTTTATACTGTAAATTACATTTTTAATAAAGAACTTTAAGTACGACATGTTGCGTTTTTATTTGAATTAATTCAGCTTACTAAATATATTTTGTTTAGGGATTATTTTAATACTAGGGTGGAACATGCTTGCCTAGAAGTAACCAATTCACTCGAAACGGCGGCGGTTCGCACAATTTACAGTTGGATTTTTTCAAGTGAGCGTGGATGGCCAAATTCGAAACTATGAGGAATAGTGAAAAACGCTCCTAGGGCGTCTCAAGCCAATTTTGTGAAAAATAAAACTGCATCATTGGAATTTTGTAAAATCTATATACCTAGCCAGGAATCAAACCCGTTGATTTTTAAGCAAAAAACAACCTGCCCCCGTATTCACAAACGCTCGGAATCGATTTCGATTCGGAAAGTCGTATGTCTATCTCACTCGCTTTCGTACTGCCAAAACAAGTTATACATACGACTTATCGAATCCGAGCGTTTCTGAATAAGGGGCCTGTATTTATTACACCATTCGATATCGTCGCTGCTAAGGATAAAATTTGTGGGAAGTAATGACATAAGGCAAACTAAAGAAAAACGTTACATTTTGATGCTTTTTATTACTTGGTTGATGACACCCGCAGCGCATTTATTTTCACAACATAATGTTCTTATTTCAAATTATTATGATTAAGACTTAAAGTGAGTTGTAAATGTTTGCGTACCTATTAGTTTGCCTTAGGTCATTAGTTTCCATAATTTGATGCTCAGCAGCGACACTATCGAATGGTATGGTATACAGAATGGCGATGGGGGGGGATTAGATTGTGTAATTCTAATGCACACTCCCTGAAATGTAACCGATCGGCTGGAAACTTAGCAGTGCTGCAGCGTTCAATGCTGTGGAGCATAGCTTTGACAAGGGAGTGGTCAATGAGCCTCTTGGCACGTCGCTCAACTGCTTCCAACGCTTGCAGCTGGCACTTGGCTAATCCACTCCAAAGGTGCGAACAGTACCATGTACGATCGAACTAGTGCTTGATTGGTATAAATAATGGTAAGCAGTTCTTCCGGCGTGTTGAACTTTCGCACCTTTGCGAGAACACCCAGATTACTAGCAGCTTATTGGGCGTTGAACCAGTGTCGTAGCTAGTCTTAGATCGGGCCCTGTAAAAAATATTTGGGGGCCCAAAAAGAGGATTATGAAATAACGCTTTGAGCTTTCTGGGCAGTTTTTATTGAAGCTTTCTAGTACGCGACGAGGAAGTTTCAATGAAGATCGAGCGAAGCGAACTTGAAAATTTTGAGATTTTTGGGCCGCAATAAGTTACAATTCCATAAATTAACCTCATTACAATCCTCTTATCAATTAGAATTTGACTTTATAGGATGGATAAGATGTTATCGTTATTTTCCTTTACACGTCAGGAGGCCCTCATTACTCGGGCTCTGGATCTTTGATACGGCGGTAGCTACGCGCTTGCCTTGGACTGAATGTAGGACCCAAAGTAATACCAAGAAGCTCGAGATGGTCAGTGATCGGAACGGATACATTTCGGAAAGTAGGGGCCAGGTCATGGGGCCTCTTCTTGGCGGCATTGAAATTGACCAGAATGGCAACGCCCTAATCGGAGATTCGAACATGGCCTCTCTGAGTGACTTGATTTCGGCCGCACTGGCACGTCCACTGTAATTATATGTATCTCTCTACAAACCAGGTAAAGGTACCAGACTTTAGCAGGTCGTTAATTTGAAGCAAAACAAGGGTTGTAGCGAGTACCGACCCCTAAGGGACTCTCGCATTTATAGCCATTCGATCAGTCGAGCAGCCAACAATAACTACTCGTATTGACCGTTCTCTCAGGAAGTCTAACGCGGTGTCCTGCGTGAGCGACGAATACGACGCGACGCGATACTAGTCCTACGTAATTTCGGTCATTACTTCTCGAGACATGGGAAAGTACAGTAGGTACAATTTTGCTCGTAAGTTCATATTAAAAGTAGTTGTTCGTAGTGACGCGTCTGGACGCCCTCAAAACAAGTACGCGTTACGTCGCGTCTCGCCGCAGACTGTCCTATAGGCCGCAAGCAGGGCAGGGTATGCCGTTGAGTTGATCGGGTTGGTCGCATTCGCAGCGTCGCGTCGCGTCGTATTCGTCGCTCACGTAGGAAACCACGTAAGACTAGTTTTGTGTAAGTAAATAAATGGCCATTGATTTTCCAAAATAGTTTATTTAAATCACATAATACATTAAAATACATCACTTTAAATAATAATGATAGCTGGATACATCATATATTTGCATAAACTATATTTTTTATGATGTAACATTATATGTCAATGGAATATTGCAATACATTTATTTCTAATCGGTGATATACAAGCAGATAATTTAGATTAGTGCTGGAATATTCTAATGTGTTCCTCATCATTTCAACAGTCATTGTGCTACTATACCAGCATGATCTACGACGTAGATTCTACGTGGTTCATTTTATCTAATAAAATCGTTCCGCATCGGTTCATGTATTACTTTTCTAGTTAGTCCATCTAAAAATCAGTCCAGCGTAGTGATGATTAACTCGTCTGAGGTTGAACCTCACTTGAGTTGATGTGTTCCGCTTTTTAATTCAATCGAGCCCGTCGATTAGGTAATTGTCTAAGACGCAGATCGTGGAGGTGTACTAACGCCCCTCTTCTCCCCCTATTGGGGTACCAACCACTTACTTTTGTGCCTTTTCGTGTCACTACAAATAAACTCTCACTACTGAGAGGAATATTTTTAAAGCATCAAACATTTATCACTTAATTAACTCAGTAAAAGATTCGAGTTTAACATAACAGTCTTAAGTAGCCTACGATTTACAGAAGATGTTTTTGTATGTACAGTTGCGTAGTTTCAATTTTATAAAATTACCGATTACGTTAAAATTAAAAATTATTTAAGTAAGCCATCATAGCACCTATCTGTTATTAATTTATTGTAAAAGTATAATAAAACATTTAAACTATAACGCAGAGAGCTCATCAATGTATTTTTGTGCGATGTTAGAATGCATGCTCTGGCATTAAATGTATATGATTTTTCCAAAATACATTTTAATATAAAAATAAGACTCCTGTCTCGATTACAGTTTGGCATGGTCAATTGCACAGCAACATTATTCTTATAATTTATTAATAAAATATTAACTAAGTTCATGCTTAAACATACTAAAACAAGATGGCGGCCTTCACTCCTAAATAAAGATTTGGTGAAGACTAGTTTTTTATAATATATAATCATAAAATAAAATAAGTTTATTGGAATCAATCACATTCTTTTGCAATAACATTCCAACCAAAACATGACTTTGGTACTTAATTACAATTATTCTATCACTTTACTTGCGAATACATCAATAAAAAATGGAATTGTTATAAATGCGTACACACAGTGGGTACTTTCGAAAATACTTATACTATGTCACTCAGGTCACATTACCGGGGTTCGGCAAAGTGGTAGTGGACAGTGCGTGGAGTCCCTCCGCGCGGAAGAAGTGAAACTTCGTAATACTACACGCATGCGTTCGAGTGCCACGCATTGCCTCTCGTTATTTTATAGAGCTTCTAAATAATATTTTGTTGTTATCTTGTTGTATTTTTTTTTTACATAAGTTCATCGAGGTTATTCTACTCATGAAATTGAGCGAAGGCTGGTCACACCGAAGAGTCGAATGCATGACTGTTTGCACGCCATCTTGCGTGGTTGTGAGTTTTAGAAATGGTAACGTTAAACTTGTTGGAAGTCGCTTATGAATTATCACTTCAAAAATGTACGCAATATGTGCCAAACACGATGCCTATACATTTTGATAATATGAAGTTATAAAAAATTAGCTAAACCCCGGTCAGTGTAACCCAGAGGTGACAGTTTCTGTAGGATACGATGTTGTCCCTGGGGGACTGCGGAAGCGAATTTTCAATTCAAGCGTTCAAGTAATGGCATGCATTATCAGTAGTAAATAAAAGCTGGGAGTATTGTGTGAGCTGCGGTGTCGTGCGTGAGCCTCATGACGCACCGTCTCGCAGCACGGGCTTTCGCAGCAGGAGCGCGGAGTCCGCCGATACGATTGGCAGCTCATTGCTGCAGTGGTACTTTATGAGATGCGGCACGCTTTCGAACACCCGATCCTTGGTTCGCACCTAGCGTGGATTAAAAATAATTTTATTGTTCTAGAAGGTAAACCGTGGCAACTAATATTACTTGGAGTCGAGAACTCGAGATCGTTTCTAGATAAAACATTCCATTCGAATTCAGATTGCAACGATACGAGTAGATAAGTTTGAGGTCTTCGAGTTACGAAACTTGCTTTTGGTTCGCAAAAAAAGCATGATCACCGCTGTTAATAGACATATACAATAGGCATCGCAGGTTTGTTGCTTTCCTAGACCAAAATATCTCTTAGGCCTAGTTTAAATGGATACGCCTAACTATTCGGAAAAATATATACAATATAATAAACTTTTCTAATCGGTATACAGCAACGCTGAGGCAGAAATTTTAACATGAAAGTTTGGTGGTATTTCTTTCTAGGCTAGCCAAAGAGAACTATTTATACTCATAGAAAAATACTGTTTGAAACTGAAGTAAATAAAAGGTATACCACTCCATTGGGGTCGACGAGTAGCAGATGCTTGTGGCTTCCTTTCCTGGCACCCGTCAGTACGAACTGGCCCGCACAGGCCGCTGACTCGCGCACTAGAAATTCTCCATCTTCTACTACCAACTGAAGCAAAAAAATATAACAATCAGCTTTGGGGTGTTATCTATATATGTACCTGAAATAAATATCACATTCGAACTAGGTATCGTACGTGGCGTCAAGCAAATCTTACTAAAAAACGGAGTTATCTGCGAGATTTGGATTTAAAGAACACCTGTATGGGCGAAGGGTACTCGACGATCGACGATGAACTCAATACTATGTTCCTCAATAGCACTATACTTTGATAACGAAAATTTACTACATAAGGGAATGGTGATTGCGAAAAAGTTAGACGATCGCCGGTCAAACGTTACGTAACAGGCCGACTTATGATGACGTAAGGTGCGACGCCCTCAGGCTAGCTAAAGTGAAATCTATTATGAGTGATGGTAACATTACTGCGCAGACGACATACTTATAGTGGCGAAAAAAGGGCGTCCGCTAAAACTCGAGAAAGTACACGGAGCCTTTGTACCCTTTGTGAAAATGAATACGAAAATAATTAAAAAAAAAACCGTCGCATATGGCCGCGAGTTTCAGCGCTGCTCGTACTATTTTTTAATACAGATACACGACCGTGGACTCGCGCCCGCAACTGCGTGCGTGTTTGTAACGGACGCCATTTTTTTTTCTGGCGGGATGGATTTGTGCGGATATTATGCGTAATACAAGGTGTTGTTTTGCAACCTCGTCAAAATTCAAAAGGATGTCACAAAAATAATGAATTAAAATCACGGTTCCTAAAGCTCAATTATAGTGCGAGGGCGAGGGCGACTTACCGAATGTAGTAAATAACAAAAAAAATACCTACCCATTTTATTATTGATTCGGTACGAGAATCATTAGCATAGTTACCTCCTTGAATTTGACGAGAATGCAAAACAACACTTTGTATATGCGTTTTACAAACTTCCCCCACGTAAAATTTGGTCGTAAAAGGCCTAAAATGAGTTAAGCGATCAGCAAAAGTTACCTTCTCAGCAGTGACCCTAGAGATGGGTCCGTGAAACCAGGGCTCACGCGCCAGTAAGGCAGCCTGCGCCTGTGCCGACAGTGGTTCTGCCGGCACATCACCCGGGGAGGAAGCCGACGCCGACGATGATGACGCAGCCGAAGACAAAGTCAACGGGGCCGCGGTGAACGGTTCTGTAATGGGAAAACTCGGAGTTAAATCATTCATTCACCGGTTAGTTTGTTTTATTTCTACGATTTCGTACTGGAAAAACGAGGACAGAAATCTGTCAACTTGTGTGTATGTAAAGCTATGCTTTACTGTGATTTTCTTCCTTACTTACATCTTAAAAGCCTTCACAGCAGCGACGTAAAAAAAAAAGTGGGCGGAAGCGGATGTTATAAAATGTCAAAAGTCACAAACCATAGATAAAACAGAGTGCTTCGAGACGGATGATATTCTTCTCATAAACAGAACCTATATAATCTCAGTTTTTATACAGGTTCTCATGTTGGGCAGATGTTAAAAAAAACCACCCCTTATCGTGGAGACAGCAGGATGATTTAGCTACAGGGTTGTCTAATTAGTGACGTCATGAAAAAAAGATTCCCCTTGCCCAGGTTTATCCAAAAATACCCAGGATGTCTGGTTACACACAATCTTATCACCGATGTGTAAAGTCGTAATCCAGCGAAAATTATCAGCAACCGCGACCGGCGCGGTGGCACTTGAATGTCATTGTCAAGAGCCCCCTCTTGGCGAACATTCGTGAAATTGTTTATAGAAATAGAACTGAAATAACTATCACGCAAGCTCGATAGATGGCGTTGGCCTCGATACAGATCTCGTGGTTTCGTGCAACGATTCGGTAAGGTTCTTGCACTTTTAATTAAAAAAAACAGCTTAGGTTTACTAACCACTTAATTTTAAACCCTATTAGTGTTTTCATAAGTTTAAATATCCAATATTTGTTTATTGTCGTAGTTCGGTTATAAACAAAGCAGCAGTCAGCACTATAAAATAAAACTTCATTTTCCATACGGTTAAAATTGTTAAAGCGAAGAAAACCACGCCAGTAAACTGGTAGTATTATTTAATATTTTCACAGAGCCTGAACGGGCTAATGCCGACATAACAATAATACTGCAATTGTTATGACGGCCCTCATCTATCTGAGATCATTGTTTGTATTTCTGGTAGATATTTAATTAAATATTACGTGCTAGTACTACTAGCGCCGCTCCTGCAACGTACAGGTGAGTGATATAGTAGCTCGAACGTCGAGATTCCTAGGGTATATCAGTGTTTAATGGTTACGTAAATAAACTTCCGTGTTAGTAGTGTGTTGTTACAATGTTAGTGAAATTCCATTGAGGAGTTTGTAAGGAGTAAGCGAATAAACGCAGAAATAAGAAAGGCTATTGTTTTATACAGTTAGTGTGTGACCAAACTTATCGGCTTGGAGTTGGTTTGAGCTGATCAGAAAGAGCTTTATGTTCATTGAATAAAAGCGAAAACACGTCATTTGCCTCCATTCGGTTCGGACGCAACTCGACACCACGCAGAAATAAATTTATCTACGGATTCGGCTCTAGCTGATTTTTGCGTCTATGCCTTACAATAGGTGTAAAAAGACCAGAACAAGTCATTGTTTTTTTTTTCTGGTCTATTCTTGACCATACCTAGGAACGTTCTAGTTCCAACTCTACATACGCTTTTTTTTTATACAAATTTTTAACATTATAACTTTACTTTAAATACCTCCATGACCCTATGAGTACTATTAAATGTATCCTTTAGCACAACGTGTTGAATGCGTTACTTTGAGTGTTACCATATACCGTGATTTTTCACCCCAATAAAAGCAAGAGTTTCCCAACAATATTTTTTCCGTAGACTTAAGTAGTTTGATGTTCATAATGCTTGGTTGACGGCTTCGCGATGTGTCCGTTTACACGCACCATAATAGATAAAGAAGATTACAGATGAGACTCACGCATATCAAAGATGTCAGTGTGGTGGTTGGGCAGCATGGCTGTAGGAGGAGTGCGCGGCGGAGGGGTCTGATTCACGTAGTGTCGCACGCTTTCCTCACATCTGAAATAACAGAACGCATGATATAATACTCTTACCGTTACCTCTTCTCTGGCCGTTTAGGTTAGTTAAGAGTTCTGCTTATATTCTTTTTGCACTTATTGTTTGAGTGCCTGGTGATGGTCGCAAGTGTGACTGCTTAGCATGAGGTACTGAGACGATTCCCTTGGCGGGCAAATTGCTAGAAGTAGCAGCCACGGAGTTTGGAGTCTATAAAGTACAGCCCCCCATTACATGGGACTTAAACATAACTGGCTAAATGTGGATGTACGATTAGGTTATTAGGTACACCTCTGCCTAAACTAAATAAAATATAATAATAAATGAAAAAAAAGATGAGACGATAAATGATTAAAGGATAATATAATAAATACTTGTAATATGATAGTATAAACATACTGTGCCCGTGTGATGCACAATGGGCTCTAAATTATAGATTACGGTCAAGGTCCTTCCCGTCAAAAAGAGTAGGAATGAATCCCAACAGTGGGGATATCATAGACTTGCTATGATCATGGTATTAGGATGTACATCGAAGGTAAATTCGATTTAATAAAGTACGTACACCCAAAAACGTTATTGGTTGGCACCTCTAGGTGAAAAGTGGTAAGGCATAGCTGCTTTTAGTAATAAGCTGAAAAAAGTAGTTAACCGCCTACTTTGCCGGCTACGATACGTTATCATCATTTGCCTAGCCTTTTCTCAACCGTGTTGGGGTCGGCTTACAATCTAATCGAATGCAGCTGAGTACCAGTATTTTACATGTAATGTCACTAAAAGAGTGATGAATATAAATGTGGATGGATGGAGAGGGAGAGGAAGACCAAAGAAAAGATGGATGGTAATGTGTGAAAAATGATATGAAAGAAAAAGGAGTAAATGATAGCATGACGAATAACAGAGGAGAATGGAGGAAAGAGACGTGTTGCGCCGACCCCAAATAAAATGGGACAGGGGCAGGAAGATGATGACTTCCTATTAACCTCCACAACACAGTTTTAGTACTGGCTAATACGATACGCCTTGGTAAGAATGGTTGTCAGATATTCGGGCCACTGACTACTTGTAACGACTGTCAAACATCTACAATTTACAGTAAAGGGCTTAAAGTCCTTTGAACCCATCTACGGAGCAACCTAAGCAAAACTCGGCTTAACCAGAAGGACGACGCACACCTAAAAGAAGACATTATTTTTAAAACATAACTAACCTCTTAGTTCCTTGTCTGCACCCAGATTAGCGAGAAAGTAGGTAGTTATAAAGGCATACTAATATGGTTAGTTTTATTCGATTTTTCAGCCAAATCAGTGACTCGGTTTCCTTATTGATTGTAGCTCAACGTGAGGCGATAACTTTCGTCCGATATGGCGTTACCAAGTAAACAATACTGAGTCACAATGTATATATGTTTCCAAGAAAGTGAACCAATACTGATTTCATTGAGTGATTGAATTTTTTAGTATTGGCAGATAACAGGTTAAGTGATTCATCTTCTTAGAAAGAGCGAAATATTTTCGTCTATATCCTCTTTTGTCAACACAATATCAATAAGATGCTCTAAGCAACGAGATTGCTATTGTCGGTAAATTGCCGAATATCCGCCCAATTTACGGGTGGATTCAGCAATAGTTTGTCTATTCTGTCAGTGATTACCTACGTCGGGGTAGGGTTCTATTCTTTCTATAATGTACAATGGGGGCTTAATAATCTTCTTTAATTCCCAATACTATAAACTATATACATAGTTTACCTGTTCGCAGGTATATTGCAGCGACAGGAAGACATTCAACAAAGTTAACTTTTGTTTTAATTTCGGGAGATACAGACGTTGGTTGACAAAACAACGGGAATCGATTTAAATGCAACTGATTGCTAAGGTCTCTGTAGCAGTAGATTTTAAGGTAGTCTTGACTGTTTTCGGCCAAGGCGACTAATGACAGCAGAGATTAAGCCATCCACGCGGAAAAGATTGTGAAACACAGGTGTACTAACTCTTCCCTTGCTCTCATACTCTGTTGGGACACTAATCCGCCAATCCGAGACATATGGCTAGTACTAGCTGACCCCGACAAATTCGTCTGCGCCAAATTTTCCCCATTTTCGCAATTTATCTCATTGATGCTCTGCTATTGATGCTATGTTATATTACCTATAGCCTTCTTCGCTAAATAATTCTTCAATTCGAACCAGTAGGTCCTGAGATGAGCGCGTTCAACCAAACAAACTTTTCAGTTTTATAATATTTATATGGATATGGTGATTGGTGATGTCGAAGATATACTTACGAAGATATAGGAGCCAGGTTGGCGAGTGAAGCCAGCGGCGGGGGCGGTGGGTGTCGGTACGAGGGGGTGGTATCCGGTGGGGTCTTGTCCGGCATATCGTTGTAGTACTCGCGTTCGTCGTTAGGAACGCTGCTCGCTGTACTACACAGTGATCGCGCTCCTCCGTTTAGATTTAACCTGTAAAATTAATGTTTATTTGAGTAATTAACGATTTGTTGGTCGTTATTGCACCTATAGAGCTAGAGGTTCGGAGTAAGACCAGGTAGTGAGATTGGAATTTCCGTAAGAAAATCTTTAGTTGTTACCACCGAAGATTTCATCATCATCATTAGCCTATTAAGTTCCCACTGCTGGGACACAGGCCTCCTCTCTATGAGAGGGAGTGGGCTGTAATCCACCACGCGGGCCCAGTGCGGGTTGTTAGATGTCACATGTCTTCGAATTTTTAGTTCTAGGACATGTCGGTTTCCTCACAATGTTTTCCTTCACCGTTTTTGAGAGCAGCGGTGATGAAATAAATTACACAAAGTAATGCGCCTGCCTGGGTTCGAACCCACGGCTTACTGCTCGTAAGTCGGGGCTGCCACCACTGGGCCACCACTGCTCTCCGAAGATTTACCAGGCTGTTATCTGCGCTCTGACTGGCAATATGCTCGCCTAATGCACTTTTATCTTTGTGTGGATGAACTTCTGCTAAGCCTAATTCTAATAAGCCACGAATTCAGACTGACTAAAAATATAATCATAAAAAAGTCTTGTCGCAATTATCGTAAACAGTAATATTAAAATGTCAATGAATGTAAAGCTAATTATACCAATGTAAGCTAAATAGAGCAATGATTCATTCATCGTTTGCTTGATTCATCTTGTTAATTAAATATTTTGATTTCACACATGTGGTGATAGCTCAACATTTCGTTATTATGTCTAGATGAACCAATGTTTTTATGATAAAGACATAATTAGTATATAGATTGTTATGTCACTTTATGATAGTCATAATTAGTGACGGTCTAAGACAGAGGACCGAGGCTGAAAAATAAATGTGAAAAGGTTGAAAAGTAGGAGAATATAGGATACATTAAGGTCCAAAAGTTTCCAGCCTACACACGTTAGATTAATCAAATATTCAAAACTATCATGTCACTAAGTTACTGAAGTTTTCTCTAAGTTACCCACAGTAAAACAGTTGTATTTTTTCAACATAGTTTTGCCTTTATTTGAGTCCATTTTTGTTTGAATATGAATCCATGTAAGAGCAAGCAATCATATTCATCATTAGCCTAAAATGTTCCCACTGCTGGGACACAGGACTCCTCTCCTATGAGAGGGAGTGGGCTGTAATCCACCACGCGGGCCCAGTGCGGGTTGGTAGATGTCACATGTCTTCGAATTTTAGGTTCTAGGACATGCCGGTTTCCTCACAATGTTTTCATTCACCGTTTTTGAGGGCAGCGGTGATGAAATAAATTACACAAAGTAATGCGCCTGCCTGGGTTCGAACCCACGGCTTACTGCTCGTAAGTCGGGGCTGCCACCACTGGGCCACCGCCGCTCTCAGCAAGCAATCATATTGCTCTTTTAAAAATGTTTGCACCCAGCATAGAAAAAACAGGTTGACTTTATACAGAAATTGGAGATACTAAGTTGAGTTTTGTAGAAAATTTAGGTTCCAAGAGAAAGATAAGCAAGCTCTTTTTGGCACAAATGCTCAGAAATTATTTTTTTGTCATTTATATCCGAGAATAAAAATAATTAAGGGGAACAAAAATAAGTGATTTGTTTAATAACCCAGCTTGTACAAGTATTTAGGTTAGTAGGGAAAAAGAATATCTTTTTCCTGTTATTAGTATTTCTGTAGTAAAATTACTTATTGTTCTTGTTTTGTAAGTTTACAAATATTCACTATACGAGGATAACTTAATTTAATTCAATATTTTTCATGTAATTAGGTAAGTGGTCAGGTTTTTACACACATCAAGAATAACAGGAATAGACCAATACTCACGATGAGGGTTTCGTCAAAAATTCTTTGAAACGGAGTTCGAAAGCTTGTCCTATAGTTGCTATAACATCTTGGGCTAATCTACCGCCACATTCTAGTACATAACATGCCCTCCATTCTGCTGGAGGGACTGACTTGGCTACATAGGCTACAAAGTCTAAGGAGTCCGTATCTCCTCCAGATGCAAATGAGACTCTTGGCATGTCATGGCGGGCTATTGTCTCCCCGCCTTCGAGAGCTGCTAGTGTAATTGCTTTAGATGAGATTGTCAGGGCTACATTGGCTCCGGAATGTGCCATGCGGGGACGAGCAGCGAGGGCTCGGACGGCAGCTTGGCAAACTCTGCGCTTCTTGTCAGCTGATCTTAAGCCAGCTGCTGCACATACTCGGGCGATACATTCTCTGAAACATTAGTAGAGAGGGTTTTTAGAACTTGAAGTGTCTGTGACACATTATTAGCTGCTGATGGTGTCAGCACAGCTATTCATAAGTACTTTTATTAAAAGTTGTTATGAGATGACTGCTTTCTAATTGTTGAAAAGTGAATACTTTGCAGAATAACAAATAAGATGCATGCAGTATTTTAAAAATTGCATTAAAGGAAAACAGTTACTACATATTGTAGTCACTGAAACTTACTTTGCTACTTGAGATCTTGTTTCAAAGTCGAGTTTCTTCATGGATGTTAAGACCTCCATACAGCCAATATACTGAAAAAGAACCAGTTTCATAGTTTTCTACATTAAATTTAAAACCTCACATCTTTTATCAGGATAGCGAGGAGAGGTGTCTAGTACATACTCAAATGACCAGGAAACAGGTCTCAAAACCAGAGTAAACGCTGCTTACGGTTTTTTTATGGGAATGGCAAAATAACACTTAGTCCCCTGAGAGAAAACAACTGGATCACCCAACATTCAAGAAATTGTGCTTCTGAAAGCTATGAAAAATTCAAAAAAACATGGGCACGTAGTAAAATATGGGCACGTAGTAACATATTCCTGGATATACAGTCACTTGTTGAACATAATTATAGGGATACTAGCTGTCCCTGGCATATGTTGCAATGCACTTTTTACGTACCCTATATACCTACCTACCTACCCTACTCTACCTAACTACCCTACCCTCCATAACCTACCCTACCTACCCACCCTACATACCCTAAACCTTCCCTGGACTATGATTAACATTTTAAAACCAAAATCGGCCCAGCCGTTCTTGAGTTATAAAATTACAACGAAAAGTGGCATTGTTTTTTATCTATATAGATAATGTAACTACAATATGATTCAATAATTGCCTCAGTATTATTAGTACTTTTAAATAATGACAATAGGTGTTTATATCAACATGTTACTACTGATAATGTCAGTTTTTCATGACAATAGTAATTTTGAAAATAAGTAACAATTTAAGCATGATGCTCAACTACATTTTTGAAGTATTCTAGCTATCTCACAATTTACATTCAAAACAGGATGAAATTAAATGGAAAACGATAAAACTATTGTTTTATTTTGCATGACCATGATTTATGTATGTTGTTAGAACAATCTAACTGCATTAATTTGAATGTATTATTCGAATTTCCTGTCGTGATTCTATTGCTTCCAAAGATACACTTTTTATTGATGTTTTACTTTTTGTGCACGTAATGTGCCTGGCACAGGTGCTTACCCTGACTGCGTAGGTGATCCCATCACTGGCGAGAACAGAGTCGGGGTGAAGCCAACCCCTCGCCGGTTTCGCCACGAAAGTGCTGTCCGTCATCTCACACGCGACAGTAACGCACTGCGACGTTCGATTCAATGTTATTCTTCACACTTCACCTACTTTCAGCTATTTATAAGGCGCTTTCATTATGATTCAGCTGATTAATTCACCAGACTCGAAGTAAGTCACAGTTATCTTAAAAGTTTTGCCGTTACACTCACAATGTGTGGTTTCTAAACTGTTCAACGTAATTAATTCATTGATTGTTATTGCTTTTAGTAAATAAGTAAAAGCGTGGGAACACAGTCCGTTATTAAACTAAAAAACATTACGATATTACACCAACACCAAGCAAAGTTACAACTTTTTTGACATAACTGAACGAAGACGGCAGAACGAAATGGAGATCGCGATCGGCGAACGAATTGAACTTAGGTATGAGCATTGAATGAGTTGAATAAAACGGTAACGGTATCGCACAGATTATTAAAATTTGCATTCTGAAGAGACGCACTGGCGCACTGTTTTGAATGTCCCATCAAGGCTAGGTTTGATTTGTTAATTTGTAAAAACAACGCTAGGACAATACGTGCGAGAGAGTAGTTATGGTGTTTTAGATAAAATGCGTTATTAATCGAACTTTTACACACTTAAGTAGATGTACCTACAACTCCAAAGTTGGTCTTTGAGGAATATTTTTTTTAGTGTAGGTACTTACATAAGTTTCGATCAAACCGGTACGGACCAGCAGCTGCGGATACCAGACATAGACAAAAACTGTAGTAGGAAACTTATCTTTCGGATACCGGAGCCGTGTCTGCAACCTGTCCGTAACGGTTTAGATGACTAATTGATCCAGCCACGGCAGCCACTCAGCAAGTTCATATATTAGATGTATTAGTCTATGAGCAAGTTCTCGTGTTTGGGATGAGAGTGTCTTTATGTTCTTTGCAAAATCTTATTGTCTACCTAAATAAGATGTTGCTTGAAAAGCCAACCTCGCGTGAGTAGGTACTCTGGTAGTAAATTTATTCGAATGACGAATAACGCATAAATAAATTGTTTATTTCGTTATTCACGAATAAGACTTCATCTCATTTACTCATTGAAAAATTATTCGAATTACGAATAAATTATTTTATCGCTTTTTAGTCGGTTATTGAATAAAAATAAAACAAGGAAAAATACAATAGGAAAAAAGAGTGAGCAGTCTCGGCAGGATACGTGTCATCCGTAGAGTACAAATAACTGTAGGTATATGAGATTTAGATGAGTTTTCAAAAATTATTTAAAATAACGAATAAAATCACGAATATTTTATTCGTAAATGAATTATTCATATTGCAAATTAAATTTTATTCAAATAATTATCCAGATAACAATTTATTCGAATAATGGCCAAGTCTGCCTATAGTCCTGCATGTTGTTAGTTAGGTAGGTGACGTAGATTTAGGATTCGGCCCTACCCACCCCTCATTCATAAAATCGGGAATAAATATTTTTTTCTATGAAGAAATGGGACTAGCAGGTTACTCCTCTATGAAGTAAGTACCTAAGTATCATGAGTTTTCAGTTCTGCAGCCTATTCGAATTATTACGAATGGAACAAATGTACCTACAAATGCACATATTATTTTACTCATTATTTGTTAAACAGATAATTTACCTACATAATTATGAACAAATTCAAGTTTTAAAAAAACATTTAAAAATGTAAAAAAGGGACCAAGTGCGAGTCGGATTCGCAAACAAAGCGTTCCGTACTTCCGTAGCAACAAACAATCATCATCTCCCTAGGCTTTTCCCAAACTTTGTTGGGGTCGGCTTCCATCAGTCTAACCGGATGCTGCTGAGTATCAGTATTTTATATTAACTGGGTAATACGAAACCTCCTGTTAGGACTGGATGTCAGACTTTCGGCTTTTGACTACTTGTAACGACTGTCAAAGATCTACAAATGACAGCCGGGGGAAACTTGGTATGCAATTATGGTCACCCATCCACAGACCGACCTCGGCAAGCACGTCTTAACCTTGAGGATCGACCCATGCGGCTGTTATTATTTAAAATAACATAATTTATATCAGGCTACAATGGCCCATAGATATATACCTTATAAAAGTAACATAATAAAGGGTGTAAAACACCTCTTAACGAAGCCGAAAGGCACTGGTTCTCCCTGTCATTGCGATCATTTTTTTAGGGTTCCGTACCTCGACAGGAAATAACGGAACCCTTATAGGATCACTTTGTTGTCTGTCTGTCTGTCTGTCAAGACCCTTTTTCTCGGGAACGCGTGGAGATATCAAGCTGGAATTTATATCAAATACTCAAGTCTACTGTCCCTTGGAGCTGTGAAAAAAACATACTTCTAAGCCAACGCAATCAAAAGATATAGCTGTTTATGCAGCAAATTTCCGCAAATTTTCGACACTCGCAAGGGAATCAAAACCTACAGGGTACTTCCCGTGAACTCAGAATCTTGAAATTTGATATGAAGCAGCGTCTTATAGCACAGATAAAGGAAAAATTGCTAAAACCGTAAATTTTTAGTTACATCATTTAATAAAAATATTTTAATAATTTTAAACTTACTACCTCTTTCCTCATGAACGCGTAAAGGTATTAAATTGAAATTCATATCAAATACTCAAGTCTATAATACCTATAAGCTGTAACAAAATCAAACTTCTATGTCAACGCAATCAAAAGAAACAGCAGTTTAAGCCGCATATTTTCAAACTCGCAACTACTCGCAAGGGAATCAAAACCTAAAGGATACTTCCAGTCGGCCTAGAATCTTGAAATTTGGCATGAAGCAATGTTTTATAGCACATATAAAGGAAACATTCCGAAAACCTTAAATTTTTATTTACATCACATATTTTTATTTATTCTCTTCAGTAATTTTTGGTTTGTACGGAACCCTCGGTGCGTGAGTCCGACTCGCACTTGGCCGGTTTTGTTCTACACCATACCTATGGGAACCTTCTAGTTACGGAGATATTAAGGGTCAAAGTTCCAAGTTTTTGACAAGTATTTTTTTAAATACAAGTTTTTAATGTAAGATTTTTACTTTAAACACCTCCACGACCCCCGTACTATTCAATCCGTCCATCAACACAATGTTTTGAGTGCGTTACATTGAGTTCTACTACAAAACATGATTTTACACCCCCCAAAAAAAAGTCGTTTCCCAGCAATTTTTTTTGCGTAAATTTACTTAGTTTCATGTACAGAATGCTTGGTTGACGGCTTCGTGATGAGGTGATTTACACCTTGTATATGTATAAAATAAATACAAAACTCATGTTATTAAACATGACTTAAAACTATGTTAGTAGGACTTCACTTGTACACACTTCACTTGTGCTGACTGACCAGTGGAACTTGTTCGCGGAAGCGATGGAATACCACGTTCTGTGGCCAAAAGTCTTCCTCCATCACGATGGGCGAAATTCGGTACTCGCACCACATACGCCTTGAAGTTGACGATGCGGCGCGACTCCCAGTAATAACATCCTCGATGTTTACCTCGTCTTTTGGCGCACGTACTCCACGATGTCCTCCGCTTAAGTAATGTAATGCAAGCGGGAAATGTACACCGGGGTATTCGGCTTGGCGGCACGCAGGCTCACTTCGGGCTCCGCAGAAGCCCTGCCCCAGCGGTTCTTAGGTGTTCGTGAACGGCGCTTCCTGCACTGTCACGAAACCATCATTATCTTTAATTAGCCCCGAGCTCTTCCGTAGCACCGTAGCACCAAACAATATGGTAACAATATTTAAAATTCAAAAACCAAATAACAATTAAAACCAATTTTCGTTGAAAGTTTATTTTTACGCCTTTTTAAACGCTTACTATAAAAGGGCGGCACAGTTTTCCGACTTTAAAAGCAAATATGTCATCAACCGTTGACTTAAGCAAAAAAGCATTTTAGGAACACCGATATCATTTTTTAAGACCTGTCGATAGCCACAGTTAACTAAAGTTGAATAATATTTTTCAACCTTCGATAAATGTGTGAAGGGTTCCCCTATTTTTTTTAAATTAGTATTTTTATATAACTTTTGTATCAAAGTTAAAAAGACACCTGCTCGCCAAATTTCAACTGTGGTTTGTGGTGCCAACGCGATGGTCTCTGATTAAAATGGCTGTGACATACGGACGGATATCAGACTGACAGGACGTAAAATACTTACGTCCATAGCACGACGTAAAAAAAGTAGCCCATCGCGGTATCAGGTTTAGGGTCCAAGCTATCGGGTGATCAGGGCTCCAGAGATGAAGAGAAACGTCCTAACATGCGAGCATTATTAGGCTAGGTTCCGTACCGTACTGGTTCTGGTTTGCATCTCTTGGGGTTCACCGATAGTGATACAAAATGCGTTTTCAAAAACTACTTTCTGTATAAATCACAGCGAACCTTGGGTGTTTCTCCTAGTATCTGTCCAATACCTACAAAGTTTAATGTCAGTTTTTAGGAAAAAATGGTGTCTTCGAATCCATGCAGGCTTACCTTTGCTACTAGATCGATCAGGATTTTGTTTTTATTTTGTGTTGAAAACAGGAAAGTTTTAACGTTATCAATCATTCAACTCAGTCTATTGCCCTCTCGCTTTTCCTAAGCTTTTCTATCCTTCTTTCTCTAGATCCTTTCGAATCCACTTTGGGATAAAACCTTAAATATGTTATGTTGTAGTTTTCGAAATACGCTTTTGGTTACCTACTGAAAGGATTAATTCTCCCCATCTACTGCAGTCGCGGTAGGTCTCTGTAGGTGTTAAGACGAGTCATACAGGAAAATCTGGTGAAGAAATTTGATCTCAGAAGTCATGAAGACAACTTTAGAGTTATGGAAACTAAAAAGCTTCCACAGCCATCTCCACTGATCACCGTGTGTAGTCTAAAACCGACCCACTTCTAACTGCTTATAATAAAACAACACACTAATTCACACTTTAATTACAACAAGCTAATAAAATAGTAGCTAAAGACGAATTAAAATTATCCAATGACAAAAATGTTTAACCTAAACCGTAACGCAACTTTCAAAATCCTAACTATGCCTAAAATGAAAGCACATCAAAGCAGGCACCCTGTTTCCGGGAGTTAGTTATTCGCAACAGACATTCCTGTAATATACATACCTAGTTTACATAGGTGGTAAATAGGCGTATGTTGGCTACTCGGTTGTTTACACTATGTACTGTATATAAGAGCTGCAAGTTTATATACTATGTGGAAAGTATATAAACTTGCAGCTCTCAACGAGGAAGCTCTTCTTCTACTTGTGACCTGTCTAGGGTGTGCGTGCGAGAAATTAATACGCCTACTCTACTCTGCAAGCCTGCTTACTTATTTACTTACTTTTATCCCACAATTTTAAGGAAAACTTTCCAGAATTCACTCCAAAGTCCCCGAGTAATTTATGACTTAAACTAAGTAAAAAAGGTCAGCGGGAATCTGTTGTTTTAATATCGTTACATGAATAACAAAGTTATGTCGTTTAGGAGTTTTGTCGTCCCGATGGGCGGTGGGTAAATGTTTATTTTTATTGTTCAAATCTACCCCCGGACATTAACTTAATAGCCGCCACGAGAATTTGAGCTACGGCCTACCCTGCTGTTACTCACACCGAAATATACATACGACTTAAATTGTACGCGTAAGCTGTTTCGGAACTAAAACAATAAATAATAATAGTGTCGACCTACGAAAATCGAGTTTATTAAAGGATTAGTAACACATTAATCATCACAAAATATTAACAGCGAACTTAATGAATTTACAGTTTGCATCAACCCCTGAATTAGAAAAGCTCTACGAACGGTGGAAACGCGCCCTTCGTAGCAGCGAGCGTAGCGGCGTAGCCGGTGTCGTAGGCCGGAGCCGCGCGTGCGTGCGTCAGTCGGCGAGCGCCGCGCGTAGCCGCTCCACGCCCGGCATGCGCTCCCGTGCTGCCCGGGGACCCCTTCTAACATATACACACCACCGCGCGCCCCTGTAAGTACACTATTACAATATAACTAGCAAGTAAGCAGAATATTCCTAACTTTTAACCACTTTTTCATTCAAAAGCTGTCATGCGGAAATGGTGATTTCCGCACGTGGATCCATATTTAGCCGGCAGTGCCTTCCCGACGCACAGTAACAAATGAGCGGTACGTTCGATAGCCCACTGCCCCTGTGAGAGGCTTCCAAGTGAGCCCTTCCTTCAAGGGTTGTTCTGTATTCTGATTAAACGTGTTGTTTTGAATGTAGATCAAGATTCAACTGTCACGTTTTGTTGAGCATTTGGGGTTAGTTTATGAATATTTTATAGTGTTTGTAGTTGTGTCGATTCGCACGTGGATTATGGTAATGTTACAGGTAAACGTAAACAGACCGGAAATGTGCGTAAGGTTTTTCTTTTTATATGGATCAACTGTTCTTACAGGAATTCTTTTTTTGTGAAAAACTGGATCATAAAAGGAAAAACTAAAACCATTTAAGAAATCTTTTTAGTCGTGATGTTTTACTTTGTAACGTCTATGAACAATTTGATCTCAAACCACTCCTTTTAAGCACACTATGAAAAAAAATGCGCATGGTTGTAATAAGGAAGTGCATACAACATGCGAGTAGTGTAGGCAGGCGGTGTCGCAGACTGCTCATTTAAAACGAGCTGGCTCGTCGTCGGATTCGACAAACAATTGCCGCTCGTCTGGCGCGCCCGGCAGCCGGCTCAAGCCTTTCAGTCTTTTTAGTTTGTCTACAATTCCGTGAGGCCTCGCCGAGACAGCTTGAAAGCGGTCCGCAATTAGCCCGAGTCTGGCAAGCTATTGCTTCATTTTATATCTACGGATTCATTTTAGAGACGACGGAAGTAATCTGCATGCTTGGATGGGTCTTACCGTCTTCTTCGTTTTTGTATTCATTCGTGTTGGAAATGTATCAATCATTGTGAATTTCAATTAAATCTCGCAAGTATTTTCCACGCCTTCAGAAATACAAAGTTTCAAAGAGAATTTCTACATACAAATGTGAAAGTTCTATTCAATCAAGATTAAAACCGTGTACGTAACTCGGGCATCAACCCCCTACCTTCTTAGTAAAACAACCGTTATATCACGTAAACTTAAATTAATTTCAAATACTTTGTTAATTACAAATGTCTGAAGCACAATTTCCGTGCTCAGTGTGAACAATAGGAATGTAAATACACATGGCATGCCCTTAAGTACACACTTAGTTGTTTTACATTTAAATGAAAAGACAAGGAGAGCTGTGTTCCACGTCTGCCTTCATAATTAGAAGATTGATGATGAGATTAACGCAATTATAGAGCTTGAGGGGAACAGAGATTTTCATTTCGAACAAAACTGAATAATTTGTTTGAGAAAATATTTCGTACAAGAAAATTAGGTTAACAAAATGCTTTGTGAGATACCTCGGAGAATTCAGGAGGCGTCAATTATTATCTGACGTAGACGAACCGCGATATTGATGCTGCCTCGAGATGCTTAAAGGTTTAATATAATCGCACTGAATGTTATCTTAGGACGCGGGTAGTGATCCCAATTCCATAATATAATAACTATTGGGCCTCAACAAAGCCGTGGCTAGCATCATTTATGATTCGGATCCAAAGGTTATTAATATTAACGGAACGATAATGCAGCTGTAGCCAATTTGGCACAAGCTCATAGAAACTACTGTAATCCGTTTATTATTCTCTCTATTATCTGTCCACAAAAGTATACTGCTTAGCAAAGAACGGTTTTGTGTACAAAAAACAAGTTAGTACAAAAATGATCACATTATATCAAGAAAATTAAATGTCTTCACAAATCAGGTAGGAAATGTTACAGGTATATTTAATTGAATGTCATGTCGAATGATTGGTACTCGATATTTTCTCGATACGTCGGTATTTCACGCCTCACGAAACTGCGACGATTTCCGGATATTGGAAATTTCCCCGTTTGCATCGTAGTCCCATCTTGATTGTAACTGCTGGATAGTGTTAGGAATGTCATATCCGTTCCAAACTAAACATTTTGACTTGTTATTCATCGTATTATTTCCAGGTCTTGGTAGTACCTATGAAGGTTTTGCTAAGATTAGACATCCCTTAAAGCATACAAAAAATACATCCATACATAATTTTTTTTTAAAACACAGAAAACAAGATTTCTGTGTTTTAAACAAAAAAACGGAATTCGTCATTAATACACGTCACGCTGTAGTAAGCCAATACAGTGCCATAATTGGATAAGCATTTATGCTATGAATTACAGATACCTACTCATGTTTCCGTGGTCTAGTTTTTGTAGTAATACATAGTTTGTTTGTAGTATATTTTCCTATTGTCTTGTTTTTGATTTGCTTTTATTTTATACCTATTTATAATACGCGAGGAGTCCAGCACCCCAATGCGTAACATAGTTTTCGAAAGCGAGCCAATTGGAAAACTCGTCTGTTTTTTTGGTGTCGAATAAGCATTGTGAGTTTGTTCGCATGGTAAAAGTTCTGACACAAAAAAAAACCCAATCACTTGCAATACAATGTTATTCTCAAAACAACAGTGGTTGGCAACATTTTTAAATGAAGGAGACACAAGAATAGCTTGGATCTGCTATTGTTGCGATCCTTCCCTACTTTATCAGGGACGCCCTGAATAAATGAATATTTGATTTGCTAATTAAGCTTCGTCAGAGGCAGTGGTGCACCTTTATTTTTGTAACGTGACTCAAAAGGTAGGAAAGGCTTTGTTACCTAATTTGATGAAATGATTTGAATTTTGTAGAATTGCATTCCATTAAAAACTCCTAAGTGTTGTGATATTCTGATTCAGCTTATTATTAAAACATTGTATTGTTTTGTTCCTTATTTAAAGTCAACAAAGACAACAGACTGATATTTCAACTATCTTAACTTAGGTACTTACCTACTTCTGATAGAATTGTAATAGGCGCGTCTTGAAATCGGGCCTTCAAGTTTCAAGTTCTCTCAAGAACTTGCTTTGTTAATGTTGATGTTCACTTTAAGTTTTGAATTAATAATCATTTCAGAAGTGGTACACACAAAACTTGTTTCATGAAAATGAAAATGATTCTTCATAAACAATTCAGTTTCCGTAGCTATAGCGACGCACTGTGCCAGGTTTGAACGAAGCTTAACTAAAGCTTCAGGACAAACAAACCTCAATTTTCGCAATTTTTGAATACCTAAGTCAAATCTGAGGGTAAATATTTGAAAAGCCGACCTATTTTCGCCTTCAAATATTGATATAACGTTACCTAATTCCCCTCTTAGCCGACGTGATATATTTTACTCATATTACAGTTCCATTACGATTGTATTTCAGGACAAAAGACGTCGAACCTTGTTCAATTTCCAATAACTATGGGTAACCTTAATGTAACGTTCATTCATTCAACGTTGCCTTCGTCGTTGACGGTATTCCAATTTAGTATTGGTCGGGTCTGCTGAATTGTTCGCTTGAAATTCGTTTGTGTAGCAATAATGCTGGATTTATTATTGGAGATTCTATGAAAAGAGTAAAGTATCATGACGTCATTTCGGTGATGAGATGGCAATCGTGCGGAAATTTGTTCTTATTCATTTTGAAAGTAGGTATCATTTTGTTTAATGGAATCTGTTAGTGAAATGGAAAACTTTTCGGAGTATTTTTACGCTATTGTCCAATGCCAGCATTAACTCGTAAAGTTTCTGAGCTTACTGAAGTCGTAAGATCTAATGTATTATTTTGCGGGGCACAATAAGACCATTATGTACGAAAACTTATTTGAATCTATTGAGCAAGATCAGTAATTCAATACCCATCGAAAATAGTTTGACAGTAAAAGCCCCCATAAGATAACAAAAAGGACAGTTTCAGTTCAGACTTGCCGCTGGTCGAAAACTAAAAGGTTTTCCTTCTGGGTACTATTTACATGTATACGTTGACAGTTTTATCGATAAGGCGATTCCCTTCCCCGCCAACTTCACATTTGTTTAAGTTGTTTCGATAGAAAAAGGGATCTGCGGCGTACTGGGAAGTTGGATACTTTGTCCCGAAGCCACAATTTATTAGTTTGCTTTCGATTCATTACTCAGCTTGAGCTGGGTTCTCGTGAAACATCTTATTGGAAGATTGTGCAGGTTTATTGTCCGTTTTATTAGATGCTACAAGTGCTCACGAATAGTTTATGTAGATTTTTTTACGGTCGTGTTTTATGCGTGTAATTAAAGACTTGATTTTGTTTGTTCAGTTTGTTATGGCTCTCTTATTGAATATTCATTTGCAGTCAAAACGACCTACTTGTAAAGTTATTTTTCTTTTCCATATTGTGACGGATTCTATTCCATCTTTACCTTTTGGCACTCGTTAGGTAACCATCTCACGCACATCATCATTCTGCCGTCTACATAAATCTGCAATTAATCTTGAAACGTGTATTATTAGGACGTCAATCAATATTTCATCAGCGCTGAGCTATCGGGCGTATAGTTCTGAGTGCGGGCGGATAGTTAAATAAACTTTCCAACTGCGGCCACCCCATAATGGATTGCTAATATTAGCTAAATCTCGTAAGTTTACACCCCTCGCTGAACTGAATAAGTCGGTTCCATCCGTCTTTTATCCGGCGATTCGTTTCCCACAGCCCTGGGAGGGTGGCAGCCGAGGCAGGGCGTTGAAACGTTAGTTAAGTACTAGCGCCGTGTATACTAGCGCCGTGTATACTAGCGCCTTGTATACGGGTAGCGCGCAGTGAGTAATAGGTTTCTGAATGAAGGATATTGATGATTGATTGCGATCGAAGTAGATTGCGTTGGAGGGTCAGTCATTTTTTTTTGTTGGATTTTGATGGCGTAGGCTTAATAGATCTCCGTATGGAAGAGAAATTGGAAGATTGTGAAAAAGGGATATCGTGTGAAGCGTATTCAGCGACCGTTTCAGAGTAACATTCAGATTCGGTTATCATACCATATACTTCCTTTACTTTTCTAATAACACTTTTTCCGACTACTTCCACCATCCTCTTTATTTTATTTTACTTTGCTTATCGGTAATCTCTACTCCAGTTGATTAAATATATCGTGACAATGGATAATGGAATAAAACTTTCTTTTTTATAAGATGTGCCATTGATGGAAATGAAGAGGGTGCTGTCTGCGCCCTTTTTTACGAGCAACGCTACTGTCGCTAGACTTTCTTGAAATATGACACGAAGAGGGCTCGCACCCGCACTAGATACAGTATTGCGGTTCCCCGTTAACGGCCTTTTCTTCGCAATGAAATGACGACACGATAAAACATTTTATGTCACTACTTTTGTTTACTTCAAAGAGTGAGTTTTGATGACAGGAAAATGTAGAGCAGCCGCTGTTGGGGTAACAATTGTTTCGCTCCTCGACGAGCGTTTGATGTATTTCCCTAAAACCTTTGTTCAAGTGTCGCGAACGAAAATGTTTTTCTCGTGTATCGAGGCGTAAGCGACGTGCCGTGGGTACAGTGTTCACGTCACGGTGAGCTTTCCTTTCAGCGTTATGATGTTTGATTTTCCCTTTAATCTCTGATTATGGAATTCGATGACAACAATGTGTTCGTGCTTCGGAAATATTGGTTTGAACTTTAGCTTTTTATGCTAAAAGCTTCCAAAGAAATAATGTATTTGCGTTGTAAATTGTGAGCGTGCAAGATAGACATAGACTGTGTTATAGGTGCCGTCGGCATGCTGGGCGCGCGGCTCAAGTCATGGATGGAGGCGCAGCTGGGGCGGGCGAAGAAGCGTAAGCAGAAGCAGTCGCGGCAGACAACAGCGACTGCGACCACGGGGCCCCTACCACCGCCTCACCTGTCCTCGCCCGAGAGCGCGTACAGTACGGGCTACTCCACGGATGGTACCTCGCCAGGAACCGCCCCTGCCCCGCTCGCCGCTCCGCTCGTGGCCCCCCCGCCGCCGCCCGCGCCACCGACCACCCATCTCTACCATGAGCCAGCTAAGGTATGTTTACGTTTAGCCATAAAGTACTTTCTGATAGCGGCCCAAAGCTGCGCATATCCCTGAAATGAGAGTTTGAACAGTATGGTAAACATTGTGTGGATACTCGTGTGCCTAATCTGCGTTATAGACCTCCTTTATACAGAAATAAGGGCCTTTTGAAAACGGATTAGTGGTTAGATAGGTTTAGGTAAGAAATGGGTATACAAATATCAAGTTAACTGACATTTATTCAATTGGTATTTTTTTTATTACTCAATTTAGTTTGTTGGTAGTATGGCACACTGGTAAAAGTAGTCATGCAGTACTGAAGCACACATTGGATACGGAAATACTCTCGGAATATTCCACTGGGCAATAAAATCAACTTGATTTGATTTAATAAAGTTTATTGGCGCAACTGTTTTCACATGACCAGTCACCATAAACCAGAGGCAATATAAACAGAGCAGAAATCGTCCTCGAAATAAAAAGCCAATCGTAAAGTTTGGTGAACAGAACACAAACATATTTTTTTACTGAAGTTGTTTTTTGTGGAGGGAATGATGGAACGCATGTCGACTACGTATCTAGTAGGTATCGTTTTTACATGAAAAAACAATAGTTATTGGTGGTTAAGTTGCTAGTTTAGACGAGGGATATACTTTATTCGCGTATACCGTATACTAATCATGAAAAGGAACAACGTTTCACTACGACGCTTGCGAAAAAACCCTTACAAATGTCAAGCGATCATTATTGGGAGTTCTCGCAGTCTTAATAAGTTATATGGTACAACCTTGCCACCAGTTCTTTTCGACGGTACGGTCGTTCCTTTTAGCACGGATGTAAAGGATCTAGGCTTGCATATTGATAACACAATGAAATGGCATACTCAAGTCGCTCGTGTCAGCCAGAAGGTTACTGGTACGTTACGAGCTCTGGACCGTTTGAGGAACTTTTTACCATGGAATACGAAAACAATGCTTGTACAGTCCTTAATTTTCCCTATCATCGATTATGGAGATGTGTGCTATTTCGACCTGAATGCAGATCTTCTCGACAAACTTGACCGCCTTCTGAATAACTGCATTCGATTCGTTTTCAATTTTCGTAAATACGATCATGTCTCTGAGCAGCGGTCTCTTCTTAAGTGGTTGCCCATACGTCAGCGCAGGGAGCTAAGGGCGCTAACCACCTTGTTTTCTTTTCTTGTTTCTCCCACTTCCCCTAGCTACCTCGCTCCTCACTTTCAATACATTTGTGCCAACCATAATAGGAGTCTGCGCTCTTCGCATAACCGTGTTCTTCAATGTCCCTCTCACCGCACTGACTTCATTCACCGATCATTCTTCGTCCAATCTATATCTCTGTGGAACGCGATTCCCCAGGAAATCAGGATGGCTACGAATCGCCTATCTTTCAAAATTAAAGTTCGCGAGTATTTTCGGAAAAAGCTAGCAGTATCGTCACATCGTTAATATTTTCCCTATAGTTTGTCCTTTTATATTATTATTTATATTTTGATATATATTTATAGTATTTTGATATATTTTTATAGTATTGTATATATCCTTTGTAGTGTGTCTTAAAATTCAATGTATAATAATTTATAGATATACACCTACCACTGTTTGTCTCTGCATCACCCAAAGGTTGACTGGTAGAAAATGCCTATGGCATTAAGTCCGCCTCTGTACTATGTGCTTGAAGTGTTAAATAAATAAATAAAAAAACATATAAGCTACATTTGATGCAAAAAAACTGCTTTTCTCGAAACTTTTTTCGAGAAAAGCAGTTTTTTTGCAAAGTCCGGAGCGGGGACAAAAAAGTCGGACTTGTCCGGATAAATTCGGACGGATGTTAACCCTATCCGATACCCGTCTGTATTAATATTAAATTCAATTTTCTCCACCACAAATCCGACGTGATCAGTGTAGATAAAACCGACGAATGACACATTTAATAATTTATTCATGTACAGTTTTCAATTAGCCACACAGGCCATCCATTTTCACCCATCTGACACAATGCCAATAGCTGTCATTATGAACTTAATAAGTCCATGCACACACGTACTGAATAATGTAGGTCTAGTGATGGGCCACCAGGCACCGTGCGTATATTATGTGCTCCCCGGCTTTATTAATTAAGTAGACCGTACTAATTGAAGGGTGGACCTCCAGGGCTATTTAAAGTCGGTTGGCCTGCCATCGGTTTCATTTAGGTGTAGCGTTACTTGGTTACGGGCTATGTGAGTACCTAAATGTCATGCGTTTGCTTACGTGAGCACGTTAAGCCCTAGCTGTACCTACCTAATATTTCTTGTTACACACCTTTTTAAAGCATTTCACCTCGTTTCATGTAACTTCTTTTTTTATTAAAAAGAACAACTTAATAAAGACTACACACTTCAAAGTAAATAATAAAATATTGAATAAAGTACGAAATATTTTGAGTGAGTTAACTGATTTTAAATCAAGTTATAAGTATTTATTATTTCCTTTATTTATTTTCTTACATATTAATTACATTTTTAAATATTTTTACAAAAACGTAAGTAATAAAAAAAAAACATTTAAAAATATAAAAATAGTAGCCCAACGGTATCGGGAACAGGGTCCAAGCTACCGGCAGTCAGGGCTCCAGAGAAGGGAACCTCCTAACAATACGAGCCGCGTCTAGGAGTACCGCTTTCTGAATCAATTCACTCATTTAATTTAAATACTTATTTTTTTAAGTATTAAGGACCGGTATATACAGTCAACTTGTTAAGAAAGTTAACATTATCACGTAAACTCTAAAAAATAAAAATAAATACTGTAATAAACAAAGTAACAACAACGACAAACGAACGTAAAACCTGTACAGCAAGAAAACATAACTCCGTCACGAGTTTCCAGATTCATAACTAGATGGCGTTGACGTCGAATTGAATCGCGCTATCGTTTGCTTACAGCCGTTTGGTCGGGCTAGGCGGCCGCGCGGCACAATTCCACTTTCCTTGTCTCGGGGAGCATAGTGCGCAGTGATCGTAAAGTGAGAGCACTTATGCTGACACCCACAAGTTAATCTTGTATACCCGCGCCCGGCTGCCGCAAGGGAGTCCGAGCGCAATTTTTGTATAGCCCTCTTACTTTTACAGAGGGCGAAGAAACTCATAAAATTCATAAACAAAAGGATAAAAGAAGTCTAAAACATGAAAGAAAAATGGTTGAACCCTACGAGGCTCTCTTTCTTTTGAACAGCTTACGCTACGTCACGACCCTACTGAAACTTGTTAGTACATAATGATTGCAAACACTGATGCATATCTATACATCTACAGAAAGAAATAAAATTGAAGTGTATGTTTGTAATATTAAAATAACCGCTTTTTACTACATGCATATGAATTTATTTAAACACCAAAACAACATTTTTACAATTTTTTCTGTCTGTCTGTCTGTTTGTTCGGCTAAATCTCTGGAAAGGTTGGACCGATTATGACGGGACCTGGATAAGGAGTAGCTTAGGCTACTACTATTTTAGAAAAATCTAATTCCACGCGGACGAAGTCGCGGACACAGCTAGTTCTATACTTTCATTAATTTATTACTTTTAGTAACACACTGTCATGTATCTAATTCCAGCGTCGCTCCTCCAACGTACTTGTTCGCCGCTGTATTCCTGAACCAACTCCCATCGCCGTAGTGGTATGCGCCACACCATCTCCTAGGCCACGGTGCCGCATCAGGACCAACCCGTGGATGGGTGCAACCTCGCCCAACAGAAAGAGGCCTTCAAACATAGTGCATCAGCACTCGCTGCAGTGCCCACAGACGCAACCGCAGCTGCATCACGCTCCTTACTCACTTGATTCTCATGTCAAGTATGGGTCCAGGTGAGGTGTCTTCACTCATTATTGTGATATACAAGGTGTTGTTTTGCAATCTCGTCAAATACAAGGAGGTAACTAAGCTCAAGATTCTCGACCCGAATCAATAATAAAATGGGTAGGTCATTTTTATTTTTTTTCTTATTCACGTAAATCGGTTAGTGTGAACCACTTGTGTTTTTAACACGACCCGTCTGATCCTCGCTTTATAACCTCGATAACACACAGAAAAAAAACTCAAACGTCTACTCGATAATTTCTTATTCTCTAAGCCGCGTTAAGCGGGTTATTCTGAAATACTGACAAATTTAAATACTGAAAAAAAACCGGTGTTTTTTAATAATTAACTAGGTATCGTAATTTATATTAATTATTTGTGTCTTTTGTGACAACATCCTGAATTTTGACGAGGATGCAAAACAACACCTTGTATTTTTTCATCTAGGGAATTGAGTTGGGGAAGGCCAAAGTAAGGAAGTATGTATTGTGTAAGGAACGAATGAAAGAAAGATAAGTTAAAATCCCCTCGCTCGTCAACCGTCACTTGATAGTTGATAGTGACGGCTGATAAGGGAGGATGGAAGAAACTCAAGGAACGTAACATGGGACAAGGGCAGGAAGATGATGAGATGATGATGGTTGACTGGTAGAAAATTCCAACGGCAGTAAGCCTACCGCTGTACTATGTGCTTGAAGTGTTAAGTAAATTGATTACGGAAACTTAAGCTACATTTCCTAACCTGTAGTCCTAGCACGAGCGCACGATGTTACGTAACGTAAATAAAATTCGTTCCTTTTTAATCCAAAATACAATGATAATTTTAGTTCAATTGTTTGCAACAAGTATCATTAATAAAAATTAATAAATTCTTAACATAATAAATTTTGTACATGTGAAACGAGTATTTTTAATTTCCGTTACGTTTGCACTGCGGGCCCAAGTTCACTAACTCGCAGTAGTGAGTATAGTGACCTAGTCGTTCACGACAACTGCTTCTTAAGATCCAACCACAAGATCAACAATCAAATCAGTCCTTCAAATTTTAAATGTCAAGTTGACACTACAAGCAGGTACGTTGTAGCAGGTTATACAATAATTTAGATAATATTAGAAGTACTGAGCAGACTGAGCAGTACCGAAATAAAGTAGGTCAGTAGGACTATGGTTGTCCAACGAAGTTAGACGATAATTCAATTACAACCTACCTTTATTTGAATATTTGCATTTACAATAGAAACAAAAGTAGTGAAGGTACCAGCCTATCTCTGTTATCCTAGAGGTTCTCATCAAATTAACTGACCCACACCCTAGAGCAAAATACATGGAATGCAATGAATGTAAGCTATTCATCTGGCTTTAGAAATACGAAGTTGAAAGGCTCTAAGCATGTACTTAACCTAGTAAAGTATTTCAACTATGCCAAACCAGTGATACAAAATTTCAAGTAGATTGTATAACACGCATTTTAAAACGTATGGTCTAAATAAAGGATTTTAGAGTTTTAGTGTCCTCTTTTAAAGTATGCTATGCAGCCGTCAGCAAAAATTTAAGACTTCCCAGACAAAATGTAATGGAACAGTAGATTTTTATTTTTTTTCTGGATTCATAGTACAGGACTACCACTTTTGTTTTGCAGTTGAAGGTGGCGCTGCTAGTTATTAAAATGCATCGAAAACATTATTGTCAGTCTTGGCAAATTTATTTTAGTTCTGTGTTTCCCACCTGCCCCCGTATTCATAAAAGGTCGGATTCTATTTCGATTCGTAAAGTCGTATGTCTATCTCGCTCGCTTTCGAATTGCCAAACAAGATACGACTTATATACCAACTTATATGCCTGCACAAATAAGTTGGTGTTGTATGTAGAAGTAAAACAGTATACACCTTATATGTTATGTCAAATAGTGTTTGCAGGTTTTCTTATCTAGATTCTTTCTTATTGCAACTGATGTTTTGATCTCTAAAATTAATACAAATGCATTGTAAATTTCAGATCACCACATCTCTCCCCACATTTATCACCGGAGCCACACAGGTCGCCTTGCTACCGAGGAGGAGCTTCCAGCGATGAAGAATGCCGAGGCATGCGAACGAGAGGCCGGGAGACCGCTATACTATCTGATGCTGACTTTGACTCCGACGGAGACACGGGGTTGGATGGAGGAGATGAAGATGATGATGAGACTGCTTCGCCGGGAAGAAGGCGAGCGCGGAGGAGGAGGCCACCGCGACGGCCGCCACGATCTGCAGGTAAAATTACTGAATGAATGATTGAACGATTCGATTGTACAAGCTGTGATTAGGTGGCAAATCATCGGCATAATCATCATCCATAGCCCGACTTCAACCAAGCTTCACGTTTTTGTGCCAGCATCAAGATAATAAAGTCAAACGTGAAGTTGGAGGTTCTTTAAATGAACCGTTAATTCGCTGATGGTTGCTATATGATCTTCAGTTGTTGCTTCTTACGTTATAATGTAAAGGTCATAGACATGGGAATAATAATAAAATAAAATTCAATATCGAATTCTAATCAAAATAAAATTTCTTATTTTTATACAATTCACTAAACCATACATGGTTTGAATTATCAGTTCGATTTTCAGGAGCAACTCCACCTCGCATGCGTCGACGCAACCACGCGCCGTCAGCCCCTCCGGTCCGCGAGAGGGATCCTCTGCTGGAAGCCGACAGGGAAGCCGAGAGGAAGTACAGGGAGCTCATTAGAGAGGCGGAGAAGTTGCTCGTCACCGTGTCGCGAGCGCCGCTTGAACCGCCGCATAACCCGAGAGTTAGAGAGCTGAGGGCGACAGAGGTGAGACACGAAGCCTGTTAACAATACCGCACTATATATTAGTAGTATGCCATTATGGCCGGTCCTTTATAGTTCTGAACGTTTGTCATAGAGATAAATTCGAGAGGTTCTTCAGAGATATAATCTAACACTTACTCATTGTGTTTGAGCACAATTCCATATGAAGTTAAAGCAAGTCTTTTCTTCTTATTTTCTTCAAATACTTATTTGTTTTCTGCATGATAGCCCGATCTGTGACTTTTCTTATCCTTATCTTATTATCCCATATTGTATAGCACCCTAACCACAGACCAAAACCTTGTGTTGTCAGGTGGAAGCCCCCCGTAGAAGTCCGGAGCGCACTCATATCACGAACTTCATGCGCGCGAACTCCCCCGAGCCCGTGAAGCGCCTGTCCCCGGTGGCGCGGCGCTCCCCGCTGGCGGCGCCGCCCCCGCCCCCCGTGGCGCGCCGCCTCGCCCCCTCCGAGCCTACTGACAGACCCCACTCCGAGCCCCCCAAGAGGAAGGCTTATGCTCGGGATGAGGTTAGTTCTTCTTGCATGTTTGGATTTAGATTATCTTCATATTCTTTTATTTAATAATTTGTTCTTACTTTCAACACCTTGACTTTTTGAACCAAAACTTTGTAAAAAGTTATAGTTCAGTTACAACAACCTGCATCATATTATATATTTTTATTAACAAGTACGAAACACTGAAACCATTGAGCAGCGTTCAGTTTCACTGGTATTTTTTCCCTCTGTGGCCTCATGGTTACTAAAGATGAATATTCAAAAAAGAGTTTTACTCAGCCTAAAATCGTATTAAATACTAAATAATTCCTGTTACCAGGTCCTGCAGACATTGGAAGGTCTCCGCAAGAGCTTGCAGCAGCAATCAGCTCTGCTGGCAGTGCAGAGGACGCGCTTGGACTCCCTATAGCCGCCAAACTGTCCCCTTCCCGTCCCGCACTCCTAGGTATTAGACCTATTTAGATATCAAGTAGTCAATGCCGATTCACGCAAAAAGGAAAAGGATTTATTGTAGATAGAATTTTTTAAGTTATTGATGCACTGCTCTGGTTCATTTCCTACTTCTGTAACTGGCAATGAAAGACAATAATAGGAATGTAGAGTACAAGGATACTGCTTTCTCTTGATCTCTTTAACAATTTTCAATTGACGTGGATGGTGTAAAAGTTCTGAACAGTCAACGGGTTCTTCCAAATGCTAAATTTTCCTTTGCGTTCAGTGGACTGGTCAAAATATTTAACTTTACCTGTCCATTCGACCCTGATAATCGTTTACCCTTCCCAATTTTAATCTGAAATCAAGAGCAGAACGATCAACACTTGTTTCGTAAAATTGAAATGTCTGTTGTTTGTTGACAGATTTTTTTTATAATTCTTGTTGAAAAAGGTTCGTTTTTTTTACTGAACATTTAACTTAATACTCTTTAAATTGTTGTTTACTAACTTGAATTCTGCGAAAACAGTCGTTGCAGGTCAAAGCAGATCAATATCTTAAATATTGTTTGTTCACATGATTGTCTACAGTTTTTCGTGTTTTTTACTGGACTAACTTAGGTGGATAAGTCTTTAGCGTTTGTTTACATTATTCTGTCAATTATTTTGTAAATTACTTTAGTACACAATTTTAGTCCGAAATAATAAGTAGCGTTCGTCAACACTGTGAACGAACGAAACTTTTTTTTCCCGATCGTCAACAGTGTTGACGAAAGGGTGTTACCGAGCGGGAATAACCCGTTTACTTTATGTTTTGACGCCACAAGCCTCTTAACTGAGATTAGTGACATTAAACTTATTTCAAAGTAGTAAATTAAAATGGTGGATTTAGTACCAAGAAAAACGAAAATGGATGGAAATAATAGTACCTAATAACTTGACAGTTTATTGATCATTATAAGTACGATTGCATAAAAATAAAAAGCCAGCAAGCATAGACACTGAAGAATGAAAGCAAAATTTTATGATGGTCTAAAAATGTCAAAGCAAAAGTTTATGATATAATGAAGATAAAAAAAAAAACTGTTTATACTTTTGGTATAAGACCATCGAGGTCTTCGATTACTAATCGAGTTCAACTTTTCTGCTTTATTTTTTTTTGCAGTTTTTAGCTAAACCGTGCGGAAACAATAGTTAAGAGCGTGAACGGCAAGTAGTTGTTCCAAATACTCCTTTTCTCTAGTCCCTCCATAAGTTCTAGTCAGTTAGCCTGTCGGTAGTTAGTGTAGTCGTTATCTCCGTGTAGGCGAGGCTATTTTATTATCTTCCATAATACTTGTAGCGTCATTTTATTAGTAGTACTTAGTTTAGATCGTAATTGACGTCGGTTTGTAGCTCCACTGAATTTATGAACAATTGGAAAATTTGAGGACCTGTAATATGAGACCATAGAGGTTTAGTCAGCGGACAGCTAGCACTGACAGATACTCCAGCACATCGTCTGTCTGAATCTGATGACTGGAGCCTCACCCGTACCGATTTGACTGACCGTTAATAGTCTTTTCGAAATAACATCTCATCTTAGCTCCGATAGTAGATTTTGTAACTTTTGTAGTGAATTTCATAATTGGGGTCGATGTTTTACAAATGTTCATATGAATAAGCAATATTAAAAATAATATTTATTATGAATTAGTGCCATATCTGTCAGTATTGCTACAACGATGGTCGCACATACAGGTTAGATGTTCTGGGGTAGTGACTGGAGTAGAACATAAATGGAGTGCCATTGAATTGCTCCCACATCATTTTGTAAGCTTAAGGAGTAACCATCACCAGACACAACTGCGTTTTGTCGAAAATGTAGTCTTAAGATTAAAACTAGCAGAACAACGTGTATTTTTTTTTACATGTGACACAAGTGACATGTGTTTTGTGACATGTGTGTGTTACAAGCGAGACAGGTGCAAAGAAAGAGCAAAAACGACCGAATGCACTCTCAATCTCAGGCCGATCTCTAACTTGGCATTGAATAGTCACTGTTCTTGCTATACATTAGTCACATTAGGCGCGTTTTGACCATACGTTGGCAGTGTAAGCACTCCATTTACGATTTACTCTGTGGGTAGCGTACGTATCGAGTAGCGCCGTAGTATAGACTAGAGCGGTCTCACTAGGGTAAGGGCGACCAGTGGCCACGGCGTACTAAGACTGCGTTATTATATCTTATAATAATTAAATTATACAATGTTTACTCGTTATACTGTGTTCGTTCGGTGGCTGGTTGAGATCTCCACTTGTTCATGTCGTCGTTTTCGATGATAGCAAACCTTCTGCGTATTTGTTTACTCTGTGATATTGAGGCATGTGCTTCAAATTTTTTCATAGGGATTTTCAAAAGAATAGTTGACAAAATAAAATTTGAAGAATCATAATTCATGAAATTCATAATTCATGCAGTTTTGTCGCGCACATTTTAAATCTCAGTTACCAAAAGTAATGTCCATTTTTGGGCCAAGCGGTTGATTTAAAGCCATAGTTTAATGTCTTCCATTTATGAATTTTCTAAGTAAGCTCACATCTTGTTAGGCTAAAAGAATATTAAATTGATTACTCATGCAAATTTTCTCTATATTAAATGGAGATAAGAAATTAAGAACCCATTTTGTATTGGAAATACTTCCTAAAATTTGAAGAGAGGAGGATGAAGACTTTTAGAAAAATATACTTACCTACTTAGTTACCTAAACGTGTTACCAGATTGAAAATGCATTTAAATGAGTGTTTTTATTCATAATAACCATATTACAATAAGAGAAGAAATTTTTTTTTTTTCTACTCGTTTATTTTATAAGCGTAAATTTGATTAAAAACCAAGAGATTGCCTTGAATTTTTACGTCATACATAAATCTCAGCCATCTACCAAGCGAGAAGGAAGTCTATGTAAATGGGCTTCCATATTTTTGTTAGTGCAATTTTGGGGGGATCGGCTATACTTGCGAACATCCCCCCAGCTAAATGTAAATATTTATCCACTTTACTTGTTCATTGTAAGTATAAATAAGATTTATACGTTTAGTTGAATTTTCATTAAAATATTATTCCAAGAATATTGTTTCATTTTGTCTTTCCGCCCTTTTATTAACATAAAATTAGTGAATCTCTTATCAATCATTGTTGACTTTGTAAATTGATGGTTGATTATAATTCTAAAGAGAATACATGATGCATGTGCCTAGTACAAGTCTAATGTTATAAGTTTGAAACTGACATTGTCACAAACACTATCGTTAACTCTAAAAACGGGGTATTTGACCATGTTTACTATTTGTTTTGAGTTCCCGATATTTCGGCACTGCTGCAAGCACCATGACGAATAGATGGCACTGTGTTCAAAGTGTGATTATAATAATAGATGGCGCTGTCTTCAAACAATGACATAGCGTTCAAGTGGTTCATCTCATCACGATAGATGGCGTTACTAGTATGTTAATCGAGGCAACTCGATGAAGGTTGCGATTGAAAATGATGCAATTTTTAAAATAAAACGCTGATCATTGCGGCAATAATAAATTACCCGCAATTATCATTAGAGGTGTAATTAATTGCACAAACAGAAACAAATGTTGATCGTAAGTAGTTTATTCGCTAAGGCCGTTGAACTGCAAATAATATTGATTTTTGAACTATTATTTTTCTCTTGTAGGTAATTTTGTAACCTACTAAAATTATTGGAATACGCAATTGAAAAAAAAATCTTTCATCGAAGAGCAACTTTGTGAAGTTCGAATTTTCTTTCAATCTTGTTTCTTTATTTTGTTCGTCAATGGGTTCAAGTTATTAAGTGTAGATAATAGTACATAGGTAAATTATTATAATTATACCAAAAAATATTCGTTCAGCAGATTAAAATAGAGGGCGCAAAAATGAAGTTTTGGAGATGCTGGGATTTGAACCCAGGACTTTCAGCATGCGAAGCAGACACTCTACCACTGAGTTACATCCCCGATGGAAACAGTGTCCAAATAGCCATATTAATTGTACGCTATCATAACGGTGGAATAGACTAACTTGATCTAGTTTTCTCTCCCTCTATTTTTTATTACCGGAGTAACTAGAAAATGGACTATCCAGTCAGTGCAACCGTAAGTAAATGAGGCGCATCTGAGAAAAGTAAATCGGAAAAATGAACCTTACTATGCGTTTTATCTTATTTAATATGGTTTATTGTTCTTTTGCTTACGGTTGGCATAATATGGAACACAAAGTCTCTACGTTTGACTATGTCTCGCCAATAAAGTTGCGTTTAACAATATAATGTTAAAACTACCTAAACTTAAGTACCTAGTTATCAGTGTTATCACAAATCTATATTTGTAGATAAACTCAGTAAAGGCCATTTATGACGTGTTACGACCAAATATAAAGGAGGCAAAAGCTTCCGTTCCTCAAGCAGGTACTAATTAAATTAATAATGTCACTCCATATTTTTTTTTACTTAGTAGGCACAAATTGGGGCCGGATATTCGACAAATTAGGCAATATTGTTAAAGGCAATTTGAATTGTATGGTGAGAAGACAAATACTAGGAACATTGAGCATTCTGGTACCGTAGAGCGCATCATCTGCCTAGCCTTTTCCCAAACTATCTTGGGGTCGGCTTCCAGTCTAACCGGATGCAGCTGAGTACCAGTATTTTACATGAAGCGACTGCCTATCTGACCTCCACAACCCAGTGAATGGGTAATACGATACACCTTAGTAAGACTGGATGTCAGACTTTCGGCTTCTGACTACTCGTAACGACTGTCAAAGATCTACAAATGTCAGCTGGGACCAACGGCTTAACGTGCTTTCTGAGGCACGGAGGAAACTCGGTATGTAATGATGGTCACCCGTCCACGACCAACCTCGGCAAGCACGGCTTAACCTTGAAGATCGACCCATGCGGCTGTTAATATTTAGCCACGAGCTCCTCTCCTCTTAAGGTCTCCTTTATTTGATTCTTGTTTCCTCTCTTGCCCTCATGCCAATTTATTAGGGGTCGTCAAAAAATGTTACCGTTTCTGCTCGTATCAGGCGTCATTTCTGTAAATTGACCAATTTTCTTGCCGTATCATCTTTATTTCCAACTTCTTCATATCCTACATCCTTGTAAGCATCCTTTCGTCCGCAAGAGTCGTTTAATTTTGGTTGCGCAAACACTTCGCTGATATGATCTTTCTAGCAATTAACATTTGTATTGATCGGAGAGTTATGAATTTCGAAAGACATCTAAAACATTTCCAATTACATATCTATCTTCTATCTATACATATACATAAAAACTTAGAATAATTTATTCTAAGCATAAAAATCATTGCCACTTTTCGTTGTAATTTTATAACTCAAGAACGGCTGGGCCGATTTAGCAGATTTTGGTTTTAAAATGTTTGTCATAGTCCAGGGAAGACTTAGGGTAGGGTAGGATAGGTAGGGTATGTAGGGTAGGTAGGTAGGGTAGGGTATGGTAGGTAGGTAGATAGGGTAGGTAAAAAGTGCATTGCAACGCATGCCGGGGACAGCTAGTGTATATCTAAATCTTCAGACAGACATTTCGACAAATGCATTGCGGATATTGCGGTAGACGGACAGTCACCAATCAACTTGTCATAAGAATATGAGATTTGTGTAGCGTAGTGTATGTACCTACAGGGCTAACAACGCGTAAAGATAAGTTAGGTTATTGGTCCATCGCCCTGATTTACTTACTATACATATATGGTGACTGGTAATTAGTGATCGATATTCAAAACATGTGATTATACTCATGATAACAAACAACTTTCCCAAAGAAACATTTTTTTTATACTCATTCACTTTATAGCGTTACTACGGGAAATATATATATATATATAATAATCTTTGAAATAATAATGACATTGACATGGGTCACGTAAATTTATCTAAATACAGGAATAAATTTAGATACATTTTCTTTAGCCATTAGATCTTTAAGTACTTACATGATTAAATAAATTAATTGGTTTGTGGTATATAGATATTTGAAATATTTTAATATATTTCACAATTAAAACTGATGGATTCTTTCTAGAAAGCGTGCATGAACAGGTGATTGTTATTCGTATGTGGAATGATACAACCTTCGCAAGGTTGCACAGAATTTTATAATTTACTTTAATGACAGTTCAGGCTGCTATTATGGCTACGTATGTTGGAATTATCCCAAGGTTAATATAGAGAGAGTTAGTTAGTTGACTTGCTTAATCGCCTTTGTTCTAAACAAAGGATGTCGTTAGTAAGTAGGAATCTTATCCGTAACCATAAACATTCATGTTATTTGTCACATGAATCGGGGGGATCCCTCAACTTCTCGCGTCGATTATTCCCATACTTAATTTAATTCGTTTCGACCAGAACTCGGTCACATATTTCCCCACTTCCTGTCTACCACTTCACGAAAACTTTCATAAATAAATACCTAAATAGGTACATATTCAATTTTCACAAATGCCTCACTGTAATTGTTTTACCCTCGACATACAGCGTAATAAATCTGACTCGCGCTCGGTCACAACCTCGACACTCAATAATCCGTCAATCAGGAAGAAGTTACAACTGATTCAATAAACAGAATGCCTTGCGGGTGAAATTTCTATAAATAGAAATAACATAAATTACGAAAAGTATGTTAATTCGCAAGGAAGTGCGGAAATGATTAAAGTTCCAGCTGTTCCGGTTTGCGTGAGAAGGTAAGACAAGGCAGTCATCTAGACCGCCTAGTCATTAAGTGTGTTGTTAAAGTTCATCGTTCAGTTAACTGCCATTTTATGTTTATCGTATTATTATGGAAGCAGGCTTCGAAAGACTTAAATAAGTAAAGTATTTATTTTATACCGGCTTATTAAGGTGATAATTGTTAATGTCCAGTCAATCAGTCAGTTACGCTCGGACAGTATTACTGATACTGTTAGCCTGCGTCATCCTACTACTGGGCAAAAGCCTCTCTTCATGACTTCCAGTTGTTGTGATCCAGGGCCAATGTATATCTCCCAGGAACTATCATCATCATAATCGACAGTGTTATTATTATTGCTAGCCCACAATGTGCTACTACTGGCCTCCCGCCATTCCCTCCAACGATCACTATACTCCGCTACTGCAACGGGCAGTATTATTAACGTGATTTCATAAATGTCGTAGCTGTGCTGGGCCTCACCTTATAAAGCAATATTAAAACTTTTCTGGGAATGTTGAAACATCTTTTGTGCTGTAGAACAATTGTATGAGAAAGAATAAAAACTTTATTATTATAATATCTTTCATGATATTTGCTTCGGTTTCCCTAAAACATTTATTTGCTGAAAAGTAGAGTAGTACTCTAAATTTAACCAGGGCCGTAGCTGGAAATATGGTATGCGGCGAATTTTACCCTAAATATAAAAAAATCCTAAATACTTAAGATCCCACACTGCCTCATAGAAACAAGGCGTCCCGTAAGAGAGTAAGGGACATGCAAAATAAAGTATCGATGGTCTTTGCCACAAATTGCCCAATGCAATTCAGGTTATAAATAAATTAAACCCACAAACAAAACTGAATTAAGTGCTTGCGAAATATGGAACAATGTGTCTCCTACATTCCAAGTGCTTGATTTTATATATATCAGGAAACGTCCGGTCATGTAATTAAAATATAAAACCGAGTTTAGCTATTCAAAGGTAATTCTCACCTCTTTCGACCTTTCTTTGTTGTGTGTGTTAAATATGTAAATTCATTTGTTTTGAAACTAATCTACCATTTGGACTTCGTTCGTAAGTAAATCACTTCGTGCACACTTACGTGGTCATGTGCTAGGCTAAATATTAACTTATGTAAACACAAGGTATGAATTATCATTGTTGAATAGTTTTAAAATGACGTTGTTCTGACGCTTGTAAGTAAGCAAAAGGAGTGTTAAATTTCATAATGTTTCAGGATGTTACAGTCCTGACCGAATTTTGGTCATAGCGGCCAACCTCAGCAGAGATGCTTTCGACGCAGAAAATAAAGATAGTGATTTTATAGTCAAGTATACAGGACTGCATTAAAATTAGTGCCAGTTCCATGAATGTTTCAGTAAAAGTGGACCATTTCTTCGCGAACTTCACAAATCAATCCATCGCCATTTTTAAAAAGTTTCCATCGTATATAGCGCTCTGGTTTTTTCAATACTCCGTGGTAGTTAACTTATGAGTGTGAGTATGACGTAGGTAGTAGTAGTTTATGAATGTTTACTGTTTAAGACTGTTTTTCTCGTTGTTAGCGTAGGTAGATACGCAAACAATGACTCGTAAGTTTTCGAAAAAGCTAAATGGAAGGAGAGGCATATTTCTAAATTCTAAAGAAACCTCAGCAGATTTCAAAGCGTGGTAGTTTAGATAGTCAGTGAAATTGATCAAGAAAACATAGCATGTATATCGCAAGTTCGCAACTGCAAAAAAGAAGTAAAATAATAATCTACCATCGGTATCACAATACCTTTTTTTTTTTTTGCGGATGGGAAATCATCAAATGACTTCTCCCGCTCTGGGCGGAGCGGGAGGGAGTGTCAGACTTGACTGACTAAAACCCACCCATGTTCCTTCTAAGCCCTTTGTGTTCCAGGGCCGCGGTATCTCTTTCGAACAACCCGCAGCCCTGGACAACCCGCAGCCCTGGGTATCACAATACCTTTACTAAACATATTAAACTGCAACGTTGGTGTGGTGGTAGCAAGGGCAACTGCTGAGCACGAGGACCTGTGTTCGATTCCCGGGTCGGGCAATGTGTAATTGGATTTTTTCATCATGAAATTTCTCAGTAGCAGCTACGGAGTCTGGATTTGTGACCGGTTGATGGCAATAGGCTCGCCCCCTATTACATGGGAGCTAAAAGCATAACTCTTGAAATGTGGGTGTAGGTACTATTAGGTACACTTTTGCTTAACCCTTCCTGGATTACAGCGTGATGTTGTTTGTTTTATGTAGAACTGAACAGGTAGCGAGAACAATTACAAGTAGCCGAGAAACACCTTGCAATCGGTTAGTAGGATTGTAGGCTAATCGAGACCGGTATGCTTGTACCCACAGCAGGCACTTGACGGGTTTCTATTCTCCATGGTACACTTGAAGAGATTACAGCTGTTGTATAACTCAAAACTCATTTTTACACAATCGTCTTGTAACTTCTGGTTTTGCGCAGCGTTGAGTCGCTATAGTGTGGAAGTTCTGGCTTGTAGTTAGTACAACATTCGTTTTTGTATGTACCAAGACCAACCCTTAACGCAAAAAGTAACTCATCATTATGAGGTAAGAAAGAAAAATCCGGCCAAGTGCGAGTCAAACTCGCGCACGAAGGGTTCCGTACCATCCATACTATCCATACTTCCATATCCATACTAATATTATAAATGCGAATGTCACTGTTTGTTTGTTTGTTTGTTTATTTTGTTTGTTACCTTTTCACGACTAAACGGCTCATCGGATCTTAATGAAATTTGGCAAGAAGATATATTTCAACTTGGGGAAGGACATAGGCTATATATCATTACGCTACGACCAATAGGAGCGGAGCAGCAATGAAAAATGTTGCGAAAACGGGGAAAATGTGACGCAAACGAAGTTGTGCGGGACAGCTAGTTATTTATAAAAACGAGCAAAAAAATCACTTTTTTGTATGGGAGACCCTTTAAATATTTATTTTATTCTGTTTTTAGTATGTGTTGTAAGAGCATTAAGAGCGTTTATTCCTTACCGCTTTTCATACAAACTTTCAAGTAGTTTTTTTCCGAAATCACTGAACCGATTTAAATGAAACTTTATACGCATAAGCAGGACACATAGGTCTAAAAAGTTACAAAAAATATTTTCAAAATGTGTTTTAAAACAAGAGATAATTGGAATTTTCTGTTTCTATAGAAAATTTAAATTTGGTCTAATTTAACTGTAACACTATTTTTCGAAAATGTTTTTTAATAACTTTTTAGATCTGTGTATCCTGCTTATGTGTACGAAGTTTCATCAAAATCAGTTCAGTCATTTCGGAAAATAACGACTTGAAAGTTTGTATGAAATGTCGTAAGGCGTAAACGCTCTTAACAGAAATACATAATCTGTAGAAATTTCAACTGGCTACATACAATACCGTCTTTACCATAAGGGCACACGGGGCTCGTGCCCAGGGCCCCCATTCTCAGGGGGCCCCGAAGGACCGACAATTTCTCTCACACATTTATTCTCAAAACATTTTTGTCGGGCACATTCAACAAGAATATTCCTTTGCATAATGGTTACCAATTGTAGTGGAGAGCGGTCATTTTCGCAGCTTAAGTGAATAAAAAATGAATTTCGAACAACAATGTTAAAAGAACGACTGTGCATAGAAAGTGATATCCTTGAAAAATTTACTTTAAGGATATAATAGAAGATTTTGCTCAAAAATCTCGAAAGAAAACGTTATTGTAATCGTGACCAAAAAACCAGCAGCATTCTAATATCATTAATGGGTTCTCTATTGTGTCACCTAACTTTTTTATCCATAATTTAAAGTGCCATAACTTTTTTTGTCCTAATCATCATTTGTCCGAATGACAATTCACCCGAACTTAACATCACATAATATCACATGCCATAAAATTGAAATCCCTAAATATAATATGTCCTAAATCCGTTTATCATAAATATTACAATCAATAATATACAAAAGACATAAAAATGTTTTCTATAAAAGTTATAAGTCCTAAATTCAAATTACATAATGTTTATTTATAATAATAATATTCGTCGAACATTTTTTTATTTTTTATTATACATAAATAAATATATTATACATGTACTCAATAAAGCTCTTGATGGTTTTTGTAAAGCAAGCAAGCATGCAGCATGCAAACAAGCATGCAGCATGCAAGCAAGCATGCAGCATGCAAGCAATCATTCAAGCATGGTTTCTGTCATGGCTGCGGCGCTGCGGCGCTCCGGCGGTCCCTCGCGAGTTTATCGTCGCAGATGGGTTTAACGCTCACCACCGCAGCTTCGGCTTGCTGGCCGGCTCAGCCGGCCAGCCTCAGCCGCGGCGGCGAGTGTTACAACCACCTGCTCCTCAACTCGCGGGCCGCCTCGCCCCTCCGCGCCTACGCGATTTTAAATTACACTCTAGGGGTAGGGCAGACAAGACTGCGTGGAGTCGGATTTACAGCGATTCGTTACTGTCACTAAAACCTAATTTTTAGCATATGTTTTAGGAATAAAAAAAATATTATAAATGAACATTCGGAATAATACACATTATTTAACACAAGAGAGCAGCGGTGGCCCAGTGAGAGCAGCGGTGGCCCAGTGGTGGCAGCCCCGACTTACGAGCAGTAAGCCGTGGGTTCGAACCCAGGCAGGCGCATTACTTTATGTAATTTATTTCGTCACCGCTGTCCTCAAAAACGGTGAAGGAAAACATCGTGAGGAAACCGGCATGTCCTAGAACCAAAAATTCGAAGACATGTGACATCTACCAACCCGCACTGGGCCCGCGTGGTGGATTAAAGCCCACTCCCTCTCATAGAGAGGAGGCCTGTGTCCCAGCAGTGGGAACATTATAGGCTGATGATGATGATTTAACACAATACTTAGGACATATGACTTTACGTCTTGTAAAATTAGGAGATTCAATAATTATAGTACTTGATATTATGACAGAATACTTTTAGAACTAAAGATAATTATGTTAAACAAAATTTCGGGATTTTGAACATTATGGTTACTGAAGTTTATAGCAAACGTGTTATGGATAATGATTTTCGGACAAACAATTTTAGGAGAAGAAAGGGAGTACCATCATTAATGACATATTATATCATACTGTATTTGATTACCTATCTATTAAATGGTCATACTTAGTAAAAAAAAAGTTATATAATTCGCTTTTTTTACTTTCCAAAAGGGCCCCAAATTCTTGTGTGCCCAAGGGCCCCCGCCTAGTTTAAGACGGCCTTGGCTACATATCACGCTATATGAGATACAGCCTGGTGACAGACGGACGGACGGACAGCGAAGTCTCAGTAATAGGGTGCCGTTTGACCCTTTGGGTACGGAACCCTAAAAACATTAAGTACAGTAAATTTTACTATGTAACCTATCCTGAAATCTTAATTGTAACCTATCCAGAAATCTTAGTTTTGGTCACAGATAAAGATACATTGTATAACTTAAAACCATCTTCTACGCGTGCTAGGCTTCAGCATTCGTGGGGGTGCGTCTCATATCATATAAAGTTATTTGGTATAATTTCATTTTAATAACGTTCACAAGATTATAATAAACGTCAGTTATACCAACTGTTGATATAATTTCTTTAGATATAACATTTATATACTCTAAAACTTATTTCGTATAACGTTATTGGATATAACGTTTATTTAATCGAAAATCATTTGGCTAATCGTTTAAAATATATACTAAATATTGATACCATCTTTATGATTCAAAGCAATCCGACTCGGATGGGTTATAATAGAAGGTTCAGGTGGGAGCAGAGCGGAGTGCCAGGTCCCCTCTATGTTGGTGGTCATTGGGTAAGGTTTGGTTAGAACAATGACCATTAACGCGCGAAGGCGAACGAGTAAACTGAACGTGCTGCGGGAGCGGCGTGACAGAAACGAATCGCTGCAAAACCGACTACACGTAGTCTTGTCTGCCCTACCCCAGAAGTGTAATTTAAAATCACGTAGGCGCGAAGGGGCGAGGCGACCTGCAAGCTGAGGAACAGGTGGTTTTAACACTCGCCGCCGCGGCTGAGGCCGGGCGGCGAAGCCGGCCAGCAAGCCGAAGCCGCGGTGGTGAGCGTGAAACATATCTGCGACGAAGCTCGCATGGGACCCCCGGAGCCCCGCAGCGCCGGAGCCGTGACAGAAACCATGCCTGCTGCATGTTGCATGCTAGCTGCATGCTGCATGCTTGCTGCATGCTGCATGCTTGCGTATACCTATAATACCTCCTATTGGCTCCTATAGGCGTTTTATCATATTAGACTAAATAGGTTTTATGTCTTTTGAGTGGTATTTTAAACGATTTTAGTTATGCTTATAAAAATTAGTTATTTTAAAATTATATCAATCGTTTATTATATTAACTGATCGTTATATCAAATAAAATTATAGATTCAGTTGTTATATCTTGTAAATATTACAGATTTTGTAATTATATCGTATATTACTTACCCCATTCGTGGCTACTCTCGCAGCAGGCTAATTTATTTTGAAAAACAACGTCACAACTCATAAGCTCAAGTCTAGACATTTAATGAACAAAAGCGTAGTCTATTTTGAATAGTAACTTGTTTGTATAGTAACTAAATAGTGCTTATGACGTCATAGGTAACAGGTCAGCCAATTAATGTAGTCAACAAATGGCACACTTGGTATCCATACGGATCGTGATTTCGTGATACTTGCGATATCTAGGTATAAATAGGTGTATGTGTGGTTTTGATAATGACAAGAATTTCCTGATCAAAGTGCTGTCTTTTCAAATTATAAATAGCTTATGATTAATATTGATTTAATTATACTGTAGATAAATATTTGAGCAGCTGTTTCGCCTGTATTACAAATATTTGCCATCTTTAAATAAATAAAAAATGCGTACTTATCCTCATAGACAAAATCCATGTTGTTTGCCCTTCCATTGTTGGCAATAACATTGCAAATTAAATAGTTACGTAATTTTCGCAAATTATTCATTTTCTAGAAGCTTTTCATCGTGTTCTTTCTGTTCATGTATTTTTAGACGTTTACTTTTAATATTCAATCAATATTGATAATATAACATCATGCTAGTAATTCTCGAAGTATTCGGCAGACCGCAGAGGTGTGCCTAATACTATCTCCATAGTTCACCAGTTATGTCCATGTAATAGCCTGATAGGGGCGAGCCTATTGCCATCAACTGGATACAAATCCGGGCTCCGTGGCTGCACTGAGAAATTACTGAAAAACTCGAATGACATTAAGCTCGACCTGGGAATCGAGCCCACCACCTCATGCTAAGCAGTCGCGCTTGCAACCAACGAGGAAGTTCAATCTTGATATAGGCAATAAATGTGTTGCTCCGATCTTCATATTTTTAACCGACTATTAAAAACGGGCCAAGTGCGAGTCTTACTCGCACACAGGGTTCCATAGCCCCAAACAATATAATGACAATGTTTTGAACGGTCATTCATTAGTAAACCTTCACTCAACCTCAAAACTAAATTTGTTTTTCATAGTAAGTTAATGAAAAACAAAGTTACTGCTGCAGTTTGGTGAAAAAGTCCCATATCTCAAAAACTACATATCAAATCTTATTCAAACCAATTTTCGTTGAAAGTTTTTTTTACGGTCTACATCCCCATATTTTTTTCTGATTTTTTGTCCTGTTACTTTAGAAATTAGAGGGGGGGGGGGGGGGACACTCGTTTTACCACTTTGGAAGTGTCTATCTTTCAAACAATTGACTTTGAAAAAAAATGGTTTCAGGAACCTCAATGTCATTTTTAAAGACCTATCTATAAACACCCCACACGTAAAGGTTTGATAGTTTTTTTTTTTTTTTAGTTTCAATTTCATGTATGGGGGGATATCCTTATCTATATTTTTTTTTAAATATTGTACAAAAATCATAATGCGGTTCACAGAATACATCTACCTACCATGTTTCAGCTGTGTAGTCCTAATAGTTTCGGAATAAAGTGGCTGTGATACGGACGGACAGACAGACAGACAGACATGACGAATCTATAAGGGTTCCGTTTTTTGCCATTCGGCTACGGAACCCTAAAAAGGAGAAGGATCTCAATTCAACTGGTTTTTTTTCTTTTTATCACCTTTTTGGGATGGTTTACTTTTGAATCGAGTTAGGTTACTTGTATTGTTATTAGTAGGTATTGGTAAAAATAATTAGGTGGAGAATTTGGCCCTGTTCTTGGCACAGAACTTCACGAATCAAAGCTGTGTATTATACCTTCATGAGGAGGAGAAAATTGTATTGTATCCAAGCTTGTTATTAATTCCCGACGAAAAACAATCGTCGTATTTTAACGTGCCTGTCTGACGCATCGTAGCTCCAAAACTGATGAATCGATTTTGATTTTGTTTTTTTCTGCATGCGTTATTGAAGTGAGAGTACAGTCTCTTAAAAGTAAAACGGACAAAATGACGACCGGCTTTAGACCCTTATATGCCAGAGTAAGCCCAGTCTGTAGTTTAACCGAACCTTTCACCAAAGTCCATCTTAATTACGAAACGACGTTTTACAAAACTTTCCTTAAAAATAAAAATAAACCAGCCAAGTGCGAGTCGGACTCGCGCACGAAGGGTTCCGTACCATTATTTAAAAAAAAACGTACAAAAAAATCACTTTAATCTATTCTGTTTTTAGAATTTGATGTTATAGCGGCAACAGAAATACATAATCTGTAGAATTTTCAACTGGCTAACTATCATGGTTCATGAGATACAGCTTGGTGACAAACGGACGGACGGACGGACGGGCAGCGAAGTCTCAGTCATAGGGTCCCGTTTGACCCTTGGAGTAGGCACGGAACCCTAAAAAGACCTTACGTCATGAACTATGATGTCAGTGTAGGTATTATAGTAAGTCGTAGGTAAATGCGATCATGGAGTAAGCGCATGGGAAGCCCTGGTCAGCATAACATATTATCGTTCTATTATGACCATTTATGTCTATTTATCGCGATAAACGTCAGACCTGATGAAAATTTTCCGTGAATGAAATCAATGCGTGGTTCATTGTACGTTACCATTAAATAGACGAGCTAAAAATGGAGAAAACAAATATTTTTTGAAGCCCATTAACACTTTAGTAACAGATCCTAGTAAGGATCATATTGGTGGACAATAAAGTTTGCGTGATCGTAGTCAGGTACCTACTACCTGGCTGGGTAAGGAAGTGTTGTCAGTAGTATTGTTTTTTTTTTTCAAAAGTCTGGCTGTTTTTTCTATGTATACAAGGTGTTGTTTTGCAACTTCGTCAAATTTCGGGAGGTGGTCACGAAAGACATAAATAATCAATTAAAATTGCGGTACCTAGTTAATTATTAATAAACGCTGATTTTTTTGGTTGTTTATGTTTGTCAGTATTTCAGAATAACCCCCTTAACATGGTTTAGGGACTAAGAAATTATCGAATAAACGTTTGAGATTGTTTGTACGTGTGTAAGCGTGGTTATAAGGCAAGAACCAGACGGGCCGCATTAAAAACAAGGGTGGTTCACACTTACCGATTTCCGTAAAAAAGAAAAAAAAAGAAAAATTACCTACCCATTTTACTATTGATTCGGGACGAGAATCATTAGCATAGTTACCTCCTTGAATTTGACGAGGATGCAAAACAACACCTTGTATTATGCCCTTTTCTTAACTTTAGTGTTTGTTACAGCATGCTATTAATTTTATTTTAGAAAGTTAAGTTTCCTGATTTCTACTAAAACATAATGATGATGATGATGTTCTCCATTTAAACTCCCCCCTACAAACATGGCTCCGGCCCGCGGGTAGGGTTTTTGTACTCTCTCACTACGAGAGATGAAAACGAAAGAACAAAAAATTATAATGGCTTTTGAACTGAAATCTCAATTTGCCGGTCAGCCTTGCCTCTGTGTTCATTTAAAAAAGAACCAACGGTTAAATGAACTTTGAGGGCTGTATTGATGATTTTAATAATTAGGTATAACTCAAAAGTAAAGCCAAAATTAGTTGCGGTCATGAATCATACTTTAATCAACACACAACTTGACCCTGACCTGCAAATTGAGAAAAACGAAAAATAATTTTAATTTCACAGACCACCCTGGCCCCTTCCCTCTTAATAAAGGGTGTAAAACACCTCTTAACGAAGCCGGAAGGCACTGGTTTTACCTGTCATTGCGATCATTTTTTTGGTCTACATCATACCTGGGAACCTTCTAGTTACGGAGATATTAGGGGTCAAAGTTCCAACTTTTTGACAAGTATTTTTTTTAAATACAAGTTTATAATGTAAGATTTTTACTTTAAACACCTCCACGACCCCCGTACTATTCAATCCGTCCATCAGCACAATGTTTTGAGTGCGTTACATGGAGTTCTACCACAAAACATGATTTTACACCCCCCAAAAAAAAGTCATTTCCCAGCAATAATTTTTGCGTAAAGTTATTTATTTTCATGTACAGAATGCTTGGTTGACGGCTTCGTGATGAGGTGATTTACACGGTGTATACTGAACCTGGCCTTCAGGTTATCCAATCAGTCTTTTACATTCAATGTATTAGTTAATTAATTGCTAGTGATTAAACTGTTATGGTTTTGGCGTTTTTGTTTCGTGGTTTCTATAATGTTTATTCTCGATTCGTACAAATTATGAACGCACCTTTAGGTAATCCTAAGGGTCCGTTCGCACAGACTAGGACCTGTTTAAAAAAGAGTTTTGAATTATTGTAATAACTTAATAAGGTTTATTTGTACATGTCACTTCTTTTATTATTGAGAATGCTTGAGAGCAAACCTAACACGCTTAGTGTAAAGTAATAAGTGGTTCGTAATTGCGTGTTCTTTCACGCTCGCGCGGCCGACTGGCTCCGATTGCGTCCGCTCTCGCTCCGCGATCCACATGCGCTGACAGCCGCCAAGTTATCCGCCGGTCTGTGTGAAAAGAAGAGTGCCAGCCGATGCTCTCTAAGCCGGTCTGTGTGTACGGACCCTTAGTCATACATAACATCCAGTACATGTGATCTCGGCAAAATCTGTGAACATTTCGTCATCATTATAATTGGGTGTGTGTGAAAACATGTGAGTGAAACATCAAACACACATGTTTTGACACGCCAAAATGCACATGTTTCAGAATTGAAGAAACTTTTGTTGACATTGGTACGTCTAGTGCGTAATATGTATGTACCCTACACCTTATAATATACATATTTATGATCGTATTTAATATTAAATAGTACCTATTGGACATTTAGGTTTCCCTATTATTTACTCCCCACCTCAGGTACCTACTTAAAAATTTCTAGCATTTATCCGCCAGTTCACTAGCGCAGATGTCAGAATATCTCCCACAGGAAAGTACGTGCCACCAGAATACAAACAAATTCTATGTCCTAACCCTAACCCTTGTTATGGTCCACCTATACCTATACGAAATTTCATCGGAATCCGTTTAGCCGTGAAAAAGTTAAGCAAAAACACAGACTTATTTTAGTATTTATTATTTTGATTTTTATTTTATACTAGCTGTTGCCCCTGCCTGACTTCGTTCGCTGATTAGCATGGGTGAGAAAAAAAAATAGCCTAAGATGTCTTTCACCAGGACATAATCTATATTGCCAAATTTCGTGAAGATCCGATCACCCGTTTTCTCATGAAAAGGTAACAAACTGAGCTACTTTCGCAATAAATTATAATATTAAAAAGTATGGCTAGAAATATCAATAATATGTACTTATGTATCAAAAAAGGAAAAAATCAAAATCATTCATTCAAATTAGGCTGTTCATAAACCCTTTTTTAACGTCAAAATTTACAAGACAGTCTCAAAACGAAATTTTAATGAAAAATTAACTGAAGAAGAAATGGCGGAACAAACTCCCCAGCAGAAATAATAAGTACCTACATCTGTACGGATGTGTCAAAATAACCTGAGTAATGATAATGTATTCAAATTAACAAAAAAACTCAAAGAATGTCAATAATTTACCAAGTTCAAAGCAGTCAGCCAGTGAATTCGCCGCGACGCTCATTGCATGCACAATAGTATTTTGTAACAGGAAAGGCTGTGATGTAACATGGCGCGACATCGTATGACTGTCCAGTCAGGATGACGACACGTAACAAAAAATACAGAAGAGCCACTTTAAAATGCTCATAGTAGGAAGACGTAATTATTCGATTTAGATTACGTACTTGGATCTGAAATTATAGTAGATGGATCTTTTTACTGTATCCAAGGGCTCTTCTGGAAAAATAAAGGTTCTGGACACTGGAGTCTATTCCAGTGGCGTGCCTAGGGGCTATTAATACGGCAGCAGAGAGTTCAGAAACCCTAACATCATGAAGTTAGGTTATAAGGGCCAGCCATTCTTGTAGGATTGTATGAAAGTATCGCAACTAGGTTCTATAGACGTTAGGACAGCAACGACATAAGTGACCGAATCTTAGGTAGAATGACGCATTCCACCAGTGTTAAAAATGGAGTAAACACTACCTACTAATAGGTAGGTAATCACTTCTTAAGTAGACGGCCGTGCAGGATAATCTAAGTCATTTGCACCTCTAAACAGATTTTTGGCTGGACATTGAAGAATGATGATACTGTAAGGATCGTCGTTTTAAGATTGAAATTGTTCAGGGTTTTACTTAGTTCACTTTCTGTAGTTTTTTGTTCATTGCGGTTTATACATACTGTAGGTTTGTATTATAGTTTGTTCGAGTCTGGGCTGACCGAGGGCGTTCCAGTCACATGGTTTGTAATTGTGTGAAGATATTTATTGGATCATCTGCAACAACAATGCAGTTAGTTATTTCTAGTATGGTCGTTATTTTTAGACAGTTTATGTAAGGATAATCATAACAACACGCCTGCAATCCCCGAAGGGTTCGGCAGAGGTGTAATAATAATAGTACACCTTATAGTACACCCACATTTCCCCAGTTATGCCAAACCTAAGTGCAAAGCCACAGTGTAGATTACAGCTTTTTCAAAGCAAACGAGACAGTTGCAAAGAAACTATAAACGATAGAACCTCTGTAAAACGGGTGAATGAATAAATCTTAAAACGCCTTCAGGGGGAATTTATGTCGACAGTTGTACGATGAGGAAGGAAAAACTGCAAAGATATTGAAAAAACTATTCATTCAGCAAGAGTGAATGAAACTCATATTGTAATAATAGTCAAGGATGGAATAGTTAATTATATCCCTACGTGATAGGGCAGTGCTCAGGTACCAATTAAGGATGACATGAACCTCACCTCATTATTTGTGTTGAAACAGATTCTCCGGTTATTATAATTACTTATATCAGGGTCATCGCATCAGGTCATTACGTGGCTACTACGTCTTATTTTTCTGCAGTCTGTAGTTGTTTAGTATTCTGCCTCATACCTTTTGTCATATTTTGCACTATTTCGTTAGAGCAGTTTAAGCAAGCGTACGGGATCGCATCAATCTTTTTTTTTTAGATGATTCATTGTTTTTTTCTGTAGAAGAGGATGGAATTGCCCGACAGATAAAACTTCATTTTCCTTTTAGTAAAATGAAGTCCAGTTTTTTTTTTACATTTCCCGCTCTAGGAATTTCTCCTGTATAGTGGTGCGTTTAAACCTGTAATCTTCATTTAGCCTGAAAATACTAACGCCATGTTAGTGCTTCCTCCAATTTACCAATCTAGCGCTCGTCACGTGGTTTCTTCATTGCGGTATGGTACGATCCTACCGGATCGAAAGTTCTGCCGGCCTTCGACCCGACCAACGTTGGCCCAACAGAATCTAGGCCATGAAATGAGCGTGGCATTGTGCCCGTGGGAAGTGGCGATTACTGGCGCCGCTAATAGGGATGTGGATGCCTCTTTTGTGTGCATCGTATGATGCGGGCGACGCGACGGTTAACTGTCAATAATGAATTGAATCAGGAACGTTCTCGAATGACGGTGCAGTTTTTTTGAAGTGGGCGGAGATTCAATTAGACGGCGGGGAGTAGGATAGGATGTTAATGTCGCGTGGTGTGCATATATGTAGTAAGTATAGTGGCTAAACTCTAAAGCACTTCGCATATTGTAGTGGTTTTTCTAGATACATCGATTATCCAGGTACGATTTTTTGACTTGCCTTTCGCCCTTCTTTTCGGATTCATTTTGTCTTCTTGCCACGTATCCCTAAGCCCCTATTTTTCCAGCAAGCACTGTAAAAGTTCTCATTAATGTCAGAAAAAAGCTGTGTGTCTTATATTTTTATGGTGTAATGCTAATATCTAGCAAGGAGCCACTCGTTGTAACAAGTATTAGGAAATAAGTAGTAATACACTGTTTTATTAATGACTTCCACGTTATCATCGAAGTAAATGACAGGTATTTATTAAAATTACTCGCTGACACGCCATTAATATTTACGGAAAAAAATATTAAATAATAAGCGCTATAGGTACATTTATTGGCGTAGCAATGCTTTTTCTAGACATGGAAAGGCATAGACATTAATAAAAGTAAATAAAACTGGTTTTTCATCGAAATGGATTTTTAATAGTTTTATGTATTACTTGCTTAGTTGCTTTATGTCAGCTCTATCGGTTAAAGCAGACACCGAACCGCCACATCAAAATGAATGCTATAGTACGTACTTCTATGCAAGGCATTGTTCTGCTTTTTCTATTCATAACAACCACCCGGGTCAATAAAGAGCTCGTGGCTAATAGATAACAGTCGCACGGTTACCCGTGCGACCTTGAAGATCTACATCTTCAAGGTAACAGGTAGTCAGTAGCCTGACAGCCAGCCTTACCCAGGGTTATCGTATTACGCAGTACTAACTGGATTGTGGAGATCAGATAGGCAGTCGCTCCATATAAAATACTGGCATTCGGCTGAATCTGGTGGATTTGAAGCCGATCCCCTTATTGGAAAAAGGCCAAACAGATTAAATGTGTTTTTGTGTTTTAATCCAGTATTAAACACAAAGGCTTGTTTTGGGGAACTTGACATAGGGCATCAGCCGGTTTTTATACTAATACTTGATTATACAACATTTTGTTGACATAGCATTTGTTTTTTTTTACCTTTTGACTGTTAGACATAGCCTGCTCATTACGTTTTTCCTACTCCTCCGTTATTCTTTTTTGTTAATTTGATTCTCTGGGGCTTCATCAATCTTTTTCTGTTGGTAGCCACTGTTGATTCTGGTTTCCAGGAGTTGCAGTGGTTTGGGAATATCAGGCTGGTACCAAAAAAAAATATTCGTTGCTAGTATCTGCTTGGCCTCACCTAATTTGAATGAGTTTTAGTTTGACAAATAAAACTACGGTTCTCCCAAGTGTTATTATACTTTGGATATTTGATTAGGACAGGATGACACCAAACGATGTAGTGTGAAATATGCTAATGATTGCTATGCTGCACAATTCATAATCTTGAAATTTTCGTTTTAGTGGACTTTTGATTGTTATTTTTTTTGCTGTCTTGGCTTTTGACTCTAGTCTAGGTCAGAGGTGGTTTTACTTTCGAGCATCTGGAATACTATCGCTACTTCGCAAGGCGACCAATCAAGCTATAGAAAACCAGTTTATGGGGATTTCAAATTGCACGAAAAATCTATACAATGCGAGGCCATGGCAATGGTAATTTAAAGGTTGTGTACTACTCGTAGATAGATTGAAGAGATCGGTGTTGGAATATCTCTTTTTCTAAATTCTGAAGTAAATCCTCAACATCTTTTGCTAAGATAAAAATCGATGTACCTAATACAAAGATGTGACATTCTATTCTTTTCTATCGCTCACTACTTTCAAAGCCTTTCATTCAATCATCATGTTGTTTAAATCCAGCTATGCACGAAAGTACAAATAAACTAAGTACCTACGATTAAAAAAGAAACAATTGCCCACAATAGCTGTCGGGTCAGTTACAAGTTCGAATGACCAATGTCACCGAGTTAAGGATCGTTTATTTACAAACAATCCTCGGTACAAGTCCTGCATTGTGTCGCTGTCTACATGGGGGGGGGGAGGCGTGACCTCTGCGCAAGCGCATCCGATGTTTCGCCACCGACCACATCGGCCCTCGGGCGCACCCAGCGCTAGATTTGTGGGGGCAAGACTCTATGTGATCGGGGTTTCAATATATTTGAAGCAGGTTTGGAAGGTTGTACTGATTAATGGATACAGCTGCCATCTCAGGTGGTGGTCAAGGATAGCGTCTGGGCGATGAGGTATGAAACCAGGTGGGGCAGGGAACAAAAGAGATAAGATACTTTTGGAGACCTAGCAGCTAATAGATGGAGGACCTGCCAAAACTTTTTTTTTTTTGCTGACTTGCGAGCAACGCTCAAAGTTAGAAAGTCACTTTGAGCTTCTTCTTTTCTGTCACTCAGAACTGTCATCGCTAGAGCAAGAAACAGTGGGAATGGTTTATCACGCGGCATCATCGACAATGGGATCAGGTCAGGAGCATACTCGCGCTCTGTTTCTCGCTGTGTCAAATGTCAGTCCTGCTGATTGATGAGGATCAACCAAGGATTGCCATAAACTGCCAAAAATAAAAAACATTCTGTTGAAAGTCGTTGTATAAATACGAAACGCGTTTAAAGCGATCGCTACTTGTATATGCCCGATCAGGAGTCAGGATCATCAGAAACACACTCTTTTGCCTTGAACAACTTTGTCAAAAATGACAATATGTCATCTCTGACCGAGACTAGCCAACGAAATAAAAAAAAAAGCTGTCAAGATCAAAGTCAAATTAATTTATGTAGCCTACTTTTTTTTAATTGTGAATCACAACATTTCATGGTTTGTAGTACACTTCGGTGCAAATAAACATACCTACTTATTTTATTCCGTTTGATTAAAATATTTGTCAGAATTTGACACAAGAGGAGTTCGTAAGTTATTCAGGAAATTGAAATAACACTTTGGCCTCTTAAAGCATACCTAATTTTAACCACAAATCGCAATATATTCGATCATTACGGATTCGGTGCCAAATGACTGGCTGTCATTATGACCCACTGAAGGACAAATAGCACCACTGCAGATCAATCAAAAGACCCGTTACATTACTGTAAAAGCGTAAATTGATTTTGAAATTAGGCACAGCCAGTTATTTTGAACAAGGTAATCAAATCATCGGGCCGTCTTTGTGATACATATATATAAAATATATATTTAAAAAAAAATAGTGCGTAGCGTTCCTCCACGCGGAAGATGTGAAACTTCGTAATATTACACGCATGCGTTCGAGTTCCTTTCTCGGTCTGTCTCTTTCTATTCGCCCTCCATGGTAGCGTTAAACGTTTAACGCAACCTTGTTGGAAGTCGTATAAGAAGTTTCACTTCAAAAAATTAAATACAACGAGTATTTTAAGAAGTAGAAACAAGAAGTATGGGTTGGATGAAGAACAAAGAGTGTAAGGGAACATCAACGCTGCTGATTTGCTACCATAAATTCATAGCTGGTTTTAACCATTTTTTTTAACCAAAATCAAAATTCATTTATTCAAACTAGGCTGATAATCAGCACTTTTTGGACGTCAAAATCACATGAGACAGTCCCCCAAAACGCCCGCCCTTCGCCACTTCCTAGTGTTTTAGCTGGGAAGAAGAAGTGGCGGAACAAACTCCCCTGCAACACCAACCATCGAGATATGTCTGCCCTGGTGCGTCTATAATCATGAGCAATTGGTGCAATGGTGTCATGGAACACCTGGTTTTGTACCCTTGTGTACCCTTCAACGGCCAAGTCACACAACATTAACTATAATAATAAAGAAATCGAAGTAAGGAACCTTAGACTTGGCACGACTTTGTCTAGATTTCATTACTTTCTAGAGATAAACAAGCAGCTCCATCGAGACTTGGCTAGTTTTTTACAGAATATTTTTGATGGGATTATGCTTACACCCATGTACAAACATGACGTAGGTAATCTGCGATGAAAAGCGGCGTTATTGATGTGGTTAATTTTCTTATAGTGGCTTTCTCAGTCACTGTAGTTAATGACTTCTTATGCGCGCGAATGTGTTAACTAATGTACGGAAATTGCTACTTATCAATAGTCGTTTTATATTTGATTTAAAATGGTTTAACTAAGGACATTACTCATCATAATTTATCACTCGAGCAAAATTAACTTTGCACACTGGTTGAGAGGGGTGTTCTCTGTAATCGATTTTTATCATGAATTAAATCACCTTAAACGGGCTTTTTTGCAAAGGTAATTATCATCGGCTAAATTGATTAAAAACAATCTATATTTAGACTTCTGTTTTTATATCATGGAGAAAACCCAATGTAATTTGGGTCTGTCTGACGTCAAGGAACTTGCTTTACCGGTCCGAACGATCAGAGAAAAGAAAGAAGTATACATGTACATACACGCACACTCATGCACGCATGCATGCAAACTGAGATTTACCATTGATTAAAAGAAAATTGCAATAGTTACCTTGCACCGCACCACCATTTGTCAAATGGCTGCTCGAATACAGTGGTGACGAAAGCAACTGGTGCTTATAGCACAGGAGTCTTCCTGGTTTAAGCCCAGTTGCACGTGTTTTGTTTCTTGCTTCTTACTTAATCCAATTCAAGGTAAAAACTTTTTTTTAATAAAAATATGTTTTTGGTAAATACAAGGTGTAAATCACCTCATCACGAAGCCGTCAACCAAGCATTCTGTACATGAACCTAAGTAACTTTACGCAAAAATTATAGCTGGGAAACGACGTTTTTTTGGGGGGTGTAAAATCATGTTTTGTGGTAGAACTCAATGTAACGCACTCAAAACATTGTGCTGATGGACGGATTGAATAGTACGGGGGTCGTGGAGGTGTTTACAGTAAAAATATTACATTAAAAACTTGTATTTAAAAAAATACTTGTCAAAAAGTTGGAACTTTGACCCCTAATATCTCCGTAACTAGAAGGTTCCCAGATATGGTGTAGAACAAAAAAATTATCGCAGTGACAGGGAGAAACAGTGTCTTTCGGCTTCGTTAAGAGGTGTTTTACACTCTTTATGTTTAAGTCTTGAACGAATAAACATTGTTTATTGTATTGTTTATGTAACATAACATCACGCCTGTAATCCCCGAAGAGTTGGGCAAAGCAGAGATGTACCGACCTAATTACACCCGCATTTCGCCAGTTATGTTTAAGTCAGATGTAATAGGGGGCAAACTTTATTGCCATCAACTGGGCATAGTAAAATCTTATGAAATGAAAATAACGCATAAGACTTCGTGGCTGAGACTGAGAAAATATTGACAGAAAAACCCAATAACACTGCCTGACCTAGATATCTAACCTGTGCTCAGCAGTTGCGTGTAAGTATCATGTATATTAATTTGAAAATAAGAAAGTCCTACCGTTTTAAAGAAGAGATGCGACTTTAAATAATGTTGGTTTTGTTGTTAGGTTGGATTTGTTTTTCTTTTATGGTTTATTAACTGTCCCGCGCAACTTCGTCTGCGTCATTTTTTCCCCGTTTTCGCAACATTTGTTATTGCTGCTCCGCTCCTATTGGTCTTAGCGTGATGATATATAGCCTATGTCCTTCCTCAGGTTGAAATCTATCTTCTTGCTTAATTTCATTAAGATCCAATCAGTCGTTTAGTCGTGAAAAGGTAACAAACAAACTTACTTTCGCATTTATAATATTAGTTAGGATTACCATATTTGTTTTTTTTTTTGACGATACGGTGGGTCCAAGCAGTGTGCGCACTGGCTCGCAGATTAGCGCGTGTTTTGTAAAAACTTTATTCTGGTAAATATTTTTTTCCAGAAAACCCATTTACGTATTTAATTTTTCTTTTATCACAATAACAGTTTTTAATTATAAGTAATTCATAAAACTTTTGATTGGTTGCAAAAAAACAACAAATTACGCAGTTTTAATTAATTTATAACAAGCAGGATGTAGATGAATAAGATAAGAGTAAATAACATCTTAATAAGTTATTCCGTAGTGCTAAATTAAAGAGTTCGTTAAGTATTTTCCAGACTTCTTTGCCATAATATTGACTGTCAAAGGACACTGTCAGAGCTATCCGTTAGCTCGAAACTAGTTAAACAGTCCAAGCAAATAGTTCTCACGCTTCACGTGAATATATCCTGACACTTAACAAATAGAACTATGTCGTGTGTACCATATTAAATATTATGTCATACTAGCTGTCCCGCGCAACTTCGTCTGCGTCACATTTTCTCCGTTTTCGCAACATTTTTCATTGCTGCTCCGCTCCTATTAGTCGTAGCGTGATGATATATAGACTATGTCCTTCCCCAGGTTGAAATCTATCTTTTTGCCGAATTTCATTAAGATCCGATCAGCCGTTTAGTCGTGAAAAGGTAACAAACAAACAAACATACAAACTAACAAACAGAGTAACTTTCGCATTTATAATAGTATATAGTATATAGTATATATAGTATATATAGTATAATAGTATGGAAGTATGGATTTGCGCACAGTTTCCATGAACGCGTAATAATTAAAAAGAAAACAAAGAAGCTGTCTTTGAAAGAGATAGATAAACAGTGTGCTTATGTAATTTGGTGTTACAGTCGGCTTATTGTGAAAATATGATGTCATGTTTATTTTGGCCGCGAGTGTAAAGGAGATCGCTCGATTCTTTAAGGCATTTTTCATCAAACGCATAAATTGACATGCGTATTATTTGTCAGTGTCTCTGTCAACATTTTATTCTTTGTGTGCTGCGTAGATACTTTATAAAAATACATATACTCCTTGTGAATATCAATGAACATTAAGTAGCAACTCTGGCATTCATAATTTGTTTGCTAAAATAGTTATATGCGCAGTGTGCAGAAATTCTTTGACAAACATTACGGAGATTCGTCAATTTGCATAATGGTTACTTTGAAGGTCAACACGCGACGCACGGTATCTCTTTTAATATCTTAAACATACAGTAGATACATGTAGACATCATAAATTATCGCTTTGAACATATTTTGTTTAGATACATAATATGTAGGTTCCAGATGACAACATTTGGTGCAGTGGTGAGATCATGGGAATTTGCAATATTATTCCTTGGTATCTAAACTACGGACTACTACGGGCTGAAAAGATCTGGAGTGGCGACCGTGAACCAGAAGACGTTGCGTTGTAAGCCCTTCCACTAGGTAGACCGATGACCTGGTGACGGTTGCAGGGATCCGCGGTATGCGAGTCGCACGGTCAATGTGAAGACACTTGCGGGAGGCCTATGTCCAGCAGCAGACGTCTTTCGGCTGTAATGAAGATGTAAACTACATACATGTGTATGTTATGTACCTGCTTCTTTCTTCAACCACGTTACCATCCTAACTGATTCGCCATTCATTTTAATAAGAAACATGATTCATTTTCCCATAATAGTCCTAAAAACAAAGAAAACATAGTGTTCAATTAAATCGAAAAGATGACAAGTCCCAGTCATTCTCTTACGACCTAGGTCACGTAGATAACACATAGGTTCCAGTTCAATACAAAGATGAGGGCCAAAGATGACCAGTAGCAGGCGAATGGACCAACAATAACCTTTACAAGTACAAATAAGTCACAATCATAGAGGAAACACTTGAGATGGAACCTGCGCAGTTGTCATCGGAGGTCAAAAAACATTTGACTGTCGCAACCTCGACTGTTGCGAAACCGACGAAGAGAGAAAGTACGGGCTATATGGCAGGTACCTACCTACCTGCCTACTCTACTCAGTGATGTATGGTGTGAGGAGTACCGTTAGCGAACATCAACGCCTGCAGGCGGAAGTGTTGTGGCCAAATGACGTGCAATAGCGTTGCGAATGTACTATAAGCAAAAGAGCTTGATTGGCAGGAGCAGATGTGGATAATTGGATATTTATTTAAACTTCATGTACAATAGTGGTACATAGGCGGACTTAATGTTAATATCCTCGGATATCCTAGGGGAAAGGTTATTATTTCCAGCAGTAGGACGAAGTAGCGCAGACAAGAAAAACCCTGAACTAAACAAGTAAACATTGTTTTATATATTGTAGTTTTTGTAATTACTGGACTGCTTAGTGCAGAGCATTTGCACTTTGTGTATATTATTTTAAAACTACTGTTCTCACTACGGTGAAAGAAAACATTGGCAGGAAAACGGCATGTACTATATCAGCTATATCCCAATATTCAAGACTTATGACATCTATACATATATTAACCGGATTATCGGCCTCTCCCTTCATAGGAGGCTTTTGCTGTGGGAACATTATTAGCTGATGATGCTTTTCTTAAGAGCTTAGTACATCTTTTAAAAAGTATAGTCAAAGTTAGCCACGTGCCTACTTATCTATCTAGTCGACTGTACAGTGTAAATTGTACCTATAGTGCCCCATATCTTGTCAAGCATACTGCATGACATAACATTGCTGCTTTTTGCCTTGCATATTGCGTTATGAACTGAGAAGATGGGTATCTACTATTACTGCGCACAACTTGGCTTTAGATATCTTACCGACATCTAAAGCCAAGTTACACGAAGTCGGTGGGACGAACGGGAATACACGATCCTTGGTGTCGTTACGGCTTATGCAATAAAAAATTACAATATCATCATCACTTGTTTAGTCGTAAGAATAATCCAAGTCAGAGGCCCATGGGCAGCATAAAAACTCTGACATCGGGTTAGGAACTAAACGCCCGATAAAGAAGATGTAAGAGATTATAAAGACGAATTGCTTCGTCATGGTTGTATTTGGAACAGCAGTAAAGTTCATAGAGTTTATACCACAGACCTTTTAGCACTACTCCGGATCGTCGTTACTTCACCGTATTTCCCATTTTTGATCCGAGGAGATGCAATTACGGAATGTGGGTACAATGTGTTGAATGTGGAATGCGTCGCATAACGGAGTTTCATAGAATGAATCCTGAAATGATCGAGTTGAGGCGATGTTGTTACCAGGTAGTGTTCATAACTGTACAGTAAATCCCTGGATTAAAATGATTTAAGATAACTGGGGCTTGGAAGGTGCCATGTTAAGCAATAATTTGATGACGTAATTGGAACAGTAGGTACGTGATACATAAAGATATTTCTAAATGCCTACGTGTATAACCTAGAGGTGGTTTTGGCACAATGCCACATGGTGCACTACCTCCTTGGTGCCTCATTACTCATTACTTACACAACTACTGCACTGCACGCGCTGAGGTCTTGTTTATATTTTCACTTGTGCGATAATATGTAAGAAATATATGGCCTTGATAACCTCTTACCAAAACATGGCGATAAGCGATAATAAATATTTTAATTCTTACATAATAGGTGAGGGAGGGTGTGGCTTTAAACAACGCGGTTCGACTTAGCTGCAGAATCGCAATGTTTGCTTTGGTCAGCTTATGGTAGGTAGGTTAGATGATATTTCTCTACGCCTTTGCTTTGGCTGGTCGCAGACTTTAAGATAGTTATAACTAGTGAAGAAACAGGAGAGAGCAGCGGTGGCCCGGTGGTGGCAGTCCCGACTTGTTACGGCTTACGAGCAGTAAGCCGTGGGTTTGAACCCACGCAGGCGCATTACTTTGTGTAATTTATTTCATTACCACTGCTCTCAAAAACGCTGAAGGAAAACATCGTAAAGAAACAGGCATGTCCTAAAACTAAAAATTCGAAGACATTTGACATCGACCTACCCGCACTGGGCCCGCGTGGTAGATTACAGCCCACTCCCTCTCATAGAGAGGAGGTTTGTGTCCCAGCAGCGGAAACATTATAGGATGATGATAGTGAAGAAACACATTGCAGTTATACAACTTTTGGAACGAAGTTCCTTATCGCGCGTTGTGAAAGGGGGCTAGACGGAAAAAATTCTTACGAAAAGTTGTCACGACACTTTTTGCTATAGTAAGCTATTGTAAGCTTTATTTCTTAAAAATAAAGTTGAAATTTCCTTAAATTACGTACAATTGGGGTGTGTATGTGAGTAAGGATAGATATGATTATTATTTTGAGTGACCGAACTACAAAGTACAAATTTGGTTGTGCAGTTAAGTAAGACGTATTGCTTCGAATTAAGGATTAATCTTCCTTAAATTAAATATTTTATTTTTCGCACACTAACTTAAATCTAAAATGTATTGATATTATGTACGTGAAAGGAACTTCGTTCCATCCGGGTGTCCCTTGACACCTCTCAAGTTTTTTGTTTAATTTTGGAACCTGTTGGAAAACACATTGTCATCATTATACAGCATACTATCGCAAATATTCCTGAGTTGTCCTAATACATATGAATCACATTTCAATACAGTCGAGAGTTCGAGATCATTTCACAAGAATCAACCGTTCAAAGATTGCACGTCAAACTGCTTTGGACTTTGCTCGATCAAGGTAAAGCACGACTGCGTATCGGTCAAAACTGACTAAACTGGACTTTGAACGTCAATTATTTTTAACTCTGAACATTGCGAAATGAAATATTTAAATGTTGTATTTAGGTACTAATTTAGGCTAATATTGAGGCGGAAATGCAACAGGTAGACACGAATCAATAAGGAAATTTTTGTTTCTGGTTAGTTTGGACTTGAAGGAATATTGATGTTATGTACGTGGTTCATGGTTCCAGCGTTAATGTTGACGATTATTGTTAGAGGAACTGGGTTTGCGTTTGTTGAACTATGGTGATGTTACGGTTGGTGCTAACAGAGCTGAGACAGCAGAGGGCCAATCGCTTTCAAAGCATTTTTTTTTTATTTCAACAGCGACTTTAAACATTACGGACGGAAATGTTTCGGTAGTTTATGATAGTTCAATACATTTTTTTCTTTTATTTTAGCCCTGGTAGCAAAAGTATTCATCTCAAAGGAGGCTGCTACAGTGAATCTTTTAGGGTGAAGAAATTCTATGTTATATACGGGAAACTTATTTGTTGTGGAAGTAAAATAGGAAACAAATCAATGTAATGATGATAAGAGAGCCGCCATTACAGTGAGTTAAAGCTATTTTGAATCTTATTTGCGTGGCTGCCCGGTTGCAGCGTTTCAATAAGACTGGTTTCTGCACACTTACAAACTTCCATACATAATTATGTATATCCATACTTTTACAAATAAGACCACGTAAGTAACTACTTACGTAGCAACAGCAACTGCTGTTAGTGCCAAAAATTAGGTAGTAAAAAATAAAGTACGAGTACGTTAGCACTTGTCAAACTTACTGGCATCGTAGGATAAAAGTAATTTTATTATACTAGTTACGTAACTTACGAGAAAGTCAAAATTATCTACTGCGTTCTCGTTTTTTATTGGTCTTTCCATTCATTGTTGTAATTGTTGTGACATCACTTATTAGTAAGTATGTTACTAATTGTCAAGCTCTAGTGATTATCTATGGTACACATCCTTCTCTGTGACACTACGCACTGTCTGTATGTATTAAAACCTGTGTCCTGTGATTATTATGTGTTATTATTATTATTTTTTCAGTATAGGTATACTTACAGTATACTTTAATGTTACCAACATCTTAAGTACTACTTAGGCCACATTACACATACAATCATATTTTAAATACATTATTAAAAAAAATCAGCAACTTACAAAGCTGACTGTGCATTTTATATGTCATTAGCCTATGTTGTTACATTAAAATTATGTATTTACGCACAAGCATTACATAATTTACATAACAATTATCTAACTTCAATGTAAACAATGTAATAATATATTATGTGGAAGCCGACATTATATGGGTTTATATAGTAACCATGCCTCGTGTACCGAATACTTATTAGCATTATTATAAATCTAAGTCTTACATTTATTGTCATGTGATTTGTACTAGTTTATCTGATTAAACAAAGAAAAAGATCCTTATATGTATACCCTTATAATAAATCCAGTGAAGAAGGCGTTCAATTTAAAGTTAACAATCAGCCGGTTATTGAATCCTTACTAATACTATAAATGCGAAAGTAACTCCGTTTGTCAGTTACCCTTTACGCGCCAAAACGGCTGAAAGGATTATGACGAAAGGCTCACAGGTTGAATGATCTAGGTCCCGACATAGGATTCTTTTTGAGTAGTAATAAAACCGATTTTTAATAGCATTTTTGTCGTCCAAATAAAATAACTTTCCCTCTACTATACTAACTATTACTAACTCAGCCACCATCAATGTGCATCTAAAAAGTACTATCTCAGTCACCGTATAACATCCATGTCTGCTATTGTAAATACATGTTAGCATGGTTTTTATTTTATAGCATCTATATTTGTGATATGCCTTCAAACAGTAAGCTTCTAAATGAACTATATATGACGTCTAAAAAGTAATCAACTATAGGCACTATTAATATAAGAAACAAGACAATCGTAGCATTTTTTGGGTAGAATAGACTCTTTTTAGTGATAAATTCACCTAAAAATCTAAGGTCAGGGTTAACATTCATATTTTGTGATAGGCTTAGTCGACTTAGCCCCGCTGCGCGGAGCTCATATTTCTGTATGCAAGGTTTATAGTAACCTAACATGAAGTGGATGGCGGGGTCTACCCGCAATCCCTTTCGAACCTAACCTGTAGTGTCCGAGTCGTAGTGCCGCAAGTCCCGAGCTCGCTTTGCTCGCTCTCGCATCATCATCATCATCTATGTTCTCCTTGCCGCAATGCCTTTTTTACGATGTTGAGGATTCTTACATTAGTGTTTATTTTAACAAAAACTTAATAAAAGATCTGTTATCTAGTGGACTACTATTTTCTGACTACACGAAACAACTCCTCCCCGCATGAAGCAAAAAGCACTCTCTCATTGATGGTAGCGGCCAGTGGCGACCGTCTCGCTCCATTGTTGCAGTTGCTATTTTCATGTTAAAAGAATAAGATGTATCATTTTACATGCTAAGTTATATTAATTAATTTTCTATTGATGCCTAAAATACATTATTTTAGAGGAAAATACGCCAAAGCTCCAAAACGTAAAATTTTGGCGAGTTGTTTTGAGAAAATCCGTAGCTAAGTTAGTAACTTACATGATGATGTATTATTAAGGAGACGAGTAAAAAAATTGTGCGTGGAGTCCCTCCGCGCGGAAGAAGTGAAACTTCGTAATACTACACGCATACGTTCGAGTGCCATGCCTTCACTCTCGCTCTGTCTCTTTCTATTCACCCTCCATGGTAGCGTTAAACGTTTAACGCAACCTTGTTGGAAGTCGCATAAGAAGTTTCACTTCAATAATTATTGCTCTTTATTTGACGCTTTCTTTGAAATATTTAATTAGCGTTGTAAAAAAGACGAATTAGTTTATTAGAAGCGTTCTTATTTTTCCGTGCCTTACATATAAAATTAGAGGTAAGGTTCTGGGGACAAATAAAAAATTTGTGACTAGACTTATAATTTTCCATTCTTTTTTATCCTGATGGTGAGTTGCCGTGGTATAATTTCCGTAAAGATTGTTAATATTATTGTATTAAAAAGTTGTATTACAATTAGGTACCGTACTCTGTAAAAACTATCGGGGAATGCGTACAAAGGAGACTGTCCAATTCAATGACAATCTCCAACTCCATACAAAGAAGGCTGTTCAACTCAGTTGTTTTGTGTACCCGATATTTCGGTGCTGTTGCAAGCGCTATGATCACGGATAAACTGAAATTATTGCAGAATTTGTCTTCATTAGAGTATCCATGACTGAAAAACGGTTGGTAAAACTTAAGAAATCAGCATGAGCAAACAAATTATAGTAAACATGAACAACACATAAAATATTAAGACACATGAAACTCAAAACATATTTATAACGTGCTAAATATATTATCCCATTTCCACTGCTATGTGTATATGCTAATTCTGTTGGTTGCTGGCGGGTCTACTACTAGTCACGAGAAGGGCTGACCAAAAAAACTTCCTGGTTCAATGATCTTCACAAACTGCTTCCACTCCTTTGTAGTGTCCTTGACATTAACTAAAGCTAAAAATATATATTTAAAAGTTGTTACAGTTAGTCCTTTTTGCGTCACTCAGCTTACTGCGTGGCGTCCTTTCAAGGTTCTCATTTGGTTGTATTGTCTTTATTTTTATATGGCTCGCAGGATCGTAAAACCCTGTGAGAAGTGGTTTTAAATTTATTTATAAAGTATAGATAATTTTAATTTAAGTATTTGTTATGGTTTTACACACGTGTATATTTCAGGATTGATTTATTTTAACTTATTTATGTGTTTTTGCTAGAAGACTCAAGCAAGTGAAATCCAATCTTTTTGCAATTAGGGGGAGCAGTTACTCCCATAAACTAATAGGTAGATCCCGAAAATGCTGTGTGTTGACTCTTTCAGATTAAGTACTGGTATTTAGTTGTATAGGTACCCAGACTTATTTAGACATCATTAAGTCCACTTTTGAACGGATCGATAGGACTCATTGAGATGACATCCAAAGGCTTCCAGATATCTCCTTTCATATATCGACTCCATGACATTTATTTTTATAAATTCAGGTTGAAAATAATTTATTTATTTATAACAGCTTACACTATCATTACGGGTTTTACCCTAATGCGACAGCTAAGAACTTAAAACTAATAACCTAAATTATATATGTACTTACAACTAAATTAGAAGAAAATAAAATAAAAATAACAACATTAAAATTAAAAAAAACATATCACACACAAATACTAACAAAAACATAGTACAAAAAATAAAATTAAAATTAAGTATTATTTTGCTTGTAGCATAACATAAACAGTAATACCCTTGCGAATTCACTAAAACAACATGTAAACCCATCAATCTTAGTTTGAAGTTCGTAATAATGAGATTCATTATCATTATTTTCAACCTGAATTTATTCAGGTCCTACTCTCCTCCCACCACTTCTTGCAAGGACTTCAGCTGACTAGGAAATCCAAGTGTAATACTAAATTACTAATTTATCCACAACATAGTAGGTCTAACTATCAGAACGTTTGGTGAATATTTGAACGCTGGTCAGTGTCACGAGCGAGTCGGCCCTCGAATAAAGTGATCATTTGCAGTCATGTTTGCTACACACAGTCTGTTATTATTTTTGTGGATACCATACAAGGGCAGAGCAAGTAATTTGGGTACCGTTAAGTTTAACTTGTTATACTTATTAACACGTACATGCTGTAAAACCCACTTTTATTTTAACAGCTCGAGGATCTAGAGAAATGGTAAGCTTCAAAAGCGTTTCGTATATTTACAGCGAATTTCAACAGGATTGACATACAGTTTTCGGTGTCCGTTTCACCCTGGACAAATTAATGTCAGGCTCATGTATTTTGAAGTGTTCTATTATTGTCTCTAGATGGTATATTATGGCCTACCTCGTTCTTTCCCGATTGCGATAGTGATTTCATAAACGAATGAGCAGAAAATGCCCAATTTCTTACTTTATCATCAATTTGAAAACCGGAATGACCTGATCATGTTGTGTTGTTTTCCAGTTGAATTTCCGTCCGACGTGGTAATGCTGCCAGTCCTCTGGGCACTTTCCCCGTTGACAGCGATGCGTACGAACTTTTTGACGCCCTTAAAATCATTTCTGTTTTTGATCCACGTAAGTTTATTAATTTTTATTTTTAGTTTAGGTCTGTATCTATACCGGGTGCGATTGAAGTCATGGGCATTATTTTAAACCAAGGCACTACTCACGATATTAATTGGATTAGGGCTACGGATATTTTTTTTAATGTGTGTTAGTTGACGTAGTTTTGACCGTCCTAAGCCGGCAAAGTATGTAGGGAAAGTTGTAATGTATTAATAATTAAATATTTGGCAATTTAGAACTTACGTATGTCACGTGAGTCGGGCGGGATCAAACGGTCAAAGAGTTCACGCACAATAGGTAGTAGGTACCTACTGCAGCATTCTCTATCGCACTGCGAACTATTTGATACTTAATTGCATTACATACAAAAATTTTTTGGTTTTCCATACTTGCATTAATAGTAGATTGTTGCATCGAGCGCAAAGTGAGTATAATGTTTAATGCACGAGCGTTATGTTGGTGCCCGAGCGCAAGCGAGGGCACTAAATTTACACGAGTGCATTAATAACTCACTTTAGCGAGGTCCGTAATCTACTTTTCTTTCAACTACCGTCATACCGTGACAAAATATACAACCTACCTACCTACCACCACCTGCCTACGACTTGCCTACGACCTGCCTTCCATCTGCCTACCAACTGCCTACCACCTGCCTACCAATTGCCTACCGCCTTTTTTTTTTCTTAACACACTTGTGAATAAAATAACAATAAAAACTCATTTTATTTAGTGGATAATAGATATTTTTCTTTGGAGTTTTCAGGTAGTAAACGTTCCATAACGTTAAGGGCTTCACATATCGGGTTTATATCGGGCGGTGTACAACATAAATCATTTTCTTCGTTACTAGTTACTTGTAGTTATTTTAATTAATAAATAACTATAATTTCAACAGTGAAAACGAGTTTTGAAAAATGATTCGCTATGGTGGGAAAAATTAATCAGTTTTCCTATGCGCGCGCATTGCGATCAGCCACAAACTAAAGGGCTGAGGATTTTTTTTATTTTCCGCGCATAGGGTTTGCGCTTATTCTGCCACGTACAAAATGGGGAATTTAAAGTTTTCTTTTATTACAGAGAAAACAAAAGATATATTTGAGTGAAAGTTTTATTTATTAAACACGAACGAGTAAAAGTTATCTATTTAAATAAGAAGTTGCATGAAATGAGTAAGCAATAGATTGAATACGATCTTTTTTTTTGAATAAAAACTTTTTTAAGAACAAAGCACATGAACCAATAAAATTTAAAAAAAAAAACTATAACTCACTAGTGAGTTATAGCAATGAAAAAGTCACAGTTTGATTATGGGTGTCATTCTGTGCCTAATTGCGGTGACCATAAAGCCACTTTATGAGCAAGTGTGTTGAAAAGACACTTTATGAGCAAGTGTGTTGAAAAATATTTTTGATTTGATTTGCCTCAGATTAAAATAATGCCCATGACTTCGATTGCACCCTGTATATATAAAAATGAATCCCTATTTCCGTTGGTCACGCCATAACTGGAGAACGACTTAACCGATTTGATTCATGTTTTTTTTTTAAGTTTTCTAGTACTTCTAAGGTATGTAGGTGGGTAGGTAGTAGGTAGTTAGGTAGGTAGGAAGGTGTAGGTAAGTAGTGGGTAGGAATAAGTGCATTGCAACGCATGCGGGGACCAGCTAGTAGGTGGTAAATAAAATATATAGTTTATGAGAAAGTTAATAAAAGTTGAATTTTCAGTTCCGACATGGAACATTCTTTGTTATCAATGCGATCAGCGGTTTCTCACCTGCGACCAGTGAATCATCGGTCATCATTACTTAAAGCAAAGTTAATCAATCCAATCCAAAAAGATGTTTTTGCTCGATTTATCTGTTTAGTCAGAAAGTTTTCCACAAAAAGTTCCATAATGACGTAGGTAGCTTCTATTAATGTTTCTTGCTATCATTCAGATCATAATAACAAGAACTAGTATGGCATCTACGCCGCCATTGAGGGCGCAGACCTCTGTTTTGTTGATATCATGTTATTTTTTTGCCTTATTACGTCAATCATTAAGTAAACTCACATAGTACCTACCTATATGAACTGTGTCGCAACTTTTTTATGACGTCAGCATCTCTCGATTTTTTTGTGATACAACGAAGAATAAAAACTCTAACTATTATGAACCTTAATTAATTATAGTAAAACTTCGATGCTTGATTACGGCGGTATTATTTAGTCAGCCTTACGAAGAGTTCAACAGTGAATCGAGGTGACTGTATTTGGTGGATAAAATAATAATATATTGTAGAGGGTTGATTGCACTATTATGTTTTTTGTGTGTTTAGTTAGTAAGGTTTCACTATATTTAAATAAGAACCCTAACAAAACAAATACCAAATCTATTGAACAGTGCCGGCAGACATAAAGAGTGAACCGAATAAAAATAGAATGTTATTGCGCTGATAGGTTACAAATTAATAGTCCATGCTCTCTATGCTCAGCAGCAAAGAGTACTACACATATTTGGGTCGCCCTGTGCTGAGTCATAATGTATCAGGCCGATTCAAACCTGTGTGAAGCTGTGGTAGCATCCCTGACGTACCCAGAACTAACACACAGCATCCTATATGTGTAGGAGTGAGTGGGTGATAATCCAGCATGGTCCCATTGCAGGTTGGCGGATGGGGCAGGTTTCAATTATTTTCTCCCAAAAGATTAATGAGTGGAATTATACTTTGGACCTTTACACTGAATGAAATAACCAGTCATTAAAGTGGTCTAAGTTTAACATCAATTAGGATAACTGGATCATTAATCCAGTCCAGATCAATTTAAGATGTTAATCGGCGGTTAAGTGCTTGGGAACCCCATTATGGCGGATTGTAAAATAAAACAAAATGTTTTGAAACTATTGGCAACGCCCAGTGATTTGGATAAATCCATTTGGATCTAAAAAAAAACAAGTATATTCAGTCCGATTTCAGAATCTTGAAACATGTACATACCTACCACTACCACTTTTTATTTTTGTTTGATTCTTATTTACGTTAGCTTGACAAGTTCTTTTTGGGACACAAATCAACGACAAAACCTTAGACACAGCTATTTTGAGCTACAAGGACACGAAACAACGTAAGTAGTGTTATTAAATCAATTCATTACCAGATTTTCGTCAACACTGACACGTAAAGTCATTTTAAAGTCACATTCATATTCCACGTTTGGTTCTAGCGACGTGTGCCGTACCGTCGAGTCTTGCAATACGTTTTCACTTCCTTAATGGTTCCGACAAAATATAGTACACTATGCTACGTCATAACGCATTGCCAGTAAGGTGTCAAAGCCATGTTTATGGATTAGGCTGCAGTTTGGGTCGCCAACCCAAGAAAACCCAAGGGTGTAGGGTGTGCGTTATACTTTAGTGAATGAAATAAAATAAATATGTTTGACACATAGGGAAAGTTATTACTTACAGGGGGGTTACTATGACGCTTAAAGCATTATTGTTCCATTCCTATTCCAGAGTGGGAAAAAGATGGAGCTAGACGACTTGTATAGCTCCGTATCTTTTTCACTCTGGAATAAGAATGGAACAATAATGTTTTAAGACGTCATGGTCTGCCACCAGATTACATGCAGGGTTGTTTTTTGTCACCTGTACTAGTTCCGAATTCATATTTCTAAATAAGATAAAACTGGTATCAATTGTTTTTTGTCGTGAGTTGTCGTTATATGCGTGCTGGAAATGTTTCTATACTTAATTACTTTTCTATTAAACGTCATCAAATCATTAGTGACATCTAGAAACAGACCTGTAAATAATTGACACTTGTAGTTTTTTAAAGATTTGTTGATGTTTTAAATTTTTAATGATGTTTTGTCTCATAAATTAATTATAGGTATCATTAGTATCTACTTTTTCTACTTGTTTCACTCAGCGAGTTCAAGGATATGAAAACAAAATTTTGGAAATACCTATTAACCGGTTATTCTTTTTTACTTTGACTTTAATTAATTACTTACTTAATGTAGGTACCTACGAAACTTAAATTGTACATAATTATTTACAATTTGAACATTCCTCCGGCCTTCGAGCATTAATATTGTATTTTTTTTTTGGGACTCTTCTATGAATAAATTTAAAATAAATCAAATTATGGAAATGAGTTCCTACGTCAGTAGGCAGTAGGTAATCTCTATGTTGTTAATATTGCTGTTTTGGTTATTAAACTAAATATGTAATTAAATCCATCTGTCAATTACTGTTTTATCATGTTAGTCTAATTACTAGCCTATGCCCGCGGCTTCGCACGCGTGGTGGAGTTCGGTAATTATCCTACAGGATCGTACTAGCGAGATAAAAAATATCCTGTATGCTAATCCAGGTTTTATAATTTGGCACACGGGTAGTATCAACTACTCGTGTGCCAAATTTTATCCAAATCCGTTGGGAAGTTTTCGCGTGAAAGAGTAACAAACATCCATCCATCAATCCTCACAAAATTTCGCATTTATAATATTAGGAGGATATTTAGGAAGTAGGATTATTGATAGAGATGATTTGACTAGCTCAGAATAGCTAGATAAACAACAAGATACCTATTCTACCGAAACTATTCAGCAACATTACAAAATACACAAGAACAAAATTCCTAATTTGGATATCTTAAACGAGGATCATGAAAATTATCAGAACAGTAAATCAATTCATCAGTAAACATCTAATAGAGAATACACAAAGTCTTTTCATCAACGCCTGATGGTCAAATCAAGCTATGCGGAAAAGATGCATTGGACTTTGGACTCGGAAAGTTAAATAGAAGTTAACAGGTAAGGCGGTCATGGACATCTACTTTACGAGTTTTATCGGTTTCCCCTTACTAGAATTATTGAGAATATTGATTACATAAGGAACAGAGTAAGTGTCTAAGGAGGGCATAAAGAGGTGGCAACCATTTTCAAAGAGTTTTGTATTTTTACAACGATTTTCAAACGCGTTAGTGTTTGGGTACGCTTCAAACAACTTATCTATGCTTGGAGAAAATTCTGAACTAAAATGTTACAAATGTACCAAGTTTGACATATCTATGCATATATTCTTGACAAGCAGCGCCACCTTAACTGCAACCTTAAAGTGATCATAAACATACTTACAGTGTTAATAAATTGTCACAAAGTGCCAAAATGTACAGTGTGTAAAGTTATCTAAGTAATAACATATGCGACGGTATTTTATTACTTAGATATAATATGTAGTGTACCTAGGTAGGTATAAGAATATTTAAGTAAGTTTTATTGAAGCCGTAATACAACTTACACAAGTTACAATTTATTAAATAAGTAACTTTTTTTCAGATCAGAGGTCCACAAATAAAGTATTTCAATACAATGCAAAACCTATTTCATTAATTATGCTGAATCATATTTAAACAAACACACGACGACGGGTGATTGAAATATTCTACAAAAACAATAATTTGCAAAAGTATTTAAATGTGAGATTCCCATAAATTCTCCAATTAGATTGCATCAAATCCTTTGTTTGTTTCTAGAAACGGAAGCATTTAGAGAGCTTGCTAGAATTTACCGCTAATTACATTCATAATTAACTCCGAATTAATGATTTTTCGGTGCGTTTGTGCGAGGTTACATCATAACCAAACAAGTTTTTGTTGTGTTTTGCTCTTTACAAAGGTGTATTAAATTCGGCCTCAATAAAGTTCACTGAATTTAAGAAAGCTGAAAAGTGAAGTATGAAAGTTCTTAATAAGCTTTTTAAGTGCTTTTTGATATTTGCTAGTACCTTGGACGTGACTGCGTCTACTGGATTTCGGTCATTTCCTTATAAAATTCCACGTGCACTGCTCATGTGATGGATGATGTGACTCTCATAAGATTTTTTAATGGATTCCGTACTTTTCTCGGGATTCATGTTATCCATCAAATTCAGACTCCGTGGCTGCTTCTGAGAAATTCTTGATGGAAAGACCCAATAACGCTTTGCCCGACCTGGGAGTCGAACCCTGGACCTCAACTCAGCAGTCGCGGTTGAGATATATTAAAATTCTAAAAAATTCTATAAATACAATAAAATTCACGTTCTCGATGGAAAATACAGTGAGCATGCATGGCAAAAACCTGAAGCAGGACCAGACAAGTGCCAAGATTGGTGTAATTTAAATACCTGTTGTAAATGTAGTTTTTTTTAAGAACCCTCTTGTTGAACTGGACGCGTGTTTACACAAGAGAGTCACTCACCTCAAGTACAGTCAGTATAAGGATGTGTTCACACTTTCGAACTCGGTAAATCAAATATTTACATTAAATATTTGTTCTTTCTTTCTTTCTTTTAGCTGTAGTGATCTTACTCTAGGTACCGTATTTTTAACTGTAATGATGTACGCGTTATTATAATGATCTCATTTTTTTTAAACATTTTACTTTGCGTGTAGATTTAGAAATGTTTTGATACAAAAATTCTTTTTTGAAAAAAAAATAAGTAATCCAGAATAAAATATACAGTAGGTCCTTACTTTTCACAGATATTTTACACAACACGTTTTTAGTCAATTAGCGTTTAATTAGCTTTTAAATTAATTTGTATTAATATTAATTAGCTTTGTTTCAGCGTTTAAGTCACCACTTAAACTTTATTGGAACATTAATATAACGAGATATTAAGGGTTTTTCCGTTTTTCTAATGATTTTGCGTCAAGAATTCATATAAAACACATTAACAAAAATAACGATGGCAATGAATAGCGATGAGAGTAACAGTATTATTCTTTAAAAGGAAAAAGGATGCTACTATATCTCATATACAGGGTGTAACGGAAAGGGTATATACATACTTAAGGGTGTGCTACAGACCATCAAACAGAACATGTTTCTAATCATAAAACATGTTTTTCAGCAAAAAAAATATCTGCTGTCCGTAGAAAATTACAATACCTATTCGACCCAAATGTATAGGCAGCTGTTTTTTTTTTGCTGCAAAAATTTTTTTATGTTGATAATCATTTTCAGTTTGATGGTCTGTAGCACACCCTTAAGGATGTATATACCCTTTCCGTTACACCCTGTATATATTATACGTAGATACGCACGGCAATCAAGCTATAGAAAACTAGTTTATCCGGATCTCTCGTTGTATTGAAAATCTATAAGTACAGTACAGCGGACTTATACCAGAATTGTATAACTTGATATGTCGCTGTGTACTAAATAACTTAATTAATTAACGTTCACGATGAGAACAAGACGCCTTTAGTAACACATTTGTCCACGAATAAAAGCAAACAAAATAAAAGCCCTCGAGGGAAATTTTAACTCTTTGTTTGCTATAATAGGACAGAAACAGAGTGGCGACACTGGCAGAATACCAAATGTCCAACTATCGCGTGCGATAGCCGTGAACGACGGAAACGTCGCACAGTATGACTCAGCCCTAACAATGGTTGCATGCTAAGATCCATGTTAAGCATTGTTAAGCCACATGGCATGCACAGCAAATCCATTGTAAATATGCAATCATGGATAGAATCATGATCACAAACCGCTCTGTTATATAGATAATTATTAATTGCATGCAAATCGCAGTTTACGTCGTCGGTGCCACAGGTGGCATTTATCATGCTCGTTATAAAAATCACCTCTCATTCTTGAAAACGTTTAGCTTCGTCTATAAACAACTATCAACAATAGCATCTGTTTTGTACTAGGATTTTCCGTAAATCTAAGTTGGCATACCACCTATCTGTAATTTAATTTGTAGGTTTTTCCATTAGGAATTTCTCAGTAGTCCCCCGTCGGGACCGGTTCGAAGTTGGCGGTATGATACCCCCGTGCATCGCAAAGCACGTTTATCCGTTGGTCCTGCTCCTGATCTCTCTCCGGTCGTGTCTGATTGCCGTCTCATGGGACTAATGAGAGTGAGGGAACAGAGAGTGCACCTGTGCCTTCGCACACACTTGTGCACTATAATATCTCTCGCGCCGAGAGAAGTGCAAGTTGCGTCTCTATACCGCAGTGATCCGTCCCATCATGACGTACGCTTGTGTCGTGTATGCTCACACCAAACCTCGTTTCATCCATAGGATGCAGACATTGCAGAACCGTTTCCTACGTAAAATCACGGGCGCTCCCTGGTACATCCGTAACGACAACCTTCATGTCGATCTTAAAGTCTCGACCATCCTTCAGTTCATGAAAAGACTTTCCAAGCGTTTCTTTGACCAAGCTGTTAGGCATCCCAACCCCTTGATCGCATCGGCCGCCCGGTACGAACCATCGCGTATCAGTAGGATCCGCCGTCCACGGCATACCCTAGTCACTCCTGATGACCCTATTACCCTTTTACAAAAGAGCAGTAGGGAAACCCTCTTAAACGTAAAAACAGACACAGACCGCCGTCATTCCGGCCTCGCTGTCGAGGCCCACCGCGACGTCTCTGTTCACTACCGGGCCCCGACCCTTGATCGAGCCAGCCCGCGATGCTGAGCCTTTAGCTTTAAATCAGCCCCTAAATATTGAAATCACTCAGATCCAGCCAGTCCCTTTGCTGCCTCCCCCAAGCGACATCGACACCCTAAGCCGAGGCCCGAACCCCGCAGGGGGTGCCCTTAGCGAGTTTTCGCTTAATACAGATAATTTTGCTGCCGTGGCTGGAGGTCTTAAATTCTAGGCATCCACAGGATTAGACCGGTTAAGCAGAAGCCAGCCTCAGAGGCTGAACTGCGAGACGCCATACACAAAAAAAAAAAAAAACTCCACCTAGATTGGCCACCGTGACCGAAAAACGGTGAGGAGGACTATAAATATATCTATAAATTCTTCAATACTCACTGTTATGTGTAGTCTCTTCGGTAGCGATTAATACAAACTTAAACACGCCTTTTTCTCATGGAGGTAAGCAGAAATTACAGAAAGCCACCCGCTACGATCCTTACACACGTACCTACTCCTTTCGCTTCGTCCACGTCATCTGTACCTAAAACGGCTTAAGAGCGTTTATATCCTACGGCATTTCATACAAACTTTCAAGTCGTTATTTTCCGAAATGACTGAACAGATTTTAATGAAACTTCCAACGCATAAGCAGTATACATAAGTCTAAAAAGTAACTAAAAAACATTTTCGAAATGTCTTTTAATTATATAAATTTAGGAAATTTCTGTTTCTATAGATAATTAATAATCGGTCTCATTTAGCTGTAACATTATTTTTCGAAAATGTTTTTCATTTTAAGAATTTTAACGTGTTTTCATTATTATCCTATTATGATTCTGCGGTCATTGTAGACTAAATTGGTAGTGCTTGCGGCCGTCCTGTCCGTTGGCTGCAGTTAGTTTGGGCAATTTAAAAACGATACTATTCTCAATACTGACTTGGGGTATAGCGCAGATTTGTGAACCTAACTGGACTCGTAACCGGCGGTATTTATAGGTCAGTAGGTATATGTATAAGAGGAGCTCGTGGCTAAATAATAACAGCCGAACGGGTCGATCTTTAAGGTTAAGCCGTGCTTGCCGAGGTGGGTCCGTGGATGGGCGACCATAATTACATACCGAGTTTCCTCCGTGCCTCGGAAAGTACGTGAAGCAGTTGGTCCCGGCTGTCATTTGTAGATTTGACAGTCGTTACGAGTAGTCAGAAGCCAAAACTCTTACATCCAGTCTTACTAAGGGGTATCGTATTACCCAGTTAGTGGGTTGTGGAGGTCAGATAGTCACTTCATGTAAAATACTGGTAATCACTGGCAGCTACATCCGGTTAGACTAGAAGCCGACCCCAAGATAGTATGGGAAAAGGCTAGGCAGATGATGATTAGGTATAAGTATAAGTTTAATTTATGATCATCATACGGGTTCAAATTAAAACGTTTGCTTGGATCATTCAATATATTCATCAAAAATTTATTCAAGGAATTAGGTCCCTATTATACGATATTATTATATAATATTAAATTCATAATATGTATTTATTTACTCAGTAGTTTATCGTACTTCTTAGTATTCCTGCAACAATGCAGCAGAAATTTGATATTTTTTTTCCTTGCGTCATGGCACAAAGGTCAATGTTACGGTCAGCCAGATATAGTAATTATCTATCAATCATAACACTACCTGTGTGACGTCAGCTGTCATTAATTGGTACATAATAAGTACCTAGTAGTATGACGTAGTTTGGTTGTATAAACATTCGCGAAAAGATCAAGTGCCTGTGATTTTAGGTTAAAAAAAAATTGGCTTTTTTTTTAAAGTAGTAAGCTTAAGCCTAATACTACTTAAAAAAAAAACAAAGCCTTAAAAATAGATAAATCTTTGCTACCAACTTTAAGTCTGGTAGTGACTTACAAAAAGAAAACAATAATGCGAAGCGAACTTCGAGATCTTGTTTTGACCATTCATAAAGAAACAGGTTCAGCAACGTATAAACAAAAGCTAGAGAATTCAAGAGCTAGCTAGAATCTAATAGCACCGTGCCTCGTATATTTTATGGTGCTTTTTTAACCATTCTTTGAAATTGTAGTGATTTTGCTGAAGTATATTAAAAATCCAGAATGATCAAGAGACCGTAGGATGCAAGAGCGAGCGAAGCGAGCTCGAAAATTTTGTGCGCCCCGCTTTTTAGATTTTAGATTTTCCTTTTAATATTTAAACAGATTATTATTATTATTGAAGTGACTTTGCCAAATAATGCATACATTTTCAGAGCAACTTAGATACCTTAGGCTATAACAGCGCGCTCGAAAATTTTAAGAACATCGCCTTGAATTTGTTAGAATTGCTTTTCAACATTGATACAGACTTGTAAGCGGAGCTGCAGGCTTAATGAGTATAGAGCATCATGAACTATACTCTTGCCGCCCCGCGCCCATCCTTTTTTTTTCTGTGGATATGAGCTATAGTCCAGTCATTTTAGCATAAAATAAGTGGGCAACCTCGGAATAAGCTGAATTTTCGTATTTATCTTTATTTTGGGGTTTTAAAAGTTGTCTCAAAAGCCTCATGAAATCTGGTGTGTCTGCGTTATTCAAGGACAAACGTAAAAAAAAAGTTTTTCACGATATCTCGGTGTCTATTGCTCCAATGACGTTAACATCTATCATAAAATTGTAGAGCATAAGATTTGCGACAAATTTTATTTGGAACTGTATTTCATGCGCTCAACCGTTTTTACGATAGAGGGCGGAGAGCACGCAGCACCCAGCCAACGCCAATTTTGTGATTATACGCGCAAAAATACACCAATTCATTGTTATTTTATTAACTAGGAATCGCCTAGGACCTATGAATCGCCTAGGGCAGACTCATAGGTACGCTTGTGCCGCCCCTAGCAGTCTGCCACCCCGGGCCATGGCCCTTTTGGCCCTAGGGTAAATACGCCCTTCCCTGCCCCTACCAAAAATCACTGAAAAAAAAACGAAGATGTGTTATCATTACTTAACTGGCCGCTTGCTGAATTAGAGAGTTTTAGAGAGGATGCTTGTTCTCCAGCAGTAAGAACGTTATGGGTTTATTATGCCTTTAAGGAAGCTAGTAAAATATTATATATTTTTAATATAAAGTGTCGCATACCACACAATAGTGTGGCATCACCATGCGTCACCATGGCGAAATATAATACCGCTGACGTCCCCGTATCTTATTACTTTAGGTTATTCATGCATAGGGAAAACGAGAGCAAGGACCAAAAGAGACGTACGACTGGGACACTTTATTGATATAATATATTTTATACGTGAAACTCTGCTCTTAAATGACGTATGTAGGTACATCGCCCTCTATGCATGTTCTTAACACCTTCACCGCCGCTCCGGTCACCGGTGTCCTCAAACAATACATTTTCAATTGTGTCTATTGTCTGGCATCCCCTATTTTTTTTAATGTTCGCTAACATGTGAATTACAAGCTAAATGTGACGTCACACTGCTGGTATTCGAAATTCTCATAGAAAATCACAACTGAAGATTTGGCGATCCATAATATATCCATATTTATGACTTCGACGCTCGAATTTACTGGAGATAAGCATGAAAAGTTTTTTTTCCTAGTTTTCGAAATCGATTTAATGTGAAAGTGGTTGATATTCCTACTATCTTGAAGCTGCATTCTACCTAACCTAGGCAAGTTGACAGTAGTAGGTGTCTAGTGTAGGCACACTAGACGCGAATGAATACCGTAAAGATGAATTTCATGTCAAGATGAGAGAATGAATATGCCAAAGTAGTACTTATGCACCCAAAGGTAAATAAGACTGTCAACAATACGACCCGTGGAACTGCATAAAACTGTATTTTTAATCCACAGAAAGAACAATAGCCACGGAAAATTTTATCAACGTACTCCATTCCAGCCAGCAATTATTTGCAACCAAGAAAAAATGCACTGAAAATGCACTATGGCATAACTATCTGTTTTATTGTGACGTAATTCGACGAATAGGTACGAGTGTGCTGACTCACACTGCGGGAATTTTGTACAGCTTTGCTAAATTATAATAATTCTACGTACTATGAGAAGGAAATAGGAAAATCTAGATACCTACGCACTTATTAGCAAATTGTTATTATGTAATCATAGGAATAGTTTCATTTTCTTTTTGTTTTTTCTTTTAAAGATTTTTCTGCTTATGACTTGGATACAAAAAAAGTACTTACTTACACGAGTTTTGTTTTAATTTTAATTATATTATTTTATTATTTACCTACTTTACTTCAGATACCCACATAACAGGATATAAAAGACAATGTACCTATATTTAAAATAAAAAAATCTTGTTTCACAACCTAAATAAGAAAAAATGTACTTAATGAGAATCATTAGGTATAATAAATTCACTTTTAGATTATTATCTTCATAATTAAGTGTCGAATCCAGACATAGAATATTTGTCCTGCATAGAATGCTCTAAACATTTCAAACGACAAAGACACACCTTCAAAAACACAGACAAACAAGAATGCACGCAATCCTAACAACCTTGACTTGTTCAAAATTTAACGTAAACCTTTATATAACCTAAACATTTCTGTTAACGAAAAAATCTTCGCAATAATTATTGTAAAATTGATATAAAACGGCTAAAAGAGGTGTATAGCCTTGTAGATGTGACGCAGTACTAAAGTACGGATTCACATTGTGGCCGGTTCGACGATCAGCGCGTGTCAGAGTATGCGCGAGGCCGCTTGCCTAACCGTCTATATTGCTCAAGGCATCTACACCGTGGTCATTTTAATTATGTAACTGTTCCGAACATAAAACGTACTAAGTCACAAAAAGGTTGCTTAGAATTAGGAACAAAAAGTGATGACGGATTTTCGACAGTTATGACGTCTGTGATTGTTCGACCAACTGCCTTTACGAATATAGAAAAAAAAGAAGGAATGAGCGTAGACTAGGGCGGTTGTAATCTGCAGCGGACCATAAAGTCCATTCCTTGAGTGATTTGCCATTACCGGTTGGTAAGTCTAATCGCTGGTGTCTACCATTACTTTGAGTTCAGTCATACTATTGCTGTTTGTAGATTTTCGTAATATTGTGATAATATTCTAACTACTGTTGCATTTCGAGATTGAAGAACATAAGTTAGACTAGAATTGAACGAGTTGTCGAAATGCATCCATTGGCAAATGCATCCATAACTTTAAACTATTTTTCTTGGGCAATACCTAGATATGCAAAGGTTTTAGATTAGATTTGAGATCTAGTAATTGATATGTTACTTTCTGTCTTGCAAAGTTCAAGGCAAAATCAAATGTCAAAATTCAATATTGCAACAAACCTAACTTAACCAATAAAATATGGATCTACGTAACTGTTATACAAATTACTTTTATTTACTTTAGTTTTTCTCACCTACCTAATCTTGTACATTTGTTGAGATTCTAAATACATTTCATTTTTACCCGACTACTGTGAAGCACCATGCTGTGCTGTGCTTTCCCTGTACACAAGTTGTCGACTGGTGACTTATTCACAGAACACATATGACTACCAGACCATAGGGATATATACCTACCAAGGAGTTTCGTATTTACCAGGAACTGGGTTGTGAAGGTCAGATAATCATTCGCTCCATGTAAGATACTGGTATTCAGCTGCATCCGATTAGACTAGAAGCCAATCACAACAAAGTTGGGAAACGGCTGGGTAGATGATGACTTGTCGTTTCAAATTAGTTCCTTATTTAGTCATAGCCACGTGTAAAATATAGTTAAGTGCTGGACACTCAATAAATCCGCTTTGATGATGTGTTTTATTGTCACAGCACTGCGAGTACCGTGACTTTCACTATTCACTATCGTCAATTTTATTGAGGCATGGTTTCTATCTGTGTGATTGAAGATTCGCATTGACAGCTACGGTACCTATGGGTCAATACGCGCTCGCTTTAGAAATCTTCCAACCGTGACGTCAAAAGGTGTTGAGAAAATGTCTATCAATGTAGAAAAATCTCGATTGTCTACACGAAAGCAAAAATACGGTATGCTATAGAAGTCAAAGAACTTGACCGCACAGAGTTCATGAGATTATAATTAGAATAAAGTCCTTTTCAGTATGAATACAAGGAAAGAAACAATTGATGACATAGCGATGACATAACTGAAGTGCGTAAAGCTCAGAGAGACCAGGCTATCAAGGCTGCAAAGGAACAGAAGAAGTCCACAAAGGCCGCCAAGAAGACCGCAGCACCAGCAACTAAGGCTAAGGCCGCACCTAAAGCCAAGGCCGCTAAAGTCAGTCAAAAGTCTGCCCCCATGGTAGGAGGTAAGCGATAAGAACCTAAAATAATAGCATCGACATTACGATTTATAGACGTGAGTACCACTTTGTAGCCATTAGGTGAGAACAATGTCCACTAGGATCCAAAGACAATGTAGGACACACTTACTGCTGCTGGAATTGTTTTAGAACTTAAACTTGGCGATGTAGTGCCACATCTGTAAGAGGATATAGCTAGAAGTTGAGTGAATAATGACACTGACTTTTTATTGTCTTATGCTCCTGTTCTTAACTAAGATTTAGCCGGAGGGAAAGCGATAAACGAGCTATATACAATGGAACGATCATGCCCAGAAGATGCCTGTTCACTCTTTCTTAAAGGCTGATGGGTTATAGAAAGAAGGAAAGTTCCATAATTTGTGAAAGAGTCAAGAAAAAAATTCAATGTTCCCAAATAAATTAATATGTCAACTGGAAGATGAACTTCTGTTTTTAATTTCGTCCATTATAAGCAGATGTATGCATAAATGATTAGCAGCGATTCTGGTAATAAAAGTTATTTTTATTGCGCAAAGGTGTTGTATCGCTTGCATTAGCATGACCTACTGCCGGCACTCACGACGCATTATCAAATCTTCATTCGTGTGAACGTCCACGTCCAACCAGACGGACGGGTAGACGTTTGTTTATATTTTTTTACTATCGGCCAACGTGTTTCAAAGTTCATTCGACTTATCGACCGGAATAAGGTACGGACAGGCGTGATCGGGGCGTGCAATGTCGTCTAACAAATTAATTGATAAATAAATAATCACACTGACAGCAGTGCAACTGGTTTTTTCTGTACGCAGTAGGTCGGACTGATACTGAATCACAAACTGATGTTATTTTCCATTGTTGTTAGAAGTGTAGTTTAAATTGTTACACGTGTAAGTAGGGTGATTTGATCTTGTTTTGTAATTAGTAACATTGTGCTTATCTCTGAGTTAACCTGTTTTTTAAATTATTTTACTGTTAAGAAGTCAAGACCACACCTACTATTATTATCTTCTAAATTGTTCCAGTCTTATCATCATCAGCGGCCTACAGCAGTTCACTGCTAGACTTAGATCTCCTCAATCGCACGTCATTCAGATCGATCCTTGAGAACTCTTTCCCAGATAAAGTTTGTTAAGTCTATCATGAAATTAGTAGACTAATAGTAAATATTGTTGTGAAAACTTGAAAATCTAAAAACCTTAATGTTGAGGCTGCTAGACGGAAATACCTTTTATTCGTGGACTAAAATCCAATCAGTTCATATGTCACAGCATCTAACCATGGCGAAACACTAAACAACTCAAGATGAGTCGTACATCGCCGTACCACGTGCTCACATCGTAATACTCATGTAATCATCAAATCATTATTGGAACACTCACTAGTACTCGTAATCATGATCTGTAATGCTACACTGAGCTCGTCAACGAACTTACTTCCTATATTACCCACATTTATTTATTGCGGAAGTCTGTTGCATAGTAGAACCAGTTATTTATGTTATCTTTGCTTTACTTTTTGTTGTAAAACTCAATGTTATCGGTGACAATGAAGCTGGATAAAGATAAATTGTCTACCTATCATTGAAAATAGATTAGGAATAAAAACAAATGAAAACTAAAAAAGAACAATCAGAAGCGAAAAAGACAGATGAAGCAATGGTTATTGGAGCCAATGGTCAATAGACCATTTCAAGGGACAAAGTTGCACTTCAAGAATATTCAATGACTGATCTTAGTACGCACGGAGAACAATAAAGTTACACAAAACCACTTTATGCTGATCTCATTGCACAGGATATCTTTACAAAGCGAGGCCATGTTATACTGGAAATGTCTAACTGGATGTGTCGCAGTATGTACTAGCATAGAATTCTATGGTACTACTTGATAATATTGGAGCAGAATGTACGAGAGAGGTCTGTGCCAGGCACATTGGATGGGTCGCATTTGTTATAACTAGGTTAATACTGAAACATCCTCTATGGATAGAGTAATGAACTTTGAAGCTCCGGCGGTGTATGCGGGCTCATGCATCGTATATTCTTATGCATTGTCACGTTCTGTCTCGTGGTCGTCAAACTGTGCGTTGGAGAGAGCATTATCATTTTTTCTTTATCATCTGTATCCTGTAACAGTGTGTTGTTAAGGGCGATAACGTTTGCATGTGCAACGATATCATCTGTCAATGTCAGTGCAATATAATCATGGTTGGTAACAAAATCCTTTAAAATAACCTACGGGATTTTAATATTTTTATCTATAAAAATCGTTCGTCGTATCATAACACTTTTATGAGTTTTAAGTTGTTGATACAAAAATAGAAAAAAATGATGATTACAAGGCAAGTTTGGCAAATCCGGACATGTAAGGAATTTCCAATAATTTTATGTACTTACTATGCCTACGCTTATTGATTGTATCATTTAGTTTCCTTCATGGGGAATGCAGTAAATCATATATCCAAAAATGTAGAACACTTGATTTATAACCAAAACTTGTTCTTCGAGGCAAAGGTTCTGTGAGGTAAAAACATCATCTGCCTAGCCTTTTCGCAACCATATTGGGATCGGCTTCCAGTCTTGCCGGATGCAGATGAATACCGGAATTGACTGACTATCTGACCTCCACAACCCGGTTAGTACTAGGTAATACACAAGTGGTATACTGTCCCTAAGGGAAGCCGCGGAAGCCGTCGCCTCCTTCTGCGAAGCAGTCATGCTAGCGAAGGAGGTGGCGGAACGTGAGAGGGAGAGAGTGTCACGTCCCAGCCGCTGCGGGAGACGCCCCGGGCGTCGGGGTCACCCAGTGGTCCCCGGCCACCGTAGGTGCGGGACGGTAAGTAATGGGCTAAATCACCGTCCGTTTTTCTTATGAAGACAGGCCGGGTCGACGGAGTGTTCGTTGTTGTTCCATACGCGCCTCAAAGAGATGTCAGCAAATCGGATGGGGTCCGAAAAGGCCGATGCGTGCCAGGGTAGCGGGACTATTCGAAAGAGATACCGTGGCCCTGGATTACAAAGGGCCAACCCATCCAAGTTCCTTCTTAGCCCTTTGTGTTCCAGGGCCATGGTATATCTGGTTCCGGCCTGTCGTCATAAGACGGACGGACGATGAGCTAGCCCATTACTCACCGTCCGCAGGCCTGCGGTGGCCGGGGGCCACCAGGTGCCCCTCCCCCCGGGGCGTCTCCCACGGCGGCTAGGACGTGAGGCTCTCTCCCAGGGGTATAGCTCCTTGGCTAAGACTAGTTGACAGACTTTCCGGCCACTGAGTAACTGTAACGACTGTCAAAGATCTACAAGTGACAGCCGGGACCAAAGATAAAACAATTAATCAAAGAGATTGATCTTCAGTAGCTCCTACTCTAATCAGTATCAGTAGTCACTCCAAATCCTTTCAAAAGGAAATTTAAATTGAGTCATATTAGGATCGCTCGTTCGCTCCACTGACATGATTTGCTGCAGCTAATTCAATTGATTCGCATATGTGGGTGACACATTTGTCACTGTATCCCCTTCGTGACTACCTATATCGCATTAGGTTTTGGGTACAGTCGAACAAACCAAGGTCATGGGAAGGAAATTCTTTTCAATGAAATGAAAAATATAATTTGGAGGAACTCCTTTGAGGAAGTTTTTTGGGGAATGTTAGTTGGAATTTGGTTTTATAGGAAATCATAAATATAAACATCATTTTCCTAGCCTTTACCCAATTTAGGGTTGGCTTCCAGTTTAACCGCATGCAACGGAATACCAGTATTTTACGAGGTGCGACTGCCTATCTGACCTTCACAATCCAGTTAGTTACTAGGTAATACGATACCCTTGGTAAGACTGGTTGTCAGACTTTCGGGCCACTGACTGGGTACCTGTAAAGACTGTTTAAGATCTACACATGACTGCCAGGGTCAACGGCTTATTGTGCTTTCCGAGGCACGGAGGTAACTCGGCATGTAATGGGTGGTCACCCATTCACGGAACAACCTAGGCAAACGCGGCTTAACCTGAAGATCAACCCGAGCGGCTGAATTATAAATACAAACATATTATTAATAATTAAGTCAAAAAAGCGAAAGGGGAAATACTAACATAATTAATACTGTTGCAAAAAAAACATTAAATCTCTTCCTGCTGTCATTGTAGGACTGTCGGAACATAAAGCCACAGATAAAAAATAAAACAACGGTAATATTTGAATGAAACAAAATGGCGGCTTTGCAACGGTGCTATAGCTCTAGCAGATTCATTATAGAGAAAAAAAGACCGTTAAAGTTTGCGAGCGTTTTAACAATCGCGAATTGTATCGAGGTCAAATTTTTTGTTAGAACATCTGACGACATTTAAATGCAATATAGATCATTATGGTACAGTTTTGTGTGGTCACTACCCATGTAGTGTGGTTTGATAAAAGTCTTGGGAGGGTTCAAGAAACATTGAACGAAAATGTTCATGACTCACAATTTTAGAAAGGACGCCACAATGAAGAAACAAATTACAATCTCGCCAATTAAAACTAACTTACTCCCAAAGAGTTCCATTTTAGACTACCATAATTGTTTTTTTCATTATTTTATTGAAAGTGGTCAGATCCAGAAACTTTCAGTATCCCCACTATAATTCGTACCTACTTGTTCAAAATTTTAAATTTTTTTATTCACTACAGAGTAAAAGTCTGTAAAAGAGCGTTTTATTCACTGTTATCGATGAAACAAATGTCCTTTTTCGAGAGGCAATGGTAAAAACATTTTGAAACAATTATGAAATTTGAAATAACCTCTTTTTTTAAGCTTGCATGGATTTAGAAGATCCTGCAATAAATTCCGCATAGACATCTGGTGGGCAGGTTGAAGGCAGAACTATTTTTACTTCTACGCAATAGTTGACATCATCTAAAATGAATCAGCACGACTTGGTATCAAACTTCCAGACATTTCTTTTACACTACTTATATTATAACACAAGTTTTGGGTTACATTTGCATAATGTTGCAGTTTTTATATCATTCAAGTAACTGGAGATGGGCCGTTGAATTCCAAATTCAGAAATTCTAAATATAAACTCCAAAAATAACTTTAAAAAATAAAGGAACACGCCATTGACGTCATACGGACCCCTGCAGACTAACATGGAATGTTTTTGGCCACTAAACTTATAAATAAACCCGTGTCGTTTTGAGAGCAGTTTATGTAGTTTTGTCATTCATGTAGGACAAAAAACATTTTAATTAGCTAAATCGGGCAATTTTTTTTTTCATCAGAATGGCATGTATGCCAGAAATGGATTCAAAATATTAAGTAATAGACCAGGATCTTTCCCAGTAACAATGAACTACGATCACCTATCGCTACCAAGTGCAGACCATCATGTTTAATTAATGTTGGCGCATGTTCCAGCAGACGACCAAGTAGGTAGACTATCACTGATATCGATAAAAAAGCTAAATTTCGATTACGTAATCGTATTTTAACAACTGCATAATTTAATTGATCATTTTTTATTTGTTACTAGGAAGTGGGAAGAGTATAAAGACGCAGTTTTTTATGCAAATGATGTCTATTTTTCATTTGATATTGTGATGCAGCTCCAAGTTGAATAAGAATTGTCTGTGAACACTGAAGTTAGTTTTTCAAGTTAAAAATAAAATTAAACCGTCTAGTAATCCAGTTGGCAAATTCGATTGGGGCTTCTTCATTATCAAAAAACCAACCCAATGTGACAGTCAAGCAAAACTTGAAGAATCCTGGTTCGAAATTGCCAACACATAGTGAGCAAGCGTATTTGTATGAGAAGAGGCATTCAGGGACACATTCTTACAAGAACGATTGAAGCAAGTAGTTTTTCCTCATTTGATAGTCAAAAATAAGTGGGTGTGTCAACTATGATTTTAAGTTTAAGATATATTGCATCATTTTAATATCGTCACCATGACATGACAATTTGGATGGATCGAATCTCATTGAGCAGACAAATGTACTCATCTCTATTATTTATCTTAAGAATCACGATGATTTGCTTATATTAAGAAGATTTTCTGATAGAAAAATTAGCCAATTCGTTAAGGTCAGCGAAGAAAGGAAAAACTGAATGGTGTAAAAGAGTTCTTGTAAATATGAGTTTTTAAACTGACATGATCACTGACACTATCATACACACTGATAATTGTTTTCAGGTTCCCGATATTTCTGCGTTGCAAGCACCATGATCACGATTAAACTGATGTTTTTGTGGGTGGGTGTTTATGAGCAGACAAATCAGTCTACTCTTCTTCTTTTTCATCATCATCTGCCTAGCCTTTTCCCAAACTATCTTAGGGTCGGCTTCCAGTCCAACCGGATGCAGCTACTAACCAATATTTTACATGAAGCGACTGCCTATCAGACCTCCACAACCGAGTAACTGGGTAATACGATACCCCTTGGTAAGACTGGATGTCAGACTTTTGGCTTCTGACCACTTGTAAATATTTATAGTCTACAATCCTACGTGCAATTGTTAAGGGCCAGACCCTAAGCAATTGCACGCCCCACATCATCGTTCAAATGTGATTCGTGGCTATCAACTCGCCCACGCTACCGATCAGAACTTCAGAAGGTATCCAATTAAATTCTAAAAAAGCTATAGGTTAATTTTTAAGGCTATTTAAGGTCCTTTGTATGGGAGACTCGAAGGCTTTTTACCATATTCTAACTAACTTCCGAAGGTTTTCCTTGATCTTAGGCAAGGTTTTAGAAGATGTTGCAACATATGCCTATTTGGTAACTTCCTATGAATCATATCGGTTTATACCTGCAGAAACAGGTGGTACCTAATTTGACCACTCATCCGGACAAAAATGTCGTTCTCAAACGTAGGTAATTTTTTTGAACACACTAACTTATTTCTTCATCATAGCCATGCATTTTTGCATAAAAACAAAATTCTACTTGAAACGCCTGTCTGTCTGACATCTGGAACCTGTGGTCTGGATGATTATTAGCAGTAACTGTTTACAGCTCATCATTGTAAATTAGGAAAAATATGAATATTCAAAACAGTTTACAACAGTTTTAACATTGCATAAACGTCAGCTTAATCGTCATAAAAATGTTTTGTGTGCAATAAACGGTTCAGTATTGAACTGCATTTCGAGTTTATGATCCTAATAATGATGTTGTATTATATGTGTTACCCAATTTTCACTTAGTTATAATTTTATTATAAAAATATTTTATAATATATTTTTCGTATAAACTTACAAAAGTCGGAAGTGGCCCAAAAGTGTGACAACCAGTCTTATCAAAGGGTATCGAATTAACAAGTACTAACTGGGTTGTGGAGGTCAGATAGGCAGTCGCTCCATGTAAAATACTGGTATTCATGTTCATCCGGTGAGACCAGAAGCGCACTCCAACATATTTGGGAAAAGGCTAGGTAGATGATGAAGAAACCTACATGGGCAGTTATGACACGCCATAACAAAGATGCACGATTCGGTACAGGTTGGTCGAATCAAATTAAATCAAATCATTTATTTCAAGTAGCCCAGTTGCAGGCACTTTTGAATAGTCGAACAACAATAAAATTGAAGCTACCGTCCCAGTCACAAGACATAATAACTGCGAAAGTACTGTAATTGCCCATTCCAAAGCGTAGATCTCTATGGAGAAGAATGAGCAAGAAACTCTATTGTTTCCCACATCGACGAACTTATGTTCTAAGCGTGAATGTCACACTGTATGTGATCAGAGTTAATCGTTGCTTCATCTTTCAAAATATTAATTTCAAGGTTTTTAATATTTTGAAAGATGAAGCAACGTTGAAATGAGCTTGCCGCAACCTGAAAGTAACTGGCCACAACCTGACACTGCTAGGGGCTTAAAATACAGACACTACGTCATATATCTTATCCATTATCAACCTAGCATTGACTCTGACGAAATTAATCCTAAGGATCAAATCTATAAAATCTACAACCGAACTATTTATTTACCACCAGTAAAAGCGTTGATTATCTTTCACAGCTTTATTGTCATTGATATAAGCCCTATCTTCATACTTATTGTTTGATTGTCACATATCGATTTTATTATCAGTTTTGTGTCAAGTGAGTCACGGAATATCAAATGATTCACTATCAGTTTTACTGCAGAATCAAGATTAACTACTAAGATCAGTTGTTTTGATCGCGATTTTATTATTAACCTTGGGGTTTTATGTAGAACCTAAGTTAAATGGTAATTATTTTATAATTTCATCGTTTACGACGTCATTCGAATCGTTTTATTATGATTGGGATTTACCACCGAAAATAACTTCAACTTTAGGAATTTAGTTTCGTAACATAAAAATAAACAATATTGTTAAGTATTACAGAAAGAACAAAGTACAGGGTTTAAAGTTGCATAATGTTCTCGATCGGTCTTTGCACTGACTTGGTTCATGCCTCGGCACTCAAACTGGATCCATATATTTTGAGAAATCGAAATATATTCCTAATTCAAATTGCCATTGAGCGATGGGTCAGTACTAAAATTGAACACAAAGTCTGACGGTAAATAAAATGGGGTATCAATTACATCAAACGGGAAGGAATTAGACACCCACGGCATTGTAGACAAGCTACATGTCCGTCTAAATACACTCTTTAACCTAACGACTGCCAATGAACTCCTTTTCAGGTAACTAGAACAAAAATAATCAAAGGTCACTAACTCTAGACACAGCAATAAATCCATGCTATATAGTAATTAAAGCTCAGAGTGTTCGTCGACACATTACTTCTGTCAATATTGATGAGAGTATGACTCGATCCATGTGATGTTTACGTGCTTAGGTGATGCATCGGACATGACAGTTGTCACCGATAAAGTAGGTAGATTTGTGGGTATTAACTTCTTTTCTATGAACCATTATGACGTCTTTTTTTGGTGGTATTGTACTGATTGTTGGGAACCTAATTATACGTTATACGAAATCTAGAAACGGAGTGACTACTACTGTAATGCTGATGACTAATAGAGGAGGATGGAAGAAGAAGACATGCTACGCGGAGTCCGAATAAATTGGGATAAAGCGGGAGAATTAAGGTGATCGTCTTATGCGGCGTCGTCAATTATGCTATCACCCAGATTTTACCTTCTGTCGTTCAATTGCTGACACAGTTGACAGTAAATCATGCATGTCACCTCAGAAGCATTGATCATCAATGGTCATAGATTGGTAATTTTGGATCTGCCTTTAGCAACTTGATTCAGCATTTGTTCACAGGCCGTTGATGGTGGTTGATTTGCGCGGTTGGTTGAGTTTCTGGGGCCTATAATTGCCATTTAAAATAAACGTGCACAGGGAACGCTACAGTAGTGGCAATAAGTCCCTTCTTTTAGGAGTGGCTGGAGAGGCGCCACGGCAGTCTCACCTACCGCCTGACGCAGGTCCTCACCGGACACGGTTGCTTCGGGAGGTACCTGCACCGAATCGGGCGGGAGGAAACGCCCGGGTGTCACCACTGCGAGCATCGTACGAAGGATACGATGGAGCACACCGTGGAGCTCTGCTCCGCTTGGTCTGAGCACCGCCGTGTCCTCGTAACGGCGATTGGCGGCAGCGACCTCTTGAGTCCGGCCCTGGTTCAATACCTGGTCCGGAGGGGCCGTTAGCAGTCATTGACTTGCCCACACAGTACAGACTGACTTTTGGGTCCGAGAATTCATAAGATGTCTCGATAAAAGCTTGTGTCAGCCACGTGTGGCGTGGCTGTCCCAATCTGTGTGTTTTTATCTGGATCGTCTGTTTATATTCAAAATAGATCGTATTTGTCTCCAAACATCACGTGGTATTGTCAATTGCGACTTCTCATTACTGTGATAGGTCAATTTATTATCGTGTTTTATCGCCGCTAAAAAAATCATGCAGTTATCACACGATGATGAATGATCTTGAGCTAAAAATTAGACCATCTTGCATCATCTACTTATTATTTTCACCTTTGCCTATATTTTTATTACTTATTTCTGTACTTGGACGTGAAAACCACGCTTGAACGCACGCATGAAGATACATTCTCATGTAATAAAAACGTGGTTTCTTCAGAATATAATTTATTTGACCTGTTGACATAATTATAATTAAATTTGATTAATCATTCACACACTTAATGATCGGAATGTTTGGTCGTAATTATTAATAAACAGAATTGTCATTATTTTTCTTGAGCTACAAAACAATAAAAAGCTAGCGGTATTCGTTATTTTGATGTTCAAATATGATGATGTACTGTATACTTTGTCCTGATAACACTTATGAGATTATGTGATAATTGATACAATGGACCTTTTCGAACCTTTTTTTTTTTTTTTTTATGGGAAATCATCAAATGACTTCTCCCGCTCTGGGCGGAGCGGGAGGGAGTGTCAGACTTGTACTGACTAAAACCCACCCATGTTCCTTCTTCGCCCTTTGTGTTCCAGGGCCGCGGTATCTCTTTCGAACAACCCGCAGACCTTTTTGAACCTTAATACTAGTGTCTTGTCCCAGTACCAAGTAGGTATGCCAAGGACCAACATGAACATGGTGGAACCTTAAGTAAATTCTAATGGACGTAATAAATTCTTAAGGAAGTCCTCATACCCGTTACCGCAACGGGCAGTAGAATACGTAAACTGGACTCTCGCCAACTTAAACCAACACAAGAGTCTGCGGTCACTCTAGTAGTCAGAAATTCGGTACGGTGAGGGGCTAATCCTGAATGAAAAAAACAGGTGGTGGGGAGGTTAACCACAGAGTTAAAAATTGAGAAAGAAAGAGATGTGACCCCCACCGCCCCCGCCTGCGACCTTGTGTGACCGTCCTTAGCTGATTTTAGTTCTGCAGCAGAAAAACTCCTGTGTAACATTCTAATTATTACAAGCCATAGGAGGCTACAATACACCACGCCAACTATCGAAAGGACTCCCAAATTAATGTTATAGGGTCTTTTAGTCTTTACATTAAGGTTAAGTCAAGTGATGTAACGGACTTATCCTGTCCACCACTGCATGCTCACTTCAAGTCACATGACGTACAAATATTGTAAATGTGATGCACGGAAGCAATTGGCCATGGTCAGTGAAGCTATTGTATTTAATTGTAACAAAGATGGACGCTGACAAAATCACTTGACCGTGGCTCCGCGACTGAGATCGATAGCAAGTGGCAATAGGCAAATTAAATGTTATGTGTAGGCAATTTTATGACTATCTAGCTTCCTTGAATGGTGTTAATGTTGGTAGTATTCCGTGTGCTAAATCAGAAGTAAATTTCTTGGGTATTTTGGTTTTATTCTCGATGGTTTAAGGCGGAAACATACTTACGTGTCGTCGCGTGTCGTGAAGCAAATCGGTTTCATACATTTAATATGATTAGGGACATATTTGCATGGCGTGTCGTGTCGCAACGATGTATGAAACCGAATGCTTCTGGCACGTCACGACACGCCACGACACGTAAGTGTGCTTCCGCCTTTAGTGGTCACAAGTGCTAATACTGAGCATGGGGGGTCCCAGATTCCATTCCCAGGTCGGGCAGTGTTATTCGGTTTTCTGTACGGATTTCTGTCCAGTTGATGGCAATAGGCTCGCTCCCTATGACTGGCGAAACGTGGGTTTACTATTAGGAACACCTCTGCCTAACCCTTCCCATGTGATGTTACGTTAGTTTTTTAGTCATGCTACAGTTAAAAGGTTTGAATTTCTATTGTTTCTTAATTTAGTGTAACGATGGTAGTGGCGTGATTCTATTGTTTCATGTAAAAGGCAGGTAATGGAATTTTTTAGTTGTTTTACTAGCTTTTGCCCACGGCTTCACCCGCGTGGTGTTCGGCAATTGCCCACGTATGCGTTAACCTCCCAAAATAATGTCCAAAATAGTCATTTAAATGTTATAGATAATAGTTTTTGCCCGCGGCTTCGCAGTTCTCACTTATATCAATGCCAGACATAGCTAGGGGAGGATATTCAAACAATGCGTATTTTTAATTTTATTATTTGCACTTAGAAAATGAGGTCATCATTTTCGTTATCGGCGACCCTGAAGTCCACAAAAACAACACCCGTGAAAGAAACACCGAAAGTTTTCCTCGGTGTCAATTTGGTCAGAGAACCCGAAAACCACGAAAACGACACCAATGAACGAAAAACAGGAAATTTTCCTCGGTGCCATCTCGGATTTTCATTTTCATTGCCAGCGACCCGCTAAAACCTCGAAAACGACACCCATGAAGCCATTGAGTCGCGCAAGTGTCCAGTCGCGTGAGTCTCTTTCGCGCAAGTATCCATGCGCAATATATTTTCGTACCGCAAGTGTCCTTCGCACAAATGACTTTCAAAAAATCCTTATACCTTGTCTACATTATAAAGGGAACCTCTGTGCAAAATTTCAGCTTTCTAGGTTCAAAGTTTTGGGCTGGGCGTTGATGAGTCAGTCAATCAGTCAATCAGGACTTCTCTTTTTATTTATATAATATATATTTATATATAAAAATAATAATAAATAGATAGATAATAAGTAGCTGTCCAGCGCAACTTCGTCTACGTCACATTTTCCCCGTTTTCGCAAAATTTTTTTTGCTACTCCGCTCCTATTGGCCTATAGCCTTCCTCGATAAATGGGCTATCTAACACTGAAAGCGGATCAGTAGTTCCTGAGATTAGCGCGTTCAAGCAAACAAACAAACAAACTCTTCAGCTTTATAATATTAGTATAGATACCTATTTATTTTGAAGAGTAGGCAGCTCATTTAAACGGCACGTGTAAAGTCGCCAGCATTAATTAACTAAGTATAATTTCGCAGTCGTAAAATAATAAGTTATTTTAACAACAATAACCGACTCAAAGTTTTTAAGTAAGATTTAATATAAATAACTTATTCAACTTTATTTCCCTTATATTTACTATCACTTAATTTTGAAACATTGATTCTTTAAAGCTTGCAGTTTAGTTACAGCTAATTAATATTCTTTTTTAATTACAATAACAAAATCACTTGTATTACGAACGTTCAAGGCGTAAAAACTTGTCTGTAAGTTCAAGTTTGGTTGCGCGGGCGGCGGCGCGGCGCCCCGGTGCGTTACGCAATTTGTTCGTCCGTGATAAGTATGTTACCAATCGAACTATTTTCAGTAACAGGAAAAGAAATCAATCGTAATCAGATCATGGACTGATTGTATGATGTATAATTTCTTTGCTTAACGCAATTTAGACTGCCCTTTAGAACCGTGCGTTGCGTTCGCGTAGATAAAAAAGAATTAATTTTGATTACAAATAATTTTATTGATTTATTCTGCATATGAGTGTACATTCTGAAAGTTGATAACTTCGCAAATAAAACATTACAATAAGTAGACTGGATTAGGTGATGAAAAAGCATTTGAAATGCTCCCAAGTCATTTTTTTGCACGTAAAACAAGAGGTTATTGTAATTCATAATCAACATTTTAGTGCAACACAGCGAGACATTTCATAATTGCATTCAGTATGTAATATTGATTTATATAGCAAAACATTGAAAATTATTAAAAATTAATAGGAATGTCGTATTACACAGTTACTGGGTTGTGGAGGTCAGACAGGCAGTCGCTCCATGTAAATTACTGGTATTCATTTGCATCCGGTTAGACTGGAACCCGACCACAACATAGTTGCGAAAAGGCTAGGCAGATGATGATGACTTTTGTTTGTAACTAATTGTTCTATAACTCAGTTTTGTAATCAATACTTTATCAGCATACCGTTGCGTGACTGTACCACGTTTATCAAACGTAGTACCAAAATAACTTTATGAAATCATAAATATGTTTTATTTTGTTTAACTTAATTGATAACGATGGCTGAGTAATTCGCTTTATTTTTTAGATAAGAATTCCCTATAGGTAATTTATATTTTGAATCATTTTCCTTGTGTTCAATATTTTGCAATACAATAAAAACTACGTAGGTAGCGCTTGTTACCAAAGCTAAATCGCGACGCGACTGATAACTTCGACTCATGAATGCGGCTAACAGTCTATTTTATACCCTTTTTATGTAACATAAAGTATGAAATAGCGTGAACGAGGATATTTATGGGGCTGATAAGTAAAAGTAAGCGATTCTTTCAAGATAGCCGGGTGAACGTGAGCAATGTCAATGTCTCCAACCCTGAACATTAATTTAACTTGAAACATTCACTTTGAGAATTTAATATTGATATCGTGATTGCTTTCTTAATTTAATCAACTTTCCATTCAGGACAATTAAATGGCAGACTTTACTACAAATATTGCGATAGATTAATCTGCCTAAATTACTACCTACTTATGCGAAAAGTCTACATAAAATGGGTCCCTAGTTTTATTTTTAAAATTCGATTTCATCTGCGAACTTTCGCAGATGAACTCGAATTTTAAAAATAAAACTTTGACCCGCCCCTGCTTCGCACGGTTTTACGATATGACAAAACAACGGCACATATAAACTTTCCGGAATTCTAAAAGATGGTGAAAATTTTATGAAAATCCGTTACGAACTTAGTTGGAAAAGCGACTTTACTGACACCTTTAGCATGCGTCATCTCACTGCTGGGCTAAGCCCTCTCTCCATTTTTTCAATCCAGGCTTACTATGAAACACTTGTCCTCGGTATGGTCCAGGAGATTCCGCCATCTTCCACGAGGTGTGCTGCGATGGTTTCTGGTTGTCAGGGTTCCACAAGGTGACTATTTTTGCCCACAGTTCATTGGGCGTGAACAACATGTTTAGATATTCGCGGATCTATAACAAAGCTCTTATTTATATTATCACAATATACATCTTATATATAAAATTCTCGTGTCACAATATTAGTTACCATACTCCTCCGAAACGGCTTAACCAATAAGTAAGAAATTTTGTGTGCATATGGGGTAGGTCTGAGAATCGGCCAACATTTATTTTTCATACCCTAAAACCCATCAAAAATTCCACGCGAACGAAGTCGCGGGCAGTAGCTAGTAGTATATAATGTTCTCTTTATCAAACGTCACATGAATGGAGATACATTACATTACTTAATACCTACCTACCCATTATCACATCTGCAAGTAACATAGTAACAGATTTCTAATTAAAACCCAAGTGAGATAACACAGACACACACTATCTACCATTTCAGTCGGAAGTTGTAATCAGAGCTAGTATGTTACATCACTAGTGCTATTGAGTTATGAAATGGTTTCGTAATCATACGATTGTTTCTATGTTTCAGCTGTTGCCAGCCTTGTGATGTATAGAGGGGATAATCAGCATATATAAAGGGTGTAAAACACCTCTTAACGAAGCCGAAAGGCACTGGTTTTGCCTGTCATTGCGATCATTTTTTTGTTCTACACCATACCGGGGAACCTTCTAGTTACGGAGATATTTGGGGTCAAAGTTCCAACTTTTTAACAAGTATTTTTTTAAATACAAGTTTTTAATGTAAGATTTTTACTTTAAACACCTCCACGACCCCCGTACTATTCAACCCGTCCATCAGCACAATGTTTTGAGTGCGTTACATTGAGTTCTACCACAAAATATGATTTTTCACCCCCCCAATAAAAGTCGTTTCCCAGCAATAATTTTTGCGTAAAGTTACTTAGTTTCATGTACAGAATGCTTGGTTGCCGGCTTCGTGATGAGGTGTTTTACACCCTTTATTATATGGAATATTCCCACGGATGAACCGCAAACTATTACTCAGGGTTGATGAATGTAACCCATCTTTGAATTTGTGTTTCGATTCAGTTTTCACACTGAAATCCCTTCCCACACAGAGGTTTTTGTCAAGCGAAATGTGGTTGTACTAAAAGGTTCACCTCTGGCTAGCCCTTCGGGAATTATAGGCGTGATGTTATGTTATTCAAGTCCCATATAATAGGGAGCAAGCCTATTGCCATCAATCAGGCACAGACTATGTGGTTGCTACTGAGAAATTCCTGGAAGAAAAACACTTTGCTCGACCCGGGAATTGATCCCAGGTCCTCATGCTCAGCAGTCATCTAAAAAAAAAAAAACATATCTTTAATTCAGACCTAAATTAGTCTATAAGTTGTTAGTAACAGATTGTGCTATGCTATGTTAGTGTTGTGCGTATTAAGTTGCATAGATCTTTTGGCGTTTGAATTACTTTTTCAGGAGTGCGCTGTTGGTAAAGTTGTTTGGAAAAATAACAAGATGGCGGTTTTAGTTTATGAAACTAAAACCATCAACTAAAAAAAAATAACTCATAATTTTCCTAAACACAGTTTTATTTCATTCTGAACAAGTTTGTCCTTGACTTGCACTCGCAGCAGCTGCAATTATCACATATTCCTTATATTCGAGCTCGTATTATGCAACTCACGTAAACATTAAAAAAAATGAACGTTTAAATATGAACGTTTATCTCAGTAATGATAGCTACAATTCCACTCGCATTGTACAGCATGCTTCTTAAGCTCTTACAAATCATGTGTAAATCAATTCAAATACCTTAGCAGTGATTAATTTCCTATATTGAATCAATCAATGAGAGTCATAGATGTACGTGGCGCGTGTAGATAATCGATAATATAATTTTATTACAATATTGTGACGTAACAGATAAAATTATACGTCATTTTACAATATGAGCTTAAGGTACTGATTAATGTTTTAGTTCCTCTTGTTATCTTCAAAACATGATTTATACTGAATTAGAAATTACTATACTGTTATCGTTTAAGGAAAAAACACATACCTTTTATGACTAATTGGAAAAGTTTATGTTCAATTTTAACCGGATGTTTTTAAGATTATCCTGCTTCTATTCCTATGTTCCCAGCCCCCCTAGCATGACCGTTCTATCTCTATTCTACCAAGAAACGACAAGAAACAATTTCTATACAACTTGTCATTTCTTCTGCCCGAGCATGGCGCGCACCGTCGACTCGCGTTTCTACGAAGATATAGACAGAAATTCTTTCCATAGCAACTGGGACGTATCACGTGATGTTTATATTCCCTGAATATTATTACGTTTAGTTAACAAAAAAAAGATGCCAATTGCACGAGTTTTTCATTTTTCGTGGGCGGGATGGTGTTGCTGCATCCTGGATTCAGGCCTGGATCTTTTTCGCGAAATTAAACCTAAATATTTTACATAACATTTCAAACTTTTGAACGTAACTCAACGCAACCACGAAACGTATTTCTCGTATTTAGTGTTTATTAAGACTAGTTTGACATTTGTCAGAAGTAATGTTTCTACCACCAAATGTCAAAAGAAGAGAAAATATGGTCGTCATGCTCGACGTTGTAGACTTGTGTCGACTGAAGAAAAGAAACATTTCTTTTCTACATTCTTAATATCGCCATGCTCGGGACGATAGAAATATCTGTCAAATTGTCGATTCTTCCGTAGAGATAGCCCGTTTCTACGGCGGTCATGCTAGGCCGGCAGGGCCGTCTTTAACCCAGTGGGGGCCCTGGGCACTTGAGAATAATGGGGCCCTTGTAGGATGCAAGAGCAAGCGAAGCGAGTCCGAAATTTTTACAGTCCGCCTCGAATAGGTTAGGTTTTTTTTGTGACAGTTACTCTCCAACTTTAATGAGTTTTAACTAAGTATTTTTTTTTAATATTTTGATAAAACAAAAAATACGTGTCTAATATTTTTGTATTACCTGTCTGACGGACAAAATAGAATTTCGTTTTCTTTACCCAGTCTTCACCCCTATTGCCGATTTCACCAATATCAGACTTGACCAATGTCGCTCAACCCAGTCAGACGACTCTCTTTCATCTTTTCTGTAACGGGCGCCACTTTCGAGCTTCCTCTTATATGCTCATTTCTAACTTTATCCATTTTAGTCACTCCACACATCCATCACAACATTCTCATCTCTGCTGCATTCAATCTTTTTTCATCCGTCTACTTATTAATTATTCTCTATTTTAAAGACACAAGAAGATGAAATTGAGGTTCTAAATATAAATGGATCTTTAAAACGGGCCAAGTGCGAGTCTTACTCGCGCACAGGGTTCCATAGCCCCAAACAATATAACAACAATATTTTGAACGGTCATTCATTTGTAAATTTCCACTCAACCGCAAAGTTAAATTTGTTTTTCATAGTAAGTTAATGAAAAACAAAGTTACTGCTGCATTTTAGTGAAAAAGTCCCATATTTCAAAAACTAAATTTCAAATCTTATTCAAACCAATTTTTGTTGATTTTTTTTGTACTTCTACATCCCAATATTTTTTTCAGAATATTTCTCCTCTTACTTTAGAAATTAGAGGGCCCACACATTTTACCACTTTGGAAGTGTCTATCTTTCAAACGATTGAGTTTGAAAAAAAATGGTACCGCACGTATTGGTTTGTTTTTTTTTTTAGGTAAGTTCCTTGTATTGGGGGATATCCTTGATCTATATTTTTTTTATTTTTGTACAAAAATCGTATAAAGCGGTTCACAGAATACATCCTACCAAGTTTCAGCTGTGTAGTCCTAATAGTTTAGGAATAAAGTGGCTATGACATACGGACGGACAGACAGACAGGCAGACAGACATGACGAATCTATAAGGGTTCCGTTTTTTGCCATTCGGCTACGGAACCCTAAAAAACAATAAGAAGATTTATTAAACGTGCTGAATCCAACGTTATCCCAACTGACATTGAGTATTATTTTACTCTTATTGCATTGAAATAAAATAACAAAGACTTGATTTTATAGTGCGTATATTTATATTAACTTAAATGTCAAGATATAATTTTTTTTTGTTAATTTAGCTTCGTAGCTAGCGAGTCTACGGCGCCGGCGCTACGAGATACGTAGCCAAACGTAGCAGCCCCTAAGAACAAAAATGTATGGAACAAAAAAAGTATAGGAAATTGACAAATTATACGAAATTTTAAACGTTATACGCACATCTATGTCACACTTTCATTGACAATGACATCAACCAGTTAGTTATCGTTCCATGTGGTTCGCTTTGTCTGGTCCGTCGTTTGCATGTATAATTGGAATGTCTTTGGCCTATACCTAATGTCTAATGCAACTCAATTATAAAACATACATTATTTTATCACGTGTTCAGCAATGCGACTTGAATCTGATTCAAGCCGCATTGCTGAACACGTGATACCTCACAGTACCTAGTAGTTCCTACATAAATTTTAATAATTTTCGCGAATGTTGATAGTGACAGGGAAAATGGTCAACAATAATGTATACAGTAACTAATTCCCCGACTGATAGCATGAAGATATCACTGATACCGGGTTTTATCGTACGTTTCCCTAAAGTATTGGGGGGCACGCTAAGCTGATTGCTTGCATACTAGCAAGCGTGGGAGAGATATACTTATGTAGGAAATAATATAGGTCGACAATTTGAACAGATTGGGAACTTTAAATTAATTGGTAGTTATTAATCGCTGTTGTCACGCCTATTTACGAGCTTTTGTTTGACTTGTTCTTTTATGTCAGTATGAGTAGTTTTCTCAATGCCTCGGCTGCCCGTTGGTCTAGCTCTAGTACCTAGACGCGACGGGCAAAAACCTTTATACTGCCTTATACCTGTATAAGAGTATAAGGTAATTGTTGTTGGGTTTTTCCATCAAGAATTTCTCTATAACCGAAGTATGTGTGTGTGTGTGTGTGTGCCCGTTTGATGGCAAAAGGCTTGCCTCCCATTACTTGCGATTTAACTATAATTGGTGGTGTGTGTCTATATACAACTCTGTCTAACCTTTTGGTGTAAAACAAGCGTGATTGTTGTTTCTGAATAGAAGTTTGTGAGTAGTTGAAACTATTTGTGTAAACATAAAAAGTTAAATTTAGCCAATTTTACGCCTCCATGATGTGCCCAAAATATTATTAATTGTATAAATTATTTTATTAATTATACAATTAATAATTACATTTAATTAATAATTAGTTTTTTTTTTAGGTTAGTACTTAAATAGGCATTTTTAGACACGTTCCCAAGTTATTAATTTTTCAAGTAAATTATTCAGATTTTATCTTATTTTATGCGAATAATTATAATAATTGTTGCGTAAATTATTCTGTGCAGTGTAGTTGTGTGTCTAATTGCCAAAGATTCACCGATAGCTTATTTTTATGTAGGTTCTTTAACTTTTATAAATCAATTCACATGACTAGGATCATAGTCATCATCATTTCAGCCGAAAGACGACCACTGCTGCACATAGGCTTCTCCCAAGTGTCGCCACATTGACCGCTCCTGTCACGTCCCGTGTGACTCGCATCCAGCGGATCCCCGCAACCTCCACCGGTCCACCATCATGACTAGGATCTTATTGCTTTACTTGCGATACTAACATAGTACATTTTTTTTTTTTGTTTTATTTATTTGGGAAAATAAACAGTTATACATTAAAATCTTATACTAAGTTATAAATATACAAGGTTTATAAATGTATAACCTACGACATTTTCCACAACATATTAAAAGTTATATCAAACAGTGCGCTATTCTAAGATTCAAATAGAAAAGTAATTAAAAGTTTCCTTAAACATAGACAGGCATGCAAACAACAGAAAAAGAGAATGAGCAAATATTAAACTAAATAACTAAACTAACTATTATATTCTAAAATTATTTTGTTGGTAAGTTTTCTAAATTTTTGAGCAGAGACGAAGAAGAAGTCAATGTCTTCAAAGATCTTTTTTTTATTGGTTGGTAAGGCGACGTATGGGTGCTCGCAAGCCCGCATTTGTGCGACAGGAACTTACTGCAAATAAAGGTCTTGCGCGCACCCCACGGCATATCGTTGTTCTGGGTACTACGTAGCTGATTTTCAGTACAGTATCAATACAGTCATAAGTTTTACACAGATCAAACAAGAACATTGTTTCCAACATAATTCGTCTGGATTTTAAACTTTGCAGGTTATACTTCTGCAAAAGGTCGTTGTAGGATGCATAGGTACGATGGCAACAAAAATGCATGGCCTTTAAAAATTTTCTCTGTTTTTTCGATCATATCGGAATATTTACAATAGTGGGGATTCCATACCGAAACAGCATACTCTAGCTGAGAGCGAACTAACGACCGATACAAATACAAATAGGTAGAGGACCGGGTAAATACTGTAGCCGTTCTCATGATAAAACCGAACATACGAAAGGCATTGTTAAAATTTTTGTTAATATGGGAATCTAAACGGAGTTTGTCATCCAACAGAATTCCAAGATCACGGACCAGGGTTTCTCTTTTTAGATTTTCGCATTTTAAGGTGTAGATAAAACAAATCGCTGATGTAATGATGAGAGAACTATGTTATGCCATCTGTTTCCGCGATTAGAATCGCTACTGTATCGCTTGTCAGTTCAACCAAGGTATCATTTAAAAGCTAGAAGAGTTAGATGTGAAATTTGACTGAGGTACTCGCACATATGTACATATAAGTATGTACGAGACAAACAGCAGTAAGCACTCCGTGATTAAAAACCAAACGTATAATTAATTAGTTCAGACTTCCACGTGCAACTGTCATGCATGATCGTAAACCTTATGCACCGGACATTAATTATTTAAAAGGCATAATATAAACATGTTTCAACTAACGACACCCCCCTGCTTTGCGCGGGTGTTGTGACTTCATAAAATATCGATATTTCATATAAATATGTATAATTGTATCTATACCTACCAACAAATTTTTTTGTCCAGTCTGACTATCAACGCATTATACGCGTATTCGTATTTGCGTCGATGTCTCTTCCACCCTGGAATTATTCTCTAATACAAATGATGGGGCAAAGTTATCAAAATCCGATGCGTTCTTTGCAAAAACAAAGCGGTCAGACACACAGACAGACACCAGGAGCGACTTTATCGGTATTTAAAATTTAATTTATACTCGATCGTTTATGCAATCTTATATGAACTGTCTAATTATGCTTGCAGATTTAATCAATAGGTTTGTGATGATTGTAGTAGCCCAGTGTATCTACCTGTAAAATAGAAATATAGGGGAACCTTTTGCAATATTGTTTCTATAATTATAGACTCAAATGTCTCTCTCTGGTTGTTTGTTGTTATTTAGGATCAGCATCCGTATTTGTAACTTACGCTCTGTCCGATTCGAAAAGTCTTATGATTATATCGCTCGTTTTCGCGTGGCATGCCAAAACAAGATAGACATAGACTTACCGAACCGAAGTATCGGACCGACTTTTGCGAATACGGGGACAGGTCTAGGCCGCTGTATCAAGTGCTCACTGGATAAGGGTTGTGCCACATATCTAGCAGCTCGGAATCGCATTTTGAATTGCCAGAGCGAGAACGAGAGATAGAAAGAGAAAAGAGAGAGTGTGCTGCCGAGCTCATCGTCGATACTGTTGCGTGCAATAGCACTAGCTCCCTGTTTTTCGATCTAGCAAATGACAGTTCTAAGAGTCATAAAAAGGAAAGGCTAAAAATGTGATTTCTTGATGATAGATGTGGCACAACTCTAACTGACTTCTCTCACAGAAACCATCTATGTATATGAACACTTACGTCTTCAGAGTCATATTAAAACTGTTGACTTTTTTTCCTAAACAACTGTTACACAATAAGGTTCCACGTGCAACCATGAACCTAATGCACTTGTACTTTATTATGGCATGTATAAAACACCGGATTAATCCACACAATTATACTTTTATTACCTGCTTTATTCTAGCAATTTAATACGTAATAAAAGTCTTTGCCACATCTACAGTACGTAATCAGACTAATAATTTTCCCACCGCTGCTGCTGGAACAAAGGACATACTGCTCCACTCTGTTAGAGGGATTGGGCTAAAATCCATAGTCCATCCATATAGCCCAAGAAATTCAACTGTTCTTACGTTTTTGCAATTTGCAGGTCAGTATCAAGTTGTTGATTAAAATATGATTCGCGACCGTAAGGGGGCGTCCATTAATTACATGACACAATTTTAGCGATTTCTCGGCACTACCCCCCCCCCCTTGTTGAGAAATCGTGAGATTTGACTTGACCCCCTCACTCCCCTTAAAGCCTCACGTAATCATGGACACCCCCTAACAAATAAAATATGGCTTTACAATGTTATAATCATTAAAACCATCGATCCTCCCCTTCTAAGTTCATCTAATCCTAAATTGTCTGCTCAGTCAGCTACCCTGGTGCTTCCCCCTTAGTGGATCCCATATGCCTTCAAATGTTTTATTAGTTATATGACATGTCGGTTTCCGGTAAACTGTTTTGAGTTCTGTCGTATCCATTTGCGCAAGTGTCTTTCGAGGGAATTATATCTTTCGCGCAAAAGTACCAGATCTTTTTGAGACCAGAGTGGTCATAAAATAATCTATGCGAAGGAAAGTTTCCCTTAGACGAGGCAGGAACTTTTGAAACATTCCAAAACTTGCTACTACTTAACTGCTGTTCCCAGATAGCAGGTTTCTGTCTACGCTGCCGGCAAAGCGTAGTTGTCACAATTCGTAAAGCCAGCGAGAGACGAAACAAGAGCGAATGTGTCACGATGGCACCATCCATCTGGTACTTGTAGCATGTCACTCGTACCTACAGAACAGATAAAATAACTATTCCGTACTTGTGCACACAACAGACGTATATTGACACTCGTGTAGTGCACTCTATACTCTTCGTTCTTTAAAAAAGAAACGTTGCCCTACACTAGGAATTTCTCCTGTACTGGGTGCGTTTACAAACATTTAAACTAACACACACAAACAGCCAGACCCGGAACAACTATCTGTAGGCCATACAAATATTTGATCCGTGCGGGGATCGAACCCTCGACACGCAGCGCAGCAGTCGATCGTTCAACGACTGCGCCAACCGTGCCGTCAACCCCGTGCCACCCTGCCACTAGTCTTTATGTTTCTACGCCTGATGTGCCCAGCTAATAACCCGTCTAAGTACATTTGCACTAAACATAATGCACCTCTAAATAACCTTTCAACAGCTTAAATGTCATCCATTAGCCTTGTTACTTACATTTGTATTGCAAATCCTCTTAACAATAAGATAATAAGTGTGAATGCTTATCAAACATATGGTTGCGATTAGATAGATTATAAATCGATAATCCGCCGAGCTAGAGTGCAACACCCCACGTACACCATATTGATTTGACCGTTGGAGAGGGAAAACCCTTGAGGGTGACATGCAAAAGTGGAATGAGCTTTTGTTACTATGCACTAAGTAAGCTTAGTACAGTTACATTTATATTCATACAGGAGGTAAGTACTTACAATTTACAAGAACCATTGCAGTTGTTTATTTAACAAAAAAATGTGTAATCTAACTAAGTACTACTATACATATTTAAGTTTTTGAAGATGGATGTTTGTTACACTTTCCCGCAAAAACGACTGAATGGATTTGTTATAACCTGCTGGGCTACCATCATCATCTGCCTAGCCTTTTCCCAAACTATCTTGGGGTCGGCTTCCAGTCTAACCGGATACAGCTGAGTAGCAATATTTTACATGAAGCGACTGCCTATCGGACCTCCACAACCCAGTAACTGGGTAATACGATACCCCTTGGTAAGACTGGATGTCAGACTTTTGGCTTCTGACTACTCGTGACGACTGTCAAAGATCTACAAATGACAGCCGGGACCAACGGCTTAACGTGCTTTCCGAGGCACGGAGGAAACTCGGTATGTAATTATGGTCAGTGCAATACGTTTTAAATTAGGAAACATATTAATAATGTTATGCTAGACATAAAATCCGATTCCATTACATTTCTATGAGAAAGGTTTCGCTAAATCATGATTACTTACAAGAAACCCATTTCAACTTTGTGAAAGTGAAGGCTAGATGCTAGCAACAAAGGAAAGTCAGACGTAAGTTAGATATATTTGTCCGTCGACGGAGAGACCGCTTAGGTACTATTGCAGATCAAGATATATGGACATACAGGACATACAGCGTAGTCAGTGGATAAAAGTGCCAGAAGATGTTCTCCATGGTCTAGCGGTGGCAATCGCGTCTGCTGCTGAGGTCCCGGGTGCGATTCATTCAAATTGTTGTTGGGTTTTTCCATCAGGAATTTTTCAGTTGCAGCCACGGAGTCTGGACTTATGCCCGGTTAATGGCAATAGGTTCGCCCCCTTCTACATGGAACATAAACATAACTGGCGAAATGTGGGTGTACTATTTTAGGTCTAAGTACCTCTGCCTAACTCTTTGGGGATTACACGATTTGTGAATGGCATCTCGCAGTTCAACCTATGAGGTTGTCGTCTGCTTAAACGGACTATACTGTGGGTGCCTTGAGTGTAAGGCCTCCAGCCAGGCCATAAAACTATCTTCCAAACTAAGCGACTACACGCTAAGGGCACCTCCTGTGGGGTACGAGCCTCGGCTTAAAGCGTCGCTGGGGGAGGACAGCATGGGGACTTTTTTTTTTTTTTTTTTTTGAATGGCATCTCGCAGCTCAACCTATGAGGTTGTCGTCTGCTTAACCGGACTATCCTGTGGGTGCCTTTAGAGTAAGGCCTCCAGCCAGGGCATAAAAACTTACAAACTAAGCGACTGCACGCTAAGGGCACCCCCTGTGGGGTACGAACCTCGGCTTAGGGCGTCGCTGGGGGAAGACTGCATGGGGACAGGCTGGATCTGAATGGTATCATTATTTAGGGGCTGATTTAAAACTACTGGCACAGCATCGCGGGCTGGCTCGAGCGAGGGTCGGGGAGGGCATGGACCGGGACGTCGCGACGGACCTCGACGGCGAGGTCGGAAAGACGGCGCGGCGGTTTGAGTCGGAACTTTTTAAGAGTGCTAGTCTCTTTGCTACTCTCCTGGAGGAGGGTGATAGCATCATCTGGAGTGACAAGGGTATGCCTAGGACGGCGTACTGTACTAATGCGCGAGGGTTCGTAACGGGCGGCCGCTGCGATCAGGGGATTACGGTGTTTAATGGCGTTATCGAAGAAACGCTTCGAAAGACGTTTCATAAACTGAAGGACGGTGGGCATTCTAAGGTCTACGTGTAGACGGTCATTACGGACATAAAAAGGGGCTCCCGTGACTCTACGTAAGAACCGGTTCTGTAAAACTTGCATCCTATGGATGTACTTAGGCTTGGTGTGAGCGTACACGACGCAAGCGTACGTCATAATGGGGCGGATCACCGCGGTATAAAGGCGCAACTTGCACTTGAGTGACAACTTGCTTTTTGCCGAAATCATGAAATGAAGCCTACCCATAGCAAACGCAGCTCGGTCGCGAGCTGCTTTGATGTGCGCCGCGAAAGACAAGTGGTTGTCAAGTATGACTCCTAAGTACTTGGCTTGCTTCTCCCAAGGGATAGGCTTACCGTACATAGTGATCGGGCTGAGCGCGGGTGGCTTAATTTTACGCTGTTTAGAGAAAAGAACTGCCTGGCTCTTGTCGGGGTTCACCTCGATTCTCCATTTCCGGAACCAAGCGCCTAAGACGTTGGCTGAGGTTTGGAGGGTGCTATAGATAGCGTCGTGACTGCGGCCAGTGTAATAAATGGCCGTGTCGTCCGCGAACAGGGCTAACTGAGCCTTCTTGCTCTTGGGGATGTCACTGGTGAACAGAGTAAAGATAAGGGGAGAGACGACGGAGCCCTGAGGGACTCCGGCTCTAATGGGGTGGGGGGAAGACAGTGCCTTCCCGATGCGATAGCGGAAGGTGCGATCCGACAGAAAGTCTCGTAAGATGAGCACGAGACGGTCCGGCACTCCCAGTTTGTACAGCTTATATAATAAGCCGTTGTGCCAGACTTTGTCGAAAGCCTTTGCTATGTCGAAGTACAACACACCCGTCATCGCTCCACGCTGGAAGCCAGCGCTCAAGTGTTCTACGATGCGATGGGCCTGTTGAATGCAGGAGTGTCCGGTCCTGAAGCCGAACTGCTCGTTGGGGATGAGACTCTTAGCCTCGGCGAAGTCTTTGAGTCGCTTATAAATAAGTCTCTCGTAGATTTTGCCGAGTGCGTTCAGGAGACTGATAGGTCTGTAGCTTGAGGGCTCAGACTTGGGTTTGCCTGGCTTGGCGAAACCGATGACAGTGGCCTCTTTCCATATTTGGGGAAAGGCGTTGTTGCTCAGGGCGCCATTGAAGATGGCCGCCATTAACACGACGAGCTGAGCGGGGAGGAGTTTTAACACCCTATTGGTGATTCCGTCGGAGCCGGGTGCTTTCCGCGGTTGAAGCTTATTAATGATGTCTTGCACTTCGTCAGCTGTGACCGAAGGCAGAGGATCATCAGGGTCTTCTACGGGAGGGAGGGCGGCTCTACGTTCGACGAATGCGTTCACCTCATCGAGATGTCGCTTGTCTACTGGTTGAGAGCTGGGGGAGCACTGGGACTCCAGGCTGTCGGCTAGGCATTCGGCCTTCTCAGAGTCGTCGAATGCGACGCTCTTATCGGGTCGGGTGAGGGGAGGCATCGAAGCCTCTTTGGTGGAGCGCAACTTGCGTTGGAGCTGCCAGAAGGCTAGGTGGGTAGGCTCGAGCTCGCTAAGCGTCTTGTCCCATTGATCTGAACGATGCTCACTAGTGCGCTTCTTTACAGCACGCTGTAAATAACGCATGTGAGCTTTGTTCGCGTCGCAGGGAAAGTTGCTGTAGGCACGGATGGCCGCGTTCTTCTCGGTTATCAGTTCATGTACGTCAGCGGGTAGAATCCAGCGTTGATCGCTCATTGCTGGAACTTCCCGTGAGCAATCCTTTAGTACGGATTGCACGTGTTCTGTAAACGAGTTGATGGCGGCCGTCGTGTCTGCGACTGAGACAATGTGGTCGGGGATGGCCTCCAGGTGAGGCGACGTGGTGGATTTCAGCTTTTCGCTGACTTTCCTCCAGTCGGTTATCACTTGGGTCGGCGGGGGCTGGCTGGGGTCAGAGGGACCCGAGCGGGGAACTAAGTGCATGAGCACTGGTCGATGGTCTGAGTTAAGCTCATGTAAAGTCTCGATGGAATGCAACTTAAGGTTGACATTCTTGAGTAGCGCTATGTCGAGAACGTCCGGACGTTGGTCGGGGTCGTGGGGATAGTGAGTGTGCTCCATAGGAGCGATGGGATCGAAGTTGAGGGACTCACCCAGGTTATACACGTGACGTCCTCTGGCAGAGGTCGTCGTGCTGTTCCAGGCGGGGTGTTTGGCGTTGAGGTCGCCCGCTATGATAACGGAGTCACTCAAGCCGAAGAGGACGGCAAGGTCTTTGGCGAACAGAGTGTGCTCCTCGGACGTGCCGCCGGGAGGGATGTACGCGGAGGCGATAGTGATCGATTGATGACCGGTCATGCCTAGTCGACAAACTGAAGTCTCGAGCAGAGACTCCATGGGAGGGGGATCTAAGGGGATGCAGTGCAGTTCCTTTCTATAATAGATTAGAGTACCGCCCTTGTGGCAACGTGACCGATCGTTGCGAACTATGCGATAGTTGGCAATTCTCGGATCGCGGTGACTGGGCTTGAGGAAGGTCTCCTGTATGAGGAGGATATCAATTTGATGGTCGCGGAGGAAAGTGGCGATCTCATCACGCTGGCCTTTGATGCCATTGGCATTAAAGTACCCTAATTTAAGGGATCGGGGTTTGGTACACGTTAATCTCGTATTATCCATTGGAATTAAAGATTAATGCCGCTGAAGGCTTCGCCTAACTTGATTAGGGACTTGATGATAATTTTAAGCTTATCACCGTCAGTGTTAGCCTCCCTGAGATCTGCCGCCATGCGGTCTGCTTCGGGGGTGACTAACTTTGCTAACGTTTCTAAAGTTACGTTAGGAGAGGAGACCGCGGCCGCGGGGCCGGGAGGTGCGGGACGAGCGGGCGCCGGTGCGCTCGCTTGGGCCACGGGAGTGGGGACAGGGGCATCTAATAGCCCGGGAATGGGGCTGGACTTATCTTTGCCGAGTGCCGGGAAGGCTCTCTGGTGGTTCAGCGAGGTCCAGGGAGAGGGCCTCTGAGGGCTGAGTCTCTCCGGCATCTGTGCAGTTGGTAGCCTCACCGATGGGCTTTCTCTCTGCTGGCGGGCGTTTGCACGCTTCGCCAGTTTAGAGGAGGAGCCTTTGGGGGCATTCGGGCAGCCGCGGTAGTTAGCCGGGTGGCCCGACTGGCCGCAAAGCACACAACTCGGTGGCTCCGAGCATAGAGATCTGTCTTTGGGACGGGGGCAGTCGGCCGTGCCGTGGCCGCCTAGACACTTTACGCATCTGTGCGGCGCATGGCAGTTGGCTTGGCTGTGGCCGTACAGCTGGCAGCGGTGGCACTGCCCTACTACGTTTGAGCGGTAAGGCTTCTCTATTGAGATGCCTGTAAGGGAGCATACCGACTTCACTTTGAAGATCGGGTGGTGTCCTTCTACTGGGTCACAGATGACCAGTACCATATCGTACTGGTCTCCGCCTCTCGCCTTATGAAGGCGGTGGACGGCCGAAACTGGGATGTCCTGATTTTGGAGGTCATTGAGGATGTCCTCCGTGGGGATTTCTTTAGGGATCCGCCTGATCACCACGCGGGTGGGCTTCTCCTCTGGAAGGGAGTATGTATGGAAGGCTATGTGCCTTCCGATCAGCTGACGGGTTAGTTCCCTGAAGTCGGTGGTCGTAGGGACTACCACTTTGATACCCTGCTGGGTGCTTTTTGCGCTAGTGTATTGAATGCGGCGCTCAACACACATTTTGGACACGTCTGTCCATTTCCCTTTGTCCTGAATGAACAACGGGGGAGGGGGCTTCAGCTTCTTTGAAGAAGCGGCTGAAGAGTTAGCCTTAGGGCTGGATGGTCTGCTGGTATGAGCAGCGGCGGACTTTGGTGCGGGGACCGGGGAGGTGGGGCGGGAGGCCTCGGGAGAGGGGATGAGAGGGAGCGCGACTAATTTTTTGGCCATGGCGGCCTGAGAGTTTTTGCCCTTTTTCCTCTTGCCCTTTCCGACGACTTGATAGTCGTCTTCAGAGGACGAGGAAGCAGAGCAGGAATCTATAACCGATTCCGAGTCGGAGACTGGCACAGTTGTGTCCATTTTCTCCGAAATGGGAACAATGGACGCAGGTGCGGACTGATCCATTGTTTGCATAACAATGGGTCCGGGGTTAGCCGGAATCGCGGCGGCGACGGCTGGCGGTGAGCCTTTGTCCATGTTCTCAGAAACGGGAACAATGGACGCAGGTGCGGGCTGGACCTTTGTTTGCGAAACAATGGGTTTCACTACAATGGGTCTTGGAGTAGCCTTAATCGCGGCGGCGACGGCTGGCGGTAAGCCTCTGTCGGCAGGCGGCGGTGATAAGGGGCTCTCGAGCGCGTCACTGAAGTCAGTGACGGTATCGGTGGTTTGCTGAATGGCAGCAATTTCTGACCCATATTTTTGTAAATATGGGTCGGTCGTGAAGACGCGCAAGAAAAAGCGCAAAAGCGCTTTTTCTGTGTCGTCGAGGGACGACATTTTATCGGCTAAAAGTTAGCGGACATTTGAGTGAAGCTCAGTGCGCCTAACAACCTAATTCCTTGACCAATTACTTAGGGAATTTACTGCGTATCAGTGACTCACCCGCTTCAACCTTCCCGCAGGCACAGTCCGAGGGTCCTGGCTTGGTAGCAACTCCAACTCCAGTCCAGGGAACTTTGCTTTCAGGAACTTGTTCAAACGGGAAACACTAGCACAGTATATCGGCGGCGCATGCGAACGCGACGGGGCCCAATTTTTCACCTAGACCCTGAAGGGGTTAGGCGGGCGGATTGGGTCACCACCCTCTCTCGGTTTCGTTGGCACCGTTAGGTTTCCCACCAAGAACCTCGAAATTGAGGGTTTTTCCCTGATGGGGCAAAGGAAGTTAAATCAGAATAATATCCGAAGCAAATGAGCAAGTGCTGTCTTAATAAAAAGACAGCAATTGTTCGGGGGTGTAGTCGAAAGACAACTGATGACGTCACGACACTGGGAAGCGACGAACCGATGACACACACTGATAGCGAGCGGGAATGCGAGCAGGTAGCGGCACGTCCGTACGCGACGGCGGTCAGGCGGCGAGTGACAGCATGGGGACAGGCTGGATCTGAATAATATCTCAGTGTGTTAAGTCATAGGAAATTTATTAATAGTCTGGTTAAGCAGTAACAATATTAGCGAGTTGGTATGCGAGTGGACATTAAAAAAAAAAAGAAGACTTAATCGTGCTTTTGGTGATATCTTACTTAATATTTAATCCTCAGCAACTCGTATCTTTGTTTCGTCAGAACGAACTATAATGCCACCAAGTCTGGTTCAAGCTTGTCATAATCCGTGTGGATAATTCGTTATCAGCATAATAGCATAACTTATTATGAGATTGGCACCACCTATAGTATAACAACCATTGCAAATTCTTAATTTCTTTCTTGTAAATAAATGTAGGTAGGTAACCAAAGATTTATCAGTAAAATGACGAAATGAAAGATTGATTATGATTTTCTTGATTATACACAAAGAACTTCAATCACTTAATCCATACAATTAATGTATGAATGGAAGATAATAAAGTTTAGTGTTGGGTCGAATTGCAATCACGAACGACTCCTAATCATACCCAAGAAGGATATATGTTTATGATACGAATTCTTGAACTTTCAATAACGGGGCAAAGGACAACGACATTCAAACTACTACAAATTAAAACACAAAGAAATTAAATGAAATTTTAACACCAGTGGGTCTAGAATCATGTACGTAAGTACTGAATTAATGATAAAGTTTCGCTCGTCACACACCCTGTAGATTTAAATAAAAGCAAACAATCAATTTCTAATTACTAAGCACCCAATATGACATAGTTTTAAAGGGTTCACGACCACACACGACCTCAGAGCCGACCGCGAGTATATTGTCCTGATTCAGCCTACTGCGAGCGTAAATAATAAATTGCCTGTCTAAACGTCACACTCTTATCTATTTTAGACCTTAATTGGGTTTAAAGAAAAGCTGAACGAAAGATCGATGATAAGAAAATTGAGCACATGGTTATATAGAAGCCAAGTTGTAACAAAATATCAATCATCAATCTTCCCCCTGTTCCTCATACCCCTAAACTATCTATTGAATGAGTTTTTCTTAGGTCTGCTCAGACAGCTGCCTTGGCGCTTCTTGCTTAGGGATTATTGAAGAACAGCAGCATATTATGGCAAAGTAGGTACCTAGTGAGTAACAAAATATAACAAAATATCATCAAAATATAAAGTGTTGTTCAAACTTACACAAAATAAGGATTAAAATTAGTAAAATGACTGTTACTGTGACATTATAGAGATTTTGAAAATTATTAACTGTACCTACTTTAATTGTCCATAATTTTTTATCAAGTCACAATCTTATTGTTATTGAATCAATTGATTGTCATTGTATTCTTTTATTGATTTCGTTACATAAGGTGAAGCTGACCAGGAGAATGCCGCGGGAATATCTGCAGAATGACAGAACAGAGCAACGACGATTTTTTTTGTTTGGTCGTTGTAGCTCTAACAACTTCCATTGTATGTAAATATAAGAATTCAACAACATTGTCATAATATTTTTACTAAATAGGTATTATTTTCATATTTTAATATATTCGCAATGTTTTCTATGTGTTTTGTTATTGTTCTATCATCATTCGTCGGTTTATAGTTTTTGCTTTACTGCGTATTTTATTGCCCATTCTTTTGAGAATGATTACGTCAAAACTTTACAAATAAATAAATTTGAAGTGTCTGTTTGTAATTTCAATAGCTTTTTACTGAATGAGGAGTGGTGGTAACCTCGACTTACGAGCAGTAAGCCGTGGGTTCGAAACCCAGGCAGGCACATTACCTCGTGTAATTTATTTCATCATCGCTGCTCTCAAAAACGGTGAAGGAAAACATCGTGAGGAAACCGGCATGTCCTAAAACTAAAAATTCGAAGACATGTGACATCTACCAACCCGAACTGGGCCCGCGTGGTGGATTATAGCCCACTCCCTGTCTTAGAGAGGAGGCCTGTGTCCCAGCAGTGGGAACATTATAGGCTGATGATGATAAAATTATACCTTTTGAAAACAGACCAACATAACCATCGTTAGCATTTATATCCTAATGGAACCCCATGCATTGCTGAGTTGCTGACATCCATTAATCACAAAGTTAAACATCTTGTAATGTTGGTATCCAGAATAGCTTCCTCTATAACATTTTAGTGGAAGCCATCTTAAAATAGCCCTTACACCGTTATAATTTTGTATACTTACATTAACTGGAAATTCGTATTAGGTATTTAGGGTTTACATTGTATTTAAACAATAATATGCTTGTACTGCATATGTACTGTAATATGCCTGTACGACTCCAAGTAACAATGGACAAGGACAGGAAGATGACTGCTGTTCGTATTTTGTTGATAAACCATGCCTTGATATATTCCTAGATCCTTTGTAACTTTTTATCTTGTTCTACGTTTTGTAGTAAGCAACGACTTATTGCCTGGCCTACGATGTCCTCCCATACTTAAGTACTAACGCTGTAACATAGAAAAATTGTAAAACCAAATGATTTTTCAAGAGTCACCATGGAGTTTCTTGCCGGTTCTTCTCCATAGGAAACGACCAACCCGAACCGTGCACCTTTTTGTCGACGTTTTACAAGTGCCCATGTAGGCCTATGTGAAAAAAAAAATGATTTTGATACCGTCATCGATGAGCTTTCGGGCAAATTATGTCTGAATTGGAGTGTACTCTGTCCATATGTAAGTCTTCGTTTTGAATCAAGATTTTTCGTGGAAATTCTTCAACATTTCACCGATGACTGTAACCCGTGCATCATGATTCTGAGACTATTTCAAAAGATAATCGTCAAATAACGTCATCTTGTTATCTACAAAAAGCAGATAAGAGAGCCAATTCGAAATGCCGCCTAGTGTATTTGTTTACAACTTTTTCTCGGAAAGTAGATCCCGAATTAAACATGGAATGGGTGTGTTCAAGATGAATTACGTGTATTTGGATTCTCCCAGCTCTAAAAATATCTTCGCTTTTTTCTACGAAAGCAGAAACGCTCATAGTTTTATAGACTATCTTAAAATTTAGAAACACGCAAACGTTTAAAACGATCTGTCGAGCCGTAAATTCTGCTTAATTAACTGCAGATCAAAGAAATCTGTTAATTGACGTTTAGAGATAGCATTTTGCTGAAAGATGTTTTATTGTGTATATATACTAGTATACTCTATACACATGTAAAATTCTCTAAGTAGCTACATTGTAACTGTCCAGAATATCTTGACAGTCGGCGAAATAGGAAACTAAGCTACCACTAAAGACCAGAATACACTGGACACCTGGTACTGGCAGAAGCGGCTTGCACGTCGTAAAAACACGTTCGATGCACCACTCAAATCGTGGAAATTTTCCTCGCATCGCATCACTGCATTGTAGTTGCATCGTTCGGAGAGCTTTTGAACACTCTTTATCTGACGGAGCGGACGCGCAAATGACGCAAGCGATTGGCTTAGCTTTAGATTATCTTCAGATAACTATGTAGGTATATGAGATTCTAATGCTTAGATAGATAGATGGAATGCACTTTATTGTACACCGAAATAAGGGTTATTTATGTATGTAGGTAATTTGTGTTTACGACGTAACATAATAAGATCTCAGCCTAATCTTATGCTTAAATGAGGGGCATGGTGCGAGTGCAAGAAACTTTGAAATCTATCCAACCGGTCAAAATTCTATAAACAGCTTATCTAACCAGATTTTTATCTGTAAAGTGGTAAACGCAGCTCTCTTTGTCTCCTAATATCTCATTATCTTTCATATTGCTTAGTTATTGTTCTAAATATTATTGTTTATGTTTTCTTTGATTTACCACATCGATTGGCTTATAATTAAAGCCAAAAAAATACACACGCTTTATTTTAAAACTATGATAGCAGCGGTCCCTTACCCATTATTTGAACTATTTAATGATACCTGATAATGATAACTTAATTACTAGCTTATTTATTGATATGGAAAAATTGACCGAGGTACATTTAATTAATTAATTACACCAACAATCACGAGAACACGGCACGCCCGCGTGGAATCGCTCTTTAAAAATACTAACGTGCTTGAAAGCGTTGGTATTTATTTTAGTACATAACACTAACTCGCTGCATGAGGTGCATGCAGTTCGCATGTTGTTGTTATTTTTGTGCATATTTATCAGTATTAAAAAGCTTTTTTTAAATCTTGGACGTTCACCTCCTAAGTTGGTGATAATTAGGTGATTAAAGTTAAGCCAGACGTACTACCCATCCATACATCCTCATTAGTTTTTATGTCCTCTCATATCTTCTCATTGAGAAGAGGACTGGGTCCAACAATGGGAATGTAATAAGCTGATTATTATGTACTCCTATACCACCCATAAATGTATCTAGGTACTTGTTACCACACATACAAAGTGATAGGGACACCGACGCACAAACGGTGTGCACGAAATGTTTATCGGTAATTAAAAAAAAATCTGCTTGCCCATACATTTTGAGGTGTAGATTATATTATTTTGGATACCATAATTCACTGGTAGTCTGTCTATTATTAATAAAGAAGCCTAATAAAGAAAGTAAACTTAATTTCCAATAAATCCGTTACATCACATGGCACCTGGAAGACTGGAACCCGTCTAACAACCAATAGTTGATGGTCATTTTATTTATAAGTTAATATGACACTACGATTTTTATTGCACCAAAATTAACATCATTTTGTACCTAAAAACGTAAATTATTGTTAGTAGTAGTGGTCAGGCTAATCATGAAGTATTTCGGTATCGAAAGCCTCGGTAAGATTGACAGCCACAGGCGTGTTGCTAAGGAATTCCAACCGCCATTTTTTTCTTCCGTAGCAACATTTGGACCCGTTTTGGAGGCTGGCTTGATTTGGAGTCAAACCATTTTTTAGCCCAATATGTGTGTGATGGCTCTTGAGAAAGACCGGTTCGGAATTTCGTGGTAAAAGGATTCGTCACCTAGAGTTAGCGTTACTAGGTGACTGTTAAGGTTTGAGGATTTGGTAAGGTCCTCGGGGGGTGTGGGGCTCTTTTTATGCGCCCATTTGTATTCCTACAAAACTGAATGTGTGATTGAGTTTGACTTTAGTACCTACTACTACATAGCTAGGTCCTAGGACGACCACATCAAAAACGATTTTTTTTATAGAGCCAAATCTCAGATCTCAGAAACAGCAATAATCTGAAAAGCAATTGTTATATGCTTTACAATTTTTTTTAAAAAAAACGACTTTCTGCTTGTAGTTTGTCCCACCGGGTACACTTCTGAGTATCGGGACTCTTTCGATATTTTTCTTCTTTCATCTTTATGTTATGGTTCATCCTAGTTTCAATACGAAGAAGCTTTATACATGCTTGCATTAGGACTGTTTACGTTTTATGTTCGTCGTTAAACGAGAACAGTTTTTCTAATTATAGCTGTCTTTATTTTACGATCCTGTAACTCGTTTATCGTCTGATAACGACCTTAAAGATATCAGGTTTACGCAGATCAGGTAAAGAACTCGAAGCTATTATGGGGTTATAACTTATAATCATAACCTAACTGGTTTCAATACATCTTAAAAAAAGGTTTGCGTCATTATTTGCTTGGTAATTTATGTTAAGTTTATCATTTATTGTACAATCTCCTCCGACTTGGTGGTCTGCTAAGTGATGCAAGAACGTGTTTCTGTTGAATGATACTAGTAGTACTTTTCGTACTAACAAAGAAAAATATATATTTTTGCCTTTCATGTGTCCCTCTGTTGGGCAATAGCCTCCGCTTTCCCCTTCCAGACTGCTCCATCCTGTGCGATCTCTGGCCATGTTCGCCCCGCTAACAAGATTGATCGTCACACCACCTTCGCCGTGATCTACTTCTCAAAAAGTTGTCTAGTTAAGCTCATAGCATACTTATAAGTAAGTACCGCATCCGAACGGCATAAGCTCGCCTTATTTTTACAAGCTAATCCCGATCCTAGGCGATGCAAGCGTGGCTGTGTGCATATGGGGTTTCATGGAAAGAATACAGTAAACTCACGTTGAGGTGATGCTGATCCTGAGCAGTGCTAACAACTGTGCGTTATTCTCTAAAGTTTCCACACGTCTCTATTTGACATTTAACCCATTAAATACGAACTGAGTAAATCATTTACGCATGGTTGATGTTAATTTACTTTTTGCGAGATGAAAGTCATTAGGCAGGTGATTTTTTTTTTCTTCTAAAGCTAATAATGAAACTTGTACAAAACAACAAAAACTGGAATGTAATTAACTTCGTCGTCAAACAAAGAAAATGCGCCATAATTATTAAAAGTAAATAAATAGGTAGGTAGTTGAGGCTTTTGTTTAAAACGTTCTAAGAATAATAAATAGCCTTAGTGTGATAAAATTATAATAACGCAATACGTAAACTTGATGAGACGTTTCATAATTTGAAAGAATGAACTTGTCTAACGGGTTTATATACATATACTTTTAGATATAAATCTAAACTTAATAGATTACGGGGTTTTCCCAAGAATTGTACAGAGTTACTATTCTAGATAAACTTTTGGTCCACTAGTGGTCCTGACTGTCATATTAGATCTTTGACAGTTGTTATAGGTGGGTAGGCAGTGGCCCGAAAGTCTTACAACCAGTCTTACCAAGGGGTACCGTATTACCCAGTACTGACTAGGTTGTGGAGCTCGAGATGGGGTTTGCTACGAGTCAATCGTCACTGCTGGGGTGATTGTGGAGGTTGCAAATGTGAATTGTGTCCCCTCATCCCTGCCAGAAGTGACCAGGTTAGGAACACTGTGAAAGTTTGACCCGCCCTTCGACCCGCCCCACGGTGGAAAATATCCATAGAGATTTACAAAAGTTAAAAAATGGTTAACGATGTTCCATGACTGTCGGATCAGATGGTGATTACGATTCCTTGTATGATGGTTCCTTGAAGGCCACTTTTATCCAGTAGATGAGGCACAGTTGCTCCGTGCCCGAAGGGGTCGATGGACCAGCCTGTCTTGGGTATGACGCCGAGACTCGTTTTCACCCAATGATGGCCTGAACAATATATCAGAATATTATAGTGAGATTTTCAATAAAAGATAAATATTTGCCATTGCCAGTTACCTCTGACATCTTTATTTCCATACTAATATTATAAATGCAAACTTTTTTCGTTTGTTACCTTTTCACGACTAAACGGCGGATCACATCGTAATGAAATTTGGAAGGAGATAGATTATATCCTGGCGAAGGACCTAGGCCATCTTTTGCTCACACAGATATACATCAATATTTCCACGCGGACGAAGCCTTTTTCATACGACTGACCTGTATCAACAAGGTGAAGTTTTAACGGGTAGACAATGATATGTCCTCGCTACTATAAATAGGCAACATGCCAGGCCCCTGAAGTACAGTAGTTTTAATCCAGCCCTAAAAAGTAGGCGTTTTTATCAAGTCTGCCAAGCGAGGACAACTAGGACGAGTTTCAGTCGATATTTCTTATTTTTCCAATGGCCGCGTCTGTATAATATTGCAAATAAGCTGCTTACAATTTATCCATTGACAAAAATAGAATGCAGGCGTAAGGTATCTAAATGGTTGAGGGAGAGAACCTCACGTCCCAGCCGCCGCGGAAAACGCCCCGGGCGTCGGGGGGCAACCAGTGGCCCCCGGCCACCGTAGGCGCGAGCCTGTGGACGGTGAGTAATGGGCTAGCTCACCGTCCGTCCGTCTCATGACGACAGGCCGTGTCGATGGCGCGTACGTGTTCCACGCGCGCCTCAAGGAGATGTCAGCAAACCGGAAGGGGTCCGAAAGGGCCGATGCCTGCCAGGGCTGCGGGTTGTTCGAATGAGATACCGCGGCCCTGGAACACAAAATCTAAATGGTTCCTTACACTTACTTATGACGATACGGAGAAATTGCTATACAGCTACAGAGAAGTTTAACACACGTCATGCACTACACACACACACACACACACCTAAAGCATCAAAAGCACAAATCGTATGTCACACCCACAGTACACTCACGAACAAAATCACAAACCTATCAAAACTCCACTTACTATTCTTTTTTTAAAAGCTTTTATTTATTTTTAACTTGCTATGTAGGTATGTATGTTTGTTACGGTGGAATCTTGGAGGCTAAATTAGAACCACTTCCCGATGTCCGATTGAGCTGAAATTTTGCACACACCTTTGGTTCTAGTGACAATACATTTTTTTTTTTTTTATTATTCTATAGTTCTTTAGCTATACATATAATCCCTGCTGCTGTGATTTATGTCATTAGATTAGCTCTCAATAATGTATTCGAGGTAAGGAGACCAGCAGATCCGTAGCACAGGTTTTTACTTTGTATGGGCTCCTGTCTCCCATCTTCAAACCTCATGTATCTTATATTGTGTACATATTAATATTTATGGGACAACATAAATAAATTTATTATTAATAAATAATTATTTCGTACATTTTTAAATATTTTTACAAAATCATTAAAAAAAAAACTTTTAAAAATATAAAAAAAAACTATTCAATTTATTATTATTATCGGCAACAGCTAGTTCTAAATAAACGCAATGAATCATTTTCATCAATGTTGTACCAAAGACTCTTTATCTTAAAATCTAGGTAACACAGTCAAGACTTTTTGTTGGAAAACAAATATCGTCGCGTGCTAGACCAAAATTCTAGCCGTTTGAACTGAGCAAATAACGCAATATGAGCTGATGCCTTAGTAAATAGTAGATTTACCTCCTTCCCGTTAATAAACAGTTATAGCAGTAAAAAAGTTGAACAGCTGGTTTCCGAGATCTAGCTGAACTGCACACGGGTGGGCTTGCAAAGTACCTGAGTACTTGTAAGTTGACTTTGCACTTAGCGTTCTTATTTTTTATTTTGACAAGCCGACTCACGCAACTTCGTCTGTGCCACATTATACTGTTTTCTAAACATTTTTCTTAATGAGGTTCTTTTTAGCCTTATAGCCTTCCTCGATAAATGGGCTATGCGATAGTGATATTTTTTCTATTCGAACCAGTAGTTCCCGAGAGTTCAACCAAGCAAACTAACTCTTCAGCTTTATAATATTAGTATCGATTTCTTTGCAACAGCTACAGCAAATTAGCTGTTGTTTGTAAGCATGTTGTTTTAAACTTCGTGCAATGCACCAGGAATCAGGATTTCTCATCTATGTAGGTAGATACCGGAGCAGAGAACAGCATTAACTACACCGAATAATTATGATCTTTTTTCATGGAGATTTCGGAGAGATTCGACGAAAACAGACTTAACCTCCTACCGTCCTACTTGCTGTTATGGATTTTGGAGGCTTTAAACGAAAATAAGTAGGTACTCTAAATGAAAATTCTTCTATAAATTCCAAAAAAGCAACTTACAAAGTTCGATTATCTTAGGGAATACCTAATTACCAATTTCGAACAAGGAAATTGCTAATTAACACAATCTTACTGTCTGCAGATATTAATTTGTCGATAACGTGCATAATGAGTGCTAAGAATATCTAATTATTAATTACACAATTATCTATTTTTAGTAAAAACACGAGGTTAGTAAACAAAATTATCACTAGCGAGATATAATTAGAATTTCAGCATGAATTTACGTAGATAAGTAAGTAGGAAGTAATATCATACGTTTTAACAATGATTTAGGTGTAGCAACTTATTAAAATTATTTTGTTTTATATTTTTAAACAGTCCCTGCTGAGGTAAATTGCGCCCCTGTAGTCATCGAAGGGAATCTTAGGGTCAGTTCACACCGAGACGCGACGCAACGTGACGCTGCGCGCACACTTTTAAAGAGCGATTCAAAATATAACTCTATTTTCTACACGAAAAGATAACCATTTCGTTGTGAGAATTGAGAATACGTTGCGCCGCGCTGCGTCGAGCGGCCTCGTGAGGTAGATTTCAGTAGAAATCAGAATACGTTGCGCCATGCAGCGCTGCGCCGCGCTGCGCAGCGCGGCGTAGAGCGACGCAGCGCGAAATTACTGGCCTCTTCAAGTATCGTCGCGTCGCGTCGCGTCTCGGTGTGAACTGACCCTTAGGCAGAGGGGTACCGTGTCTCCAATATTAGGTACATCCACTTCTTGCCAATTATGTGTAATTCAAGTCCCTATAGTGGGAGACTACCCGCGCAACTTCGTCTGCGTCACATTTTGCCCGTGTTCGCAACATTTTTCATTGCTGCTCCGTTCCTATTGGTCGTAGATGTCGTGATGATATAGCCTATAGCCTTCCGAGAAATGGGCTACCTAACAGAAATATTTTTTCAAATCGGACCTGTAGTTTCTGAGATTAGCGCGTTCAAGCAAACAAACTCTTCAGCTTTATTATTAGTATTAGATAACCAATTGCTGTCAACAGGGCACAAATCGAGACTCTGATAACTATGATGTTTATTTTGCAAATAGGTTTTTACAAACACTTTTACACGTCATTTTTTTTTAAACTAGATGGGGCCGGTGTTTCGTACCTGACTACTCTGAGAAGAAACAGCCGAAACAAACTCAGAGGTTCTCTGTTAACTTGTTGCTCTTTTAAAGTCCAGACATTGCTCAATTTACATGAGGACTATGCAGATTAGTGTCTGAGATGGTCTTTTGAAGAAAGAACCACACAGATTTGAGTGGACCTGTCCAGTCAGTGCAAGCATTTGTCAGTTATCGATATCATCATCTTCCTGTCCTTATCCCAAGTAACTTAGGGTCGGTAGAACACATTTTTTTTCTTCCATTCTCTTCTGTCAACTGTCACGCTATCATTAACTCCTTTTTCTTTCATATCATTCCTCACACAATTAATCCATCGAATCGTTAGAAATTCCTGATACGAGTAGATGAACCTTTGCTTGACTTGGGAATCGAATTTGAGGCCCTATGCTCTGCTGCAGCGGTTGCAACCACTAGACCAAAGATGTTTATTTCATTTTCTGTCAGTGAATAACATAACAAGTAGGCAGTTACTACTGCAACCCGTTTTATTTAAGTGCTCGAAGATAATAATCTTGTATGTTACTTAGCGCTTGGAAAATAACTGAGTGGCTTACAAGTGCAGTAAGAACTGTCGCTATGCTAGTTTTCTAATAAAATTATGTAATTTATGATATTGTTAGCATTTATGTTGTTTTGCATGGACGAGCTACATTTCCCTTGAGAGCTGTAATTGTTCTACCTAATCGTATGGGCACTGATCGCCAGTGCTCACCACCAGTACCCACTTGAAAGTTTTTTTCTGTATACATGTTTTTTTTTTCTAGAGGGTACTTCTTGATACAATGAGATATCCGCATAAAGTGGTTTTGTATGGCTTGATTGGTCGCCATGCGTGGAAGTGTACCTTAGAGAATAGTCAACACAGGCCGTCAGTGTCAGCGGTTCGTAGACATAATGAGTATTTGTATGGTACGTCCAGGTACGGGAAAAGAGCTCGTGGAAGGAATTGGGGCAGGCCTTTGCCCAGCAGAGGGTCAGTACAGCATAGCAAAAACTGAACGAAAGGAAAATAATCTAAAAAGTTTCGAAATAAATCTGTACAAATAAATAAAATTTAAGTGACATATTATGAAAGTATGCACTGTAAGTGGCACTTATAACCACAAAACCTTTTTTTTGTGTCTCTCGGTTAGTCTGTGTCTGTTAATCTGTTTGTTCCGACTAATCTCCGAAACGGCTGGATCGGCATTGACGGGACTGGCTGATGTTATAAAGAGTAAAGGAGGGAAATTATGCTTCTTTTATTTTAGAAAAGGGTGCCGTCCAAAAAAAAAGAAGAAAACAAAATCAGATTCAAGTAGGAAATTAATAATTCTATAATAATATAACGCGGAATATTTTTTTTTTTAACCGGTTATGTACCTCTTACTGACTCTTGCCACTAAGGGTCAGTTCACACCGAGACGCGACGCGACGTGACGCTGCGCGCACACTTTTAAAGAGCGATTCAAAATATAACTTTATTTTCTACACGAAAAGATACACATTTCGTTGTGAGAATTCAGAATACGTTGCGCCACGCAGGGCTGCGCCGCGCGACGCCTCGCGGCGTAGAGCGACGCAGCGCGAAATCACTAGCCTCTTCAAGTATCGTCGCGTCGCGTCGCGTCTCGGTGTGAACTGACCCTAACTATTTAAAGAGTTGGTGTAAAGACTGTACCATTGTGCAAAACTATGAAGTTAGGAGGTTAAGTCGATGACAGGCCGCCGACCGACAATTGTCTATGAGGCCAGACTATAGGCAGGTAGATAGATACGGCACTCAAAGCACTATGAAATCGCGACATAAACATTACGTGGCTGTTTAAATATTTAAGTATGTTCCCTAATGGTTAACCCAGCAAGTAATTAAAGCTGCTGGAACAGTTTTTCCAGTATCATGAATAATCCACTGTAAAATAAAGTCACATTAATGTCTGCCCAGTTCTATCCTACAGCTAGTAAGTACTATGACCGGGACGAGCCTGGACAGTCTCAGTACATTGCTCTAATTTATCGTGACAAAGGTTAGCGGGTTAACCTAACCCCCCAGAGCCACGGTGCCGGCCGGTGCGTGCGTTCGACTTGCCACCGGCCGCCGCGAGTTGCGCACTGGTCGTAACCACCACTGCGCATGTCTAGCCCGGCTGACCGCCGACTAACGTCGCTTAAATCTCTAGAACATTCGCGAAGCCCAACGCCCTGACGTCAGCTTACGTCACAATGCCGTCTGCCAGCGAAGCCTGCTACATATCAGAAAAAATACATCTAATCTACATAATAAACACACTAACTACGTATTTATACGCCGCGCCGATGTCGCAACTATCATATTGGTTATTTGACTTTGACCATTCTGCAAACATTTTTCGAATATCAATTAAATACCCACTTAAAACAAATGAATTTTGGAGTCAATAATCACTGGGCACGCAGCCAACTAGAAGTAATTTTCCCTCTTCTGTTAACCGTAGCCAGTATCAGTTAATTATCAAGAACAGTTAACGATGAGATAAAGTGGGAGGTGGTACGATCATACGATGTTGTAGACTCATTTGATTGCGTTTCACCGAGAGACTTATTATTCCGAAACAAGGTTTCGTTCTACATCCAAGTTGGTTGGACGTTGGTTGTTAAATGCGTCTACTTACAACTTTTTACTAATGGCAAAACCAGTTTAACCTGATCTTTCCAGTCCAAGGCAACGGCATGCACTGTGCGGATGGGATGAACGGAGGGAGAACGAAAACGAAAAAGATATTGTTGCATTTCCATTTACGAGAAGCTTTCAGAACAATTACTTAGTAATTGATTCCTGTTGTTTAACATTTTTTCTGTATTAAGTAACCTAAGTTGCGTTCTGCGTACATTCCTTCTTGGACCGGCTCGATACTCGATACGAGAAGTCGAGTACTCGTATCGCATGCAACGCACACCGCTGCTGCATTGCGTAAACCTCAGCTGACGAAGGCCGACATACGGAAACTTTGCTTGAATCGCAAATTGCTGCTAATTTTGTAGACTCGCGCACCTATTAGGCTAGCTCAGAAGTCAGAAGTAGTATTCTTTCACTACTACGGCGTAGGTATTTATATGCTCATCTTATTTCTTAACAATTTGATTGTGTTTACTACTTAACATTGGTCTGGTTACTCCAAGTTTTCCTCGTACACTTGACATTGTACCCGTGAGACGCCCACCTATTTCATAAACATACAGCAATAGAATAAAGAATAGCCGAAACGTCCTCGTGACTCGTGACATTCAGAATTGTTACCGACGACAAAACGTTTCAAGTTTTGATGTTACATTATTGGAATACTATTTCTTCGTAAGTAGGAAAGTACGGTGCGCGTCAAACGTTTCAATTAATACGACATTGACCGATAAACTTCGGTTTACCTTAACAATTTCCGTGCAATATTTATCTTACATTATGTAGGTAAGTATGTCGTTTTCACAAAACATAACAATAACTGCTTAAAATATGGCAGTAATTTTGAACTTCATCTGAAAAGTAATTAAATTACCCTTGAAAAAGTTGGCGCATTTGCGGGTTAAAATTTTAAATAGTTATGTAGAGTTTTGTCGAGTGTGACTGCACTGACAAATATTGACTTCAGGTTTCTGCCTAACCTTCGGAATTTCCAAGCAGGTCTCCATAAAAATACTTGTTTTTGTTGTTCAATCATACGAAAATAGTGTAAATTCAATTCTAGAAGGCAATTAAGCGACCCATTATATTCTAAGTCGAAAATACTTGCAATAATCCCGTTGGTTTAGCCACAGTAACGTAACCAGTTTCTCGTTTTTGCTAAATAAATTGAAATAACTAACGCCAAATCTAATGTAAATTAGATGATAATATTAGCTAACAGCCGGCTAAAAATAATATGCAATTTCTTACAACGCAAGGCCAAGACGACTCTTTTGGTTTCAACTGCAACAGCTACGGGCGGTTGCAGTAGCATTTGAAATTGCATATAATATAGGTAAGTATGAAAAAGTTGTTACATATTGCTAATATTTATAGAACTGTATAAACCGGCTGGAATCCAAGAAACGTTAGTTTGTTTATATTCTGTTTGCCCTGTTGACGTAAATGTCAATTCTGCAGAAGGCAGCCGAATGAAGTTCACATCAACAGTTTTGCATTATTGCTGTGTCAACACAGCAAGCCTCTTCAGGTCAAAACAAACAAAACACAGGGACTTTGACCTTACTTTTTAGTAGGTAGATACATTTGTGTCAGCTTTTCAAATCGAGTTGTTAAGACATTACAGGGCATTTGATTATAATTAATAGGTATTTTAGAGGTAACCAGAGGTAAGGCAATATAGTATGTACATACTTAGAATTATATTAAACCTCGTTTTTTTTTTACCATATAGGGACTTGAACTTTATGGTATCCCAAAACTTTATGGGGCTTAAGCACGAACTTGAGTGAGAAAGAATGTTACTTATAATTAACGTGAAATCTCTCAATGTTTGACGTGCAGGTTATCCTAATCGTAATGAGAATAAAAAAACAAAGTCATATTCTAGCCGAGTTGTTTTGGCTTTCGCCAGATTTCTTTGTCAGACATTGACTCATATATTCCAGGGATTCAAATGTTTCAGCGTAAAAAAGAAGTTAAGTAGGCAATCTATTTTCGACTTCTTTAATCATTTTGGTGTCTTTGTCTACTGGAATGTTTTTGTTCCGAATCCCCTTTGAATGTGTGTATTGTAATATTGTGTCAGACAATTAGGTTGCTTCACCTTCATAATTGATGCGAAACGTGTGACAAGATACGATTGAGCACGATACACAGACAACTTATCAGTCGCCTTTTATCTCCTAAAGATATAGAACTGCTGTTCTTGAAACTATTGTAACACTTTCTGTAATGTATCGTTATAACATTCAGGACACGACTCTTGTAAATTCTCTCCCCTTTGCAAACTGTGGGGTGGAAATTCTGTATCGACCGCTTTACGAGGGTTCCCAGAAACCCGTTTCATTTCTGAGGTATCTTTACTTCGTGTAGGTATATTCGCGTTCCCTTAGCAGTATTTAAAATCGGTGGTAAAAACGAACGAACATCAAACTCTTTAGTAAAATAGTGAAGCGCAGAACCGTTCGAACAGTCCGTACAATTTGCAATATCCTGGCTGGAACCATTTGATGGAAATCGAGGCATTTATTGCAGACTTCTAACTGGAACATATTTATGTATATGATGACCATGTCAAATGGCAGCAGATTATGTTTCAAGGGCAGATCAATTCTAGAGGCTGTTGCTATCTGTCTGTAAGAGTTTTAGATTACTACCGGCAGTAAAAATTGAGACGAGTCTGTGTATGTTTGTCTTGTCTCTCGTCGATTATCACAGTGGCGTAACACTGTGATAATGGACAGAGACAAGACCACCGCAGAATGTTAATAAATCACTATAACTTAGCTTTACAGACAAGGAATGTCGGTAGATTATGTCCTCATTCATGTCTATCACAGGTATACACAGGCTAGGTATGTCGAATGATCCCACGGCTTTCATACCGTTCCGTGCTATGCCGAGACACTGCAGACGTTTAGAGCCAACTCGAAATCGATTTCTAGCAGAGCAAGCCAGACCAGTTTATTCAGTTCAAGGGCGCTTTTGCCCTATATATGCGATAGTTTTGTACACGCAAATATTAATGACCCAGCATTCCTGCATATCGTAAGTCTGCACGATATGGATATATTTTTATGGCGAACCCAGGTTTTATGAGCTGTTAAAATTTTATCGATACCGGCCAGGTTCATGATTATGCGAATGAAGATTCGATCGAGTCAAATGAGCTTTTTGTCTGCCGTGATGGCCTTTTCAACGGGACATCCTTTGGTTATTTTAGTCTGTAGACAGTTAAAGTTAAGTAAGTTAAGACAGTTACACCTTGCATGACCTCGACTAGTTAATGGGCATTCTGTTGAAATAGTTTCAAAACTATAATTTAATCACGACATGTTTATAGGTAGGTATTATAGTAAAAATATGACAAGGTAGGTACCAACTATTTCATTTCACATCTGCTACTATAGCCGATGAGAAATCTATTAATATTCTGTGTGCCTCTAATTTAACTAACCGCTAAGGTACGTTTGTTTGTTAGTGTGTGTGTGCGTGATTGTGTCTATTGTTCATCATGTGAGGCAATTCAAAGGTTGCATGAAAAAGAAACTAAGAAATAATTAAAAATTTAATTTATTAAATAACCTTTAACTTACTGAGAATCCCTTACACGCCGAGCCCAATAACCTATATGTACAGTTCGGCCCGCTTACTCTATATGTACAGCACGTGCAGGACAGGCTTCAATCAATCACAGGAATATTATGTAGTGTGCCCTAAACCGGTGCGCCGACTTCTTCTTGGTAGGATCTCGTGAGGTGCGCTGCGGCGGCCGTCAGCGAGCGGAGGGAGCGGCGTAGACCGCGGAGGTGCCGCCGGCACGCGGCAGCTGCCCGCGCGGCTGACTCCCGCTCGTCCTCTCCCTCGATGCCAGAGTCTCCCGCCGCACTCGACGCGTCACTCTCCGTGTCGCTGAGGTCCGACACCCGCCTGCCTCGCTCCACGTGCTCCTCTGTGTCTCCGCTCGACCAGAGCAGCTCAGTCTTCAAATCGTTCAGCATGGCGAACATGTTGAACGGGTCATCGTCACCCTCCTGTGGCAAGTTCATAAGCCGGCTGGGCACAAGCACAGTCTCATCCATGACGTTCACCATTTTGACGAACTTCTCCATGTCATTCAGTATGCTCTGCTTTGAAAACTCTGTGTTATCATTACGGGCAATTTTGCGCAGGGTGTTCCTGTAACAATGACAAAGATAACATTAGCAACATGACACAAATTATTATAATGGTAAGTATGAGATAAGTTAAGAATTAACTTGACCCTAATTACAGGCTAAAATCAGTGTCGGACAGCAAGAATGATTACATAGTGATTTAATGAAAATTACCTAAGTATATATAAAACATTACTGGAAAAATCTATTTCTGTAGCTTATCATGGCTATAGATAGATTCTAGGATATCTTTAATTCATGACTGTTTATAAGGAGATAGTATGATTATTTATCCTTCCCATTTCCATTTATTGCTTTTGTGGTTACCCCAAACGCAGCTTTAAAATATTTTATTGAGTTTAAAATTAATATCATGTAAACTGGTTTTAAATTACCCAGCATTCATCAATTATATTGTAAACTTTTAGAAGGTACTACTTGAACCATTTCAAAAACATAAAATCTGACTACCTCCTGAATCAATTTGACCAATTTCAGTACAAAGGGACCATCAAAATCTGCCTTATGAAACACTATTTGGTGAAAGTAACAAACAACAGTACAAGTTAATAAGTGGGAGAAGACATTCAACAGCCACAATCATTTAACAGCGCTTCAGGAGAATCACCAAATGGCTTCTTTCAATTAGCAGCTATGAATGGATCTGTAGTATAAAAGATATTATAACAACTGTTTACATATTACATCATCTACATTCACTTGTATATGATTCACATTCATCTCACATTCACAAAACTGGTCAGTTGAAGTTGAAACCAGGAGGTTGAGGTTATAATACCCACCCATTTTGCATACTTGATCATTTTAAATAAATTACAGATAAAGTATTTGATACTAAATGTGTTGTATGATGAAATTCCTTGTACAGAACAGGATACAGTTAACATTCAAAAGAGGAAACAACATGGAGTACTGGCAGGGTATTTCCAAAATGGAGGTTAGGCTGTGTTAGCATTCTGGGCCTTTGCTTTATTGTGTAGCATTAAAAAAAAAGAGAATTGGTCTGAATTGACAAGGTTAATATTTTAATAAGTTTTCAAGACCATGTATTAAAATAAATGAATGTTTAAAACTATGCATGCCACAGCACTCAATCTCTTTGGCTTCCAAGCTCTTTGCCCTCATAATTTTACATAGAATAGGAGACTGGCTGTATGCTAACATACTTTGGTGACATAACAAATATTGAATTGAATAAAACATGAGGCTCAAGAATTCGGTATGACCTGAACCTTGAATAATACAGACAATACGGTTGCAAGTTCGATGATAACATATTCATCAGATCATGTACTTGTAACAGAGCCTTGATTCTAACAGATATCAAATGATTATATCTATGAAGTCACTTCAATATTTTCTGAGTCACACTCCGACACCGCGCACGCCCAGAACACAGGATAACCTCATCGATGAAACTATTAAGGCCTAACTGCTCTCGGAAATGCCACACAACACCACCGGCACAATTGGCAAATTCTGGAATTTGTTGAGAAATGACTCGTCAGCAATGTGAAAGGTGGCCAAAACGCAACCTTAGCAAAAATCTTTCCAATACGATGTTTAACTGCCACGCATCATTTTGAAATGTTAGCGTCACCCAAACTCCAAAATGCACCACAGCCGCTTTGGACTTTTGGAGATAGGGCACAGGGCCACATGCAAGGGGCATGCATCAAAGCCGTGCCCATCGGTCACGGTAAAATTGTAAATGAACACTGCTCCGTACCTGCTATTCTCCAATTTGCTCGATATATCAGTGTTGAAAGACATTTTCTCGTGTTATTTAACAATATTTAAATATCACTGAACACACACGCCCCAATTTTTTGTGATGTCACTATAAAATTGACGTTTACGCGGCTTGCGAAACAACGCGAACTGAATTAAAATGACGGACTCCGACAAGCACCCGCACGCTACGGAGAGGTTTGACGTTTTGCTAGAGGTGGGGAGCGAACTCGTATTTATATGACACGATCATACGATGCGGGGGAAGCGAACTTTGAATTTTATCAGTGTAGGTATTATGGAATAACTAACTAATGATATGAATTTAATCGGTGTTATTAAACACTACAAATGAAATAAATAGTTCTATTGTTTTGGCGCACAGTTGAGACCATGTTTCTGTCAAGAAAACAATATCTGCTTGAGAATACTCAGGTCGGCCGGGCGCGTCCCACAAATGTCACACCACATACAGAGCCGGTGATTGGTTGGTCCGAGCCCCAGTCTTTTTTTCATTGGCTTGATAGTTTGGTGCTTTGCGCGGGAATTTTGAAATTTGGCCCGAGAAATGCTCAATGTTAAAACAACGTTAAAATTACATTTTTTCTTTAATTCTGCCAGATACTTCGGTTATTATTATTAAGCACTAATATATTTTGAAATAAAACATGCTATATTTATTTTAATTTCGGTTTTTTCAACATGGTTACAAACCACTGAATAAACATGGGTACCTACCTACTTTCTTTCAGTAAATAAGGTGAAAGGTCTGTAAGAATATACTTTACTTATTGTATGCTAAGTGTTGAATTGATTGTCCCTATTTACTTACGTACATAAAGCCATATTAAACGTCGGAATATTCATGTTAAATAAGTGCCTATTGATTTCGCATTAAAAATGCTGGATTTACGTAATTTAAAATAAACCTACAGTAGGTACTTACCTATGTTATTAATAAACTGGGAGCACAGAATTTTTTACCATTCCGATAGGTTTTTTAATTTAACTGTTGCTGTTTCAGTTTGGGACCATGGTCATGTCATGACCACATAGGTAGACAATATACATGTAGATAACAAGTGCTAGATAGAATAAAAACTTCTTGATCAGTTGGTGCGGGAGTTGAACTCTCGTCCTAACTAAATATTAGACTCAAACAGTCAGCTGCATCTATTTGTATCGCACGAAAGATCTTGAAAGTGCATTGTAAACCTAAGTAGACAGCTAGTGTTGCTGGCGCATAAAACAAATAGTAGATAATTACAATATCGCTATAGTATAAGTATAGCAAATTAGCAATCCATATCACGTACTTTCACGACGAAATAAACTCCAGATATGGTTTGTCTTTAAAGGGTTAATATTTTAGGAAACAACAAAGAAAGGGGGACCAATAAGATACGTTTATTAATTTACAGGTGGCGGGTTGCATGATGCTGGCTGGCAGCCATTGGTATAACAGTGAAGGCCTTTGTGTACTTGGTTATTTTTCAGATTTTCTTCTAATGATGAGAGATGTTATTGTGTTATTAAGATAAATATCAAACTTATTTATTTGCCCTAAACAGCCAAAATATGATTTACGTGGGAACCACCAAGTTGTACAACTGGTTTTTACCTGTATTTTATGCAAATTGATTCTTAAAAAAAATTGTGTGTAAGAAGACACCTACTAACAGAAAAAAGAAACAATTTTCTGCTTACAACATATTCAACTAATATATAAAATTAGCATTGTTTATAGCGACTTTAATTAACTTTTCACATCCTGAAACACCTAATAACAGACTGAGTTACTTCCAATTACAAAGTACCTATCCCTATTTCGTATCCGACGTCATAGAATTATTCATCATCATAGGTAAAACTCATATTTTCATAGGTTATTCAAGAAAACGGTAAAGTTATCCTCTACCTATAAACGAATAATTTAAAAAGTTTCGTTCTCAAAGTTTCAACTGTCAAGTCTCAAGTTTTTATCAGTCACTTCAAACCTGTAGAGTCCTTCAGGAATTCTAGGAATTCCCGTAATATTATTATTAGAACTCAAACTAAAAGGCCAACTGTTTTTATTTCCTGTTACTGTTATATTTAATAACAGTCACGTCAAATCCACGCATATTTCTTTGATTGGTCACATGAAAACATTTGAACGTCGAACGATGTGATAAGGCCATATCATTTTTGGCTTTGCCCAGATCAAGTTAAAGTGACCTAAGTAGATATAGGTAGGAAGAATGACTAATATCATGTTTTTACAAGTGTGGTTGGCAAAAAAAGTGTTTAGATATGTTTGCTTTCAAATGATAAATCACATCATTTGCATTAAAATATTTAACTAGTTATTAAGCATGTATCCTCTATCAATAAAACTAATTTGCCATTGACCTACGGAACCTGTTTTTGTAATCAATCTCAATAGACATTTACATGGTCATTAGCCCTGTTTTGTTACCTGACATTATTAATATGAATGCTGACTAAAATCACGAAACAAAGCAACACCTAATAATGCTTTCAGCTTTTCGTTAATTTTCTGACGTTACAAGAAGTCAGAAAACAAAAACATTTTGTGTACGTCATGTCGACGCCCACAAATCAAAATATTATTCGATTCCTAGTTTTAGAGTTAAAAGTTGCATCAGATTATGTTTTTATCGATATCGGAATCGCCTGAACATAGCAAATGTGTCGTACGCAATGCTAAAACGAGCGCTCTCCTCTTCAGTAATAAAGCCTGGATTAGTTTATAGACTGTTTGGCTAGCTACTGACGTCGCCAATCTATTTATTATTTGCATCCATTACGCATCACGCGTGCGATATGTGGCGTTATGATGCTCATAAGAAAATGTGACCAACGATGACGGAAAATGTAGATCCATCTGACGCATTTAGGCAGGCTTTCCTGTTTTTAAAACGTGACAGTCTATTTCCTCAGTTCCCAGTAGATATTTTAAAATTTTGGTAACTTTACTAAGCATTCGGATTTTTCTGGGCAGATATAGATCAATGTAGTAGAACCAGACTCGTTCTGCTACGTTTTGAAATTCTCTAACCAGCCAAATGGCTCGTGCCATGATTATGTTATTTGCTGCGGTTTTTACGCAAACCAAAGCTCGGTTGTGCGTCATGAGAAGTTTTGTTAGCCACAGTAGAAACATTTCTTTTACAGTTTCCTTATTTCTTCATCGTTTCCTTGTTATCAACGTGATGAAACAATGAGCCGTACACCAATGTGTGCTAAGAATGCTATTTATATCTGACACAAATTCGCCCAGAGACACAATCAACTACTTACGCAAAAAAATATTTGTATTGCTTAAAGAAGTAACTATCAGGGCTGTTGTCAATAATGTCAAGTCAACATGTTGTTAATTCGTTGGGGGTCAGGTTACCCAGGTTATCTGTATAACATGTCACGCCAAGATCGCATGCACGACACACCCACTGTGCGTCATGTGAACATTATGAGCTCAGTACTGTAAAACACGTTGTATGCACATGATTAGAAATCCAACAGAGACTCAGCTTCAACAATCTCGCTGAAATAAGCATAGCACAGTATGCGTGATGATGTTTACTACATTCACTTACAACTCTTTCATAAAAATGCCGTAAGGCTATGGATTTCCGCGTCGACAATTGTGGGGAGATCCTAAGACGTCACGCATCTTTTTTTCACATGCTTAACCCAAAATAATGGAGAAGATTATCTATTGCAATTCTCAGAACTATTTTATTTTATTGTATCAGCTTGTTATAAATAATATAATGGCTTTCGAAGTACAGTTCAACGGGGGACCTACTCAATAATATTATAACTAGTTGATCTCGAAGTTGCTGAAGTAGACAACTGTAATAAAGTACTTAGCCTTCCTTGACTTGCCTGAAGCCTTCGATACAGTTTATAAGTGTGTTGTACTGAAGAAGATGGAAGTTTTCTATACTAGGTTGAAATCTCGAGTTGTTTTAGACGAAACTCATAAACCAAACAAGACTAGAGATCATATGGATGATAATTTAGTATGTTACTTAGATATGCTAGCCTAAACCATGGAGTGCTTCAGGCAGGGAAGTATCCTTTGGCCGATCCTATTTATAGAATATCGAAGTGTAGCTTGATCTTTCTGTTACACTATCCACTCAATGCTCTTGCGTTATGCCCATAACGCTCATGTGATAAGCAGTTTATATTTGCATAATAATTCTGGTCAGATTAGTATAATGATCGTCTATAATGAGTTGAATGAAACATCTAATACTTATTATTAGAGCCAGCAAATCCGAGCGTAATGATTAGTATTATGATGCCGATCGATATACTTTCTACGTGTGTTATTGCACCCGTGCATTGTTTGTAAATGTATTCTGTTGCCTGTTGGGTATGTAACGAGTTGCATTTCGATGTATAGGTAGTGGCGCGGGCGGACAAAGGCTATTTTCAACAAAGAATGTTCGTCTGTAGGTAGGTACGAGTTTGCTGAACTGAAACGGGGTTCTGTTCTGTTTGTCAGTTGAAATTTGAGTCAGTGAGTTGGCGACACTAATGTTGTCAGGGCATTTCAGAGACTGCAGATTGTTAGTAGGTAATTTCGCTTTACCTCAGAACACAGTCACCCCACGGGTACAGGTCAAAGAGTCTTGCATAATGATTATCATCACTGCAGAAGGCTAGTAGTTAAACTTGTCGTTGTGTACCTTATCTAACGTGAACTGGAGATCAATCGGGACTTTACCACTTTTTTTCACTGATGCGAAAAAAACAAGCTTTGCAACTCATATTGAAATAATATTATTTAAGTTCAAATATTAACTTTATTTTGTATCATAGGATAGGAGCAAACTGCGAGAGTAATAAAATTCTGCAGTATAAAAGTCAATTTTCCTCAACATAATTTTACAGCCTTAAAACAATATTTAAACTAAATCATACGATGTTTTAATTACGATGGATTATTTATTAAGAAATTTAAAAATCTAGACTTCTTACGAGAAGAAGGCTTCCAACTACACATTTAAGTTTAAGCACTTAATTTAGGTTTTTTTTTTTTTTAATTTGTTACTTTGTAACACCTTTTCGACGTGTGTTTAGACGTGTTTTCGAATCTCAAGCCCTGTCCCAAGAAGTTATTATGGCAACGAGTTATTTATCTCGTTGGTGTGTAAATGCATAATAAGCAATAAGTAAAATAAGCAATTTATCAATTTTATTAATAATCAAGAACTTGATTATTTTAATGTTATATGATATAATGTAAGGACTATGCCTGAAATAAATGAATTAATAATGACTAGAACACCAATACAAAATAATAGACTCAATAGTGCCTTAATACAAATATAATCCCGAAACTGCGCTAGGAACCGCTTCAACTAAATTATATTTTGACAGAGGTATTTTTACCGCCCGAACGATCCATTTTAATAGACCGGACATCACATTTACAAAACAAACAAAACTGGATACCTACACACAATTTACAAAGTACAATAGCGGAAAAACTATCTAAGTATATTGAATTAAAAGATGAGATAACGCGACTTGGCATCTGCAAAAAGTAACCATATTTCCTATAGTGTTGTCCACCACAGGAGTGATTCCAAAACAACTTCAATAGTCCCTTACTTCCGTGCCCTCTACCACCTACCACATGCTGCAAAAAGCAGTGATATTAAACACGTGCGGACTGGTGGGGAAGTTCCTCCAATGTGAATCAGACGACCCGAACATCTTCACTCAAACACACCCTCATCTTTCATTCAACCTACAGCACAGAACCGTGTTGTATCTATTTCTAAAGCTTCAACTCTTAACCCAGCTGATAACCACTTGGCTTAGGCCCTTGCTATCAGCACTTCCTGGCTAGCCGGAGGAACAAAACGGTCAAAATAATAATAATAAAATTAGGCGATTTATCAATTTTATTGTTTGTTTACATGCACACATTTTCTATGGAATCATTCCGTAAACTTAGATTGCTAATGACGTTAATAAACCGTTTCTGCTAGATTGTGAATTTATTTATCTAGAATCCAATAAATAATATGCATTCTAGTTAGCTATAACCGTGATTATTTCTACATCTACATTTAGATTTATCTAATTTTAGAACAGCTATTACATCATGAAAATGTTTAGAAAATATTATATTTTCAAATCTCTTTTTGCGTATGTTTGAACTAAATACATTTTCATACACACGATACATTATGGCTAACTATGTATTGAATTCTATTGACACGTGTAGATCGTACATACAATAGAGCAGGTCAGGGTTGGACACTTTGCCAAGAAAATATTCTGAACCGCTCTAGATATTATGCTTCAAAACACATTACACATAAGTCATAGTTCTGTGAACATTTATTAGAACGCGGTCGTGTATCTTTTGACATCTTCAAATATCACATCAGCCCAGTCTGAGGAACAGTTTCTAGTCCTATTCTTTACCGAGGCATCTGGCAAGAAGCATCTTTACAGGGTGGAATTCTGTACCCCCAACCATAGACATTTTACATCGGTAATTTAAAAAGAAAGCCGGCCAAGTGCGAGTCGGACTCGCGCACGAAGGGTTCCGTACCATTATTTATGAAAACGAGCAGAAAAATCACTTTTTGTATGGGAGCCCCCTTAAATATTTGTTTTATTCTATTTTCAGTATTTTTTGTTATAACGGCAACAGAAATACATAATCTGTAGAAATTTCAACAGGCTAACTATCACGGTTCATGAGATACAGCCTGGTGACAGACGGACGGACCGACGGACGGATAGATTGCGAAGTCTCAGTAATAGGGTCCCGTTTTACCCTTTGGGTACGGAACCCAAAAAAAAAGCTGTTCCTTACATTTGGGTATTGCAATTTTGTAGGAAACAGCTATTTTATTTTAAACTAGCTGTCCCGCGCAACTTCGTCTGCGTCACATTTTCCCCGTTTTTCGCAACATTTTTCATTGCTGCTCCGCTTCTATTGGTCGTAGCGTGATGATATATAGCCTATGTCCTTCCTCAGGTTGAAATCTATCTTCTTGCCAAATTTCATTTAGATTCGATCAGCCGTTTAGTCGTGAAAAGGTAACAAACAAACTTACTTTCGCATTTATAATATTAGTTAGGATTAGGATTATCGATGAATTATTTCTATATGTGGGGGCATATCAGAACGCTGACGTACTGAATACGTGGTTGCAGTGTGTGTGTCGTTGTCCCTTCTATCCTTTAAAGGCACGACGAGATCTTCCTCTCTGTCAATATTATGTGGCAAGTTTTTTTTAAATCTCGATGCCTCAAATAACTGACCTACACCCGGATGGTGTGTGGGTATACACTTTCCTATCTATGAGCTCTTTGGCAGACATCTAGTTATACCGACGTGAATTAAACCTTTTCAACGCATTTAAATCTAAGAGGGTAATACCGTGGTACTGTTAACCGCATGTCTATAAATATTAATGAAAACCATGCGATCATACATGTGGTCATGTGTATCGGTTTGGAAGTAATGCTGACTGTTCCTACTCTGCTACTGCTGGCATAGAAAGTATGTGATTGGCTACTGGCTATTCTATTACATGTTATACTTAACCGTCATTAAGTTTAGATACTCGTATGACTAGAAAGAAGGCAGGCAAACCTCTTTATCATCACGGTTGCTGAGCAGGTTATCGCTATCAACTATTATATTGCTTCATAGGGAATTGTATCCAATAAAACTACTAATAGGTATTTATTTACTATCCGATAATATTGTTATCTTCGATGATATCACTGTTGCGTTGCTATCCTCGACTAAGTGCTGCTCATGTCCTCGTTTTTAAGCTTACCACCTAAGTTCACATGTTGAAATTTAGAATGCATGAATATGGAGGAGACAGCTCCTGACCTACTGCAGTGACTGCCAAATATGTGTGACAGACGATTAGCCAGCGGTTATGGTGTGGCTGCCTGTCCCTAGGATATATTTCCTGCAGATGTGACATAACAATGTCGTGTGACGTGTTTTCTGATTTCCTGGTTACCTCATGATGTTTTCCTTTACCATTTTCGGAGCAATGATGATAATAGAAAGTGCGAGCTTGTGTTAGAATAGAACTTAAGAACTGGCAAAGGCAATGACTCCGAGTCTATCAAGTTCTCTTTAAGTCTGTCAACGAAGATACGGGCCCGTCCAAAAGTAGCTCGATACTGCGAAATAAACTCTACTCCGTATTATTTTCAGATTCATAAGTTTTGAACATACATGAGGAGTGGGGACAACCGTCCAATCATGTTGTCATTTATTTTAAGTTATGCCTCCTAAATAAGATTAGGTCCAAAAGTTATACTGAGTAGGAAACACCCGTAACTTCGGTCGAAACTATGAGTTTCGTGGTCAGAGCGTAGACCTTCGTCTGCTAGACGAAAGGCAAGACCTTCACGAGGTCTACGCTCTAGACTCTAACGTGAAGAGAGAGAACAGTGGTGGTCTAGAGTTTAGACCACCACTGGTCTCTTAAAGTATTTCGCGGTTCCCATAAATTAATGGTCTTCAGTCGACAGACGACCAGGCTCGTTAGATGAGGAATATAACTAGGAGAGTATAAACTGGTTTGGTGGCAAGTTGAATCAATCTTGCGCATCATCATTCGATATTTGTCTAAATTCTGTTAAAATGATAATGTGATAATGAAAAATAATAACGAATGAAAAAAAATATTCATTAGTTGCTATTTGCTACTATCAACACGCAATATAAACATTTCTATATAAGTAGGTATTTACATCATTTTTGTACGATCGTCACGATTTGTGAAAATGTCGATACAAGGTCTTTGAACTTAATTTTAATTAGATAGTACCTATAATGCCTATTCACTTAATTTATGAGTAGATAGTTGCTTTTGTTTGACCAGATGGAGCTTTTTAGATAAGATGATCATGTCGATTTTGGTACTTGCCCAATCTAGATTTATTACTCCATAAAATGTATAACTGTCATGATAACTAATTGGTAATCATTATTATTTACCTACCTACTAAATAAGTGGGTGTATTAATTATGCTAAATATATATACATTGTTGAAAAGATTTGTGGTAATCGGTTGTCGTGGTATGGCCATGTCATGCGGAGGAATGAGGAAAAGGTCGTGAGAAAAGTAATGAATACAGGAAGACCAAAATAAACGATGGATGGACTGTGTGAATGATGATATGGCAAGAAAGGAGGTATCTGATGAGATGATAAGTAATAGATAAGTATAGAAGAAGAAGACAAGCTGCGTCGACCCATTCAAATTAGAATAAAGGCAAGTAGCATGCAAAAATAAATATCATCATCATTAGCCTACAATGTTCCTACTGCTGGGACACAGGCCTCCTCTCTATGAGAGGGAGTGGGCTGTAATCCACCACGCGGGCCCAGTGCGGGTTGGTAGATGTCACATGTCTTCGAATTTTTAGTTCTAGGACATGCCGGTTTCCTCACGATGTTTTCCTTCACCGTTTTCGAGGGCAGCGGTGATGAAATAAATTACACAAAGTAATGCGCCTGCCTGGGTTTGAACCCACGGCTTGCTGTTCGTAAGTCGGGGCTGCCACCACTGGGCCACCGCTGCTCTAAAATAAATATACTTACTAGGTAAATACTTACTTTTCTTTAAGTTATGTTTTATATTATATCTCATAATGAATGATAAAAATATGATAAATAAAGTGAATACCTAAGCCGAACTCAAGTTTAATTCTGACAAATCCAGCCGAGGCAAGGTTAGGAGGCCTATTTAGCCAATACCAATCACTTCCGGCAATAGTCAATGAAATATGTCCATGAAGAGTGATTTTTTTTATTTATTATTAATACAAAAAATATTACAAAAACCAAACAGTTTTAGCTGTGCTAGCTTAGCAAATTTTTGGTCCTTTCATCCGAGCTTGTTCAAATATTTTCGTGAACTCGATTTATGAATAGTGATTTTTATTTAAACTTATTTCCTCTGCAAACTTATGTCCATTATTTTCTTACTTAAGTTTTATCTTAGATACGAGGTATATGTTTTATCTTAGATTGCTAGATACTTAGTGGAAAGGAAGTTTAAATAAAAGCTGTTAATATGTCTGTTGTTATGTGTGTGGCATAATAGTCTAAGGGCCGATTTTTCAATTCTCAGATAAACAACCAGATAGCGTTTATTCGTTGAATAGCAATATTTTTGGTTTTTCAATGGTCAGATAGTAGTTAACTGTCTAATAAAGCCCCTAACGGAGGAATAAAGTTAACTGCTACAATAAGGGCCAGTTAGGGTTTTATCTCCCCAATAAGTGATGATTTGGGTTATGTTGGACTGTTTCATTCGTTTTGGTAAAACGACATAGGTACGCTAATACATTAATTGAGAATAAAATAATAATTCATTAACTTATTTAAGGAAAAACAAACAGCAACACAATAAAAACTAATCATGATATTATCTTAAATATTACAATCAAACACGAAACAGTTTTTTTTTCAAAACAAATGTTAAGCGAACAATTGTTTACAATAATTAAGTCAGGTCATAGTCATCTTACAATTTTTACACATCAATACTCTACTAATCACCCTACGATTCTATGCAACTGGCATATTTTAAATAACAATAATAAAAGTCTAAACATTGTTTTCTTTTTTCAAGCGAGTTCTCCAAAATTGTATTCATGTCATCCCATGTGTTAAATACACGTTTTGTTGCTATTCTTGTCTAACACATTGTATACTGTATCTGTGCATCTCGCTTGCACATCAATAGTGTGAAGTTGGCTAGCAAAGACCACTGATAGCTATTCTGTAGATAAAATACGATTGAAAAATTGAAAACATTTGTTTGCTTGATAAACAGACAGATAATTTTAAACGCTTGATAGTTATTCCTATTTAACTGAGGATTGAACAATCGGCCCTAAGTTGCATATTATGCAACTTACCTACCAGTTTATTGAAAAAAAAACCGGCCAAGTGCGAGTCGGACTGGCGCACCGAGGGTTCTGTACAAACCTGTAGGTATATAAGTAAAAGTTCAGTGATTTTGTTACAGCTTAAAGTTATTATAGACCTGAGTATTTGATATGAATTTCAATTTAATACTTCTACGCGTTCATGAGGAAACGGGTAGAAAGTTTAAAATTATTAAAAATATTTTTATTATAATTATTATGATGTAACAAAAAATTTACGGGTTTCGCAATTTTTCTTTTGTCTGTGCTATAAGACGTTGCTTCGTACCAATTTTCAAGATTCTGAGTTCACGGGAAGTACCCTGTAGATTTTGATTCCCTTGCGAGTGTCGAAAATTTGCGGCATAAAGGGCTGTATCTTTTGGTTGCGTTGGCTTAGAAGTTTGATTTTTTTACAGCTCCAAGGGACATTAGACCTATATTATAGATATAAATTCCATTGCTTGATACCTCCACGCGTTCCTGAGAAAAAGGGTCTTGACAGACAGACAGACGGACGGATGGACAACAAAGTGATCTTATAGGGATTCCGTTTTTTTCCTTTCGAGGTACGGAACCCTAAAAATCAACTAAGTGTGAGAGAAGAGTAAATTAGCTGTGACATGCAGACGAACAGGATGAATCTACAAGGTGTAAACGGACCATCACCCAAGGATTCTGTACATCAAACTAAGTAACCCTACGCAAAAAATATTTCTGGGAACCGCCTTTTTTTTGGAGTGAAAAATCACGTTTTACAGTAAAACTCAATGTAACGCACTCAAAAAATTCATTGTGCTGATGGATGCATTGAATAGCAAACAGGTCATGGAGGTATAGAAACTAGTAATTTTAAAATACCCGTGAAAAATTGGAACAAAAAAAAAAAAAAAAAAAACTAGAAGGTTCTCAAGTATGGTCCATAACAAAAAAAATATCGCAATGATGGACGCAAGCCGTCGGGCGCGGACATGGCACGGGCGGTTTCCATTCCATTCAAATACGTGGTTCGGACGTATACCGTGTGTCCTAAATTACGATTTATTTCCATGCATTTTGTATGTTTTTTTTTTTTTTTTGTATGTAATAAATAGGAAGCCGCCCGTGCCATGTCCGCGCCCGACGCGGCAACGCCCTTTATGTGTGTGTGGTTGCGTTTAACCGTTTGTCTACGGAATGCTAACAACGTATGCAAGTATGTAGGTTAGGTACCTACTGTAAAACTAGTAAGGAGAGGTATTATAACAACATAGATGCGAGGAATTAAAGTCGTCGTCATCGGCAAGGTAATCGTGTGTCCGTCGTCGTGTTGTGTCCTATTCTGATTGATTCGCATTGGTGTGGCTTCCTCAATCACGACAGCAGAGTAGACGAACACATATGGACACGGAGATCTATTAAACTGGACTAGGTATGTACAAGCAATTTTATGATTGAATGCTGTATTTTTATTCTTTTTGTATTTTAATTTAGCCTTTTATTCAACCTTAAAGATAACAGTATTTACATAAACTAACTAACTAAATATAAACTAAATTAAAAACAACAGGACGTTAAGGCGTCAAAATACTCCTCCACATCGCTGTCATCTGGAAACGTGCCCAGAAGACTGGCGGCATTGCCACGTTGAATGGCAATGCTAATTCTTTGCCCAAAGAAATAGCCAGCCCTCTGGTCTCGTGAAGTGTCAACCAGTCGACGAGATATTTCCTTAAAAAGAGAATGCGCGCTTGGGCCCCATGAGCCAAGCGTTTCGACCCCAAACGGCTCAAAACTGTAACTGCCATTAAGATTACAGTATTTACGCCGTTTGAGGCTCTCAGCAACAGCAGCAGCAGCTGCAGCACAGCCCGCCGTACTTTACTTTTTTTTTACTTTTTGTCATTTTAATAACCGGCCAAGTGCGAGACGGACTCGCGCACGAAAGGTTCCGTACCATTATTTATAAAAACGACCAAAATAATCACTTTATTGTGCGGCAGCACACCCTTAAATATTTATTTTATTCTGTTTTTAGTATTTGTTGTTATAGCATCAACAAAAATATTCATAATCTGTAGAAATTTCAACTGGCTAACTAACTATCACGGTTCATGAGATACAGCCTGGTGACAGACGGACAGAGAAGTCTCAGTAATAGGGTCCCGTTTGACCCTTTGGGTACGGAAACCTAAAAAGCAAGAAATATAAGAAAATATACTTGAATTTTTATTTATTTACTTACTATTGAGAAGAAGGTACGTATGGATTTGATTATGTATGCACAAGTTACATTTAAAATACTGGCTGACATGCTAGTTATCTGATTATTAAGTAGGTATGTACCTCCAATAAACAGTAGAGGATGTGGATTACATAGTGCCTAGGCCTACATAATACAACGAACATTCACCGTAGCTGCGTCTACCATGAAATATCCTCTTGTATTCGTTTTCGATGCAATGTCGCCATATAAAATGCAGGAAACAATAATTAAGGCAGATATACAGGACTCCTGAACTGAAGAAGTAAAATGTTCAGGATGCTTGTGTACCAACCAAAATTATTATGATCTGCAAATTAAGAAGCAGATGGAGTATAAAAGGATCTTAGCTAGGCAATACAATCTCGAGACGACAACAAGATATTTCCACCATTGGAAGAAAATCTTGAACAAATCGAGATCTCGCGAGATTAAGAATGCATTCCCTAATTCATAGTACGAGGCATTGTGCAGAGCCTGTTTAAGCAGCTAGGTACATACAGCCACAGATCCACGGGATGAAGGCATAACGCCTTAATAAGAATAATTTATTTGCATAATGGAGGTAGGTACGGTCATCATAATCAGTCTTCTGCCCTTAATTAACCCAATGTATCTGTGGTTGGCGCAGCATTTCTTCTTCCATACTTTGCTATTACTCGTCATTTCATCAGACGCCTCCTTTCTTGCCATATCACCCTCCACACAGTCGAACCATCGTTTTTTTGGTAGGTAAAGTTTGAAGTGAAAAACAAAATTCAGTTCAAAGCAGAAACCGATAGCCTAGTGTCAAAAGACATGATCAATCACGCACAGGTCATGGAACGAACAGTTAGTAGTAATTAGGCTACACTTAACCGGTTATTGCTATCTCTAAAAACTAAAACCGGTTTTGGCCTGCTTAAATTATCGATTATTTAATTTGTAATGTCATCTGAGTAAATGTTTATAAGTAGTTTGCCGGTAGGTAAGAAGTGGTTTTTGCACACTGTACTTTTGTTTTTTTCTTTTTTGTGATGGATGACGCTATTTGAGCGTGAGGTCAGCATTCTTGATCACTGATTTTGAAGTATCTACCTAAACGTAGATGCTAATTGGTGCTATTAATAGAATTGAACCTTATTTATAGTTTTATTAACTTTAATGTGGCGTACTGAAGGTACTTTTATATGAGTCGCGGATTTTATTTTGTTATTCTGTACTGTTCCATATAGGTAAAATACTGGTATTTAGGTGCATTCAGTTAGACTGGAAGGCGACCCCAACATAGTTGGAAAAAGGCTAGGCAGAGAATTACAAAACTTGATGTAATCCCCGAAAGCTTAAGAGGGGACTCTAGTCCCGAGGAATTTGAAGAATAGGTATTTGAAGAAAATATTGCCGTCACGATGCGCCCAACCAGGCCCCCGTAAAGTGCGAAAGGGACAACTGCAGCTCAGGCTGATTTTACCTACAAAAAAAATCTTGACCAAAAGACGTTTTGTATTCCGCAGTTTTCTTCTTCAAAAATAAACTTATCTAAATATTTCTTATATCAAAATTTAGAGGAAAAGTATATCTATGCTTCTATTTTTTTAAAATTAAAAACTTATCTAATTTGTCTGATATTCGTCTGAACATGGCGGTGAAAACGGGTTTTTGGATTGTCATAATTCTTTTAGTGATTATATTTTGAAAAAAAGTAAATGATAGAGGCATGTATTAATAAAACCTAGATTTTTTGGAAAAAAATCATTGCTCCAGACGCATTATGCACGAGGAAAACAGCGGAAAAAGTACGTTTGTATGGAGAAAGGCCCACTTGAGATCCCTCTTATTCTTAAGCAGAGGTATACCTGATTGTACACCCACATTTCGCCAGTTATGTTTATGTCCCTCATACTGTAATAGGAGGCGAGCCTATTGCCATCAACCGGGCATAAATCCAGACTCTGTGGCTGCTACTAGGAAATTCCTGATGACCGAAGCGGGTAAATTGGCCTCGCAAGTCTGCTGAGCACTCATGCTCAGAAGGCGCGATTGCGACCACCTAGGCAGTAAGGTAGGCCTCGGTAATAAATAAATAGAGAATCATCTACCGCAATCACATTAAATGCCATATCAAAGGTGCAATACCTATGTATGTAGGAACCAAAAAGCCGAAAACATTAACTTTTTAACGACTTCTTAGGTCCTTGTTTGATTGGTGACTTGATTCAGAAGCCAATCTCGATAAGATAGGCTTCTGAATCAAGTTTAGACTAACAGCGATTGGCAGTCAATCCCCTTGAAAATGCGTCTGCTAGGCCATTTATTTTGCAATATTAATTTAAGTTTATGTAAGCAAACGGGTGGCTCGTCACAGATTACCGAGAAGGGTAATCAATCTACAAGGTGAAGCGTCCGTTTCCACGGTCAGCTGTATGGGGATGGGTAACGTGACTGTTTGTGAACTGATGCGTGTTGCTACCCCAATCCCTAAAATGAAAAACCTTACAATAATTACTAAGACTGACAGACTAGGTTGCGAGCAATTTAGTCAGACTTTAAATAGTACTTCCAGTCAGACTTCAAATAGTACTTCCAGTTGTTCTTCAGGAGTACATACTATTAGTTAATATGTAGGTACCTCATTCCGAACCTTTGGTAACCTCTGGTAAAACCGAATGTACATTTGTGCCTATTTACTGATAAAACATGTAGAGTAGGCTATTAATGCTATTATTTAAAAATAGTACATGCTTAAAAAATCTGCCAATTAAAAAAAGAAAAAAAAAAACTTCTTGAAAAGAATAACAATCCTTGAGAAGATTGTACCTTAGTTATACACTAATTTGCAAACGCTAATTTAACAATTAATTTTATTCGCAGGTCGCAAGGCCGGCCATCACGGCTGTTTCCTACTTATCAACTTGAAAAAAAAAATCTTACATTAAGTTTTACAAAAAGGAAAACATCAAAAAAACATAGCTTGAAATTATAAAAAGTAAAAACAAGCAAAAAAATATTTTTCATCAGTCATGGTATGCCATCTAACGGTTAATATACGTACTACTTTGTCAGTAATATTTCTAGCTGACCACATCGTTGCGAGCCATTCATTAACGTGAGTTGCGTTTGAAACTAGTTGTATCATCGAAATTATAGATGGCAGTAGTTGCAGTGTTTTACTAAGTTCGAGTATAGATGTCACTACATGCTTCATTAAACAGAGTTACGTTTTCGTGAAATATTCGGGTTTTTTTTGTTCACAAAAACGTAACACTACTTAATGCAATATCTTTTTCGAAAAATACTGTCGGTGGAGATTTTACTTTTGGTGCAGTTATGAATACGATATTTCATGTTACGTATAATAACTCAAGTGTAAAAGTACCAACTGAAAAATTGTAAAACTTATTGGGTGGTACGAAGTAGTTAATGTAACGCACTTAAAACATTGTGCTGATGGATTCACTGAATAGTACAGAGATCATGGAGGTATTTAAAGTTATAACATTTGAAACTTGAATTTACCTACTTACAAATAATTTAACAATCTATACACGCTAGCGTCTGTAGTTAGAAAAATGTATGAAAACTTTTACAGCGCCTCTAGCGGATAGTTGGGTACTAAAATGCGTAGTATGAGTCACATAGTTATCTATCCTACGTCATCGTGTAGTAAACTATACTAGGGCGACTGTAGTTTGGGCTTCATTTGCTTAGAATTTGTTAGTAAGCACCAACATAGCTCATGGTACCATTGAAAAAGCTAACTATAGTATTTGCGTATTGACGGAACTATTGCAGTTACGTCAAGCGATCTATGACAACTCATGGTGGACGTACAGGTATGGTCGAGAAAATATCACAATGACGATGACGATAAGAACAAGTGCCTCTTGGCTTAATTATCGGTATTTTAACATCCTTTACTGGCCCCTACTTATGTTTTATCTAGAGGTTGTAGATACCTTTCATAGTAAAGGGTCATTGGCCACTGGACAGTGCTGCAGCATTAGCATTAGAATGTGCTTTTGCCATTGAAGCTGCAATGATCTCCAATCAGCAATCTGTTAAGGTAGGTACGAACTATGTACGCACGGCTACCAATCAAGATATACAATACCAATTACGACCGAAACCGAAACCGAATTTCGGCAACGATCTCAGTTTCGGCCGAAACCGAAGCCGAGACTTACCTACAAGGATCATGTTTTGACGGAAAAAAGAAGAAAACGTTATTATAATCAGTCAGTCGTTCTTTTTTTATCTCACACACATATTTTGTCTATCACATGGCTATGCAGTCTTCGGCGTAGGTACTTAATATTTAAGTAAAACAAAAAACAAAACAAATCTCTTTTATCTTGACTCAACGCACCGAACATGACCGATCGCAGCGCGAGAACGCCCGAATGCAGTTTCGGTTTCGGTCGTAGTTTTGGCAGGTTTGCCGCTGAAACCGAAACTCGTTTTTTTGCCGAATCTCGACACGGGACCACTATTGAGTTCCCGATATTTCGGCGCTGTTGCAAACGCGGATAAACTGAAGTTATTGCGGGTGGGTGTTTAGCACAGACAAATGTTAAATGTTATTGATAGTGTTAGTGACCTTGCCTAAGTAAAAGCTTGCCTTGCTAAAGTATCTTATTTCACAGTCATTTTACTGTGTGCATTAATTGCTACTCATAATCACGTTATTGACATTAGTAGGGTTTATTATGTCATAAAAATAAAACCTACCTGCCTATCCATCACCCACCATAATTTTAATGAATACGACAGCTATGTAAATACGAATGACACTTGATACAAATTCATGGGCAAAGTTGACCGTGGCCATCAAGGGCACACTCTGCAGCTTGTGGTCGCTAATCAAATTAAGCTTGTGATACTATCGGTTTGTTAATGTGGAGCAGACTTGGCCAAAATTTGATACAAATGAAAAGTATTAACCGTCTTAAAACGGCACGGAGTAGACGATTGGAATAGAGATATAATTACTTTTTAGGGTTTCGTGGACGGGGGGGGACCTATTACTGAGACTTCGCTGTCCGTCTGTCACCAGGCTGTATCTCATGAACCGCACCTATTAGTTAGACAGTTGAAATTTCTACAGATTATGTATTTCTGTTTATGCTATCACAACAAATACTAAACACAGAATAAAATAAATATGGGGCTCCCAAACAAAATAATGATATTTTTGCTCGTTTTTATAAATATTTTTTATTTATTTATTTATATAAACTTCATGTACAATAGTGGCGGACTTAATGCCACAAGGCATACTCTACCAGTAAACCATAGGGTAAAATACGACAACATTGTGATAGGGTACAAAAATAATTACAAATAACCACTTGACTAGCTTTCGAAAATTCATACACTTACATAGATACTAAATAATGGTACGGAACCCTTCGTGCGCGAGTCCGACTCGCATTTGGCCGATTTTTTTCCTGTCTTTTCTTAAGTTTTCAAATTAAAGTACTCAGAGGACACTTTTGTACAGCAGTCGGATAGTCATAACCAGAATAAAAACCGAGCAATCGGTCGAATTTGTATTAGAGAGGTTCTTCGTAGCACCGTGAAGTTTTTCGTAGCAAGCGTAGCACCGCGTAGCACTTCCCGCGATTTTAATCCTGTCACTAGTCTCTTCCCTACTACCTGAAAAAACATCGATAATTTTTGAGTTCGTAGACATATTTATTTCTATGCTATCGAAATGGAAATAGCTCGCATTGGACAAGAAGATATTTTATCTACTCTACATGGACACATCATCATCTGCCTAGCCTTTTCCCAAATTATCTTGGGGTCGGCTTCCAGTCTAACAGGATGCAGCTGAGTACCAGTATTTTACATGAAGCGACTGCCTATCTGACCTCCACAACCTAGTTACTGGGTAATACGATACCCCTTGGTAAGACTTTTGGCTTCTGAGTACTCGTCACGAGGACACATGTAGGTATAGGTATATTTAATTTGGGTCATTCCAGGTTATATAATTAAACTGATGAAAGCCGTATCCACACAATCATATCCAAGGGATATGCAGGCGATTTCAGTGGTGCGGGATATGAACGAGTATGCAAACAAAAATGGACGCTCGCTTTGATTCCACAAGAGCTGTCCACACAAAAATTATTACGTGTTTTAGCTTAATTACTGTCTGCTCTTCATAGTATATGGATATTTTATGGGAATGGGTTGGCTATATTCTATTAGTGAGTGAAAGGGGTGAATGTATCTTTTAAGGGGTAGGTATTAATATGATGAATTATTGTGATCTAATCAATTTAAGCCACGTGATAGATGTGTATTTTATTTTATTTTTATTTTATTTTATTTGGAACAACAAACAATTACATAATAAGCATACAGACAAGAAACTTAAAATGAACTATTATGTAATCAACAGCGTTATTCACAGCATACAGGCAAAATAATAATAACACGCTTCAAAGAAAAGTTAAAAGTAACAAAGATATAAATGAAAAAAAAATAACAATGAATTTAAAATTTTAAATAATAAGCAAGTGCAATTATACAATAAAATAATCTAAGAGGAAAAGGATAAGATGTCTAATTCCTTGATTGCCTTGTGAGTCGAGTTTCGGAATGTATACAGGGAATCGTAATGACCTGTGATCTCATATATTTGGACAAGCCATATTAGATGTTCAGCCAGATCATCACGACCATTATCATCGTCGTAATCATTGGTACTTTTGTGCCAAAACCTTTAATATTTTTTGAAGATGTATCCACCTTAAAAGTGTATGGTGTATTTTATATGTAGTGTATGATGTATCATAAAGAAAAGTAGTATCGTATTACCCAGCGGGCCTCATCCAGGTCATACAGACAAATAAATTTTCAAAAATGATGTTCTTATAATATATGTACTGGGTCGAAATACCAACTCGGTCTTTTTAATCTCATTAAAGAGTTATAATCTATTATAGTCTTTTTTCTCTCTATTCTAATAGCAGAGATTAGAAATTATAATTTAATGAGTACCTAATAGGGATGATGACTGGGTAAAGAAAACGAAATTCTATTTTGTCCGTCAATCAGGTAGTACAAAAATATTAGATACGTATTTTTTGTTTTATCAAAATATCAAAAGAATACTTAGTTGAAACGCATTAAAGTTGGAGAGTGGGGGCTCACTACGTCACAACTAGGTATAAAATGTACTGAGCCGTGACGTCATGCGCCATTTCAACTCAAAATATCTCCGTAATTTTACGATTACGTGAAAAAAGAAAAAATACGTGTTCAATACTTTTCAATAAACTACCCGACGGACAAATAAAAAAAAATGAGTCAACATCCCTATTCACGAGTTACAGGATCAGGTGAAGCTGTAGGTGAACTTATAAAGCTTAGGTGTTCCACTTAGTCTGCTCTGAGACTTAGTAAAGGCTTTAGTTTAGCTACGGAACACCTAGGTGCCCGAGATTGCTTCTTGCAAATTCACTCAGTTATTTTGCATTCATCTTCTTATATATAAAATTCTCGTGTCACAATGTTAGTTACCATACTACTCCGAAATGGCTGAACCAATTTGTATGAAATTAGGTGTGCATATCGGGTAGATCTGAGAATCAACATCTATTTTTCATATCCAAAAAAAAAACACCGCTAACGAAGTCGCGGGCAGTAGCTAGTATGTTTCTAAATACAGTCCTTACAAGCATAATCGAATGGCTCCGATTTTGAATACAGGCACTTATATGCGGTATCTTCCCTCAGCCCATGGCTTATTTATATCTTGCGCCACCTAATGTCATCTTGTGTCACCTAAACGTGAAGACGTAGGGTCTGTGTCAGCGAATAGTGCTACGGTTGCTGAGTACTGGACCTAACAAAAAAAGAGCTTAGTTTCTCTTTTTCCGGAACGGATTTTTGCCATCGACATACTGAGCTGGACCCCAACATTATAGGTGCATTTTTAAAAAAAAAAAAACTTTGTTCCACACTAGGAATTTCTCCTGTATCGTGGGTGCGTTTACAAACATTTAAACTCACATACACAAACAGCCAGACCCGGAACAACTATCTGTAAGCCATACAAATATTTGTTCCGTGCGGGGATCGAACCCGCGACACGCAGCACAGCAGTCAATCGCTCAACCACTACGCCAACCGTGCCGTCAAATGTGTGTTTATGGCTTTCGAAGGCTAATAGATTAGTTCGAGAAGTACTTTTCACTAAGATACAGATAAACACCCACGCAACTAACAAACCAACCTATTAATTTTAGATCGCTACATTTTATATCCAACGTTATCTTTAGAGAAAAGGGAATAATAATAGACTAAATTAATTATTCCGCCCACCAAGGCTCGCAATACCAGAGCTCTAAAGACCGAGTCTAAATTCCCTAAACCCAGCTAAAATGAAATCGTCTACAAGAAAAAGGGGTTTGTTTTAATGCCCATCACAAAATAAATGCTGGAAGACAATAATGTGGGATTCGAAGCGAGATATAAATTCGGAATAAAAATACACTCTGCGCTGTTGAGCGGGGTTATAGTGTTGTGCCTCTTGTGTTTTTATCGATGTATTGTTTTGATGTACTAATGCGTTTAAGTTGTTGAAGATGATCTTAGTAGTTTAATTCGGTTTGTGCGCGTAGGTTTCAAATTTAAATTCGGTTACTGACAGCCAGTACAACATTCATTGCGTACCGTTGTAGTACCCAACTAATTCTAGTGATATTGTAACAGTCCCCTTGTTGATTTCGAAATATGAATAAAAAAGGCATTTTAAATACTGCATAATATCAGGTCGTACACTGAAAACATTCTAGACTAGTGTATGACTGTTTTCAATAGCTAAGATTAACGTTTTAATTCATTATAAATGCTACAAAAACATTATCTCATGCCCGTAACTCAAAGAAAACTTGAATTGGCTATTATATGTATACACCATACAAGTTTAAATGTCAACGGAAGCGAGTGATTTAGACACGTTCTACTGTGAGCCCTGTAGTAGAGGTATAATAATAATATATAATAATACAGTTGTTTACAGATAGGAACTTTGGTATGTTTAATTTTATGCATTTCATAGTGGATAGCATTACATACTTCATTGTGAGCTGTAAACCAACTTTTTATAGCAAGTTGCCTCGTGCCCTTTTTCTGAGAATCTTAGAGCCCGTTTCCACTTTCTGAAGGCTTTCTTGCCAGGATTCTGATTTCTAGAAAATATTCACTATGAAGTCTGTTGAAACCTTTCTTAACCTATTCCGTTTGTTTTCAGAAACATCGATAAGTATTACAACTTGACGTCCCTATCCCATCACTAAAGTACTAAGTCCGCGGCCGCGAAAGAGTTGCGACCAGCATAAACGTTGAGGCCGGATGAACAAATAAATGAGCCAACCGATCGATACTACCCGCCATCGACGAAATAACTCGATTCCCTACAATAGCCACTTACTTGAAGCTATTATAATCGATGTCCTTTGTTTCAGTAAGATGTTTTGTCTTAAGTGATCTTGCGATTGTTTAGATGCTAATTTTCGATTTTGAGGTTTGTCTATGTAGGTTGAGGTGATTCGTGTTCTACACGAGCGTCTAAAGAACAAGAGAGTAGGTGATAGACGAGGTAGACTATGCAGAAACCATATCTGGCCAGAAGAATTGTGAGCAGATAGAGGTGACCCTTTCGAATTTTTGGCTTTTCGATTTTGACATCTTCTCGGTTGCTTTTTAGGGTTTCTTTGAGCGCGAGTCCGACTCGCATTTGGCCGTTTTTTTTATTCTTATATTCGGTAATAAGTGAAACCTAATTTTGCTTAACGAATTTAAAGTTGAGTCCAGGATGCAGTTCAGCTTGCTAATATTTGTTTCGAACGATCCGTTCTTCATAATACCAATAGCTACTACTAAGGTGTCAATACCAATTACGTGAAGACACGTGTCTATCTAAACACAACAACTGAGACAGACGCCACGTGCCGCGGCCACTGAAGCGGAAAAAAACTCCGATTCACCGCCGAGTCCTCGAAACGTTGTTGACACAGCTAAGTAGCCCCCGACGCCTCGCTTCATTTGCATTTCTCTTAATCTCCGTTATGAATAAAGAAAAATTCTTGGCGACGTTTTTAAGCGTTTCCCGAGGCCTTAGCGGCGCCCGCCTAATGAAGAGGAGCGGTGGGATTAAGAACCACCCGCGCCGCGCACTTTCGCGACATTACACTTTTAATTTGAACGAATCTTATTATTTTCTTTTGTTGATTTAAGCCCTCGAGTCGGGAGACGGGTCGAGACGTGACCTGCAGTGGAAAAATGCGATTGCCATCTAAAGCCAACCGTTTAAATGAACGAGATTGGAGCTTAAAAAGTATAATGGACGAGGGGGTGGCGGGGGGCGCGGGCGGCGATCTCGGGGGCGCAAGATGGCCGATTTGCGATTGAGATGAGACGCCCCCCGCCTCCGCCCCGCGGAGATCAAGCAATATAATTAAGTCAGCCGTTACGTAAGTATCCGTCTACTTATGCCTGAATTCTATGGGGTAATTGTATTAATTTAATCGCATTACCTAGAAACGTGTGGGTATAAGTAGGTCTATATCTATTAGCCTTTCATAAGATGTAATAAAATGAAAGTCTTTTCATTACAAACATGAAAACAATTTAAATCTCGATACGCGATACGGTGCTACGAGCGCACTGAGCGCCTCGCACACTCGTAGCGTCGTAGCACAAGAAGTTCGCATGAAAACGTTGCTCACTGGAAAATACTATAAAATTTAAAGTCTTTGCATCTAGACGTGGCTTCATCCAACGTTTACGTATTCATAGTAACAGTCCAAGTCTTACACAGGCACCACTCTTCATCTAACAAGAGGAGCTTTACTCAATCATTAGCTCTGACTTGAAAGATCATATCTATAGCCATGCTCCTGAGAAATCACTCCTTAACTACTTATTATAAGTCATATTTTTCCTTGCAGGGTAATGTGTCATTTGTTATGTTTTGTCGGAAGTTGGCTAAAGGCTATACCGGTGGAGATCGCCGTCGCTTCGAATGACAAACCTGATCTGGTCACGTAATGAAAAATGACAAAACTGCACGCTGTCCCGCTTCGCTGCCTCGGATCCAACGAATAGAAACGCTCTCAAGTGTGTGTATTTCTCGATACAGTAAGAAGGCTGTAAGAAAAGAGACTGTGCTAGATTGAAACTACTTCTATGAAACCTAACTACGATGTGATGGGGACTGTGTTTGTTGTTTTTCTTGGCTTCTCTAGTGGTACTTGCAGAACTGTTTGCTCCAGTAGTGGCGATCCGGCTCGAAGGACCAAAAATGTACGGGCAATAGCTTCGCACACTGAGATGTAGGATGTAGATGGACGAATCACACGGGATGTGTACAGGAAATAAAATCACTGTTATGTGTGCGTGAATGATTGACAGTTTATTAGGTAAAACATTAAAATATATAATACCTAAAGTAGGTGATTTGTGGCGGGCGTAATAGCCTAGTCAGCGAATGTACATAAGTAATCGGTGAATTAGCGACTGCTTGTTCAGGTAAAAACTAAAACAAGTTATATCATGTGGCGATGCTCGTCCACCACCACTTTTCCCAAATAGTGTTTAATTTGGTTTAGGCTAAATAGGTCACAAATCAAATTCAGTTTTGGTTAACGTCGTAATTCAGTTTGAATAAGTGCCTACGTTTTATAAAGGGACCCCATCTTCGAAAAATATTCCAAAACCCTGAAACTACCCTCAATCTAATACCACAGGTACATTTAACTTCAAACTTCGCCCTGTAAACTCTTAACACAGTTTCGACCAAAATTGTGACCACGTAAATCGAGACCACAGCTCATCCAAAAGGAGCAATACAAACGCCAATCGGCGAAGACAAAACAAAACGTAATAAAGCCTTTCCTTTGAAAGGCTCTAGAATAAGGAAAAGTTGTAAAGTATCTAGGGGTGGCAACCACAACCCCACCTGCGGCCCAAAAAATATGGCATAAATGAGTCGAAGGGGCCGCCTCTTCAGCCGCGAAATTTCAGCCATACTTGCAAACCTATAATCCTTCATAATCACCTTTACAAAGCAAAGATTAAAACCGATTCTCGCGCCCTCCACCCACGCCACCCGCCTCCGACGCTTTTATATGCGAGACAGCGAAAAGTAAGATTAAATCATTATTTTTCTTAAGCTCCTCTCGTTTTTTCTTCGCTCTAGTGGAAGTTTTTTGCTTGGACTTTTGATGCGGACGATCAAAGACTTGTGTTCAAATTTACATAACATTCTTAAATAAATTGCGGGCGGCTGGGGTGGCTCCACTGAACACGAATCGCCCGGTGTTCTGTATAAACTTATTAATGCGCATTCCGGATTGATGCTTAATGTACTATTAATTTATTCCGCGGATTAGTCGAGTGCCATCGCATAATTTACGACACGAAGATGTTTGGTGTGCTTCAACTATCTAGCTATATAAACATACCTATGTAAATCGTTAAATTGTATTTGCTATTAGTAAAACTCTACTGTTCCGTGAGTTTAAATAGTTAACATTTATGTACGTAAATAATAATGCAACCATGCGAGCAGTCATGGATTTTTTAAGTTTAAAATTCCATATCATTTGGTTCAATCGGTGTTGGCATCACATTGAGATACTAAAATCTAACCACGACAACGCGTGAAGGTTTTATGTTTTCTTTGGTAGCCTACATTGTGCCCCACTGCTGAGCAAAGGCCTCCCCTTTCTCCTTCCATACCTTTCTATCCTGTGCGATCTCTGGCCATGTTAGCCGCAAACAGGATCAGATCGTCACGCCACCTTCGCCGTGGTCGACCTCTACGGTGCATCCATGCTACGTGGCTTGCTGATTGTATTGTCTTCGGATGGTTGACGATTATTCTTGCACACACAAACTTCGTTCATAAATAAAACGCTGGTTTGGTTTTGTTTTCGGTCTATCCCAGAAACGGTCTTACACAGAGAACGGGTAACAATAAAATCAGACTACGGAAAATCTCTGTACCGTTTCATAAATTATTACTAAGTACATTCCACCTGTGCTTAAGTACAACAAACATGGCGTATCCGCACCTAACTTATCTTACTTAAGCCAAACTTGGTATTTAGTTAAACCTAAGCGTGTTTGTAACTTGTAGTTGTTTGTACACGTTGTTTAAGTGGCTGTTTGATTGTTTTAGGCGCAGGTAGCTGAGCCCATATGAAATATGTGGCTACTTATAGCGTCGGTAAGCCAAGTTTACACGGTCGGCATTAGTTTTACAACTTAGACATGCTGTTACAACCATACACTGCGGTGTAAGTACGTTTGACAAGTAGGTACGCTGAGAAATTATTGTTGGAAATGTGTTGTAGCTGTGAAATTGGGATTATTGTATGTTTGATTTACTATGACATGTAGTTGTAGGTAGTACAAGTACCGTGGTATTGTTTTTTACGTTACGATGAAGAAAAACTTTCAGTTTTCTTTGGTTGTATCACTTGAAATTGTACAGTTGCAATTGAAAAATGATAACCACTTATAATGTCATAACCTATTTGTTTTCGCAACTGCCACAGTTAAAACAAAAAGGCTCCTCCCACAAACCGAACACTGGTCACCACACTTCGCCACTATGTTGGCATGTTCAGCCAAGATTTCTCCAAGATGTTTTCCCTTACCCGTCTTCAATCGGTCTGAATACAATTACTTTGTCATAGATAAAAGGTAAGACAAAGATAAATACTTCATGCTTTTTATCTTTGTACCCAAGTCCTTTACGTTCAGAAAGAGTATTGATTCATCGTCTGCACCTTGTACAAAACGACGAAACACACCGTCTCGCCAACCTTAAAATGAGAGAGCACATTAGTCCCAGCAGAGTTTTAATTTACGAAGTTATTGCTACCACGTCGATTGCCAATAAGTAAACACTGCCGGCAAAGTCGGAGTATTTAACTTAATTTTTGAGCTTCCACCGGGTTAATTGGAAGAGGCGCACTGGAATGTTCGTCACAAAAGAAGCACTTAAACGAATGACGAACAACGGCACTCAACTGGCTCAAAATAAACTTATCTCGGCCGGGCAAGGGTTAAAATGATTTGGAGGCTTCGAGGCAAGGCACCAAGTAATTGTGAGGTGGGCGAGGGTAGATGCTGATTCAATAATACGCGACTGTACCGCTAATAATGTTATTTATCGAGTTTTTGCGACGGATGCCTGGAGTAGAACTTGTATCGTCTACCTGTTAATTAGGTTCCTTGATGTAATTTGGCTGTCATTGTTTAGCATCGTCTGGTCTTCTGTTTACTTAGCATACCAAGCTTTTTAATCAGGTGTTGTTTTTAACTGCATTGCTTGAAAATCTACTTAAAGGAATTTCATGCTAGCCAGAAAATTCACGACATATCATAGTACGTAGTGGTACATTTGTGTTTATCGATTTCTAGCGTGCAACAGTTGGCTTTGACCCTTGCCGAATGGCCCGAGTACCGGATGAGTAACACACTATTAATGTCAGTATATACAAAATTTGTGATGATAGCCAGTGCCCATTAAATTAATAATAGTAATTAAATATCATAGCCAAGAAATCCAGAGGGTCGGATATTCTCTCATATTCACAGAGGGCACAGTTTCGATGATTTGAATAATGTGGCATAGCTTGTTTCTTTTAAAATTGCGTTATGAAACGGTTAGCCAACTATCTATTAAGGACAGGCACAGTCTAACCCACAAGCAAGTTGAAGTCAACACAAAGGTATTGACAGCCGATACGCGTGTCAGCCACCATTGTTAACTAGCCCAGTGGCTGCCGTATTGTGTGAAGGATTGGCACTGCGATACTCGACCCCTTGTGTGTATCTCGAAATCGTGGACAAGGGAATCACAACTTAGCACAGACTAGAGATACGCTGAATGATAGTGATAGAAGATAACCAAAAACTTGTTCTTTTTGTTTTAGAAATTGACGAAATCTGTGGCGACTACTGGGTAAAACTGCTCAATACAAGCTTGCTTTAAACGGGATATTTACCATGTTTACTATTTGTTTTGAGTTCCGATATTTCAGCGCTGTAGCAAGCACGATGATCACGATAAATATCCCGTTTTCAGTGTTAATGATAGTGTAAAGTTTTTTTTTGAAAAATGTATGGGCGAAAATATGCTTGGTCGAGTGACATTTGTGAATGAAGTAATTTGGTGACAATGGTTTTTTTTTTAAATAATGGTCCCAATTTATATTGGCTAAGATGCTTACTTAATCTTAAATCAATATCTGAAAAGTCAATACATAGTGAGACTTCTGCAACATAGATCCCAAGCATTATAGCTGTCAACAATCAATTCAAGCCAATGTCCATTGTGATATTTTCAAAAATGGGACCACGGCTTCATTAGAGGAAGTTTTTCGTAATAGCGTCGAATTAACATAATAAATCTGCGCAATGCCATCAATCAAGCGCCTGATGACTTCTTTGAAAAGGCTTCTTAAGCTCTCACTTTCATCTGAAGTTCCAGGAAGGAAACTCCAACCAAAGATAATTATTTATTTTTTATTGTAGGCATCACTCAGGAAGATAAATATTTGTTTGTGCGTGTACTTAGTTATTGATAGATAGTTATTGCATGAGGATGGTTTTAAGGAGGGAAAGACCGGAGAAACAGTGCATGGACTGTGTGAACGATGATATGGTTAAGGAGCGGGTGGTTACTGAGATGACTTAGAAGTATGGTAGAAGAGGAAGTCTTCTGAAGAGAAGAGAAAAAGAAGCTGCGCTATCCCCATAAAAATCGGCATGAGGGCAGGAAAACTATGAGTTATTGCCATTCAAGATCAATCGTGAAATATGTGGGTATTCTGTTTGTTCATACACTTGCTCACCGAATTCAGAGAGCAATTCAATTCAGTGCATTCTGAACCCTAACTATTTTTGAAACAAAATCGACAAAACTTTAATACAATTTTAATCATTATATTAATACAGTAAACAACAGTATGTGCCAAAACACAAATTTTACAGGAGAGGCAAAAATGCGCGCATTGGAACTTTGAGTGCAATCTTGACATAGTTGGGTCAAAGATATTGGAATAAACACAGCAGTATTTGCTATTATTATTAGACGGAATTATAACTTAATTATTAACACTATTGTGTACTTGAGGCTATTTACCTCGAAACGTAAATTAACTTAGTTGTTGGAACAAGCATGGTAAAAAGCATTATGATATCATACTATTGTTTACCTCTAAATAAAATTTGTGGATAATATTGGAAGTCCGTATTTAGAACATCGTGTTTGTTATCAGTCTTATCAGTATGTTACTTAAAAGTATAGGATTATTTAAGTATTGGAGGCAGGGGGGAGAGCGAGAATAGCTCGTGGTTTTCTCTCTCACAAGTGTATTTTGTAGTCTGAAAAATAGGCCTTGCGAAAAGGCTTGGCTGATGATGATGGTAGAGGCTTTTTGTTTTATGTTGTTTTGAAAGATAATTGGAAATTTCAGTTTCTATAGATAATTTATAATCGGTCTAATTTAGCTGTCACACAATTTTTTTTAAATGTTTTTAGTAACTTTTTTAGACCAATGTATCCTGCTTATGCGTATGGACTTTCATTAAAATCGTTTCAGTTATTTCGGAAAGTAAGGCCTTGAAAGTTTGTATGAAATGTCGCAATGCGTAAACGCTCTTAATGTCGAATACCATTTTGTAGATTGATCTGTGATATACCTCTGAGATACAGAGTTAGGCAGTAGTCTAGTCGATGGTATGTTGTTTAAAATCAATGCAATCATTCGATACATCGTTAGTAAACACTTGTGCAAAGTTAAGTTTATCGTGACGTCACACTTTCATTACTAACTATAAATCTACTGGTAAATTCCGACCTCTATCAAGTGGCTCGTTGGTCTAGGGGTATGATTCTCGCTTTGGGTGCGAGAGGTCCCGGGTTCAAATCCCGGACGAGCCCTGTTTTGGTGTCCTTATACTAGGCCCCCGGCCGTTTATTCAACAACAGGCTTATACTGGTGTAGTATAACTATAATTTTACCAAAATTCTTTAGAATAATGATAAGGGTGATTGGTATGTTTTTGGGTACTTAATATTTATGCAAAATTTTAGCAAAGCCAATATGCTACTTGATACCATGCGACCAATAAAGTTTTCTTTGCGAAATCTATTCGTAGTTTCGTCCTTTCTTTGATTTCAAAATCAACTTACAAACAAGTTAAGAAAATGTAAACGTCACTAGCAGTATCAAAGTATACAATTTACAGTGGCGCTGTAAAATTTCCCATTTGGAGTAGCGGCCGCTCATTTATGTAGTTTTAATTCCACCATTCCTTAGCTTGGAGCGGGGATCTTATTTCATTAGCCAGCCGCGAGAGGGAGCCACGCCATTTAGCTCGCAAGCTACAGAGCCGTTGTGGTGCGGCCATAGTGAAAGTAGCAGCGATATTGAATGTTTTGTTACGTCAGTCAGTAAGACATTTCTGCGGATGAGAGATCCGCCAAAATTGCCAAAGGCCGGGCGCAACAGAAAAGATCTCAGTTTTTAGAGTAAAAATCGCCATTATACATCTAGCGCCTACAAAACTTCTCCGGACAAAAAACTATGTTCGCCACCGAATTTGGCAATAGCGATAATTTATCCATTTTTTTTTTAATCTGATATACATTTCTTTTGCGCAGGCCCTGGAGTGTTTTTGTATGGAATTTAGCGGATCTCCTTGAGCTCGTAAGGTGCTAATTCTTCACTTAAATCGCTATGGTGCGATTTTAGTGAAGAACAGAGCGACATCAGCTGAAGTGCGGATCAAAGTGCTGTAAGCATATTTCAGTTTATACATTCCTAACAAGAAATATATTATGTCCGCAGAAGAACTTTAAAAATTACGAGAACAACAGTTTTCGAATTGAGACAGTGGGTAGGTAAGGTACTCAGACTCGGTGGAGCGATGATCTTCGCAAGGCGGCTGGCAAGAGCTGGATGAGAGTGGCCGAGGATCGTGCTCAGTGGCGTGTCATGGGAGAGGCCTATGTCCAGCAGTGGACGAATACAGGCTGATGATGATGATGATGAGGTAAGGTAAGGAAGGTAAGGGAAGGTAACGTGGACGAAGGTAAGGTGCACCCTGGAAACCTCCAGGTTAAAAAAGTAGGAATGTAAACAATAAGTAATGGTAAATAAATGATACATGATCCGTAGCCTTGCCGCCTGTTGCTATTTTTGTGTTGCTGCGGTCTGCCATTGTTTTGCTATTGTAGTTTTCGGTTGCGGCTTCAATGCCTCCAGAGTTGTATCTTAATGGAGGAGCTGGGTTGAAAAGAATACATGTCGAATTGACTGGGTTAATTCCTTTAGATTCGGCCATCATGTGGGCCGAAGAGGGTTTAGTGTAATGAACACACACAGGGTACTTACACTGCTTTTATTGAACTAACAAATTAATTAAAATGACAATATAACATTTGCTATACTGAATCGGGCCGTCTTGACTCCACCTGTCGTCCTTACCACGAGCTCAAAACATCACGACTCTGTATAAGCTATAGGTATGGATAGACTGGGAAGTAGGTCGCGTCGTGTTACCCCTGGCGCCCTTGCAATTCATTATATGTCCGGATCCGACATAATGTAGTTTTTTTTTTTTAATTTGACAGTTAAAGATCACAGAGGCTTTCATGCAGGGAAACACTGAAAGAGAACTATTTACCACAGAGAACTATTACTAAAAAGAACTATGTACCATAGGTGTGCAAGACAGACCTCTGTGCAGAGGATGCATGGAGGCGGATGAAACACAACAATGAAACAGCACGTGCTCATGGAGTGCAGAATCGTGGCAAATCAACGAGCCCGGACTCTTCAATCGCCAGCATCGCTCCCGGAAGCCTGTAGCAGCCTGAAAAAGCTGCTAGCTTTCTGGGAGGACCAGGGATGGTTGGAGTAACAAAAAGATTTTCAGACGAACAAAGGCCCATTAAAGAGGATAAGTGCGGAAATAGCCCAGCTAACCTAAGCAATCTCGCTAGCTGCTTTCCGCGTATCTCAGTCCTCAGGTTTACCTCACTGGTGCTCCTGTAAATACGACGAAATTGTACAGCTCACGCTAGATACTTGATCTGTTTATGTTTAAGTTGCCTTGTTCCTCTTATTAATTAAATGCGACAAAATCGCAGCGCTCTGTCATGGAAACTATGTATTGTAACATTGTGTAGAAGACTTAAGAAAGATATGGTGAGTGTATGAAAGTGGTCTGTCTTATACAGATCCTAAAGAAATGCGAGCGATGAAATGTATCCTATACAATAGGTTTTTTTTTTTTGGGAGCTACATAGTGCCCCACTGCTGAGCAAAGGCCTCCCCTTTCTCCCTCCATACCTCTCTATCCTGTGCGATCTCTAGCCATGTTAGCCCCGCAAACAGGATCAGATCGTCACGCTACCTTCGCCGTGGTCGACCTCTACGGCGCTGTCCTTCCTCAGGCGTCCAGTGTGTATGCCATCTTTGCCCATCTCTCCGGGTGCATCCGTGCTACGTGGCCTACCCACTCCCACTTCAGCCTGGCTGTTTTTTCTCCAATAGGTATAAACTGTTTTATTTATTCACGGTATAAAACGTTTACACTGTCATTTAAGCTGTTGCAACGCTAACATCATCCCGCGATCATAGCACTTGCAACAGCGTCAAGATATCCGGAGCTCATATAAATTGATTATCACGGCAGATATCCCGCAAGTGACAGTATAAGTATATTTGTCGGCACGGTTGGCGCAGTGGTTGAGCGATCGACTGCTGCGCTGCGTGTCGCGGGTTCGATCCCCGCACGGAACAAATATTTGTATGGCCTACAGATAGTTGTTCCGGGTCTGGCTGTTTGTGTATGTGAGTTTAAATGTTTGTAAACGCACCCACGATACAGGAGAAATTCCTAGTGTGGAGCAACGTTTTTTTTTTTTTTTTTAAATCAAAAATTTACAAAAAGTGGTGAAAAATGGTCCAACGAACTGATGGTTGTTTTAATGGTGGTTACTTGCACCCTACCACATCTGCAATGGTAATAAATTCTAAGAGAAGTTAATGATGTATTGCCAATCTTATGGTCAGTGTTTTACTTCTTTCGTACTTGCATAAACTGTCATGTGTGGTAAAAACTTCTTGTTTAACGTTTTTGTGTACTTAGCAACGACTTATTGTCGTGCCTACGCTGTCCCCCCATACTTGAGTGAATTTTATCTTGTGCATATGCTAATGCATATGCACAAGATAAAATTGTAAAACCAAATAATTTCAAAAGAAACACCCTTGTCACTAGACAAGGGTGTTTCTTGCCGGTTCTTTTCCATAGGAAGCGACCAACCTGAACCATGCACATTTTCACGACGTTTTATAAGTGCCCAAGTAGGCCTATGCAATGTGTAATAAAATGTTTTGATCTTGAAAAAAATACTATTATCTAGTCATCGAGGTGGCAGAGGGGCTGACTGTGTGTAACATTATTATAGTGTCGTCACCTGCAAAGAGTTCTTAGATATTGAATTTTATTTATTATTACATCTTAAGAAGTCATGGAGGTATACATACATAGAATGTTTCTCTACCTAGCTTTTATTTTAAATTGTAAGATGTATTTTTCTGATGAAAAACAATACGAAAAGGTTTAAAAGGCTCTTATCTTCCTACGCATGTTATATACAAAAATAGCTTAGAGTCTTGATCTTCAGCGTGAGTGTGAGCGTGGTTTTTCTTATAAATATACTAGCTGTCCCGCGCAACTTCGTCTGCGTCACATTTTCCCCGTTTTTGAAACATTTTTCATTGCTGCTATTGGTCGTAGCGTGATGATATATAGCCTTTGTCCTTCCCCAGGTTGAAATCTATCTTCTTACCAAATTTCATTAAGATCCGATCAGCCGTTTCTAAGCCGTGAAAAGGTAACAAACAAACAAACATACAAACAAACAGAGTTACTTTCGCATTTATAATTAGTATGGATATTTTTAAGAGTTCTGAGCTCTTTACCCAATAATAAGAGTCTTATCAATCTATCATTTAGTATAAGCATAAACAGCGATAGCCTATTGGTGTGACCGTCATGCTGCCAAGTCATACGTCTCAAGTTCGAACCCAGGACACGCACCTCTGATTTTTCGGATTCATGTGCGTATTCTATAATTATCACTAGCTTCGGTGAAGGAAAACATCGTGAGTAATCCAGCATGCCTGAGAGATATCTCTCTAAGCCAAGTCAGAGACCACGAGCGGCATAAAAACACTGACACTAGTTTAGACACTAACTTTACGATACTGAAGAAGTAAAAGGGCTTGTTCTTTACTAATTATAATCAGCAAAGTAGACCGTTCCACCTGCTGCGAGACAAGCTTCTGCTCTGAGTAGAGTTCAATGTAAATGTGCACAGTTTTGAAAGTATCTACTGTTTTTCGGGGTTCCTGTCCGTACCCATGATGGGTTCTTGGCTACGAATGCTATGCTATGTTGGCAACGAAACTGTAGTGGAAAATACTTGGGATTGAAAAAATAATTAAAATAGTAACCATGGAGTTTTTTGCCGGTTCTTCTCCATAGGAAACGACCAACCCGAACCGAGCACCTTTTTGTCGACGTTTTACAAGTGCCCATGTAGGCCTATGTGAAATAAAAATAATAGGTCTTTACCTATGAAATTGCCGTATTGCAGTACAGACTTTTTCAAACAAAAAAAAGTTTTGATTGGCTATGAGTTCTAAATTCAAATTAATTTTGTTTTAAAAATATGACATTCTATTTACAAAATCAGTCTTTTGTTTATTCATTAGCGTTGTATTTTCATTACATTTCAACATTTTTCCTCATAATGGATACTTTGAAATTTCGTGTAATTATGGAATATGAGTTCCGTCGTGGCACCAACGCGGCACAAACGACCCGTAACATCAACGACGTTTACGGAGAGAACTGTACAAACGAACGCACAACCCGTTATTGGTTTGCTCGGTTTCGTTCTGGGAATTTTGACTTGAAAAATGAACCTCGTGGTCGTCCGGAAACTTTGGTCAACAATGATGAATTAAAGGTGATTGTTGAAGCTGATGAAACTCAATCTACAGCTGAGCTGGCAGCAGCTTTTGATGTTAGCATTAAAACAATATTGGTCCATTTGCGACAGATTGGCAAGATAAAAAAGCTTGATAGATGGGTGCCCCACGAACTTAACGATCGCCAGCGCAACGTACGCGTCGAGACTTGCCTTGCGCTGCTTAACAGGCACAGAAATGAAGGAATTTTGAACCGAATTGTTACGTGCGACGAAAAATGGATTCTTTTTGACAATCGAAAGCGCTCAGCAAGTTGGTTAGATCCTGGTTCGGTACCAAAGCAATGTGCAAAACGAAAAATGACCCCTAGAAAGGTGATGGTCACAGTTTGGTGGTCTAGTGCTGGTGTGATTCATCATAGCTTTTTACAAAACGGCGAGAGCATTACTGCAGATGTGTACATTGAAGAACTGACCACAATGATGGCGAAACTCGCACGTCTGCAACCAGCTTTGGTCAATCGGTCGTCTCCACTGCTACTTCACGACAACGCGCGGCCCCATACTGCACAACAGACCGTCTCTAAGCTGCATGAGTTGGGTTTGGAAGCTCTCCCTCATCCGCCATACTCACCAGATCTTGCGCCTTCCGACTATTACTTTTTCCAAAATTTGGACAACTTTTTAGCGGGAAAAAAATTCAATTCCCGAGAGGCAGTACAAAACGCCTTTGAAGAGTTTGTTGTCTCCCGTCCAGCTGATTTTTTCAAGAAGGGCATCCATAAACTGCCACAGCGTTGGCAAAGATGCATTGATTGCAGGGGTGATTACTTTGAATAAAAGAAATAAACAAGTTCGAAAAAAAAAATACTTTAACTTTTTTCAAACAAAACGGCAATTTCATAGGTAAAGACCTAATATATATTTTGATTTTGAATGAGAAATAGGTTGAAAGATTCTTATCAAACGTGTTAGTGAAATATGTTTACACTATTAAATAACATCACGCCTGCAATCCCTAAAGGGTTAGGCAGCGGTGCACTTAATTGTACAACCCGCATTTCGCCAGTTATGTTTAAGCCTATTGCTATCCAACGGAAACAAATTCAGACTCCGTGGCTGCTACTTAGAAACAAAATTTCTTTGTTATTGATGCACTTTGTCCAACCCTGGAATTCAACCCAGGTCGTTATTAGGAAGTTGGTAAATAACTAAGAAGTTGACACTTCCCGTGACCCAAGGGCTGGGTTTTACTTTGGCCAGAGGCTAAGTATTGCCATACAACGTGGCAACGCCGCCAGTCTCTTGGGCACGTTACCAGTTGACAGCGTTGAGGAGGAGTTTTTTGACGCCCTTTTATATTTTTTTGTTATTTTAGTCATCTAGTTTTAAAAATAATATTAATTTGTAAAACATAATAAAATATTTATATTATAAAAAAAAAAAAAAAACTAAGAAGTAATTAAAGAGATGGTGAGTGTGTGTTCACTTGGACATAACATACTTTTCAGCTCGGCGATACACTGAGATAACAAAATAAAATCTGAACGTTTATTTTTTTTTCTTGAAAAATATAGAACCAATCTCAAGGCCAGTAAATACTAACAATTATTCATCAGATAATGTGTTATTTCATTTGTATAACTGTGACAATGCCTACCCGCCATTATTCGTGGCACTTTTTTCCGAAGCTTTTCTTCTAAAGACCACAGAAATGACAAGGCTTAGTAAACCATTGTGAATGTGGCCACCCGACATCCCCTGATTGATGTTATTTTTAATTACAATTTTTTATGTCAACAATCTATAAATCTTAGTACTTATAAACGTAATGAAATATTCATAAAGAGATTTTCTTTTTGTTACCTATTTACTTTTTTTATTGAATTCTATTGAATGAATGGTTTTGAGTTTTCTGTATTGATTAACTGTAACAGTTTGTTACTTTGTCTTTGTACTTTTTCTAAGATTGTCTTATGTACCAAAGTAATAAGTATGTATTTGGAAGACCTCAACTTAGTTACCAGAATGTACACGAATATGCGGTGGCTAGATGGCGCCATCTAGCCGATTTTGGCCACAGCGACTGTGTTCGATGGCTTTCTAGGTTGGTTTTCGAGAGCTTTTGTTGTGCAGCTCTTTCATGTACTTTCAAGTGGCTAGCTTATGCAAGTTTGGCCGAAAAACTCCAACCACAAACCGGACATGTCAGATCACCATTGACGACATTGTAGGGTCTACCCTGCAGTTACAGCTATAGCTGTAGGTAGATGAATTAATGAACTTATATACAGTATGAACAAAGGGTAGTTAACGCTGAATAAGCAAAACTTGTTATTTACTCAAAAAAAAAATAAAAAAATTAAGACTTAATTTATTTGAACAAGAAAGTGTAACATTTTAATTCAAAGCTTAGGTGTAGCCTTCTTACTTGTTTTTGCTCGGAGTTGACTCTAAAATTTACGATTGTAAATAGAGCATTCCGTTTGTTTACTTATGACCGAGTAATTCGTTGAATCCGTATAATTACCGGCATTAAGATGATTCCAGTTCCCTCGAACAAAACGAAGTACCCCCTAAGTAATGTTAAAACATTCAAATGTCCACCGACTTTGCGAACGGAACGTTTTAAACTTGAGGTTATAAATTCTCGGACTGGCATGGAGATTACAATTGTGGGAAGTAAATAGATTGCTGCCAGCAAAATAGGGCCCGTCCGGGATTTGAACCCGGGGCTTCTCGCACCCAAAGCGGTAATCATACCACTAGACCAAAGGGCCGCTTGAGTTTTGTTTCAAACCAGTGAAAACGTTACTAGATCATGAGTTTTAACACTTGTGTTAACTTAACTATATGTGACGTCATACTATGTTTACACTAATCTTGAACTATAAAATAACTCTATTCTTTATCGGCTCGTTGGTCTAGTCATCTAGTGGTATGATTCTCGCTTTGGGTGCGAGAAGCCTCGGGTTCAAACTCCGGACGAGCCCTCTTTTGCTGCACTTTTAACGCAGTAAAGCTTTATAAGACCTCGATGTTTTAAGAACGCTACGTCGCGGGTTGTTTCTAAATTGATGAAACGGTTAATTTCAAAATCAGAACAATGACGTGAAGTGGTCAACCCTTTTGATCATACCAAACAATACAGCTAAGACTGGTGACAATCGATATCGAAACGTTTCGTGTTTCTACAACTACTGTCAACAGGACTGCCATAGTCATTTCGTTAGCTTATGTCAGTCCAATACATTCCTGACTTTTTATCGTTGCTACTTTGTCTAGGCCCTCGGCATGATTCTATCTGTTTGAATATAGTTCGATATAATAATAAGAAGTAATGCAATGTTATTTCATTCTCCATTGATCGAAGTGCGTCGGTTATTAAATTATCTGCGTCGGGCCCGTGTCTCGGTATATTAATCGCAATCTAACTGCTAAGGGACTGGCAGAAGGCAAAATGAGCAACACTGGCCAGGGCTGCTAAACTGTTTTTTTTTGGACTTTTAAGTTCTACTATTTATTTTGAAGTGAAACTTCTTATGCGACTTCCAACAAGTTTAACGTTCTAATGGAGTGGGAATATTTTCTATTACCCACTAAGAGGTGGCGCTATTACAAGATTTGTGACTACGTAGTTTTACTAGGTACGACTGACTGACCGACTAATAAAAAGTGTACAACAATAAAACAATAAAATATTATTTAGAAGCTCAATAAAATAACGAGAGTGAATGCGTGACACTCGAACGCATGCGTGTAGTATTACGAAGTTTCACTTCTTCCGCGCGGAGGGATTCCACGCACTATTTTTAACCGACTTCTAAAAAAGGAGGAGGTTCTCAATTCGGATGTTTGTATTTTTTTTTTTTTTTTTTTATGTTTGTTCGCGCATTACTCCGTCGCTTGCCAACCGATATGGATTTTTTTTTTTTTTTTGGAAAGGGTATACTTCCCAAATGGTCCCATAGTCACCAAGTCGGGATCTGATGATGGAATCTTGGCGAAATCGAGGAAACTCTTCAAATTTTATAGGAAAACGTACAGTGATTTTGGTATTTTCTACAACAAGTGAAGTATTTGCGTCCAATAAGAACCATTCTACCATCAGATCTGATGATGAATCCAAGAGACAGGCTTCGGAACTCCAATCAAGGCAATGAATCTTAGCTGTGTTTGGGCTTGTTGGAAATGTAACGGTATGCACTTTCCAGGTGTAGGTATACACACCGATTACGCTGAGATTTATGATCCGATTTGCGTGATCCTTCTTTAGTTTGACGTGGAATACCTGCCATTTGGTCCCATAAAAAATTTATATAGTTTGGCCATATAGTTTTCATTTTATTAAAATTTTTTGATGTATGTAAATTTTTCACGTATGTACACCGATTTCTCCGTGATTACTGGACCGATTTAGATTATTTTTCATTAATTTGGTAGAGAAGCTTGCCCGGTGGAGCCATATGAATTTTATTATCTTTGCTTAGGTACTTTTTGAGTCATCCTCTTTATTATGCATTTTGTCCTTTGTCGTATGTATGGACGATGTGCTGGTGCCTAGTTACAATGTAAAAATTATACTTGACTAGGATTAAAGTGAGATACCATAACTGAAAAGGCTAAAATAAAAACTTTTTTACAAAAAAAAAATAACCGACTTCCATATAACACTAAAAAGTGGCAAATAATTTTAGTTTCGGAAGTCGGTGGCAAATAAGTTAATGAAACAAACAAGTCACCGACTGCCGAAACTAAAATTATTTGCCACTTTTTAGTGTTATATGGAAGTCGGTTATTTTTTTTTGTAAAAAAGTTTTTTACATCTTATTGTACTTTCTCGGTCTCATAATCGGTGGATATTTTCAATAATTTGGAATTTACCTGAAAGTTGCAAAGTTACGTTACCTAAAGTTTAACCTAGTCTTTTCCCAACTATGTTTGGGTCGGCCTCCAGTTTAACTGGATGCAAATAAATACCAGTATTTTATATGGAGCGACTGCCTATCTGACACCCATAACCCAGTTAGTACTATGTAATACGATAACCATTGCATTGGTAAGAATGGTTATCAGACTTCGGGTCGCTGACTATCTGAAACTAGTGTCAAGATGACACTACAATTGACAGCCGGGACCAACGGCTTATCGTGCTTTCCAAAGCACGGAGTGTGTATGGGTGGTCACCCAACTATCCATAGCACACCAAGTATCCACGTACCAACCTGGGTAAGCGCAGTTCGAGCTGAAGATAAACCCGAGCGGCTGTTATTATGTAGCCACGAGCTCTTAGAAGTTTTATACACGGTGTAAATCACCTCATCACGAAGCCGTCAACCAAGCATTCTGTACATGAAACTAAGTAACTTTACGCAAAAATGATTGCTGGGAAACGACTTTTTTTTGGGGGGTGTAAAATCATGTTTTGTGGTAGAACCCAATGTAACGCACTCAAAACATTGTGCTGATGGACGGATTGAATAGTACGGGGGTCGTGGAGGTGTTTAAAGTAAAAATCTTACATTAAAAACTTGTATTTACAAAAGTACTTGTCAAAAAGTTGGAACTTTGACCCCTAATATCTCCGTAACTAAAAGGTTCCCAGGTATGGTGTAGAACAAAAAAATGATCGCAATGACAGGGAGAACCAGTGCCTTTCGGCTTCGTTAAGAGGTGTTTTACACCCTTTATAACGTAAAAAAACTTTTTCATATAGGAGCTTCGCAGCCTCCTAGATCCTTCCAAAACATGTCATAACTCAGGCAAATGCCACGATTGGTAACACTTATTTCATTCCATCAATTTTTATCTAAGTTACAGATAACGAGAGAGAATCATGTTTTCCCTTGGCATATCTTTCATTTAAAATGTTCATGAAGTATGTTTATCTGTGTGTATTATGACTTTTGTATACGTTTTGTATTAGGGCGCGGATGTATCACCCCTAAGATTTGGTCGTTATAGGGCGAGCGGTAAAATGTTGCTGCTTACACGATTGGTCTTTTCTCACGTATTGCTGAATGATGGACTTCTAATTTCAAATTGAACCCGTTGGTATGAAACAAATACGTGTTTCTTAGCAAAATAATAATTATAAAAAACCCCATATAACTTGTATGTGCAATGGATTCCAATAAGAATTTTCCTAGCTGGTCCTTCATCATCATTCAAACTAAACGAATTTATCCCATAAACAGCGTATAATGGTCGTTTGCTCAAGGCGACCTTTTTGCAGGCTGGTAGAAAAATTATATTTGGATTAGATCACTCAAGCGAATTTAAAATCAGCCGTAAAAATAAATGTAGACCGTTTGTTTCAATTTATAGAGATTTGTTTTTGTCACACCGAAGTTAATATGTTTTTATAAAACTAAAGAGATGAAATTCAGCAAATCTGTAAATGGCAGCTGCTACCATTCATCCTGACCATAATATTACGTAATTTATAACTGTAAATAGAAGGTAAGCTCGTACCAAGACCCAAAGCGGCATCTTAGCGTCCTCTGTTTGTTCCGATTGATAGGAAACGTAGCGATCCTTCAGAGGAAAAATGTCCCGGCTAATGATTTGCTAACGACGATATTTATATTTTAATGCACCCCCAACACAGATTATTTCCTTTGAAGAACGTTTGCTGATCAATCGACGGAAGATCTTGCGACGTAAACTGAGTCCTGTGTGATCCTTGCTCCGAAGCTTCGTTTTGAGGCTTTTAGGAAAAAAAAAACTGTTTTATTCTGATTTGGAGAGATGATTTGTAATGTTCATCAGTTGCGTTTATACTTTGTTTTTGCAGAGCCAGGGTCAGGTCAGGTAATAAAATCACAAGCGACAGGCGGCAATACGACAATACATTTCTGGCGTAGGTCTACTACGTCAGATAGAAAATGTCGTGAAAATGTGTCAATTTAGTCACATTTTGATAAATAAGTGTAAGATTAGTGTTTTAACATCTATTATGATTTAATGTATGCACCCTTGGGAATTATTAATATAGAAAATAGAATGCATAAGCAGTCCCTTACCTATAAAAGGTCAGTTTTTTATAACCAGGTCAATAAGTAAGTAGAATGCATAGCACGCATTATCTTTTAGGTATTCCAATTAGAAAGTCCATTAGTTTACCAATCTACTTACATCAAAAAGAGGGCTCTCGGGCGAGCCGTCCGGTATTTGAACCCGGGGCCTCTCGCACCCAAAGCGAGAATCATACCATCAGACCAGCGAGCCACCTGTATGAACTATTAAAACATAAGAACTGTCTATAGTTAATTAGTTTCGTGCAGACAAATTGTTTATTATTATGATTTGCACCTATTGAGTCACAATATGTTGTTAGCTCAGAACTCAAGTAATACGGAAGTATGGAAGAAGAATTAATGCTGCGCCGAGATAGGGCCATTCGCACCGCTTCATCCAAATGCGAAAGGACCCATTCAAAAAGAGCTCTTGGGTAATTCACACCGCGGTCCGAACCGCTCGCGGTGTAAAACGACTAATGACCCAATAAATTGGGGTAATGGCACGAGAATGATGAAGATGTTGTTAGCTAACACCACATCAGGCAGAGCTAATTATCCTCATTCGAGTACCAATATTTGAATTGCACAAGTATTTCTATCTGTCTGTCTACTTGTCTATCTATTACCTTTACATGCCTAAAAAGCTCAACGGATTTGGATGAAATTTTGCAGATAGACAAACCAGAAATAGGTGTCATAATAATATTAATTAATGATACTTACCTATTCGTTATCCTGACAGCACGTACCCATTTCGAAACCTAATCGGTTAAAGGGGGTAAAGGTTATATCATCGAGGAAACTTGGCAATTCAGTTAAATTATAAAGGTATTGTGCTATACGTTATTTCATTTTAGTGTTATCCTAAAAAGTATAAATATTGCAGAAGAATATCAGCATTTACGTTGGAAAAGTATCTATTCAATTCATTTGTGTATAAAACGAATGGTTACGGGTGATATTTAGACCGTACGATCCGACGCAAATACAAAAGATATTTGCGTCGGGTGATCATACAGTGCTCACAACGAGCATTCGCCTGTTATGTAATAATCCAAGATTCTATATTCTATATTGAACAGAAATAAGCGAATCTGAACTGTTATATTACTGGCCAATTCTCCCAATGTGGGAGGGTGCGCCTTTAAATATATTATTTAAATTGATTAAAATATCTGGATGCCTGCTGGTTGATTACTTAACCCACTCAAAATCGCAATGTTTTACTTGCTCTCATCTTCACAATTCAGCAATATACAAGGTGGTATTTAGATTGTCGAGCAGTCGACTTTTTAGACATGTGAAGCAATGGATTAGGATTTTTCTTTTCAAAATGTGTTATAGGTAAGAGTGGTACGCAATAGGGGATAATCCTATTTTTTTTTGTCCGTCGGGTAGTTTATTGAAAAGTATTGGACACGTATTTTTTCTTTTTTCACGTGATCATTAAATTACGGAGATATATTGAGTTGAAATGGCGCATGACGTCACATGTAGGTAAGTTTTATACCTACTTGTGACGTAGTAAGCCCCCACTCTCCAACTTTAATGAGTTCTAACTAAGTAATTTTTTGATATTTTGATAAAACAAAAAATACGTGTCTAATATTTTTGTATTACCTGTCTGACAGACAAAATAGAATGTCGTTTTCTTTACCCAGTTCGATCCCCTTTTGAGCTGCTGGTAACTGAGCGTCAACAATAATTTATCATCAAATTAATAAACCTCAATAACCACTGGAAAACATTTTTAAACCTCAAAATACATATATTTTTAATATGTAAGATACTTTTTTAAATGAAACTAACTTAACTCTTTAAAAAAAAAACAAATTATAAAAAAAGTATATTCATGTAAGTATATTCAACAGAAATAAGCAAATTTCTGTTGAATTCCAAACGCACTTCTCGCAGACACTCGTCTCAGTCAATACCCAGATAAAAAATGAAAATAATCGAGTCTCAATAATCGTACAGTCTAAAACACTCTCACAAACGTGTCGCGTATTCCCCATCTCTCTCCGTGTAAGTAAAACACAGTACATACATTCTTATTGCGAGCATATCGGTTCATACTCATAACGTTGTATCTGGAAATTATTTGAGACCCAACATCTGCGGCCCGTTCCGCTTTGGAAAATAATAAAGTTCCGTTTAAACACAATTTGTATGTGAGATACGACGAATGAGGCGTAATAAAGTGAATTAGGAGAAATGTATTGCAAATAGGAAAAATATAGATGTACGGTTCTCTTTTGAGACTGTATACAGATGTGATTTTGGTGAGATTCGGTAAAACATGTTTGGGTAAGTATTTATTTTTGTGTTGACTAGAGTAAGCAATACAATATCGGAGTTCCTATCCCATGTAGGGTATTTTCAGATATTGAATTGGTAAAAATAGGGCTCGTCCGGGATTTGAACCCGGGACCTCTCGCACCCAAAGCGAGAATCATACCCCTAGACCAACGAGCCTTACCTAAAACGCGTACAAACGTTGAATACATCGTTATTAAACACGTAGAAAATAAACTATGTGGTGACGTCGCACTATCACATTAGTAACTATAAAACAACTGATAAATTTCAGACGTTATCAAGTGGCTCGTTGGTCTAGGGGTATGATTCTCGCTTTGGGTGCGAGAGGTCCCGGGTTCAAATCCCGGACGAGCCCTTGTTTTGGTGTCCTTTTACAGTAACAGCAGGTATAGTATAATTATAATTTTACATAAACAAAAGTCTTTACTAACGTAAAGTATGATAAGAGTAATTACTTACTATGTTTTTTGGGTACTTATTATTTATGCACAAATTATAGCAAAGTCAATATCCAAACATTTGCTTAATATTTAGGTAGAGCTTCCATAGTTATATTTGAATAAAACTATCCAATCCACGGAGATCGAATCTACGATATTTATGAAAGTTTTTGTCTCTCTGACGACATTGATACATAATAATCGAAGAGGAAACAACAAAGACTGAAAATATAAATTACGTTAAAAACGGTTGAAAATCCATTCGCTAAACGCACTATTCCCTCAGATTCGAACTCGTATTTATTAATTTTGTACAAAAACGAATTAAAACATCGGCGTCTTTCAATCGATTCTATCTCACCGACTAATCGATCTCACAATCGTCATTATTAATCGATTCTTGTTTTAACAGGACACATCTTCTTGGAACACTTGGCCGATGAGAAGCAGGTAGGTATTAATTCTGATAGATTCGCACGTTACTAGATTATTTGTTTAAAGGCAAGAAGTAGGGTCAACAATAACAGGCCAGTGGGCAAATAGCAAGTCATATTGATGCAGAGTTTTGTATGGTTAGAAGCGGCAGGCGCTTTATTTTGTTGTGTAAAAGTTCACAAAATGTTTGAAATGTATCGTTTAGCTGTGTTTTTGGCCAATTAAATAGTTTTGTTTCCTTAAAAAACAGCAGTATCAGATTAGCAGTTATAGAAATTCTTCTGATGTTTGCCATTTTTTTTTCTAGTATGACATCCAATGCCATGATCATTTTTGTTCCACGAGGAATCTTTACTACGAGTTTTAATGTGGTGTATTTTTGTATAATCAAGTAGAAGTACGCACGCGGCGGCCACCAATCAAGATCTTATACAAAACCGGTTTCTTATTGTATTGGAAATCTATACAAGGCAATGTTATACCGATAATGCAAGGCTTGTGTTACAGTGTGTACTAAACAGATATCACTGATTGGAATAGAAGCCCATCTCTTGATCTCTGTGCGCTTAGTAAAGCCATAATCCGTTTCGACAAGGTGTTATTTTGAATCCTCGTCAAATTCAAGAAGGTAACTATGCTAATGATTCTCGACCCGAAACAATAATAGAATGGGTAGGTATGAAACACCCGTGTTTTAAACGCGGCCCGTCAGATTCGCACCCTATAACCGCGCTTTCACACATACAAACAATCTCAAAACTATTTTAGGCAATTTCAAGTTCCCTAAACCACGTTAATATACTGATAAACTTAAACAACCAGCGTTTATTAATAATTAACTAGGTACCGTAATTTAAATTGATTTATTTTTGTGACAACCTCCTGAATGTTGACGAGGATGCAAAACAACACCTTGTATAAATTAGGTCTGGTCATGGTCTAGTGCAGTGCTTTCAACGAGGCGTATCAATTAAGTTACTGACATTTATACCAGTCATTTCAAACGATTTAAGTAACGAATAACAGCATAATAAGCATATTACTTGATTAATAGTTTATAGTTAACCTGATTTAAGAATCGTTGACCATCCGGACTTAAAAAGAGTTTGCAAAAGATAAACTCTATTGGATTACATCTGCCGCGTCTATAATATTTAGTAGTCAGTCTTACCTGTACGGGCAGGTATTCACGCGGGCCGAATTTCCCGGAATCCAGCGATGATCCGGCGACTCCAACCTTAGTATCTCCATCCATTCAACCCCATCGATTCAAAAATATACTCTAAAAGAGCTGTATAAGGTACTAAATTGTTTTTATAGGATGCGGGAAGTTGCGTCGTTTTCGAATACAGCATGTCATAGTTGCCTCGATAAGATTGATCGAGTGGGGTAAGGAGACCAGATAATCTGTGCTTGAGATAAAAAATCGGTGACTTGTCAAATTCGTCGCATTCTATACTGAGTTTTTGGATCGGCAGTCGATCTTCGAATTGGTCTCGGATGTTTGAACGATGTCCGATGGATTTTGTAACGTTCAAATTACTTATTTGAGAATCGAAAACTTTGCTTTTGAGATTATAAGAATTCAGCTTGGTTTTTTTGATTTACGTAACTGTTAAGATGCAGGTATATTATAAATACAGACTATATAATATTATGACCAAAACAAAGTAAGGCATAGTCAAGAATTCTATGTTGAATTGCGATCGTTATAGGAAGCTGAAACACAGACTTAGATATTTTAAAGGATTCGTTACTTTACTTTTTGTTACGGTTAACGGTGAAGGAAAACATCGTGAGGAAACCGGCATGTCTTAGAACTAAAAATTCGAAGACATGTGACATTTTCCAACCCACACTGGGCCCGCTTGGTGGATTAAAGCCCTCTCCTGGATAACTCTCTCTCATAGAGAGGAGGCCTGTGTCCCAGCAGTGGGAGCATTGTAGGCTGATGAAGAAGATGATGATGATGACGACTTTTTGTTAAACAGAATTGATTTGTGTCTCTGCGTACTTAAAACTCCAAAGGGCTTAGATGTGATATTCTATCACCAATAAAAAGTAAATACAATACAATATCATTTATTTTAGGCAACTAGGGCCCATAAAACACAATACATATATAAGTATAAAAACAATAACTATAAAGTAATAAATACTTTATACAAAAATAACAACTACTACACACGAAGTGACGGCGTCGTGTTACGCTGCGAGGTGTCACGTAGCTGGCCGCGGAAACGCCGAACACACCTTTCGGCCAAAACTCTTCCTTGAGGTCACCAAATGATGAGTCGGAACGCGCACCACAAACGACTTGAAATTGGTGTTATGGCGCGCCTCCAGCTTTTCCACCCTCAAGGTCCAGTTGGTCTTCACCCGTATGTACTCTACGATGTCCTCAGTCTTCGTAGAGTGATGCAAACGGGACACGTACAGCTGCGTCGTCGGTACTGCAGTAATAATCGTCATAACCGAATTAGACAGACCTAAGCAACCAAAAAGCAATAGGTATTTTACGACTGGAAGATCTTGATGATTTGTAGTTCTCCGCGGCGTTTTACTTCGAATCCTGGTGAAGATTATTTATTTGATTACATAAAATGTCACGCCTGTAATCCCAAAGGGTTAGACAGAGTTTGGGGTTAGAGGTGTAACCTAATAGTAGGTACACAGGTAGGTTTGAAAATAATCGCCACTCGACCTCAACAGAGCTCAAGTACTAAGCATTGACAAAATATAATAATTACTAGCTGCTGTCCGCGCAACTTCGTCAGCGTCACATTTTCCCCGATTTCACAACATTTTTCATTGCTGTTCCGCTCCTATTGGCCGTAGCGTGATGATATATAGCCTATAGCCTTCCTCGATAAATGGGCTATCTAACACTGAAATAATTTTTCAAATCGGACCAGTAGTTTCTGAGATTAGCGTGTTCAAGCAAACAAACAAACTCTTCAGCTTTTTATTATTATTATACTAGATTATTAGTATTTGATTATATCGTCATCACTTGTAATGTATAATACTGTCGAAAGCTTTGTTGGTCTAGTGGTCCTGTGTCATGGTTTCGATTCCCCGGTCGGGCAAAGTGTTATTGGGTTTTTACATCAGGAATTTATTTGTAGCGGCCGCGGACTCTGGCTTTCTGCCCAGTTGATGGCAATAGGCTCACCCCCTATTACATAGGACTTAAACATAACTGACGAAAAGTGGGTGTACTATTAGGTGCAGCTGTCTGATGAAGTGTGATGTTATGTTATAGTGTCGCGAAGGCAGGCATCTATCAAAAGAATTTTGTTATGCAAATGAATACTTTTTTGAATTCGGTTCTGTTTTTTTCCTATGATTGTTTTAGTTTTGAATAGATTTTGCATTACTTCTTAGATTTCCTATTGACTTGGTGTGGTATTAAGTTTATTCTCACGTCTGGGTATTTTGCAAGGTCATATAGTGCTTATGACTAAGGAATAGTTCAGCTTCCTTGAGGAACTAAAGTTATGATAATACTAGCTTCTGCCCACGGCTTCGCCCGCGTTTTTTTTTCGGTAATTGTCCCGCTGGATCACACTACCGGGATAAAAAGTATCCTATGTGCTATTCCAGACTTTTATCTATCCCTGTGCCAAATTTCATTCAGATCCATTCAGTAGTTTTTACGTGAAAGAGTAACAAACATCCATCCATCGATACTTACAAACTTTCGCGTTTATAATATTAGTAGGATAGTCTGTGGTGTGTAAAGTATGATCAGCTGGCCTACCATGACGTCATTGTTTTACTCTTGTTCCAGTGTAGGAAAGAGACGGACCTATACAGGATGTCTAGCGCCATCTCTTTCTCACACTGGAAAAGGAGAAAAACAATAATGTTTTAAAACGTCATGGTAAGCCTTCTGATCATAATACAGGCATATGACCAGATGTAAACTCAATCTCAAAGCATTTATTTCAATTAGAACATTACAGGCAATTTTGAAAGTCAAAAAACAAAAAAAAAAAACGCGAAGCTGCTCCCAGTCACAAGGCATAATAACTTGTGAAAGTACTGTAGTTGCCCATTCCAAAGCGTAGATCTCTATGGAGAATGAGAGAGATGGAGATGTATGAACGTGGAAGAGGATCGATATGTATGGAGCGTAACAGCACACGTAGCATGACCACTGTAGAAACGAGTTTTGTCTACGGAAGAATCGAAATAATGACAGATGGACAATGACAATGTGTCAGTTTGTCCATTCTTCTGTCGACATAGCCCGTTTCTACGGCCGTCATGCTGCAGGTGGCGTTCTGTGGTTTCTGCCATGGGAAGAAGGCGTGAGTTTATGAATCTGTGTATCTAGTGGTCACTCAGTCATCAGAAGTTCAAGTTTCATTACGTTAACGGCTTGAATTCATAATTGAACATTCATTATGCTGTTAGTGTATTTGTACATTATCTATACCAGCATCTATTGTTTTTCATTGTGCTTAGTTACTCATCCAGTCTTTTAGAAATTATTTGAACACAACTTAATATTAGAAACTCCTAATTTCTTTGCAATTATAAGAACATAGTGGTTTGAATGTCCAAAACCCATCCTATAAACTACAGGTACCTGAGTAAAAGTCAGAAATCGAGTGACATTTCATTAATTATAATCCCAAAATCTGTTTATTTTTTTTACTCAATACTGATCCCTGATTCGCAGCGGGTTGTAACATTTATTACAGTAGACGAGGTAATTTGATTCTTCAAACGTAGATGATAGAGATGATTTTGCTTTGAGAGTTCCGCTAGAGGATTGGTCATTGTATCATGATTGAAATCCGTTTCTTGCGATATTTTTTGTGTGACTTAAGGATTATTGATGATTATGCGATTACTTGGCGTTAAATGTTGGGGCTGCGATAAAATCTGTTACCACTGGGTCGAAGAAATCTCCTAATGTTGTATCTCTTTATATTGTTGTCGTAGTAATGTCAGAGCCCATCTGATTTTGGCTCAAGAAGCCGTTCGAAAATAGCACATATTATGATGATAAAAATAATGTGTCATCAAGAAATGGTATCAAGGTTTAAATAAGAAATTATACTTTTTTTTTTTTTTTTTTTTTTTTTATGTATGGCATCTCGCAATTCAGCCTCTGAGGCTGGCTACTGCTTAACCGGTTTAATCCTATGGATGCCTAGAATTTAAGGCCTCCAGCTAGGGCAGCAAAATTGTCTGAGTTAAGCGACAGCTCGCTAAGGGCACCCCCTGCGGGGTTCGGGCCTCGGCTTAGGGTGTCGCTTGGGGAGGGCAGCAAAGGGACAAGCTGGATCTGAGTGATTTCATTATTTAGGGGCTGATTTAAAACTATAGGCTCAGCATCGCGGGCTGGCTCGAGCAAGGGTCGGGGGGGGGGTAGTGAACAGGGACGTCGCGACGGGCCTCGACGGCGAGGCCGGAATGACGGCGGTCTGTGTCTGTGTTTACGATTAAGAGTACTGGTTTCCCTACTGCTCTCTTGTAAAAGGGTAATAGGGTCATCAGGAGTGACTAGGGTATGCCGTGGACGGCGAATCCTACTGATACGCGATGGTTCGTACCGGGCGGCCGATGCGATCAAGGGGTTGGGATGCCTAACAGCTTGGTCAAAGAAACGCTTGGAAAGGCGTTTCATGAACTGAAGGATGGTCGGGACTCTAAGATCGACATGAAGATTGTCGTTACGGACGTACCAGGGAGCGCCCGTGATTTTACGTAGGAAACGGTTCTGCAATGTCTGCATCCTATGAATAAAACGTGGCTTAGTGTGTGCATTCACGACACAAGCGTAGGTCATGATGGGACGGATCACTGCGGTATAGAGACGCAACTTGCACTTGAGTGACAACTTGCTCTTTGCCGTCAGCATGTGGTGGAGCCTACCCATAGCAAAGGCAGCACTGTTACGTGCTTCCTTGATATGTGACGCGAAGGTCAGGTGTTGGTCGAGAGTCACTCCCAAGTACTTGGCTCGCTTCTCCCAGGGGATAGGCTTGCCGTACATGGTAAACGGCCGGGGGGGGGACGGTTATGACGTGGTTTGACGAACAGGACAGCATGGCTCTTATCGGGATTTACCTCGATTCTCCACTTACGGAACCAAGCGCCTAAGACGTTGGCTGACGTTTGCAGAGTACTTGCGATGCTGTCCTGGCTAGTGCCGGTGTAATAGATGGCCGTATCATCGGCAAATAGTGCTAACTGAGCCTTCTTGCTCTTGGGGATGTCACTGGTAAACAGTGTGAAGGCGAGTGGGGAGACGACGGAGCCCTGAGGGACTCCGGCTCGGATAGGGTGAGGGGAGGACAAAGCGTCTCCAATTCGATAGCGGAAAGTACGATTCGACAAAAAGTCCCGTAAGATGAGCATGAGACGGTCTGGCACTCCCATTTGGTAAAGCTTATATAATAAGCCGTTGTGCCAGACTTTGTCGAAAGCTTTCGCTATGTCGAAGAAAAGTACGCCCGTCATAGAACCACGCTGGAAGCCAGCGCTCAAGTGTTCTACGATGCGGTGTACCTGTTGGATGCACGAGTGTCCGGTCCTGAAGCCGAACTGTTCGTTGGGAATGAGACTCTTCGCTTCGGCATAATCCTTGAGTCGCTTATAAATAAGTCTCTCGTAGATTTTGCCGAGTGCATTCAGGAGACTGATAGGCCGGTAGCTCGACGGCTCGGCCTTTGGTTTGCCTGGTTTGGCAATACCGATCACAGTGGCCTCTTTCCAGACTTGTGGGAATATATTGTTGCTCAAGGCGCCATTGAAGATGGCTACCAAGAGAATAATGAGCTGACCAGGGAGGAGTTTAAACACCTTATTGGTGATGCCATCGGAGCCAGGTGCTTTCCGAGGCTGAAGCCTTTTAATGATGTCTTGCACTTCCTCGACTGAGACGGGAGGCAGAGGATCATCAGGGTCTTCAACAGGGGGGAGGGCGAATTTACTTTCGACGAATGCGTCCACCTTCTCCAGGTGTCGCTTGTCTACTGGCTGCAAACTAGGCGAGCACTGGGATTCCAGGCTGTCGGCCAGGCATTCTGCCTTTTCAGAGTCGTCAAAAGCGACGCTCTTGTCGGGTCGGGTGAGAGGAGGCATAGAAGCCTCTTCTGTGGAGCGCAACTTCCGTTGCAACTGCCAGAAGGCTAAGTGGGTAGGCTCGAGTTCGCTAAGCGTCTTGTCCCATTGATTTGAACGAAACTCACTGGTGCGGTCCTTTACAGCACGCTGTAAATTACGCATGTGGGCCTTGTTCGCGTCGCAAGGAAATCTGCTGTAGGCACGGATGGCCGCGTTCTTCTCGGTTATCAAATCACGTACGTCAGCTGGTAGTTTCCAGCGACGATCGCTCGTCTCCGGGACTTCCCGTGAACAATCCGTCAGTACGGATTGAACGTGATCTGTAAACAAGTTGATGGCGGCCGTCGTGTCTCCGACTGAGTCTATGTGGTCAGGGATAGCTTCCAAGTGAGGAGACGTGTCAGAGGCCAGCTTAGCGCTGACTTTCTTCCAGTCAGTGATCACTATGGTAGGAGCGGGAGCGTTGGGGTCAGAAGGGCCCGAACGAGGAATAAGGTGCATGAGCACCGGACGGTGATCCGAGTTAAGCTCGTGAAGGGTCTCTATAGAATGCAACCCCTTCCATTTGTTTTTGTCTTATTTTAGAAATAGTTGCTTATAGTGAACCAACAGATGATGAGCAACTTGGCTAAGAAATAAGCAATAAGGGTCTGTACACACAGACCGGGTCGGAGAGCATTGGCCGGCGCTCTTCTTTTCACACAGACCAGCGCCATTTATACGCTTAGAACTGGCCGGAGCCGACTGCCGTTTCACATAGACCGGCAAGAAGAGTACTGTTTTTGAGCTGATACACTCTGAGCCGGACGGATGCGCTTGGAGCCGGTCAGCCGCGCGAGCGTAAAAGAGCACGCAATCGGAGCCGGTCGGCTCCGATTCCTTATTATTTCACACTAAGCACGTTAGGTTTGCTCTCAAGCATTCTCAATAATAAAAGAAGTGCCATGTGAAAATAAACCTTATTGGAATGGTCCAAAACTCTAAACGTGATAACAAATCTGCTCTCCTCTCCGAGCCGGTCTGTATAAACGGACCCTAAGGAAAGATCCTTAGGGTCTAAGAAACCTTGACCTGTATTTATTCAGGTCGTCGTTATTTCCGTTCCTTAATTTGTAGAGTTGTTAATCTTTTCTTGAACTAATTCCATTGTTCGACATTACAAAAAAAGCTTTTCATATATTACCGCAGTACTCTATGTTTTTTTTTTTATTGTTTTCTCTCTTTGGTTTTAACGGTTGTCTGGCAGTTTAAGTACTGAAAGCGACCTACGCAAATATCATTTCTTTGGTGTTCGTCGTGTCGTTAAACTCCTTGAGTTATGAGTCGAGCTACACGACAACTGACTAATGCTTGGACTGGTTGGATATCAGACACTTATCTGCATAGTCCTCATGTGAGTTGACCAAGATTATGTCTGGACATTAAAGTGACTATGACATCTGAGTTGGTTTTGGCTGTTTCTTCTCAGAGTCATCAGGTACGAAACCAGCCGGCCTCATCTATTAGTTTAAATAAAAAAAGATGACGTGTAAACGGGTTTATAAAAACCGATTTGTAAAATAAACATGATGCATCTATCTTTAAACATAAATGAAAAGAAAGGTCCTGACTGACTTAACAACGCCCAGCTCAAACCCTTGGACCTTGATAGCTAAAATTTTGCACAGAGTTTTCCTTTATAATGTAGACAAGGAATAAGGAATGATTTTTCGAAATTCAACCCCTAAGGGAGTTAATTAAGGAATGAATTTTTGTATGGAAATCGGTAATTTTAAAGTTAGAAGCATGAAGCTTCTAACTTTAAAATCTACTTAGAAATGAATATATATACGTAATTTAGCGTTTTTGAGAATCTACCCCCTAAGAGGGTTAGATTGGGGTTAAAAGTTTATATGCCGAATCCGTCATTTTTGAAGTAAGAAAAATGAAATAAATATTGAAGTTTCTGAGCAAAACTGAATAAATACGTATTTCATCGTTTTTGGAAATTTAACCCCAAACGGGAGAAAAGGGGTGGAAACATTAGTAAGTATACTTAACAAAAATGGTCTCATCAGCTGGAAATACACTATTTGTGTTTCTTGATTGAATTGATAAACAAGTATTTCAACGTTTTTGGAAATTCCACCCCTCAAGACGACTGACATCATGTGTGTCGTTTTCGTGGTTTTCGGGGTCGCTGACAATGAAAATGAGGTCTAAATAAAAATCCAAGAAGGCGCCGAGAAAAATTTGCTATTTTCCTTGACGGGTGTAGTTTTTGTGGATTTTCGGGTCGCTGGCAATGAAAATGAGGTCAAAATGAAAATCGAAGAAGGCACCGAGGAAAACTTGCTGTTGTTCCTACATGGAGCTCTTTTAGTTGTTTTTGGGGTCGCTGACAATAAAAATGAGGTAAAATGAAAATTCAAAAAGGCGTTTAGAAAAATTTGCTTTTTTCCTTGACGGGTGTAGTAAATGAGGTCGAAATGAAAATCCAAGATGGCGTCGAGGAAAACTTTCGGTTTTTCCTTGACGTGTGTCGTTTTCGTGGATTTCTGGGTCGCTGAAAATGAGAATTTTCTTTGATTATATTTCCTTGACGGGTGTAGTTTTTGTGGATTTTCGGGTCGCTGGCAATGAAAATGAGGTCAAAATGAAAATCGAAGAAGGCACCGAGGAAAACTTGCTGTTGTTCCTACATGGAGCTCTTTTAGTTGTTTTTGGGGTCGCTGACAATAATAATGAGGTAAAATGAAAATTCAAAAAGGCGTTTAGAAAAATTTGCTTTTTTCCTTGACGGGTGTAGTAAATGAGGATGAAATGAAAATCCAATCAGATGGCGTCGAGGAAAACTTTCAGTATTTCCTTGACGTGTGTCATTTTCGTGGATTTCTGGGTCGCTGAAAACGAGAATTTTCTTCGGCGCCATATTGCATTTTAATGTTGACCTTATTTTCTAGCTGCAAATTATGAAATTAAAAATACACTATGTCATAATATCCTCCCCTAGGCTGGCATTGATAGTGAGAACTGTTTCTCACATGGTCAGTTTCATGATGCATGTTCTGGAGTGAGCTCTGCGAGTAACTTAGTAATTTTAGCCCCAAAGGGAAACACCGCAAACGTCATTTACAAAGAGGTGCTAGGATAATTAATTATTAATATAGTTTTCCGGGAGTTAAATAGCTTTTTTATTTAATCTGAGTATATATATAATTGAATTTAAAATAATGTAAGCTGGCTCATTTACACCATAAACTAGGTATATCGAAACGCGTGGATGGATGGCCGGGGCATTTGAGCTACGACATAGTAGCTCGAAAGACATATAAAAAATAAATTCTGGTTCAACCTATTTAGGTCTCTTACAATCCAAAAAAAAAAAACAGTATGAATTCTCTGGCTACTTAATAAGAAAATCACAGACTTTTACACAACTATTTATCCTATACTAACATTTACGCGCGAGCGAAGCCGCGGGCAACAACTATTATCTATAACATTTAAATGACTATTTTCAACGTTATTTTGCGGGGGTAACACACACGTGGGCAATTGCCGAACTCCACGCGGGTAAAGCTGCGGGCAGAAGCTAGTCATTTATAAAAGCACTGCTACGAGTTAATATCTACACAAATCTTGAATCCATATGGCCAAACTTCCAGACTTCAGAGCTAACATCTTCACAATAAAGTTATCCTCCTATTATCTTTCATAAACACAACACACCGTCTTCAATCAACCGACTACAATCTCCATCAGCATGTCTGATCTTCATCGGCAGTTCGCGATAAAGCTGACGGGGTGTTGGGGGTGGCTTCTCACCCCCTCACCCCCTACCCCACGGGTACTGTCTCACGGTATGAACACGGGTAGATTAACACTCGTGGCCTACTTACGGTATAGATGTGTAGATATGTCAGATTGAGCGAAGCTGTTCTGTCTCATCGGGATGGGAAAAGTTTTTAAAGGTAATGTGTCAATAAAAGAGTTATTTGTTTTTAGGCTAAGGCTTCGTGGACCTGATTTTACATTAAATAATAACCGTCGGCGTTCATTGGTCCGCAGTCGCACGTTCTTAGCGTTTATAAATTGAAATTCAATTTATAAACGCTAAGAACGTGCGACTTTTGCTTTGTCTGTAAAGTAACAAAAAAACACAACAACACATGGCAATAGTTAAAACAAATGCTACTTCTTACTTTTATTAATAACTGTGAACATTATTTACAAACTTAAAACAGAAATAGAACAATTTAATAGATCTAATAAATATTATTCTTCGGCCACAACAAATTGTTCCTGAAAACTTGCATGTAAATTGCGTAAAACACCTATAAATAAAATTCTTTATTCATATTATTAAGTTTTTACAAATTTACGTTTTTACAAATACTTATTGTTTAATTACCCTAATTTCCTCTCATTGGAGGAAGGTTGTGTTCCAGAACTGTACAAATGGAAGGTTAGTTTTGATCTGCTGGTTAAAATTTATATTATCAGCCGTGACTGGCCGCGGACCATAAAATGTCAGGCCTGCATTAAATCAATTGACATGATTTGGCACAACCATCACCATTGGCCATTCTTTTTTTGTAAGCTTGCTTCTTCTCTTCTTTCACTAGTCTTTTATCACAGCCATGTTTTCAATTACAAATGAGAAATACTTAAATACCCTTCGAGAAAACCGGTGAAATCTCGCTTTCAATCCCACATATCAATTTTCTGTTGATTACTGCAAATCAGAACATTATAGCAATCGACCATGGACATGCATCATCTGTTCAAAGTCAATGAGAACGCCACACGTCTGTCACAGAGCTAATAATTCATGATTGTTCTGTGTACCTTATTAACATTCTGAACTGCCTGGCTTCCTTATACGAAGTGATTTCAATCGGTTTTATTACTACTTAGTACGTCTCGTAGGCGAAACTTTGTGCCAACTGGGAGGTTTTTGAAGTACCATAGATATTTTATATACGTATGCCAACTTTTTGGTTGCAGACTATGAAAGTCACTCCTGAATTGGAAGTCAAAAGGCGGATTTTTGTTATAACAACACGGTTGGTAGACAGAATGGGTTCCCTGTCCATTTGCACACAATTTAAGATCTAAAATAACTTGGCATACTTTTGTTTCTCCTAATTATATTTTCACGTAACATTATTTACGCATAACAGCTCACGCATATTTTTTTAAGTATTATTTCTCTAAATATAATAATGGTTAAGCATAACATTCTAAAGCATAAATTTATTTACACAATGAAAAAAAAATATAGCAAAGTTAATATTATAGTAAAACAAATTATACCAAAATCGTTATGCCAAAGTATATTAGAAAAAAGAACATTATGCGAAAAGAAGGGATCCCACCTGAATGGTTACTAGAATTTCCTCTGTCTAGCAAAAATGGTGAAAACTGCTGCCCATTCTCAATTGACCCTAATATGGAAAGCGATACAAGTAAAGTCTTGCTATGGAATCGACAAAGTAGGTTAAATTCTTGTGTTTAAATAGTAGAGTCTATGATATACTTACACTGCTGAGACCATGTGGATAAAGCTTGAAGATACAAGCAGATATAAACACGAGGTGATTAAAAACTAAATTACTACACCGAATACTCCGCTAATAAATTACCAAGTCTCATTACGACATCACGCGAAAAATCTTGTTTTTAACTTAGCATTTAGCGTCATGCAATAACAGCCGCTATTACTAGCGCTGCAAGAGCAACAATAGTATAACAGATAGGTAGAATAATAGATAGTCTGGTGTGTCGCAATCGCAACACTGACAAGTACTGGCAACTAAGTTAGTGACGTGAGAGAGAATACCAGCGGAGGCAGCGGAGGTGGTGACGTCAACAGCCGCTTATCTGTGACGAGCGTGGATGAGCGTGCTGCGTCTCGGATAGATAACGGAACAATGAGGCGAGCACCGGTGGGCCGCATCGACCGGTGGGCGTGCCCCGACCCCGCCCCGCCAGACAGAGAGCGCCTAATCTCACGGATAATGGATAAACCTAACCCGAACACACCCGTATTGGAGGAGGTTTTAGCGAATGTCAACGCCTAGCGACGCTATTGGTATCTCGGATATAGGTGGATTAGGATATATATAGAAAAGTTTACCTTAGCTGCGTTTCAGGCGGTCGGCTTATATAGGCTAGAGGGGCGGGAGGGGGACGCTGCGGTTTTTCAGTTTCAGTTTTTTTTTTTCTTAACCCATTTATCTCACTTTATACTTTTATACAAAGCCTTAACCAAATATACGTCCCTACAACAAATAAATATAATAGTAGACTAGTAATGAAACCCATCGTTAATATCCACTTCATTTTTTACAAAAAAACATCTTTTATTAAAGAAATCAAGCAAACAGAAAATTCTCAGTTCCGTTATCTAAGATCCCACGCATATACCCGTATATTTATAATTATAAAACGTTGCTATAGAAACCACAGAGTAAATAGGTTCTCTTGAAACAGTCTGTGACGCTGCGTTTTACGATGTTTCATTTACTATAAGTCTGTGGTACTAAGAAAGAGTTGGATGTAGAATGAGATAGATAGGTTTGTCAGATGTTAGATAATATGTTATACTGTCTGTTTTGAGAAGTTAATTTTAATTAAATTACTGTTATTTTGCTACTGGGTAAACTTGGTTGTTATAACTGAATAGCTATTTCGGCGACACGGTTGGCGAAGTGGTTAAGCGATTGGCTGCTGCGCTGCGTGTCGCGGGTTCGATCCCCGCTAGAAAAAATATTTGTATGACCTTACAGGTAGTTGTTCCGGGTCTGGCTGTTTGTGTACGTGAGTTTAAATGTTTGTAAACGTACCCACGATACAGGAGAAATTCCTGGAATGGGGCAAAGTTTAAAAAAAATACGAAGAAAATTAAGGCTATAGGCGATCATCTAGTTGAACCTATAGTATTTATTTTTAACGACAATTAAAGTACTTATAAATGCACCGTGTTATATACTTACTGTGATTAATATAAGTATTAAAGTAGTGTTAAATATTGTTTACTAAGTTTTATAACTCTGTAGATTTGTGTATGAGTTTTTAGGACACACACAATTTCTATTACTGACTTGAAAGTTGAATTATGAGGCGTCAGAATGCACATAGGCACAAGTAGGTGAAACTAAATTTTTGTTTTTTTTTTGTTGTTCATGAGCGTTTATTAGTAATTTCCACTATTTATTTATTTAATTCTTCAAACCAAATTAAATCAAAATATTTTGATTTCACATAGGCCTACATGGGCACTTAAAAAACGTCGACATAAAGGTGCTCGGTTCGGGTTGGTCGTTTCCTATGGAGAAAAACCGGCAAGAAACTCCATGTTGGATGTTTGTTACTCTTTCACGAAAAACTACTGAATGGATCTGGATGAAATTTGGCACAGGGATAGATAATAGTCTGGAATAGCACATAGGATACTTTTTATCCCGGTAATGTGATCCCGTGGGACAATTACCGAAAAAACGCGGGCGAAGCCGTGGGCAGAAGCTAGTAATACATACAACGGCGTACATAAAGCCATAGGTAGGCATTTTCTACAACTGTTGGATGAAATTTTTGATTTTAAAAGTTTTACTAAGTAATACTAATACTATAATTATCATCCAGCCGTAGGTTTTACCTGACTAACGAATGCACCAACCACCTACGAACTGTTAACCGATACATACGCACAGTTAGTACGCGAACGCAAAGTGTTTGCCCACACAGTTCTCGTGAAAGCCCACATTCCTCCCGCGTTATTAGCCATGCATTTATGTAACAGCTGTTTGCTATTCTGATCATTATTATTAGAGGAATTAGATACATAGTTCATTAAGCATGTACTGGGTTGTGGTACATGGATCCTATGTTTTAGGCGGAACCCTACTTAACTTGGTTGCAATGAAATAAAGAGAACAGAAAAAAAGTTTTTTTTTTCTTTATTTATTTGGGGACATGTATAATCGCAATGCGTATGTCAGTCCTATCGTACCCTAAATACACATTTCCCATATCTGTACCATGAAACTAAACAGACTCTCCGCATCATCGCCATTTGCTTGAGCCAGGATTTTATGGAATGAGCCTACTTCGGGTCTGTTCAACCTCAAGACCTTGAACAAAGCATTTCTCCCGGACTCATACCGAACACAGTCCTCATAAGTGGTGTAAGTCTTCAACAACTCCACAGTCCTGAAAAAACATTGGATTCTGTGACTATGTTAAAAGTATTATTAAGTACTGTTGTTCTCTCAAAACTGTAGAGAAATAAAACGTCATCAGGAAGCCAGGAAATCCTAGAACACGTCACACGACATAGTCATGTCACATCTGCAGAAAATAGGTGGTTAAGGACGCATCCATATCGTAACCGCTGGCTAATCGTCTGTCACACAAATTTGGCAGACATTATAGTAGGTCAGTTGCTATCACTTGCATATTTATATTGCCGAATTTATAAATGACAAAAACAAAAACTGAATATTTAAGCCTCAATATCTTGTACATTTTCAGCGTTTTCGGTGTAATGAACCTTAACAGAAGGACAGGACTGGTTGACGAGGATTTGTTTGGTACAGGCCTGTCTTCAGAATATGTCTTTTAAAGGACATGGTGATAATAATGATGCCACGATGATGCAACGTGAACCAGAACTGATGAGAAGAATTTCAACTTTTGCTACTGTTAAGAAATGGAAAATAATTCGTCTGGATATTGTAGGTAACTGATTCTAGGTACAAATTAAATAACGTTGTCACAAATTAGCAACACCTATATTCAGTTCAAATCATGTCAATCGTTCGATTTCTAAGGACACGTTCACACGAACCGAAGCGTCAATCGCTCAGTCACGTATAACGGTGACCACCGTTACAAGTGTGTGTCCTTGGTCTAAGGCCATTTACATACTAATAAATACATGCGAATGAAATGTACCTAGTTTATAAAGCAGTAGAGCAGAGGATAACTCATACCCACATATAAAGGAATTTTATATTATGGTGTTAGAAGATTATCTATCAGTTTTTAAACTGACATGGTCACTAACACTATTAATAACACTTGCAACGGGATATTTACCATGTGTATTATTTGTTTCGAGTTCCCGATATTTCGGCGCTGTTGCAAACGCCATGATTACGGATAAACATATAAATATAGTTTATCCGTGATCGAGGATTATCTATCAGTTCGTAGTAGAGTCAATGCAGGGTTTAGTGGCAAATAATGTTTTATGAGAAAGAATAGGAAATTATGGTGAGCTCTACAATAAAGGCTGGTCTTTAGTAGCCCTTGTAAAGAAGACGTGGAGGGAAAGTAGGGGGAGACCTGCTACCGGTAATTACAGGTTTATGTTAATCATACAAATATCTTAAAGGCGAAAGTTTGTGAGTGAGTGTGTGTGTTTGTTATTCCTTCACGCCTCAATGGCTGAACGGATTTGGATGAAATTGATTAACACATAAGCTATTTTTATCCTGGTCTTCGCGGGTGAAACCGCGGGGCGCAGCTAGTATTATGTGATTGTTACACAAGTAGAGAAAAGCTTTAATGGATAATCCAGTAGTCAAATTTTATGTTCATGTACTGTCAGTTGAGAAGATACCTTTCTTAAAATAAATAATAGTATTTTAGGGACGTTATTTTATATCTCGTTTTTTTTCTCACCAAACCCTTTCATTTGATATCTATATCATGGGATTGCATTAAAATTAAAATAAAGACTAGTCCGCCATCTTTGGGAGTCCGCCATATTGGATCATGTACTGTCATCCAAACTCCAGCTTTATCGAAAACCGGGAAGTGGGTCAAATGTAACTTCCGAGATTTCTTTTACATAGTAATTTACAGGTGAAGCGGTTGGAGTGTAGCCTTAGGGGCGCAATAGCGCGAGGACTTTTTTTTTTCTCAAATTATTTTGGTTTTTTGTACACCATCTCATAGTTTTCTACTAGAGCAACAGTTTCTTTCCAGAAAAGATTTTAATCTGAGCTACCACTTTAGAAATATAGATAGTTTTATAAAAATTAAATAAAATTCGGAGGCCCATAATTCGGAAACGGTGCGTCTTGGGTCCATACTTCTCAGAGCCTAAATGGTTTTTATGGTCAAGGTTAACCCGATCTGTCATTTTTTTTTAAATTTTCGAGTTTTTTTTTTTGAAAATCCACGAAGGCCAAAAAAAAATTTTGTTTTTTGTTTTCCTTGCTGCTCATAGTGCCCCTATATTTATAGCGTTGTGTACCCGCAAATATATCCATAGGTTAGGTTAGGTTAGAACTGTGACCAACTACGCGCGAGCCGAGCGAGCGAAGCGAGCGGTGCCGCGAAATTGGTCACGAAACTTTTCTATGTATTTTTTTCATAGTGCAGGCTACACTCTGACCGGTGAGGCTAATAAAATCGTGTTAAAAGTACTGCTTACCTAATATTTGATTATTTTAGTTAAACTTCGGCAATTTTCGGATACGAGGCTTTAGAAGATTATACAAATTGTATAACTAATTTAGGCTCTTCAAATAAGACAAGGTAAGTAAGTAGATAAATGAATATCTACAAAGAATGTTATCGGTTCAGCTCCTGTAAATATTTTCGAATCAAACTCGAGGTTTTTGTTTTGTGATCAAACATTAATGACGAAGTAAAAAGAGAAAGATTGCAGCATTTTAGTAAACTCTTACAGTTTTGTGTTACCAAGATAATATTATTTTTACAAGAATGTAAAAATATGTAAACAGTTGATTACATAAGAAACGATATTTCGTCTTAGTATTGGGCGGTACTTGTTTGGATTACAGATTTGTTGTTTATTTTTGCCCACTTACAAGAAATCTGTGTGATAATATTAGATACACATTGGGTATCTATTATAATTTTATTACTTATTTGCAAGGATTTCAGGGTACGTAAAGAAAATTTTGGTTTTTTGAAAGCATAACAATCTTATAATATAAACTTGCTGTTTAAGGTCTTCAGATTGGGTTTTTTTTTGGACTTACCTTACCTTACTTTTCCTTAAACTGTCAGTAACATCCAAGTTTACCTTGTCGTGGATCGACCATACTTTTAAGTGAATATTATGGTAAGCATTCTAATAACTTCTCACCAAAACTTCTGACTTACCTATTTCAGGATTTGTACTCGAACTACATACGTCATGGAGAAGAAATACATCACCTCATACAAGCAAGATTATGTGACTTTGATGTGATAAACTAAGTACTTGCGTCTTTTGTTATTTGCTTTATCGTAACACATTCATTTGCTTAGAATTATATACTTCAGCCACTGACTAGTGAGCTGATAGTAGTAAGCTATCATTTTATTATCTGTGGTTATAGCTATAGAGTTACAACGATTTCTTAGTGCGTTTTTGTTTGCTTTTCTTATTTTGTAAAGAAATATGAAAAGTCTGTTTCCGAACGCTTAAAACCCTAAGCCCTTCAAAGGTTGAGTGAACAGGCTTCTTTTGGATAAGCCCGTTCCATCGTCGACTCGACGACTTTGTTTCTGTCATCTCTGACCTAGACTAAAGTCAAGAGCAAAGCCGTAAGAAATTTAAAAAAAAAATGGTGGATTGACAGTTTGATTTTGAGAAGACTAAAATATTTAATAAATATGCTTCTTTTGATGTCATATTCTTACTAAATGTATGATTTTGGGAATTGTGTAAATGATCAAATAACTAGTGATTTTCGTAATAACAATATTCAAGCATCTGCCTGGCCTTTTCCTTGTTTTATATGGAGCGACTGTCTATCTGACCTCCACAACCCAGTTAATAAGCAATACGAAACCAAGTTTGTTTACAAAATATGAAAGGTAAGGTAAAACATACTGTACTTCTAGTATGGTAAAACTTTTTCATAAGTAAATAAAATAGGTACTACATGCCTGTTAATCGACGAAATGAATAGTGGTACTTTGTGAAAGTGATAAAGTGCTTATTCAATTAACCATAAATATTTGAAACATCAACAAATTGTTTGTTATATGCTTTTTTTGGCAAAACTTATATTAGAATCCACCTGCGTTTTGGCCCAAAATCGGTGAATCTACTAATGATTATATAAAGGGTGTAAAACACCTCTTAACGAAGCCGAAAGGCACTGGTTCTCCCTGTCATTGCGATAATTTTTTTGTTATACACCATACCTGGGAACCTTCTAGTTACGGAGATATTAGGGGTCAAAGTTCCAACTTTTTGACAAGAATTTTTATATACAAGTTTTTAATGTAATTTTTTTACATTAAACACCTCCACGACCCCCGTACTATTCAATCCGTCCATCAGCACAATGTTTTGAGTGCGTTACATTGAGTTCTACCACAAAACATGATTTTACACCCCCCAAAAAAAAGTCGTTTCCCAGCAATAATTTTTGCGTAAAGTTACATAATTTCATGTACAGAATGCTTGGTTGACGGCTTCGTGATGAGGTGATTTACACAGTGTATAGATCTACTATTGATTGGGAGCTCACAAAGACGAGGTCTGTGACTCAGAAGGTGGGCCGTTATAGGCTGATTCTTATTTTAAAGTTCAGTTTTGATGCATTTTTCAGCTATCATCATTATGTTTGTTTAAAAAAACATTATCTATTAAGTATTATCTTGGATAAGTAGTGGATAAGGATTAATTTTAATGCGCATTACTCGAATTATAGTAATAGGATAAGATTAATGGCTTATTTGAGCTTAGTGCTATCAGAATTTCATTAATACTTGATAAATTAAAGATTGGTGTAACATAAATAGGTCAATGCACAGATTAAATATTTGTATAAAAATACTACACCTGTTTCTTGAAAAAATAAAATGTGTCTTACAATGTGGTAGAATTATATTCCAAAAATAGATTTGTAAATGGTGTGAATTAGAATGGTATTCTTGAAACAATTATAAAATAAGAAATTGACATATAATTCTAGCTTTTCAATTTGAATATCTTCATAACAAGCTAAAAGACAGATCAAGTGTTAAGTGACATTTGAAATCCGAAAGAAAAACGTTGAAACAAAATAGCACTTAACATCACAAATATCATCTTTTATTTCATGTAAGTAAGGTTCAAATTCGTCTGTTTATTAGATTTTCAGCTGCAATAAGGCTGGTGTTAAATAAGTGTCTTAACTGGAAACTAGAACCTGCTAAAAAGATAAAAGAGTTTCACTTAGGTGTTGATTGACGCAACGACAGGTTATTGACTATTGTCAGTGTTTGTCGTCATGACACGACGTGTGTGCTCCAAGGTTTAGTGCTAGTACCAAATGTACGAAAATAGATGAGTCAGTAAGGCGTATTTTGGTAGAACCATTTGTTTCTGGTCAAGGCTGCTTAAAAGGTTTTTATGCTGCTAATATTCTGAAAGGTATGTAAAAAAAATTTTTATTTTATTGATGAAATCGTGTCTGGTCTAACTGAAGTTTAATTTTGAACTTAAGGTCCGTTTTTAGGGTTCCGTACCCAAAAGGGTCAAACGGGACCCTATTACTGAGACTTCGCTTCGCTGGCTGTATCTCATGAACCATGATATTTTTTTATTTTTTTTTGTGAATGGCATCTCGCAGTTCATCCTATGAACCATGATAGTTAGCCGAAATTTCTACAGATTATGTATTTCTGTTGCCGCTATAACAACAAATATTGAAACAGAATAAATTAAATATTTAAGGGCGGCTCCCATTCTCGTTTTTATAAATAATGGAACAGAACCCTTCGTGAGCGAGTCCAACTTTGCTTTGTATGCTTATCGTCAACTACTCTAAAGTAGACCATATATACCAAGTCCACAGTCTCGTCAATGCCATCATCATTCTTTATCTTGGAAACAGTTTAAATCTATGTTTGTAAAAAACCAAATCTCTATTTCAGCTTTGCTTCAAAGACTACTCACATACTCGCCTAATTAGAAAAAAACAAAATAAAACTTTTGCGCGAGAACGCAAAATAATATCCAATACAAAGATGGTTACTATAAGCTATTCAACTAAGTACAATACAACACCCAATAATTTTAAAGTGAAACTTTTATTACATCGTCACATCGTTACATCGTCGTTACTTTTTCATCTGTGTGTTGCATGTCGCGTGACGCTCGGCCACGGAGTACGGATAAAGTGAAAGGCGCTCTGACGAGCGCCTTTCACTTTATCCCTACTCCGCGTTTTATACGTTTTCTACCCTTAATGGAATATTATTCCAAAAATGTTTAGTTAAATGTCTATAGTGAGAAAAAAAGTTTCACTTTTACCGTGGTTTCATAAAACCACACAATCCATTTATTACCTAAATGAATAAGTTGGCACCATTACACTGGATTATGCTTGTGTGAGCACAATCTAACTTTGATGTATTGAAAGGGCACAAGCTTCATGTTCTCATTTCTTTGTAAATGTATTTGATATTTACAAAGAATCTAATCGTTAGAGCTGCCATCACCGTGTGTCGCGTAAAGAAGTGTTCACAATGAGAAGACCTGACACATCACATATCGAACCACAGATAGTATTTTTAGCATGAGTGGGTGCTAATGATAATGCATGATCTGCTCTGATCTGAATGAAACAGAAACCTAATATTTTTTCTTGCCATGTAACGATCTAAGTCTTTGGATATTTGTGTGATAAAAAAAAAAGAAAAAATATTCCTTAATAATAAACGATCTATTTGTTTTTTTTCAAATAATCTTTTAATACTCTTAAACCTTTAAGTACTCGCAGCTTTCTCGCTATTAAATATGGCGAGATAGATAAGGTGACTACGTAGGAGGAGCTGTATCTTATGTTTACCAATTTAGGGATGGGTGACACTGACCATCAATAGGGGATCGGACTGGGTAAAGAAAACGACATTCTATTTTGTCCGTCAGACAGGTAATACAAAAATGTTAGACACGTATTTTTTGTTTTATCAAAATATCAAAAAATTACTTAGTTAGAACTCATTAAAGTTGGAGAGTGGGGGCTTACTACGTCACAAGTAGGTATAAAAATTACCTACACGTGACGTCATGCGCCATTTCAACTCAATATATCTCCGTAATTTTATGACCACGTGAAAAAAGAAAAAATACGTGTCCAATACTTTTCAATAAACTACCCGACGGACAAAGAAAAAAAAAATTGGATTATCCCCGTATCTTAGAAAGTACGTTTGGTCCCAGTTGTCATTTATAGATCTTTGACAATCGTTATGAGTAGGTAGTCAGAAACCCGAAAGTCAGACAAGTGTGGTTTTAGTTCATACGAGTCTGACAGACCTCCTCAGGCCGGAGGACATTCATTGAGGATTTCCACATATATAATATGTATTTATTATTATTGACGATTGATATAAAAACTAAATCCAGAAATTTGTATTTTTAAAGAAACACCGGGAGAAAGCTATGACCAATAAATATAATAAAATATTTTAGGAAGAATTCCATTAAAACTTCTTTTGATCTAAAGGCTGCATACTTTCTTACCAATTTCCTATACTCTTCTGTCTAACAAACATAAAAAAAGCACCTCCACCAATTAAATGCCGACTTTTGTTATGTTGGTGGTTACCAACATAACAAAAGTCGGCAAAAGTTTGTCGGCTGGCGCAGTGGTTGAGCGATTGACTGGTGCTCTACGTGTCGCGGGTTCGATCCCCACACGGAACAAATATTTGTATGGCCTACAGATAGTTGTTCCGGGTCTGGCTGTTTGTTTCTGTGAGTTTAAATGTTTGTAAACTCACCCACGATACAGGAGAAATTCCTAGTGCGGACCAATTTTTATAAAAAAAAATAGTATCTCAATTTATTGATGTATAAGACAGTTCAACAAACTGAAATCACTCTTACAGTCTACCAACAAGCATACAAACAAGAACTACATAATATAATAAGCATATAAACATACCTTAAAACAAAACACATAAAGCATCTCATTGTTTTATCCTCGGCACACAAAGAGGCGGTCGATACAAAGAAGAGCTACCTCCACTGGCCCACTTCTATCTGCCTATTATGCCTATTTGTGCCTCGTTATTTACTTTTTGAGATAATATTTTTGAAATAATGAAGACGGCGAAGTAAAAAGGCGATTTTTTTTGGAGTTTGTATAAATAAACATTGTGATCCGAGGATTAGGTAAATAACACGTAAATTAGGTAAGGATTAACGGTTTACTTAAACTGCATGCCAAAAGGATTGATAGAATTATTTTATTTGTTATGTAGAAGGCCAAAACAAAAATCCCTAATCAATAAGATATTAACTACCTATTCTATCCAACAATCCATACCGTGTGTTGCTTCTTACACTGTGCTTATAATGTAGAAACGAAGTATAAAAATAAAGACTCTCATATTTTACAAACATAAAATCAGCAATTTCCATTACAACCACGATACCTCTATTCATTACAAAATGATTATTATCAGCAAACGATTACAAAAACCCTCATAACTCATACATAGCAAATGATCATCTCTACTTATCAACATTAAACATTTAAAGCCTCCTTAAACATCCGAAATTAAGAAAAATTAACTTCCCCGGAAGGTAATAATGGCCACGTACAAAATTATGTGAAGCCGTGACAATTTTTTTCTTACATCCCAGAAGGCGGGAAGCTGCCGTGATTTATATAATGAATAAAAATGCTTCCTAGCGGGAACATCGCCATTTTACAAGGATACTGCAATTAACCACACTGATAGCTTTTCAAATTACAACGTTATTATATTGATGACTTCATAATTTGTACCTTCTAATTTCCCAGAGAATTTAACTTTCAGTCCCAAGACTTTATACTACAATCGTTGCAGAATAGCACCTAGCTCTAACAGCTAGATAAATCATCTAGGAAGAGATAGCAAATAACAAACTAGTGGTATCTGAACATAAAACAACAGAACAAATGATGCTCAAACAAATAACACGAGTAGCTCTCAATAACATGTAATCTAATCGAGATAGCGCCGACACCCCTCAACAACAAATTAGTCGTCACACGAAGCAATCTGTGAATTACAAGTGTAAATAATCCCGAGGACGCCCAACCACCACCGTGGGCCGGGCTTGGGTAGAAAAAAAAACTCGTTAAAATAGCGGCTTAAAAAAGAAAAGCGCTGAAACGGGAAGGCTCGGGTGGTATCGGTTTTTCTCAACGCGGGCGGTTCGTTGGGCGGGGCCGAACGCCAGTCGCGCGCCGCCGGCCGGCCCGTACGCACGTGTCGCAGCCTTTCTGTCCGTCTGTCCCGCACCGTGCACATGTTGTGTGAATTTTCGGCATGTTGATGTCGTCGTGAATTGACAAGATGGACTTTCAGAGTGCAATGGAGACTTTTGCTGAGGCGTGGGCTGCGGCCAACACTGTGAAGTCGGAAGGCCCTAGCGATTTAGCGCAGGTTAGTTTGAATTTTTAGCTTTTTGGGGTCTAAGTTTAAGTATTTTTGACATCTCCATTAATTAAAAAAAACTGCTCATTATTTTCCTAACGAATAATTGTAATGAACGAGTAATATTTTGGCCTGAATTTGACCCGGTAATGGATTTTGTACCACTGTATTATACAGGTTTAAAACTTTATACCAAAACATTTAAAAAGTTTAACAAGTAGCGCTGTTTATTCTTAATCATCAAAATTACTTAAAACACATTTGGTACTCTCTTAATAAAAAAAATCTTAAAGTTTGTCTATATTTTTACAGGGGTTTAAATTAAAAGTATCTAGTAGAGTAGGTAGTAGAAAACTTATGATATATATTAAAGAATAAGTGATCATTTAAGCACTTAGGAAATATTTTCACGGCATTTAAATACAATACGAAGAAGTATTTAAATATATTCCTGATAAGCTTTAAATTTTTAATCTATCTTTACCTAGGAATTGTAATTGTAGGTAAGTATAAGTAAACTGTAGATGATCCTATCAAACCTGAAATAAACGATTTTGATAATATACAAGATCAAGAAAACGTGAATTCTCATTATAAAGGTGAAGCAGTGTTCCTAGCATTCCTAATTGACGAATAGACAATAACCAAGTTTATGTAGATAACAAATATTCATTAGCATTGAAAATGAAGCCGCACTATATACTTGCTTATATAGGTACTGAGACAATAGACACTCCGAGGATATTTTCAGCAAGGTCGAATCGCAAATCCATTATATTATTATAATAGATAATTCAAACAACTTTGCCGCTTAGCTGTATCTTAGAATATAATTGAAAGCCGTTGGACAAAAAAAGATACTAGTTGAAGATGATAATAAAACAGTAATAGTAACAGAATTTGCTAACATAGTGACTACCTTTGAAGACAATTAAGAAGAAAAACAAGAACTGTCTGTATTAAATTGAGATATAACTTAAGAGTAAAGAAGATAATTTAGGTAAATGAAACCAAATAAATTTATCGTTGAAGGAGACATTACTAATATTCTAGATAGACTGAAAGATGAACGTAACATGGTTAAAGAAAAGGCTAAGATGTAGATGAGACAGAATAATAAATATCAGCGCTAAACAGTTCAAAGTCAAAATAATAATAACCTTCTGTCTATTCATACACGGATCAATATAATACTGTAGTGTGTACTTCGATAGTTCAATCGGAACCGATTGAAGAAATGAATTAAGATGCTGGACAGACTCTTCGATTTTATAAGACGGCGATAAATAATGCAGGATAAGAAAAGTTGCCAATAAATCCTTTGGAAGAACAACTGCAACAAAAGAAATTGAACTTTACTGTGAACATTATTAAAAATAGAATTAAACAGGAACGGTTAATTTTCAATATATTTGGAGACTATTATAATGGTTATCGTTAACTCAAAGCTCTAACAATAAAAAAATGTGTCTTTCTATTTCTTCTTTTTCCATAATTGACGTGATGTTGACTATGCGAAAACGTCATTAACTTTTTTTTTATTAATATTATTTTATTTGCTGATAACACGAACTTACATAAGTTTAATGATGATGATTTCGAAGACTCTTATTTCTTTGAGATACGGGAGATTTTCGAATGTCGTTACGAATGAATGGGCATTGGTCGTGTCGGATGTAACGTTATCCGGACCAAAGCCTCGGTTCCTTTTGAACGGCCCCCATTGATTTAAAGTTTATCGGAATTTCGTCTGGTTTATGTGTGAAATCCATACAAATAATGTGTGTGACATTCTTAATTAGTGTCTGTATTTCGGGCTCGTTATGAATTATCGATTTCTGTCAAATTTAAAGAGAGACTTTTGTTTAAAGAGCTGGTTAAGACGGATTTAATGGGTCCACAGGTTACTGCAAACGACGCATGGGATAAGTAAATACTTTATCAAACAGCGTCGCCGTATTCTTTAAACTCTGTAATTACATATCATAAAGTAGTATGCATGTAAACTAATACCGTACCGACTGGCTACCACGTCGAAGGCCTCAGTAACAACCTTAATTACCCCAATCGTAATTAAAACTAACAATCATCTTTGATACCTTTTTCTAATCGCCGCTATTACTGGTATTCTAATCAGCCATACTTGTTTGACAAATTATCATCAGTTTTTATTGGATGAAGAAATTGAAACAAGTCGACATTGCTAATTTAAAACACATTACCTCGCTTCTGGTCACGCGGAAATCAATTAATAATCCGTAACCTTACAAGTATTAGGAAATACGTAAAAACTAACAGGTGTTTGGGAAGAAGCTTTTTATATTAATTCCTACGGAATATGAAGCTGGCGGAAAATTCTTCGTGGACTGTAAAATTATTTGAGCAACTTTTGGAAATATAAGAAGTATACATTTTTTATGGCGTTCCTTATAAATACACATTTCGCAAGCAGGCTTAACAAGGCAAAAGATTTTTAGTTTTTTTTTTAAAGAAAATTCTGAAGATAACCATGTGTATGACTTTTATCTACAAGAGATTCAACAAAAAATACTGTTAAGCAAATGATCTTGTGGGAAACCTCGCCTTCTTTGCATTCAATCGGTTATTTATCAATTTCAAACTTCTTGAATAACTAGCTAATTACAATTTATGGTATAAATAGGTAATAATTGGTTTATTTTCCTTCAGCTTTAAGACTCGATGCGATTATCTAATAAATTCCAATAATTGTTCAGTCACATGGCTCATAATCATTGGCTTGTTAGCAAAGGAGTTAGATATATCGAATATAATTATTTATTCTTGTAACTGCAATGGTCTGCTAGCAAGCCTTATCTTTAAATAGACATCACCCTAACAGTTTACTACGGGATAAAGACATCTTTTAATTAGCGCCAAAATGTTAAGGTTTTCGCCTTCTGCACGCGGTTTCTTCCCTACATCGACGTCTGGCGTTGCGCGTCGGTTCATTTCTCTATGGGGCATCCTATATTTTGTTACTCGATTCACGGTCACCATAACACTCAAGGATGTGGTCCGGAACTTTTTCTTTTCCCGATTCCTGGGTGTAGAAAAAGGATGATTTTGGAGTTATTTGTTTGGATAGTCTGATTTGGATCATGTAGTCTCGACTGTGGAGTTTAATTCTTGACTTGAAATGGCAAGACTCTGCTTCCATTTACCTTTGTTTATACTAGGATAAAATGTTGTTTTAGGAAATGTTAGAAAATAACAACTTTTAGTATATGGAGCGTAAGGAAAAGGAGAATTGGTTGATCTAAAGGAGTTTTTCCTGTCACTCGATCGACAAAAGAATGCTCTCCTTAGATAAGAATAATAAGGAATTCAAGTATTTCTAGTTTTTGTGGGTAGTTCTCTGTAATTTTAGACACCCAGATAGATGCTAATACTGTTTCTGATCACAATTGAAGTCCAAAATGATTAAATTGTCAACGGATTTCAAACTGTGACCGGTGTCTATTACACTTTGATTCGAATCCAAATTCTATTTGGAAGGCTTTTGATCTTAAATTCCTAATCGGGGTTAGAGGTCCCGTTATAAAAATCTTCCTGTATGATGGACTTATACAGATAATAGTTTCACTAGCTGTTTACTAATGAAAATGTTTCAGTTCTTCTGTTTGTTGTTTGACACAGTTTTCTGTTTCTAAATTCTGGAAAACTCATATAAGGAAGATTGAGGCGCAGGTTAATACATATATTAGCTTTCTTTTAAATATTAGTTTAACTATCAGTTCCCAATAATATTTTGGCATAAGTTAACCCTTCTTGCTCCTCATCATATACATGAATATCTTTTGTATATTCACCTCATCTACACAGCACTAATTTAGTCAACAAGTTAAAAATTGCATCACTGTAACGATGGATAAAATGTTTACAATGTTCTACTGTTATCGATATTCTATCATTATCTTGCAATCTAAACTGATTATGGTTTACTTAAATAACAATTTAAGTACGAAACTCATTGGCGAACTGGTTTTTCTGCGGTTAGCGTTACGCGAATCAAATTAGAGTGTACGAACACTACGAACTATCCACATTTTTACCTGCAAGGAATCTTGATCTATTTGTTCGTAATTTGAAATCTGTCGTTAGCTGTGGTTGTCGGACATTAAGGTTATTTCAATTTAAGGCTTTGTTGTGCTAACACGTGCCTTTCATTGAGTCCGGTACGATTTTAATAATCGCGCAATTACTTTTTTTTCTGTGTTGCCAACCTGTCAAGTGTCATTATGTCAATACCGTTTGACTTAGTTATCATGAAATGTTTAGCAATAATTTAATCTACTATTGTCGCGTTTAATTTGAAATTTTGAAGTGAACTGCAATATGATGTATTATACTTCGAACGGGGTAAGTGAAACTTGATTACGAAACTCAAAGCTTTTTAGTGTCATGAGCAGATCAATAATCTGTGTAACATGGTTGGGCAAAACCACAAATCAAAATAGAAGAACATAGGAACCGTTTCTTTATCACTGACTGCGTAATATCCGCAGTTATTAAAGCGTGTCTATTACAATCGATTAAATGTAGTTCGGATACGACTTTTACCGAATAAAACGATAGTGATGTTTATAAATATTCGCCGAGTGAGCTAATCCATTATCGCGGATTATTGTTCGAAGCGATAACTAGCTTATGGGCTCTAGCTATGTATTGCTGTTATCGCGTTACGGCTTCGTTCTGGCCAACTTTGATAATAATGTGTGCTATGATTGATTTTTAAATTCGATTCCGATCATACAGCTGATTATATCAGTAAAAAGTCAGCTCTTATTGCAATCAATGGGTGAAAGTGATTACCATAATGTATCGCTATAGGCAACATTAAAAAACTAAAGAATTTCACCACAGTTCTACCATTGTTATGGTTTTTTACCGAAGTGAAAAAAAAAATGATTTAGTAAGCTTGTAAAGTGAGCCGATGAATAGATACACGATCGATAGAGTTGATTTGGTTGTTAGAGGTTACTGTGAGCTGGGTGAATAGAGGTTAAGTCGGTAGTTGGTTTATTTTAGCTCTATTGTAGTGTTTTTCGCATACCAGTTTGGTAAAGCCTTCTTATTTCTTGAACACTAATATTTTATAACTTTTCTCTAAAATGTTGATTTAGTTCTAGTATTAACGGGCTTAAAGATGATTCTACATTATTTTGTATGTCAACCATTCAGAAAAACAGTATTTTACCCTATGGTTGATTGGTAGAGAGGTCCTTGTTGCATTAAGTCCGCCTATGTACCACTATTGTACATGAAGTTTAAATTAATAAAAACAGAACAGGGACGAACTAATAAAATAAATAGCTTGGACTCTTTTATTTCTATTTGTTTGTTTAATAATAGCAAAGAATTTTACTTAATTTGTTCTCATTTTCCGCCATATCTAGTTCAATTAACATGAAGCCTCCGCATTGTTGTACGAATATCTAATACTAGAAATGTATAACAAAACATTTTCGTGGACCGTTACTGATTCCAAATGATGACTTAGATGTTTCGAAAACGAAATAAAAAAGAGTACCTATAAGCACAATTACGTCTATAGTCGGCTACGTAGAAAGTGGGCGCGTGCCACAACTCAACAAAAACTGCTGAGAGGTTTTAGAAGATAAATAATCCGTGCAATTAGACACGTACGGTGTGTCAGGTGAAATATTCCGTGGTTCAATTTGCGCTGGAGTCGACACAATGCTCCGGAGTCAACGTAATTACAGCACCACGCGCTACCGTTCTCTTTTTGGAGCCTATATCATTCCTACACCTCGCCATTATTTAACAGCTCTCAATTTTTTCCATATCATATCTAATTTAATAATGTTAACTTCATATTTAACACATTTTGTCGCAGCGTGAGAAAGGTCATTGATCATAAGTTCCGTGAAATGAACATTACCTACGGATGCAGGCCACTATTGATCGCAATTGATTGGATATTTTTTCGCTGGCTCATAATATAATCTAAGTGTATGCTGGACTATTCGGCTGGTGTGGCGCGGCCGGCACGCGCTGCGCTCGCGCCGCTTACGTCGCGGTAATAGGCTCCATCTCGCGGATAAAGCAGCGACACCGTTACCTTTCTCAAATCACGTACACTATTGTAATATCCAATCGCTCAGAAATGAGATTGCGGCTAACAAGTTATTTACATTGACGTTTTAATATCGACACCGACTGAAAAAACTATTTAAAAAGGTAATTATAATGTGGTGTCTGTAATAGCCACCGTACGCGCCGGCACGCTGCCTTTGTGACGTAGCTAAGCTCCGAGATTAATTTTGGCGGCACAATGAACCAGTTTATGGTCAATAATACATGCTATAATAAGTATCAGTTGCGATATTTGTTTGTCAGTTTGTCAATTGTGAAGTTTCGAAAGCGCGCGACGTTCGACGTGCCAGTTCGCGGAGCTGCAGGGGCTGACTCGATAGGATCTTTATTACGCTCCTTTTTTGAGAGAAAAAAATGATTAATATAAGGGATCGGCGCGGACGGATAAGTAGTTGAGATTGACGGAATGACGCTGAGGTCTGTGACCGGGTGAGGGCGGGGGCCGGGGACGCGGGGCGCTGCGAAAAGCCGCGAGGCCGCATTGCGTCGGCGCAGCCAAAAACTAACCATAAATTACTGGCTACTTGCTGGACCGCTGCACCATTGAGTCGCTGGACCGCTGACTACGACACGCGCGGGACTTTTTTCCGCTCCTTCGATCCTGTTATAACGTAAACTTCTCACGGACATCAGATCATTATAGGCATATCTTTAAGAAATTGGTCTGAGTAATGACGTTCGAGAATTATGAGTTACTGCTTGTGTCGTATTTCATGAGAAGTTTCGTATTAAGACATTGTTATCTTAATCGTGACTTGAATGATGTCAAAGCCAGTTTTTGTTCGCTGCGTTTCCTAAAATTACTTGTTACTGTTCTGGGGGCCTTCATTTTCTTATTAATACCTAACGACCATTCTTTTACGAAAAGAGGCTGAATAAAGACGAGTACGGACTCATAAATGTGGAATTTCGGTAGCCCAGGGCTTGACAGGGGCGAATTAGGAGTTCGCAAATGCAGTTTACTGACGTAACGTATCCTTAAGTTTTAACACGATTTTTTTGTTTATTTCTGTACTTAATAATATTTCGAATTATACTTATTTATTCATATTGGGAAGATTTATAATCGTGCCTTCGATCTGTTTTCTCAAAGTCAAGTCTGAATAGAAACCCTCTGTTGTTATTGTAACAACTAATTTAGATAGAGACTTGTTTTAGTTAAACAAACCTAAGGTAAATATAATTATAGAGTAATAAATTTATAGTAACAAAATCTAAGGTAAATCACATAATCTAAAGAAGACCCTAGTATGCTAGAGCCGTCTAATCAAGAGTAGAGTCAAACTAAGAAAGAACGGCCACACTACTTAAGATAAGAAGGAATCATGCCCGCTATGTCGATTTCCCGCTACGTCGATTCGTGAAACAAATGACATCTGTTTTAAAAAGTTTACGCTTGACCTCTAGGTTGGTCGAGTACACTTAAAAAATCGTGAAACGCTTTTAGTTACTAATTTTTTTTTTTTTTTTTAAATACTCTCGGCCTGGATGAATTAAATGAGGTATTCCGTTGAGGAGTTTCGTCGTGAGGATACGATCCTGGCTGCAGGGTCAAGTCATATATGTTATAAAAATGTATTGTCATCCAAACAACGAGTACGCAAAATTTCAGCCCAATCGATTGGGGATAACTGTTCCAAAATTCTGTTACTAAATTTGACCCAAACAAACTAACAACAAACAGTGCACCCTGAATAAAACCGTTTTATAAAAATACATAACACATTGAATGAATGCTAGCCTAGTACTTGTTGGTGAATTATATTATCAATGTATGTATTATTAAAAATACGGTATGACCGGGTGAAACAAAAGACAATGCATCAAAACCATCAAAAATCACGAGCCGACATAATGGGAAATCGGCGTAGTGGGAGTGATTCATAGAAAGAATTACCTCGAAGTAGTAGTACCATTCAGGAAACGCTAGAAAACTGTGCCAACGTCCATGTTCAAGTCCGCCCCTGCGTTAAGTTAAGGGTGCGTGCAAATCGTTGCGAACGCCTACTAAGTATAAATATGTTGACGTGCGAGGATCCCCGGCGCTGTAGGCGATCGTGATATCGGTATTTAATAATAATACATAAGTAGCCAGTGTTAATACACGACCCAAGTCCCTTCAAAAACGATGCCATGCTTTGACAAGAAATAATCGTCCGTAATCGTCTGGTGTTTCCATAATAATACGAAAATAAAATAGCAATGCGGGTGCGCCGCTACTCCTTAAATATTCATTATACAGAACATATCAGACAAAGAGTGGCCGCTGCCCGCGCTGCCCGCCTTTCTCCAAGGGAAGGCGACGCTCACTCTAGCGATTACGCGTTTTTTTGCCAATCTCATTATGCAGATTCTGGCGAAAAAGGAATAAATTTAATAACACACATTCGTGCGCATGCGTTATCGAACGCACTTGCTTCTGATAATCTGCGCGCGCGGCTTCGCGCAATTACAGTCGGCCGGGAGAGCTCTTCGCCCGCGCACAACGCTGCACGCTGCCACGCACACAATACGTTTTTAATTTCAGTTTCATAATATCTAATATGCTACCATTCTCGAGCAATACAAGATTAAGTTACTTAATCCGTCAATATGAAAGGTGTATTGCATTTGATTATTCGCTTACCGTAATTGAAATGATACGGTTGTTTCACTACAATGGGTTGATACCTATTATTTACTTATGTTGCATGATTAACAACGTAAATGAGATTGCAGCTTGACAAACATTTTCTGAGTAATACTATTTCTGGGTTACGAAATCAGGTGGTTTTTTGGTAATCGAATTTAGCATGTAGTCTATTTGTATTTGAAACGTAATTCCCAACTGAAAAGTTCCCCAATAAATATGCGTGTGGAAATGCATGTGTGCCTTCGGCTTGCGGCAGCCTACTGAGGATAATCTCCGCACCTGAGGAGTGCAATTAATAATGGGCGGGAGAGCTTACATCTCGTGGGATCTGCAAACTCTGCTAAAGATTACTACTCACACGTACACACGAGGGTGGAGAATTAATTCGGTAATCACTCAATTACTAATGCAATGAGGCAGTGTTATTTATGTACTTAGCGTATGTAGTAGATAAGTAGCATGGAAACCAATTATTGTTTCTAAAACAATAATTGTTATTTCAATGAATAAAACTTGTTAATAAAATGAATTGTTTATTCGCTGTTCAATTGCCAGCAATTACTGTTTTTGATTTAGAAATTTAAGAGAAAATATAATTGAGAAAATTATCGTATCAAATTCTCATAATGGGTATAAGAAATCCATAAAATATAATGAGCATATGTGTGGTATTGTCTCGTTATTTAAGGATTGTGGAAGGAATTGCGAGTGGTCGGAGACGCGGGGCCGTCGGATGGGTGTCCAAGTGGCGGATCAAGTCGAAAACAGCCAAAAACTGGCCCCAGCGCCTTAGCCTTGAATGGTTGAGCCCTCTGGACACGAGCAAATAGCTGACGTGGCCCGCGGCCGCCGCGCCTTGCATACACAATGTGCGAGCAACGAGACACAAGTGCAGTGGAGACGACATGCGCTAGATTTTTTCAACACTCCACCTTCATTCGCTGCAAGTCTTCACACTACTTCCCATCTAACCTTACAGATGATCGATATTGATTGTTTATCCTGATCTATAAAAGGCAATCACAACGGTTTTTTATTATTACCGCTCAAACGGAACAATGATGATGTGAGAGATACGTCAAAATCGGCCGGTCGTCAATCGCTCGGACAACAATGCGTGTCTAGACAGAATAATCTATAAGAAATACTCATCTGAAATCAAATACGAACAAAAAGCTCCTTGTCTAGATTCTATAGATTGTCTTGATGAGAGTGTTATCGACAATGATGTCTTATTTTCGTTACAATTTTATTTGCATGAAATCGTCTCGATGGTCGGCTGTAGCAAGGCCAGTAATGGAGTATTTCGTATTTGCTTCATTTTTTATTTTTTGCTGGTTCGATTACGCGAACGCGATCTCCTCATCATTCTCGGCGAAATTCGGGAGCGTCTCACCCGTCGAGCCTCGAGATATTAATTATTGATTGACGATAAAGTATGCGTAAATAATGTCTGCACGATATGTTTATAATCTGACTTTTTTCATTGCTCGTATCGATGAAATTTGATAGGGACTGGTTTATCATGAAAATTATAGTTTAGCCTTCCTGCATACGATGTGGCGTACATTCGAAGGATCTTCAATTAAACTGTGCTCAACTCGGATTCCTGATCTTTAAAGCAATAATTAATTTTGTTATTTTTTGCTTTTGAATTTCAGCCTTTATTCTCTCGCTAAAACATTTCAGACAATAAGTTTGAAGTACTTTCAAAGGGGTCCTTAGCCAAAAATACACCAAAGATTGCTATTCATTGATATTAATCACCGTAGTTAGTTTACAATAGGTTGTTTAATAATTGTTTGAAACTCTTTTTGGTCACACAACCTAGCGTCAGCTGTCGCTGCGCCGGCGCAGCCTGAAGAGCCCGAACACCCCACTTTTAATCCACGCTTAGCAAAAGTTGCGGGACTGACTACTGCTACTGGGAACTTCACACATTTTCTACTATGGCATACACATTTGTTGAATTTTTAGGTATCGGGCATAAATTATGTATGACATAATAAAAACCTGACAAGTTACATTTCTGTACTCGAACTTTCGCACATTATAACTTATGACCCTATAATTTAAGTCCCAATTTGGTGGACACGGGACACGCTTAATGCGCCTGAATATGGAATACCATAATGCAACAGTTTACAGTCCCATTCGTTTACGATCGCGATATGCGAAAGATAACACTACACAAAGCTGACGCCGGAAATTCTTATAACTTCGTAATTATCCGATCGTTATTTTGCAGTTAACATTACGATTTCTCGAATCACGTCACTGCATATTTGTGGCATAATTATGTAGGTCCGTGGTTTTCGCTGTGGCGCGTTAAGTGCGTGTATTGTGTTTAAAACAAAAGGGGCTGTAGAGACTACTAGAGTTTAATTTTGAAGTGAGAGTTAGTATTTGAATTGGTTTTAATCGCGGGATAAACAATGGGGAGGGTGCAGTGGAGCATGGAGACACGCCCTGCACATGTGTGCTTTAACTGTGCTGTGGCCTGCTAACTGCTGTACACCGGCCCGGCCCAACCGCAGTTTTGTTTTCATCGCTCTTTTTCACAGAATAGATGACTGTGTCGTCAAGGGCTCGTGATCGCGGTCATAATTATAGCCTTGTGACTCATTACTCTCTTATTTCATTTCACAATTATGTTGCTTTACGAGTTTTTGGCGTATGAATGCAATAAATACTCAATGAAATTCCTTTATCGAATTAAGGCATTTAATTTTAATTTCTCTACAATTATAAAAGGTTGTTACTGTGCTGGATTTTAAACCAATTCAAATAGAACAATAGCCACTATTAATCTTTATTGCTTTAATCTAATCTGCTCATGTATTATTTACTCGAATGTTACGGTTGCGAGACTATTAGATTATCGATTTTATGTCACACAAAAAACAACTGCATAATAAGGTGCATGTAAATTGTATGTGAACGAGTTATCCCTCCGCTGGGGGTGAGTGATGCGAAACGCGTGAGCAATCATCGCGATCGACTCCCGCGCAGGGAAATGACGGAAATACACACACACCTAAACGCACAGCACACCTTTAGCACACACGTCCCCTCAACCCGATGTACATATTAGTAATCCATTGTCTATGCAAATAAATATTAATACAGCAGACACGTTATGTATGCAACTCTGTTTTCCACACTTTTTATCGTATTTTTGCGAGAATACAGGGCAATAACACAACACCATAAACTGTATTTTTACTCATGGAAGTGCATAATATCGTTAATGGGGTATTAAGTATAACTATCTATGCATATAAGTTCGGGTAATGAATTTAACGCTTCTGATAACATCTGCAAGTGTAACAAAGACATGCGTGCAATGAAACGTTATCATGTGTGCGTATGCGCCACTTGTCGTGCACTCCCACGCACACCGACACATACCAGGTTTTTTTCGAATGTAATAATTGTTTTGGTAAAGGAAGTTGCGGATACAAACGGACAGTAATAACGAAGTTTTTGACCGCACGCAATTGATATTACATTCTAAAGTGTGTACAAGTATGTGGTTTAATAAGGCTGGTGATTCTGATCTAGTTCACTCAGACGCTAATGTTATTTCATGCGAAAGTGTAAATAGCGTTACGATTCATGAGCACGGACGATAGATAAGCTTTCAAAAAATTATTATCATGGAGTAAACGAAAAAAATTGTAATTACAGTGAGTTGCGTTAGAAATTGCATACATTTACTCACGCATCGGTATTAAGTAATTAATTCGCCGCCCGCCTCGCCGTATCGGCCGACGATCTCGCAAAACGCTCTCATCGAACGTACAACAATCAAAGCTCCGTTGTCTACTGTGAAAATGAAAACAGTAGCGGCACGATTATAATTTGCGGGTTGCGGGTAGTTGGGAAACTCGTCACAGTCGCGCGACTCGTCCATCGATTTATCGGCGGATGCGTTGCCGATTAACATCGCAGGACTGACCGTTACACAGGGTAAGTTTTTCGCGAGAAAAAAAAGGCACAATTATAATAATGATCGTCCTAGTATGGGATGGCCAGCGCTTGTTTATGCAAATGTATTTACTAATTAAGAGGGAAATAATTTTCAATGTTGTTTGCATGTTGTTGGACGATGGAAAAAACTATGCAGATTCTCGATGGGGTACTGACTACCGACCCGATCATTGTCACTGGCATACATAATTAGCTGCTAGAGTTGTCTGATCTATTGTAATAGCAAATGTATCGATGACCGGTCATTGATCGTATCGACCCCAATGATATACGTATCGACGTACTCCCGTAGATGTTTATCGATATTTATTTTATATCGATCCCTAAATTACGGAGTTGCGCCCTAATCTGAATTGATGCATTTCTTTGGAACAATTCTTAGTCGGTTACGCATTATAGGTCCCTTGTTTGTCGAACTCTACGGCTTTTTAAAGCGGCTTAAATGTGAATAGAGGGCCGGGAAGTGAAGTAAAGGGTTCGTATAGAATGCCGGTTATCGCGTACTTAATCTCAGCGAGCAAATTAGGATTAATTGAACTTTTTCCTTTTAGTACTGAGCGTCTTTGTGTTCGTGCGTAATTCGTTCAACGTGTCACTCAGGGAAGTATATGGAGTGGTTAATACAATCAAATCACCGTTGCCTTCAGTTTCAGCTTTGAATAGGTATTTAAAGGATCCTTTTGTTGAAGTAGGTTTAGTATATCGCCAAGTTATTTGTGTCATAGATTAAATGTGCCTAGAGTGCATAGTTCCACTCTAGAACCAATAATCATTAGATTAGATAATGATAGCAATAAACGCTTATTTCGCTACTGGTTTAGCAAGTCATCAACATTCATAGACAATCATTAGTAATGAGTATTTTAAATACATACCTCATTGTTGTGTAATAGGAAAGTTGATAGAACCGCATTGTTTGTGAACTTCAAGTCAATTTTTAACCGTTAGTTAGTTATCGAGTTAATGTTAACTTTTATGAAGTCTGGGGTTGTAAATGAGCGGTGTAAAATCAAAGTCAATTAATTACAATAAATATTTTAGTGCAACGACGTTACCTATGAATCAAGAAGTTTCAGTCTTGACTTGCCTATCTTGTCTATTCTATGGAAAATATATTTTTTGAAAGAATTTGTGTAATTTAAGGGCCAACCCTAGCATGTTTTCACTAGTATATTTTTGCTGTATGAAACTTTTTCTTTTCATCGTTTTCTTTCAATTTTATTCACTTCTTAATTATCTACAGTATCGACTAGAGCTATTCAACAATTAAATAATTAGGATCTTTGTTAACCATAGTGAAGCTGACAACCCACAATAACCATGGCACAAACCTAGTAGAGTAGGACAGGCTTTCAAGCTAACCGCGATTCATCATCTTCAATGACTGTATCACCTTCTGCTACAGTTACAGTACATTGCTATATTGCCATTGCTATAGATACTTGCCAATTGCGTTTACATCTAAGAGCGTATTAAGTGGATGCGACCACCACATCTAAACCGCGTTCAAGAGCTGCCAGTATCTTTATTGTTGTGGAATATCGATACTGACAGCTTGAACGACCTTTACATGTGCTAATCGCTCGGTTAAATTTGTGAAATTCGCCCTTAGTTATTTGATTGTTTTCGCTCCTTTCGAAAGGTTCTAAATTCAAACTAGTACGGAGAGATTGCGAACCTACTGTGGACATCAGACACTGACAGCTATAAACGATTAATTCTTCGTTTGGCCCACTGAGTTTTGTCCTACATAATAAATCAGTGCGTGGAGTCCCTCCGCGCGGAAGAAGTGAAACTTCGTAAAACTACACGCATGCGTTCGAGTGCCACGCATTCACTCTCGTTATTTTATTGACCTTCTAAATAATATTTTGTTGTTTTCTTGTTGTATTATTTTTATTATATAATTATAACATAAGTTTATCGAGATTATTCTATTCATGGAAATTGAGCGAAGGCTGGTCACACCGAAGAGTCGAATGCATGACTGTTTGCACGCCATCTTGCGTACCTAGTAGAACTAAGTAGTCACAAATCTTGTAATAGCGCCATCTCTTAGTGGGTAATAGAAAATATTCCCCCTCCATTGTAGAGTTAAACTTGTTGGAAGTCGCATAAGAAGTTTCACTTCAAAAAAAGCCTGGGTCGAACCAAATAATATGGTTCCTTCGTCGTGAAATGCCAGTATCCAGTGTCTATGGTCGCGTCTACTATTGCGTTGATTGAACTTTTTCATCTCTCCTAATGCGTGTGAGCCACTCTTTGAGTTCCACGCACAGTGCGTCAGTATTAAGGGGCGAGGGGGTAGGTATCTATAACCCGATGGCGGTTAGGATCCCTCAGGTGTGACGCGACGGAAGCCCGCTATCATTAAGCTACCCACATGTAGTGCGTACACGCACACACGCATGTCGTGTTTATGCGATGTCCTTGTGTGTACCATGGGACGGATTATGCAATGAGCTTTTTGTTGATATAAAAGTTTTGTCCAATTTTTTTTTTATCTCTGGCCGGTTTTAGAGTATTGCCTTGTTTTGAAAGTCCGGTTATTCCTTTGCGTTTTCGGTTGTCTGTCAAGTATTTGGGCAGTATTTTCAGATTTTTTTCGAATATCTTTTGTAATCACAACATAAAATTTTCCTGAATGTTTTTTCATATGAAATGAATAATTTTCTTTGTATTTAGGAATTCGACAACATAAAACGTTATAAAAGTCTGATCACAATGTTTCAGTTCTGTAAACTAGTGTAAGAATAGTCTGTAAAGAAGATCAACCTTCTAAAACATTCTTCTCTCTCTTTCTCGTCTTCGCTCCTCCCGTTATTCTTCCATTTTTATTTGATCTTGTTACAAACCCTCGGTTTGAGTAGAACTATTTGAACCTAGCAGGAAAGAAGAATAATTTAAATCATTCTCTTTGGTATAAACATAGAAACAATTTCTAGCTTTTCTTCATCTTCCCCACACCAAGAAATACACGCATAATATCCTCTTTGAAAAGTCTATATTCTTCTTTACCAACAGCTTAAACAAAACTCGTTCATACTAATCCTGACCTGTGCTTACATATCCGTGGATCCGGGGCGACACAGCCCGCTAGCCACCCGTCGAACAATAAAATGTGTTTGCGACTAAATATGACTATTTTCACTGCGTTCCGATACACTTAATCGCCTCGAAATGATTCGTTTTTGCACTATCCTGCATACTTTAGCTTTGGCTTACTGTTATGCGCATTTTTTTTTGCTGGCTGCTGTTTTCCTTTAGTTGCAGACAAGTTTTCCGTTCTTGAGTATTCTGAAAAAGAACAAAACCTTGCCTTTGTAAGGGATGCAAGGATTCGTAGTTCAAGAAAGTTGATATCATTTAGCTTTTAGCGGACTTAAAAAAATCATCTCCTGTTATAAATAGCCAAGCTTTGTAGTTTAGCTTTTTTTCCATATCTAGACCGTGAAAACTTCTTTATATCGGGTACAAAAAATAGTTTTTTTTTGCCTTATAGTGCCCAGTTGTTTCCTTTACTACTATTAACGTTTACATTGTTTACACAACACAAAAAGGTTCGTCCCGCGTCGCCTGCAAGGTGTCTGCAATTAGTCGGCTATCGTCTGCGATATCTATGTAATTACCCATTACAGTTCCACCCCATCTTTCAATTACTCCACCAATCACTATACTTATTACAACCATCCGACACGAACAGTTTTTAAAGAAACGCCCACATGAGGAATTCGTTTTGAAGTCAAAAGTCGAAGTCCATCTGAATCTTAAAATGTATTTGCAAACGTACCAAGTTATTAAGTACAGGGATTAAATTTTCGTCGATTTTGTCAACTTTTTGTACCGTTGACACACCTCTACAAAAGCTACTATCGATCAAGACTTTCTCTTTGTTCATTTTATTGTAATACTCGGTATCATATCCACACCCAAGTATTAGATTCTGTATTGTAAATAAACGACGTTATTTTTCATTGTGAAAAATTGTTAAGCCCAAACTTTTAGCTATTTATGCACATTAATTAGGTAATTTGAATATTTATACAGATTATCCTCTTGAATTGTCAAATAGATGATTTATCTTGTGATGTCATATACATTGTTAGTGGGAGACAAATTAGCTTCGAGTGTGCCATCTAATTAATACGAGATGCGTAGGATTAAAGCGGGTTTTTGTCCGATGGTCACACTTCATTGTATGTTTGTATAAAATTTCAAATTCTATTTGCTTCGTTGTTATTCCTTTATGGAAAGCATCGAGTTCTGCTTTTTGTAAGGGGAATCAATCAGTATCAACAGGTGCATCGGTAATATTTACGGCTTGTTTTTCCGATCAGTATAGGGTGTGAGTTTTTCAACGTCCGTTCACTCTGTTGTTCAGTATATCTTTATCAATCATTAGAATTCCCACTATCAACCAGAAATTTACCCAATCAGCATCTCCCCCACCAAAATGTACCACACAAACGTCACCACTTACACTTGGTAACCTGTCCATGGAGAAGAGTCCTTGGCGACCCTTCTGCGACACAATTCCGTATGTGCTGACATCAGAAGCTCGGATTGCCGATAGCATAAGTGGCTATATTTAGAATCTGTGCTACTGATTAATGGACGTTTTAGTGGGGCGTGTGTCGGTTATGGCTAAGTCATCTCACGTCCACAATTGACACCGTAACCCCTAGGCTTTAAGACTATCTTTCATCACCACCAATTTAGCAATTGTCTACGAAATATAGGAATCAATCGTCATGATTTATATTTGGGTGCTTGTATGGTGGGGATTAATTTGCCTGTTGAGTGGTCGAGGCTTTATAGGCCTAGCCTGTAAAAAATTCCGTTAAAAAGGCCGGTGTGGGAGTATTTATTTTAAAGTATTTCATATCAATTTCCCTTTTTAGAAAACAATACTTGATTACGTATCTATTCCAATTGTCCTTTCTTTTCCAGTTCTTTTGACATAAAAAAATCAGTTCCATATCGCCGTAGCTGTGTTGAATTCCTGTCATGAATCAGGAAGATATCTAATTCATTGCATAAAGTGGTCGTATATCATTCTCGTCATAACTAACATGCATAATTAGGCAGTAGCATGGCGGTTGAAACGCACAGATGAATAAAGAAATGACAATTTTTTTTTAAATTTATTAATATGCAAAACTGAGACCGGACGCAAGTTTAAAGCGCAGAGCGAGGAAATGGAATAATTGATTCATTTTGCATTTGGCTTTTGTCTGCAAGGGACTATAGAAACTACAATATAGTTTGTGTAAGTCGACTATAATTATTATAATTTTGGACTAAAGACCGTTTGATCATTGTTCAAAAATGGACTTGGCTTTTGTCTTTGTCAAATAATGTATTTTCAGATTATTTATGTTATTTGCAATTTTAATGAGCATTTGTTATCGGTATCTTGATATTGTGTGTTGCTAACAGAGTGATCAAGACATATTCATGTGGACAGGGCAGCACCTAGTTGGTCATTGCCATTCCGTAACGTGCATTTATTTATGTTACTCCCTAGTAACATATAAATGTACGTTAAATTTTATGTGCGTGAATTGGTTTGGTTTTCTTCTTTAAAAAAGAACTATTAACCTAAAACAACCCTGGAAATATGTAGAGTTAAGATATCTTGTTTTTTTTTTTGTGATTTGTTAGCTACTCGCCCCGGACGTCACTCAATTGAGCGATCATTGCTAGTTACTGCTACAAAGCTGAACTATTCGCTAGCCGCTCTAAACTTGCACCAAGCACGTTATCTGCAATTACTATGCATCGCACGGACGTTGTGCTAAACATGTTAGGCACATGAGTTTAGTTAATAGTTTACGAGCCATTTTTACTATATTTACCAATATCACATGCCCCATAGAATACGAAAACGGAAACTTAAAAAGACTGCCTTCTTATTACTGATAAATAAATTAAAAAAAAAAAACTTTATTCCAGATGCACAGTTTTCCATCGTTTTAAATACCAACTGTTTGCGCGATTTGTCTACACTTTTCATTAAACCTAAATAGGTTTAAGAAACTAGACTGTGATATCGAGATTTAATTAAGATCTAAGATTGCGTAGAATCTAAATAGCTTAGACGACATTATCGCGTTAAAATAATGAACAATATACTCAACGTAGACCTAAATAATTACTTCGAATGTAACTAGTTCTAGAACTCCATTTTGTCGAAGTAGATTTTGTACGCATCGTATGTGTTTTCTGAGAAAGTTTAAAGGAGGCAGGTTACTTTGTTGTAGTAGTGTCAGATAACTGTTAGGATGGCATGGTCTCCATAGGAATTGCAGCGACATCGTCTGTCTGGGAAAAGTCTGCTTGTCTTGTCCAAACGCAACGCGTAACGCAACGCTTGCTGCGTACAAATATCCCTATTTGCGGTTTAGAGTTAGAACAATAGATTACTGGGCGACGTTGTACAATCGTCCAGTTATCTGTACCGACCGGCGGATGCGATAGTGGTAATAGCGGTTACTATCAAGCAGATAGATTCGGCTCCTATCGGCCCTACATGGGAATTTATACTCGTGTGTATGTGTATACAAGCGTAATATAGTTGTTTCGTTACACGAAATGTACCATAGTTTGAGATAAGGAGCCATGGGTTTATGATCCCTGTCAGCGACATGTTTCGGAGATTAAACAGTAATAATAAAGTGGAAATGGTCGCGGATATTTCATATTATTTACAATGTTACTGTGTTAAATGTTGTTGGGATTCCTTTATTCTAGAAATAAGCTATACATACCTACTCTGGATCTATTTATTCTGTTTTAACCAATAATATCGTCTTTCGATAAGTGACAAGAGAACACGAGTGCCAGTTCATATAGTCGGTAGTCGAGAAACAAAAGCTTATCGGGTGCTTTGTTCCGATAGGCGTCAAATCGTAGAGAGTCATATCAAAGCTGTGTATATCAAAGCTCGTAGTTAAAGTTCAACGCACAAAGTGCATAATCGTAGTAATCAGTTGGAGCCAAATGTCATCGACCCACTTATCTCGTCCGTCCATCCCTTTTACAATTACAACAACAAATGAGTAAGAGTCGTGCACCGATATGCATGCATCGATACTGATGCAGAGGAATAAAATCCTGTGTGAACGAACTCTAATCTCTGTTTTGTGCTTCCAGACTCCGGCGAGATGTAAACGTGCGTACGCACTGATAGATCGCTAGTTATACGTTGTGTTTCAATCGTCTGTATCATTCGGTTTGGTGATCCGAGTTTTATTGAGTAATCCGATACCGAGAGATAAGTAATCGATGTTCTGTAATCGAGATGTTTGGGCAGAACAACACTTTTTTTTAATCAATTAGATTAACAAAACTTATCTCTTTCACAATATTAATGATAGGATGCGAAATGCGGGCTTTGCTGAGGCAAAATGACAGGACAAGAATTAAAGATTAAAAGTGATGTGCCAAAAAATATTTACCGACAACATTTTCGGCATAATCACAGAGCGATAATACTGAGTTAACACCTTAACTGCCAGTCAAATAAAACTGAACTATTCTGATTTACTATTTTATTGCTTTAAGCCTATTCCAAAGCTTGATTTTGGGTGTTCAAAAGCACACCGTCATCAAACACAGGTAGATTCTTCTTTCATCTTAACAAACTGCGTCCTTGAAAAGTTACCGTTAAACTGATGATCCTGTTTGTAACAATATTGTTTATAACTTCTTAACTGACGTAATGGGATAAACAATGGTCCAATAGCTAGCCATGGATATCTCCAGTATTGTGTAGATGTCATAAAACACAGGTAAAGGCTACCTCACTTGTAGGAACATCTTAATTGCTATAAGTTTCACAAATCCGTCAGCCGACACGTTTGATTTTTGAGCCTAGTTTAAGGACTGTTTAATTTTTTGTTTATTCCAAATTGTAAAAACGGTTTTTGCTCTGGAATAGTTTCAAAACCGTATTTACCCAGCATAGAGATGTCACGCACTATTATCTATTATTACATTCGTTCAATAACTGTCGGATGTAAGAATTATAAACAGTTGATAAATAAACTATATAATTTAATAATTTATCGCCATCCTGACCTTTCCTTCATTTGCCTTTAGCTTTGGTTATTGTAATTAAAATCCGTATTTGGTGCGGTAATATTGTCATGGTGTAAAACTTTTATATCATTCAAGTCATTGGAAGGGCAGACGCACACGTCATATCAACTGTAGTCAACCCGTATGCACTTTACTTAGAAACAGAACTGTCGAATAATAAGTGCATTGTGTGACCGTATACGTTTCACTCGGATTAGTGAGGGGAATACGTAACGTCGATAATTTGCACACCCAATGGAGCGAAGACGGCGACAGGTGACGGATTTTTTATCGTTGGAAGAACTTATTACAATTTAACTAATTAGCTTTTTGTAGAGTATTTTTTTTTAAGTCATTTCAATGGATGCATCTTGCATTCATACGTGCCTCTAGTCGCATTGACTTTTAAGAACAAAAATATCTCTTTCCACCTCTTAATCTAACCAATAAGAGTTTATCAGATGTCCATTATCGAAGGTCCTGATCGAGGTCAACGACTCCATGTGAGCATATCGACACATCGACAGCGGCGGCAGGGCGGCGCGCGCCACGCACTTCCGACGCGACGGATTTGCCGGAATCGGCGCGGGCGCATCAAACGCGTTGCAAAATTCGGACGGAGGCGCGCGCGTGAATCAATTTGAATATTTTTTTCGGTGCCGACATGGGAATGGCTACCTCCCGCCATGGGCATCACACACAATGTTCGCAATACTGCTCAGCGCTCGACTTAACAAACGTTTTGACACAAAACAAAGAATTTTTATAGCGCATAATCTCAGCATGTAGAAACTTTATGAGCCGTCTCGAATTTTTTCGTTGACATTATACCTCCATATTACATTCAGATGGTCCTTGTCGAAATTAAGGCGCATATTATTAATTACGTTCGTTCAGGAGAGCACTTGTAAAAAGCTACAATTTAATTACGAAAAAATGTCGCCTCTTATTATTTTTTTCAGTCGGATTCAGTGTATCCGAATTGCGTCGAGTTGGAGCCCACACGGGTTTTCTTGCTACTAACATCTCACGTTTTTGAGTAGCCGTAATATTTAAATTGCCGACATAGCTCCTCCGGGCATACCTTGCATGGGAATGTGCGGCGGTCGTCAAAACCCGCTTTTACCGAATGCGTTATGCGCTCTCCAAACACACCGGACTCCGGGGCTACCGCGCCTTCCTTGTCTAACTCGCCAGCGAGGACCGTCGAAGACAAAGAAGTAATGGTGGAAAGTATGACTACTTTTACTGGACGTTTGTTACGTTAGCAAACGCATCCCGCCTAAAATTTTGCATGGATGCGTCGCGCATGCGAAAATGGGTTCGGGCGCACGTCGGCGGCGCACGGGCACGTACTCAATATTACCTGCCGATGCATATTAATCAAGGAGGAAGTTTTGTCAACAATATCTAATGTGCTGCGAACTCGCCGCGGTGCCATTGATAGCTTTTTTGTTTCGTATAAATTCGTTTCCAAAGTACTTTTATAGACGGCGCCATATTAAATACTGCAATATTGCATAATGTATGTCATACACATATATCTTATTGAAAACAATCGCTATGATTGTTCACGATAGACGGTGCTCTACAATAACTCTATTCGCCGCAAGTGGTTTAACTGGGTTATTCCATTTAAATCGTTCAGTACTTGAGTATTAATTAGCGATAATCATGATGGCAAATAATCTTCGAGTCGATTACTGACAGGTTTATTCTTCAAGTGGGAATATCTCTAGTGGTTTCGTTTCCTTGATAAACACAACGTTTCCATATAAAAATCTTTGAATAATGTTATCTTCACAATCGTTATAACATTAAAATTAAGTGCTTATATCATTACGTTGCTAAGTATAGGTATTTTTTAATTCTCGTGTAATTAAGTTGCATCTGACTTAAACAATTATTACAGTTGTAAAAAGTTTTAAACTCGCATATCATTTAAATCCAACTAGCATTGCTCTTTTTTAGAGGTATTAATATCTTAGACGTTAGTTATGCGATCCGATAAGAAAGAGATTTTATCGATATCACATATTTTTTAAAGCAGTCGAATTTATTTTTAGCAGCCATACTATCGTTTTTTTAAGAAATTCTGATCGAATGAATGAAGTTTATATTGTCAATGATTGCAGAAGGTAGAAACTCTTTATTATTGAATCCCTTAATAACCTAATTAAATAACACGTCTTGCAAGAATACTAAAGAAATGACGGTTTCAGCCATCATTGGCATAATTTCAACCGAAAGACTTCCACAGACTATAAAGCGAAACAAAAAAAAAAAAAACAAAAAAAGAATCCAAACAAACCCAAACAAAATATCCTAAAACCAAAAATGTCCATTAAAGACCGGAAATCCATATCAAAAGATTGTCTATAAGGTAAAGTAAAATAACCGCGGAATAAATAGTCAAACACGAAAGAAATATTTCCGATGAAAAGTGATTCGTGTCATTTGTTGAAATAAGTCAGTCAGATAAAGCACGCTTGAGGATTATCCGTGCCGCAGCCCGCAGTCCGAAGATATGACGACGTAGTACATTCACGAGCAAACATATGTATACACTCCGCTACTTTAAAAAGTGATTTTCTACTAGGTATATTGATTGTAATTTAGTGTTGGAACGAATATAGTATTTTGGAAAATTAGTCTGAATCGAGTCGGCCCAGAACAAGGCTACAACTGCTACAAGGTTGGCCAGTCTTCAGTAGCGTCCATCAGTTCCTGTAAAGAACAAACAACAGGACAAGCAGGACACGCAATAAATGCTATCGTTTGTGGAACAGCACCACATTTACACTCCAGGGTAGAGTTATTATTCAATCTCCACCTGAGCAGGTTTTACTTGCTTCGGCCAACCTGTGTCTATTTAAAGACTTTAGGACAGCCATGGTAGCTCATTTCTAGGTAGGAGAATTTCAGCAGGTAGAACGAATGGGTTTGTTAGGGATACACTATAGGTACTTCGCCACAACATTGGTCGTTCCTTAGCCCGTTCGCCAGTCATGAAATAGTTCTTATCCAAAAGTTACTATCGTTATTCCTCGACAAGTGTGTACATACTAGTGCTCGCGAGTGTACATCGTGTTATATCGCGATACGTGCATTATCTTACTAAGTCGCGGATTACCGCACTGATTTATTTGCTTTATCGCGTTCTGTCGGAATTCACAAAGAGATCGGGACAAGATTGCGCGTACTTGTTTTTGACTGACAACGTCATTGGATTTATTTTTATCGTAATAGTTATTATATTTATATCATTGTGCTGTTTTATATGATAGTGGTATTAAGGATTTCTGAGATTGTGAGTGTTAAGGAATTCCGTGAAACGTGTGCTGTTTAATCAACTAGAAGACAAACCTACTTGGTTTTATTCACGTGATTTTCTATAAGTCATTCTCTCATTGCATCTGGAACCTCAAATCATCTAACTCCAATTCCAATTCACCTATTAGGGGCCTTTACTAACACCTGCAAAACTCTGTCGGTTACATTTCAATTACCACTATTTGTTTTTAATTTAAGCCCCAAATCTTCACCATCTACTTAACTGTAACTCTACCAATTTGAAGGCATGCCAATGGTGCGTAACGGTGAATGATAGTGAACTAAATCACACGTTAGAACGTGAAGCAATAACAAAAGCTTTGTGAGGGATCCGACTGATTGCTCAACCACTCACACGTTAGCGAAAGCTGAACAAATTAACTTAGCACTTCGATGCCTAGAAACCATTTGTTTCCAATTTGTGTGTTCGACAATATGCCCTATGTGTTTATCCCGTCCAAAAACAGTGCAAATGACACTAATTATCATTGCCATTGTAGCAGAGCCGTGTTAATAGATTGCTCATACCGCTCTGAATTCAACTAAACCGTATGATGGATGTTCCATATGTGATGGAGTTACTCAGCTTACACGTGGATGCTAGTAGACCATATTGTTTCATGTTTGCGAACAGTAGTGCTGTTTGCATTTGCCTCGAAGTCTGAAAGCGAAACTCAAAACTTCAAATCTCCTTTCGATTTTCAAAGATGATTTAAAACTGACCTGAATGAGAAATGTGCCCGTGTCCCTCAGCATTATTTTAGAAAATAACTTAATGTGAATCCGTCTTACGAATTTTCTATCAGGAGCTAACGGTCACGTGTCCTGACGCGAGTTTAATATTTTTTTCCCATCACAAAAGTGCACAACGCTGCTAAAGAATTATTCACTTCAAAAAAACATGGTGAGGTCTGGGGATTCATAGGTCGGGCATAGTTTTATTGAGTTTTTATGAGGAATTTCTGCTGTGTGGTGCACCTCTTCCTAACCTTACTCAGTTTTGTTAGTCCAGTGCTGTGCAAAAGGCTACAAATCGACCTATTTCTCATGATTGGATATCAAGTGACCGAATGATTATGCCAATAGATACGTCACCAATTCTCTCGTGAACAATGAATCTGAACCTTTTGCGTTATATGTCAGCACTGGCACCGTTGTTTGCCACTGCTTGGAGTTTGAACCGTCATTAGGCTACTGTTACATTTGCAGATTTATAAGAACAAGAATATGTTTTTGCAACTTTGTCAGTAGATATTATAGTTGATGGATGAGGAAGATCGAAGGAGTCCTGAAGATCATTCTGTTCTAGAAGTAATTAGGTTGAATACGGGGCTTCTGACTATCTGTGATATCATATGCACTCTTACCTATCTATATCTTATCAATGCGCTAGTCTAAAACGCTGATCCCATTAAGTTATTGTGAACGAACAAGATTTTTCACTTACTTTTTGACGTTATCTCCTAAATCCCACTTGCAAAATCGTTTTTCTCTTTGTGTTGCAGAGATTAAATTCGAAATTTGTTAAGCAATTGATTTGCTATCTAGACTAGTACCAAGACTTCTTTGTACTGATTGAGCTTGCGCACGTGATTCTACTTGATTGATACTGATCTCCTAGCATTTATCAACAGTTATTACTAATTCGTGAATAGTACCTGCTTAGTGTTTTAGATTGATTTTGATTTGTAAATATCTTAGTCATTACATAATTGGTGTCTTTTTAAATATTTTTTCATTATTAGATCATAGTCACTTCACTTTCATTGAGGTATCGTACCTAAATAATAACAGCCGCAAGGATCTTTAAGGTTAAGCCGTGCTTGCCGAGGTTGGTCCGTGGATGAGTGACCATAATTACATAACGAGTTTCCTCTCGGAAAACACGTTAAACCGTTTGTACCAGTTGTTATTTGTAGATCTTTGACAGACGTTACAAGTATTCAGAAGCCGAAAGTCTGACATCCAGTCTTACCAAGGGGTATCGTGTTACCCAGTTAGGTACTGGGTTGTGGACTTCAGATAGGCAGTCGCCTTATGTAAAATTCTGGTACTCAGCGGCATCCGGTTAGACTGTAAGCCGACCCTAAGATAGTTTGGGAAAAGGCTAGGCATATGAGTCACTTTTCATGAAATCGTAGGCTGGCTACGGCTTCTATATTTTCATGTGATTAAATGGGCCTACGTTGATGAGCTGTGTCAGCTGTGTGTGCTGGGCTAGAAATGATGATTTTTATAACTATAATTACCAGTAATACCGACTTTATACGTGGTCGTACATATACCTATTTAGATAGGGGGAAACAGCGATATTTAAATCTTTCTTTCATACAGATCGTACAACGAAGGTAATGTATGATGTTGGTAGGTTGTTATTCTAATATTCCTTTGCCGCAATAATAACGCGCAGCAAAATAAATAATAATCTCTGCAATGTAAATGAGGATTATTATAAAAGTAAATAACATAATAAATCTGATTTTATGACGAGCAAGAGATAATACTGTTAATATGACAGATAATAAAAATATATATCCTTGGCTGTTTGTAAATGAGTGATTAACGCAGATTAAAGAACGCACGAGGTTACTATTTGTTGAGGAATTGAGGATGGTTCAAGCGAAATCTTATCGGATTCTACGAATATTTGATGAAATAGGGGTCAAAATTGCATCATGATTTAGGTAAAATTATTTTTAATCCGGTTTTTTTGGTTATAACTTGGTGTCTTTTGAACGCAATTTATTCGTAACGCATAAACAGAAAATGAGTGGAATATCGTCTTGTTTACTATATACCTAGTATATAATTATTATCATTAAATTGGTCAAATATCTACGTATAAAACTATTGAATTTACGATAAAGTCAACTTCCGTTGTCAAATATTTATTTTAATGTAGAATGTGGGAATCAGGAAATTGATTAATTGGTCCGTAATAATTATTAAAATAAGTTTATTTGATTAACGTTCGTTGATATCACTATTTATGTACATACTTACTTTTGATTAGAGTATACCGCAAAGTACCTACGTGAATTATTTTAACGTTACTTGTAACTATCTAAATTACTTGTTGAAAAAAGTTTTGACAACACAAAAAAGTTTTTTCAACTACGAATAAAGCAAAGATTTATATGGGTCACCGTGCCCACGACGACATATCAAGCCATTCATTTCCAGTATAATATGGCCTGGCTTTCTATATATTTCCTATACAATGAAAGGTCCGCATAAACTGGCGTACAGACAGCATTATTAAGTACTTACCCCCCCTGGCGTACTCGGCGGTACTGTAGAGAGGTTAGCACATACTGACGCTGTCTGTACCTACAGCTTGATAGAACCGGACGCCCCGTGTGTACTAGGCCGGGCGAAAAGTTTTCATACTGAGGAGAATGAGCTCGCTCGTACCGCTTGTAGCGACAGAGATATGATTTTCAGTATGAGTGAGCGAGACAATGCTATTCGAATGTCATTGTCAATGAAACAAAAACGTGAAAATTTTTGGTCCCTTCTTCTGGCTCGAAAAATGATGTTGTGACACTTTCTTGATGATTTATTTTTATTATGACGTCCGGATCGTCCACTTAAACTTAATCGACGCTAAACTGCTGAAGTCATTACTCCTCATAGTAGTCATAGTCACCATAAATTATATAGTGGCTTACTTAACTTAGAAAATTCCCGGCAGTTTCTATGTCAAACGCGTTTTTGTGACGTCTAAATGCGAAATTATCGCCTTCTACAAACGTATAAGTTTAATGGAGCGGTTTTATTTGTTCTATTTTCAATTTTTAAGTGGCAGCGCGTGAATTTTTTAAATTTTTGATTGAGGAAAACCGGCCAGCATTTTGAATGGTAGTGATTTTGCTTCGAAAACTAACTAGTTGTTCAATACGAATGCGAAATATGAGAAAAATGCGAAAATAAGTTTAAAAAAACGCACGACCCTTACGTTCTTTGTTACTGGAATTATATTTAAAACACAATATGAGTCTTTTTGTAACTCTCTGCGCATAATTGCTGCTAGCAATTGGTTGCAAAATCTATAGCACCCGTTCGGAATTTAAAACATTTCTTTCACGAAAGCATGATCAGCCAATAACGTCTTCACTGCAGGGCCTCAGGCCTCCGTTTTGTGACGGACAGGGCCGTGGTGGCCAAACAATTCTAGTGCGCGTTTGTAATATTATGCCCTTTAATCCCCGAAGAGGTAGGCAGAGGTGACCTAATAGCACACATTTCGCCAGTTATGTTGAAATCCCAAGTAATAGGGGGTGTACATGCAGATTTGCTCACAATCTTTTCCTGTCCCGTTTCTTAAAAGAATGCCCTCCAGGCCTGAAGAATGAAAACAGACACTGTCACATCGGGCACGTGTAAGTCAATCACATTATATTGAGAACTCGACCGGATAAGCACTACTTATCTATCAAATAAATCTATGAATACAAACCCTGTATTGATATCCGTTGATAACAGGCGATTAAGTATCTGTGATAATTTGCTTCGTTCCTCGTAATGCGCATAGGTGTATGAAGGTTATTCTTGAAGGGGTAAGCAGAAATATGCTGTGATAGGCTATTATCACGCAGATTTTAATATTGTAATCAAGTATATCAATTTCTCTATTTTTTTTTTTTCTTTATTTAACTTTTTTTTTTTTTCTTGTAGAAAACACGCCTAGGAGAAAACTGATAACGCGTCCGGCGTACGAATGTTAAAATCTGCGGACCCGCGCAACGCCACGGAGCGCGGTGCAGTGGGTCTGTGCTGTGGGATAATCGCCATATGGCTCTTTAAGTCTTTAATTCGCTTTCTTTTATTTGATAGATACGTCCTAATTTTATTTGGATGAGTAATTCATATCACAAAAAAAATCTTATCCAGCGTGACTCTATTAAAATATGCGTAACTTATCGTCCCTGTTAAGTAAATAGTCATTCTTAATAAATTGTACATTAATGTAGTATAAGTTAATACTGTATACTAACCGAATATATAAAATTCTCGTGTTGCAGTGTTTGTTACCAAACTCCTCCGAAACGGCTGAACCGATTTGTATGAAATTTTGTGTGCATATCAGGTAGGTTTGGCCAACATCTATTTTTCATACCCCTAAAACCCATCAAAATTTCCACGCGAACGAAGTCGCGGGCAGCAGCTAGTATATTATATGTATTACAGCTAGTATATCTAAGTATAGGATACCTACATAATTATGTAAGCACACTTTACATTTACACAATAAATAAAATTAAAGCCTCACACTCATTCAAATTCTTTCTAAGAAATAAAAACACCCGTAAACCCATCAGCTGACAAACTCACAACTAGAACAATGAACCGAATGGTATCAACACCAACCAAATGTGTGAATGACGTATCACACATATTTCCATTGCGTAGTGACGAAAGTTCCAAGTCACGGGCGCCGTGTGCGTATAGCCAGCGGGGTATCCGACAAATCCTTAAATCGACATGGCTAAACAAACGATGGATACGGGAACATTCCCGGTGCTCGTCTGGATTAGGGCGCGCTTAAATCCGGCAGCCGTGCGGTAGTCAGTGTAAACATGGTTTAAGGGCGCCGCTCTATATGACGTCTCGTATTAAAAGTTATGGTGTTTTTTGAGAGGTGTAAAATGATATGACGTTTTATTGATGTGCATATTTCGGGTGTGATCGACTGGTTTTGGAATCTTCCAGAATTATTTACTCAGGATTTTTACACAGTGATTTTACGAGTCAAGCTAGGTGAGCTACCGTGGCCCTAGAACACAAAGGGCTAAGAAGGAATATTAATGGGTTTTAGTCACTGCAAGTCTGGCACTCTTCCGCTCCGCCCAGAGCGGGAGGAGTTATTTGATGATTTCCCATCCGAAAAAAAAAAAGCTAGGTGTTTTAAATGGTTTGCATTAAACTACGGAACCCCAGTCAAAATAAAACTGCTTTAGAAACTAAAGTAAAGCTAAAGCTATAGCTTCAATTGTAAAAATAGACTGAAATTAGACACACTAATATAAATGAATCTAACTACTGATTAGTTCAACCAGCACCAAAAAATCAAGTTCCCAACCCAAAATTGCGCAACATTTTAAATTCTACATGCCTTGAATCACGTCGTAGCTAATCACTCGGTATCTCTGGTGATCCTCCATGGAAGGTCATAGGTCGGATCATGTCCGTGGCACCAGTGACTGGCACTGACGAAATTGGCTCAAAAGCCGAGATAACTTCGGCATAAACTATAAAAATCTGCGACGTTATAATAACACAAATCCCGATTAGGTTGATACTCACTGTTCGTCCGGTTGGCTTACTTCGAAAAGCGTATTTAAAATTGTTTGTACTAGTACTCTATATTTCAGTTTTTACTTATAATAAATAAGATAGCTGAAAACTCTAATAAGAAAAAGATTTCTGAAAAGATTTCTAATTTGTTTCTAAGTCTCTACTTAATAAAATGATTTAATTAATTTACTGATATCAACGCTCAGGTTAAGCCAGTAGGTCTAGAAGCATGAAATTGCAAAAGAGTTCTAGAGAGGAAGAAGATTTAAAATTTCAAATTCATCACATTTAGAATCGTGAAGATAAAAGATTGTATGGAAGTTCCGTATTTTTGTCAATGGAAAATCCCATCGGACGCAAAGCTTGTACAAAATAAAACGTAGGCTGTTCTACGTATCCCTATGTCACGATCATAATTCAACTGTTAGAGCTGTTATCTAAACTAATTGTACGTCTCAATTATCAATTTTTATACGATACATACCTATTTTAATGTTTTAATAGTATTAGAAGTAACAGTGGAAATTTTATATGTACCTATTACGTATCGTACATTATTTATTTTGCGCATATCTTAACGATTACACGTAATACTAACGCAAAAAGTTAAAAATAAAAACATAATTTTTCAGTCATATACAAGGTGTTGTTTTGCATCCTCGTCAAAATTCAAGAGAATATCACAAAATACAAGAATAATCAATTAAAATTAGGGAACCTAGTTCAATATTAATAAAAGCTCCTTTTTTTGGTTTTTTAAGTTTGTCAGTATTTCAGAATAACCCCATTAACGTGGTTTAGGGAATAAGAAATTATCGAATACACGTTTGAGATTGTTTGTATGTATGAAAGCGCGGTTATAGGGCGAGGATTAGACGGGCCGTGTTTAAAACACGGGTGGTTCACACTTACCGATTTATGTAAAAAAAATACCTACCCATTTTATTATTGATTCGGGACGAGAATCCAAAACACGAGGACAAGGATGCAAAACAACACCATGTAGTTTCTAAATCGTTAGAATTATGTATTACGAAATAAATAAATGTGAAGTCGTATACAAATATTTGAAAGGCGATTTCGTACGACCTACGTATAGTACCTGAAGGTTATACTTACAAAAATATATTTAAAAAAAAAACTGTTTAGGAAAAACCGTGTCGCTGTTTTCAACGCGTTGACAGCTCAAGAATTAAAAGATAAGCTCACATGATATACAAATATGAGTGGTTTCTAAACGCTATCTTGTCTAAATAAGAGCATAAATTAATCAGAGCTGTGGTTTATAGACAACAGGGGTAATGCCACGGTAAATGTTACTATCGTAGTGTCGTGTCTGTCTGTGTGTTTGTGTGTCACTTACCTTGCCTCTGTATCCGTCAGATTAGACGGGTGGTGGTTATCGTTTGCATCATATGAGATAAATGTAGTAGGCTAATTTTGGCGCGTCATCTTAAAGTGGTATTTCTCATATTTGTTGAAAACTTCGGTTATTTTCACATTTTTAATGAGAATCTGCTGTAGATACAAAAGTGAGCAAATAAATCATAATACGAGAGCTGATCCGTGAGTCTGTCGGAGTATACAAAGGTTTATGATATTCATGTCCAAAATGACGTAACCAATATTTAGTTTAGATTTATAATTATTATATGCATTACATCTTTCTATATCTCTACTCATTTACTCCACGCACCTCTAATTTTTCAAATTCGTGTGCGTATTTTAATATAATTATCACTTGCTTTTCGGTGAAGAAAACATCGTGAGGGAACTAAAACAGCAAGTCAAGTCAGAGGCCCATGGACGGCATAAAAACTCTGACCCCGGGTTAGGCTATAACAGACCAGGCCATGACAGATCCTGTGCTAATCAGAAGTCAGAAAAGAAACATAATATCTTCTTCTATCTATCTTCTAATCAAAAACGTTGGACTACAACCAATGCTGGCGTCTTGGCGATAATCGCCAACAGAATGGATTGCCCTTATATCCGGTAATGCTGCAGCAGCAGACATATTGTTACCTTGTAAGTGTTTGTTTTTTTCTGTGCTTGTTATACTGTCTGTATCCTTTTGATGTATATGAGTCTTGTTGCTTGAATTAAACTAATTTAATTTAATTTATTTACTAGCATTTCGCCCGAGACTTCGTCTGCCAAAATTGTGATATAATATAGCCTATGTTACTCGGTAAAGATGTAGCTTTCTAATGGTGAAAGAATTTTTAAAATCGGTCGATGAGTTTTTGAGTTAGATCGTAACAAACAAACAAACAATCAAAGCAATATATATTATTATAATTATAATATTATAAGTTTAGATGTAAAGCAAAACCATTTCTTGCCACGTAGTCATGAGTATCGTGTTCATACATTTCTTGCCCGTATCTGACATAGCTAAACTCTTAGCTATCATTAAAACAAGCATATCTACTAAGTACCAGTCGGATATCTATGAAAATAGTAGCTGACAACCGTTGAGCCCTGTTTGTACAGCAATTGCAACAATTATGATTTACATATTTGCCGATCTTGTAATCTGGTATCTTACGACTGATGTTGCTGTCACCTCTATGTACTTGTTGTAATGTACATAGAACGTTACTATGTAATATTGACTGAAGAAGGTAGGTGGATAATTGTGTTACACATTGAGAAAAGTAAAAAAAAAAAATGAGTTCAATGCGCACTGGGCCCACGTGATTGATAATGGCTCATTTGCTCTCACAGAGAGCAGGTCTTAGTCCCTTGTTGGACCCGTAGAAAGTTCTAACAAAGACTAAATTTTTTAGAGAGATTTAGTGTCAATTTAGTTTAAAGGCTAGATGAATGAAGACGATGATTACGATATACAAAGTGTTGTTTTGCATCCTCTAGGTAACTATGCTAATGATTCTCGACCAGAGTCAATAATAAAATGGGCTTTAATAAAATAGTTTTTTTTTGTCTTATTTACGGAAATCGATAAGTTTGAACCACCCGTTTTTGAAACGTGACCCATCTGATCCTCAGTTCCTCACCCTATAACCGCGCTTACAAACAAACAAATAATCCCATCGTTTATTCGATAATTTCTTATTCCCTAAACCACGTTACAGGTGTTATTCTGAAATACTGACCGTTTTAAACTACAAAAAATAGCAGCGTTTTTTAATTATTAACTAGATATCGTAATTAAAATTGATTATTTATGTATTTTGTGACAACCTCCTGAATTTTGACAAGGATGCAACACCTTGTATAATTTGTAAGGCTAAGTTAAATCAAATCACTTCCAAACATTCTAATGCATTAATTATTTGTCAATATTGCCACTCAATGTTCGATAAGCGTAAAATAAGCATAAGTTATACATCAGAGTGTGGGAATACAAACAGGATTATCAGCGATTACTAGGACAACAAGAAATTTGTGCGTAAGTTACTAAATAAGTTATTTTCGGTCATTCTTTTATTCACTAATATAATGACAACCCAATCCGGGTTGTCATTATATTAGTGAGCATTTGGTGTTAACCAAATTCTTTTCGGTAATAAAATGTGAAGCTATAGGTGCCAACGTCATGAAATTAAACTGTAGAAAATCCACGAAGTTATTAATTTTCACAATGAAGAAAAAGACTTTTCAAATTAAAGATTCTTTAGCTTTTTTTTTATAGGGTGTTTGGTGCATCGTTTGCCAAATCGAATAGGCCGAAAGGAGAGGTCATTTGCTATCTCTTCACGCCCTATACTCATTCCTTGCCACACCGGTTTTTTTTATAACAGCTTTTTTCATTTAAATCTTGAAAAATTCCAAAATTCAGCATTTTAGGTCAAATAAAAAATAAAAAAAATATTTAGACTTAAAATTTCAATTTAATATTGATGTGTACTGTTGTATGATTCTATCAAAATTAAATTACTTGCTAGTAATAATTATTTTCTATTTTAATAGCTCGTAAAGTTTTTGTAAAAGAAAAATAAACTTAAACTCAACTTTAAATGGCTATAAAAAAAACTAAAGCGATCGGGATCTTCGAAATTTTTTAATAAGTTTTCTAGTCTGTCTCCTTTCCAACGGTATGCAATATGCCCAAAAAAACGTTTAATACCTTTTCATTTTTAACTAAATGTGTAATCGAGACACTAGGCTAGGATATTCGACATCACAGTAAGAACAGTAGTTTTAGCATAAATAACATGCCTCAAGTAAGTAGACAGATACTGTTATGTCACTAGTGCGTAGTGTCCTATATTTTTCTGAAACAGTTACCAACTTTTTAAGAATTTGAAATTAAAAAAAAAATCTTTAATTCAGAAATTACAAATCTTGTTCGAATTGTCCGCCACTGTTGCGAATGCACGTGCGGCATCTTCGTCTTATCTCGACTGTAGTGTTGTGCGTAAACGTATTTCTGCTTTGATAGTCACGAAAGCCGCATCAATGCGTTGGACTAAATCATCCCTAGTCTCAACTTCCGTGGCGTTATTTCTTTTGCTCGTTCTTCAACGTAAAGATCTAACAGAGTTAAGTCTGGGGAACGTGGAGGTCATGAATCCCAATCGCTTTTAGTTTTTTTTTTTATAGTCATTTAAGTTTTAAGTTGAGTTTTAAGTTTATTTTTCTTTTACAAAAACTTTACGAGCTATTAAAAAAGTAAGTAATTGTTACTAGCACGTAATTTTAAATTTTATAGAATCATACAACAGTACATATCAAAATTAGCTCGAAATTTTAAGTCTAAACAATTTTTTTATTTGACCTAAAATGTTGAATTTTGGAATTTTTCAAAATTTAAATTTAAAAGTTGTTATAAAAAAACCGGTGTGGCAAGGAATGAGTTAAAGGGCGTGAAGAGATAGCAAATGACCTCTCCTTTCGGCTTATTCGATTTGGCAAACGATGCACCAAACACCCTGTATAATGGAATCAAGGTAAATTCTAATAAGAAGCAGGTAATGAGAATCACTTATCCGTTATATAACTTACAGACTATGAAAAAATTAAACATGTGTCCAAGCTTCCAAGATAAGAAAATAAGCTTTACTGCAACTTCTTTAAGTCAGAATCTCCGAATTAGAATTAGATATAGTCTCCATAGTAGATAAAGGTACTCTTGTGCCTTAAATTAGCAGACTTCTATCTTGAAGCAGCAATGAATATTACATTCAAAAATAAAGTTTCAGTCTCAATTTGTAAGTTGGCTATTAAAGGAAAACCATTTCCGTCCATCGCATCGCCACAAATTTTTAACCCGCAAATTCTGTAACACAAAACCGCCCAGCAAAGCTCAACAAGTCCACAGTACACACAAATCGTTCCAAATAAATTGTAAAGTTCGGCGAACATATCCATTGTAATTGTGGTACGTGCTAGCCGTGATTGCAGCAAGAGTTAACACATAATACATTACAGTTTATGTCACAACACAATCAGGCACCGCCGAGGACGAATCAGGCGGCGACGCGCGTAATCTGGGTTAACAGGGGTCAAACGACATCACAAATTCCAATACGATATTAGACGTATCTGTGGCGCGAATCAACGATTCTATGGACGGACCAACTGTGCGTGCTATTGGCCAACACGCCCATGCCTTATTGGCTTCATGCGGCAAATTTTGCACATGCACTTTGATTGTGCACGTCAAATAATGCTCAGAATTGGTAAGGGTTAATTTATTGTTGAGAGTAGCCGAGTGTAGTACGTATGCAGCTAGATCATTTCGCTCTTCATCTCTCCTCCAATACCCTCTTAAGTTTCATGATTCTGCTTTTGAATCAAAAATTATAAGATCATTTGTTATGGAGTTTCGGGTATGGTGTGATGATTCCTTAATTTCAATTAAAAGCTATGCGCTCATTTTGTTTTTGTCCGGCGAGATTTTTTGTGTCAACTTTAACATAATAACGTGATGAGATATGTCGTGTTTGCACATCATTAACCTTATTAAAACACTATCATTCGTTGTGAGTTTGCCGTTATGTGGTCAAACCGGCGTTCAGTAACAATATTCAATGAATGTAATCAGTGCGGCTCATGAACGTTTTGTATCGACTGACGCAATGGCCAAGTGTCCAATTTGTATCTCGATTCGCCTTAAGTGGTTCGACTTTTCTTAGATTAGAATACATAAAGATGTGTACTTTATTTTTCTTGTGAGGTCACCTGCAGTTTTGTTCGCACTTGCTTTTGAAAATTTATTCATCATCATCCGCCTAGCCTTTTTCCAAGCTCGGCTTCCCATCAAACCGGATGCAGCTGAATGCGCAATATGAATATAAAATACTGAATATAAATACATATTCAGTTTTTAAGATGAAGTGACGTCCCATCTGACCTTCACAACCCAGTAAGTACTGGATACCTCTTGGTTGCCGAACTTTAAGGCCACTAACCTGTAACTAATGTCAAAGATCTACAAATGACAGCCGGGACTAACGCCTTAACTTGCTTTCCGAAACACGGAGGTAACTCAGATTATAATGGGCGGCCACCCTTCTACAGATCCACCTAGGCAAGCGGCTGTTATTATTTAGCCAGAAGCTCCTGATTCATTCCAGTAATTGTAAGCAAACGTTTAAAGGTTACTTACAAAATGAGATATATTTTTTCCAAGCCGACCAGTCAACTTTATGGTGAAAATAATCAAAAGTAATAAATTATATAAGAATGAAAACTGAAACACCCTGAAATAAATACTCATGTCAATCTTTGAAGCCAAGGACCAGACAATATAGACTGGGCAACGGGAATTGCCAGATCAGATGCGTATCTTACTTGTGAACTGTGGCCAAGTTGTTCTCGACCATAAGCGAGATATGACGTACCTACGACTTCATGGACATATAGCAAATTGGCAGTAAATTATAAAATTGTCACCTCTTATCGTGACTCTTTTGTCTTATACTCTTTTGTCTAGTACGAAGGTAAAAATAGCGACGTTGGCTATTTTAAGTATGTTTCTGAGTGTCGACCAGGTGCTAATCAAAGGAGTATGACCGAATTTGTAATCTGATTTCCAATCGTTGTACGTACGTAACGTGTCATAACGTGTGAAATGGTTATTTCTGTTGTTTTTACCGTTTTTGTGTAGGCCTTGACGTGTCAATTTTTTTTTATCAAAAAATTTTTGTTGGCTACTTTTTGGTGATCAATTGGTTTTTGGTTAATTTATTCCTCTGATTCCTTTGTCTGTCTCGTTGGTCTGGCTGATGGTTTTTCCATCAGGAAGTTCTCAGTAAGAGGTACGGAGTCTGGATTTGTGCCCGATTGATGGCAATAGGCTAGCCCCCTTTTACATGGGACTTTAAAAACATGACTGGCGAAAAGTGTGTTACGTACACCTAAGCCTAACGCGTCCGGGATTACAGCCGTGATGTTATGTATGTTTAGTTCTTTGATCTGAATCCATCGAAATAAGTTGCACGGATTTTTTTAAATGAACTTGACGTCTGCGCAATACCGTTGACTCCATACGAGGCTGTTTTCGCACCGGCTAAAACGAAGCCATGCACCAAATACGTCAAAACGCCTTCATTAAAATCAGATCATGAATTAAAAACGGTACAATTACATGAAAAAACTACAGTTATATATAATGCACAATATAATGTAAGGCAACGGTTCCCTTCGTTTGTCGATACGTTTCAAATGTCCCTCACGTCTGCCTTTGACGGACACTGCGCGCATACGCAACCATATTGCACCAATGCATGCAAGTGTACCAGCGCAAATTGTAGAATTATTCATTATTATTCGACCTTAATGGAAGCTATGGGGAACCGTCTAGACACACAGCCATAAAAGCATGGATAAGCCCGTGTTTATGTATTGAAATTATCCACTCCGTTATATTAATTGGGCGTACGCAAATTAAATATTAATGCTTAGAATATGGTTTGAAACAATTAGCTGCGATTGGAGTTTATGTATCCGTTTTAGTACACTTGTTTAATTTAGATTGATTTTGCAAATGCTTACACAACAAACATAGTTGGCAAAAGGAAGATGATGATTTCAAATAATTATTCAGCATCAGCTTAGCCACTAAATTGTGATCTGCTTCAAGTCTAATCGGAAGCAGCTGACTAACAGTATTTTACATGGCGCGACTGCCTATCCTCCACGACTAGTAACAGAGTCGAGAATTTTTACTGAACGCCGATTTGGTAACACCCCTTGGTAAGACTGGCTGTCAGACTTTCTGGCTCCTTACAACGACAAAGATTTACGGATGACAGCCAAAATCAATTCAACTCAACAATTTTTTTTTTTTTGCAATTCATTCTTATATGCATCAACAACAAAAAACATACGCAATAAGAATGTATATCAAATCTTAAGCAGATGTGAAAAAGAGACATCCGTGTTTTTACATGGATAATCACGGGATTAAAACCGAGACCTCGAGATTAACGAGCGATTAAATTATTGTTTAATCGTTATCCTAGTCCAAATCTTTTACTAAGAAGTTGTTATCTCAGATAGAAATAGATAGCCTATCGAATATATTTCTGATTACTGTAGATTAATTAGAGATTAGTTTAGAACATGTTTTGATTTTTAATTTAATTAATAAGACATTATTCCTTTGACAGTATTCCTTTGATTCGTTTTTGATATATAGAAGTGCAGAACTTGAAGCGGATTTCACCAAAAAATGAACGCTATCACATCTAAACGGCGTTCAAGAACTGTCAGTGATAAAATTCCAACGCTTATTATGACACTGACAATTCTTGATCATGGTTAAGATGTGCTGATCGCGTTCAGTTTTAATGGTGAAATTCATTCATAGTGTCTTATCCGCAAAATTGTATTGAATGTCACAAAAACTTGGCCTTAGCAAGTAAAGACCCAAGAAACACTACTGCTACCTGAAACTATCAAAATTTCCCAACCAACCTCGAACCTAATTCTCTAACTATAAAGTTGAAAATCTATTAAAGAAAAACTTACACTCATTTGCTTTTCCAGGCCAAGTCTAACCCACGCTTTTCTTTCGCAGAATCTATCAGCGGAACTCAGGCGCAGCAAGACGCCGCCTCGCCGTTCGCCGGAGGACCGCGCCGTGCCACGCCCCCCCTCCGCCCCGGTGCACCATGAGCGCATCCAACACACCCCGCACATCCCTCACACCCCTCACCTTTCGCCCAAGAAGGAAGCCTTCAATAATCTGCTGAACAAAGGTATTACTGGTGAGTACACCATTTTATGACAGGACTATGAATATTTCGTAATATTTTGACGTGACTGTGAATGCACCCATATCAAACATCTTTCTTTTGTACGTCGGTCTATGACGAGTCGCTCCAGAATTAGGCCACGAGTTTGGCCTTCCTTATTACAAGCGTCCATCAATTCTTGTAGTCAGCAGGCATCAGAGCGCTCAGGACACGATATCATTATGTTCTATGGTTTTAGAAAAAGCACCACATTCACAAAAGCAACTGATTGAACTTTTGAGGAAAATTCTGATGGCTTTATCGCCATAATAGGTGAAGGATAGGGCTCTACATGCCTGTTACTGAAGTGATAGTCACCCCTCATTATCGAGTTGAACTAATAACAAGCCAACTCTGACAACCAACTGATGTAAAGCAGATTGCACACAGTTAACCAAAGCTTAAACTACGATTAACCAAATCACACAAAAAAACGTTCACAACCTTGATTTAATCAACTGTTTTTTTTTCTCTCAAGCCGTCCCTCAAATGTCTTTTAAAACAAGTAAGAGTGCATTATTCGTAGTCACGCTCTGTTCTTCGGCCCCTTTGTATAACTACGGTTCATCTGTACAGTCCTAGTTAATCTGATGCCATTATTGATTCCTCGATATCTTTCGGTCGTTAAATCAAACGTTCGCAGTATATGCGCCAGTGATTTCAATATTTATATGCGTCAATAAAATCTGTCTATGTTTATTGAATAGTTTCTAAGGAGTCATCTTTCTGGTGTTACTTATTCTGTGCCGTTTATGTTTTTATTTTGATTGTAAAAAAGCTTAGTTTGTTTATCAGGAAATATTTGGAGAATTAACCCTATTCTATTCCAATGGCAACCTGAATTTTGAATCAAGCTCAGTTTATTGAATTGAGAATTTCATCAGGTTACTTAAACTGCGTTTAATGGTTACTAGTGTCATCAGTGCTAAATATTGACACTCCCTGTTCTTGAACTCGGTTTAGATGCGCTGATCGCATTCGTTTTATTGGTGAAATCTGAATTAAGGAAAAATACAAGTTCCATTGATAAAAAGTAGCATTATATCGTTAGATATAGAACGTTTTTTATTTACGTGGAAATGCGTTAAGAATCAAAAAGTTAAATGTGATAAGGTGAAGAAGTGTCACAAAAATGAATTAAATGACCGATAATGTTGATCAGCTACTACCGATAATATACTTTACCAGCAACATCCTTAAGATTAGATACTAATTTGAGAATAAAGTATAATACGTTAGTACTTAGGAATGAAATGCCTTCAAACCGGAAAGTACTTAACATTTAAAATTCTGTAAAATACGCTCTCCTGAGCCTTCGTTTTGGCTCATCAAAGATGTTAGCCACTGTTATTGTTATTTTCCAAATAAATACCTGTTATATTTCCTCAAAAACCCTCGACGGCTAATGAGCACTCCCCCTAAATCGACGCAGCTAATTTCACGTCCAGTTTGGCGCGGCATTGCGCATGAAACCCGAACCGACGCGACATCAACTTCCCATACAACGCACTAATACCCTACGTTCATACCCTACCTAATAATTTCCCATTCATTGTCCTCTTTATAAATCATAATCTCTAAATCTACCGTCCTCTGTCTTTGTCTTTTAATACAAATCCTTTATGCTCCGTCTCTTTCTAGTTCTTTTACCCCTTAAATCTAATCCGAGACATCCCGTCTGCCGTAAGGCACGCTTAAAGAATAAGCCCAAGAGCACATGCATTGGGCACATATCTGACATATCACATTCATACAGTGTGTTCCAAGTATAAGATTTTTTTTATGCGTAGGTCGAAAGATAAATTAAACACATAATAGGTATACAGTAAGCGTTAGAATTACGTTAAAGATTTATTTGTGAATAATTTTCAAATTTTAGAAAATTATTTTTATCCTTGAAGTTTTAGAAAACATTAATATTGGTATTAGCTAGCTACTTAGACATCATTTTGAATTTTTTCGACCTTGTGTTGCCTGAAAATCTCATTATTCTTTAAGGTATTACCATAAATGGTAGCTGAAGAATCTGAACAAGCATAAGAACATAGATCAAATAAAATTTTATTGTCGGTTGCGCAAACAGAATGAATAATATGTACAAGCAGACTATAAGTAGCGTCAGCAAAGGTGAGCTTGTCCGGCCAATCGGGCGGTGAGTTAATGCCTAATGCCACTAATCGGGCGTTATAAATCATTATTAATTTCGAATCGGGCCGCGCCGCCCGCGCCACCGTCGATCCGCGCCGATTAGCGATTGCACAATGCCCGACGGATTACGCTCGACGTCGAAGATATATCTTTTTGTCAAATCGTACCTGTGTACCGTCAGACGATAAAATCTAGTAGGAAATGGTTTGATTTTTATTTTGTAGTTCTACTTGGGATGTTGAGTAAAGTTGTAATAGATCATATTGATTCAAAAATATTGTAGCTGTTGTTGTTATAGTTAAGTTCAGACAAACTTCTCCGTTCTTTTTTTTATAAAAACATAATTGTTTAACAAAGAAAAATAATATAGGCATAACTCCTACCTTATTAAAATAACCTACTGAATAGAATCGAAAATATCTTAGATTTAACACAATTGATTACATTTTTTACTATTTCCATGCAGAAATATATGCATGCCACAAGTATAGGTTATGTCAGGTTTCAAGAAAAAAACGTATGTTTTATTTATATTCTTTTTAAACTTTCGTTGCCGACCTTACTTTACACGAATAAGCCAGTTTTATATAGATAAGCCGATTTATATTTTTTATTATACCTTATTATAATCTTTTATTTTATATGTAAGACATAACGTAGGTATGTACCTAAGCATGGTTTTATGGTTAAAACGAACGGCATGTTTTTAAAATTTATATGCAAATATTCCTATAACTGGTGGGTTTATCGCAGAAAATCGACTATTATGTAATATTATGTTGGATTTCGTCGTTAGTTTTGTATGTCTTAAGATATTATCTTGATTCTATATTTATTTTTACACTTTATATATAAATATTTCAATCGGAGATCAGATTAACGAACGTTTTATTAATCAGAAATTCATGTAGATGAGATTAGTAGAATAAGATTAGAAGTTAGAAGTCAATATTTATTTTTTAAACAGATGCGATGTATTATTATTGGACGTAAAAACCATTTATGTAAATTCGTACCTATTACTAGGTAGGAAGGTAGTTTTTCTAATGGGTAAAACTTTCAGGTATAAAAAAAACTGAAATAGCTTTTAAAGATTTTTTTTTCTGTTAGTGTTCTTATGGGCAAGTGAACTTTTAGCTAACATTCTTCTTTATCGTGTGGTTAGTACTTAACATGGAGAGAGTCAGAGTTTTTATGCCGCCCATGGGCCTGACTTGGCTTTACATGCCGTCGAGAAATATTTTCAGGCCTGCTGGTTCCTCACGATGTTTTCGCACAACACGCATGTCATTCGGAAAAATCTGAGGTGCATGTCTTGGTTTCGAACTTGAGACCTTTGACTTAGCAGTCCGACGGTTAAACCACTTCGCTATCACTGCTAATAGATAACGTTAAAAATCACACTAATATTATAAAGGCGATAGTTTGTGAGTGAGTGTGTGTGTGTGTGTGTTTGTATGTTTGTCACCCCTTCACGCCTCAATGGCTGAACGGCTGTAAATAGCTTACCCTGGATAAATATTTTTTATCTGTCTGCGTGGGTGAAACAGTGGGGCGCAGCTAGTAGTTCATATTTCAAGTCAATACAGTGGAAACCTAAAGAAAAATACAATTAGGTACACTGATACGGGAAAACCACAAGCGGAAGCGGTTTCACACAGTAGATACCTAGCTTTATAAGTAAGTATTTAGTTTGCTAAATAATTTTTGTAAGATTTTTTATACCTATTGAAATAAAGTTTACTTTAATGGATATTCGTATCAACTGATTTTGTAATAAAATTTAAAAGATTTGGGAATGTGACAAGAAAATATCAGCTCTATATTAAGAATACACATTGTAAGTTTCAAAATATAGTTTATTGTATTTACAGAAATGAATATTATTGAGGGCAAATTCATAGCGAACTGTGATCGAGTTGAGTTGAGTTGGTGGGTTTTCTTACAGCAAACCTTTCTTCGATTTAGAAATTTGCAAAAGATGATATACTTATGTGCAATCTACCCAACTCTAACAAAAAAAAACATTAAATTCATAACACAGTGTCACCCTATAACGCAGCGGTGTGACACGTATTATTAGGGGCAGCACACACGCGGGCAGAGCTTTATCTCCGCCCGACACGAGGCTGATCTGCGCGGGATGATCCGGATCAACGGGATCCGGGATCCGTAGGGTGAGTGTGTGTGTGTGATCGATTTAATGTTCGACTTACGTGATGTTTGTTTGAAGGTGTGTGTGTTATTGTGATCTTTTGTGGTGTTTTTTGATGGATAGATAAGTTTGGTGTTAAAAGTTTTTTTTTAATGTTTATAAAGGGGGAGTAGAATTTTAACTACTAAGGATTTGATTTTCATTTAGCTTTAGATTTGCTTATAGAATAACGTTATTCAACGTTTATAAGATGGATATTGTTATATTATAATTATTATGGATATTATTTTGTTGATATACTCAAGAGGTTTTGCAATAAAGGTTTTCATATTGCGTCAGTAATCTGAATACCTATAATACGGAGGATATAAATGCACTTTTCTATCGTTATTTGCAAATTCATTAAAAAGATTGTTATTTTTTCTAAATCCGTATAACATTATGTGTGAATGTTTGATACCTAATTAATAAAATTGTCAAAATCGTGACGTATATTGTCTAACGATAAGATGCAAAGCGAGATAAGATTTTAAGATAAAATCTAAATGCGTTCGAATTCTAAAAAATAATGGATTTAGAGCTTACCCATCCGGTTTTATTATGTGATAAAAATTCCATTTATTTGTCGCATCTAGAAACAAGCGTACAGTCACGGGCAATGACTTGCGAAAACTTAAAAAAAACGACGAAAAAAATGTTAACGGTTTCTACTTTAAGGTAAGACCTATTTCGTAGCAATATGACTTCCAAAATACTATATAAGTGAAAACGTTAATCAATACAGTAGGAGAAAATCGTTTTTAATTTTGCCATCAACTTGCTCAAATCCAGACTGAAATTCCTGATAGAAAAACCCAATAGGTAACAATAACACTTTACACGACCCGAGAATCGAACCGACCTCATCCTGAGCAGTCGCACTTGCAACCACACAACCACCGAGGCAGTCCAGCTTGCAATCATTTCTAGAAATTTGTACATACGACATCTATGTTAGACCCTACAACCTTTGATATCCGCGTCGCAATTCAACCCTTTCAAAAAGCGATCCCTAAAAAAAGCTTTTAACAACATGAGATTATACGATAAACTGCACAATTGTGTTCAGAATTGCAATTATTTATAGAAATGCATTACTTTCATTAGAATAATTATATTTAGTACTCCGCCTTTGCATGGAGAGAGGGGGTGAAAGCACCCCTACAAATGGACTCGGGTGACCGTTTACGTTTGTATAAGGTTCAACCTTGACCCACCGACATAGAAAGAGTCAAACAATACGAGACGTAGGGATATTTCCGCCTTCGTTACTAAAAAAATACTAACTGAAATCAGTATTAGGTAGGTACTATGTTTTCAGTTAGAGGGAGGAGTTTATTACGTCACTTCCGTCAAACTTTTACATGCATACATTATTTGCTTATAAAATTGGGAACTTAATTATTGAATCAATAACTAAAATCAATGTTTAATCAAAAGTTGTTGTAATACTTTAAAGGTATTTAAACAACAGATTGCATACTTTTTCATATTGCGGGGCTTTTCGAATAGGTATTATATTTTATTTAAAAGGAGGTACCTTTGTAATATTTACTGTAAAAGTCGTACAAGTTTCTGCAATAAACCCTTTTATTTTTATTGTGTACCTATTTGTTATGTGAAACAAAAAATTCAATGAACTTATATAGAAATCAGATTTCTTTTGTTATAAGAAACAAAGTACTTCGTCACACACAGGTGTTAACCATGCTCTGTAGATAATTATGATAATTTAAAAATTCAAATAAATCAATATTTACAAAAAACTGCATAAATTATTTTTTGATGAAAGATGCAAAAATTAATATTTATACATGACTAAAGCCAGTTATGTATAAATATTAATTTATGCATCTTATATCTAATTTTTTTTCCTTAGCTGCGTTTAAAAGTGAGTTTTCTTAGTTATAATCTGGATGTGGTTCAATGATTTCATTTTTTTTTTTTTTTATGTATGGCATCTCGCAATTCAGCCTCTGAGGCTGGCTACTGCTTAACCGGTCTAATCCTATGGATGCCTAGAATTTAAGGCCTCCAGCTAGGGCAGCAAAATTATCTGAGTTAAGCGACAGCTCGCTAAGGGCACCCCCTGCGGGGTTCGGGCCTCGGCTTAGGGTGTCGCTTGGGGAGGGCAGCAAAGGGACAGGCTGGATCTGAGTGATTTCATTATTTAGGGGCTGATTTAAAACTAAAGGCTCAGCATCGCGGGCTGGCTCGAGCAAGGGTCGGGGGGGGGGTAGTGAACAGGGACGTCGCGACGGGCCTCGACGGCGAGGCCGGAATGACGGCGGTCTGTGTCTGTGTTTTCGATTTAGAGTACTGGTTTCCCTACTGCTCTCTTGTAAAAGGGTAATAGGGTCATCAGGAGTGACTAGGGTATGCCGTGGACGGCGAATCCTACTGATACGCGATGGGTCGTACCGGGCGGCCGATGCGATTAAGGGGTTGGGATGCCTAACAGCTTGGTCAAAGAAACGCTTGGAAAGGCGTTTCATGAACTGAAGGATGGTCGGGACTCTAAGATCGACATGAAGATTGTCGTTACGAACGTACCAGGGAGCGCCCGTGATTTTACGTAGGAAACGGTTCTGCAATGTCTGCATCCTATGGATAAAACGTGGCTTAGTGTGTGCATACACGACACAAGCGTAGGTCATGATGGGACGGATCAATGATTTCACTTTTGATGTCAATAAATATCTTGTAATCATGTGAAAGTATGCCTGAATCATATTAAGATAAGTTTAGTGTTTTTATATGTCTTGTAACTTTTTATAAGTATTGTGAGTGTATGCTATCTGCTCTAAAGCTGTATGATTGATGATCGATAGAAAAAAAAAACGTCGTGTGAAAATAGTTCCATTTGTTAATCAAGTTCGCGTTATTCTGTAAGTAATATATACCTACGTACCTTCACAAACTCACACATTCACGTTTTCAAAAGAATTAAAATCTAAGCAAGTACCTAATACAAAAACAGCCACAGTAAAGATTGACAACACAAATAGTTCTTAAGGTGGAAGCTACAGGGTGGCCCCCGGAATTCAAATTTTCTTACTTTATTTTTACTTGCCTGTCAGTAAAATCAAAATCCTATACGCTGCCGTAAATAATAATGCTTTACTCAGTTATAATTCATGAAAAAGTAATTCTATGGGGTTAAATGAACATAAAGGGGTTGTATTGATGATTTGAATGACTACAATTATGTAAAAACGTACGTTTCACGGCCGCGTATCATATTTTATTCAACACAAAACCTGACAATGACCGGCTAGTTGCAAAAAAACGTAAGAAAAATTAAATTTCGCGGGCCGCCCTGTCGCTTCCACCTTAACATTCCCTTTAAACTTTCGAAGACAACAGGCGCAAAGATTAACCCCTCATACAGTCCAATCCGACCCACTAGTACGACCACAAAACGATAAATTCAAAAGACTCCCCACATATATGTTCCATATTCAAAATCCATAATACTGACGACCTCGAGGTACTCTCGTAGTCCCGTACATCCAGATTTGGCGGTCGCGTAATCCGGCTTAGGACTGATCCGAGTATACGTGTGTATGTAGACACCCTACGCTTATATTGTTTTGTATGTAGTGACGATACTTTAAGTGTTGAAGTGGACTTTTGGATCCGTTTTTTGTATTTTTGTTCCATTAATTATAAAAGCTTGGCTAAGTTGGGACATTTTTTTTCAAACACAGAAGCTTTCATAGCCGTATAAAATATATATTATTTTAATTCAGCCAAGCCGGGAAGCCTTTCAATATATGTATAACCTAAAAGTTTACGTACGTGTCTACATTTTCCAGACGGAAAATTGAAAGTGTGGAACATCCGGCAACGGACAAATGCCGTGAAAATCGTGTTTATGAGATCGGGCCTATTAGGGGTGTAAAACGAATTTGCAGGCCAGGCCAGTCGCGATGAAGAAGACGCGTATAAACTTGATGCAGTTTGTTTAACTTTGTAGTAAATCTTTTAAGCTTTGATGGAGACTACAGTAAATTATTGATAAAAGTTTATTTGTATAAATATACTGTAGGTATACAGTTTCAAGGGCTAATAAGGAACATGGATGGGTTTTAGTCAGTACAAGTCTGACACTTTTTTTTTTTTTTTTTTAAACATTGCCCCACACTAGGAATTTCTCCTGTAACGTGGGTGCGTTTACAAACATTTAAACTCACATACACAAACAGCCAGACCCAACTTCCTTCCACTCCGCTCAGAGCGGGCGGGAAATGATTCCTCATTTGATGATTTCCAATCCGAAAAAAAAAAAGTTATGCAGTTTATTGTCCAAGGCAACAGGCAAGCAAATCAGAAGCTTTGATAGTACAGTTCATAAAGATTGTGTAGCCACACAATCTACATGAACTTTACTATAAAGAACCACTAACCGTCATAAACAGGGTGAATATTACAAAAGTGGTGACAAAGATTGCAACATATTTATAATACGGATCAGAATTTAAAATTCGTATAGTGAAAAGTGGCATAAGTGTCACTTTTAAAGTTCTGACTACACCTCAACTCGTAAAGGCACTTCCACATCAGTCGTAAACACCAGTGGCCATACAAATTATGCAAACGATCGATATTATAGCGAGTATCGATATATAATCTGTCGGTGGTCATCAACTTGGAATTTACGGGCTCTTAGCCTATTAACTATTATTTACATTTCATAGTGCAGCAATAATAAACTTTATAATCTTAAATAGTTGTTTAGTTTATTGATTATTTATTTATTTTATTTTATTTGGGTAGGTTTTAAGATTAAGATAAGTGGATTTGTTGAAAAACTTTATTTATCAAAATAGGGTCAGTAGTTTTGGCGCCACGCGGGAACACACGACATGTGAGAAACGGACACACAAACATAGAGGGTGTAAAACGACACTTAATGAAGCCGACAAGTACTTGTTTTGCCCGCCATTGCGTTTTTATTTTGTTCTGGGCCATACCTGGGAGCTTTTTAGTTACGAAGATATCGTAGGTCAAAGATCCAAGTATATTACATGAAAAAAAAAATAATTAAATGTCCCCTGTAATGTTCAATGCATCCATCCGCACAATGTTTTGAGCGCGTTACATTGAGCGCTACCGCAAACCCTTATTTTTCAGGCCAAAACATTTTCGTTTCCAGTTATAATTTTTTCGCAGAGTTACTTATTTGGATGCTTGGTTGACGGCTTCGTGTACGGACCTTTTACTCTTTGTGTAGGTCCTGCTAAAATCATAACCCTTCCTGTTGGCTTAGTTCATAGCTGTAGTTGAGTAAAAACAACAGTACGTCTACCATGAGTTGTCATAGTTAGATCGCTTGACGTAACTGCAATAGTTCCGTCAGTACGCAAATACTACAGTTAGCTTTTTCAATGGTACCATGAGCTGTGTTGGTGCTAAGCTACCAAATTCTAAGCAAATAAAGCCCAAACTACAGTCGCTGTAGTTTAGTTTACTACACGATGACGTAGGATAGATAACTACAGTTCTCATACTGCCGAATTTTGTGTATTTTAGTACCCAACTATCCGCTAGAGGCGCTGTAAAAGTATTCATACATTTTTTTAACTACAGACGCTAGCGAATATAGATTGTTAAAACTCATGGTAGACGTACAGATGTGACACTAAAAATGTACATTCTTCTTTTTCATACTTCATAAACGGAAATACTTCGAAAATCGCTGATGACCAACATACATATAAGAAAACTCCATTATACTATATAAATTACGTCACAAATCCCCGGCAAGTTATTCAACGAAATCCGGATTTCAGTAATCCGGTAGGAGATGTATCCCCGACCGTGGCCGGCCGCTGCCACCTAATCTGCCTGATCCGGATCACGAATACTTAGCTCTATATGTATGTTCTACTTAGCTAGCTTTCTACGTGTCCGAGCTCCTCAGGTCTTTGTTAGAAACTAGGATTTTCCACTGAATACTGGTTAAGAGCGCTTCAAACCCGATTTTACTTGTTAAATCCGTTTATTTTTATTACTCCGAATGGACGGACAAAAAGTCGGATCTGCGCTGTGTTTGTTAGAATTTGGAGCGTGTTACTTGTTTTCAGTAGAAAATATTGCGCTGTTCCGATTTTGTACTGAATTTCGAAAACTAGTTTGTTTATTGAAAACTTTTTGTAACGCATGCCTTTGTAGCGTGTCTTATCTAGTAAAAATTATGTCATGTCCATAAACAAATCTGTTCCTCAATAACGATTAACTTTTACCTAATTACACGGAGGATTACATTACCCAATCATATCACTGCAATGGACTGGTTATCATGTGAGTCAGGGACGCAGGGAGGCGGAGGGGGACGAGGGGGGCCTCCATCAATCATCTTGAGATAATCTCCTGTTCTTCAGCCCAATTTGAGGCATGCACTCGGCTTAACGCACACAAACAGACAGTTAGGGACCGGTTTCACGATGAGCTAGCTACTATACGAGACGGTGGAAGTTCGCAAATGATAATCGCAAAAAGATTCTGATTGAATATTATTTTTTGTGTGGTGCTGAATATTTTCTTGTTTTTGATTGAAGCTTTATTGCATTTGAATATTCACTGTTACTTCCTATGTTGACTTTTAAGATTTTTAACAGTCTACAATTTAAAAAAAAATATTATCTTAAAATACAGTATAACTGTTCAAAGTTTAGTAAGTTAACCGTCGATCAAAGTTTTTAAAGCACATTTCCCTAAGGCATAAAGTTGTAAGTCGTTTGTCAGATTCAATTCGAAAACGAACGATAAACGGCTTCTGATTACATTACACATACATTTCAATGTGTGCGTATCATAATGCAAATCCTTTACGATTATTCTTTTGTGTCTGACTTTAATTTGGTTTTAAAGCCACGACTACATACATACGTCCGTTCACGCAGTCGTAACTACATGGAAAGGTTTCCGTGTGTGTTTTAATCCGGCGGCAACAACAGAGAGAGGCAATCAGCTGAGCCTCTGATCAATCGATAAAAAATCGTGGCGGTGGAGTTGTGTGGACAAATAAGCGTGGCCTGTAGGCTCTGGTAACGGATGATCCGGACCATTTGTCAAGATTAGGCTTACGGCTCGAGGCTCGAGGTGCGGATTGTCACTCCGGTGTGCTCGCCGTGCCTCGGGAACGGTCAAGCGGGAGCTTTTTGTCGTATTACGTCAGGATACGAGTGTAGGAAGAACTGTCTTTAACAATGTTGATCTGTTTATTCTTCCCCAAAAATACGCCAGTGTTAACCATAGACATTATAAATTATGAAACAACCGTCTAGCGCATAATGCTCAATTGCCCAGCATAATAATTTCATTAGCAGCACTAAATCTAAATACGTTTTTGAGACAATTCCTCTCATTGTTTAGGGCATCGTAAAAACCATAGAAGTGAGCGACAAAGGCCCCGTTCACCCTAATCGCGGGACCCCGTCTGGCAGGGCTTAGGGACGCCGCCCTTAACAAAATCTTAATCCCTACAAAGGGTTAGTAATATTATCTTATTACAGTAGCAAGAAATAAACCTTTAATTCTCAAGCTTCCTTTAAAATATGGACGCTATTAAATTTATGTGCTGGAGAATAAATAAGTAACATTACCAACGCCAATATTGACAACCATTTTTTTACATCCGAAAAATGTTAATAACTTTCAAAAATTTTATCTGACTGTAAAATTAACTCGACAGTCATGTATACCTTACCTTAGTACTAGAAGGAGCGCTAATACAGGATACCTATATTAGAAAATCCCCGTCCAGCCATTACGTGGATCATTTGGAGACAGATCAAAGCAGCTGCTCATATCTTCATTCTGGTGTCGCGCGCGGTAATCCGACGGGTTGCAGAAACATAAATTTGGCTTCAATCGCACATTCAAAGCCCATTAATCGCGGATTCAGTGTGGACGCACCTTTAATGCATGCGCTGGATATAGGGATGTGCGGATTTTATAAGATACTCGTACCATCGTCGAATTTGTCTCTGTCATATCTGACCTAGACTAGAGTCCAGAGCAAACTCATCGCAAACAAAAAAAAAGATACCTAAGCTGTATTATTTATCAAAACTTTACCTTAGATTTCTGTTGAAGACAAGAAAAGAAAATTAAGGACTTTCTTTTCGTTCCCATTTGGCATCAGCTATTTCAAACACAGTGAGTGACTATAATGTATGTTGAATAATAGTCATCATGTCAAAAGGAAAATAAATTAATAACTAATTATCTTTTACGTTTTTTTCTGTGATGTAAGAAAAATACGGTTGCGGATCAGCAACAAATAACAACAAATACATTAAACCTATTTTTACTTATAGGCCCATATTCGAAAACTGACTCTCATTATCTGCCTAGACATTTCCCAAACTATGAAAAACAAACTATATGACATTAAATCTGATATATTTAAAGCTTTTCTTAAGAAGATTAAGCTTCAAAATCATAGTTTCTTCGACAACCCTAGGGGATAAATCCACTACACACACATGGCCACCACTACCGGTGTATCTCAGGAGATCTGATAAGATTCAAATAAGGGATTAGAGAGGGACGCGGCGAGGATTTGCGCGGGACAATTCTAGGTGGGAGAGAGATAGAAGACGGGATTATCCTCGGACCTCGCCAAGTGGTGCCCGTACGTAATATGTGACGCAGTAGCGCTAAGTATGAAGATTTAGCTTTGGATTTGAAATAATGCGAAATTAAGGTATTAAGTGTGCAAGGCTGGCTGCCGACGCGCCGGCGTAATCGGTTGCAAGTTCTGCGTTGCATGTTTTAAAAAAAAAGTCGTAAGTCACAGTATAGGCTTGTTTTTATTGATAGGGACTTTAAAAAGTTTGTTTACAACGTTTTTATGTCATAAATTCAAACTCTTGTTTTCTCTGGTCTGCTTTAACTCTTCTAATCCAATGATTCTATTGAATAAAAATTAAATGTTACAAATAATGATAAAAAAAATGATATCCACAATACCGCAGGTGGCCTTTATTAGTCCGAAAATAATACATCACAACTCTTTATTTGTTAGCGGCACGTGTACATACAAAGGCAAATAAACCTACACATATTTGTATATTTTCCCGGAGCGCGGGATTAAGGTAAGGCGGGATAGGTGAAATCCCAGTATCCGGGATTGCCACGTGCGGGCCTTTTTCAGGATTTTCTCGCCCCAGTCCCTTTTACAATCACTTTTTATTTACAATACAGCCTACACGAGTCAGGTGACAGTTGTCTGTGTGTGTTTAAGAACCAAGGTCGTGCGTGTTTGTGCCTTATCATATTATTTTTTTTAATCGGAAAATCGTAGGCTTTGCGTCAACTAACTTGTTCATGAGGACTGCGGACATTTTTGCGTTTTCAGATACGTCTTTTTGATCCTTAAATACGCAAATAGGCACAACAGGTTTTAAATTTTTATATTTAAATCGAAACTCCTCGAAATTATTTTTATAAAAAAGCAACTGAATCCGTTTTAATCTTATAACGCGTTTTCTTTATTCGTGTTTACCTACGGATATATGCGGCAGGGTTGTCAAACCCCATACATTAAAAAGAATTGAACTCAATCAGGGCTGAAGTTTATGCTTTTTTATTCTCTTTTTCCGTTCCGCTGAACTAATCCGTCGGCTTATCTTCAGCTTGCAGTAGAAAGCTACCAGAATTTGATCGTTGTTGCAAATTGTGTTCTAATTTTGTGCGGTTAGAGTTTGAAAATGTGTGGAGGGATTTTATTAGGGGGTTCTTCGGTAGTCAATGAACCTCGTAGGACGAAACCGCGACCTACCGTAGGGGTTGTAGAGTTGTCGAATGTTTCTACATTCAATGTTTCGCTTCTTAAGTTGTTTTTTATTACTGAGAGATTTGAGCGTTGTAAGTAGAACGTAAGTGACTTAGCATTTTAGGAGCATTTAGAAACATTTTAGATAGGATTTATAGCTCAGACCTTACAATAGGTGTAGTGCATAGTTTTCTACTTAGGTAGTACTTATTCCTTTTATTAAAAGATAAAACACAACCCAATTTATTATATTGGATATCGCATTAGATTATATCCAGTCGAATTGAATCCCTTTGACAATTCAGTGCCGTTTTTTTAATTCAAAAGGATTATCTCAATTAATATGCAAGTCCGTGTCTTCACGGACGCATGAGTCACAATCGATTAATTTTAAATCTCTTAAGTGGAGTATTCTTTGAAAACTGGATTATTTGCCGGCTTAACGTTTGCGATGGGTAAATAATATTAAATGTATTGGATAAAAGTGTTGGTTACCTACTTCTGTTTATTTTCTTACATTTACTGTAGGAGGAAACACCAAACAGTTTTAATAGTTATACCCAGTCAACAATCAAATTGGTATCATGGGCATTGGTGGGATATTGTGAGGTTTATTCCAAAAAAGGCAGGAAGCTAGTGAAAACATTTGTTTCTGTTACAGTTGTCCTGACATACTAGTGGTACATTTTCGCATAATTTATGCGTCTGTGGGACACATCAATTTGTATAGTTTGTTTGATCGTCGTGGGTCTGGTCTTGACACCGTCTGTCACCACTTTAATGAAAATTTTAATATTTAATAAAATTTTGATACACGTTTTTTTTTTTTAATTTAATAATATTAATTTTGTAGGTAACTTCCGATAAATTGAATGAAAAAATACAACTGACAATTTTTACTTAAACACATAAAACAAGGGTTACGATTATGTTTTTAATATTATCGGAAAGCAGAATGCTGAGCCCATGCTTGTTTGAGAGCTCGTTTTGTTGGATATAAATATTTTATTCACGGATAAAGTCGGACCCAGAATAATCCCGCGTGGACGAGTACAAAAACAGATAAGCCACTAGGAGTACGATAAAGTGTTGAGTTTTTGTAACACCACATCGTAACATCACGCCTGATTTTACTCGAAAGGGTAGGCAGACTTCCTAGTACGCTTACGTTTTGTGGGTTATGATTAACTCCCATGTAAATTGGGGTGACCGTAAGGCTGTTTCTAGTATGTATACCCTCATTTCGTCTATAATAATTTAGTCCCGTGTAATATAGGGCTAGCTTATTGCCATCAACTGGGCACAAATACAGGTTCCATATTGCTACTGAGAACTTACTGACACACACTGACTGAAAGTCAAAGTCAAAGTCAAAGCATTTATTTCAATTAGACCATTACAGGCACTTTTGAAAGTCAACAAAAACAAAATAAAACGCGAAGCTACAGTCCCAGTCACAAGGCATAATAACTTGTGAAAGTCCTGTAGTTGCCCATTCCGTAGCGTAGATCTCTATGGAGAAGAACGGGCAAGAAACTCCATGGACACTCTTTTAAATCAAAATATGTTACAAAATCTTGGTTACATCATTCATGTCAAGAATTACAAATATGTGAGAACAATGTAGAAATACGGGCAAGTTAAGAGCGTCCAGAGTAAAAGATTAAATCAGTAATAAAAAAATAAAGTAATTAAAATAAACCGTGGCAGCTAAGAGATGACCAGTCACAACTGACAGCGCCCGTTCACGAACATGACGCATGTATCAGCCATCATTCAACTCAACCATTTTGAAGGGAACTAAACGACCCGACACACCCGCCACCATCAGCGTGACATTTAAGTGAGCATGACATTCACTCAACCACCAGGGTAATTTCGCGTCAATGAAAGATTTAGTTACTCATTAAATAGTGGCTTTACAGTACATGGTACTCACACATGTGCTATGAAATTATATAATACTAAGAGATTGAATCTATACAATGCAAATATATTTTTGCAATCTTCTGCTGAACTTACTGAACTCTTTTTTTTTAATCGTTGCCCCACTAGGTCGAATTTCGCCTGTATCGTGGGTGCGTTTAAAAAAAAATTAACTCACATACACAATCAGCCAGACCCGGAACAACTATCTGTAGGCCGTACAAATATTTGTTCCGTGCGGGGATCGAACCTGCGACACGCAGCGCAGTGCAGACGATCGCTCAGCCACTGCGCTAACAGTGCCGTCACTTTGTCTAACCTGAGAATAGAACTCAGGACCACATCGTCCTTATTAGTGATTAGTCGCTTCCTATTACTGTAGCAACGAGGCAGTCATTTTTTGCAAAAAATCCAATTTATTATTACCTACGTGCCTTAGTATTATCTGCAGTCAGATGATATTGACCGGAAACAGTGCAAAGGTTACGCATAATTAACGGGTCACAGATTTTTGGTGTTTATTCCAAAAATCTGTGACCCGTTTTTATCCGTAGGGTCAGCTGTTTTAAACACGTTTTTGACTTAATAAAGAGATAATTCTTTAAAAATTATGTCACAAATTTTTCCTAAAAGCTTTTTTTAAAATAAGTTTTTGTGATTTACTTATTTACGTAACAGGGTATTAAAACTTATCGCTAAATCTTATAATATGTTGACTCTTAAGTAGGAAGCAAATGACGACATATCTACACAGAATGACACCAGAAAAAAACTATTTAACAATGTAAACAAACTCATATTTAATTTTATATTGACACTTATTAGATAATTAAAATAAAGATAAGTATTATATAAATAAAAACGAATGGAATAATCACAAATACTTACCTAGAAAAACTAATGGATTAGTCAAGTCAAATCAAATCAAAATATTTTTATTTATTTATTTTTGTACACACAAAAAACTTAAAAGGACAGTACATTAAGATTTATTTCACATAAGCCTACATTGGCACTTCTAAAAGGTCGTCAAAAAAGGTGCTATACCCTAGTGCCTACCTAGTACTATTTCCCTTAGCGTCAGCTCACACCGAGACGCGACGCTGCCGCGCTGCGCGCACACTTTTATAGAGCGATTCAAAATATAACTTTATTTTCTACACGAAAAGATACACATTTCTTTACATGCGTCACGAGGCGTAGCGCTGCGTGGCGCAACGTATTCTCACAACGAAATGTGTATCTTTTCGTGTAGAAAATAAAGTTAAATTTTGAATCGCTCTTTAAAATTTGCGCGCAGCGCCGCGTCTCGGTGTGAGCTGACCCTTAGTGTCAGATCAAGTAACTCGAAATAGACGCGACAATTAGCAAACTTTGCATCCCGAGATCTCGAACAGCGTTACTACGTAAGAGTGTATTCTGTATGGCGCCAATCCTTTACAATAAATTGCCAAAATATTGGAGAGAAGATACAGGTGCAAAGTTAAGAATATAGGTTGGAAAAGATATTGATAGAGAAAGCTTATTACAGCACTAACGAGTTCTTGACTGATCAAATATAACCCTGACTGATTTAAGAAACAATTGGACTATTCTCTTTATTAGTAGTTATCTTTGATTAATTAGATTCGAGTAACAAAATTTGAGAGCAGCGGTGGCCCAGTAGTGGTAGCGCCGACTTACGAACAGTAAGCCGTGGGTTCGAACCCAGGCAGGTGCATTACTTTGTGTAATTTATTTCATCACCGCTGCCCTCAAAAACGGTGAAGGAAAACATCGTGAGGAAACCGGCATGTCCTAGAACTAAAAATTCGAAGACATGTGACATCTACCAACCCGCACTGGGCCCGCGTGGTGGATTACAGCCCACTCTCTCTCATAGAGTGGAGGCCTGTGTCCCAGCAGTGGGAACATTATAGGCTTATGATGATGAACAAATTTTGATTTTGATACTAAACTATGATTACGATTATTTTTGTATTTGATATTAAACTATGATTTTGATTATTTATGTAACAAACCAATTTTGACAATTCACAGTTCAGAACTTATTTGACCGTTAATTATTGTTTTTAAGTAATGCATGACTGAATAAATAGCATTGTGATGATTAAGACTTTTTTAATCAGTTATATTTTGAACGCCATTAAGGCAAAACATGACGTGACGCAATTGAACTTTTTATGTATACTCATGTTTTAACAAAATAAATATCTTGTCTCTTTTAAATAAACACTTCGACTAAAACTATCTAAACTTAAAAAAAAAAAACAAATGAAAAAAAACATATCGTTCTTATTTTGAATTGACAACGTCAACCTACCAACCAACCAACGAAAACCTACGGCGCTCAGGTATCGTGGCCTTATGCCTAGTGCACACCAAACTCGATGCGGCACACACTCTCGTTACGGCTTAACTTCCCGTCGAACTAGTTCGAAAATGTCGGACCGAACATAACGCATCGCCTAGCATTCCCAACACTACCACAGCTACCTAACAAAACATTTCCTTACGTATCTCATCAAAGAAAAATAGCATGAAATATCACAGTAATTACGAACAATATTTTCATCCGGCAAATGTACGGTTTTTGTTTACCGTGCCGTTTGATGTTGACGTATTCGGTCTTATAATGTTCTTATCCAATAATGTTAATGCTCCAAGGTGCCTTTATACCTCCTACCGGGAGTTTCCTTTAGCACGTCAAGAATATCAATTGATTAGAGTAATGTAATAACACAAATACAGTGATTCATCATGATGTTTTCGAATAAGTTCCTGTCGGGTTGTCTGATAGTCTTTATGACTTCTGTATTAAGGTTATGATTATCATAATGGTCTTTGAAAGCAGGTAACAAAGGCCTGACGTCATAAAGTAGACCAGGATTATGTGCCCCATGCATGAATCAGTTTTATAATGGCGTTACTTGGAATCATCGGCGTCGCGGCTTGCGGTCTAGGCCAGGAGTAGAAAAAAAACTTCCTGTACGTGACGTTAGAACAGCTATGGACGCTTCACGATACTATGACGTAGGTAATATTAACGCTATCTTTTTCGATAATGGGCAGATAGATTTATTAGAATTGAAAAAAATTACCTTTAACTAAAAGTTTCGAGTTTCTTGTCACATTTTCGCAGTGTGCCAGTGCTTTAATTCACGGAATAAGTATTAAATCGCAGGACTCGCAGTCAATATTAACCTAGTTAAAATAGATGAATTCCGCATCACTCATATGAGCGCTATCTCTGTATGAATGGTTCCCGTTCCCGGCTCGCTCCGCGGTCCGCGATCGGATCCACCCGTGCCCGCTTAAGCCAGATTTCAATAGAGTATAATCTCACCCTAATGAATCTCCAATCCGGATTACCGAGGGGCCCCTATAATAGACGAGCGACGTCCATTGCAAACGAGTGGGATTTAGTTTAGAAAAAACTTTGATTAGTTTAGTACGCGCCGGTTTGAATACCGAAAGCTGATTAATATTTCAACGTTGCATCATACTGTTTCACATCTGCTTACATTCTTTGTGCCAAATAAATAATAGACATAATTTACTCTGGCGTGATCTATCTCATCGAGGCACATCAAGGAACTGTGTCTTAATTCAGATGTCTGATTCCGTCCAATAAATTGTAAAGGCCGCACGACACTCGGCTAATCCCATTGGTGGCATTAGAACGGCTTTGTGCGGACAGATCGCGCTCGCACGCTGAAATTACCTAGCAATTGGTAGCCGCGCCGAATTGCCAGCGGGCTCAGTCTAAATCGGCTGCAGACACTTTTATTGCCCGGCGAAATCCCGCTGACCCGAGCTCGAGCCGATCCCGGCTCCCGTTTTATCCCGGTCTCGGTTAATCCCGGATTTGACGTCGCTTAATCCGAACCCGTGTTGGATATCGCGTCGACACAGGCCTCGCCCGCACTCTTGTTTCTATACTCTCCTATATTGATTTCGGATTTCACGGCGCACCTTCATTGAACTCGCATAAAAGCACGCGTAAACAAAGCGAGAGCGGACCTTTTGAGGATTACCTCGACGAGCACGACGATATAATAACGAATTAATAATATACTTTTATTATGATGAAATAATTCAATCGAAACAAAAGTAATCCATAACTATCGCTCTGACACGGGATTATACAGCGCGAAATGCATCGCTTTCAGATATTTGGACTCAATGATATAAAATTGTACTCAAAAAATGAGCAGATTAATTTGTATTTTCATTGGGTGGTGCGTTATGCGAAAAATTGAGCGGTCGGGAAGCAAATGAAAATGATCGCCTCATATTATTTTATTCTCTGGGATTGTCGTTCGCAAAGTGCACTACTTACCAACTCGAACTGAAAACTCCGTTATTGAATTATTGATGCAATTTCGCTTTGTTTACAGTGAATAGATTTTAAGTTACGTTCGCCCGTTACCGATTCTAATGTACTTTGACGATATATGCATAAATCATTGTACAAATGTACCGTTGAAAAGATGATGATATTAAACTGGTACATTTGCGTCGACACACGGTGCACAACGGATTTGCCAAAACACATAATTATATTTCGCGTTTAGAAGCCAAAATTATATTTGATGATGGCAAAGTGAATAGTCGACTATTCCCATTTTAATGAGGATTATAGTTTCTAGTGCATTTAGTGCACTTCGCGCGGTAAAATTAATTACTAAATCGAGTCTGTCTGCGCTCACTAATAGAACGATTCGTTTCAAAGCCTACCGCGCGTACAATTTCAGTAATCCCACCTTTTGACTGACATTTTAAATTGTCTAACTATAATAACATGTTTCTATTTCTGTTAAGTGAATTAATTATACAGTTTTGAATATGATTAAGAACAACATTTATTTTGCAAAGGAAAAGGTGCACATGTGTTTTCGTACATTGTATTAGACTTTTTGAGAAACAGAGTTTTCGTAGCACATTGCTACATTGCTACGCCGGAGTCTACGCCGTTTTCTAACAAATTAGTAGTTTATCCGTAGGTATGTTAATTCTACTTAACTTTTTGTTCCTTCATTCATTCGTTCCTAATTTACAGATGGTTCGAAGGTTTAGAGAATGCGTGGGAGGATTTTTTTAAACATCGAGAAAGATATTGTAAACCATAGACTAAAAAAAGATTCGTCTCCCGTAATTTTTGTTTTTTTTTTTTTATAAATCATTGACCAATACAGTGAATTTGGCTGTCAAATCTTTCAACCACTATGCTTTACAATATAAACGTATACCGATACCCCGGTCAAAATATAACCAATTTGCGTCTCAAATCATAATGACCATTCATGGCCACAACTGAACATTAGTACAATTTAGGCGATAATGCCGCTAAGTCCTCGTTCACACTGCTGGTATTACTGCACGACGTTAATTAGTCTGTGGCCGTGGCCACGGCCTAAACAGGCTTTTAACTTTTCAAATGCTTTCATTAACTGCATGCGATTATTTTGTCCGTGTTTCCACAGCCCTTGATTGAGAATGGAAGCATTAGCGGCTCTGTTAATATAGTTTTAGCCGATTAATTTATTTAAATGCTGTTAATGTGTTTTATTGTGGAGTGGAATATGTTGGGGATTTGTGTTAGTTTTGATGGTTATTTTAGATATTAGTTTTGCATCTGTGTTGGTTTTATTGAGGGTTTTGATTTCGATTTTATGTGTGTCTCGGTAACGCATGTGACTAAAAGAGTATGAGACATGAAAGAAAACCGGCCAAATGCAAGTCGGACTCGCGCACGAAGGGTTTTGTACCATTATTTATAAAAACGAGCAAAAATATTTGTTGTTATAGCGGCAACAGAAATACATAATCCGTGGAAAATTTAACTTGCTAACTATCACGGTTCATGAGATACTGCTGATAGCCTGGTGACAGACGGACGGACAGCGAAGTCTCAGTAACAGGGTCCCGTTTGACCCTTTAGGTACTGAACCCTAAAAAAAGGAGTAACTGATAGCGTGAAGCTTGACCCCAAGTAACATGGCATGGATGATAATGTTTCTCAGTACTTGTTAAGCTTGCTCCCGATATTGTACTATCGCTTTCTTTTGTTTTGCATAGACTTCGTAACATTTAGAGTTTATTTAGTGTTTTTTTTTTTTTTTTGCATGAAAATCTGATGAACTAAAACATGATGAATTTTTAAAAGTCACAGAACAAAAGTTGTTAATAATGATGTAAGTAACATAGTCCTGAGAGGTTGTCGGTGTTTTACAAATAACCCTGTATATTGGAATTGCTCGCCCAAAAAAAAACACGTCTCACAAATTCCTAACTATATTTTTCTAACAAGATTAAAATACCAACTTTGCAGTAGGTAGGCACACTGTACTATATACCGGTAACAAGCAAATGTTACTAATGGGAGGTTAGACAGAATAAGGTTCATAATCCAATATCCCTAGCAGAGTGTTAGACAAGTGAGTTTCGAACAGGCTCGATTAGTTTTAACCTAACTTTTTGCTCGCCATTGAAATTAAATTAAGCTTAAAACTTGTGCGTTGTGTTTGTAATGGGGTTTCAGTAACATTTAATGGATTGAATTTGTGTATGTTTTATGTAGCATGTGTTTTCATGAAGTGTTTACTGTATGTTCGCGTAGCCGTGACACACAATAATTGTCCTTTTCTTTTTGTGTTCAGATGCTGTGTGCACTTGTGGCATGCGCAATTTTTTTTTATATACTATTTATTTCTCTCTATGATTGATTTGAGATTCTTTTGGCGCATAAAATGCTCACAAAGTGACAATTCATAATACTAACTGCATCTGTATCCCATGGTAGGTCTTGCCAATTAAAACGCAGATTTTTACAAAAAAAACCTCTGCCACAAAATCAAGATAGTCGATAAACAATCGAAGTACGTAGATAAGGTGAACTTGTATAGGTCGAAGTCTTACTGTCTTACGTGTAAAGCGCGCCTAATCCACCGGCCATCCGCAGCGCCGCAAGACGACGCTTGTTGCTTGCCGGTGGGGCTTCCCTACCCCGGACACACTTGTATATGTTTACAGTATACAATATCATCATACGAAGCGATAGGATCATCATTCCATTTGCCCTTATCCCAATTTATTTGGAGGGGGATAGGATATGTTAAAAATACGTAGAAGGAAGTAGAAAAATAATTTGTCGCGAAAACTGCAAAAAGTTAGACAGTTTGTTTTTCCTCTGTTTTGCTGCGTTTAAAACATTTTGGAAATATGGACTTGTAAGAGCGAAGTTGCGTTCTAAACTGATCGCGATCAGTATATTAGTACTGCGTTCAAAACTGTCAGTGTCTGTGGTATGACAGCTCTTCAACGCCAGCAGTTTACTCGATCAGCGCATCTGAAAATGGTTAGCAAAGACTGTTTGACTTTATCTCTGCTGCCGAAGTTTACCAAAATGTAATTTCAAGCCGTTCTAGTCTTAAGACAACTGGTTTATGTACACCCAAATACAGGGATTAAACCAAACATCTAGTCTATTTGACAATAGGATTGAACAAGAAACAATGTTCAGTTCTTGAGGTATCCCCGACGGCCGACGTCCAGTTTCCTAAACCGCCACAGGATTTAGTTTACCAGCGGACGCACATCGGTGCAGATTAATTATTTATGGACGGCCCCCTACTGCCCGAGGGTAGATTTAGCGCCCAGACGCTCTCCGATTCCTCTCTCATGCAAACTATTCGTCTTAACGCAAAATTGACGCGCAAACTTAAATATTTACAAATGGTATTTACGCTTCAAGCATTAAGGTCGCTTTTACTCTGACTGAATAATTTAAACGTCCTTTGTCTTCATTGTCCGGCATAAAGATCTGGGGGCTTGAGATGACCACCTTGTCATGGCAAGCTTTGCTGTAAATCTACGTTGCATCTTTGCCGTGGCGTAATCGCTTAAGCTCAGCTGGACTAGTCCCAGCTAAATGAATACCTATAAATTCGTAGAGTTCATCGTTTCACAGTAGCTACATTGTTATGATACAAGCGATGGAAAATCGATAGAACGACGGTACGTCTTCCCTAACAATACGTATCGAGTTATGCGTACACGTCGTTTTAATCCTTAAGGCGTAGCAAAGCACGTAATATGTAGAAACCTTCTTAACCTAACAGGATTATCGTGCGGAGGCAAGCATTTCACGGCCGGATCACGCCTTGCCATCGGCTCGGCTAAGGCACAGATTTTATTACACAAATGAGATTAATACTCAAACGCACATTGTCACGTAAAGCCGTAGACGTTGTTAACTGCTACGTGTTACCGTAGCGCGTAGGGGAATATATCTGTCGACTGGCGTAGCGGATCTACGATACACTCTGATTTTGGAGAAATACTTTAATGAGACGTAAGAAAAGATTATTTCAAGTTTTTTATACTTTATGAAAACATTGAAGTTATTGTTTAGAAAGGTTATATAAGAATTAATATTATTTCAACCCAGTACAGAACAAAGACAAATGAAAGTCGAACGTCGGGCGTCTTCACACACGCGATACGACAATTTCTCGGCGCGCAGATATTTTCGCGGTGTCAATTAAAACGGTAACAAACGTCGCCCTCAAAAAGGCCATTTGTAACGTAGAGACAATCATAGCTCCCGGCGTAAACTGACAAACGACGCGACGCCGCGATAGCGAACGTCTAAACCGAGCTTTTGAACTTCTTTGACGCGCAGTCGATAAGCGCGCCGCAGCGACAGGTTATTGTGTCTGTAGCGTTCTTAACAATGGTGTTCGTTTTGCAAGTTTTCACCCAGTCGTAAGTGGGTAAATGTGTTACCGATTGACGAGGGGTGGGACAAAAGCTTGAGAGACACACGACACTCATTCACAGCGAGGCAGCGCGTTGCCGCAACAACGGTTAAGATAATGACGCCGTTTCCTTCTGCGACGCCCTTTAAATACGCGATTGAATTAATTACCCTGTTGGGGGGTTCGTTAAATCGTATCGGTGTTATAGAAATCATGTGTTTTGTTTGACAAGCGATGTGTGGTTGTTTCTTTACATAGCTGATGTGTCTATATACATCTATATGATTATACCTCCCTGTTTGTTAATAAAAGATACATTGAGATAATGATTTTAGATTTTATAATTGGAAATTTCACAATAATTATGAATAATAAATACCATAAAGATATTTTATTATCTTTATAAATTTTCCTTGATTTGTTTACTTGCAACAAATTGTTAATAACATTGCATTACTTGCAACAAAAAACATATTCGCAGATCACCTACCTTCAAAAAGACAGTGTGGTGATCCTAGACCATGCTTTGTGCCTACCGTATCCACGAATATGCCATTGTCTTTGTCTTTGACATCACCGAAGTGATCAAAGAAATCCTCTAATTGGTCTAGAGACCAAGACCTCAGTACCTTCTACCAAAAAGCATGAATCAATGACTAAAATGGTGTCAAACATAGGCTCGATCTGTGGGGATAAATTAGGGGATGAGTTTCTTAATTAAAGCAACAATCATGACAGGTGCGGCGCCTCCACCAATTGTGCGCGTTATCTTTAGTCATTGTCGACATGTACACGCTATGTCTTGAATTACAAAACAACTTGATTAACTTGGTTGAATTCTGATGTTGATCGTGAATAAGTTGTCTATGGGAAAGTAGGGAATCACAGTTATAAAGTGTATTGTGTCCATGTTGGACTGATTTACGTAAACATATTATTGTAACTTTTGATTCTAATATTTCAGATGGTTTGATTTGTTTTAAAGAAGTAGGTAGTATACGCATTGCGCATGAAAACTAGGCAGTTCTAAAAAAATACAATGATGAGGTTTGATATACCGATTAGGTCCTTGATGTGGTATTATTAATTTATGTTTTTAATTGTCCCTATCAAAATTTGGCAACTATGCCAAAACTTTTGTGCTATACCGCTCTTTAGCAGATACTTCAAAGATTTGTTCCACAAAAAAGAACAAATAAGTAGTTTCGATACTAAACATAGATAATAATATTCTTAATAGCCAACTTAATTTACCGTTTTAAAAGTCTTGGACCTTTATTTAATAGCTTACTAAAACTATTTAAACATAACACCTACCCAACAGTTAACCGGAACTTGTAGTAAACTTAAATCTGAGTATTAAAGTAGAGTACAATAAAGGTTGCAGGGCTTAAACCTAAGCCTTGCGGCGTCTGAGACCTAGGTCATGTTACCTACGCAGTACCCAGACAGGGCGGTCAGTTGATACCCATGCTAGGCTTAGCTTACTTAAGAACTGATGCAAGTACCTAGGAGCTAAGTAAGTACTTGCAGGGATATGAGGGTTTGTGTCGCCGTTAAGATTTCAGATATCGTGTTGAATTGTGGTCTGTGAAAAGTTTTGTATGTTCTTAAAAAAATATCAATAGGACTTGTTTTCATTGCGCCTTTCATTTGTTTTCTTTCGAAGTTCTAAACTTATCTTTTCTTAGTCTTTTTTTTATATATTTATTTAATCATATTTTACTTTTTTATCATACATCCTCGTGTTACAGAGTTTTATATGCAATTATTCACAAAGGTCCACCTTATTTACCTTTTTGTTCCGTGAGTTTTTCATGACACGTTTCTCCTTATCTGGTGCAGGGACATCCAAAAACAAATTAAAACTATAAATAACTAGTAGTAAAACTTTGTAAAAACCTTATTAAAAAATATATCAGTCACCACTCCTTTTTAGCACAGATCAGCTAACACATTCAAGTCACTATCTCTCCATGTATATTTTCAGTTCGGGTAGATGTACCTATTCGCATTGTTTAGACGAGCATTAGACCGTCTGTCCCTGGTCAGGTGAAAGTTTAGGGGCACGGTAAAGGGATTAGCAGACGACCCTAGGTGTTAGTCCACATCCTGTCCAGTTCTAAATTAAACTGTTAAACTTAATTTTTGAGTTACTGTTGGCTGTTGAATTTAATTTAGACGTGAGAGATTTGGGGTGTAATTAAATTTGATTGAATGAATGATCTGTGTCTTGTACTTAAATAAAAAAAAGATAAGGATCTTTTTTGGAAAATTCGAAATTGGAACTAAAGACGCCATCTTGTTTTTTAACCTTTTGACCGGCACGTTAAAAAAGCAAAAACATGTCCTCGGCGCCCAGTTACGATTGTATCCTTTAATACTGTCATGTAGTCGTGACCTGGAGTGCTGGGCACATTTTGGTTTGTCATCTATACATGACGGTGGCGGTCAAACGGTTAACAAACAGCGTCCCCTTTCAATGCGATTTGATCGCCAACACATCTTTGTAGCACTGTAGATATTATGTTATTGCGTGCTGTGATCTTAAATGGCGTTTTAAGAAACTGTTTCAGAAAGAATAACTTCCCAGAATCAGAGTTTCTGTAACGATGCACTACATTGGGGTAAGAGTTTTGTACAAGAAAGTGTTTGGATGAATGTAATTTGAATTGTCTTCTTCTTTTTCGTGTGGTTAGCGCCGAACGGGTTTTTCTCCTCTGATTCCGAGATCGGATTGGATTGGAAACTGATCCCGCCGATATGTCTCCACTGATCTCGGGATCCGTTGACAACGAAAAATTAATTAATATTTGTATCCAGTAATCCTTGGTCCCGTACCTACATGAAAGAAAAAAAAATCGAGACTAATTTCGATAGAAATAAAAACTAGTTTCGAAAAATAGGATAGGTACTTAAATTCTTGTCTCTGTGAATCGGGATCAGTTTCTAAAATTAATATACTTTTTTCTTGTAGGCACGGATTTTGGGATCGGTATCCCAATTCAATCCGATCTTGGGATCGGTGGAGACAAACCCGCTGTTTTGATTTTCTCAGGATGTTTTCCTTCACCGAAGCTAGTGATAATTGAAATGAAGTGAAATTATATTTATTTTGTCAGTAGGTGATTAAATTCTATAAGGCTGTATGCACCTATATATTTTTTACACCTACACAAAGAGGTGTAAAAATATATAGGTACATTAATAGCAGTTATATAGATAATCACACAATTTTCAATAACTCTATAATATAATAATAAAACATCCGTGCTTTCGCCCCATTATAGAACACGTAATTACGTTGTAAATATCGCTCAGACAAAGGCTGATACCCATTACTCTATGATGGCACGACAGTACGACACAGTATTTGCTAGGTTTCATCAGCATCCGGCACGCGAGACTTATCCGATTGAAATAGATCATCACTCACGAATGGCCCTTCGATCAACACGCGAATCCAATAGTAGGTACTCGCTATAATTCGTTGTTATGCTATAGAATTGTGTGGGGATGTTCTGAAAACATTTTTGTTCGACGTGGCAACGCCGCTTGTCTCTTTGGCCCATTAGCAGTTGACAGCGTTGAAGAGGAGGTTTTTGACGCTATTTTTTTGTTAAGTTCTAGTTTAGTTACTGTAGTTATATTACCTTTAGATTACGAAAATTTTCGTAGGTTTTATTTTAGAGAGAAGTTAAGTGTAGTTATTTAGGTTTTAAGTTGGTTTTTCCCCCGTTCGCCTCTTATTACAATCGGACTTTGAAAAAAAAGGACGAAATGTCCCCCTTTGCATACAAATACGGCATGATGTTGTGTTAAATTCGTTGTTAAGGTTAAAATTCAATTTAACTTTACTGTATAGTTGAAAAACTTTTTTCCTTTTTTTTTATATTCTCCTATTTCCCAAGAAAATATTAGAAAAAAAACTAAAATGTAGTTATTTTTAAACCTTTAAATTTGACGAGATTAAACGTGTTTTAAATTAAAATAAAACGAGAATTACAAACTTTTCAAAGATGAAGAAAATCTACTTAACACTACCAACATAAATAAAGCGCCTTCCACACGTTTAAAACAGCCGAGTCAATTAAGCTCCTGTTCTCAGCGCGGGCTCTGGATGAGACTTTTAGCGAAATACTTATGCTAACTCCAGAGTAAGTATACGTCGCTCACGGTTTATTCTTAATGCTTTGAGGATCATGGTACATTACTAGAAGAGCCATTCTATAGAAACACATGTTTTTAAAGATATCACTTCTGTGAATTGAAATTCTTTTCTGCCAATAAAGATTTAAGTGTCAGTCATTAACTGAAATACAAAGCTCTTCCTAGACTCCTGGGTCTAAGAGCATATTACTTTGTACAGGAGTTCGATAAAGTTAAGAAGAGCTTTTTAAAGTGAAACTTTTATTACATCGTCTCAATCTTTTTCGTCTGTGTGTTGCATGTCGCGTGACGCTCGGCCGCAGAGCGCCTTTCACTTTATCTCTACTCCGCGTTTTATACGTTTTATACCCTTAATGGAATATTATTCCAAAATTTTTAGTTAAATGTCTAGTGTGAAAAAAAGTTTCACTTTTACCGTGGTTTCCTAAAACCACACAATCCTTTTTTTTTCATTGGAACGTATTTTCAAAAACCCTACTTAAATATAGGAAGGAAGTCAGTTTTATTTGCTCATGGCTAAGAATGAACGTAATTAAAAATCGACATTCAAATGTAAGGATGAATGTACGGGTTTGTGTTGAATGTTTGTATGGGTACTAAAATAATAGCTTTTAAATCGTTAGATTAGAAACTACCGCAATTATTTTTAAGGGTTTCCGTTAATTCTGGGTAATTCTACGGAAAAAGTTAACTTGCTTGATCGGAGTTTTTGAGTTTGAGTAGTTTGATTTGGGATGGGATTAATATACGGTGCAAGCTTATATAGTTTTAATTTAAAAAAATCAGCTAAGTGAAAGCAACTTAGATTAATATCCTTAACGTGTTACTACATTCACAATTACCTTGTTTTGCGTCTTGTCAGCGTGATCCAAATTAATCTATATTTTGGCAGCTTTAGCTGTGGAGAATTCAGTATCAAAACACTAACCTTATCACATCCGAATGACGCTAAAACCACGCTCTGGATTCCCCAACCCCACGCTCTCTTTATCTAGTCACTTTATATCCGTGTTTTTAAGTTTAGGGTGCGCGTTTCCAAAAGGCGTTGAATTTGATTCAGAACATATCTGTTTAAGCCCTTACATCCATTCAGACAGGTGCGTACAGTTACATGTCAGTGATGTCATGCACCATTAGATGGATTTGCGACGAGATTTTCTTGTGTTTGTTTTGTGGAGATGTTTTAAGATTTTGCTAAAATATTTTGTGACAATTTTGAGTGAGTGTAATAAATATATACTCTATCTTTCTCTAAATATGACAGTTTTGGATAAAAGTTTGGGTTTTTCTATCAGGAATTTTTCATCAGTAGCCCGGATTGTCGATTTGTACTTATTTCTAAATTGCATTAGTCTTTAAGAAAACTCTGTCAACCAGTCATGTCAAGAGATATATCCCTTGATATGACTGGTTGACAGATTTTTTTGACAGACCCTGTAGTACAATAGTACTGTATTGTAGTATAATAGTACTACAGAGTACTAGCTGGGTTCTGGAGGTCATATAGGCAGTCACTCCATATAAAATTTTGATATTCAGCCGAATTAGGTTAGACTGGAAGCCGACCCCAACAAAGATGGGAAAAGTCAAGGTAAATGTTGATGATGGTTCTTTAACAAAACTGGCGAAATATGGCTTTAAAAAAAATACAAATTTCCCTGAAGAAAAAAAAAAGTGAAATTAGTAGTCTGACTTTTCATATCTGAAAACGGAAATTAAACATAATTAAAAGTCCTCTGCAAAATTAGCCCCACAAAAATAAAAACACATCAACAGAAATATAAACAAAACAAAATCCCAAAATGTTCTCCCAATAATTCCTCTGTAGATTATTAAGGCTAGACTACACTACAGAGCATGAGCCATGGGCTAATTCCTGAAGTACGAAGTTTTAATTCAGTGCTTACACAAGTCGACAACCCGGTGTTGTGTACCGAACTCTTTTCAAGTCCTCTTGGCACAGCTTAGCTTTGCAGCGCGTGTTATGTAGGGTGCTACAACAATTATTGTGTTGTGGCGAAGGATTTAATTTTGTTGTTTCTTTTTAGCCTATTTTTATCATATAAAGAACGTTTCACTAAGTTCGTACACGCTAATCTCCGTAACCGCCTTATTGATTTATTTGCATGAAATTTTGTGATTTGCATGTCTGATTGATACCAGCTTGAAAAATAGCTGGACGTGATTTTTCACTCCAAAAAAAAGTCGTTTCCCAGCCAATAATTTTTGCGTTGAGTGAATTAGTTTGATGTAGTATAGCTTGCTTGGTTAGCTGATTTGTGAAGGCTCCGTTTACAACTTGTATGTGTTTAAAGGCGGCTGAACACGCACAATGGTCTACCTATGGGACTAAGTGCGGAAACCAAAAACCCCAAATAAGACTTTTTTTGTCCATTCTGTTATATTGTATAACTAATAGTATAACTAGATGGACTAACCCATGAAGAAGGCGGCTGAATCAGAATGAAGGAAGGCGGTGGTCAGGGTATTATGGTGCAGCTTGGGAGAGGCCTATGTCCAGCTGTGGACTGCGATAGGCTGACTTGCTTGACATGTAGCTTAATTGTGAGCATAATTAGAACAGTGGGTGAAATCGAATTGTAAGAAGGTTTACTTTACCTTAGTTTAAATAATAACTAATTCTTAGATACATCTTCTGCCATCTGGGGGGTTACTATGACGCTTAAAACATTATTATTCCATTCCTATTCCAGAGTGGGAAAGAGATGGAGCTAGACGACCTGTATAGCTCCGTCTCTTTTTCACTCTGGAATAAGAATGGAACAATAATGTTTTTAGACGTCATGGTACGCGACATGGTCCAGCCTTTTATGATTTCAAGACATTTTTCTATGTTCATGTGAATTGGATAATCAAAGTAGTTTTCCATAGGAATAATACATGAAAACAGTAGTGATATTTGTATTAAAATAAGCAGATTCATATTAAGCATGCTATTCTAATTAGCACATCATATCCGCCTGAAAAACAACAAAATCGGATTATGTACCAACGTTGGATTCTTATATCTTCCGTTGACGCTAACACTCGTATATTTTCCAACTAAAATCAACGTGTTATTAATCAGTCAAACTGCGGACTGGTTGTGGACATCGTACGCTGGACAGTATAAAGGGTGTAAAACACCTCTTAACGAAGCCGAAAGGCACTGGTTCTCCCTGTCATTGCGATCATTTTTTTGTTCTACACCATACCTGGGAACCTTCTAGTTACGAAGATATTAGGGGTCAAAGTTCCAACTTTTTGACAAGTATTTTTGTAAATACAAGTTTTTAATGTAAGATTTTTACTTTAAACACCTCCACGACCCCCGTACTATTCAATCCGTCCATCAGCACAATGTTTTGAGTGCGTTACATTGAGTTCTACCACAAAACATGATTTTACACACCCCAAAAAAAAGTCGTTTCCCAGCAATAATTTTTGCGTAAAGTTACTTAGTTTCATGTACAGAATGCTTGGTTGGCGGCTTTGTGATGAGGTGATTTACACCGTGTAGTATCTGTTAGAGTTCAGTGTTGCACCCGCTATTTCATAATAAGAATGAATAACATAAAAAGTTCTTAAAATGGTCACAGACGCAACTAATATTATGAATTGTCACTTTATGACCATTTTCAGGATTGTAACGTAATTCATATAATTATTCTATTACTAGCTGTGCCCGCGACTGCGTCCGCGTGGAATTTAACAAAAAAGTTATTTAGTTTTTTTTCGTTTTTGCATTTTTATTTTACTTTTTTTTCTAAAATATAAGTAGCTTAAGTTACTCCTTATTACATCAGCTATCTGCCAGTGAAAGTTGGTCCAGCCTTTCCAGAGATTAGGCGGAACAAACAGCCAGACAGACATAAATTGTAAAAATGTTATTTTGGTATATTATGTTAATATTACAAACAGACACTTAAATTTTATTTATTTGTATAGATGTATAGATTTAGAGATTCTGCTAAAACGACCATTTAAGACCCCCCGTGGATAAATGGCGGATACAACTAGACCCTGGACTAAGTAAGTAAGTAATGACCTATTGTGTAAGCAAAAACTATTCTATTTAAAATCGCTCTGCTGACATACAAACAATTTCATCAAGTAAAGCGACCTTTGACAGCAAACCTAAGAAAACGCTTCAATGAAAAAAATAAAACAATTGAGCATCTATTCTCTTAATCACGAGCGATCGGTTACTAGTCGCATGCTTGCGATAAAGTCGCGCGTTTCTTAGCTCGTTCTAAGAGCTCTCTGTTCGTCTGTCTGTCTAATTGCTATTTTATGTAGTGAGCTTATGAACGCTGTATCTCTAAACTTGCACTAATTTGTACAAGAAGTACAAAGATTAAAGTAAGGATAAGAATAGAGGTTTTTGTTGTAATTTTTAAGTCGCATTGGTAACTTTTTTTTTTAAACGTTTCCCCACACTGGGTATTTCTCCTGTATCGTGGGTGCGTTTACAAACATTTAAACTCACATACACAAACAGCCAGACCCAGAACAACTATCTGTAAGCTTAATAAATCTTTGTTCCGTGCGGGGATCGAACCCGCGACACGCGGCGCAGCAGTTGATCGCTCAGCCACTGCGCCAACCGTGCCGTCAACTTTATTTTGTTTTAAGTTCCGCACTTTCGTGTAATATTTCTTTTACCAATGTAAATGATTATTTATTTCTAAAATAATAGTACTCGTATGATATAAATGTTGGTTCTGGACGAATTTTATAATGCGAATATTTTCCTAGTGAGCCCCTGTATCGTTTATAATTATCACGATACTTCTACGGCTTTACTCTTCAAATTACATAATTTCTCATTTTCTTTCAGAACTTCATACATTTTCCCTGTAATGTCAAAGGCAACGGTCAAATTATAAACACAATCGCGTCTCAAAAGGAAAACATCGTGTGATATTTAATTTTTCGTGTTAATATTCGAAGACATGTGACATCTACCCCACCCGCACTCGGTCCACGTGGTGGGTAGATCACAGCCCATTCCCACACACTGAGAGGTTTTTATCCCAAGTGCGGGAACAGTCATCTGCCTAGCCTTTTCCCAAACTATCTTGGGCTCGGCTTCCATTCTTACCGGATGCAGCTGAGTACTAGCATTTTACATGGAGTGACTGCCTATCTGACCTCCACAACCCCAGTAACTGCGGGTAATACGATACCCCTTGGTAAGACTGGATGTCAGACTTTTGGCTTCTGACTACTCGTAACGACTGTCAAAGATCTACAGATGACTGCCGAGACCAACGGCTTAACGTGCTTTCCGAGGCGCGAAGGAAACTCGGTGTGTAATTATAGTCACCCATCCGCGGACCAACCTCGGAAAACACGGCTTAACCTTAGAGATCGACCTGTTTTTACTTCCCTTTTGAATGGCATCTCGCAGTTTTACCTATGAGGTTGTCGCCTGCCTAACCAGACTATCCTGTGTGTGCCTTGAGAGTAAAGCCTCCAGCCAGGGTAATATAATAAACACTTGACTGTCTCATTCGTCGAGTGGTCGCAAGCGTGACTGCTGACCATGAGGTCCTGGGTTCGATTCCCAGGTCGATAAAACTGTTATTGGTTTTACCATCAGAAATCCTTCAGTAGCAGCCACGGAGTTTAAATTTGTGCCCGGTTGATGGCAATATGCCTATAACATGGGACACCTAAAACATAACTGGCGAAATATGGGTGTACGTGTACATTTTTTATATATGTTATGCTAGACAATAGTAATACTTTTTTTGTGGCGGTACTTCGGCCGCTCGAAGCTAATTCGATTTAATTTTATGCTGGAATCGAGATAACACGTGTGCGGGGATTTGCGGCACCGGCGCGATGACGTCACAAGTCATTAGTGTTCGGTGACAAAGCTTTCCAGTGATTTTATTTGGGTGAAAGGAAAGTGAGTTGGGTCTTTACAAGGAACTTTTATTAGATTTGGTACTTTGATTTTTATCGATAATACATTTTGGGTAGGTTGCGTTTTTTGCGACTAAAAAAATCTTATTGCATGTGATTAGTAGGTATACAGGGTGTAAGGAAAAAAAATACAGCTGTTCCATACATTTTGATCTTGTTTGCACTTTGGCATGAAACATCTGATTATTGTTTTAATATCTGACGGAAACTACTACATGACTGACTGACTATTACATGGCACTTAAATATAACGCAAAACGGCAAAATAAGGGTGTACTATGTACATGTACAAGTACCCCTCTGCCTAACCCTTCGGGATTACAGGCGTGATATTATGATTATCTGACGGAAAATGTGTATTAAGAGCGTTTATACCTTACCACTTTTAATACAAACTTTCAAGTCGTTATTTTCCGAAATGACTGAACCGATTTAAATTAAATACATTTTCGAAATATAGTATTACAGTTAAATTAGACCTAGAAACAGAAAATTCCAATTATCTCTTTTTTTAAAACACATTTCGAAAATATTTTTTAGTAACTTTTTAGATCTATGTATCCTGCTTATGCGTATAAAGTTTCATTTCAATCGGTTCAGTCATTTCGGAAAATAACGACTTGAAAGTTTGTATGAAAAGCGGTAAGGTATAAACGCTCTTAAGTACTAGTTATAAAAAATAGTAATGGTGGTATAAATAGTTTACTTTCGTCGATATCACAATCCTCGCTTCCTATAACAACAAAACATCCAAAATTACCATACCTGCATACCCGTTAAGCAAGCTAGTCTACCCAAAATATGGTCCCACCTATCGCATTTAATTAATATTCAATTTCTCGTGTATAGTTTCATAAAGCAAGGGTTTAAACTGACCAAAGGACCGTCTCGGGCGGCGGTCGGGCCACAACTAAACCTCTCTAATCCAAGCTGGGTATTAACTCGCTGGCTAGGTGTAGGTGCTAACCTGCAACTACCTTCTCGAAGTATGTAGGGTTGACTGAATAGTGGTTGTGATTTTCGAGGGAATCTTTATAGTAGGAATCTTTTTAAGTACAGAAAAGTTTTGTGTAAAAAGTTTGTTTGGATATTGAATAGTTACATTTCTCTTTGGGTAGCTATTATTACTATAGCATACATATTGAAGATAAGACAAAAAAATAGAATACATTTTCCGATCTGACACAAGCCATGATGATTTTCTTTTCTGATGTAATCATGTGATTGATCATTAAAAGTCTTAAGGTGATTATAATTATCAAACTCCCTAACCCCTTCTTCTTCTACCTAAAGAACATCCTCACGAAAACTATCAAAACTTACTTCCACCGATTACCAAAACTGAAACTCCTATTCAAAAGTACATAACCCAAAGGCAACACAGCTTAACGCACCTCCAACCTGTTATTAAAAGATTATTGTGGCGGGAAATTTATAATTTCAATGTAACTACCTAATATGTTTTGTGAACCGAATCCCGGAATAGTATTATGTAAATTCAATAACTGTGCGCTCAGAGACGTCTATTGTTTTCAACTGATACTCTAAATCAGTGTTCACCGTAATAATATTGAATATGGGTGATATTTTGGGATTGTTTACCTACCTGTGAATGTTTGAAATGACAATATTGTAAACCCGCTAACTAATACATAATTACAATTAAAAACGATTAAATTAGCTAAACTAAAACCAAACCATTAAAGTGCAATAAGTGCATCCAAAAACTCCGCTTCCAGGCTGTCAGCTGATAAGTGCCCAAGGGACTGGCGGCGTTGCCACGTTGTATGACAATGGCAAACTTCCTTAAAAAGGCAACGTCTTTAGTACTCGGACTCCGCGAACCCGAAAATATAGTTTCCACAAAGGTTCTATATATACGCCGCTTGAGGTTCTTACTTTAAGTGTATGGAACTGTTACAGAATACTAGAATAGTACATCATTCTTAAAACACTTCATAACCGAAAAATAAAAGTAACTTTCTTCCATCAATTTCTTTGTCGAAAAATTTCCTTCGTAAAAGAAAAACGCGACAGATTTCCATTAAACGCGCCGAGCTATTAAACGGCTATAAAAAAGCGCATCAAAGCAGCAAAAACTATTTAATATCGCAACAAAGCAACGGTACAAAGCGTTGGGCGCCGGCGGCCGTTCCTTGCGCAGGATTAATTATTATTTTAACATTTCAGTAGGTTTTTTGCTCGTCCGCGAGCAAGTCAAAAGCATTGCTTTCTCGCTTGAAAAGTTGCTAAATAATTAAGACGCTTTCTTAGCGACAGCGTTTCGACGTCCAAGAGATGCTAAGTAGATGATTTTTCAGAGGAACCGCGTCTTGGAAAAGATTTTTCCATTAAGTACTCTTTTTGTGGCAATTCGGTTGACGTTCAGGGAGATTATGTTTGTAAATTATATTTTTGATAGGTAGGTATTATTCAGTCGAAAAATATAATCAACTAATTTTTTAAATGTGCAGGTCACATACCTACTATTTATTTTGACCAGAACTACGCCTAGTCTATTCCTATCTTTATTGGGGACGGCTTCCAGTCCAAGTAGCTGTGTTACTGTCTATCTGACCTCCACAACCCAGCAGTTATTGTGTACCACGATACCCCTTGAGTGATTGTCAGAATAAGGCTACTCAAATAAAATAAAAAAACATGGAAAAAGAGGTTGTGGTTTCCTATTACACAGTGTAACAAATCCTCTCTTTTTGTCCTAGGTAAAACCCTGCCTGTCCACTGCGTGGTTGAGGCAGTAGCTTCGCTCGAAGAAGGCGCATGGCGACGTCGAGCTGTGGTGGAAACTGACAGCTACGTCATCATCCCTGCTGCTACTGCCTTCCACGAGCTTGTGCCTGCTGCCATGATGCGACTTGGATACCCTCACGAGTTGGCTGCTTCTGCTAAAGGTATGTTACTTTCATGGAAAATAGGAAAAGGATGAACGTTCTTCCACAAGATGTGCCGATAACGGGCGGGGGTAGATACGTGGGAAACGATTGCAAAGCGGACTTTCTGCAGAATGTTCGGCTTGTCAGAAACTCGGCCTAGTTTTTATCAATTTTAGTTTTCGTTGATACAACGCATTTTATTCGAGGCCTGTGGTGATGGTCGCGCAATTCAATGGACGCGAGAAGCACTAGGCCGATCGATGTGCCGACGTTTGGGGAGGTCTGTAAAACTTCCACTGACAACGTCAGTTAATAACAATTAAAATAATTTATTTGCTTAAAATACAGGTGTTACTAGTTGTTAAAATTAGTGGTTTAACCACAAACCATATTTTGCCTTTTTAGGGCATGCAAACATAATTTTACATAATTATATAATGCCCAATAATGTACACAGGATAAAGTCTTGAAATTAAATAATCAATATAGCATTCAATTTCGACATTCTAGGAAGTGAAGCTGTGTTATTTAACACAGCTTCAGCTTAATAGGGAAAAAAAAGGAAAACTTACACAGGGTTTTTATTTTCTCATTGGCCAAGGCTGCACCATATACTTATTGAAAATATTGTATCCCATAAAATAAATGTCACAGCTGTGGACACCTTTCAGGCTGGGTGTGCTTCTACAAGATCTAAAACCTCCAATTTCCTTGTCACCAGGTTCTGTAGTAATAAACAACTGGAAGCCGTTGCCATTCGAGAGGATCTCTGACGGTCCGCTGGCCACCGTCGGTGAGGTCTTGGGGGAGCTGACGACTGTCGCGACCCTCAGGATCCAGCTGCTTCGACCACGGCCCACACCGCTACAGGACATTAAGGACAAACTCCTGCGGCTGCTGTTGGTACAGAGCAGACCTTTGCTCATGTCCACTGGGTGCCCTTTGGATGAGGTTAGTCATTTTCAGCACTAAAAATTGTAAATTCCGTACTTGTGTTTACAAATTACGAGTTTGTTTCTGTTAGTCAAACCAGAGAAACTTTTGATACAGAATATACAAGGTTATTGTTAACTCGACGTATTCCTTGCAGGACGTCATAGTAGGGTTGAAATGAAACAAATTAAGCAACCAAATGTTATACCAAAATTCAGAAATTTTTGAGATAGTTAGATTTTTGTAGGTGAGCCGTGATTCAAGGCTAAGTACTTTTGAGAAAAATGATTCGAAACCAAAAAAACACCTCTATAGAACCAAATAGGGAAGCTTATAAAACCATATCATCAAAAACAAAAAAGCATCTCCTGTTTTTTACAAACACAGCCCCAGTTATAAAAGAACTAAGCCGCAAGCAGTCGTCATAATCTTTCAACCACCCGTACGTTCAGCAAAGCTTCCGAAAACATCTGTCAAATCAAATTACATCAACCGATTGGGGCGTTAAAATCATCCTGATGGGTGACAATGAGTACACGGTACACCGAGCTAAACCAACATTCACAACGGAATGCCATGTCCTCGGTTTACCCCGGGAACAATAACCCGAACTAAACCTTTACCCCTTACCCCCTGTTACCCCTTATTAACGTGGAAACTCATTGTTTTCCATATTTTAAGCCCGCTTTGTAAGGCACGCTTTCAATCGAAAACATTTATCCTAGTAGGTATTGTTTGTTTTAACGATTTAATTAAAGATTGAGTGCTTATTTGCTTATGGTTCTTGATTTTGTTATTGTGGGCGGTTTTGTATCGGTTTTTGTGGGTTTTTGTCGAGCTTTTACCTTTTATTACAAGGTTTTAAACTTATCATTTTTTTTAAATTATTAACTGTAGTTAAGATGAGGTCCTGGATTCGATTCCCAATTCGGGCAAAGTGTTATATGGTTTTTCCATGAGGTATTTCTCTGTATCTGCCTCGGAGCCTTTTTTTTTAAGGATGGGAATTCATCAAATGACTTCTCCCGCTCTGGGCGGAGCGGGAAGGAGTGTCAAACTTGTACTAACTAAAACCCATCCATGTTCCTTCTTCGCCCTTTATGTTCCAGGGCCACGGTATCTCTTTCGAACAGTCCCGCAAACCTGGCAGGCATCGGCCCTATCGGACCCTGCCTCGGAGCCTGGATTAAGGCTCGTGGGAATCGCCTCGCCCCCTATCACATGAGACTTAAACATAACTGGCGAAATGTGGGTGTACTATTACGTAGACCTCTGTCTTACCTCTTCAGGTTATCATACGTGATGTTATGTTATTCAGTCAAGCTCTACTCTATATTTCGTATATAAAACCGAAGTATCGAAGCGGTCATCTTCACTTAATTCACAATAATATTATGTACAAACGAGGACTTACTTTGTATGTATTAAAGACTGCTTTTTAACAAGTCAAGAAACCAAACAAAAATAAAGAATAATAGCTCATAACAAGCAATGAAAAAGCTCCCAATTCCCAGCCAAATAGCTTTTATCTGCCAAATCACATAAAAAATACTGGCACTCAATTCGCTCGATATCGACGAAAATTAACAAGAACTTTGGATGAAAGACGAAAGACAGATTATCAAAACTCTTCGTTAAGTAGGCGCGCGTTCTACAATTTGCTCTTTATAATTGCGAGGTGACTGCTAAGACCCTGCTAATAGGGATGATCGTTCGGGGGAAGAATTAGGAAGCATTTGTTTTCATGTTCGCGGCTTGTGTCTTCACAATGAGTGGGCTCATAGAAATTTTGATGTCATGTTTGTACGTTGATGATGTTCGTCAAAAGCTGAATGGATTTTGTTAGCGCTTAAAGTGTACTGCATGTTCCATGGTTCAATTAAATTTACAAAGTTTTTGTCAAGTTAAGTGTGCTTTTTAAAAAAAAAACTTCCCTCATTTACGGCGTAGATTTCATTTAATCAATTTCATACACAATTTTTACATTGAACTTATTGAAATTTGACATTAAAAACTAATACAACACAGGTTTAGAATTTCACTTATTAAATCAAAAATAAAATAAAGTTCAATTAGGTACACAATTTAAATTCGATTAGATTTAAACTAACACTATGTTCGCTGTCGCAACTTTTTACCATTCTTTTTGTAACCACTTTTATAAATAACTGTACTATATGAGCTTCAAGTCTTACCAGATACATTTGAATAAGAAAATTATGTCGAAATAACTAAGAAAACACCAAGACAAAATATTCAGCAACTCAGTTAGTTCTAAAGAGATTTAAAGCTCTTACTCGCGATGGAGAACAATTTGTCGACGCGATGAGCACCTGTCTCATACGCAAGATCTCCATACATAATAAATTTAATTGAATCTCCGTCTCATCCGCGCCTCGCTACGCCTTATTATATTTTCTAAATATCCACCTTGTAGCGAACGGGTTAGGGCGGCGGGGGGTTGCCCTCGTCTTGCCAACTTGAGCTACACCGAAAGAGGGTTAAAAGGAGTTTTAGATGTACGAACGCTTTTGATCTTATTAATACCATAAAATAATGCTTTATAATCTTATTAAACGCGAGGTTAGCGCTCCATGCGCGCCCTCCAACCATAACCGGCTCACGGATATTTCAATTTCGAGTTTACAGTGACATCCTGTAGTGGCACAGTTAAGTTACATCGTTTTAAATGTTTTGTAATGTCTTGAAGATAACAAATGAAGATACAACTGTCTAATAGACAGCTAGAAACAAATTGAAGTTGTAAAGTCGAGTCAAAGTTGGCGCAAATGAAGCAAAGGAACTCCCGACCGGGCCAGATAATCAAACACCTCGAACTTGAAGTTGTTAGCTAAACGCCAGATGAACTCGGCTCTATGATATTATGGTAATTTATCTCACGCCAATTTACGCCACTTCGATTTTAACTCGGAGCAAACTTTTGGACGCTCGAGGAATATTTTATCGAAGGGGTTTCCCGTGCCACCTCGATGCAGGATCAATTTTAAACCATAAATCTTCTTTAAGACTACTTTCTTACTTAATTTCGAAATCTCTTTGAAATTTCAAGGTTCTTTGCAACGGGTTACAATTTAATCACTCCTTCAAGCGTGCGTAAGTAGCGTATGTACACACAACGAAAATAATATAAGATAACACTAAGCCCATTGTGTTCAAAGTTGTCCTTTTAACTACAAGTATATCAAGAAATGTTCGCAATCACACACCGAATTACGTACTTAGGCGGATTACACGTGACGCTAGTTATCACGCGCAGGCGCCAGCTCTCGTAAATCTTCCATGAAGCTGAAACAGACAATATCTGAAAGCAAATATGGCCTCACTATTTAAAAATATAAAACAAAGAAGCGGATTAACGTATCACTCGAGCGCGGCGCTAATACCTCTGACATGATTTATAGGCACAATCTGGATGTGTAATACTTACAGTTAATTTAACGTCTGATTTAGCAACAGTGCAGAGCAGGCCTGTGCCTGACAACTCGCTTGACGACGTAATCACTGGCATTGTTCAATGTAATCTAGCGATATGAGCAGATCTCACTTGCATAACTGTCAAGCTGAGTAAACTGCGCGACGCAGCTATAATCTGACAAGTTCTTTATGATTGACTACCTGCTGGGCGATTAATACCTCTCTAAACAAGCACTCCTGTTATCACGCTCAACAAATAGTTGTGAAATTTAAACATCGCATTGGAATCATTCCGAGTCACACGGTTGATTTGATGCTCAAACAGCGGCGTCGGATCGGTTTGAGGCATTTCGGGTGCATTGTTTAGCGCAGTCGGCGCGGTAACGATGCACGGAGCACTTAGTCCGCGGCTGCCGGCGCTAGTTGAGGGCGGAGTGGGTGGATGCTAATTGTTGAGACGCCCTTCCCGCTCATTGTTTTAGAGCAGACCATGATTGAAGTTTCGTCGGTGCGCGGGAGTGATGCGCACTAACCACCGAGCAAACACCTCGCGCCGAGCGCGTCAGAAGCCGGCCGCCCGACCGCTCGCGCATGACACATGCATTAACAGCCGACCTAATATTTTCATAATCTAATGGCGATGTTCTGTGAAACAATGCTTCATGTTTATTCAAACAATTATCTCTGTATCTGTTGCTGGTTAGACTGACCTCCTTAAAATCGTCTAAAATTGTTTGCGGTATCTTGTTGTTTTATTTACTGTTCGAGTTACGTTTGGTGACCTCTCTTTTAAATTGTTTCTTTTTTGTTACAGGTAACATTAGCTCAGATCTGTCGTGGCCAGGACCGTACTCCGGGGCCGCATAACTTCCATGAGCCATCTGAAGAGATGCGTCGTAAATTTGAATCTTGGTGGAGTGCTCAAGTATCACCCCGACCGCCGCCATTCAGCCCTCGTCGATACCCATCGCCTGGTCCCAAAACTCGTTCACCTACCCTGAACACAATACCAGACCACTTACATCCAGCGCTACAGACTGTTCAAAGTCAATATCCTACTCAAAAGACTAGAATGCGGACAAGCTTCGATCCTGAATTGGAACTGCCAAAACTACAGCGTTGGTTTTCTGAGAATCAACATCCAAGCAGACAGCAAATACAACAGTATGTCCGAGAGTTAAATAACTTAGAATCGAGGCGAGGACGAAAGCCCCTCGATGTCAACAATGTTGTTTACTGGTTCAAGAACGCGCGTGCTGCGCAGAAACGCGCTGAGCTTCGGAATATCGGTGGACTGAGCTGTCATCTAGGGGTGAACGGGTTCAATAGTAGGAGCCACAGTCCCACAAACGGATCATTAATGGCAGGCAGTGACACTTACGGTTCTCAAGACCACAACTCGATGAAGAGTCCTATTCTATCAGGCAGTCCGGGAAGATACCCGATGTCGGTGATGTCTGAAGACAATTTGTCTAATGGAGGTTCAGACTTAGAAGATGATGGCGGTGACATACATCCTGATGATAGGCCTGAGAGTCCAGATGCGCCTCTCTCTTTGATTACAACTAAGAAGAATACTGATCATGATATGGAAGACAGGCCTGAGGAGTCGCCAAAGCCACCCGATATAATTAAGGTGAGTTTCTACACTTACATTTATATACACTGCCGTCTAGACACGATTGTACAGTTTTGAATAATCAATTACTGAATATCAACTACTCATGATTACATTCTTATAAGGCCACGCTGCGCGTAACCTTTTCTCACAATGTTGTGCATAAACTATCTAATACTAAAATTTCCTTTTCATTGTCACAGGTACATGACATTAAGCAAGAGCCAAGAGATTTGAGCAAGCCTGACCACACAATCTCGCCGCAACGCTCTCCGGCTAAGAACAGCGATAGCTCGCACAACAACAACAACAATAACAACAACAATGAGGACGAGAACGGTGTCGGAGACGACCATGACGGTTCTGATGAGGATGTGATCCAGGAGCGACACTACCGGCCATCGTCCCCGCATCTAGACCGTCTTCCTTTCCCCATGGTGCCCAACCACCCGATGTTCGGCCACGGCATCATGTACATGAGCCAATACATGAGCGGCTTCCCCGGCGTCGGCGCAGTCCCCGGAGAAGGCGCCAGTGGCCTCAATCTGGCCCTCGCAGGAGCTTCGGACGAGCGACGCAAGCGCAACCGAACCTTCATCGACCCCGTGTCGGAGGTCCCTGTACTAGAGCAATGGTTCTCAATGAACACGCACCCCTCGCACAACCTGATACTTAAGTACACTGAGGAGCTGAACAGGATGCCCTACAGGCAGAAGTTTCCTCGGCTGGAGTCGAAGAACGTACAGTTCTGGTTCAAAAACCGAAGAGCGAAGTGCAAGAGACTGAAGATGTCGTTGTACGAGCCGGCCTCGCCGGGACACTACTCACACCCGGGGCACCCGCACGCCATGGCCGAGAGGAAGCTGGTGTGAGCTAACTGCGCTCAATGTTAGTAAAATGTGAGAGATTTTTGTGTTTGTGGCGTCGCAGCATATACACGAAAGGCTGATATCGAATCGTTTAATGGTGTTCAGTGCCATGTTAGTATTAAGATGACGAAGCGCGTGTCATCCTACTCACATCCTTCTTTAAACAGTTCGTATTATTCGGAGGACTTTATTAGTAACTGTTTAGATTATTAACGATCATAGTTTTGCTTAAGATAGACAATGCGATATCATTATAAGTTTAAAGTAGTAGTGTCAAGTTATCTGATAGAGCGATCACATCGTATTGTTTATTGTGTACATAGTTGTAGGTACAAAATTACTATCAAAGGACATGTCACAGTTGTTTGTGAACGAATCTCAATATCTCTAGTAGTATGTATGTACATAAGAAACTCAAAACTCGGTTTTTATTTATTAAATTTTACAGTAGTTGTATAAATCTGTTGTTAGAAAGTAATTAATGGATACTCTCATTAAAAGTTCCACTTAAATTATAGGGAGGTCGAAGTATAGAATGGTATTCAATGTTATTCTAATTATGTACATTATTTGTATAATTAGTATTGAGTCATAGTAATAATGATATTATATTGCACATAGTATACTGGAATCGATTCTTCTGATATTATCGGTTGTTGTTCGGCGGCCGAATGTTACGCACATTCTGTATTATGTACTTCTTTGTTATAATGTTAAAGCTTCCTCAATCCAAAGATCAGTTAGCGTTGTAGAGTGGTCACGTAATTACTGATATCAATTAGTTGCTTGATGTACTGGGCAGAGCGCTGGGTTGCAGTTAAAGTAATCAGCACGGTTCGATTTAATAATGCCACATTATTAAATCGAACCGTGCTGATTACTTTATTCCGAATAATAAGTAGGGGTACCTGAGCGTTGATGACGGTTTCTCGTTTTGTAAATGTTTATGTCCGGGGTATTTTGTAGTTCCATAATGCCGCTTTGCCCAGTAAATCGGTTTACACCAAACAGTTTATGTTGCAGTATTCACGCATTTATCGATTGAGGCTGTTTCGTCACACTCTTGTTTTATAGTTTTAGACGCATCATAGTTGTACGACAGTTTGTTTTGTTGTTCTCATGTTATGATTGTTTTCGTGAAGCTGTGATGGAATTTCCAAATATTGTAAATATTTTATTAATGTTAAACATAAGTTTTACTGTAAAACTACGTCACTAGGCTCACACGAACAATTGAAGCATTACCGCTTAGGTAACGAAAATATTGGCTAAATGTTTATTCGATTCAATTATATAAACGAAAATTTAATTGAATATAATATGAAAAGAAGTTGTTCTTTTATTTACCTTCAACACCTGCTGCTGGGAAATCTGCTTTTGTATAAGTACCTACCGAAATTAGCCTGAAAGTCTTACCTCCTAGCCTAAAATGATAAACTGATAGTTCCTCAGCAAGTATGTATAGTTGGTGAAACTTATTACAATTCACAAACCTCTGTAACAGCTGTTTGCCCGAGTTCATAATGAAGTTCATTGCAATTAATTTATCAAACACAAAAGTACAAAATAACAAAACATAAATACAATTAACGATAGCAGATCGTTTTGCTTTATCGAAATACAATGAGGGTAATAAAAATACCGTAACACTACAGTACCTACACAATAATTAAAAGTTGCTTCAAAGAATACTACACTATACTTAGCTTATCTGTGCCTACACTAACACACAAAGCAATAGATTGCACTTATCGAAAAAGATACTTAACAGCCGAACGCTACATAATATTATCATACAGTCTATCGCTTGTATGCAACTTGCTAAGTATATTCTGGCAGGCGGCGATAAAGAGAACTAAAGCTAAAAGTACTGAGTTTTACATTTCATTGACATTTGCCACTGCAAGCAGCGCCACTAACAAGTACCAAGGTATACTGGGCACCCTCTAAACCATTGTGGAACTAAACATGTGTCAATAGTTATCTCCGAAGCTTCGACGGAAGCGGTCGTCGGGACCCAAATCACCTGTCAAAGTTGCAAGTCTTGGTGTAATCGCCAGTATCTGCAGACATCTTTGTCAACACTTCGATCTTTGTGGTGAATGACCGGCTGTTTCGGGGTTTCGCACAATATTAGGCAGTACTATAAGTACCTACTAATGTTAGTGCAAGGCAAGTTCCAAACTTCGATTCCGAGATGAGTAACTTCGTAGTTGTCGTGCTAAGTATTTTCGATTCATTTAAAGCTCGAACGAAAGGATCTACTTTATGTGACCAGTAGCATTAACGCAGCCAGCGTTAAAACCCAAAATGAAATTGAAATAATATGAATTGAGCGATGCGGTATGCGGGAACACCTCTGCCTATCCGTTTGGGGATTACAGGCGTGATATTATGATGTTTAAGAGCTGAGTAACTCATTTCATCATCATCAGCCTATAATGTTGGTGCTGGGGTACAGGCCTCCTGAGATTGACCAATATCAAATTTGACGAATTGCCGATTTGACGAATATCTGATTTGACCAATGTCGTTCAACCCGATGAGAGGGAGTGGGCTGTAATCCACCACGCGGGCCCAGTGTGGGTTGGTAGATGTCACATGTCTTCGATTTTTTAGTTCTAGGACATGCCGGTTTCCTCACGATGTTTTCCTTCATCGTTTTTGAGGGCAGCGGTGATGAAATAAATTACACAAAGTAATGTGCCTGCCTGGATTCGAACGGCTTACTGCTCGTAAGTCGGGGCTGCCACCACTGGGCCACCGCTGCTCTCAAAAACTAAATAAACTTATGAACTCAGATAGTATTGTAAAATTTTATATAAGTTGAGGATCCGAATGGTACAGTCTCGCATAATGGTCAGGATTGAAAAAAAAGATACAATTTACTTTCTCAATTTCAGGCATACATTTATTGTTACGAATTATAATCGGAGCCTGTACTAATTAAATACCTCCGAAACCACATACATTTGCCTGCGATAATATTTTTGCCAGGCGCTTAAAATTACAAAGCAGTTTTTCAAAGAAATTTCTTACTTTCTATTCTAAGAATTGTTAAGTTGTGTAACAAATACTTCATTCAAGTATTTGTTATGTAAAACAAATACTTGAATGAAGCACGCTTCTTGTGCTGATATGATCCGAGCGTCTTGACTCTTGACTGCAGGAGTGTGGCTCTGCTAGAACGTTCCACTTCGAACATTAGGCGAAACGGATTATACCAATTAGAGAGATTTAAAGAACGTTCGTGGAATCTTTCTTTGATCGTGCACACTCCGACATTCTTATCCATTCTTTAGCGTATTCGCTTTTGAGTAGCATCTTAATTATTTGGAACTCATTAAGAAAATTTTCGAGTTCGTAAAGTACGTTCTAATGATCAGTGTCTACCTAACGAATCTATTTACTTTTGAGAATGTAACTTTTTAATGATGGCGCGAGGTGTAATATTTTTTTCGCTTCTGTGTGCGTTTGCTATGTAAAATGTTTCAGGCGTTGTTTTATTTCCAGTAAGTTAAACATGCTTTTTGTTTTTAAACAGATACAATAAAACTTTAATGGAATAAGTTTCGAGCCTTATTTTTATTAGTGTCCAATCAATTAAGTATTATCCGTATGAACCTACTCGTAGATACGGGATCTACTTTTGCAGATTAATATTTCAGTGACGGAAATTAATTTAATAAAGCACAATACGACCGTACTGATACAAAAGCATTTTGAAATTAATCCAAGTCTTTCAGCCTTTTTGTCGATGATACCGGCGGCATTATTTCAGATTAAAATGAATGGAAAATTCATTAGTTCTCCGAATTAAAAACATCATTGCATCTGTTGAACGAATTTAAGTAAAGTGATATTCATGCCCACTGTTAATACCTATTACCTAGGTAGATTTGTAGATATGCGAAGGTGATGATGTACGTGCTTTGTGCAATTATAGATATCGCTATAATTGCACAAAGCACGTACATCATGCATCATGCCTCATGCTGAGCATGAAATCCTGGGTTCGACTTCCGGGTCGGGCCAAGTATTATTGGATTGCCTTGCCTTTGCCCGGTGGATGGCAATAGGCTTGTCCTCTATTACATGGGACTTAAACATAACTGGCAAATGTGGGTAGGTATACTAGTAAGTACACCTCTGCCTAACCCTTTGGGGATTACAGGCGTGATTTTATGTTATGTTAAATGTCTAAGCCGTATACAGACATTGCGAGGCATGCGCCGGGAACAACGCACAGCGAATGCCTCGCAAGGTGTGTACCTTTGTAATCGTGGCGAGGCATGTGCTATGCACGTGCGAGGGCGAGCCAAAGTATGGCCGCGGCATTCGTTGTGCGCTGTTCGTGGCGCATGCCTCGCAAAGTCTGTATCCACCTAAGCGTTTTTCGTGACAAACACGAGCCATTTTTATGTCAAAGCACATGATTAGTAACGTTTACAGATTCCATGCTTAAAAAAAGGGGGAAAGGTAGACCGCAAACTACCTGGATGACAAATATCCGGGTCCGCCTCTGTACATTGTACTTGAAGTGTTAAATAAATAAATAAACATACAAAAGCTTGGCCTAACAGATGATGATGCTTACCAGAAAGCCGTCCGCGCGTCACGAAAAGAGGCGAGGGCAAAGACAAACGAAGGGTAAAGTTTACAGATGTCATCCTTAGTTCTTGGCGCTTGGGACATTTTTCAGAGGCTCATTGTAGTTTGATAGATTGAAGTGTGCAAGTATTAAAATAGGATTGCAAAATTGTAGGTGCATTTACCTTCGTCTGGACACGTGTATACCTAACGTTTGATAATTCGTGGTACAACAGTCGTTCCAGGTAGTAGACTGAAATCCATACGTTTTGAGAAACAGCTAATTTCTAGCAGAGTTCAAAGTGATAATTATACCTAATTATCATGATGCGTTAATAAACTACATCATGTAGAAAATGCTGAAAATGAAAAATAATGTCTTGTGACTAAACTAATGGATATCACGGGACGTCATGTGGTATACGAAGTTTAATTTATTGTCGTATTATCGTAGTCATCCTGTATAGCACAGGATTGATAGTTACGAAAATTAGGAACCTATTTGAACTGTATTGGAGTGCGACAAAGTAAAAAATAACATTGAATAAAAAATTTAAGAGAATTTACCAGCGAAACAGCATGAATTATCAAAGAAAATAACTGTCTTGATAATTTATAAAACATAATTTTAAAAAAACGAACGAGGGGTTGGCTAAATAATAACAGCCGCATAGGTCGATCTTCATAGTTAAGCCGTGCTTGCTGAGGTTGGTCCGTGGATGGGTGACCATCTTTACATACCGAGTTTCCTTCGTGCCTCAGAAAGCACGTAAAGCCGTTGGTCCCGGCTATCATTTATAGATCTTTGGCAGTCGTTACCAGTAGTCAGAAGGCGAAAGTCTGATACCCAGTCTTACCAAGGTATCGTTTTACCCAGTTACTAGGTTGTTGAGGTCAGATAGGCAGTCGCTTCATGTAAAATACTGGTACTGAGCTGCATCCGGTTAGACTAGAAGCCGACCCCAAGATAGTTTGGGAAAAGGCAGATGATGATGAATAAAAAAATAATAATTTAAAAAACTTCGGTTTCTATTATTACTAAGGTGCCCACTAATAATAAAATTGCCCAAGAATCACATTGCTTAAGTAAAATCCCTATAACACTGACCTCCAAACCAACGTCCATTTTCTAAGACCGTCAAGAAAAAAAAAAAACAACTTTGTCGTCATGATAATATTAGTGGGGTATTAAGTTTTAATCTAAACAAACTGCCTGCCAGGCAGCCGGGCATTTATGTTAGTTAACCGTGGATTATGACCGGCGTGTAATAACGCTATTTATTATATTGTGCCAGTTAGTGCTGAAGAGAAAAATAATTCTCTTTATGATAAGTTCTACAAGGTGTTGTTTTGCATCCTGGTCAAAATTCAAGAGGTTGTTACAAAAGACATAAATAATGAATTAAAATTACGGTACCTAGTTAATTATTATAAACGCTGATTTTTTGGTTGTTTAAGTTTGTCAATATTTCAGAATAACCCCCTTAACGTGGTTTAGGGAATAAGATATTATCGAATAAACGTTCGAGATGTTTGTATGTCTGAAAGCGCTGTTATAGGGTGAGACTCAGACAGGCCGCGTTTTAAACACGGGTGGTTCACACGTACCGATTTCCTATAATAATAAGAAAAAAAAAATTACGTATCCATTTTATTATTGATTTGGAACGAGAATCATTAGCATAATCACATCCTTGAATTTAACGAGGATGCAAAACAACACCTTGTATTAATAAATGTTTAAAAGCGTACCTTACCACATTTCGTACAAACTTTCCAAAATGACTGAACCGATTTTAATAGAACTTATAACGCATACCTAAGCAGGATACATAGGTCTAAAAAGTTACTAAAAAAACATTTTCGTTAAGTTTCATTAAAATCGGTGAATATTCTGCTTATGCGTAAGAAGTTTCATTAAAATCGGCTTAGTCATTTCGGAAATGGAGGACTTGAAAGGTTGTATGTTTCGGAAGGTGTAAACGCTCTTAACCCTCAACTACAAGTTAGAGGAGTTTTTTTTATAGGGACAAGTCCGCCACATTATTCCCAAACCACTGCTACTCCTGAAAGCCAGGATCAAGAGTAGCTATCACAAGAAAAGCGCCGAGACAATGAAGCTCGATGAAGTCACAGAGAAACAATTTGACGGCACGGTTGGTGCAGTGGTTGAGCGATCGACTGCTGCACAGCGTGTCGCGGGTTCGATCCCCGCACGGAACAAATATTTGTATGGCCTACATAAAGTTGTTCCGGGTCTGGCTGTTTGTGTATGTGACTTTAAATGTTTGTAAACGCACCCATGATACAGGAGTAATAACTAGAGTAACGCAAAGTTTAAAAATAAAATAAAAATAAAACTGTCTTTTTCCTGATCCCGCAACGAAATGAATCAGAAAATAATAGCAAAGGAGTTGGAAAAACATAATTTTCACGTCCCTCTATATCAGCAGGAGACAGTACAAAACATTGGCAATAAGTTACAGGTAATGTTGACATAGGTATCTTTTCATCTTGCTAAAGACTGATTAGTTTTGCCTTATTATAGTGAGAGAACCACTGCTGCTTGCCCAATCCTAGATCTAAATATCAGATGATGATGAAAATATGTAAATGATTTATGTTACCAAAAGATTAAAAAGTTTATTAAGAGCAACAGAACTTCATACTAAAGGTGGGGTCAAAACTAGCTAATTGCACTACAGAGATTATGTGCTAAAATATCTGTATAACTCCGATGGTCGACGCCAGTCCACAGTCTGGTTCGCTCGGTATGACCGCACATTAAAAAATAAACCTCTTGAGAAACAATCGACGATCAAAGCTTACTCTTTTTTACTCGACCCCTCTCACACACATACACACACACACATTTTAAAATTTCTTCTACAGTTAAAGAAACTGGCCTCTACGACACAAGGAAACCTGCCCATGGGGACCAGATAACTATTTTTGACGCAATGTACTTGTAAATTGTGTAAATAAGTAGGTAACTTTATTGTTTCAGAAGTACTTCTGAAACAATAAAGTTACCTACTTATTTGTATCTTGCAAAAATCTAAAAACACTTTTTTTTCTCTACGCCAATCCAAATACAACACATCTAATTACAACTTTTATTTTTCTCGAACCACTTAAAGAGAGTTATTAAGCCGAGTGCATACCGTCTGACATGCCCTCAGTACGGTACAAGACAAGACAGTAAAACTCCTAAGCCCGCCTCATAGCGGAAAGATTTACTAGAGCAACTTAATACGGCGTAATATCGCTGTCTGTCCTCTGCCTTACAGCCGAGATTAATAACAAATAGGAGCTTGTTATTATTTATTTTTGTTGTTATTATTATGTTGGTCGTAAGCTCGGGGTTGATCTTGAAGTTATTGTGGAGGGAGGATTGTTTTTCTAAAAGAACGAACCCTCCGTTCATCTAGACTAGGTGGGCACACGGGCCGTGGGGCCCGATTGCCCGGCTAATCTTCCGGGACGTCGGTTGCTCAACTCTTCCCATGACCAGAGGGCTGGCATATTTTCGGCCAAATAATCAGCATTGCCATCCAACGTGGCAATGCTGCTAGCCTTCTAGGCACTATTCCTATTTGCTGAAAAGCGGGCGAGTTTTTATAAATGATTTAAGTACCACTCCGCTACTGAATGTCGAAGTTTGAAATGTCGACGTATGTTAGTTCTAATGTACAGGATCTCGATGTACGCCAGTTCGAAAGTTCACTGGAGCGAAGTATGCAAGGCTGACGTATCGTTAGTCAGAAAGCATAATTGTTAAAGAGCGAGCGAAGCGAGCTGTGGACTTGGGGCACCCCGCCTCGGACAGGTTAGGTTCGAAGGGGATGGCGGGGTCTAGTGAGCGAGCGGAGCGAGCGAACTAAGACCCCGACATCCCCTTCGTGTTAGGTTACTGTAAACCCCGCAGACAGAAATAGGAGCCCCGCGTAGCGGGGCTACGTCGACTATGCTTTTAGGGTTTCTAACTAACGATACGTCGGCCTTGCATACTTCGCTCCAGTGAACTTTCGAACTGGCGTACATCGAGGTCCTGTACTTTAGAACTAACATACGTCGACATTTCAAACTTCGACATTCAGTAGTGGAGTCTTTAAGTACATATTTTTGTTATAGTTTTAAGTTTAGTAGTATAGTTTGAATTATGTAAAAGAATTACTTATGTAAATATTTATAAAACAATATATGTCTCGACCCCATTCGGCAAAGAACTTCCCAAAAATATTCTAAATAAATATACAGATAACACAGTAAGGTTAAACACAGAGGTCCAGTGGCAGCCCCTCTGCCTGTCTGCGGGCTTTAGTTATGATATAACAAGGAGGCCGGCTAAACCGAGGCTTACGGTAGATTTTATTAATTGACATGACATTTTTTTTTCATCATGCTGTCTAAAAATGGAGGGTAGACGGATAAGAGGAAGTGGGCATTAAGTGGTTTTGTTGTGTACTACAAGTACACAACAAAACCACTTATGAGACGGACTCGATGACAGTTTAGAAGTATCGGAGATGATCCTCCAGAAATAATTAATGTATTGATTTAAAAACAATTCTTTATCGAGTGCTAATTAAACGGTCGCTCGACAATCTTCTTCTTCTTCTTCATAGACGGCGTCTGTAGCCTTAAGGTCTCTTATGTGCAGGTGTAGGAGGTCGGTAAAATAACAAAAAGGCACAGTAAGCCTTACATAGAAACGTGTGGTCAGCTACACAGATCATCTTTGACATTTTTTTTTTATTTAGGTAACCAACAGCGATACATAAAAATATTTTACAAAATATGCGTGTTGCAGTTATTATGGCCAATTATAGGTTTCCCTGTATAACTGGGATATGTGTAATACATGCGAACGGACTAATATCAGATATTTCCAAATAACAACAAAATAAAATTGTAATACAAAACATAATACACACACCTTTTTCAGAATTTTTACGCGCTGAAATTCCCGTTCGTCATCATCATCATCAGCCTATATTGTTCCCACTGCTGGGACACAGGCCTCCTCTCTATGAGAGGGAATGGGCTGTTATCCACCACGCGAGCCCAGTGCGGGTTGGTAGATGTCACATGTCTTCGAATTTTTAGTTCTAGGACATGCCGGTTTCCTCACGATGTTTTCCTTCACCGTTTTGAGAGCAGCGGTGATGAAATAAATTACACAAAGTAATGCGCCTGCCTGGGTTCGAATTTACGACTTACTGTTCGTAAGTCGGGGCTGCTACCACTGGGCCACCGCTGCTCTCTCAAATTCCCATGCTGCATAAAACCACGTGTCCTTTATGATCAAGTATCCAGTATAATGGTGATTTTGCATATATAAGTATTTGGTATTTTATTTGTATGATCGTGTCAGGCACACCCACGCAACCGTTTACGTATTAGGCGCAACCAATAGGGATGGTGACTCATTTTTTTTTATTTGTCCGTCGGGTAGTTTATTGAAAAGAATTGAACACGTATTTTTTCTTTTTTCACGTAAACGTAAAATTATGGAGATATTTTGAGTTAAAATGGCGCATGACGTCACGGCTCAGTACATTTTATACCTAGTTGTGACGTAGTGAGCCCCCACTCTCCAACTTTAATGCGTTTTAACTAAGTATTCCTTTGATATCTTGATAATACAAAAAATACGTATCTAATATTTTTGTATGACCTGATTGACGGACAAAATAGAATTTCGTTTTCTTTACCCAGTCATCATCCCTATTATGTTAAAACCCAAAAAGTGAACAAAAGCTTATTTGACACATGATAATTTCAAATGAAAAATCAAATACGTAATGTTATTTAAGTAAATAACATGGACACAGACAAAGATGGGATCTGCCTACCCAGACCTTGTTAACAGCGTAAAGGACTCACCATCGCTAATCTCCTTATTTTGACGAAAACCGTAATCGCACTTTCTTTAATAACTCCCTATTTTCCGGGGCCATAACTCAGGGTTGATCTTACATCGTCTTAAGAAGATGAACCACCCCCGGATATGTTACTCTCATTTTCGCTGCCACCACTCATGTTATATCTGCATGTCCATATACGAGTACTACTCGTATGAAGATATTTTTGGGTGAGTGTTTTACTTCAAGCTTCTATTAGTAATGATGTCGCACTCATTATAATTATGTACTAATTAAATATATTAAATGGCCGAATCGTTTTTTTTTTTATCTCTAGCCATTTTTTCCCAAGAAGACCAAAGTGCACAGTGTTTCATATATATATAAACACATATTTTTATTTTCTAAGAATGTATACATTACTGGAAATACGTTGCTTATAATATGTATTCGTATTTAAATCAAATGAACAGTATTAATACAAAATGGTCTAGCGAGATCAACTCCGGATCGAAACAACTTACCCTAAGGCCCCGTTCCCACTATGTCTTGACGACAGATTATCGTGACGTCGTTAAAGCGTCGTGGCTTGTGTATTTAAATGGAGGTGTTCACATTTTAGGACGACACGATTATATGTCGTCCACGACTATTTTTCCAGTGACGACAGATTGTCAAGTCAATGGGTATATACACCCGATACGGAGTTTTGAATAAAATAAAAGAGACTGGTAATATCGAGTAATCACCTGGTCAAGCCACCTAAATAAATAACTATCACCACTTTACAGTTATTTTCCTATTTACAATAAAACATAACACGTCACACTCTGTTCCTAAAACAATAACGACTTCGATATCGGGTCGCGTAGTCGGTACGTGTCCCGTTTTTTGTAAAGGACTAGCGCGTCGCGGTCGGTGTAATCTGGAATCTCCCGCCGCCAATTTATTTTCATTAGCGATCATCCTCGGTTAATTTTATTCCCTACTTACTCCGCCAAGGATCGGAGACAAACGCTCTGAGGTATGGAGAGAGCTTTTTGCTTTTGAGAAGATTGATTGAATGTTTTTGGCAAATTGAGAATTTATTTTATAATTTTTAAGAGTGTTTTGTTTTAGTGCCTAGTTGATTTTTAACATAAGAGTTTCTTGGAAAGATAATGTTTTTTTTGTAACTTTTTAGACCAATGTATATTGCTTATTTATGCGTATTAAGTTTTATTAATCGGTTCAATCATTTCGGAAAAAAAGGACTTGAAAGTTTGTATAAAATGCCGTAAGGTGTAAGCTCACAAGTCAAGATAATTTGCTTGCGACTTGTAGGAAATTAATGTTTGTTCTTCCGTCTTGTCATAGATGCCAATGTAGTATTTTTTGTTGTAAGTTGCTTTTTGTAGGTCGCTACATACCCATATAGTAGATTATGTTGACATTACCTATCGATTGGAATGTTTTTTTTGAGCTATCAAAACGCGATCCCTCGTAGCATTTGTATGACAATAGCAACCTGTGACGTCAATACGCTGCCAAGTCAATGACTTAACTAATTATCCATTCCAGGGCACCTAACAATTAAATTTTACAGTTAATTAAAAAGTAACCTAGTTTTCAGGCGCTAGTTTTTTTTGAGAAGCTGTGTTTGGAATGATGGGTGCCAAATACACAATTTTAACAAAATACACAGGAGCTTAAAGTTATAATTTAATAGTTACTTTATAATTGCATGCAAATAACTTTATTTCAAAGTCCAACTCCACACTATGCTCCAATCCGCTCCAGCCAGTATCCAGAGCCACAGTATCTGTGAGTTGCTTAATTCATTTCCACAGGATAATATTATTTTTTTACTCCCCCGCTTTTTGTGATGAGCCACGGCTTATTTTTTATTCATTGGGGTGGATACTCATCTCAATTCATCCTCCGTTCAGTTAGATTGAGGTGTAATCAGGTTGACAGTTGCTTTGTTAAATGCGTTTTAAAATTAAATGAAATTGAATCAAAATATGTATTTGTTTTGATGAACAGAAGATTGTTGAAAGTTTTTTTTCAATTATTTCGTTGCAAATGGAAGTAAAAGCTTAATATAAGTAGAGTTAATGACTTAATGACAGTAATGACTTACGGGGCCGAAACGTGGACACTCACGGTACGGTTGGTCCATAAACTCAAGGTCACTCAGCGAGCTGTGGAGCGGGCTATGCTTGGAGTCTCTTTGAGGGATCGCATCCGGAACGAGGTGATCCGACAGAGAACCAGAGTAGTCGACATAGCCCACAGAATAAGTAAGCTGAAGTGGCAATGGGCCGGCCATATTAGCCGTAGAACCGATGACCGTTGGGGTCGACGTGTTCTTGAGTGGAGACCGCGAATCGGCAAGCGTAAGGTGGGACGCCCTCAGGCTCGGTGGAGCGATGATCTTCGCAGGGTAGCTGGTAGCAACTGGATGAGAGTTGCCGAGAATCGGGTTAAGTGGCGAGCGATTGAAGAGGCCTATGTCCAGCAGTGGACTGCGGTAGGTTGATGATGATGATGAAGTAGAGGTAGGTCACAAAAACATAGCTGAGGTACACATATACACATGTAATTGCTAAGTGGTTAGGCAGAGGTATACCTAAATAGAACACCCACATTTTGCCAGTTCTGTTTAAGTTGCATGTTATAGGGGCGAGCCTATTGCCATACACCGGGCGGAAATCTAGGCTCCGTGAGAAATTACTAATGGAAAAACTCAATTACAATTTGCTCCACCCGAGGATCGAACCCAGGATCGCATGCTCAGTAATCGCGATTGCGACTATTATACTAACGAGGCAGGCAGTCGATAAGCTCCGATAATACCCGAAAAATACTACTTTGAACAGAAACGCGTAGTAAAGTCTTTCTGTCTCGTAACCTGCAATTTTCAATACCTGTGTTCACTAGTTTACTATAATCTTTACGATGGACTCTGAATTTCCACCAAATTTTACTGATATATGACTTGGTAACCAATTAATTTTCCAATAACGCTTGGCTGATTGTTTTTTTTCTAACAATGTAGAAGTAAATAGTGTATCGTTCCCATTCGAACGCTTTTTTCGTTGAGCTCCTTGAGTTATAAGTCGAGCTACACGATAACTGACAAATGCTTGCACTGACTGGACAGGTCCACTCAAATCTGTGTGGTTCTTTCTTCAATAGACCATCTCAGACACTAATCTGCATAGTCCTCATGTAAACTGAGCAATGTCTGGACTTTAAAAGAGCAACAAGTTAACAGAGAACCTCTGAGTTTGTTTCGGCTGTTTCTTCTCAGAGTAGTCAGGTACGAAACACCGGCCCCATCTACTTTAAAAAAAAATTACGTGTAAAAGTGTTTGTAAAAACCTATTTGCAAAATAAACATCATTTATCATTTAAACTCTTATTTAAAAGGGCATTATTGCATTCGTCTTTTTACCATCAAGTAAATAATCATAATTTTCAATAATATTCAGGAATATCTCTTTTTCTGATGTTGAAAAGGTTTTGTTCTATCAACCTCATGCACACATTTTCTTGTAATTTAATTAAGAATCAACTTAACTTCCAAACCAAGTAATAAAATATACACGACTTCGGTTTCCACACTTTTTGTAAAATTCCGAACTTTTCGTAACTTTAAATAGTGCAGTATAATTTTTACCGCGTTTTTTTACCAAGTTGTATTAATTGAGGAAGATTTATAGTACTGTGTTTTAATTTAATTATATTTTATAAGTTTGAATTCCTTCCGAATTAGGGACACAGCTAAAATTCCGGACTCAGCTGTTTGGACGTATGGTCACCCTATACACAACAGATACAGAAGTCACATGAGCTTCAAATATTTTGCTTGACACTTGACAGTTAGTATACAACCTGTTTTTTTTTTATATCCCGTAACTCTAGGGTTATATTTTGTAGGTAAAAATAATACTAAAACTCCTAGAATAGGTGGTACAAAAATGCATAGTTTCGGAGATATCATCAATCATAATTAAATTAGGTCAAAAATTATCACCAGTATAACGAATCTTTACTTTCGCGAGGTTGCCAAACTTCGCAGTAGTGTAGCAAAATAGTCGTAGTTTCATTGATAAATACGAGTAATTCTTTTTATTCGTATCAATCACTCATATTTAAAACTAAGAAAATGCGTAAAAACCAAAAAAAAAAAATGATTGAAACATAATTCATAAGCCAGTTGATTCTTTGATATATTCTCAATCATATCCTAGAGTTATGGGATATAAAAAAACAGGTTGTATAAAATCCTAATTGTTTTTTTTCGATTCCAATCACTCAAAACTATTAGAAAAACATAATTGATTGATATTTTCAAATCTAGTTGTCAGTAGAAATGTTATTGCAAAGTTTGTTCATATTTTTTTAACTTCTGTCTGTAGATGGAACGTACGATGAGATTATTGCCAATCTACAATAAACGTCAGTAATAAGTATTACTCGTTTCTTTTCTCAAGTAAGCAATGACAATTTCTTTACTTTAAAATAGAATATTTTACTAATTAAAAGTTTTCTTAAGTAATTGCTTAGTTAAGTTATTACTTAGAAACAAGTAATTACTCGTTTATACATACGGGTTTTAGAGCTACATGAAATCGTAGCTTTTACAAGTAACGCGGCCTACGCAGCTACGCCGCCTACGACGTAGACCGTCTACACGTGCGACGTTTTTATCGCGTTACGAGTCTGTAGTCATTTCAACGTATTTCGTACCTCAGCTCTTTATTAGCTATCTTCAATAGAACCGAAATGACTCATTTTGGGGTATAATAAACGTATTTGTCGTTACTAAGTAAGTTAAATGAAATAGTTTGCGGTTGCGTTTCATTAATAGGTATACAAGCTTATGCCCGCGGCGTCACCCGCGTGGAGTTCGATAATTGTCCCACGGGAACATAATATCAGGATAAAAAGTATCCTGTGTGTTATAGAGTAAGATCCCAGGGCCGCCAGACGTCACGTATTTTCTGATGAATGAAATGTGGACGATTGAGTAGTGTTGGTATGTACTAAGAACGCATGCGTACCTGCTAGCTTGCTTAGGCGGCCAATTTTCAGGTATCAGGTAATCAAGGTACATAAAAACATGACTTACCTCACGTAAATTCAGAAAGCTGATTTTTACGTATATTCTAGGCATTATCCTTAATAATATGTCGCCAATACTGCCAGACACTTTTCGTGGGCCATTTTGCTTAACAGACGCTTTAAAGCTCCAAAAATTATGACTTAACTTCACGTAAATTCTGATGCTCCATTTTTATATATGTCCACCAGACAACTATTTTAAAACCTTTTACAAGAAGACAGACCGATCCAAGGGGCCAATCATCCCCAATTCAATTTTAAAGTCTCTGTGTGTAGGAGCGCGAGGGCATTATCTACTCGCATGAGATCAGCCTCATGCGCGTGTGTCTCACTCAGGTGAGACAGATTGCAATGTCAAGGCCCCCTTCGGACTAACAGCTAAATTCACTCGCAAGTAGTGTTGTCAGATACACCGCTTTTCCGCTTTTTACCCCACCTTTTGGAAAATTTGGTACAATGATTTCGCTTTCCACTTTAGACCAAAAAAAACATTTTATGTGGTCAAAATAATTTTTTGGCAGATTTTTCGTGCTGACCTAATATTAAAAAACTTCTATGTCCGTCGAGTGCAGCTGTCATTTCAGAATTCATGGTCTAGCTGCTGATCTTGTTCTTTCCTATTTATCAAACAGGCAGCAAAAAGTAAATGTAAATGGGGCGACGTCCTCCGGGTCTATAGTCAAGATGGGCGTGCCACAAGGTTCAATTCTCGGGCCTTTCCTATTTCTTGTTTATATTAATGATCTCTCTTATATGATGGCCAAATTTTCGGATATAATTCTATTTGATGATGACACTTCGCTCATTTTTGAAATTCATTGAAAACATACGGATCTCATACATGTCAAAGAAAGTCTAACTGTTCTCTCGAAATGGTTCGCAGCTAACGATCTTTTACTGAATGCGAACAAAACAAAATGTCTAAAGTTCTCTTTACCAAACGTAACGTGACCTAAATTTAAATGTTGACGGTAAGAAACTTGATGTTATCGCGGAAACTGTATTTTTAGGGATTACTATCGACTCAAAACTGCAGTGGGGCGCGCACATTGGAAATCTTTCGGGGAGGTTAAGCTTAGCTGCCTATGCAGTTAGGAAAATAAGGCAGTTAACTAATGTAGCTACAGCTAGGTTAGTATACTACGCTTATTTCCACAGTATTATGTCTTATGGCATTCTGCTGTGGGGATCGGCAGCAGACGTTGATTCAATTTTTATTTTGCAAAAGAGGGCAGTCCGCGCGATCTTTAAAATGGGTCCTCGCGAGTCCCTCAGATAAAAATTTAAAGAGATCGATATACGGACTCTGCCTTCACTTTATATCCTAGAATGTATTTTATATGTCCCAAAAAACCGAGGGCTTTTCAAAATTAGAAGCGACTTCCATAATATAAACACGCGCAGTAAACACAAAATTGTAATACCCAAATATGGATTAACAAAAACTAGCAAGTCATTTCTTATAAACAGTATACGCTTTTTTAATAAGTTGCCAAAGTCAGTTACAGAACTGGGGGGTACTATGACGCTTAAAACATTATTGTTCCATTCTTATTCCAGAGTGGGAAAGAGATGGAGCTAGACGACCTGTATAGCTCCATCTCTTTTTCACTCTGGAATGAGAATGGAACTATAATGTTTTAAGACGTCATGGTACGCCACCTGACCGATGGAAAGTTTAAAAATTGCATCAAACGTGTCCTTATTTAAAAAAGCATATTACAAAATTAAGGACTACGTTGAATATAGAGAAGTTTGGCTGTAGTTCCTTCTGCTCATGCGGCTTCCCTGGAAGCTCATTAACGACACAAATGTGTAGATGTCTCTAACTATTCCCAATATTATTCTTTTTATTCATTTTTTTTGAATAGTTTTCCAATCATTGCAACATTCGTTAATTGTTCAGAATAGTTCCAGCACTGATGATAACATCTGTGTCAATTGTTTAATTCAGTGTTCTTTTATTTTTACTTTTCTATAGATTCTTTTTATTTACCTATTTTTTGTGAATGTGTGGACATTGTAGGCTTATCTCTTTCTACCTCCTGTAGTAAGCAACGACTTATTGTCGGGCCTACGCTGTCCTCCTATACTTAGTACTAACGCTGTAACTTCAAATATTGTAAAAACAAATGTTTTTAAAAGAGTAACCATGGAGTTTCTTGCCGGTTCTTCTCTATAGGAAACGACCAATCCGAACCGTAAACCTTTTGTAAGCCTATGTAAAATAAAAGATTTTGATGAATTGTCTAATTTCAATGACGATGATAATGAAGATTAGAGGCACTACTCAGAAATGTTGAGAGATTAATATTTTTCTTTTTTTGTATTTTTTAAGAGATGCTGTTATTCAATTAATTTGTTAACACTATCGAATTTTTGACAATAATATTCTTAAAAAAAAAATTGAAGTTTTTCGAATTTATCAAAACAGCTTACAGGATAAAATTCAATCATTATTGTAGTCAAATGAGCATTGTTTTACAAGTTAAGTTTTAATTATTTTCCTGATTTTTATATTAATAATTAAGTGATATGAGAAAACTGTAAGAGAGTGAGTGAGAGAGAAGTCATTGTATCCTAAAACATATCTCACTCAATCTCACGCGCGTAGATAATGCCCTCGCGCTCCTACACACAGAGACTTTAAAATTGAATTGGGGATGATTGGCCCCTTGGATCGGTCTGTCTTCTTGTAAAAGGTTTTAAAATAGTTGTCTGGTGGACATATATAAAAATGGAGCATCAGAATTTACGTGAAGTTAAGTCATAATTTTTGGAGCTTTAAAGCGTCTGTTAAGCAAAACGGCCCACGAAAAGTGTCTGGCAGTATTGGCGACATATTATTAAGGATAATGCCTAAAATATACGTAAAAATCAGCTTTCAGAATTTACGTGAGGTAAGTCATGTTTTTATGTACCTTGATTACCTGATACCTGAAAATTGGCCGTCTAAGCAAGCTAGCAGGTACGCATGCGTTCTTAGTACATACCAACACTACTCAATCGTCCACATTTCATTCATCAGAAAATACGTGACGTCTGGCGGCCCTGGGATCTTGGACTATTAATCCAGGTTATAAACTACACGTGTGCCAAATTTCATCCAAATCCATTCAGTAGTTTTTGCGTGAAAGAGTAACAAACATCCATCAATCCATCCATCCTCACAAACTTTCGCATTTATAATATTAAGTAGGATATTTTACTCCTGTACAACTGTTGAGTGATTGCCAATCTGACCTCCACAATAGGATAACAATATATATAGTCTTAAATATTCTAGTTTGCTAATTACCACTACTGTTTTTTTAAAATGCTTCCAATCCAAACCATCGTAGCGTTCAATGTTGATCAAATCAACATAAAATGAATTTAAATCACAATAAAAATACAAACATGGGGGCCACAAAACACGCGGCCAACATTGTATTCTTACTAAATCTTTGCTGGAATTAATTTGTCGCGCAAAATTAACGCATGAGTAACGTCGCCTGCCCTGACATCTAGCTAAATCGCACTTATGCAGCGCGACACCCGGAGAGGTATGTGGAGCTGATGATACCGAGAAAATGGCTTGCTATTGTGTGATGAAAGTACTATTTCTTTTCCTTTTTTATGTCTATACATAATCGGAGAAAGTTAGCGATAATGGCTGTAAACTTAGTTTTCAAATGGAGTTTTTATACAAGGTGTTGTTTAGCATCCTCATCAAATTCAAGGATGTAACTATGCTCATGATTCTCGTGCCGAATTAATAACAAAATGGGTAGGTTTTTTTTTTCTTATTGACCGTAATCGGTAAGCTAGTGTGAACCACCCGTGTTCGAAACGTGGCTCGTCTGATTCTCGCTCTTTAACCGCGCTTTCACACATACAAACAATCTCAAACGTTTGTTTCTCAAACGTTAACTTGGTTTCTAGACCAAGTTAAGGTTACGGTTATTCTGATATACTGACAAACTTAACAACCAAAAAAATCAGCGTTTATAATTAATTAACTAGAAACCATAATTTAAATTGACTATTATGTCTATTGTGACAACCTCCTGAATTTTGACGAGGATGCAAAACGACACCTTGTATAGATTTAGGTTTTCACTATAACATAAAAAGAAATTTGGTTTCAAATCGTATGTAAGTTAGGTCCATAGATAATTTTATTTGCATCATCAATAATTACTGTATGCGTTTGTTAAAAATATCATTTTGTCGGTGTAAATTTCAAACGATTGCATCGATCCACAGAAATCGTATTGTAATAGTTTTAGTGGAGAAGTTAATATGAGCATTTCCTAACCAAGCAAATCTTAGCCTTTTGAACCATAGATAAAAGTTTAAAATTAGAAATAATTCAAGAAAACTATACTACCAACAAAACTATCGAAGCAGTTCTGTTCTAAAACCAGCAAATTTTGTGGGTATCAACATCTCTAGCAACATACACAGTTAATTTTGTCCGCGCCAAGTATACCGCGTCCTCAGGTGAAAAGATCCCACGCTATGTCTGCGTCTGGTTTAACTGTTTACTCGTCTGCCGAGCCTGCGACGTTGCGAGCGCGGTTATACTGGCAACAATAGATGAGAGTTATGTCAGGACCATTGTGGTGGAGACCTCAAATCTTTCAGATGAAAGGATTTCTGTTGGCTTTTGGATGTGATCCAAATTATTCATATTTAGATATTTTATGAATACTACTTACTTTTTCGCTTCTTCTCTTGTGAATTCTAGATCCGTTGTTCAGGTACGTTATTAGGCAGGCTTGATTCGGAAAATCGAATAGGTAGCCGAATCAATCAAAAGAAAGCTCGAATTATGCCGAGCTGACCCGAACATGATACAGCGAGGGTAGATATCGAATGAAGCTTGCAGATCGGCATGAGCCAAATGAATGTTGAATTTGAGTTGTGACTGCTTAGGTTCAGTTTTGTGGTACAGGCGCCAGCACATCAAGCTACAACCAACTGTCAAACCGAATGTCGAACCTGACAGATGACGTGTAGTGCCAAATCGAAGGGCAAGAACGACAAAAAAAGGGACCCCAAACCAGAACAGTGTAAAAAAATAAAAATTTTAACACTGTTTGTAATCGTTATTCCTTCCTACTTCCTAAAACATTCGACACCAAACACAAGACCTATCGCCCACCCTCCGTTTACAGCTCGAGACAAAAACAAGTTAATTTTTAACGAGCACTCATCAAAATTGTTTAATTACATCCCTGAGGGACAGCTAAGCGTGAAACGGTCGACCTAATCAACCGTTTTGGTTAGCAAACGTAACTGCAACAATAAATGGTTGATGGGTGGCGCCCCCTTGCGACGAAATCAGGAAATTAGCTCTTAAAAATACAAGTTTGTTTTAGCTGACAGTGAAGTGATTGTTTAAGTGACAATCGAGGTTCTGTTGTTGGGCAATTTGGGAATGATGGTTGCTGAACGTGTTTTAAAATTAAGTTGAAAATAATACGGTTTAAGACATTTTTTTCTCAAAAAGAATACTTTAATAAAGAATATAATAATACTTAGAATACTTCAAAAAGTATAATTTAATATGAGTAATAGAAGAGGAAACCGGCATGTCCTAGAACCAAAAATTCGAAGACATGTGACATCTACCAACCCGCACTGGGCCCGCGTGGTGGATTACAGCCCACTCCCTCTCATAGGAGAGGAGGCCTGTGTCCCAGCAGTGGGAAAATTATAGGCTAATGATGATGATGATGAATAGAAGTTAATCTTAAAACTAAATATAAGAATTACTTATGAAAAGCGTAGGTGCTCGTAAAAAAAAAAAACTAATTAAGAGACAATTTTAACAATCTTTTGGCTGAAAGGAAAATGTGATTGTACTATTACATGTCGATTCTTGAAGGCAAACTATTTATAAACTACTTATTTATACACCGTGTAAATCACCTCATCACGAAGCCGTCAACCAAGCATTCTGTACATGAAACTAAGTAACTTTACGCAAAAATTATTGCTGGGAAACGACTTTTTTTTGGGGGCTGTAAAATCATGTTTTGTGGTAGAACTCAATGTAACGCACTCAAAACATTGTGCTGATAGACGCGTTGAATAGTACGGGGGTCGTGGAGGTGTTTAAAGTAAAAATCTAACATTAAAAACTTGTATTTAAAAAAATACTTGTCAAAAAGTTGGAATTTTGACCCCTAATATATCCGTAACTAGAAGGTTCCCAGGTATGGTGTAGAACACAAAAATGATCGCAATGATAGGGAGAACCAGTGCCTTTCGGCTTCGCTAAGAGGTGGTTTACACCCTTTATATTCGTAAGAGTTTTCGCTTTGGTTTACGTCTGCGGTAGATCTAGTCGTCTGACCTACATACGTACACCTCTATTTATCTTAATTAGTTAGTTTAAATATATCTTAGGAGACTTAGTAAGTTTATACTAGACCTAGACACAAACTAACTAAATAATTCCTTTACTGTTTTAAGCTTTAATGGTTTATAACTAAAGTGACAGTGCAAGTTTTATTCCATTATGGTTAATAAAAACAGGCACATAATCATCATTACGCCATCTTTGTGCATGACAACTTTTTTTTTTAATTTTGTCAAACAAAGGAATGACACTATGAGGTCAGAACCAAACCTCGTTTTCACCCCCTCAAAAGTGTTCCCTAGTTGTTTTACACAATACAGCTTTCTTGTGATTACTGCATTTTATTTCAAAGAATCTGCCGTCCGTCCCGAAGACAATTGCACAGATAAGTAACATTTTTTGCGAGACTTTTTCACGATTTTTAATTCGTTTTGTTTTTACTTAACGGAGTGCTGTTTCCGTTGCACTTGCTTTGTTTTTTTATTTATTCAGCGGTTTAAATTTTAACGATAACGACGAGGGAAATTAAATTAATTGATATTTTTGCTATTTGTATTTTATGGACTGTTTTCATCGTGATACGGCTTTGTGACATTCGCTGCTGGTTAAAGACTCTCTTTTGTTTTGTAGAAATTGCTTTGATGATGTTTACTGTCAAGCCATCATCTGCCATCTTAAATGAGAGAATAATCATTATCTGGAAGATGTAGATTTTTGAAAGTCGTTGCAGATAGTTTGATTTAATTTGTTACTGTAGTTCTAAAGTCTGACAACCAATTTTACCAAGGTATTACCCGGTAAGAACTGGATTCTTACCACTGGGCACCCCTTCATGAAAAATATTGATATTCAGCTAAATCCGGTTGGGCAGGCAACATTGTTGGGAAAAGGCTGGGCACAGGCAGATGATGAGGAATGAAGAAATAGGTCCAAACATCAAAGAAGTGATTAAATGCTAACATTTTACTCGTAAACCTTTTCTACCACGTCATTACAATAAACTGAAACCGCGAAAGTCATTCCTTTATCTCCCTCAGAATATTTTTATTATAACATCTGCAAGTACATTCAAAGGAAAATGAAGGAATAAAATACAGAGATGTGTTAAGCGGAAATGTGCAGCGGAGCTAATGCGCGGTTTATGCGACAGATAAGACTTGCAAGCGTAAATGTGTGCAGTATCTTACCATCTTTATATTAGAACGTAAAACGAAAGGTCGCGAGATGAATCAAATTGTTTTTGCTCATTGATTTGGTAAATGGACCATATTCTTGTCTGGTAGGTACAAAATGTGTGGTTGGTGCTTTTTACTTGGTTCAGAAAAAGAAAATTCATTGTAAAGTAATGATCCAGGTAATGCATATTATAATAGTGAATAATTTTGTTTATCTTGCTGCCAAGTAACGTTATTCAGACTATAGCGTTTTTTACTAATGCTCAAGTGCAGAAATCTATGTCATTAAATGTTATGCAAAATATATTACTTATGTAGTTTTAATTCCGCGCAAAATATGGCAATAAATCAGATTTTGTCAATACATTGAAGTTTGGTTTTGGCTAGCTACCTATTTCAAATTGTGTGGTAAATACTTGGTGGGTACTTGGTTAGAGAGAGAACATTCATCGTAAAGTGATTTTAAACGAGGTAGATTCTAGTATGACGTAATGTATCTTATAAATACTCGATCAATTTGTTAATCTCATGTCACTATATGCATAGAGACAAAAACTAAATTCAGACTCGCGTTTATTTTTTATTTTGATAAGTTTTGTTCATTATTTTGGTCCAGCTATAGATTTAGTTTAGAGCTCCCTGGCAAATCTTTCACTTAGTGTACCTACTTACTAAATTCATACTTTATTCATGCACTTTGTCAGCGACTTCAACCATTCGAAAAAGGTCTTATTCTCGTTATACCTTTATCATAAAAGGAAAGTCTGCACTAAATTAAAATAAATAAAATTCTCGTTTGTTACTAAACTCCTTCGAAATGGCTGAACCGATTTGTATGAAATTTTGTGTACATATTGGGTAGGTCAGAGAATTGACCAACATCTAAAACACATTAAAATTTCCACGCGAACGAAGTCGCGGGCAGAAGCTATAATTTCGTATCGTTTTAGGTTTAGCGTTATACTCGCTGACTAAATCATAGTCAGTGAGTATCGTATTACCCAGTACTAATTGGGTGGTGGAGGTCAAGTAGGCAGTCGCTCCATGTAAAATACTGGTATTCAGCTGGAAGCCGACCCCAACATAGTTGTGAAAAGGCTAGGCAGATGATGATTGAGTCAGTGAGTGAGAGACTCAAGCCTTCTCCTTTTATTCATTGACAAGCTTATACCCGCGGCGTCGCCCGCGTGGATGTCGATAATTGTCCCACGGGAAAATACTATCGGGATAAAAAGTATCCTATGTTTTAATCCAGGTTATAAACTACCCTTGTGCCAAATTTCATCCAAATCCATTCAGTAGTTTTTGCGTGAAAGAGTAAAAAACATCCATCCATCCATCCATCCTCACAAACTTTCGCATTTATAAGTAGGATTTAGGACTTTTTTTCTTCTTCTTTATTTATCTCCAATAGAATTTCAACCTCTTTTCTCTTCTAAACAATTATTATAAAACAAACTCCATACTATACTATGATGGTTTCGTAATTAAATTGATATCAGGTTCTTTATTATCTCAGTATAAGAGCAAGTTGTAAAGTGCTACGTCTAACATAGCGAAATTCAATAAAAAGCTAAAAGCCAATCTTATCTTGGCGAGAGGAAATTAAGAAACAGCGGCCATCTGACACGGTGGCTCTTTCCAGATCTGTCACTAGGGATGGGGAGGTGAAGCGAAGTGTCGATGAGTTTCATTAATATATGAGGTCGTGTTTGTTAGGATTTGGAAAAACTTGTGGTTACTTTCGATGACTCTTCCGAAAAAGTATGAAGCTGGATTATTTTAGGGCGGTTTTCTTGGCTACTATTTTAAAAAGCTCGAGAAAGGATCATTACACACTGAAGCAACTTTTCGGCACATGAATGTAAGACTTCTTTGAAATACCGTAGGTAGGCAGCTGCAAGTGACAACTCTTTTTGAAAGATCTCTGTTATAGAACGGTACTTATATTTTACTTTTATTTGGTGCTTAAGAATTAAGTTAAGTTAAAAAATCGAGTTCTTAATTTCTTTTTAATACTCAAATTGAGCTTCGTTTGAGCCAAATGGCAAATCATTTATTTCTAATTAGAGCTTAACATAACATTCCAAACCAATCGATTCATCCTAATACAATAGATATTTACTTTATTAATAAATTTTACGCAATGCCTAAACCTCAATCGACAATAATTGAAAAACTTCAAGCACAGCACTAGACATTTTTAAAGATAGAGTGTTGAATGCGACAGAGACACGACATCGGGTTTCGTCGAACCGCTGAAATAATTCCACCGAGCGGCCGCCGGGGGAGACGACGGAAACGCACCCTTATCTGGCGCGGAATACCCGCTTTTTAAACAACTCACTTCTTTATTTGTATTTATTCCACATCCCCCCGCTCCCCGGCGCGCAAAACCCCCTTCCGCGCCCGTGTTACCACATGAATAGAGACGCTACTTAATGGGACTTTCAGTTCCTAAGTCATCATGTTTTTTAACAATATACTCGGTAAGATAAGTAAGGAGGTCGACGTTGGATATAAACGGAGAAAATATACGTGTATACTTCGGGGAAATTTGAAAGAAAATCTTGATGTTGTGTCATAAATAAGCCGGCATGGTTAGAAGTTTGTTGTGAGCGTTTTATATTGTTTCGTTTCGTGGATATTGTGGCAAATTGAAAAGGAAAATAGGCAGGTGAGAAAAGTTGGTAAGTTAATGATTTCATCAGACTACCTACAAACAGTGTTCTGTTTTCTACATGTTTGTAGAAAATTATGAGAAAATCGACCAACATTTTCTCTACCCCGACTATCTTTCCTATTAAAGCCTAGCACGATTTCTCCAAGATAAAGTCCAAACCTTAATATCATAACCCACAAAATCCTCTATACTCGTCTACTGAATAAAGCTTTTTAAATCAAGAAAAAAAAATTACACAGTATTTTCCCTAGGTAGGTACATAACCATATGATATTGACCATACTTCAACTACTTTTCCTACAAAAATCCTCAGCACATTTCTCCTAGATAAAGTCCTAACTCCATCATAACTCAAAGTACCCAGCATCCTCGTCTACTGGGTACAGTTTATCCGTTATCGCGCAATGCATTACCAGCAGTAACAATATCATTACGGGGGCTATTCAACATTTTTATTATTGCCTTACTATTGTCTTATGGCGCGACGGTCCCAGATAACGGAGGGGACACACTGACGTTTAGTTTGGTGAACTGTTTTGTAGGTGAAGGATTGATATGAAAGAATTTTGATTGTGACTGTATTTTTTCTTGGATACCGTTGTGTACTTATTTTGAAGATAAGCATTAACATGCTACAATGTTAATAATAAAAGGCAGTAAAGCTAGGCCTAAAACCTTTATTCTGACATTGCTTATAACAATTGAAGCTTAATTTCTTACTGTCTCCTGGTCTATTGATCGAAAAGCTCTACTGCACAGCCTGAGATTTTGGGTTCGATAGCCAAGTTAGCTAAGCTAAAGTATTATTAGTTTTTCCATCGAGATTTTTCCAATGGCAGCATTTTGTGCAGGCAGCATCACAAAACTGATGAAATGAAGGTTTGTAGGTGCAATTCTACCTAACTCTTCGTAAAAGTGGAGACTGACCAAAAATGGTCTGATACATCATACTCAACTTAGGAACTCGATATGTACAAAGTTTTCAGCTCCACGTGTGCGAACCCGGGCATAGGCTAGTCATTGTATTCTAAAATCCGCCAAGTCTTAGTAGGGTACTCCGACCTCTCCAACAAATCAGCACAATCATTGTCCATTCTTCCTATCTGTATTAAGTAGTTATAACTCGCAACCGCGATACGTTCCAGATTTATGTCTGTAATGTTTGTTGTTTCACCTTCCGCGAATAATGCGCCCGCGCCATCGAGATTTATGAATAAGCCCGTTTGTCTTTACGCTGATTGGCTGATAAAGGGATGGCGAGTAATTTTAAGGTTTGCGTGATTTAGATTAAGAAATTGGTGTGATAATTCTGTTTTGAATCGTTTGTAAAGGTTTTTAAATAAATCTGGATTCATATGTTCTGTTTGTCATTATTTTGATTGGAAAATACAACTATCATATTTTATGCGACAAGCACAACAACTATGTACCACCCCATAGACATAAATAAATTCATGAAATGAAATAAATCTTATATATAAAATTCTCGTGTCACAATGTTCGTTCCCGTCTCCTCCGAAGCGGCTTGACCGATTCTCATGAAATTTTGTGTGCATATCGGGTGGGTCTGAGAATCGGCCAACATCTATTTTTCACGCCGAAAAAAAAAACGGGAACGAAGTCGCGGGCAGCAGCTAGTATCATATATGTACAACATTTTCAATTATTAAAATTGTTCGAAGTTACACAGCGCGCGCTGGCGCTTTCTTTTGTTAAAATCATATTTACCATACCGAAATGAATATTAAAACTGGCTTTGTTAGTACTTTCCCTTTTATGTATATACCACACTCACTCAATATCATATAATCTCATAATGATTTCCTCGTCACAAACTATCCTATCGCACTAACAACTAAAACCGCTAATAAAACAAACAAATAACAGTGGAACATCGACCACAAGAGACCGCAAAACTAACATAACTACGCACCGTTCAATTATGCAAATACAAACCCAAGGGAGGCAGGCCGAAGATCCCATTAATCATTATCTAAATTAATTTCAAACGTTTAACAAAATCTCCTCTTAGTTTCTTAAAGTCACAATAAAGAGGATCGCGGCGCAGCCATAACTCATCTGTACCTAAGATTACTGATCTTTAATCCCCCCTCCCGGCTTCACTTAAAGTTAAGATTTACGAGCTAAGGTATTATATTGCCGCCCCCCAGAAATAAGCTTACGTTTGTGTCTATGAAAAAAGTTTGCATGGCACGCCTAGTGTTTCGAATTATGGTTATAATATAAATATTGATTATTTTTTTCGTTTTTCTTGGCGTAAGTTTTCTATTTTTTCTTTTCAATTAGGTACATGTGTGACTTATTTTTTATTTGTTTTTACGATAAACGTACACTACTTTCTACAGCTTAAGGATCTAGGTAAATTTACTTTAAGTTAACAACAGTAAAGAAGTGATAAAATAGTTACGTTTATTTAATAATTTTGAAATAGTTTCCAACATAAAGATATAAAGAGTCACCCGCTTTTCTACCTTTTAACGCTGACCTAAATATGCTTCTCTGTCAGAGGGTTGAATACTCATATATAAAAGCCCCTTGACCTTGAAACCATATTAACCCTTTCGAATCAATTAATCCCTAAACGATTGAATGATATTTTATTTACAAGGTGTCGCAAGAATTAAACATTCTTATTTCAAAACATTTTTAAAAAATTGAACTTTTCTAAAACAAAAAGAACGGCCAGTGTCATAATGATAAATGTGAGCCATTCTACCTCTTTTTAATAAATCCATCCGCTGTATGCAGCAGCTTTTTACCTTGTTACTGAGTTAACTGAAGAAATATTTATGGGTATAACTTTATTTAATATCCCGGCGTAACCCCACATGCCTTCCCTTAACGAAAACTTTTAAGCTACATAAACTACTTGCATACTGCTTACGTTTTGGATTTTATTTTAGGTTTTTTAGAAAATTTTATAACAGAAAACTTTTTGAGCGATTCAGGTACATCATGAAAATAACAGTTTTTTTTCTGTAAAAATAATTAAGGCAATTACCAATTTATTGAATGACTATTTAAGACTCTTCGTTTTTTTAAATTTTCTATAAGTTAAGCTAAGTCGTTTGCCACTAATTAGTAAATGCAACATCATGTAGGTAAAAATCAAGCATTACGTAGTATCATCCATCTGTCTGTTTCTTAATATAAAAAAAAAAATATAAAAAATATTTTGGTGACAAAAGCCACAACAAAATGAACATTCAACATTCTTGCAACAGAACTACATACTGCAACAAACACCCTAACTACCTAGCACGAAAAGCAACACGTAATTAAAACGTCAACTTTAGCTGCACAAAGCTTTTATCTCAGAACTTCGGAAACACTCAAAACTTTCCCACAAAGGTGTTATTGAAAGATTGGAAATTCCCAAGCAGGCACATATTTCACGAGCTCTCTACTGCCCGGATAATATAAGAAGATAGAGGACAGAGTCGGATATAAAATATGGCGTCCTTTCATGAATCTTATTAAGATATCCTCCGAAAACTGAGAGAGACAACACTATCACACATACTCATTGGTATGAAAGAGACAGGCATATTACTTGGTTTACGTATATTAAAATAATACAGATACGGTTAAAGAGGTGCGCGAGTTGCCGGAGAATTTATAGTCTCTATGAATATGATTTTCTTTAAGACTGGATACAGTTCCCTAAGAGACGTTTAGTGTCAAACTGCTATTATGATAACACGAGTTATTGCGTGAATTGAGTTAAGCATAACATTTTATGTTAGTTTTTAGGAAGATTTTCCAGCAAAACACTGCAATGTTGCGGTATGACTAAGGCAGGCATCAAAAATCACTAAATATGTCTTGCGCAATTTAACACATCGTTCTCTGCTGACATTTATAGATGACAGAGACAGTAGGTGTGTTTTGGAGGAGCTTGTGGCTAAACGCCGCTCAGGTCGATCCTAGATTAAGCCACACTTGACCACCCATTGCATACCGAGCTTCGACCGTGCCTCGAAAAAGCAAAGCCGTTGGCCCCAGCTGTCATTTGTAGATTTCTGACAGTCGTTGCTTCGTCGAAAGTCTGACAACCAGTCAAGGGGCCAAGGGGTATCGTATTGCCCTGTACTAACAGGATTGTGGAGGTCAGATCGGCAGCCGCTCCATGTAAAATGAATACCATCGTATTCAGCTGAATCCGGTAAGACGTTGGAAGCTGAGCCCAACAGAGTTGAGAAAAGGCTAGGCAGATGAGATTGAGAGTTTAAAAAAACCCTATAAAATCTTTGAAATTCAAATATTTGATATTAATAATGACTTCTTCTCAAGATAATCATATAAGTGTTCGCCACAATACCTGCCTCGTACAGCATACATGTGTGGGTTTCCAAAGAAGTGTCACATAATTCATAAGTTTCTTTCACGTTGCACCCTATCGTGGCTAACATGCAAAATAAGTTCGGATACATCGGTTAGCGGGAACCGATAATAAAGTTTGTGGACGCCGCCTTAGGTGTCGCGGGTTAAAATATATTGATGAATATTCTATGAAACTCATTTTATGGGTGTTTAGTAGGAAAACACATGATAATCGGTTGGCTTTGTATGTGGTGTGGAGGAATGAGGAAAATGTCGTGAGGAAAGTTTTGAGTATGAATGTGGATGGGTATAAGAGTAGAGGAAGACCAAAGAAACGATGGATGGACTGAGGGAAGGATGATATGGCAAGAAAAGAGGTGTCTGATGAGATGACAAGTAATGGAGAAGTATGGAAGAAGAAGATATCGCCGAGCGCAAATATATTAGGATAAGGACAGGAGTATGATGGTCGAGAGTAGGAAACTAAGATTGTCAGAGTTGTAGAATTGATTGTTTAAAATCCCAAATGTTTGAGGAGAATAAAACTATTTAGACACACCACGGCTTGTCATGCAGTTGAAGTGCGGGCCGTTTTGCGCGGCACGCGAACATAAACGACATCATCCGAAGAGCGCTTCTACCGTCTCGGCGTTCCAGCTGTCTTAGAGCCCAATGGCTTGGCTCGCGACGTTGACAAAAGGCCGGACGGTTTGTCTTTGTTTCCTTGGAAGGTTGGTAGGCCTTTAGATCGATACTCTTGCGCCATTACATCTTCCAAGCTCATCGTGCTGTGCTGGCACTGCCGCTATAATAACTTTTGTGGTAACTATATTTTTGAGCCGTCTGGGGTTGAAAATCTGGGGTCGTGAGGTCCGAGTGCTCAGAGCCTTTTAAGGAAATTTCGAAACGCCTAATGGACGCTTCCCGTGACCTAAGGGCTGGCTTTTACTTTGGCCAGAGTCTAAGTATTGCCATACAACGTGGCAATGCTGCCCAATCTCTTGGGCACATTACCAGCTGACAGCGTTGAGGAGGAGTTTTTTGACGCCCTTTTAAAGTTTATTGTTATTTTAGTTATTTTATTTATTAGTTTGTTAATCGTTGTACTGTATATAGTAGTTATTTAAAATTTTGACGCATTTCCATCGGATACCCTCGTCGTACTAAGGTTTATTAAAAATACGAAAGTGACTATCTCTGTCAGACTATTTGTTACCTTTTCACGCCGAAACTACTGAAACGATTGTAATTGAATTCGACAATTAGGTAGCCAGGTAGCTGCAGCAGGGTAAACTATTTTTATTCTGGATAGAGAGATATTTGAATAAATAAAAAGTGCTGTTTTCTCCTGTTGTGTGGGACTAAAATATTTAAAAAAGATCCTTTTCTATTAAGTTTGTATTGAAGGTGAAGGAGGATATGAAGGTGGCATTCTTATTCAGAAAAGCTTAATGCGATCTTCGTCCGCATGAAATCATTTAAAAATATTACTTTCTCTATTTGAATCGGATTTTGTTAACAATTTCAATGGTTTCTATAACATCAGCTATCGGCCAGTAACAGTCCCGTCAAAATCAGTCTAGCCATTTCGGAGATTAACCGGAAAAAACAGACAGACAGACAGACAAAAATAATAATAAATGTTTTGTTGTTAAAAGTACAAGTGTTAAGTTGAAAGTACAAACAGAGGCTTATTATTACTTATTTGTATAGATGCAGGTACCTACGTATATCCATACTTTACGTATGCATGAATAAACAACACGAAGTAACCTTGTACAAACGTCCTATTCAACCACTTAAAACACGTGTCAATCTCAACTCCAGCCAAGTCACACCCGCCTTTCATTCTCCATCTTGTTCTAAAAATACCGCGAAATGCGCTATCATTCAATTTACGAACGAGGGGCGATATGCAAAAACTCTTCATAGCCGTTTATCCTCACATAAATAACATTAGCAGTGGGTACGATATCGTGCGAGTGTTTTTGTAATTACCTTATAAATAATAATCATTCGGTGCGTCGTAGATTACGGTTACGTTGAGATGATACATGGAACCTTGCGAGATTGAGGGAGTATGGCGTGGAGGCATTTTATGATTTTTGTTTTATTATAAGTTGTTTTTTTGAAGTGAAACTTCTTATGCGACTTCCAACAAGTTTAACGTTTTCATGGAGGGGGAATATTTTCTATTACCCACTAAGAGATGGCGCTATAACAAGATTTGTGACTACGTAGTTCTACTAGGTACGCATGCAAACAGTCATGCATTCGACTCTTCGGTGTGACCAGCCTTTGCTCAATTTCCATGAGTAGAATAACCTCGATAAACTTATGTAATAAAAAGTGTACAACAATAAAATATTATTTAGAAGCTCAATAAAATAACGAGAGTAAATGTGTGGCACTCGAACGCATGCGTGTAGTATTACGAAGTTTCACTTCTTCCGCGCGGAGGGACTCCACGCACTATTCGAGATTCATTTATCTCGTTATATAAGAGGTTCATGAATTCATAAAGATTAGCAGCAACAATAATTGCAAAGATTTTCTTGCAGGGACCAGTCAGTGCTACTTATAATTTTAATAGGACTTCATTTTCCATGTAGGTTACTAGCTCGAAAGTGGTGGCAAATATAAAAATTTTAAAATCACTTTCATCATCAACTGCCTAGCCTTTTTCCCAAACTATATTGGGGTCGACTTCCATAGGCTGAGGTGATTGATTGGAATTAATTCACGTGTGTAAGGGGTACTTTGTTTAATTGGCACAATTAATAGCTAATTTACTTAATTTCTTGACATCTAAACGTCTCTTAAAAAGTAACTATTTCCTACCTTTTTCTCATCATCTGCCTAGCTTTTTCCTAAACTATCTTGGGGTCGGCTTCCAGTCTAACCAGATGCAGCTGAGTACCAGTATCATACATGAAGCGACTGCCTATCTGACCTCCAAAACCTAGTAGCTGGGTAATACGATACCCCTTGGTAAGACTTTTGTCAGACTTTTAGTTTCTGACTACTCGTAACGACTGTCAAAGCTCTACAAATGACAGCTGGGACCAACGGCTTAACGTGCTTTCCAAGGCACGGAGGAAACTCGGTACGTAATTATCAAAATCACCTTAATAAATGAATTTATTTCAAAAAGTTTCAACTCGTTATATATTCGTAGTTATAATTAGAAGTCTTAAACAAGATAAAGATACCGACAAAGCATTTTGAGGGCGAGTTTCACCAATAAAACTTTGATCGGCACACCTAAACAGCGGTCAAGAGCAGCTGTCAGTGTTACAATATTAATTGACACTAACTGTAACTTGAACGCCGTTTAAGTAGAGTTGCTGTATATTCACCGCACACATTTTATTATACCTTTAACCACCTCCTAATCAAATTTCACCACAGTTTCTATCAAAGCTTAAAGCAAATGCAAGCATAATAAAGTTATAAATATTCATTAAAATTATTGCTATATGGAATAAAGCGCTTCGCTCGCTCAGCTCAGCGTATAAAGCAAAATGTCCTATTCTTTATCCCCTTTGGCAATCATGAGAGAAGATACGGAGAAATATGATAGCCATTATTCAACGGTGCTTTGTCAACATGCGTTTGATAAATTTATATAACCTGGGTTATACTGTATAATCATTTTTGTCGGTATCTTGTGTGAAGGAGGGGAAAATAGGCATGAGAGGTGATCTTCGTAATGAAGTCAAGTGAATGTGTTTGGGATGTGAAGTGAGGTTTTTTGGGGTTAGGGAAATCTCTGATCAGATGATCTGGTGTAAAATTGAATTGAGCTTTTGTCGTGACCAAGCTATGAAACGATGGATTGATTGAGATGAGTGAAGAATGATTTGAAAGGACAAGGAGTAAATTATAGCGTGTCAGTTGACAGAGGAGAATGGAAGAAACAAACGTGTTTTGCTGACGATCCCAAGTAACATGAGACGAGGGCAAGAAGATGATGATGGTGACCCGGTGGCCAACCATGACGTCTTAAAGCATTGTTTTACTCTTATTCCAGTGTGGGAAAGAGACGGAGCTATATATGATATCTAGCGCTATCTCTTTCCCACACTGGAAAAGGAGTAAAACAATAGTGTTTTAAGACGTCACGGTAGGCCACCAGGCCGGTGACCGATCCGTAGCGGCAAGTAATCGGACATAGGTTTAGGTTAGCCGACATTGGGTAAATGTTACAAAAGTAGACGCGTTATAAAAAAAATGTTCAAAATCGAATCAAAATCAAATCATTTATTCGCATAGAATGTTGGTATTTTACAATGAATTAAAGTGAGCCCAGTACATTCTGTCTGAGTTTTGGCAAAGCAATGCCCGGTCTGGAAATGGACAGCAACGATCCCCCCTTATATGATTTTATTACAATACTTTTTTTACAAAATATTCTAGGAAAATTACACTTAACTAATAAATTGACTTGGTAATCAAACAAAACGTTAACCACCTTTTGGAAATTAAAAACTACGTGCTAAACGATCAATATCCCTAAAAACTTCAAAAAGCTACGAAGAAATCTTGTATCTAAACAACTTCGTTCATAAGTAATAGAGCCATAAACATCTTAAAACCGTGCAATAAAGCAAGGTTCACATTAATCACGATTTAATACGGGCAATAATTAAAAATCTCGTAGGTGCCGCTCGCTGCAACTCACTTAATCGTTACCCCATTTGATAGATGGCGTTATACCTCCCACGGTCTTGCAACCTTTTCACATTCAACGAAGCAAGGCTTTCTGAACCGGTTTGGTACAAAAGTGAGGTTATGTTTGGTTCGAAAAGGTTCCAAGACGCGACCGTAGATAGGAGTATTAGGAAGCGTTTACACGGGAGGCACGTAGTGTAATAAATAATATAGTAATCAGTGCGATTCCTTACATCCCGCCTCTTATTAGGCGAGAACCTACATTCAACATTCTTGCTAATGCCTCGGCTTACTAACACATGTGGGCCGGAAAGATTCACCAGAATTTATTGTACTTCGGCTTATGAATCATAAATAAGGAGGGGCTAATTAGAATTGTTGTACGACTACGGAATACACTTACGATTTTGTTAACGTAACGTTGTTAGCTAGCTCAATATTGTGTTGAATTTACGTGTTGTACGCAATTAATTGGGCTATGTTCGTCGTTTTTGTGAGTAGAGTAGCTGTTGCTTCTTGTATGGTTCTTTTTTTAGAAAAAACTTACAATTGTAATTATTGATAGTAATGAAAACTTTGAATTCCCTGATATACAATTAGGGTATAGAAACCTGGTTTCGGTCCTATAGTAAAACCCGGAAAAAACGGGTTTTACTGTGGTACCAAAACCGGGTTTCACTTGCCATATAAACAATAAACTGTCTAGTCTAGTCTTAAAGCATTTTGCACAAGACTCCTCTATGTAATGAAAGTATAAAGCACTAAAGAAGCTTACTTTTTATTCGGTTGTAAGTTTTCAATGGGGGTTAAAGTTTTTTATCGAAGTCCATCATTATTGCTGGTGGGATAACCTATCGGGCTCGTCTCCAATCGAATAACTACTACAGCAGTAGGTACTTTTCTTTCTAGATGTCAGCAACCGAATAGATAATTAGAACGGTGTAATCTTCCTAACTGATCAGGATTAATTTGTAGGTAAAATATATTAATTGGCGATAACAGAAAGTATTGTTACTTAATTTTTAAAAAATATCTCATCAACTGGTAGAGAAGGTCCTTCGACACAAAGTAATGAAACCGAAGTTTCCCAGAAGTCCTAATATAAAATATCGATCACTAACAAAAAACGGTTTTCTTGATGATTAATGAAGCAGGCAAGTATCTAGGTACCTATATCATAACGATTTATTCGCACGCGCTCCCAAAAAAACAAAACAGTAACACCTACACCAAAATCGGCTACGTCCTGTAGGGTTCTTTCCCATTTCGCCAACTAAACAAAATACCATTACAAAAGTGCCGTTCCATAACCGAGCACCTTTTTTTCGACGTTTTATAATTGCCCATGTGCGCCTATATGAAATAAAAATATTTGGATTTTTTTAATTTTGAACTATTTTGATTTTCATACATTGAGTCTCGTTTCGTCAACTTTTGAGTATGCGTGTATTCATTGCCGTTTGGTAAACTTTTTGTATGGCAATAGGGGATCGGACTGGGTAAAGAAAACGACATTCTATTTTGTCCGTCAGACAGGTAATATAAAAGTATGACACGTATTTTTTGTTTTATCAAAATCTCAAAAAATTACTTAGTTAGAACTCATTAAAGTTGGAGAGTGGGGGCTTACTACGTCACAACTAGGTATAAAACTTACCTACAAGTGACGTCATGCGCCATTTCAACTCAATATATCTCCGTAATTTTATGACCACGTGAAAAAAGAAAAAATACGTGTCCAATACTTTTCAATAAACTACCCGACGGACAAAGAAAAAAAAATAGGATTATCTCCTATTATAGTACACTCAGCTACTAAAAATACCACAAGCTTAGTACTTTCAGAATAAGTAGGTCCTACCCAGATTATTCAAATCATTAATTGTGTTCTCTCGTAACAAACCTTAGTGTGCCAGAGTGAGACAAAAAATAGCAACGTCAATAAAAAGATACCAGTTGGGACTTGTCCGCAAAATGTTTTCCACCCGTTGCTTTTTTATTTTGGAGTCGAATTTTGGAGTGCATAGGAATAAGCCATCATAACATGTTATAATTGTTAATTTTTGTGAGTTTGTTTGTACTATGTCAATCTCGTGAAAATTGGCAACCGGGTACACACTTGGACAGAGCCATGTAGAGATTCACAGGAAAACAAACACTTGCCGGTAGCAAGTTCCCATGGAATAAATTAATCGTCGTTTTCCGATTTCCAACGTACAAACTCGCAGGCAAAACCTAGTGACATTATAATTAACAAAAGTTACAAAAGAACAACACACGGCCACATCCGATAAGGCTGTACGCCACATACTGTGTGCCGATAATTCCGAGAAATTATGAAGTTATAACAAGTTCGCGAAATAAATCTCGTTCACGCGGTTATCGAAGGAGGCTACGCGCTACGTCTCACGGGGTTGCCAGATATTTATCTATGTAATGGTTTAGGGTAATTAATTACGATATAGTTGAGATGGTAAGATAAATAATGCTGGTATAGAAGAGGGATTTATTGGTTTATGGTGTTGGAAGGTGTTTTGGTTTTTGCTACTGATAATTAACAGATGAATTTGTTATGAGATGACCCAAATATACCAAATAAAAACATTTAAAAAAGAAAAATACTAAAAATATTGTAAAATTAAAAATAAGCCTTAATTAAAAACCAAAATATGCCATAAAATTAAAGCATTAACTCCCAACTTCATTTCCCTATAAAGCGCAGTCCGTTAATATTCGCTAGACAAGAGTGCGAATAAATCACAATAAGCTGGCAACTCACTAACCCCACACCGCAGATGTATAAGTCGTAAGTATAAAATGTATAAGTGGTAAGGTAAAGAATGGAAAGTAAAGTTGAAGCAATAAATTAATTGGCTCTAAGTTCCGCGTGAGACAGGACCGCGCGTGCGGGATGCGGGATACACCCAAGTTTAGACTATTAATTTGGGACTTAGACGCCGACAAATATGGATACGTGTGTGTGTTTTCGCATTAATTTGACGGGGTGAAAAGAAGTGATAAGGATCTCTGTGCTGAATATAGTTGTAAATTCGGTAGTCTTTTAATTATGGTGTTGTAATTTCAGGATTATTTCTTTGAGAGTTTCCTAAAAATGAAAGCAATCGCCGATAGACCGGTGAAGGTTTCGGGGATCCGCTGGATGCGAGTCGCACGGGACCGGTCAATGTGGCGACACTTGGGGGAGGCCTATGTCCAGCAGTGGACGTCTTTCGGCTGAAATGATGATGATGATGAAAGCAATCACTCCCTTTTATTTTTGGAATAGGTACGTTCAAAATACGATAAGAAAATTGTAGTCCCTACCTATCTTAACACAAGTTTTTCCTGTGTCCATAATTATGGTAAACCAAACCGACATTACCTATAATATTCGACACCCATAACCATCCATCCTAAAAATAAATTGACCGTGGAGCCCGAGAGCCCTCACAACACTAGTGATTACCATAAATAAGTAGAGCGTCATACTAACAACCATTTCCCATCCCTAGCGTATTGAGGGTGCCATTATGCCCTGATTGATTCGACTATAATGACTTTCGACGAAAGTTTTCGCACTCAAAACGACTGATTTCGTCAATTTTACGCATTAAGTGCGAAAATGGTACAATAAATTTCACTCAGTGATTATTGGCTCAGAACTTAGTGATATTAAAACATTTCTAGATTTATTCTAATTGTTTCAAAGAGTAAATCCTTTTTTATTTATTGGCCTGTTTAAAGTTTTTTAGCGACGATCGTTACAATTTATTGGAGAACTCATTACAAAACATGTATAACAATAAATTATCATGCCCACTTTATTATTTTGAAGTTGCATTATCATAGATATCATGGCAAAGTAATTTTTATACTTAAAAAACTGATCGTTATGGACATCTACAAACCTAAAGATTCTGCGTGACCGTCTCAATGTTTTTTTTAAACCGCAAAAGAGTTTTAAGTAGAAAACAATTATTGCAGATTTTATACATTTATACATTACGCATTGCCTTGCACAATTGAATGATTAAAAGTAATTGAAAAGCATTTATAACTCTCGTATTATATTCATTTTACTTTTCAGCCGAATGTCGAACAACAATTTCAAATACTAAACTCTTCCATATAAAAATAAACTCAACATACCTTATCAATAGAACTACATTCGATTACAGATAACATCATAATCAGATGTCTGCAACTGGGCACGGGTCCCCGTCATAAGTCACCACAACGAGCACTTTGGGAGAATATTGGCGCATAAGCACCACATTTGGCAAGCGAGTCGATGATCACGGTATAATTGTGTTCTTTTGCCAATTCTAATGGCATACTTTTAAAACCTTTACGAGACGATGATTAGATAAAAAGGAGACGAAAAGGATACAAGATGTTGTTTTGCATCCTCGTCAAATTCAAGGAAGTAACTATGCTAACGAGTCTCGACTCGAATCAATAATAAAATGGGTAGGTAATTTTTCTTTTTTACTTCCGTAATTGGTGAGTGTGAACCACCCGTGTTTTAAACGCGGCGCGTCTGATCCTTGCCCTATAACTACGCTTTCACTCATACAAAAAATCTCAAACGTTTATTCGATTATTTCTTATTCTCTAAACTACGATAAGGGGGTTATTCTGATATACTGACAATCTTAAATAACCAAAGTAATCAGCGGTTATGTCGTTTGTGACAACCTTCTGAATTTTGATGAGGATGCAAAACAACACCTTGTATACGACTAAGGTATCAATACAAAATAATACCCTCCCTGTTTTCCAAGCTATGAATCATTTTTACTATTTCCAAACCACCAGTACAAAACTAACGAAAAAAAATGAAAACTAACTCCCATAACTTATCTGTAAGGTGCACCACATGATTGATATTAGACCAAAGCAATATCTGAACTGGAATAAAAGCCTCTTAGTTGGTTTTAGACCCTGAGTTTGTTTCAGTATTTCGCAGAGTACTAGTGTAAAAGTTCCCTTAAATAAGCCGAAAGTCAATTGTTCTCGCCGTCATTGCGATTATTTTTGTTCTAGACCATACCTGGAAATCTTCTAACTAGTTACGGAAATACAATAATTTGATACAAGTTTTTAATGTTATAACTTTACTTTAAATACCTCCACGACCCCCGTTCTATTCAATGCAGCTATCACCGTGAAATATGATTTTTATTTTTGCGTAGAGTTGTATAATCGTTGCATTCCTTTCATTACTATTGGAATGCTTCCATCAAACCCCACAATACAAATTTCTAAACAACAACACAAAAATGCAGCACGTGGTTTCAGTGGGCGTATACATCCGCGGCTCATCCCCCACCTGTTGCTGATCCGGCTGATCCGCCCCCGCCGGATATGCGCGGATATAGCGCGGTGCGCGGATATACGGATACGGCGAAATCCGGACGCCACGCCTCGCGACGCCCAACGGGTTAGATTTGCTACCGGGTAAGATTACTGAAGAAAATTTACAATACATAGGTCCTATATATTTTGCGATATTTGGAAAAAGACGTAAGACTGATTTCTTTGAAGAATTAGGCGGAGGTGTGAGTATTATACAACATCATTACGCTTAGGATTGTATTAAATTTGTCTAATCTAGAATCTAGATACTAATATCCGTATCTATAAACAAGTCAAAGTAATTACTGGAGTAAAATATAACGCAAGATACGATTTTTATTCTGTAATTCAGTAATTAGTACCAGTTCCAATTGTCAAAAGTTAGAATTGTTCTTTGCTTTCTTTGACGGTTTTTACTTCATTCAAATACTAGTCTATTGCTTAAAAATTGTAGCTTGTATAATTACTTGTGACTATTTATACGAGTGTTAGTCTAAGCTACATTTAGGGTATTATGGGGCACCATGGAGAACCAAGTTCACGTAGCTGAATTTTGGGCCAAACACATTTTAACTTTTTGCCATCGATAGGCTAGAAAGAAGTTTTTTATCTTTCTTTTCAGCCAACCCAAAAGTGGCTTAATAGATGTTTCGGCCGCTGAGTTTCGTCCGGTCCGGTCGAAACAGGAATTTAATTATCATTAATATCTTAGAGTGGTGTTTTGGACTATATTTTTATGAGATTTTTTTATGGTCAGAATGATAAACCTTGGATAGGTTTATATTATGTATGTAAAAGTCAGGGAATAGTTGAAAAAATACAATTACAACGATCAACAGTCTTAAATCTCAAAGTCAAGTTAAGTTTTTACAAATGTTAACAACAATCTTATGGATCGAGTGTACACGTTTAACATGACCATTAATCATCAATTACCTATTAACACTCACTTTACTAAAATACCGAAAATAATGAACAATGGCGTCAAAAATCAATGACTACGATATCAAAATAACCTCTTCTTATGTTTGTATAATATTTAAAACAATCAGTCTGTTCAATACGATGAAAAAAAGCGAAAAAGATCACTTAAAAGTCAAAAAGTTCAACACAAGGTTTTGATTTTCCAAATCCGAAATGGTGCTAGAAAAGTGCTTCTCAATTTCAATTGTTTCAAGGGTTCTGTTATGTTAGCTTCTTCTTGTAATAAAGTTCAAAATTATGACACAGGTCGCGGTTTTTTTTCTTTCTTTTATTGACAGTTTTATGCCAAGTTTCAACCATGTTTTTGTTTCGATTCTATTAATTATAATACACCACTCAAAAATATTAATAATAATGAAATTCCTGTTTCGACCGAATCAGACGAAACTCAGCGGCCGGAACGCCTCCTAAGCCCCAAAAGTGTTGGTAAAAGCAGTTGCTGAAAACAAAAAAGGCTCAAAAAAATATTCGTGATTTACCCTTGATATGTTATTTATACCACCTCTTAAGTCGTTCTAGGCAAAAGAGTGGGTGGTTTTAAAATATTTTCCTCCTCCGCAATCATCTCTTAATAAGGACAAAAACTTTATTTCCTGGATTTCTGATGAAAAATCAAGCCAAGGCAAGATAAAATAGAAATTGCCTTCAATGAGAGCGTAGCGATGGATTTTCTCAGAAAGAAACCTCTATGCTGAACATAATTATAAGCGTTTTATGCTCAGTTTAATGAGAAATTACTGGAATCATTAACTGGTTATTATCAATACATTACGTTAAAACAAAGTCGTATTTCGTGTCTGTCTGGGATGCAAACATTAGTTTTTTAGGTCTCTCACGTCATATTTATTTATTAAGCCTTTATATTTGCCTTAACATTACAATTATTTCAATACAATTTATTCAACATTACATACCTAACATTGTATTAAATACACTATACAATCCATTTCACATTTAATTTAACATTTCATTAAACCTTAAAATAAAGTTCTCTGACGTCTACCTACGTTGAAAATGCTCCAATTTAAAAATGCTATTAAAAATGCTTTTATTTAATTAATATTTATCATCAGACTACTTTTGTTTAGAAGCACTGCTACACAAATCCCTATCAAATCGCGCACCATTTAACTGGATTCATGACAAGTCTCATCCAGCTACTACCAGCCTCCTTGTGATGATCGTCGTTCCATCTAACTCGAGGGCGTACTTTTTCACGACTATCTATTCACTCAAGAAAACAAGATAGCCTTAAATTAAAGTAATTAAAATATAATTGAGCTCCATTCGGCCGGCCAGACACCCTTTAAACCTACAGAGGGGTTTAAATGGCCGATACAACGAACTAGTTCGTCCAAATTCATCTTACCTTTAAGACGTAGTTCGACCGACGACAACTATACTCCTAATTGGCACCGAATCGAATTACAAAACAGGGAATCGAACCCCGATCCTGCACTTAGCATGGATCCTTTTAACGGTTTAGTGAAGATGGATCCCCTTTGCAAGACGATATTTGGCAATTAAGGGATACTAGCGGTTTAATTCGTGGGCCCTCTGTGCGTCTTTGGTGATGTGCTGTTGCTCTATAAGTTTGATTGAGTTTCTATGTAAGAACACATGGTCTTTGAATTTGATGATTGATTTGATACTTGATGGTATTAAACAAAAGTGTTGTACATAAACTTTTTTTTACCTGGCGAAACGATGATCATCAATGAAAAAAAAACTCGAAATGTGCATTTCATCGACAACATTTAACAAATAAACAGACCAAATTGGCTTTTAATGAATAGACACAGGTTACTCTATTAGGCCACGATAAAACTTCGTCGAAATTCATGTTATTTATAAAATAAAAAGAAAAGAAAAAGTCCCATGAAAATCCGACTACTATAAATAACTTCAATCCACCTTTTTGTCACTTGATTATAATAAAGAGCTACAAAAGGCGCCAAAAATAGCAAAAAAATAGGCGTTTCACGTAAAACATCGAAAAGTTATCGTGAAATATCGCGAAATTGTGTGGGTTTTTCTTAGATCTAAATAATAATATGTTGCTGAAATAAATCGTGCTACTAAAAAAAACCCTGCTTTGGAGGTCCGAACTATGTGAGGCTATTTTTTGTCAACTTTCTGAAAATCAATTTAGTACTGTATCTATATCGTATCAAAAAATTTGCTTTAGCTTCATCTCCTCTATTTAACTTAAAAAGTTTATGAAAAAGAATACCTGAAAAGAAAACGAATTTCTTGTCAACCAGTTCAATATTCGAACAAGGTAGGTACCTACTACTAATATGACGCTAGAACATGATCAAAAGATCACACGTACTGACATTACGGTCAGAGTGGTGACCCAGAATAGTTGGACCACAACTTGTCTCGGGACACAAGACGGTACTGGCCACTTTGCTGGCCGATAGTTCTAAATTAGCCGATGGTCGGTTACACTGCAGGCTTCAGCGTCGGTTAAGGCTAACGAATTGATGTGACGGAGAAGCAAATATTGCCGGATTATTTTTGAAAGAGACAGAGACAACACAAATGTAACAACTCTTTTTAAAATTATTATCATGTATTAATGTAAACACAATGTAAAATTGTTATTTAGGTATTCTTTAATGCATGAAATAAAAGGTTTTTTTTTAATTATTTATAATCTCTCTCATAAATTTTCAACCATATTTGTGTAACATAATTGTACAAAGCATAGAATTACCACCTCGGCACAAACCATGACTATAAAAGTATTCAATTAAAATCTACGGTTAAACCATGGTGCAACTAACCGATCTCCTTGGTCATCGTGCGCCAACCGTCTTTAGAAGCATTACTGGGAAATGCACTAATGCCTCTCCGATACCGTGGAAAACTGTTAAGGGGCTGGTTAGGGGCTTTCTAAGATACTGATATAATTAGTGCATTGTGCCCCTAACGTCCAATACTAAACGACAACCCTCCATCTTCAGTCAACAACTTCAACTGACAAGGAATTTTCAACCTAAGGCTTCAGACATACGACAGACAAAAAAGGTTTTAATGTGAAGGAAGATGTTTGCTAAGGCATAGACAAGTTTGCTTGAGTTACTGGCCGCATGCAAGAGGTCATTATCATCCAGAAAGCGGCCTGGAAGCTTTTGAATTTGGAACGTTGGGAGCTTATTAATTCAATATGGCGGCATCGTCTTGTGCATTAGGCCTTCTTGGTTTGACCGGTAGAGTTGCTAACGTTCTATGCAAACTAAAACATTAGTGTACTAGGTATAAGTACTTTGTGTAATATTTGAGTGACGTTCAATTAAAACCTCCTGTGTTTTGACTTAGGGGCTAGGAATTAAGTTATGTAAATTGGGTATGTGATACTGAAAAGTGATCTCTGGTGAGATTTGATATACCTTAGCCAGCCAGATTTTAGCACATAACAGTCACTGTAGAAAAATGCTAGAACACAATGATAGCTAGAAAAATGCTATACCGATCGTGTGGTGTAAGTGCCTAAGTAATTAGGTACCTATCTGAAAAGAACGTGTCCCTAAAAAGTATCCCATGATTTTTTCCTTCAACATGAAAAAGTCAGACACAAACGCCATCACAAGCCAAAACACCGAAACGAGGCAGATATGCCAATTTATTGCGTAACCAGTGTAATCAGGACAGTGCAAAACATTTACAGCGGTAGGTACGGCTTGGCGAATAAATATGGATCTTTTAAAACGCGCCGCCTTCCTAATTGCCTGCAGATGGACCGGCGCCAATTACGGGCGACATTTAGCTGGGAGTTCAACTGGGCCGATAAATGGTGCAGATACCTTACTCACTTAGTGCTTGAATGACTAATGACGTCATAAGCCCTACATTCAAAGCTCGTTATATTGATGTCTTGATATCATGAATAAGTCGGTGTAAGTAATTAAAATGCCTATGGGTGGATTTTTTGATTGATTTCTTAATAACATACAGCGTTCTACCGCTGTATGTTATTCTTGTATCGATGACAGTCTGAGTAAGCATCGCAATAATTCATAATGATTACGTCATCCTTACTAAGAGTATGTTCGTTAATCACGGCTTCGGTCCTTTACGGCCTAATGGATTTCGATGAATTTTGGCATGACTTGGTTAGGATTTGGATTATTTTATCTCGACAAGACATTCCTGTGGGATTATTGCCGACCTCCACGAGAGCCAAACCGCAGGCCAAAGCCAAAAAATACACCTTTTTCCGATAGTGGTAGATAGAAACGAAAGAACGTGTTCTCATGTTTCTCCAAACTTGACTTGTCCCCAAACATGCAGCTACATATAAAAATACATGTATCTGTTTATATACCTATGTAATTGTTGTAATAAAAGTAGCGTCTGTAAGTAGCAGTCGTAACTGTAAAACAGCCATGAAACTCATAAGCTACGATCAGGGCACATTAGCCTTACGATAGTGCGCTCTTGATGGTCTATTGCAAGACTTACAGCAGTTCTGGATGGGCAGCATCAATAACAATGTCTATTACTGTTAGAACTAGATCTAATTTTACTTGCACCAACAATATTTTCAGCTTGTATTGTTAGTCTACTGCTGGCCTCTGGAGTTGAAACTCGATCATCAATCGCTGTTTACTCCCATCAATCCGCTAACTTGACAAGACCACTTTTACTTTTTTTTTTCTGTGAAGAAGAATCTGCATACTCATTATAAATTTATCAATGAAAACCATTTAGATTAAATTCCTATCTTTGTTAACTACAGGATTTTATATTCATACCACCGATAACATGGGTAGCCCAGCAGAGCTCGAACAGACCCAGACCTGGTGTTCTATCAGCAATACGATGAAGTATTCTCTGGATCTTTTTCCTTAAAACTTACTTTATATCCCTGAACGTAAGAATTTTACCATTTCATCGTCTGCCTGATAAGTGATTCTGTCCTGAAGTGTAAATGTGGTGCTGTCCCACAAACGATGCGGCACTTAATATCGTGCCCTGCGTGTTTGTTCATTACAGGAACTGATGTACGCTACAGAGGGCGCTAAACTAGTGGCTCAGTTCTGGGCCGACACAATTTAGTTTGCCATCGAACCGCTAAGAAGAAGAAGATCATCTGCCTGTTCAAACGATATATCATATCAGCCTAGCCTTTCCTCAACTATGTTAGCCAAGTTTTACCGTATGCTGAATACAAGTATTTTACAAGTATTGCTTCACCATGCCTTCAATCCTGCCCGTCGTGGACCCCCAGGACTTGAATGTGGCAAACGACAGAGCTGTCCAGGTCACTTTGTACTTTGTACTGGTTGACAAAATTTAAGTCATCGATTCGAGAAAAAGAAGAAGAGGGATCGACTGCTAGTACTAACGCAGTTTTTTTTTAGTCAGTCCGTATTGTCCTACTCATGGGCAAACGCCTCTCCCCATTCCTTCCACTTCTCACGATGGTGTGCTTCTTCACGCCAATTCGAGAGGAAGCCATCTAAGGCATCCCGCCACCTTCTCCACGGTCTACTGCGACCTCGTCTAGCTGTCTCAGAGAAGTCCAACTCAGTTATTTCTCTTAAATTTTTCCTCGATTTTTATGCTGTCCATCGTATCCCCCAGTGTGTATAGCATCGGTAATGTGCGCGGTAGTTTATGTGGAGCGCGATAGTCACCGCGACAGAGGTTATTCGTTCCGCTAATGTTCCTCTGCATCTCGTTTGCATTTGCATCGCAGTTGGACCAAATATTTGGCCAAAAACTGATGGGAATGATGTTGGTGGTGGAGGGCATAAACTTGGTGATTAGGGTGTGTTGTGACATGGTCGTTTTAGGGAGTTATGACTTGGTAGACCAGTTTTGTTGGGTTGTTTTAAGTACAGGATAAAGTGCAAAGATTACCTACAGAGGTGGTTCTGGAAACTGATTTATCTTCCTAGGTCATACCACATGGGATGTTCTACCTATGTCTCTGTTCTTAAAAGTATTTTTAAGACGATTTCTTTCACTTTAATATTCAGAACATTCCTGCAGACTTTGTGTAACTAATAATCACCATTGCATAAGCAGAGGTAACTACAAAATAAACACTCTCGTCTGAGAATTCTCAACAAAATAAGGCGCGAACCAAGGCGAGGCGCGAGGCGTTCAGTGGGGAGAGGGGGGTGGCGCCTCGCTCACACTATTTTCATTTCGTGTAGTGCCACATTTAATTTTGTTGAAATTCTAACGTAGCTTTGCAAAAATGTCAACTTTATTCCGCCTCAGCCGGCGTCTACGGTACACTCCGATGCTTTGCTTCTCCATTTTCTGGAATGTTCCACAGTTTCGAGACGGGCTTTGAGAAACTATAACTTTATGAAAACTTGTACGCGAGCTCTGAAGTAAGACGTGGCTTCCAGCAAAAAAATTTATCAAAGCGTATTTAATTTTCGTTATGACTTCTCTCTTGACTTTACCGACGGACAAATGAAGGAACGGTGTTTAATGCGATGTTGCTGCAACGGACAAATGACGTGGGGAAACTTTGAACGTCTGGGTATTGGTTACACAGTGTTTGAACATACATTCATATAATGTTTCCATCTGAAAACAAATTGAAAACGTAGTAGCAATTCGTATAAAAATAGTTCCTGAAAACATATTTCGCGACATGTTTTACATACCTATGTTTATTAGAGAGAACAAGATTAAATTATATGTTAGAACCACTAATTTATCAACGACAATAGTATTTACGCTAAAACTTTCAAGAATTGAAACAATAACCACCAACAGAACGATCAAAATTCAATACATCAAAAATTCAAACAGCGAGAACCATTGATCAAATACGTTTGCGGTACAAGCACAAAGCGTACAATCTTATAACCCATCTGAAATTCATATTGAAAGTCGATCGCATAAAGCCAGGACCACACTGTAAAAGGCTGAGCTCCCGCGGGAGGTGGGCTAAAAGGCCAGGAGCGATAGCACTCATCGGACGAATAAGCCTGTTTCCCGACTGCCAGGTTTAGGGATGCGACATCGACTCAATGCTGTTTTATTCTACTGCCATCAATACTTAAAACGGTTGTGAACGGTTTGGTGATGTTGCTGATATCGATATTTTAATAACATTTTAGAAATAGCAGGGAAGAGTGGACGTGTTTTGCTCAGGAGTTACTTTTCTATAGAATTGTCAGACTGTTAACATTTTCGTTTGTGAGGTACAATAAGAGAATTAAAGTCAGCTTCGAACGTTAAAGGAGTCTGACAACAACACCGTATCGCTCGTATTAGAAGGTTATAACACGTATGACGATTGTCCTAAACCCATAATAAACTACGTTGTTGATACGTTAATGGGGGAATAGTAGTCGTGTCTAATTTCTTTCCGAACCTCGAATACTCATTAGATGGTTATGGTATGGTACGGTGTAGTAGGACAGAAAGGTAGGTAGGTGTTTTATCAGGTCAGTTTAATGATGAAGATATTAAATATTATGGGGAAACCAACCGTCGTGCTGAGACTTTCAAGATAAAACAAAGTGAGAGATCACGGTTATCTTAGATTAGGACCAAGTCTTCCCACTAAAAATACTAACAACAATACATTTGCAACGGGTTTGCTCTTGACTCTAGTCTAGGTCAGAGATGACAGAGACAAAGTTGACGATGGTACGAGCTTACCCAGAAGAAACCTGTTCACTCTAACTTTGAAGAGATTGGGGTTGTAAGCGTTCGGAAACACAGACGCAGAGAGTTCCACTCCTTTGCTGTGCGTATTGTGAAAGATGTTTGAAAGCGCTTAGTTCGAATTGGTGGAATATCAATAAGGTAGGGATGGTAGCTTGCAGTGCGTCTAGATTTCCGATAGTAGAAGGGGGCCGGTGGGATGAGGTCGTGGAATTCTTGGGCACTCTCACCGAAGTACGGCCTGTTGAAGACCGACAAGCAGGCAACCTTGCGGCGATGAGCCAAGCTGTGAAGCTCCACCAATTTTAAGTTGTCAATCAGCCTCTTTGCTCTGCATTCCACCGAGTCAAACGCGGCAAACTGGTATTTAGCTGATTTACATTTCATAGTCTATTATAAATACTACTATAATATTATTTTGACACCCAAGAACTCGATAGACCGTATCATCGACAGTTATCCCCTGCCTAATATAAAAGGATTGACATTTGAGTCGCAAGACGGGCGAAGTAGCGGATTCAGTTCGAGACAAAGTCGACTTCGAATGGGTTCTCCTTTAATAATGGCAAATATTCAGCTGATATTCAAATATATTCCTAATTTCTTATTTGTCAGATCTGTTTGAATACTGAAAGGGGACTCGTGTTAGCTAAGTTTGTAGGTATAGGTACCTCTTTATGTTGCAATTGTCTGAGAGGCAGCTGAAGTTATTATTTATGGGTTTAGCACTGTTTACCTAGTAGTCAAAGATGGCGAAGTTAAAGGGAGAGTAAGAGGGTATCTAAAAAAACCGAACAAGTGCGAGTTAGACTCGCCCAGCGAGGGTACCGTACAAATTCAGTTTTGTTATGCGCGTTAATAAAAAAAGATATTTAATTTAAAATGTATGGTTTTCAGATTTTTCCCTGTACTTGTAGTATAAGACGATATTTACTTGCCAAATTTCATAGTTCTAGGTCAACGGGAAGTACCCTATACATCTGGATTCGTTGAGAGTGTCGGAATATATGTATATGTGGCATAAACAGAAATTGGATTTTCACAGCTTCAAGAGGCTGTAGATCTGAGTATATGGTTTTAATTTCAACTTGATACCTACATACGCGTTACTGAGGTAAGGGTCTTAACAGACAGACGGACAACACAGTGATCCCAATAGGGTTCCATTTTTACACAGGAGTGTGAAGTATGTTTTAAGGGTTCCAAGAAGCAAGCAGAAAGGCTAGCAAGTAGCTAATAATGAAATTGGCGTTAGTCTTCTGACTAACGCTCTTTCAAAATTATAAGCGCAAGGGAGCGTGTTGTTTTCTTTGCTATTCTTTACCTCATCTTTCTCTTCATCCTTCGCTTTTTTGATTTTGTGTTGGAAACGACTTCCTACCTAACAGAATGCCGTTGAATATATATTATGAGTTATAATCAATTTCAGTCTTGAAAAGTACTTAAACCTGACGTTTTGCTATCGTTATGACTCGCACGTGAATAAGCTGTACTGTAGTTCCAGTTACAAAAAAAAACATAATTTATTGAAATTTATTATTGATATATTTGATTAATTTAAATAGGTAAACACAGCCTGTCATACAGATAAAAAAGACAATAACTTACAAACCACGTAACATCCAGATCAAGAAGTCAATAAAGCAAATTGGCATCTCGTTTCGGGTCAACCGGCTTAGCGGACGAAGGGCAAATCCTTAGTGGGCACAAATAAATACGGGTCGAACCTATCATATTTTCCTGATCCCCTCACGAGGGGTCAGCAATACCTCGCTCTTACAACCTTGTAATACGAGCTTCTGATCCCAAATTGATATGAATGATGTTTTATTGTTTTTGGGGTTTGCTCTTTTTATTTTGAAGCTTTGCAGTTTGGGTTAATGTGCTGACTACACTAATGATAGGTTATTTTTTAAATAGTAGCTACCTTGTTGCGTGAATAAATTTTAATGGTTATAAATATTTTTACGTACTACTGCGCAAATAAATGATAGTCAGATAATTTATAAGCATGTGAAGCTCTGGAACAATCAACACTTGTACGTACTCACGATGACAATACCAAACCATATATATATATATGCTATATAAAACCAGTTTATTGGGATCTCTCATTGTACGGGAAATCTAAACAAAGCGTGGCTATATTAAACTGGAAATATGTAGCTTGATGTGTCGCTGTGTGGACCATGCCCTCCAATCAGATCATAATTAAACCAGTAAACTAATTTTCCACTTTTCAGCTTAAAGGATATTTGATTTTGTTATTATGTTTAAATACTTAAAACGCAGAAGGTCCATGACCCACTAACGAAACAAGAAAACATCTATTTACTAGAAAACTAAAAAAAAAGCGCAAAGCGTTTTCCTTCCACATTTATTTTGTGACCCGCCAGTCAGTGAACTTCACTGCCGGTTTCTCTGTTCCTTGGTCTTTATAATCTGGATCTTTTCAAAGTTCGGAATATATATATGAATCCGTTTCTTCTAGGCATGCGTGCTCCACCCTGGGCCGCATCATCGCTTCACAACAGGCCAGTGGCGGCCAAACGCAAAGCTAGGTGGAATAAAAAAAAGAATGGGTATGGGTACCACATTTATCAACTATGAAATATCCCACCAGATCTTATATCATTTTTTTCAGAGACTACCTCGCACTCCGGAAAGTAAGTTTTTATTCGGAAGTTTCCACCATGAAAGCAAAAAGGCCACCAATCTTTGTGGCCGCTCCAAATCCGGTAGCAGACAAAATTACGTCGGTTAGTTGTAGCGAAATATATCTCAAAATGGACGGAGCAATCCCAAATCTTTAACAAAATAGCTCCCCGGAACACTTTAAGTCTAAGTAAGTGGCGTTCGGCGGTCGAAGATTTGCTGGACCGTCTCTAATGGGCTTTATCCTTATTTATTGAACTTGCCGCCGAAACGGAAACGTTACGGAGAATCTTTAAAGTTTTGATTATGTTTTACATTAAGGTGTATCCGACAGGGTGGCCCGCGAAATACAAATTTTCTTACGTTTTCTGCAATTTTGCCGGTCAGTACCAGTTTTTATTATGAATAAAATATGATACGTGGCCGTAACTAATATGGCTTTACTGAGTTATAATCATTAAAGTCATCAATACAACCCCTTCTGGAATCTGACACTGATCGGCAAATTGCAAAAAACCTAAGGCAATTTGAATTTCGTGGGCCATCCTGTCGCTTCCACCTTAACAGCATAGGTAGAATGTCCTTCGAAATTACAAATGGGTGGTGTCAATTGTTATTAATTATGATTACTGTTCAAATCAACGACAAAGAAAGCTTGATTTCCTCATGAACCGAAAATGTATTAGCTGAATGTGTCCTACATTCAATAAAATCCATGTGTCCCCATAATAATATTCGGATAAAACTGGCAGTAATTATCACATTAAAATTTATAACGGTTTGTTAAAAATTATAGTGTAAAAATTACTAACTAGCCAAAACTATTTCCTAAAACAAGTTCTCATTAGGGACTTCGTAAATACTACTCAAACGCTGGCCTGTATTTAAAAATCGACTTCGATATCTTATAGCATCTGCAATTTTTAGACTTTAAAGATGTTACAAATATAAACGCAACAGTTAGGTCTTCATCATACATACATGACATTTTACATTTAATCTGAAGATGAGTACCTATTTCATGATCGTAAGCGAAAAATTCTTAAACCGGTCAAGTCTCAAGTATTCAATTCAAGCCAGTGCAGCTTCAAACATTCATTCTAATCGATAGGGCTTATCAGAGAACATCTCGACCTCCCCATTGAGAGCTAACTTAATGGGAGGGTGAGGTAAACAGGTCAGGACGAGCGCAAACAAGCTCAGACAGGCGTGACGAATCGAACATGTCGCGTTTTTCGAAACCGACAGTCGACACCTGTTCTCATTAATCCGGAGCACTTAGGATTTTAGGGTATTGAAAGTAAATGATTGTTTAAAATGGTAAGAAAGTATTAGAAAGTTTCATTTGTTGGTTTTCTGAAAAAGGATTTTGTTTATACATACCTAAAATGTTACATTTTGTTCTGAGTTACAGAGTTCAGTACGTCTACCACGAGTTGTCATAGCTAGATCGCTTGAAGTAACTGCAATAGTTCCGTCAATACGCAAATACTATAGTTAGCTTTTTCAAAGGTACCATGAGCTGTGTTGGTGCTTACTACCAAATTCTAAGCAAATGAAGCCCAAACTTGCAGTCGCTGTAGTATACTTTACTACACGGTGACGTAGGATAGATAACTATAGTGACTCATACTGCTTATTTTAGTACCCAACTATCCGCTAGAGGAGCTGTAAAAGTTTTCATTTTTTTTTTTAACTACAGACGCTAGCGAGTATAGATTGTTAAAACTCATGGTAGACGTACAGATGCAGCTTAAAGCCAGTATTTTACATGGATCGAATGCCAATCTGATCTCCACAACCCAGTTGGTACTAGGTTATACAATACATTTTGTTCTGAGTAAGACCCAAAAATAGGCCTTCGAAGAAGAATATCCGCATGGAAAATTGAAATTAAAATGGAATCATACGAGTATCATGGGTTTCTACTGTCAAAAACTAAACCAGAAATAATTTTTCACCTATCCATGTCTACGAATCAGCATTACTTCTTTAACAATAGGATTGCCATCAACTAAACTGAAAAACAAATCTTAAGAAAAAAAAAACCATTCTTTAAAAATTATAATAAAATGGAACATTGGAAAACGAACGTATGGTGGGTAATATGCATTTTTTTTTACTTTAATTTAGTGTATGTTATTGATAGCTTTCGTAGTTTACACTAACTATAGGTCTTGGATAACTATCTTTATTTTAAAACTAGCTGTCCAGCGTAACTTCGTCTGCGTCACATTTTCCCCTTTTCGCAACATTTTGCATTGCTGCTCCGCTCCTATTGGTCGTAGCGTGATGATATATAGCCTATAGCCCTCCTGGATAAATGGGCTATCTAACAGTGAAAGATTTTTTCAAATCGGATCAGTAGTTCCTGAGATTAGCGCGACGAAAACAAACTCTTCAGCTTTATAACATTAGTGTAGATTTCATACAGAAATCTGACTTATTTGATTGACTCACAAAATTGTAAAAGTTTTTTGAGTTACGAAAGAGGACGTAGAATGCAAAAATGTATTGCATTCGAGTAGATAAAAAATGGGTTCAGACTGTGTTGTAATGAGAGTATCACAAAAGAGCGCAGCATAAAATCATTTCCTTTTGCACTCCTTGTTCCGGACGCCAAAATATGCCACATCCTTTGCATTCACCTGCCCTGGACCCTGGATTCTCCTGATGCAATAGACGCCCAGGTTTTAACCGGACACTGTTTAAAACCCCCTCCGGACGATCCCGGACGCCCTCCAAATTACTACAAATCCGGGAAAACCCGGACGGATGGCAACCCTACCTTTGACCCCAATATTTTTCAGGTGAATTTGCCTGGGATAACTCTGTCAAGGAAGGTACCTCTTACATAACTCTTTCTTCTAAATTGGAAATCTAGGTCATATTCACTTGCAGGAATATGAGTCTTATAAATACTTGCATAAGTACCAGTACCAGTTACTTTCAGAATCACGTTTTATTTTTATCTCGTTGTTGAGGAGAGGAAGACAGAGGAAAACAATGGATGAATGGTGTGAAGAATGTAAATATGAAAGAAACAGGAGCCCCATTTGGGGTTCAAGGATCACCCTCAATCTACTCGCATCCCCGCGGTGGACAGTAGTGAGTCAGCCCATCTACTGCTGCACCCTGCATCCAGACCTGGCGATCGACACGCGAGCACTCATGTCCAGCAGTGGCCAGTGACGTCAGGGGAGTGCTAGACCAGTGGGGGCAAGAGTAATCGCTGTATATGCCCTAGCCCATAATAATCGACCCATCTACCGAGCTAGACTTTTTTTTCTGTATATTATAACGGTTCCGAATTTCTACCTGTTTTTTTTTATTTACTCTCCTCCTAGGAACCTATGCCTAGGCATAGACTAAAAATTAACTCGTAAAATGTTTTCTCACTTAAATTTAAATCATCTTAACGATGAGGAGCGGATATAAATCCAAAATGTTTGTGCCAAGTTTTCAGACGTATTTTACTTACCAAATGATAAATTATGCAGAATGCATCGCCATAAACGGTATTGGTGGTAAGGTACAGACAATTGGTTATGTTTTCGTTACACTGCACATAAATGGGCAGGAAGTTTTACGTTATCAAATGCTTACCATGCAAAACAAATGGAATAATTGGAAGAGATTTCTTACGTAAATACAAAGCCGTCTTAAACTTTGAAAATAATACTTTGATTTTAAATAATCACGGTACTATTGTACCTTTATCTATGATTTGTGGTTCTTTAGGAAAAGGCACCTACCTAAGTATACCACCGAGGTGCGAAAAGATATTTATGATAGAGAGTAGTGTAATAACTCATGTCTTAACCTACGCGCACGTTTCATTCGTCTCTCCGAACCCACAACCTTACACTACCCCTACCTTTTCCACTTAACCTAGGTTAACTGGAAAAGGTAGGGGTAGTTTTTTAAGACCGGGACACTGGCGGGGACCGGGTCACAGAGTGTGACGGTTGGTGAAGGAGAATGGAGTAAATAATCATGTCGCGCCGACCCAGTGGTACATAGGACAAGAGTAAGAAGATGGTGATGTACTAGAAATAGTTTTAACTAGTTTCATGCAAGGCTGATGGAACCAAAGTTCAGTTAGGTGGTGGGAATAAAATACGCTCGTCGGTGGACTCGAAACGTCTCGACGAGCTTCACTATGTCAAGGATAGGCACTGGTGGTGAAAAAATTCAAACTAATCATGACTTCACGTGGGGGGAATTATGCGTGGGGGCAATTATGAGGTATAAGACGTGAGAAGGTGGAAAAAAACCTTAAAGGGTTAAAAAACCGGCCAAGTGCGAGTTGGACTCGCGCGCGAAGGGGTCCGTACCATTATTTACAATAAAAAATAGGCAAAAACATCACCTTTTTGTAGCCCTCTTAAATATTTATTTTATTCTGTTTTTAGTATTTGTTGTTATAGCGGCAACAGATATACATAATCTGTAGAAATTTCAACTGGCTAACTATCACGGTTCATGAGATACAGCCTGGTGACAGACAGATGGACGGACGGACGGACGAACAGACGGACAGACAAGTATCAGTAATATGGTCCCGTTCGACCCTTTGGGTACGAAACCCTTAAAAATCTGCATAGCAACAGAGCATTTGTACGATAGCCATACCTATATCTTGATTTAACACAAATTAATTGGCCTGACCTTACTTGAAGTGAGTGATTATAAAATGAATAGTTCTGTACGCACGAAAGGCACGGTTGGTGCAGTGGCTGAGCGTTTGTCCACTTCGCTGCGTGTCGCGGGTTCGATCGCCGCACGGAAAAAATATTTGTATTATAAGTTTCCAAACTGACATGGTCACTAACACTATTAATAACACTTGCAACGGGATATTTACCATGTGTATTATTTGCAAACGCCATGATCACGGATAAACCCGTGATCATGGCGTTTGCAACAGCGCCGAAATATCGGGAACTCGAAACAAATAAAACACATGGTAAATATCCCGTTGCAAGTGTTATTAATAGTAAATATTTGTATACCTAGCCTACATAACAAACAGTTGTTCCGGGTCTGGCTGTTTGTGAATGTGAGTTTGAATGTGTGTAAATACACCTGAATCGTGATTCAGAAAAAAAATCTTAGTGAGGAGCAAGGTTTAAAAAAAAAGTGAAAATAACATAACAAAATCCTCAAATAAATTGGTCTCTATCATGAACTGTCATGAGCTGTGCCAAGTGGGTATAAACAACAAACCTGACTTACTTCTGTCTTTATCTTATCTTTAATTACATGGGGCCTACGTTGTAAAGTACAGATTATCTAAAAAATATCATCATCATCATCACTAACATGTGATGTTCAAATTATTTTAATTTAATTTTTTATTTTTTCTTCACATTTTCATGAATTTCGCAGCAAGTACAAGTAAGTACGCTTAGTGATTCATGTATATTTCGAGGTGAATATTTCTTTGCAATGGCGATAAGTCGATAACTAATCAGCGATAAGACAACACTGATAATAGTATAAAAGTACAGGTTGATCGTTATTATTGACATAGGAAAAATCCCGGTGTTGAAAGATAGGTCAGCAAATAAAATATAGGTTTTATTCTAAAGTTCAGAGATTCTCTGATCTCAGCTCAAATAAGGTCTATTTTGTAACTTTCGCTAATATTAATCTCGTTCAATATTCTGAAAAATTAATCTCGTTAAACTGTTGGAAATCCTTTACATTTAAATATCACACACGTCATCATCATCTGCCTAGTCTTTTCCCAGCTATGTTGGTATCAGCTTCCAGTCTAGCCGGATGCAGCTGAACTCCACAATTTTACATAATAATATAGCGACTGCCTATCTGGGGATTACTATGACGTCTTAAAACATTATTGTTTCATTCTTATCCCAGAGTGGGAAAGAGATGGAGCTAGACGACCTTTATAGCTCCGTCTCTTTCCCACGCTGGAAGAAGAAATGAAACAATAATGTTTTAAGACGTCATGGTAGGCCACCTGATCTCCACAACCCTGTCAGTATTGGGTAATACGATACCACTTAATAAGACTGGCTGTCAGACTTTCGGGCCATTAACTGCCTGTACAATATTAGACACACGTTATGCGAATCAAAGAATTGGTTATAAATAGCAATAGACACAAATAGTAGATGCGCTACCGTCTACCCTTGTTAAAGTGAAACTTTTATGCGACTTCCAACAAGTTTAACGCTACCATGGAGGGGGAATATTTTCTAAAACTCACTAAGAGATGGCAGTATAACAAGATTTATGACTACGTAGTTCCACTAGGTACGCAAGATGGCGTGCAAACAGTCATGCATTCGATTCTTTGGTGTGACCAGCCTTCGCTCAATTTCCATGAGTAGAATCACCTTGATAAACTTATGTATTAATTATGTTATAAAAATAATACAACAAGAAAACAACAAAATATTATTTTAGAAGCTCAATAAAATAACGAGAGTGAATGCGTGGCACTCGAACGCATGCGTGTATTACGAAGTTTCACTTCTTCCGCACGGAGGGACTGCACGCACTATTTTAGTATTCAATATTTTTTTCTGTAAATGATACCTTATACACCGACAATGACATATAGAGAGGCTATAACCACATGCTACAAAATCTTCAAAAAATTTTCCAGAAAAACCTCAACCTGTACATAATGGACATTCCTACGAATTCTGAAACCCACCTAGTATCGCTAACTGTACTATCTACACCATTACAAAAGCAATACTCAACGACGTCAGTGAAGTGATATTTTTCGACGACGATATTATAATTTCCGTGGACGATATTATTTTCCGTGGACTTAAATTTCACTAAAAGGATCCATGCAACGTGCTGAATGTTCGACGATATTATTCATCATAACATCGAGTGGTTTAAATATGTGAAAATGTGCCGATAAGCTGTGAATAAGTTCGCATATTCAATGGCATCCGGTAAGTATTATGACAATACAACGCTTTTACAAAATTCTGTTCAGTTCATTTGGTTTTTTTTTGCAGTGAAGTTAAGTCAATTTTGATTCTGTCTTGTTAAAAATAAAGGCTATATTCGATTGGAAGTATTGTTTAAAAATATTGCTTATTGTACACGCGGATTCGTGTTTCAAGATAATGTTTGACGATGATATAAATGGTTGTTGAATAGTACTTTTTACGTGGGTTAATGCTGTTAGTAATCCTTACTGTTACCTATTCAATTACTTTTATCTGTTAAATGTTGTTGTATTCGGGTAGGCGTGTGTTAAGATTATTTATTACTTTAGTATTCGCTTTTAATTCGAACTCATAACGTTTTTAAACGTAAAGGTCATGCCGTACTAATAAATACTTGTTTTAATGAATGAAAATAAATTTCTTCACTACGAAGAGACAATCCATAGACATGTCATTGAATAACAATGTGACAAGAACACACTTATTAGATCCAGGAGTAAGAGTAAGCGAGACAGTAATTAATTTGGGTACTCTATCTCCTTCGGATACGCAAACTTATTGCCTAGCCCCAGTTGTTCTAACTTTCTTTCTTGAGTATAACCCAACTGACCAAATACTAAGGGAAAATGGTAAAGCGACATCTCTTAAGAAATGCTTTTTTTTTTGGGGGATGGGAAATCATCAAATTACTTCTCCCGCCCTGGGCGGAGCGGGAGGGAGTGTCAGACGTGTACTGACTAAAACCCATCCATGTTCCTTCTTCGCCCTTTGTATTCCAGGGCCGCGGTATCTCTTTCGAACAACCTGCAACCCTGGTAGGCATCGGCCCTAGCGAACCCCTTCCGATTTGCTGACATCTCCTTGAGGCGCGCGTGGAACACAAACGCGCCGTTGGCACGGCCTGTCGTCATAAGACGGACGGACGGTGAGCTGGCCCATTACTCACCTTCCACAGGCCCGAAGACATGCTACATTACCATTTTTCCTCCAATACAGACTTACCTGATTGACTATAATGGCTAAATAATAACAGCCACTTGGGTCGATCTTCGGGTAAAGACGCGCTTGCCTAGGTTGGTCCATGGATGGGTGATCCATTACATACCGCGTTTCCTCCGTGCCTCGGAAAACAAGTTAAGCCGTTGGTCCCGGCTGTCAATTGTAGATCTTTGACAGTCGTTACAGGTAGTCAGAGTGGCCCGAAAGTCTGAGAGCCAGTCTTAATAAGGAGAATAATTGTATTACTCAGTACTAACTGGGTTGTAGAGCTAGAGTCCCCATATCCCCGTGATAAGTCACCACTATGAGCACTTTGGGAGAATATTGGCATAAACACCATATTTGGCAAGCGAGTCGATGATCACGGTATAATAGTGTTCTTTTGCCGATTCTGGCATACTTTTAAAACCTTTCTGCTCTGGCTGACATCCAGTCTTACCAATGGTATCGTATTACCCAGTTACTGGGTTGTGGAGGACGATAGGCAGTCGCTTCATGTAATACTGGTTCTCAGCTGCATCTGATTAGACTGGAAGCCGACCTCAACATAGCTGAGTAAAAGGCTAGGCAGGTGATAACAGATTTACCGGACTGGCTGTCAGTAATCATGCATTCATTGTCATATCACAATTTTTATGAATGTCAAGTGTACTAGGACGATGTAAAGATTAGGAATAAGTTAAAACTGTTTTTTTTTTTACAAAAATTTTAGATTTTGCCACAATAACGAAGAAGACAATTCACTGTCCTAGCTTGGCTCATAATTTAAAGGAAAGATAAATAAATAAAGGTCTTTCGACAGTACACTCATTCTTCAGTTTTCAAGTACATACAACATTAGATGTACCTAAACGTCAATCCTCCTTAGATAAAAATATTTCGTAAGGCAAATAACATTATCAACCGCTTGTAGGCTTATCAATGTTAAAACTAAGGCGTTACGGGTAATTTACTTTAGTTCCTAAGTCGGTCAAGAGCAGATAGGGAGTTCTCTCTCTATTTCGAAGAATAAGGTCAGGTAGACTGCCTCGTAGTGGGCAGATGACGTAATAGGGGATAAACCATTTTTTTTCTTTGTCCGTCGGGTAGTTTATTTAAAAAGTATTGGACACGTATTTTTTCTTTTTTCACGTGGTCATAAAATTACGGAGATATATTGAGTTGAAATGGCGCATGACGTCACACGTAGGTAAGTTTTATACCTACTTGTGACGTAGTAAGCCCCCACTCTCCAACTTTAATGAGTTTTAACCAAGTAATTTTTTGATATTTTGATAAAACAAAAAATACGTGTCTAATATTTTTGTATTACCTGTCTGACGGACAAAATATAATGTCGTTTTCTTTACCCAGTCCGCACCCCTATTGCCATCTGGGTAAAACCTGGATCCACGGTACTGTGCCTCATAACGTTTTTAAACGTAAAGGTCATGCCGTACTACTTAATTCTTGTTTTAATGAATGAAAATAAATGTCTTCACTACGAAGAGACATGCCATAGACATGTCGTGCCTCGACCACTTGGGGCCTAAGCCACGGACCGATTGAATAATAGTACCAGTACCGTGGAGATTGGCATAAGACCCCAAACCCAGCAGTGAGTGAATTTAGGCTGTGGATGACGACGATGAATGCCTCGTTGGTCGATTGGTTTCGAAAGCGACTGCTGACCATGATGTCCTGGGTCTGATTCACGAGTCGGGCAAAGGGTTTTTCCATCAAGAACTGCTCAGAAGCAGCCACGTAGTGGCCACGTAGCCCCAGTTTATGGCAATAGGGTCACAAGGGACTTAAACATAATGGGGGTTGTCAATATATATATTTATTTAATTGCTAAACCATTAGGAATAAGGTCCCTAATCATTGGTGTCACCTTGTTTCGCAGACAGAAATTTGACAGAATTTCGTTTCCCAGAATATTTAGTCCCTGTATTTTTATTTCGAATATTTTTGTTTCCACTACTATTTACTGAATGAAAAATATTTTACAGAAACACAATTCAAAGAATTTTACAATCACATTTTTTTATTTGACCAACTCATCAAATAGCAGAATTATTTTTCAACGAATATTGTTTGTTCGATGAATGTTTCCATGGTATTTTATTTCAACGAAATCATTAACCTTAAATTAAAATATTGTCTTTAAAAGTTAATATGTTGTACTACTAAAGTTAGTGACAGAAACAAATGGCTGCAAAACAGACTCCACGTAGTCTTGTTTGCCCTACCCCTAGAGTGTAATTTAAGCCCGCGTAGGCGCGGAGGGATGAGGCGGCCCGCGAGTTGGGGAGCAGGTGGTTTCTAAAGATCGCCGCCGCGGCTGAGGCTGGCCGGCTTGCCGGCCAGCAAGCCGAAGCTGCGGTGGTGAGCGTTAATACCATCTGCGACGATAGACTTGCGTGGGGCCGCCGGAGCCCCGCAGCGCCGGAGCCGTCACAGAAACCTTGCCTGTTGCATGTTACATGCTTGCATGCATGCTTCAAGTTGCATGCTTGCTGCATGCTGCAAGTTGCATGCTGCATGCAACAGGCATGGACACCATTAGTGAGAATATAAAGATTGTTTTCCTTCTTGACAATAATTTACCCGCATTATTTTTGTGAACCCGGTGTTGTAATTTTGTAGGAGTGTATGCATTTTTCAAAGGTTTGAATTTTAGAAACTGTCAGTCGATTAAAATGTTATTCTTCGTAATAAGTTTTATGTGAAACAAACAATATGTGGATATTTGATTTGTTATTCTATGATATGAATATTCTAACATTAAACTTTATTTGAAACAAAAATCGATGATTTAAATTTCTTCAAAGTAAGTGTTCTGCGTATTGATTATTCTATGAAATGATAATATGAGAAAAAATTTATGTGAAAAAAAATTCGATTAAACAATTAGCAATGAAACAACGCACAACCCTAATCATTAGTGTTTAGTCAAAATTAAAAAAAAAAAAAAAAAAAAAAATGGTCAGATTTTTTGTACAATGCCCATTGTCGAAATCTGGGTGTCACATTACTTTCCTCGAGCTACGTTCATCTTAAATACAGTTCATAACCAGCCAATCTTTATTTATACAAAGGTGATGACTATGAATATTATAAATGCGTGAGTATGTATGTTTGTTACTCTTTCACGCGAAAACTATTGAACAGATTTGGATGAAATTTGGCACACATGTATTTTGCCTATCTGACCTCCACAACCCAGTAACTGGGTAATACGATACCTCTTGATCACAATCACAATCCACACGGAATAAAAAAATACTAACTAATTAGCATAATACTGTAAACGAAATGAAACATTTTTTACAAAATATATTGCTTCAGTAATCTAAGGTATAATTAGCACTGGAAAAAAAATTTTTAGGAACGATTTTAGTAAAAGGTTTGTGAAGAAGCAAGTTGGAAACATGTAATATGTTTAGTTTCAATACCGATATGCTGGGTAGAACCGTTGCTAGCCTATTAATCTACAGCACATAAAAAATGCTAGAAATGAAAAATACATAATTCGGATTCAAATAATTTTTGCATGCAGACTGAGAACGTCCTGAGGTACACGCAGTTTAATTTATTGTCGTATTGATGTCGCCACCCTGTATACCTCATAGAAGTTTGCTGTGCAAAAAAAAAAAAACAAAAAGAAAACGTATTATTTTTCATTCAGAACCGTCTTCATGGATCTTCTATATCGTTGTGGCGTAGCTCTGCCTCTCTTTTTACTCTCTGCATAATGTCCCTTGTTAGCATCACAGCTAGCTGTCAATTTTTTTTTATTTTCTGTGTTTGCTAAACTTTGTCAATATTAATGCACATAATTATGTAGTACCTAAATACAGGTCTAAGATAAACTCAATATTAATTTTTAAGTTCACAACATTTTTTATATTGTCTAAGCTATCATGATAATCTGAATAAAGATAAAATACCACCCGTAGTTAAAGATAAAATATAGCAGTAGTTATAAATTAGGTAACTACTCGTGATCACAGCTATACAGATAAAAACGTTGTTTTATCTTGAAGATAATAATCAATTGAAAAAATGTATCGCTCGGTCAAATGATAAAATGGAGGCCTAGAAACACCAGTAAGCTGTAATAGCGATTGGTAAATCATCATAAAGACGTTTTAATTATTCAATTGTGACAGAAAGATGACAGCATAATATTGCAAACTTTATAAAAAAAAACCTATTGGGTGCGGTGTCGCCAGCTTTGATTTTGACAATTATTTTACAGCAATGTATGGATAACCGTGTGGGTAATGCTGCACCGCACACTGAGGATATTTTAGATAGGCTAGTAGAAAATGGCACCTCCAGCACGCGTAGCATGACCACTGTAGAAACGAGTTTTGTCTACGGAAGAATCAACATAATGACAAATAGACAATGACAATGTGTCAGTTTGTCGATTCTTCCGTCGCTCCTAAAAAAACTGATTACCGCTTTCTATCATCACTTGGCCCTTGGTCTGATTGCCTACCTACATTCAAAGCTTCAGCCAGTTCCTCCAAATAATTGACCAACATCCTTATCCTACAGCAGTTTACTGCTGAGCGAAGGCTATTCCAATCATTCGTCATTTAACTCACTTCTCGGCAATACTCATCCAGCAGCTACCAGTCACATCACTCCACTTTTTTAGGGTTCCGTAGCCGAATGGTAAAAAACGGAAACCTTTAAAGATTTGTCATGTCGGTCTGTCTCTCTGTCCGTTCGTCCGTATGTCACAGCCACTTTATTCCGAAACTATTAGGACTACATAGTTGAAACTTGGTAGGTAGATGTATTGTATGAACCCCTTTAAGATTTTTGTGCAAAAATAAAAGATTAAGGGTGGAGCCCTTTATCTTTTATTTTTGCATACATCAAACTAAAAAAAAACATCAAACCTATACGTGAGGGGTGTCTATAGATAGGTCTAAGTCTTTACAATAACTTTGAAGTTCCTAAAACCATTTTTTTCTCAAAATCAATCGTTTGCAAGATAGACACTTGCAAAGTGGTAATAAGTGTTTCACTCCACCCCTTTTAAGTTTTAAAGTAAGTGGTGGAAAATTCTGAAAAACATGTAGGATGGTAGAACGTATAAGATTTGATGTTTAGTTTATAAAATATGCGACTTTTTCATCAAACTGCAGCAGTAATTTTGTTTTTCATTAACATACTATCAAATTTAGTTTTGCTGTTAAATGTAATACAATACAACATATGGAAGAGCCTTCAAAATATTTTGTACTAAATGTATATTGTTTGGTGCTACGGAATCCTGTGTGCGTGTGAGTACGACTCGCAGTTGGCCGGTTTTTTTTCTCGATATGGATATCCATAATGATGTCCTCTGCTGCGAGGAGAGCGGAAGGGTCTGCCAGATTCGTGCTGAATAAAACCATAATACTGCCCCGGAATGTCTGCTACCGACCCCGCTTATCCTGCGGGCCTCGTTCCGGGGGAGATTGAGGTGTAGGTCACTCCACCTTGCACCTGACCGCCACCTGACGCTTGCCGACTTGCCGCTCCACTTAATAACATGGCTACCCCTAAAACGACTTCCATTACCTAACGAAGCTCTAACTATCATTCCAGATGTATTAATACCAGCGCTACTGGTATGGCTGATGCCGGCCCTGGTGTCTGCAGGAGTGATGAAGCGACAGGCTGAAGACCTGGAAGACAGCTTGCCCACATGCCGCACATACGTCATGAACGGTCTACTGCACCTGGACTGTTCGAATCGAGGATTGAAGGACTTGCCTGAAGAGTTGGACTTTACTGTAAGTATCGGATGGATGGATGCTTTTTGTATTAATTTAGCCTTGAAGAAGCCCGTAAATCAGCGAACTGCTTTTGACAGTAGTTTTTGCTAGTGAGTGTCACTTTATATCTAATATTAGGGACCCAACATTTTTAAAAGCAGATTTTCTTTTGATTGTTTGTTAATTTTAATGTCTTCAAGTTCAAGTTCGTTTTATTTTATTTTATCTATTACTCCAGTTATTGATACGAAGGACCCCGAAGGAGGATGTTATGAAAAAATGTATAAAATTATTTATCTTATCCGAATTTAGTTATGTAGTATTCGTAATATTTAATCATACATTACACAGCTTTTTTTTGATAATTATTGTTTTATAAATAGTACATTCATATTTAATAGGCATTAAAGAAAAGCAATCATCAATCAATAATATTGTTATCTGCAATAAATGTCACATTTTCGATTTTGTTTATTTCAGGCTCAAGTATTGCTGTTATCGAACAACAACTTCTGGACGTTTCCGGCACAACTACAGAATTTTTCTCGAGTGGAAACGCTTGACTTTTCAGGAAATCACCTCAGTCATTCTATTCCCAGCTATTTACAAAACTGGGTCAGTTTACAAACTCTCAATTTATCCAATAACTTATACGACACTTGGACAACCAACGGGCAGAAATATTCCATTAAAAACCTGGACCTTTCGAAGAATAAAATAAATGTCGTAGATGACAGAGCATTCACGACAATGCCCAACTTACGTTTCCTCGATTTATCGGAGAACAGAATTAACGATTTGCCGCCCGAAGTATTCTCTGAAGCGCACAACTTAGACAGTCTCATTTTATCCAGAAATTACTTTTCTGACGTGCCCAGTTTCCAATCTCCTTCTTTGCGAAGTCTACACTTGAGTAGCTGTCAAATCGCAAATATAAACGTCGACTCCCTCGTAGGAATGGGTTCGCTTTTGGAACTCGACTTGTCTATAAATCAGGTTGAAGCGATCCCGGACAACCTCGCTTCGTACACATTGCAAGAGCTAAGTTTAAGTTACAATTCAATAAATGCGTTGACTGACAACAGCTTCTCATCGTTACCGCATCTAGCGGTACTGGATTTGAGAGGAAATGAGTTCAGGGATGTATGGTCGACTTCACACTTTGCTTCAAACCCGTTTTTGAGGGAAGTCTATGTGAAAGGAAACCGTTGGAGCTGTGAAGGTTTTAGCGTGAATCTTCTGCTAACTTATGAATTTCTGACCAAGGAGCCAACAAAGATCGTTGACAGAGAGTCGTTAATTTGCTACACACCGTCGAATGTGACGCAGTTGAGTTGGCAGCAGGCATACATCCGGACGTGGCACCCGGTGGAGTCAACCACTCCTCCGTTCACTACAATAGCACTGATGGTGGGTGTCATCATCGGGATAGTGGTGACGTCATGCGTGTGTCGCGGTCTGGTGTCTCTAACTAGACCTGACCAGACCAGGACACCTCCGGATACCACAACTCTGAATCTCAACGGTTCGGCTACCACCCTGCCTAGAGTCGAATCTGTTATATTGCGGGTGCCTCTGGATCCTCCGCCGAGCTACGACGAAGCGCTTCTAATGCCTCGCTTGAACTCCTCTTTCCACTCTTTGCCAGATTTCGTAGATGAAGAGGAACCAAGAAACTACCGGCGATCCAGATCTATTGGTGATCTTACAGAGAGCAGGCCAAGAGTTAGCGATAGGAGGTCTATGAGACGTCCAGTTGAGATACATGCCAGAATATCGATTGAATAACACCAGCCCTCTACTATCAATAAATCGTTATTTTGGGAGGTATTCCTCCGTGAAGGTGTTACCATCTCCCTTTAAATACATGGTTTCCACTGTTACAATGTAACTAACTTTTGTCCATTTGATTGTAAATCAGGCCCTTATTTATTTGGCGTCCATACAAACGGTACAAAGGACCAGCAAAATGTGGGTTTACTATTCCGCACGTCTCTGTCTCGCCCTTCGGGGATTACAGGCGTGAATTTATGCTGTTGGCGACGATTGAAAGCAGTAATAACGTGGTATTGACAAAAGTTAGATTATTCATATTTCCTTGGATAAGAACTCCCGCATACCATTACAGGTTAACGCAACCTATATCATTATTATAGTATTAAGTAACAATCGGGCTTGTGATTGCTCGAGACGACTGTCCTAGGTACATTCTATTTATTATGAAATTGTAAATAATTTATTAGTCATAAGATTAATAAAACTAAGACTTGCCAATAGGTTTTATTTAAAATAATGTTTTAATTTCAGTTGTTTGTAAATATGATTATATTAGGTTTAAATTGATTGTTATGTTGTTTTATTACCGTCAATTATACATTGAAAATTTTTGGCCTAAAAGTTCAATTATTGGACTAGTAGTGACATCTGTCAACAGTTTTGAGAAATACAAAAAACAACCATACTTGGGCGGTGGCGGTCGGATCAGTGAAAAGAAAGTTCCTACTTTTATCGGTAGATGGCGCTATTCTCAATAAAAAAAAACGGCGGCAAAAAGTTTCACAATCAAGTTGACGTTGATAATTACTTTTTTAGTTTTTTTGTAAAAACATTTCTCAGAATATGACGAAGTATAAACTGTAAGATAAGATGCTAAGAAACTTTGATTAAAAGAAACTAAACGAAATCTTTAAAATCAGTAGCACTAGGTTCTTGCCTCCTTTTATTTGACAAATGAATTCATATGTATGTAACGACATTCTATTTATGAAACAACAAAATACAAAAAAAAACTGTTATTTTATTCTCTTACCTAACAATGTTAACAGAAAACCCTAGGAATCAGCTAAGTACAGATTACCGCGCCCCTTAGCACATACGCTTTCGCCATTCTTATCATCAATGATAACGTCACAAATTTGAGTCACACAATGTAATCGCACCGTGTGGACAACACGTCTGAAATTAAAAGAATTGTTCCTAAAAACGACGGATTAAGGTGTTTACTTTATTACGAAAAGTGAAGATAACTGAAAAGTACAGATAATGTTCGTTACATAAATGAGTGTTGAATTAAATTGTGAAGAAAAGGTATGTACTAATTGAAATTGTGAAAATTAAGTATCCGCCATTTCCAGGTGTAATAGAAGGCTTCTTCTTCTTGAAATAATAGACGACTATCTGAAATTAATGTGAGATATCTTTTTGTGATACATAAAATCACACCGGGCAGATCAACTAGTGACCATTTTGCAGACAACTGTAGGATAAGGCAGTATAGGTTGGTACTCAACACACCAGTAATTAAACACCTGGCTAACGAGGTCAACAACCACTTGAAACCGGTGAAAAAAACTTATTTATCACACCTTTAGTTTAGTCCGTATCTCCCCAGTAATTTTAGGAATATTTTTAGTTAAAACGTTTATTCTTGTGTATATCTGTTTTTACACAAAAAAGAGGTGAATTTCTTAAATATTCAATCAAGCCCTGAATAGGTAATTAGTACCTGCCCTAGCTACACCTGCCAAATCCCATGAAAACCCAATTTTGTACCTGTTGTCCTGGATTCATTTCACGTTTTCGATACAGATACGCAAAGTCGACCCAAATTTAAGTACCCTACTGTTTTATCAATAACTGATAACAAAGATAAAATTGTTGTATGTACTAATGCAGCGGTTATTCATGGTACTTAAATAGTTTTTTGGTTCTGGTCTTTAGTCCTTCATAAACAGTTTCGGAACTTTGTGCGTGACAAGAAATTTTAGTGAGCAGGTGTTCAATGTGATCTTATTTTCCTTCCTTATGATTTAAAAAAAAACAATCCGATTAAGAGTCGCTTTTGAGTTACTTGCGTTTTTCTACGTATTCATACTTATTCTACGAAAATAGTGAGATATTGAAGCCTGTATTCTTCTACTGGTCTAATCGATTTCTTAATATGTCGTGAATAAGTGATGATAGTGTTTGCTAGTGTTCCTAATATTTACTCAACAGTTAGCCACTTTCCGAGTTCAGACAAACACCCACAAACTTTGAATTGTAGAGTTTTAACAACATCTTTAAGTCATAGTGTCTTGATATCTAGTTATATCTTACCAAGTAAAATAGTAATCGCTCTTTCATTATTTACTCAGTGCTCACAGCACAATAGTCAGCTATGATAGTTTTCTCTGAATTATTTACTAACGATGAACTGACAATTAAAATTATATGATGACTCAATTTAGAAATATATTTCTTGATGATTAATGTTTGAAATGTGATAGTATCTGATTCACTTCGGCTGTATCACACATAAACAAAATAATCAATGAAATAATTGAAACGGATGTTATAATCTCCATTTGCTTGTAAAGTCCCCTGACTGGCACTGCACACATATGACCTGCTGAAATTGTTATTTACCTACTCTCAGTTCTGACTGAAAAAGATGAAATAATAATTATATATTTGTTTTTATTTTCAGGCCGTAATGAGATCAAGACGTAATGGTTCGATTACCTTTAGCACTATGTGTTCTGACACTCATCAGTTTAGCGAACGGAGCAGCAACTTTTGACGAAGATCTCGGTGACCTCTGCTATACTTGTGTGTGCAGTGCAGACAAAACCAATATTGATTGCTCACGCAGAGGATTGACTAATCTACCAGATGGATTCAGCAGTCAGGTATTCAACATTTTCGTAACTAACTGTGTAGGTAAAATAAAAAAATATATTGTTGTGTTTTCGCCGAATAACCCAAAATGATTCTTATTCACATTATTTTCGTTATCCTACATCTTCGTTTATAATTAAATGTTTGTTTTCACTTTAAAAAACCATGTCTTCAGTGTCAGTTAATTTAGTATTGCTGGTGCCATCTAGATTAAAATATTGAGAGAAATGCTATGTAGGTAAAACTACTTTACTTAAGATCTATTCTTCAAACAAAAAAAATATGCAAACGAACTCAATTACTCATAATTATATACAATCATGGTAAAATTAAACGTTATAATTTCTATATTTACAGGTGATGAAGCTGAATATTTCGAATAATGAAATTTCCACATTTCCAGTGAATTTGAGTAAATTCTACAATTTGGTCAGCTTGGACATAAGTGGAAATCGTCTCAACGAACTGCCTCAAGGTGCACTGCATAACCTCACAACTCTTGAAGAGCTCAATTTATCAAGGAATTATTTCGATTCGTGGCTGAGCCTAAACCCCAACGAAGCGTTCCAGCCAACAATAAGCCTAAAGACATTAGACTTATCTTACAATACATTTAAAACAATGGGCAACTTGGCAAATCGAGAGCTGATTCTAAGTCCCTCCATAGAAACTTTGATACTGGAGCACTGTGAAATAGATTCCATACACGGAAGGTCGCCTTTAAGTGGTCTTACTAACATCAAGTCACTTAAATTAAACTCAAATCCTTTAATTAGAATGCTAAGTATTATGTCATCTTCGTTGAAGAGCCTCGACGTCAGCAACTGTGCTCTTGGCACCATAAATCACAACGAATTAATGTATTTACCATCATTGGTTCACTTGAAAATGTCCCACAACTATCGCTTGGAGCTGGCTGCATCTGCATACAATTTATTTTCGGACTCTTTAAGATATCTAGATATATCATACTGCAATGTGTTACAACCAAACCTGCAGGGTTTTCCTAATCTAAGAAGAGCAATCCTCAACCACAATATGATTAGATTTCTGAAGAGCAACGAGTTTGTCAATAACACTATGCTGGAATATTTGGATTTATCTTACAATAATATCGGATCGCTCAAAAGTGATACATTCCGAGGACTGACATTGATGAAACATTTAGATTTATCCTGGAATGAAATAGCGACTATACCAGAAGAAACTCTACTAGAAATGCCTTCGTTAACACAAATTAAATTATCTCGAAACTATCTCACGACTCTTGGTCATTTGAAATCTAACTCTGTGACTGTTCTTGATATGAGTTCATGCGAAATAAGCAGTATTGGACCAGATTCTTTGGAAGGGCTGCAGAGTCTAATTGACTTAGATTTATCAAGAAATCTTTTGTCACACATACCCGATAGTATATCATCTAACACGTTAAAGTTTTTAAACCTAAACTATAATAGACTAAGTTTCGTTAATAATTATACCTTTTTCATGCTTCCTCGACTTATAGGTTTAAGTGTTATTGGTAACAGATTTACTACAATCTGGAGAAGGTCTTATTTTGAATCAAATCCATATCTAGAACGACTCGATTTAAGTGATAACATGTGGAGATGTGATTGTGTTGACGGAAACATGTATGATTTCTATGAATTTGTCACTCTAGAACCTAGCAAAAAGGAAGAATCTTACAACCTCGTTTGCAATAGCCCGATTACATTGATTGGACAGTCATGGTTAGAAGCCTGTTATTTTGTTTGGAATCCCACCGAAAAACTACCAAATCCAGACGGTGTAATATGGTTCATAACTGTTATGATAGTAGGTTTAACTATATGCCTTCTGTTAGTGAATTGTATAAAAAGGTCCATGCACCGTCGCTTAGCCGCTCTGCAATCTGAGAGAGAAAGACAAGTGGAAGAGGCAAGAGATAGACTGCGCCAGTTAAGGATACGTGCAGAACAAGAAGCTTTATGCAACACACCAGATCCCCGAGATCTGATTGCACCGCCATCTTATGATGAAGCTCTATCAATGCCCAAAGTAAGTGCATCCTGTCATTCTCTGAATGAAACCGGTACGGGTAAGACTAAGAGAAAACGGGGTCGAAGGAAAACCAAGTCTAGTGGAGATTTACTGGAGGAAACTGAAAGAAACGGGGATGTTCCTGTGATGGAAGATGTTGAACTATCTGAAGCTTCAAATGATCGCCGACGTCATAGACCGAGAAGACAAATTAGTAGATATGGTAGCCACGAGGTAGCAGAGCTAGAACAGTCACCTGGTGCTCGACGCAGGCGCATGTCTGAGTACAATGCAGAATATGACTCCCAGAATGACGATGTTACAACTGTTGAAGTTCAGGCAGAATTGGAAAGACCCTTGCGGCCCCGAAATCGAAGATATTCCAATGATGATATCAGGGAAAGCGACTTTTGAAAGAAATTATCAATTTAAAACACACGTAGAAGTTATTTTGAACAATACGTCCTATTTAGTATTTAAGATATTATATAAGAGTTTTATGTACCAACACAGTACAAGAATTTTAATAATTATGAGAATTAAATATGTTCTAACAAATGCATTTTATTAAAATCTAGACAATAATATAATACACTTGACCAATGACCACTTAGACTTTTGAGCGATCATCATCTGCCTAGCCTTTTCTCAAACTTTGTTGGGGTCGGCTTCCAGTCTAACCGGATGCAGCTGAGTATCAGTATTTTACATGAAGCGACTGCCTATCTGACCTCCACAACCCAGTAACTGGGTAATACGAAACCCCTTGGTAAGACTGGATGCCAGACTTTTGGCTTCTGACTACTTGTAACAACTGTCAAAGATCTACAAAAGATAGCCGGGACCAACGGCTTAACGTGCTTTCCGAGGCACGTAGGAAACTCGGTATGTAATTATGGTCACCTATCCACAGACCGACCTCGACAAGTACGGGTTTACCTTGAAGATCGACCTGTGCGGCTGTTATTGTTTAGCCACAAGCTCCTCTAAGACTTTTGAGCGATGCGAACCCAAAACGGCCGCGTTAGTCGCGACGTTTTCGCTGGCTGTACACCTTTGTCCTCGTAACAACTATTCTGTAGGGGTCCATATTGGCTCACCTAAAGTTCTTTACCCGAAATTGTTCTTCCTAATGATTTGTAATCCGAATGATCACTCTTCCTAAAATTTTGCATCCTATAGTTTTCAATTCATACTATTTGTCGTGCTACCGGCGTTGTTCATAACACTCATATTTCCGAAAATTGTAATTAATAATATCATTAATGTAAATATATTAATCTCCTACTGTTTTTTATCATAACGCTTTTATCCCTAAACATAATTACCATAATATGTTCACTCATACTCAGAAAGAAATATTTGCCAAGTGTAATAAAAAATATATGTGGGTAGTAGATGATAGTTATATTGCCCCCACTATGAAAAAAATACTTAGAAAAATTTCGCGACCAATTTCGAGGTAGCGCTCGCCGGCCGCTGCCGCGGCACCGCTCGCTTCGCTCGCTCGGCTCGCGCCAAGTTGGTCACAGTTCTAACCTAACCTAACCTATGGATATCTTTGCAGGTACACACCGCTGTAAATAAGATTAAAGAAGACGCTTTAATTAATAAAAAAAAAATCTAAACAAATAAGATATGTCTTTGAATAATAGTGTAAAAGATGGTTATGTTGAGAAAATATAGGAAAACAAATAAAAGTATAATAGATGTTTATTGCTACTGACATTATGAAGTTGAATGCTTCGGAATTATGGACATTAGAGACAGAGTAGTTAGGAATTGTGATTGTTAGGATGAAAAATGTTAGGAAGAACATTCTCGGATTTCCAATTATCGGAGTTGAAAATTTAGGTGAACATTGGCGCACCCATTCTGTAGGTATTGCTACCATGGCGATACTGTTACTCTTTATCCCGTTTCCAAGGAACGACAGACTACAAAAGTCGCCCTTAGGGTCAGCTCACACCGAGACACGACGCAACGTGACGCTGCGCGCACACTTTTAAAGAGCGATTCAAAATATAACTTTATTTTCTACACGAAAAGATACACATTTCGTTGTGAGAATTCAGAATACGTTGCGCCACGCAGCGCTGCGCCACGCGACGCCTCGCGGCGTATAGCGACGCAGCGCAGCGTCGGTCGCGCTGCGTCGAGCTGTGTCGAGCGGCCTCGTGAGGTAGATTTCAGTAGAAATCATAATACGTTGCGCCATGCAGCGCTGCGCCGCGCGGCGCCGCGCTGCGCCTCACGGCGTAGAGCGACACAGCTCGAAATCACTGGCCTCCTCAAGTATCGTCGCGTCGCGTCGCGTCTCGGTGTGAACTGACCCTTACCTTCACATTTTATAACTTGACGTAAACGCCATCTATTAACATTCTTTCGAACCTGTTTCAAAATAATCGCCTCTAGAGCAGTTCGCTTATGTTTTTGCATGAGCCATAACCCATTCATTATATCTTTAAATAATAGAAACCACAGATTATAGTTTTTAGAGTTTTATCGGTCTACGAGGTTTCTTGTAGTTACATTTCTTACATAGTGATTACATTGCTTTAAGACAGATGTCGCTACTGGTTGTAATGTAGATTCGCTGTATTGTGAAGTTCTACATAATGTCATAATTTCTACTACAGGAACAAACCATCTGTGGGCCGAGCTTAAACAAGTGGAGTAAACTTAATGTAAATCCAAAAGATTTCAAATTGAAAATACTGGTTTTGTGCATCACATTTTCTTAGTTTACAACTTTATCCCTATCATTAGGTGAATCCTAAGTAATTGTTGTAAAATTGAAATGGTATTTTCGTTTCAAAAGCGTTCGAATTTACCTACGTAAAGTTTACGTAGCACGTATATACTAGGGCTTCTGACAGCCTGGTTTAATTGAATAATGAAGGGACCACACCACACGTAGGTATTACTTTTACCTTCTGGTGCCAACTCCTAGCAAGACGAACTTGTAACATTTTGTTTGATTAATTTTGTCAGTTCCTCAGCCTTTAAAAGTAAAGTAGCACTTTAGGTACTCATAAGCTGCAACTTCGATAACTTAAATACCGGAAAGGTACCGGGTAATCTTTAATATCGTTCGTTATAAAATAACTCAAAAGAAGAATTATATAGGTACTACCGAGTTCACTGACGGTCGATTACTTACAACCTTTAATATAGGGCATAAGGGTGAAAGTGGCAGAGCGTTAGTGAATTCGGTAGTAACTACCATTGCTTTGCATTTTTAAAGTGAGGTAGTTTTTCTCTTTCGACACTTTTTTTATACGTTTTACATCAGGGATAGGGTCAAGATTATTAAAACAAAGGAAAACTTGATTCAACCATTTATATCGTAAAATAGTTTTGAAATAAAAATACACTCATTTTATATTTGCTTACTGAACTATTTATTGTTCTGTTTTGTTCTTTATTCTCAAAAATTCTGATTTTCAATAAAAAATGTTGATACGTTTCATATTAACTATTCATTAATATAATTTAAATAAGGTCAGTAAAAGCATAACGATACAAAATCATTAATTAATTTAAAAGCAGCGTCTTAGTTTTAAAATAAAATAATTCAAATACAAAGATCTACGAAATATACACTAATAGAATTTGAATTAGTTATATACATACATAGAAAATAGTTCAGATTACTTAAAATAAATGGTATCACATTCTTATATTCTAAACTCAATAAAATTACTAAGGAACTTATGCTTAGCCAGACCATGAAAGAATGAATCTCTCCACAGAAAATGAGAAAACAATAACTAAACATAGCCAGTTGGACCTTACGTTGTTATACATAATTGTTTAGAATAAATATTCTCAGGGTAGAAAGTAAGTACACAACCATTGAAATATAACAATTCAAGAATTGTACCCCATCATACTATACACATAGATAACGCAGGATTAACGTACTGAACAGAAACACAGGACACAATTTTTGTACAACAACATGAATCGGTCGCCACTCGTATCATCGTACATATGCGATATGAATTTCATGTATTACTAACAAGACTTTTACAACTATCATGAACATGGCAACACTTTTTACACGTATAAAAATATTTTTATTTCTTATTGCGCAATATATTTTTATAAATATATTATACCACTAACAAAGTTAAAATAAAGGCACTGTCGACTACAAACACACTTTGGCAGCAAAGGTTCTAGACTTACACAGAAACGAATTAATCAATTTCAATTCTTCACACTCGAGATTTGACCTACCTACACGCACAATATAATCACAGAATTTCGCCAATGGTGAAGTGTTTGCTGTTTGACACTGATATACACGAAGTATTGTCCTTCCAACTGAGGCCGGATTTCAAGTGGTCGGCTTGAGCGCGTCTGATGGAGTTATGATGATGTCTCCAGCGTTCGATCTACTTCTGGTGACTAGTACCGGTGTTTTGGGCTTAGGCGTCTCCGTCATCTTTATGCGTACTCGGCCCATGTCGGGCGAGTACACCGGAACGTATTCACGAGACGGTGACAAGAAATCAGAATCAGTATTTTGGTCCCCATTTATTAGTGGTTGAGATATATCTGAGTCACCAGTGCCGTTCAGTTTAGGAGTTTCATCATCGTTTATGGGTACAAAAATGTCTTCACTCGATAATGAATTGGTATCTTTTCTAGAATCAGGAGATGCAGGTTCGGAATCAAAAGACGTCTCATGTTGTTGAGGTCTATCATCTACTAAATTATTATCTTTTGAACTACTCTTATTTTGATTCGTGTCTCTCGGACTGTCAGTTCTTAGGCCATTGTTGTTGGTGTGACTGACACCATTGCCAAGTTCTCCATTTTCACTTTTCTTTTGTGGTGTCTCGTGTGTTGGGACTAGTTCGTATTTTCCATTTACTTTTTTGTCGACAGGAGCCTCTAAGCCGGCCGGTTTTCCCAATAACGATTTATTCATGTCAACCATTTCTTTCGATGCTTTTTCCACATCTCTCTTTTGTTGCCTAAGAAGCCTCCTGTCTCTTCGTTTTCTCATTTGTCCTTTGATTATCGCAAATCCAATTAGTCCCACTAGTAATATAACAATAATCGCAATGCAAACATACGTTCCCGTTTTGTGTGGTGCTGGATTTTCGCTGTCAGCAATTTGTCCGTGCACTTCAGATGCTTTCGTTACTCGAATTTGTTGAAACTCTGTAGTATCACGAGGTGTGGGCGATGTTGGTTTTTCCGTCGAAACTTCCGGGGGTTTCTCGTTAGTGCGCCAGTCATTTCCTCCCTGGAATATAGGTGACATAGGTTCGAGCGGGGGATATTCGGTACTCGTGCTTGCATTATCATCTAAATCAAGTCTAGTAATTGGCCCTGTGTTTAATGGTACGTAGGGTGTAGTGGTTGTAAAGTCAGGATCACCAGATCCTTCAAACGTTAAAATCGGATCTCCGGATCCTTCAATCGGATCTTCGGTGGTCTGTTCATTATCAGCAGTAAAACCTTCATCAGGATTTTCCTGCATTTTAGATTTCATAAATATGATCATTGTAGTGTGTTCGGCATCGTCCCCATCACCTGAACCTTCTATCTGGCTGTAAGGTGACGGCGATGAGTTGTGTCCCACTTTCAAGAACTGTAGATGATCATCGTCTTCCACGGCAGCACTTCCTTGTATTACATTGCCATCATCCAAATCACTTTTAGCTACAAGAGGCATAGATTTAAGTTCAGTGGTTTCTTTTCCAATTTGCACTGCATCAATAGCCTCATCACCCATCATCATATCCATAAAGTTATTTTCCGTTTTAGGAACTTTGCAAATATCTTTCGATTTTAATTCTAACCAGGATTTCCCTTTAAACTTTGTAGGTGAAGCACATTTGACATTATCTATATAAACGTTTGCAAAAAGCAAACGATCGCGTGCCAATAAGTTTTCACACGAACAGTCCAGAGGGTTTCGTTCCATTTCTAAATGCTCCAGACCGACCAAATGTCCTATATCTGAAGGTACGTCTCTCAATAAGTTGTTAGTTAAATCTAATGAACTAACGCTTGAAGGTAAATGAACGAAGGAAAGCTTTTGTATCCTGTTATTTGCTAGATTAAGATGCACTAATTTCTTTGCGTTATGGAAGAATTTGTTCAGCGTCTGGATGCCGTTCGTGGAGAGATCCAGCGTGACAACTTCTGTAAGCCGGTCGAGCTCGTGGTTGAGCTTCGTGATGTTGTTGTGCGACAGATCGAGAATGTTGATGTTGTGATGTTTCTGGCGAAGAGTGAACTTGTACAAATCGGGAAGACTACTGCAGGTGGCACGGTGAAGGCCATCTCGAGTGGTGTTGCATACACATCCATCGGGGCATACAGTTGCAAGGGTCGGTGCAACCAGCACTGACAGCGCCAGGAAATACGCGGAGACCCGAAGCCACGTCATCTTGACTTGAACACAGCACCTGGAATAAGGAGAATAAAACAAATTACTAAACTATCATCATCAATCAAGATAAAGAGTCATTGATCATGTAATGGGCGTAGTTGTTCTTACTAACAATTGTGACGCTTAAATGACGTGCAGTAATTAAAGTCCATATGTTTAAGGTTAATCTGTTGTCACATGGTTTTAAATTTCAGCCGCAATGCAAAGCAGCATCCATTTGTTTTAAAAATATTTATCAATGCAATACAAACAGAGATGAACAAAGTGATGTAGCAGAGGTGTAACTACGACACGGTAGGACGACCGGTCGGTCATCTTGTTATTATATAAATCACAACATCCCTCTCGCAAACTGTCATTTAAATATAGGACAGAATTTCATACGGCGCAACGGGCCCCTGCGGTCTATTACAGTCTCCACCTCTCCAATTATTGCAACTGCAGTTAGCCGGCAATTTGAATCTACGCGCTTCCTTTCATTGAGAACGGCATCTGGGCTACGTTTTAAGCGTCTTTCATGCTATAAGTCTTGTACGGATTTTAATACCGCCTGCACTGCCCGGTCACATTCTACTGCACATTTATTACTCTCCGCATTCTCTTCCCCAGCTTTATACATATTGCTATTCGTAACTAAACCAAGCATTATAATTAGTAAGTTAGTTTTTGTTTACAGTTTGTTTTCAAGATACAAACTGAAGTCCTCGAACTTTTTAATACAAATTTTAGCATGTACACACGGTGCCATATCAAGCCATACAGATCCAGTATAACATGGCCTAGATTTGTATAGATTCCCCTTACAATTAGAGATACGCATAAACTGTTTTTTATAGCTTATAGATCGCCGTGCGTACGATATACACGTCGTGTCTTTCATGTGCTGACTTAGTTGTACTATTTTGCTTTGATTATTATAATTTAAATTGTTTTAACTAACGTCAGCATGTCTGCTATCATTTAAGGAAATCAACCGATTGTAGCAATTTCAGTTTTTGTATTAACAAATTTTATAAAACCAGTTTTTGGTTCCAGTTCTTCAAAATTATCTACCATAGGTTTATAGTTCACCTTGTCATCCAATCAAATGATCTAATCACTTTCAAATGGTGAAGAAATGGTGCATATTGAGTGGGATAAAAATATCAAGTTAACAAATTCTACAATGAGAGCAACTTTGACATTGAATTGAAGTGTGGCAATTCAAAAACGTATAACATCGATGGATATCAATCACACCTTTCAAATACTCTCCGTATTTCCTAGCAAATCACCTAGGACCGTTAATGATTGCGTACCTAATTTTAAATTCGTTCTATTTTGGGCCTCGTAATAACATCCTCGGTGCACTTGGCCGCTCGGAGAAGTGGTTCAATGTTACCCAGCCAGGAAGTAGACAGTTACCCAGTTGTGCAAATGTGATGCCAAACGAGGCGGGGGCGTATTGTTTGGACCCACAGGGGCTAAAATTGCGCAATAGAATACGAATATTTTTAGCATTCGTGGGGACTAACTATGCTTCAAGGTAACATGCAGATTTGAATATTGTCTGAATGGGTGGTTTTAATTTTGAAACCGAATGACCAAATGACAGGTATTTCCTACGCATTGCAATAAAAGATAAGCTTCTACATTTTAGTGCATTATGGTCGTAGCATAGCAATAACTGAACTTCTTAAAATATAGAATAAGGGTGTCTGATGAGATGACGAGGAATAGAGAAGTATTGAAGAAGAAGACATGCTGCGTCGACCCCAAAATTAATTGGGATAAGAGTAAGATAATGATGATGATTATCTTCTAATGCCTTGTATGGAAGATAAACATTACAAAAAAAAAATACCATTGTAATATTGCTATAGCTAAGTGCCTATTTAAACTAACTGGGAAAACTCAGTACAACGTACTTAATGGTAATTAAGAAAATATTCCTAAAAGCCTATTGTCGCAACCATCATTAGAGAAGGTCATGAGTTAAAAGCCTCAAAAAACAAATGTTTCAATGAGGTTAATGACCTCCTGTAAATGAGCCTTGGAATTAACGCTTTAAATGAGTTTAGAGTGCTGGCAAAAATAATGTCAATATTTATTACTTTTTTGTTTTTTATTGCAGGAAATATCACATTAAAAATAGAGATTTTAACTACAAGGTTAAGTATATTTTTTTAACCGAACAACTATTACATATTTTGTAGTCAAAATCATTCATATGCAAAAAATATTTATTATATCTTTATTAGTAAAACATAGTTTGCTCATGGTACCTCACCTAGAACTTATATTACCTACAGATTTTGCAGAACTCGAAATAAATAAAAATAAATAATACTGATAGGAACTAGTAATTTTGGAACGTATTGTGACACCAAAAATAATATAAGATTAAATTCTTCCAAGCAGCAAGGCGACGTGAGAAACAGACAGTTTGCAAATTAAATTATGCAATAACCTTAAAAGGAAAATCAGGACCTCAACTCGTCAACCTATCAAGTAAAACAGAATACCTATGTAAGCAAATGACTCACTCATTGATAAAACAGGTCTGCGCGTGATATTAAAATTATGGCAATAACATGTAGGTAAACATAAAGGGTTAAATATAATGATGAAAGGTCTGACTCACAAATTGAAGGTCAGACTCACAACAGGCGATCGTGGGTCTGAAATGTCACACGTCTTTCACAGCAGCTGATGCAAGGTGCGATATTGAAGTCAGATTTAAAATGATAAATACAGCTTGAACTGGGAATGAAATTATACGCATTAATTTCCGGCGTTTACAATCTTATAATGCAACATGGCGATGCTTAAAGAGCAGATTGTTAGTTGCGTTTTTATAATTTATCCTGTTGAATTAATCGACAGGAGTTGGCGCAGCACTGAGATACTAGAGGCTACAGTAAATAAATATCACGATAAGCCAATACGATCAAGGAAAGTGTGAATCCTTATCGAAAATTATTCAGTTACCTTGCGTGATACAGACGCAGACAAACCGCCAGAAATTATGTAAACTGTAGTCTTTAGTCATTACCATCAGTATCATTAATTCAGTCCCCGGTAAGACTTTAAAAGTGCATTCAATGGACATGGTCTCATAACATTCGTTTTTAAAACATGTCCGACCATGAATATTTTATGCAACAAGCATGCAACTGTCAAAAATACATGAAACGGTAAAGTGTGAATCGCCCTTTAAGCTTCCGACCCCTCTTTAAAGACTGCCAATTTATAAACTGCTTGTAAATTATTTTTTATTGTTTTTGCCTTGGCAAGTGCATTCAGAGATTTATCACAGCCATTTTACTTAAAAGTGAGAAGTGCGTGTTTCAATAAACCTTGGTTTTATGTATGGCGAGTAAATATATTGTTTCGTTGAACATTTGCGCTTTAAATTTCAACAAAATTAAGCTTTATGTGCGTTTCATTCCGGGTATGTTTTCACTGTATATTCAGGTAGAATAAACATTCAAATATTTACAAGTAGAAACCCAAGTGTACACTGTGTGTGTGAGTGTCTTAAAAAATGTCAAGTCTAAAAAAATACTTTCTTCCGGAACGCATCAGCAAAGGCATGATTTTCATACCGCCTGTCAGTCCGTGTGATTGAACATAACGTAACAGGCACATCAACATGAAACCGAAACGCTAATAAACTCACCGATATCGGAATTGTAGCCTGTAATATTGAACCCAAATTCGGAACCGATTGACTGGCAGCAGTCAGTTTCACGAAAACACAATCAATCATTCTCATATAGGAAGACTTATGTCAACCACTACCATATAAAGCAATTGATTTATCATACGGCATTTCTTAATGGAATATTCAACATTGAAGACCTGAAAATAGTTATTGTTTACCTTCTGTTAAGTAAACAGAAGGCAGATTGGTCATGATTTATGAAACGACCTCCTTGCATGTGTTTGTGCACTCATACATATGCAGTGATTCAGCCTTGCGACTACAATGTAAGCAATATGCACTGTATTGTAGTTCTGCCCTACTTGGGACCGATCTGTTGCGTTACGTCTCTTGATCTTGTTTAAAATTATTATCAAATTGTGCCCACTGTCCGAAGACATACTGTTTTACTTTAAGAATAAAGACAAGTTTAAAACTTTAATTGTGAATAAAAGACATATTTTCTAAGCGACGAAGAAAATTCTTTGCTGACGAAGAAACACAATATTCTAGTTCTTAACAGTAACTGAACGGTATCTAAGTTAGCAAACGATAGCTTCATAAATAGCGTCTTTCTAAAACAAACAAACAATGTATTAGTATTAAGGAATTTTTAAATTTAATAAAACATTCATTCATTCATTCAAACACAAACTGCTACTAAAATAATTTTGAACAGTTTTCTAACTGCTGCTTAAGCTAGTAATTTAACTTGCAGTTTAGAGTAAATGAACGGGTAACTTTGTTATATGAAATTGTACGCGGATTGCGGCCGTAGGTACGATTTTAGTTTCTATAAATAAGTATATTGATCGATTGCAGTACCTATGAAGTTCTGACCTGGTCAGAACTCGCAAGTCTGTATAATTATATAGTTTAAGGTCGAGTAGTGCTTCGTGCTAATTTATAAAAAAAATAACTAGCTATTGAGATTCACGATTCGAAACTATATCGAAGACGCAAAATTTCTAAATATGTAATTATAAAGTAAAGTTTATGAATAAAAGAAATAGCTCCAAAATTATTAAATAGAGTAGTTTGACAGGACAATGTCTTGCAAACGCCATAAGAAACATTCATATTAGATATTCACCATATGATACCAGTAAATGATGACACAGAGATAAAGAAGATGGAAATGCCTTCCCCAAAAGAAAGTCAGTCTCGGATTCCGCTACAGATAAGCGTAGGGAGAGGCTAACCGCTGATAAGTGATTGTTTAACGTCAAAACACCAATAAATCATGCAGATTTCAACCATTTGTTATGTGTACTCACATCCTCATTCCTTTCCCACGTCATGTCACGTTTGTAGAGGTAAAGCTTCCAGTGAGAGAGAGTTATATTTCGAGAGATTTTTATACACAATCAAAATCAAAATATTTTATTTTACTTATGCCGACATGGGCACTTATAAAACGTCAACAAAAGGTGCACGGTTTGGGTTGGTCGTTTCCTATGGAGAAGAACCGGCAAGAAACTCCACTGTTACTCTTTTAAAATCATTTAGGGCCGATTTTTCAATCCTCAGATAAACAACTAGATAGCGTTTATTTGTCGAATAGCAATATTTTTGGTTTTTCAATGGTCAGATAGTAGTTAACTGTCTAATAAAGCCCCTAACGGAGGAATAAAGTTAACTGCTACTATAAGGGCCAGTTAGGGTTTTATCTCCCCAATAAGTGATGATTTGGGTTGTGTTGGACTGTTTCATTCGTTTTGGTAAAACGACATAGGTACGGTGGTTTGTTATGAAGGATGTGTTTGAACAATTGATGATTCAGAAATCGAGGAAGAACGTGAATTCCTTAATTATTTAATTACCTGAGAGGAAAAACCGACTTTTACGAGAGAAGCCTAAAAAAAAGAAAAGCCTGAAGGCAGAATTTTGGAGAAGATTTTGCTTGAAATACGATACCATAACCTACTTTCATTAATTGAGAATAAAATAATAATTCATTTACTTATTTAAGGAAAAACAAACAGCAACACAATAAAAACTAATCATGATATTATCCTAAATATTACAATCAAACACGAAACAGTTTTTTTTTTTTCAAACAAATGTTAAGCGAACAATTGTTTACAATAATTAAATCAGAATTTTTACACATCAATACTATAACTACTAATCACCCTACGATTCTATGCAACTGGCATATTTTAAATAACAATAATAAAAGTCTAACCATTGTTTTCTTTTTTTAAGCAAGTTCTCCAAAATTGTATTCATGTCGTCCCATGTGTTAAATGCACGTTTTGTTGCTATTCTGGTCTAACACGTTGTATACTGTATCTGTGCATCTCGCTTGCACATCAATAGTGTGAAGTTGGCTAGCATAGACCACTGATAGCTATTCTGTAGATAAAATACGATTGAAAAATTGAAAACATTTATTAGCTTGATAAACAGACAGATAATTTTAAACGCTTGATAGTTATTCGACTGTTTAACTGAGGATTGAACAATCGGCCCTTAGTTTTACAATATTTGAAGTTACAGCGTTAGTAGGTACTTAAGTACAGGAGGACAGCATAGGCCCGACAATAAGTTGTTGCTTACTACAGAAGGTAGTAAAAGAAAAGAAAAAAAAACTCCCTATGGATTGTAAAGTAAAATTGTCTATTCTATTTTATTTTTTCTCCATGGCAATAAGGGCCAATGGCGACAACGAATAAATAAAAGATAAGTACGCTTGGCAAAACATATCGTTTGAAATAATTCGGGGATGCTAACCTATCCCATCGTTATGAAGTCAGATAAAGATATATATACAGGTAGTCCCTATATCTGCACATACCATGTTCTTATATAGTACTTAAGGACATGTAAGGTGTAGGTATATTTTGTTATGACTTCAATAAAAGTTCTATTGAAAAACCCAATGACAGATGCAATGTCAGAACAAATAGAAATCAGGTTTCCTTATCACAAACACAAGAAAACAAAACACGACGATCGGTAATTCCAAGTTTAAAACAAAAGTCAAAGAAGCATATGTAATTCCCGGAGATGATAGATAGCCAATATGGAGTGCAAACTGGAATTAATTACACGCTCCGGTCACTCATTGGCGCCTGTATTTTAATTAGGTATCGTGGATAAGATAGCCGGCTTCCATACTAGTTGGTCAATGATTGTTGTTGGCCAGGACAGGAAACGGCTATTAATCTATCTTGGGGCATAATATCTTAGTTGCTTATTTATGTTGTAGAAAGACAGATACTTGGACATTTCTTGGAGTAAATGATCTGCAAGGCGGACAGAACACAATCTCACCAATTTTTACCTAATTTTATATTTTGGAACTGTATTTTAAATTTCCCGTTTTGTGATTGAAAATATCTCTACAAGAAAATTAATGAGTCCGTGAGCATTGCAGATATAAATATCGTCTGTATTTGCAGCTTAGCCTAGCTTACGATACATCAAGAGTTTGTGCCGCGAATAGTGTGCATTAGCCGGGGACTGAACCCGATACCGACTGCCCACTCGACAGCGAACATGGGAAAACTGGATCTGAACTATAAGTACTAACCTATCTACATATTTACACGCACAGAACTGTGCCTACACATGCACAGTCTTGTGCATGAAATGTCCAAGTAACATACGCTATGTTAAATGACATGTGGTAATAACGGATTATAATAACCACAGAGAAGTAAATATGGGGATCAGGGCTTTAAATAACGGTAAAATTTTCGTAACGTTACCTTCATTTGTCAGTGTTACCGTTAATATTAAAATAACGTTAATAGATTTAACGTTATTTTTTGCAAATTTTTATCGTTAATTTAGATAACCGTTAATTGCGCCAAACCTTGCGAACGCCGCATTTCGTGGATCGCTAGGTCATGTTTGAGGGAGTCAGTATATGGTTAGCCACTTAGCATCTCACATACCACATACAACCTTGAATGAGACCAGGTTTTAGCTAAATTAACGGTACAGTAACGTTATTATCGTATATTAGGTTAATTGTATTTAACGTTAAATTACTGGTAATGTTATCAATTAACGTTATATTTTTGTAAAGTTAATAAGGTATCACATTGGAATTAACGTTAAGTAACGGATATTATTTTGTTAGTTGGTAACGTTAACAAGCCCTGATGGAGATACACACTGGAATTGATATTTCTTTTTTTAAAAGGAAACAGGTACTATTCTGACGTCATGTTGGTATAGATGAGAAAATAATTTTGCAAAATTGCTACTTTCATCTTTACTGCAAGTTTTGTGTTAACAGATGGCGTGTCAGAAAATGCACATAAAGAACAATAATTTCAAGGTTTTAAGCCGTCAGCCCAGCTGTCAATCTTCCTGAAGATCAAATTTAATCACCACACCAAAAGCCTTTTTCATGAAGTCCGAAAGTTGTAAATAAAACCGTGTTACTAAATTAGGCAGGTTGAGTATTACATTATTGCTGTTTATGCCAGTCCGAATGTGAAATACTGGTTTAAATACAGGTCAGTATGAATGTATGAAATGCATATTGCATAAAACCACATCCTGCGACGTACAACAGCTGGGTATTAAGCAGTAAAATTTTAAGCTAAACATAGCTAGCATTTAGAAAAGGAGGAAGAGGATACGGGCTTCTTAAACAGTTGTATACTAACGTAGTGGTTATCTCACCTTCACCTATAAATATTTAGTTTTTATGCACTTGAACCTCAAGATATATTTACGTTAGTTACAACAACTCTATCCATTACACGGGCGCGTGGGCCGACAGCCAATAAATTGTGAGATAAATGTACCGACGCTACAGAGACTCGCGATTTCGCTACCATTACTATAAGCGTTCCAGGAAATAGATTGTATATCACCATGATTTGCGCGAATCTGCAGACGTCTTAACAGTTCATTTTGAACTCCTTGCTTGCTTCTACGTTCAGAAAAACAAACGAACCTTGGCAATAAACCTGAATATACCTACACATCCAAATAAGGAACCAGAATAAATCAAAAAGGTTCGTTAAAAGAAGTTATGGCTCAATTTACTGATCCCAACTTTTATAATCCCCCATCAAGAAGTCGGCAAATGGCAGTGAACAAAATGTTCCAGTGGCTACAACAAAAACAGGATAATTGCAAAACTCCACGAGCTCAATGCTAAAGAACCGTCGCTTCACTAACTAGGGCATCGTATGTTTTCGCAATACGCGACTGTATCACAATAGAAATCGCTGGTACACTTTTCAGGCGCGTATTGACTGTTCCATTGATCAGACAGTTTGTAAATAGTCCGCGTTCGAAACAATGCTGTTTGATGAGTTCTGTGAAACGCAAAGAAATGAAGTATTCAAGTTTTTGAAAACACGATCGATTTTAACTTTTACCGCGTAAACGTAGTTAACTTTCCGTAATTCTAAAGTGGTTATGATTAAGGAAACACCCGCCACTTGTGGCATAATAACGCATGATCAAAGAGAGGTAGCATATAACATAATACCGATATTAAAGCATAACAAATTCCACCGAGTCGTTGCCTAAAAATAACACTAGGAGTATCCTAAAGGAGAACTTCTGAAAATAGCATTTGATTGAGTTCCCAGTATCTTTGTCTCGATACACATAGATGCAATCTGCATTTAAACTATGCAAGACCTAAGTACAAAGGCGAGTGCAATAATCCCTACAGTTTCTTTGAAGCAATAAAACACCAAATCGGTCCTCCACTTTCCCGCATTAATGCCATCGGTTTTATGCGCTCGCGCATGCTATCGTTAAAGCCCGAGTGTTCCCGAAAGATCCCGATTGTTGCCGAGTTACCTCGCACCAGCCTATCGGAGCGAAGTGTCATTCATTACGAGAAATAGCCAAGCATTTGCAATTCATAACTGAGAATCAAGTTCATGGTTGCGATTCTCACGTTGCGTCGCTTAGTTCAAATCATAATTAATTCTTGTAATTTAAATTCGTAAATAAATATTCAAAATCATTGAAATATGATTGTGCCTGCGGTTTTTACGAGGCACATGAGTATTGCAACAATGCCTTATATAAAGGGTGTAAAACACCTCTTAACAAAGCCGAAAGGCACTGGTTCTCCCTGTCATTGCGATCAGTTTTTTGTTCTACACCATACCTGGGAACCTTATAGTTACGGAGATATTAGGGGTCAAAGTTCCAACTTTTTGACAAGTATTTTTTTAAATACAAGTTTTTAATGTACGATTTTTACTTTAGACACCTCCACGACCCCCGTACTATTCAATCCGTCCATCAGCACAATGTTTTGAGTGCGTTACATTGAGTTCTACCCGAAAACATGTTTTTACACCCCCCAAAAAAAAGTCGTTTCCCAGCAATAATTATTGCGTAAAGTAACTTAGTTTCATGTACAGAATGCTTGGTTGATGGCTTCGTGATGAGGTGATTTACACCGTGTAGGTATTAATAGATTCTATTCCAAAATCATTTAAAATCTAAAGAAAATTGAATCATGAAAAAAAACAGTAATGTCTATGAGTTCACATTTAGTCACTAGAGCAATCTTCAGTATGTCAATGCAGAGGAATGGCCCACGCAGTCTCAAAATAATCATTCAGCAAAAGATTTATTTAAAAAAAATGAAATTTAAATCACATGGCACAACACGTATTTGTAGTAGAAGACGTCATACACGTTCTAGATAACTACAAGCTCTAATTCAAAAAAGTATTTTTTAAAGAAAACTAAATGTTGCTCTCCTTTTTCTCGCGGATTGGTTCCGCTTGCCCGAGTGGTAGATTATTGCTCAGTCCCTCACACATAACGGAGGCCTAAGTCGTAGAAGTGGAATACCTAAAAATGGCCTGAATAGATTATCCTTTAGCTTTATATTTATTCATCATCATCAAATCTTGCTACTGGATACAGATACTGCTTTGTTAAAGCTAGTTCACTAGCGTCTTGGAAAACCAGGATGCAATATCAACAACAACTCAGTTTACTGCAAGTCCAGGTTTGTTTGCATCGATTCATCTGCTCTAAACTGACAATTCCGAGAAGGAACTTACTAAAGGAATAATATCTGATCAAGCGATTTATGATTTAACTTCTACAAAAGATTTCGCCATAGCTCCTATAGATATTTGAAACGAAAGTGCTTTGGAAGCCAAGAACCAGGTGTCACCCGAGAAAGGCAATCAATTCACTGATCATAAGTATAGTTCATTGCGCGTACCATCAACTTTCATAAAGGACCCTTTCAGTATAATCTGATGAATGTCAGGTACCTATAAGTAACAGGTAATATATTACATAATAATAATAATTTGCATGAAACTGTCGTGTTGGAAGTAAAACTTAACATGATGTAAGTTAATGTAATGTAAACTTGTTGGTCGTGGCCCAGTCATTACCGCTTGGGCGAGTCTCATTACACTGATTGTACTTAGTGATTACTTTACTAATTATTATAGGAACATGCTAATTGAAGTATGAGCACTAATTTTAGTAAGTACGTAAACAGTAAAATGTACTTTGTTTTTTCTTTCACGATGAATAAACACTACAGCTGTTTCTTTTATAAAAATGCTGTAATCAAAATATCATTTATAACAACACAAATGCAAAAATAATAGCGGTCGATTAATTCTTGACCAAATTATTTATAGTAAACATCTCTCACCTCTATAAAGGTGCTACTTACGTCCTTACAAACCACAGTTCTTCGACCAATCACAACGAAATACGTACTTTCTCAGAAATTCAAAGAGTATTTAAGAAACATACCGCTGATTCTAGAAGACAGGCCAGTTCCAATGATCCAGTTCCATGAAAAGAAGCACAAACTCACAATAATGCCGTAAACTGAGATGGAAAACAAGTGACTATCAGGAATCTTAAAGATAATGGCAGTCAACAAGCTGACGCAACCCGCTCACATCACCACATGTAACAATATGCACGTTTCTGCTAACAACACCACTTATATCCAACAATCAGTTCGTTTACACTGAGAAGATTTCACTGCATTTGAAGTGAAAAGTCACATTTTATTTGCGGTACAAGGTGAGGGAGACAATATTCTAACTGGACTGTCGCCAAGTGCGGTAAAGAGAATAACTAGAGAGCTAATTGTTTAAAACCACGTGCAACACCGTTGAATGATCAGAGTTGAATCTTAACCCAGTTCCCCAGTTATTGTTCAAATAATTAAACCAAGGATTAGCTTAATTATCGGCAATGGGATTTGAATTAGTGGATCCGTTTCATCGAGAATCCATTAGTTGTTAAACTGGGTCATTAACTTATTTTTGTCCATCAACGTGATCATTGTAGGCCTTGATTGCACTTAACTCATTATCGTTAACTTATTATTCAATGTTTTCCCCGTACTCTTTCGTTTACTATCCATTAATAACGAAGTTATTACTACGTTCAATGTTCTATTGTTACATTGCAGTTTGCGGAAACTGGGTCAAAGAGTCTATTTCTCGTATGGTTTTCCTATCTGCGTGTTATCAATAAATCAAATTAAGGTCGATCCAGTAATTTGTGAAGTCAAGGCTATTAATAGCGTTATCAATATAGAGCTGAATACATTGACCTCGATTGAATTATCTCGTTGCAACCTGTATTTAATAAGGATCCTTTGGGCTGCTGTGTCTAATTGAATGATAGGTTGTGTATGGTATATTTTTAAACTTAACACTTCACAGCTAGGGTATTGAAAATATAGAAGGAAAAATCTTTTCATTCTATGAAATTCTCGTACTACCTGCTTACATACACGTGCAAATGTGCATTTGTGACAAACTCGTATCCACAAGTTTACGCAGAATTATAATTAAATCGAATGTCTCCGGAAATCGCCGAGCGCACCCGAGTCTCATCAAGTCATCAATGACAAGAATAAACACGGACACCATAATTTCCAGCAGTCGTATCAACAGTAATGAAAATGGACTGCGAACCAAGGTGTGAATGGTCATTACAGCTAATTTATAGCTCAACACTTTCTTCTATTAATGGAATCGTTTGTATAATATTTAAAAAGCCGTTAGAGGAATTATCTTTTTCATTGGTAATGGAATAAGACATTTATGTGAGTCGAGGGATGCCAAAACAGCAATTTTATTAGCACTTAGGAAAATCTATGGCAGTTTTGTTTACAAAGAAAAGATATAATTTTGATGTTGTTTATTTATGGCTTTAGTATGCTGACAAACTAAGCAATAAGTATGGGATAATAGGTTATTGTTGAATAGGTCAACTAATAAACAACCTTTAATTAATCATAACATCATGCTTGTAATCGCCAAAGTGTTAGGCAAAGGTTCACATAATAGTACACCCCATTTCAGCCCGGTTACGTTTAAGTCCCATGTCAAAGAAAAGATATAATTTTGATGTTGTTTATTTATGGCTTTAGTATGCTGACAAACTAAGCAATAAGTATGGGATAATAGGTTATTGTTGAATAGGTCAACTAATAAACAACCTTTAATTAGTCATAACATCATGCTTGTAATCGCCAAAGTGTTAGGCAAAGGTTCACATAATAGTACACCCCATTTCAGCCCGGTTACGTTTAAGTCCCATGTCATAGAGGGCGAGCCTATTGCCATCAACTAGGCACAGATAATCTCCATGGCTGCTACTGAAGAAATCCTGATAGAAAAACCCTATAATACTTTGCCCGACTGGATGATCGAACCCAGGACCTCATGCTCAACAGTCGACCTTCAATTAAGTTCTATCATTTGGTAAACCAACTGCTATTCCAAATTTAAACACGAAAAAAAAAAAAAAGGCGCAACCTGGCCTTAACATTGCCCCACATACACGCATACGCGTCACAAAATACTCCTCTATGCTTGTGTACACCTGTCAATTTGCGAACACCCTCGACACCTCTGACGTCACTGGCTGATCGAGTGCCACTCAATCAAGAAGTACTGGCTTACTAGTACTAACTCGTACGTTCGAATGCACATTCACTTTCATCAATCTTCGTGTTTGCTCGCGAATTAAGAGAGTAATGCTCACACGCCCGATTTGATCTTCGTACGTTTTCTTGTTTTTTAGAAAATAAACAGACACGTCTTTAGCTATTGGTTAAAATAAAGATCTTAGTCAACTATTCTAACACGCCGCTGACGCGCGCGCTACGTGCACTCAATATGGTGTCACAACAGATTGACTGCTTCAATTGTACTCTGAGTGAATTCACACGGGCCGCATTTTGTACAATTTATCTCGTAGTTGTAAATAATACCTACCGCTATTCTAGATTTACGTTTAATTAGGTAAGCCTGTAATGATAATGTGTTTTTAAATAAATAAATAATATGTCTTTTCAATTATTTTACAGAAAAAGCATTGAAAGTAAAATCTTCCACAAGGTGTCACCTTGTTTCGCAGACAGAAATTTCACAGAATTTCGTTTCCCAGAAAATGTTTCACATAATATTTAGTCCCCGTATTTTTATTTCGAATATTTTTGTTTCGACTATTATTTACTTGAATGAAAAATATTTTACAGAAACACAATTCAAAGAATTTTACTATCACATTTTTTTATTTGACCAACTTATCAAACAGCAGAATTATTTTTCAACGAATATTGTTTGTTCGATGTATGTTTCCATGTTATTTTATTTCAACAAAATTATTAACCTTAAGTTAAAATATTGTCTTTAAAAGTCAATATGTTGTACTACAAAAGTTAGTGACAGAAACGAATGGCTGCAAAACAGACTCCACGTAGTCTTGTTTGCCTTACCCCTAGAGTGTAATTTAAGCCTGCGTAGGCGCGGAGGGATGAGGCGGCCCGCGAGTTGAAGAGCAGGTGGTTTCTAACGATCGCCGCCGCGGCTGAGGCTGGCCGGCTTGCCGGCCAGCATGCCGAAGCTGCGGTGGTGAACGTTAATACCATCTGCGACGATAAACTCGCGTGGGGCCGCCGGAGCCCCGCAGCGCCGGAGCCGTGACAGAATCCTTGCCCGTTGCATGCTACATGCTTGCATGCATACTGCAAGTTGCATGCTTGATGCATGCAACAGGCATGGACACCATTAGTGGGAATAACAAGTTTGTTTTCCTGCTTGACAATAATTTACCCGCATTTATTTTGTGAACCCGGTGTTGTAATTTTATGCTTTTTTCAAAGGTTTGAATTTTAGAAACTGTAAGTCGACTAAAATGTTATTCTTCGTAATAAGTTTTATGTGAAACAAACAATATGTGGATAAATAATATTTGATTTGTTATTCTATGATGTGAATATTCTAACATTAAACTTTATTTGAAACAAAAATCGATGATTTAAATTTCTTCAAATTAAGTATTCTGCGTATTGATTATTCTATGAAATGATAATATGAGAAACAATTTATGTGAAACAAAATTCGATTAAACAATTAGCGATGAAACAACGCACAACCCTTCCACAACGATAAGGTACATCCCTAGTTCTGACATTATAGTGTGACTTTTTGTCCAACTGACATCTACCAGTGTCATGTATATTTTTTGACCGACCGCAGCAAAGATTTTTTTTTTTAAACACAGGTAAGTAAGGTTAAATTACATCCGATAGTTATTGTTTTTGTAACTTCAGCGTCATACGTACGTAAATTTAGCGGGTTATTAATAAACCATTGACTGTCAATTTTACAACACAAATTCGTTGTTACCACGGAGTGGATTAGAATTGAATTATTATTATTCTTATAATCTAAACATCAGACGACACATTATACGTCTAGGTCAATACTCTGCTAGCGTTGACGTATTTAGTTCCAAACCAATGACTAGACATGCATTTTTAAAGCAGTACGCTCTCGAAGACCTGGACATTTCATGCAAAAAAAAACATTATTATGCGTTTTATTTGTTCCAACAGAATCGTACTACCGGAATAAAAAGAATCATATGTGTTAATCCAAGTTAAAAACTATCTGTATGCCAAATTTCATCCAAATCTGTATAGTAGTATTTGTGAAAGAGTAACAAACATCCATCCATCCTCACAAACTTTCGCATTTATAATAGTAGTATTATACCTATATTATTCATAGAAATAAACGGTATTGGGGCACGTCGGCGCCCGTCAGGATGTGCGTAAACAAGGCTGTTAGCAAACCAAAACCCATATCAGAATTGCTAAACTTTTTTCACTGTTATATGATATGGAGTAAACACAGACAGTGATTTGATAGAGGTCAAGATTAACGTGAAGGTAATGGATTAGTTTGAAATATAATGTGGAATCATATGACATCAGAAAAAGTCAGTCCGTTACGATGGTACACACAGCGACACGTCAAGCTATACATTCCAGTATAATGGTCTCGCGTTGTATAGATTTCCCGTACAATGAAAGATCCACATAAACTGGTTTTGATTTGACGCCGTGCGTACCATTCAATTACAGTACTCAATGAGATTTAAGACATTACAGAGAGTTTATTAGAAGAAACTAAAGAAAAATATTGATCCCATTTGTTAGTAACGCGTTCAAGCAAAATTACATAATTGCCAAGTTTGATACGTTATACTTGTGCCGACAGCAAGCAGATTACGACGCTGTACGGCTTATTATCGCATAAGTATATGTTTATAATATATGTCTATTGTTCTTAGGCGTCGTTTGTGGTCTTGCTTAATATTACTATAATACTTTTTATCAAGCGTATGATATAGCCAACCTTCCTTTATAACGACATTCGCAGTTCAAGGCAATAAGGTTTTTGTCTCGGACCTTATTGAACTTTAATACCTTTATAAATTTGTGTAAACAACGTAGATAATTAATAACAAAAAAAAAAACAACCCATAAGTGACTTATGACACGACAGAAACGTATTGATAAATAACATCGATAGTCGATTCATTTCAAACCTAAGTCGTCACGTCCCTATAAAACAGTTGTTCACGGTTTAAAATCGGAAACCTTGATTTTTTGCTGTCAAATTACAGGTTATTTAGAATTACATAGTAACGTACATCTCAAAGACATAAAATAGGTAAAAAACAGCGACATCATACGATTACGAGCACGAAAACAATTATTAAAAGATAATAGGGTTGTATAATTGAAAAACTGAACTTTAAGATCGGACGTGAAATAAATACGAGATAAGCAGGTGTTTTCGACAAGATTTCGATTTAAAGCTGTGTTAATAAAAATGGCGGCATGAAATGTCAGCTGCTTGTCATTCCGCCCTTTAAGATAAACCAGAAATATGCGTAAGATAATGCTTGATAACTGGTTTGTGAGCTGGCTGGTGTTAGCTGTGAAATAATCAGTAGTGACACAATCTACTGTAAGTTAGTAATACAATTTTGTTTTTTTTTTTTTTTTGACTTCTTGCGGCCTTGGTCAGTCAGTCCGTTCTTATCATCTAAAAAATTAAATTAAAATACAATGATAATTTAAACCAATTTATTTGCAGGTAAATGCAAGTGGAGCTCGTAGCTAAATAATATCTTATCGATTTTTAGGTTAAGCTGCGCAAGTTTAGGTTGGTCCAAAGAAGGTCTGGCTTGTCATCTCTTAGCTGCCTCGGTTTATTTTAATTACTTTATTTTTGAATTACTGATTTAATATTTTACTCTCGACGCTCTTAACTTGCCCGTATTTTTACATCGTTCTCACATATTTGTAATTCTTAACATTAATGATGTAAACAAGATTTTGTAACATAATTAATTTGATTTAAAAGAGTGTCCATGGAGTTTCTTGCCCATTCTTCTCCATAAAGATCTACGGTTTGGAATGGGCAACTACGGTACTTTCACAAGTTATTATGCCTTGTGACTGGGACTGTAGCTTCGAGTTTTTTTTTGTATTTTGACTTTCAAAAGTGTCTTTAATGGTCTTATTGAAATAAATGCTTTGAGTTTGAAGGAAGGCGGCCCCAAAATTGTTGGGAAAAGGATAGACAGATGAAGATTTTTGTAATGAACTGCAAAATATCAAGTCCACAAATACAGAAACAGCTCGAATTTTTATTAAAAAAAAAAAAGTTAAAAGAAAAAATAGTTCACCGTAATACTAGGTCACTATCACTAGGCTACATTTGATAACAACTACGTGAATAAATTACGGTGACCCAACAATGCGTTACACATGTAGGAAAACTGGCACCGAGCCAAGACATAGTTATAAGAGACTAGGAGACGCCCCGTAGACTAGGAATTAGTAGGAATGCTAGGAATACCGACTGGTATTTAAGACGAAACAATTAACTAACTACTGTTAGTTTTTTGAGGAAGTCGGATTTAGATAATGTGTAGCAGAAGGTTATTTTTTCGTTTGGGTAAAAAGAGCTGTGTTGCCTTAGTATTAGTTTCATTGCAATTTATTTTTTTCTTTTTTATTTGTTGCATACAGCGTACTACATTAAGGGATACTGAAACATTTTTTCGTGATTACAGGAGGAAAACTGTCTTTGAAGACGTCAGAGACAGTTTTCCGCCCCGTGGAAAATTTAGGGTTGATTTACTTAGTTGAAAGCGCCAGGGTGGGCCGCGAAACTGAAATCTTATTTTTTATTTTTAAATTTGCAGGTCGCAGTGTCGGGTTGTATGTTGTAACCCCGTTTGATGACTATTTCATGAAAAAGCCATTCACTGGGATTATTTGAACTAAGAAGGTATTGTATTGATGATTCAAATGATAAAAACTCTGTGAAGCCATATTTGTTACAGTCACAAATCATATTTTGTTTATAAACGATACTGCCTGCAAGCCATCACTGTCCTGCAAATTGCAAAGATCAAATAAAATTTGAATTTCCCTGGCTACCCTGACGCTTCCCCCTTCTTAAGGACTTCGATCACATAATGTCACCACTAGAGCTATTAAATTTTCGTCTACGGCGTAGCAATTTGCTCGACAATTATTTTCAAGACTAGATAAAAACTAATAAATATGAACTCTTATCATTTGCACGTGTGCTTGCATAGTTTTCTCACTAATACGTGTATACTTTTCTAAACAAACATTTACCTTTGTTACATAGTCTTACACTTTTATCAGTATCAGACTAAATTACACCAAAAATTACGTTCTAACTTGCAATTAAACTTGCGTAGGTAATCAAAATAAAACCTGAAGAAAAAACTCGATTCATAGATTTTTTGTTGAAATGCGTCAAACTTCCAGTCAGTTAAAAATAAAATAATAATATTACAACCGAAGATATACGCGGCATTTATAATTCTACGAACTTTGGCCAAAAAAAAAACATGGCTTCAAGTTTGGATTTCGTTTTTTTTCTTTTTTATCGGACTTTCTGGCTAAATAATAACAGCCACTAGGGTTGATCTTTATTCAGGTTAAGCCGTGCATGTCTGGGTTGGCCCGTGGATGAGTGACCGACCATTACATACCGAGTTTCCTTCGTGCCTCGGAAAACACGTAAAGCTGTTGGTCCCGGCTTTCAATTTTAGATCTTTGACAGTCATTACAGGTAGTCAGCGACCAAAGTCGGCCAACCTGTCCCACCAAGGGACCGTCCATTAATCACTTGAGGCTTGAAAGGGGGGGAGAGGGTTTAGCGAAAATCACGAAATATCACAAGAGGGAGGGGGGTGTAGTAAGATATCACGCTTATTTATTTTTTCGTCAAACGCGCGCTTCTAAACCGAAAAGTGGCTTGTAGTGTGACCTTGACTCGCCGTTGCCAGGCAACGAACAAAGTACATGTATTTAAAGATAATATTCTAAAAAAAAAAAAAATGTGTAGGTACTAAAAATACACGTGATTTTGGGTGGGAGCGGGGGGTTAGTCTTAAACCTCACCACGTATCACCTAGGGGGAGGAGGGGGTTAAAAAATGCAAATAAAAAAACATCATTTGATTAATGGATGGCCCCCAAGGGGTATCGTATTACCCAGTAATAACTGGGTTGTGGAGGTCAGCTAGGCAGTCGCTCCATGTATAATACTGGTATTCTGCTGCATTTGGTCAGACTGGAAGCTGATCCTAACATAGTTGGAAAAAGGGTAGGTACATGATGATTTACATTAAAGTAAGTAAGTACCTAATCAATGAAAAACTTGTAATAAATAAACCTGTGCAACAGATTATTTAATAATGGGTTAGGTAAATCGAATTACAGCTCATTCATTGTCGAAGGCTAGGAACCAGCTGGGTGCAATTCATAACAATGGCGGTCCGTCAAAAACGGTGCAGTGATCTCGATACACGTGTGTTTAGGTTTCTTGAATGAGTTAGGGTTTTCCACCGTGACGTGGTGGACAAACCAAATATTATCAAAGATTTTTACGGCAATAAAGCTTGTTTTTACAAATACACGACATCATCTAGATAAATGCTTGCTATTGGATTTCCAACGTTCTACTCGGCACCGAAAATTGAAATTATGACAACACGTTTTTATTTTTCAACTAGTTTTACTGAAAACGAATTTAGCTTTTCAACTAGTTTTACTGAAAACGAAGCTAATTATAGTTCAAATACTGTTACGTCTAGTGTATTGTAAGCTCCCAATAATTTAATTAATTGTGAGCTCCCGACAATTAAATTAGTATTGTAAGCTCCCAGTAATGTAATTGATATTGTGAGCTCCCAATAAATTAATTATTGTATGCTCCCCATAATTTAATTAATATTGTGAGCTCCAAACAATTTAATTAATATTGTGAGCTCCCGACAATTTAATTAATATTGTGAGCTCCCGACAATTTAATTAATATTGTGAGCTCCCAGTAATTTAATTAATATTGTGAGCTCTCAATAATTTAATAAATATTGTGAGCTCCCAATAATTGCAAAATCGCAGATATCCCGTTAGTGACAATGTAAGTTTCTAATTATATTTTTCCAGATGCATACCAAATTATAAAGAAGGTTTGACAATAATCAGAAACAAACCATGACCTTTTTCTCAGTACTTTGGTATCTATTTATTTATCTTAGGAGATTGAGTAAACCTGTTTATTTTCCTATTGAGCAATCGTTTCACTGAATATGTTTGTTTTAGCGTTCTTTCCATACTGAGAATATTAAAGACATTGTTCTGAGAAGATCATACACTATAAAGGAAACTTGTGAGCAATATATTTGTAACAGCCGTTGATAGACATTAAACAAAGATTCACTGTGTATACGTAGATATACTCGTAGTAGGTAAGGTAAGCAAATAGAAATAATATCAAAACAAAATTAATTACTAGCCCTGAGTCCGGATTTTTGCCCTGTTGATGAAAAAATGTTTGTCCCTTATTATCTGGGTTACACACAACAACATAACCGTAATGTGCGAAATGTAGGTGTACTAAATACCTATAGGCACTCTGACTAACTCTGGTGTGGTGCCTATACAGGTTGGAAGGAACAGCGACACCGACGCACAAACGCTTACCAAGTTTTCAGAACATTTTTCTGAACCCCCCACATTGAAATTGTACACAAGGTTCCTATTGCACTGTTGCAGGAAACAGCAGATTTTTTTAAGTTCTGCCTGATGTTCTGAATACGTGATAAGCTTTTGCGCGCCGTTGTCGCTTCTACTCTGTATGTAAAAGATGGTGAAACATCTGTATTAATTTTTTTTATGTGATTACCTTTATCGCATTTCAGAAACATGCTCAATTTGATATTTTATTAAGTTAATGACTGTGCTTAACATGGTGCACTAATGGTACAGCTGCTTGGCCATCCAAGCAGCCATGTCCCAAATGCATGCACCTGGGGATGACTCGATACGGCAGGTGGGTAGCGGACTGTTTTAGCGCCACCTGAGGCGAATATTTTATGCATTGCAGAAGAGGATAAAACGATAAGACAGTGAGTGGTTAATTACTAAGATAGGGCTGCCTGTTCATCATCAGTATCATCACCATTATCAGTAGAGTTTAACTACGCACAGCTATTGATCTACTCCACGTTGTGCTATGCTTCTGGTTTGCACAAATCATGGCTGGTTTTTTGAATTGACTAGCAGAAATCAGTAGTTAGAAATTTTATCATGAATTCCGTAATCCAATACTTCTGGTTGTTGTAATTTTCAATACTTCATGGTCAATTAATTTACAATATTTAAACACTAACATAACACATAACCTGAACAAGAAATCTATAAAAAATAACCAGTTTTTGCAAACCGCGGAAGTCCGAAACACTAACCACAACATATGATGTAAATAAGTTATAATAATGTTAGAAGCAAAACATTATATGCGGGCCATGCGTGTTTTACTACAATTAAATTACTATTTTACGTGTCAGTGGTTTTGTGTCAAGAGGAAACATCATAAATAGTGACAGAACACGCTCAATGACTTGCATTTGTTTTTTTTTTTAATTGTACTCTTGCACTCTGGCAGCAAGAGCATAGAGAACCACACAACTTTGGGACACGATTAGCTAGATACGCCACAGAATAAAAAGAAAAATACGTTATGATTTTGTTTTAGAAGCTAAGTAGAAACAAAGAACACACAATTAATGGTTGTTGTTATGATTTTATATGTTAATTGATTACGTGCAGGGTCGTTTCAGATAGTCAGTGGCCTGAAAGTCTAACAACTAGTCTTAGAGGGTACAATATTACCCAGTACTAACTGGGTTGTGGAGGTTAGATAGGCAGTCACTCCATCTAAACGTATCCTACTAATATTATAAACGCGAAAGTTTGTAAGTATGGATGGATGGATGGATGTTTGTTACTCTTTCACGCGAAAACTACTGAACGGATTTGGATGATATTTAATTTGGCACAGGGGTAGTTTATAACCTGGATTAACACATAGGATAATTTTAGTACAATCCCGTGGGACAGTGATCACGCGTGCGAAGCAGCGGGCATAGGCTAGTAGTAGTAGTAGTATTATAAAGGGGAATGATTTGATTGTTTGTTGGTTTGTTTGTTACGATTTAACACAAAAACTACTCGACCTATTATAAAAATTCTTTCACCATTAGAAAGCTACATCTTTACTGAGTAACATAGGGTATATTATATCACAATTTTTGCGGACGAAGTCGTAGGCGAAGCGCTAGTGTAAAATACTAGCATTCAGCTGCATAGGTTAGGCTGAAAGCCGACGCCATCGTAGTTGGGTACGGGCTCGGCAGTTGATGATGATCCTTATGTTCAGGAACACAATATCTTGACTGATGAACAGAACCATCAAGAGGTGGCAAATTCTCGACGTTCTCAATACTTCTTAACGGGATTCAACGTATTTGATTACGATAAACTGGGGTGTTACTATGACGCTTAAAACATTATTATTCCATTCCTATTCCAAAGTGGGAAAGAGATGGAGTTAGACGAACTGTATAGCTTCGTTTCTTTTTCACTCTGGAATAAGAATCGAACAATAATGTTTTAAGACGTCATGGTACGCCACCTGGTGAGGTGACCTGTTCTGTAACCTGAGTGGAAAATCTTTGTTGTTTGTTATTATGAGGAGCAGAAGATACATAAGAATAACATATCAAGAATTTAAATATTATGCAAGTCAGTGTTTATATTACTTTTATTTGATTGCAGTATTTCCCGTTCCCAGACAACGTGAAAATATTTATCTACCAATAAAATGTTTTTTAAACAATTGAAAAGACACTCAGATGCCTATGTAACTAAATTCAACGTGAGGTATTATTTAATTACATAAAGTTTTATCTAATCACTGAAGGTCGAAATTCTTTTATCTTAATTATTCAAGGTTATCTGATGCTGCCTACATTGCTACCAAAATGACAATGCTTGACATATCACATGTTTAAAAAAATGATAATTATTTACTTTTTATTACAAATATGGCATCAAGTGCTGCAAACATTATTCTACGTCACGTTCCAATCATGATTAAATAAAAGTTTTTTTTTGGTTTTTTAAATTTCATATTTTCTATTTTTAAATCGTTCTTTAGAAGCCTAACACTTGAGCAATAAAAACTAAAGGGCGTTTTCACTGTTGCGAAGTAGAGCCAATTTGTTAGCAAGTACGCACGACTACCAATCAAGGAATAATTAACCAGTTTATGCAGATCTCTCATTGTACAGAAAATCTATACAAAGCGAGGCCATATTATACTGGGCTGTATAGCTTGATATGGCACCGTGTGTACGTGCGGTTTACCATAGCTAAAAGAACCTTTGGAACCTATCGCAACAAAGCCGCGATTATTATAAGATCATAATATCAGCATAAGTATTAGCGGGTACATTCCACTTGGGTACAATGATAACAATATAATATTTATACATATATATGTTATATATTTGTACTTGTCTAACTACTTTTACTACAAGTCGAGTGCAATTATATCAAAAATGCTTATAAGGTGGAACGAAATTTATAGTGGACGGATTTTCATGGGACATTTTTATTGAGTTCTTAGAGTTGAAGAGAGAAAAAGTGAAAAAAAATCGACGCTGGCCGAATTTTTTAAACTTTTTTTTTGTATATGCATTTTGGATCTTTTTTTCTTTCGTGAACAACTTGAAATTCGACGAATTGATATTGTGGCGTAATAGTGTGACCTTTGTGTATCCATTAAACGCCAATTAGGCCATTGTTGTTGATGAAAAACGCATTACCTATTTTCTTCAATTATTTCTAAATTAACGAATATGATTTCTATTACTTACTTTTTCATAGATAATTGGCCAAAAAAATGTTCAAGAAATTCATGTGTAACTAAAACTTAATTTTCAAACATCAGAAAATCGTCTACTTATGTTAATAAAGGCATTTTTTTTTCGCAACGTTCATATGAAACGCTATGTGCAAGGTATGGTCCAAATCGTCATCAGTCAAACGTCAAAGGTATAATAACTAGAAAAATATTTTAGGGTCTAAACTTCATTCCAAATATTGTCTAATTGCACTCGACATGTCTGTAATTGTTATTGTGTAATTATGCTAAGTATGTTACTTAGAACACTATAATTGTAAATTATAATAAATTAGAAATAGTTATTTATCATTAACTAAGTACATAAAATCTTATTTTAATAAAATTTGTCTATTGCGGTACCCCAACAGGGTCCTTAGTATTTTTCTTGGCTTTAAGCTTTTTGTAAAAGCTTTTCAGCGTTGTGGAACGCAAATCATATTATGAATTTTAATATAATCACAATTAATACTGATTACAATTCAATTCAATTCAATTCATTTATTTCAGTTTTTTTTTTATCCATAACATTTGGTTAGTACACTTAAGTCTTAGTTTTAGTACACTTAAAAATAATGTTAGTAATAGTTAATCAAATCAGAGACAGAAACACGCCACATTACCGATGCCTGATTTAACAAAATATCAATTACAGCCACATAATATCTTAAAACCGTGTTCAAAAATGATCAATTGCAGTCTGTAGCAATTAATTTACATATTATTATTCATTTTTTAATTTTTTCTGCATGATTTTTTTGTTCAAATATTAGTATACGTTGTCAAAGCAGGTTAATGTCACTTGAAGAATTTAAGCGCGGATGTGAAAAACAAGTTTTTATACAAAGATATACAAGGTGTTATTTTGCATCCTCGTCAAAATTCAGGAGGTTGTCACAAAAGACATAAATATAATCAATTAAATTTGCGGTACCTATTTAATTATTAAAAAAAAGCTGATTTTTTTGGTTGTTTAAGTTTATCAGTATTTCAGAATAACCACCTTATCGTGGTTGAATTACAAAGTATCGAATAAACGTTTGAGATTGTTTGTACCTATGTGTGAAAGCGCGGTTTTAGAGCGAGGATCAGACGGGCTGCGTTTAAAACGCGGGTTGTTCACGCGTTGTTAACGATTTCCGTAAATAAGAAAAAAAAAATCCCTACCTATTTTATTTTCGATTCGGGTCAAAAATCATTAGCGTAGTTACCTCCTTGAATTTGACGAGGATGCAAAACAACACCTTGTATAGTCACGGGTAGTTAAATGTGCAAGATATGTTTCTTATTTAAGTAGATAGATACCTAATGTGCGAGTACATCTGTGACGTCAATCTGGCAAAATCTTATGTCATTGTTCTTTCAATCTTTATTTTATTCGTGTACAGGACAGTTCGTTATCAGTTGTGGTAGTTGCAAATGAATAAATACGTTACTTAAACTGTTAACCACTTCTACAAACAATTGTTTTTTGATGAACACTTCTTTACTGCAGACTCGTATTGTAACAATTACCAATAATTACACTTATTTCTGCGAAATCAATTCATTTTATTCATAACAAATCCAATCAACAGTCTACAGTAATAAATTTCAAAGAAACTTCGCAATTTAACATTACCTTGTGTCACCGATATCAGAGCAATTGAACCCAACTAACCCCGTTCAACTGATAAGTGATGAATAAACGGGTTTGTTATGAAAAATCACAACTATTTTAATTATTGCATTAAACCAGAGATAAGTGTTTCAAGTGACCGTACTGATATGTTGACAGATTTTGCAAAATTAACCTATTCCTGCGTAGATACTTAAAAACTACAAATGCCTTAAAAAAAAGAATTTAGAGTATATTGAACTTTGATCTTAATGTTTCCATTTTAAGATAAATAAGGTGTCAATTTTTTTAACTCCGAGTAAAATTAAACAATCCGTGTATTTACAGTCACGATATCATACGATAGTCGTGTAAATTTAACATTCGTGTGATTTTGTGTTTAATAATCAAAACATATTTTTGCTTTATTGTTTAATAACCCACGATAGTGTAAATTGACTGTTTAAGTTTTAATAACAACTTTTAAAACGAATCTATATTTCAAGCGAAATCGATATTTTATAAGAAACAAAGAAAAGCAACATAAACTAAACAGAAAAATATAGATACAGATAAGACATAAGTACACAAATTAAAGTAAATCATGAAATTTATAAACATAAGGAAAAAGCCATAACAGCAGCAGAAAATGCAGGAACAGCAACTGAATTACATAAAAACAGTGATTGATCGATAACTATAATGCTCATACGACCTGACACATTCTACCTGACTACCTCATATGGCTACAATGTGTTCTTAGCGGGCAAAAGTGTAAGTGAATATGGAAAGCACCTTCACCAAGCATTGTGTGTTAATGGATTAGCAAATGAAACTGATGTGTCGATGAATGCACTGAAAGTTGAGGTTACTTGTACTATTTGTAGATCTAAAGCTAACTTTGAGTCTTCAAAGCAGGAAATAAGAATCAAAATAATAAAATAGGTATACCCAACAAGAAGAGAAACAAGGCTATTTCTTGTTTCCCATTCTATGCGAAGGGTAAAAATCTACGAGGCTGTTTCAATTGTGTAAGAAATTGTGGATGAATTGTTTGAAAGAAAACAACGACTCCGACTAAATTGGTATTAGAGTCATCATCTGCCTAACCTTTTCCCAAACTCTCTTGTGGTCGGCTTCCAGTCTAACCGGATGCAGCTGAGTACCAGTATTTTACATGAAGCGACTGCCTATCTGACCTCCACAACCCAGTAACTGGGTAATACGATACCCCTTGGTAAGACTGGATGTCAGACTTTTTTTGGCTTCTGACTACTCGTAACGACTGTCAAAGTTCTACAAATGACAACGGGACCCGGGACCAACGGCTTAACGTGCTTTCCGAGGCACGGAGGAAACTCGGTATGTAATGATGGTCACCCATCCACGGACCAACCTCGGCAAGCACGGCTTAACCTTAAAGATCGGCCCGAGCGGCTGTTATTATTTAGCCACGAGCTCCTCTGGTATTAGAGTAGGCAAATAATAATACTTCAAGTATGCAAGCAAGGGTCACAAAGCAAGCTTATCGACTTACAAAAGTAAGCCCTTAGATATGACCGGTTATAATTAATATGCAGATGGTAATCTGAATCTTTAATTAATATTAATACACAACACCGGTAGTCAGGCAGCACTTCCAGGAAAACATCCTTATCAAACCTGACTCGTATTTTCTCTACGATATTGAACGGATATTCTATGATAAAGAAGGCTAAAATTGCGCGAATGTGCGAGTAGGTAAGTAAATGCGTGAATAAAAATAAAAAACTGCAAATAAGCAAAAAACTCTAGAATGTTTTGCACAATTTAAGCAAAAGTTTGACACAATTCGAAGAGACCGATTGACGACAATCGATGACAAAAGCAAGCGGCGCAAAAAATACTAAAGCGGGGCACATTAAGTAGAACACAATTTTTTGCAAGCTCTAAACATATTATAACGAAATTTGATAGTACCGTACCGTTCCACTAAGTTTAAAACCACGACGGTTATTTTTTTGCGCAAACATTCCTGGAAGGGAGTTTGGAATTTTGGCCTCCGAAAGTACTGTTATCTACGTTAGATAAGATTCGTTAATCTGTATGACGCTATCGAGTATTTAGAATATCTTTTTAAGTACCAGAGTGTACAAAAACTAGAAGTGAATCGTTTATCTAACTTACGTCACTCTTTTTATGGTGATTATCATAAAATTAATTTGACCTGACTGACTGTTGTTTGCTAGAATTACCGCCATTGACACTGAGATGTAGGCAATGTGCAATACTCAGAGAAACCCGTACTTCATGTTGCAAGCAAGTTTTATGAATAACTTGTTAAGTCATCACGATTATGAATTATCTTAGATGAACCCTGTGACTCTCTTAATATTTCTCGTAACAACAATGTATATTAAAGTTTGTGTGATATTGTGCAAACATTTACAAAAAAACAAGACAGGAATATATTTTTCTTATAAATCATAAGCCGCGTTGAAAATTAAACATTTGTTTTGAGAACTTTTTCGCAGGTTCGTGCATGGTTCTTCCAGATGAACTCAGCAACAACTCCGTTGTAAACTTAACACGATAATATCTTGAAATAGGGATGTGTATGCGAGGTTATCGTGCTAACAGTAGTACTGTTTATTATCCTATCGATAGTGAATCTTGCATGATGTCATATTGGGACTCAAGTTACAGGCTTTTGCAACGTTTCGTAAGGAAACACCGGTGTGCAAATGTTTGAATATGCGATGTGCGTCCATAAATATAGTGTGAAAGGCAATCGGAATTAAAAAGTGGTAATAAAGATACGAGTGATTTCATTTTAGTTCAATAATAAGTGCTATAATGAAGCAGGATCTTAAATAAACGTTAAAGTTATGTTAGAAGATGAACTGGTTTCGGTTTAGTCTTTAAAGCCAAATATAAAGATAAAGAAGAAAATTAATACCTCAAATGTAGCGTATTTACGGCCAGAAAGGGTGAAACTGGAGTAACAATAAAAGCTACGACCCAACCGCATTCAATTCACTTTAATAGTCATCAATTGAAGACTGATTACGAATCGTATCTACATTTTAATTAAACCCAATTGTCCCATGTTCATAATTAAATCCTGATGTGACAACAACAATGGAAAACAATACATATAAATACATTAAAGACGCGTGTAAATCACTAGTGTATTTAAAGTAAGAAATAAGCTTAACTTGAAGAAAAACACGAAATTAAGATTCTCTTTCATAACTGGGAACCAAATAATGAAATGAATATGACATATTAGAATAGGGAAAAAGATAAACAATAAAACGTGACAATATGCAAATAGATAAATTATGTCTGTTTATTAAACTAAGAGTTATAATTACAAATTGCAAATGAACTTTAGACTCAGTTGACCCCGGATTGTGAACTATAAACTATTGAAGTTGTATCAAAAAAGCCGTCAATGACAAGTCATAGTTATTTTTAAACAATAATGCCTACTGGTATGGAAATATTTAAATAGATATTCATACAAGGAATAAGTTTGTCCGTAGGTGTTATTCATTCCTTTAAATTAAGCTTATCGATATTGGAATAACGCTAATATACAACGATATTTATAAAATTTTATACATGCTGTAAAAATGAAAGGAGAGAGTAAATTTAAACAAGCAAGCAATTTAAATTTTAAGGAGATAGCCATCAAAGTGGACCAGTTCATTATTTAACATCTGTTAACATTTTAAAAACTGCAGGTATAAATTAAACGCTAAGAGTAAATGCAACACCGTTTCACGGAATAGATAGTAATCTCGAAGTTTTTATAAGACAAGTTATCCATCACAAGTATTGGGGTATATTTATTTTGTTTAAATCTACATTTGAGCCAAGTTCGCTGCTTTCGGAACATTGACATTGATATTACAGCTAAACAACTATTTATATTAGCTCACCTTTATAATAAAGACGTCATCAGTGTTGAAACATCCCACGTCTTGCACTTCTGCAACAAGAAAATAAAATATAAAATTGCGCGCCAACATGAAAAATCTTTTTTATCTTGTACTTAAAATAGCAGTTTTATTGGCAGAAATATTGAAGAAGGTAATAATAAACACAGCTGTCTATGGTGGAATAATAAAAATATTTGCAGAAGAAATATCAAAGAAGCCGAATCAACGAGTCCATTGAATGGACCCTGATACAAAGGTAAGCCCCCGAACAGATGTTCCGGCGCCTGAGGCAACTATTATTATCACGTTGTGCAGGTAAAATATCATACGATCTTTACGAGTACCTAATCTTTCTGATTCAGAGAGCAACGGTCGCGTAAATGAACATGCAATACAACTCAGCAGATACATAAAAGTTGGTGAATCAAATTTTCTGTATGCAAATAAATCAAAAACCACTTATTTTATTACTTTATCAATTTAAATGTTAATAGAAAGAAGTTTACAACAATATGCGGTATAATTAAAAGGAGATTTGATTAAATTAAATTACATTAAATTTTGGATATCAATATTAAATGCTAGTGAGAGCGTCTAATAAATAAATGGAAAGAACTAGGACCAGGTGATTTTATTAAACAGGAAAAACAGTACTAAGAACAACATTAAAGAATAATTTAATGGATTTGATTTTGTTTGTCATCGAAAAAAACAACTTTAAATACAAATTAATACAGTTATAAAATATAACGTGGTTGCCATCGTAGATTCCCATTTAGGTTTCAATAACAGGTCATAGGTTATCTAAGATCGGACCAACTTCATAGCTTACACACGATACGGTCGCGGGGTACCGCAGGGAGCAAGCTTGGGCCCATAATTATCAATGTTTATCTTTCGTGGGAAATACACCAATTTCTATTGACTTCTTCTTTAATAGAGGACGCTACTTTCTATTCAATAAATGTAATAATGTCCCCAATAAGATTACATAGAACAAATTTAGCACATTACATTTGACTAAATAAGAGATTTGTGTATTTATCGGGTTTGCGTGTTTCCTTACCATTATAGTTCTCTTTCCGGTTTCGAACCGGACCTAGTCTTATCATCCATCGATTTTTCGAATATGCTATTTACATATTTCTAAAGAAAATAAAACCATTTGTGGTTTACATTTAGTCATGCTTTGACGCACAAGCTAAGCAAGTCACGATGATACACTAGGACCCAAAATGTTAGTCTTGGACATTACCTAATGATACAATTTACCATCTATTCTAAAAAAACCCACTATAGTCTCCATTATAAGAACCAGTTTGCATAACACGGTGACGTAAATCAATAAGTTAAAGTCCACGTCATAATACCGTCGTGTGACAAGGTTACTGATAAAGACTGACTTTGATTTGACTCGACGTGATATACTCGTAGATAAAAATTTTTAGTAGCATTCTCATGTTAATGTTGCACTTGAACATTACCTACTTCTTGTTGCTACAGTTTAGAATTTTAAAATAGAACAGGCCATTGAAAATTAATACAAAAAGTTTCAATGGCTGAAATTGGATGACTGTAATTCCAAATGGCAATAAACAAGGTACAATCTACATAAATTTTATGTTCTATGAAAATCAGCTTTTTTAACGTTTGCTTTTGTTTCACTATCATAATCAACGTCTATTACAATGACCTTACCGTGTCAACTTAGCTGATTATTTTATCCTCAAGTGACTATCTATTAGGAGCGCTGACTTCACTCATGTCTAAGCAAACCACGATGAAACATTCATCAGTTGTAAAATGGTTATAAACTTGATTTTAGTTTGAAACATATACTCTCAAAATACAAGCCAGTAATCCATGTTATAGAAGCCATGAATTAAAAACTTAATAAGATACGATAAATTACTTTCCCCCTGGGTGCGTTTGTTACAAGTAATGAAGATTACATTAATACACTTAACGCGTATACAAAAGCAAATTACCCATCTACCTATGAATTATAATACCATCTGGCTTTGTCGGTAGTTAAAATAACGGTGAATACAAACCGCTGCAAATACCGTACGGGACATAAACCAAAAGAGGCTTGAGCTGCAATGGCCTCTTAATGCTAAATTCGGACATCTCACATCGTTAAGACGAACTCTATGTTACAAAGCGAGTATTAATTATGTTTACTTATGCTAACAAATGTGTCCTCATTGCCTAGATATCTACTAGTATTAGTGTTTATCTATTCAAAGGCAACATATCCGATTTCTGTAAACGTATCATGTACAGCCTTGAAACATAATGATAAGACTAAAATGACAATGACAAAAACGACATCATCCGTTTTGTGACCACAGTTATTTCCCGTTTTACATTACCGTTATAATGCAAGTCTGTACCAAATTGGCATCCTAGACGCCGTGTAACAAGCTGAACGAAATACGCAGAAGAAATATGTACCAGTTTCGTTTCAACAATATATTTATACAAGTTACCGAGAAGAAACTTAACTATTACCAGCTTCAAGGGTAACTAGTTTGTTTGTTATGAAAGCAAAAAGGGAATATGAATGAACCTTCCTTACAGAAAAAAACTTGCTTTTGGCGCAACGCAATTCAGAATAAAAAATAAATAAACTAACTATTCATAACCTTCGACGAGTACCAATACCGGTTAATCCGGAGAATTTCATACAGCGGAGGAGATACATGAATTTATAACGCACATAGTTCTCAGAAGATTTTACATGTCACTGTAGAATGGTAAGAACAATTGACAGCAGTGTTGGTCAATGGCAGAAATGTCCCCAAAGTGAAAGTAGGCAACTTTGCAAATAATAAGCGTGTAGGTCGTATTTGCGAAACGAATCATACAAATGTCAGTCAGAAGCTAATTAATGTAACACCAAAGATAATGCCTGCATGATTTCACTAAGCATTTGGTGATGAATGGCGACTATAGACATGGTCAATGGTACAATTATATTGTTACTAACAATGATGCATACAAAGATCAATTTGGAAGTGTCGACATTTGAATAAGTAACGAGTTTGACAACATATCACGAACGAATGCAAATTTTAATGCATCGGACAAATACAAAAATATGTAAATCGTAACCAAATATAACACAGATCCAATATTTTATGCAGACAACGATAAAAATAAACATGAAACTGTAACTAATAGGCTAAGATAGGGTTTAATTATCTACTATAGAATTAACTTGCAAATTAATTTTCAAGAAGAAACAACTGCAGAACAACAACAGGAAGTCGAAGATAACAGTTTTTGCATGTTTTCTGCTGATATTATGGCTCATTGCAACTGGTGTGATTGCTAGAAAAATTGAATATTATTATTCATCAGCTTTATAATCAGGAATTTATAAACAAGACTTGTGAAAGTGCTTAACGCGGAACATAATATTGACAGAAAAACTCGAGACTAGACGACAGCTCATTATTAGTTCTTTAAAGTTCTCAGAGGGACGTGAGTTGTGCTAAATTAGACACATTTGCGGTTGTCTGTAGCCATGCATTGGTGCGTAAATTGCGCTAGACTACGTTTATTCCCATCGGCTGCTCATTAGTCGGCTCACAACTTGCTGCGGCCTGCAGTCCGTCGTGGGAATCTCTGCTAAATAACATCATCTGTCGATGACTCGAACCATCCTCTGAAACGCTCCATTTAAAAGATTGAAGCAAAACGAAACTTAGCTCATTTATTTTCTAAAGGATCACTATACTAAACTGTCACGGCGGCTGATGTTCTCAGTTTGGTTTGAGATATATTTTTAGGACCGAAACTAAATAGTTTACGTATTTGCTTTTAACCTTTACGACTTGTTCTCCCCTAATAGCTATTAATAGATGCAGCATTCCACCTTAATCTAGTATTGTCAACTATTCTAATAAAATATTGGATTTATTTAAAATAAACAACGAAGGATAATATATTCGTGATCTAGGTCAAGATTCCGATCATTCAGATGCACAAGATAAAAACTATGCATAGATAATTCAAATAGTTTATTTTATTAAATATCACTATGATAGCAAAGAAATATAGTCAGTATCAGATAGTTGATACCAATGTAAATGTGAGCTAGTAACTAGTGGAAAGCTGATAAAGATGTTTGCCCACACAAGGTCAGTGGGGTGACATGACCACTATGTTGACATACTAAGCACAAATAAAATTTCGTGCTGAATATAAGAATTCCTAAAGTAAAGATACAATAATGCTACAGATGTCGGGTATGAACTGATGACAGATGGTATAGAAGAGTCGGGTAAAGAAACTCCCTTATCAATGAGATAGTCATGTTGCGGTAGTTGCAGAAGCTTACCAACTGTAAGGTATAAATTAAGTCGCTAGCGAATGATAGTTTAGAAAGACGGTTACATTTTTTTTTTAATGTTATCAGGGTTTGAAACACGTTACCTCTCACGTGGTTATGTTAGGTTATGAATTTATGATAGTATCACTGCAGTGGTTGATAGCGCATAAGTGCGAATATAGGTGTAAAATAAAACAAGGTAAGGAAGGTAAGGAACACGGTGAATTGACGTCAGTAACCTACCTACTTATTCCAAAACAATCTATCTAAAGATATAGTCTTATTTGCTTCGATAAATGATGTTCTTTACTCCAGGATGTTACATGCAAACGGCACATATGTACAAGCCAAACGTATTTGTTTACAAGCTCTTGGTCAAATCCGTAAACACGAGGTGCAAAGTGATAGGTAATTATTTCCTGTTTAAATTAAAAAGTGAATCTAAAAAACACCAATGACAATATCAGTGCAAACAAATAAAAAAGTCTTGGCAGCTTAGGTCATTTTCACAGAATTTGTTGTGTTTAAAAATCAGGGGCGTTGCTGTAGGTGTGTTTGCTGATTCACTACTTTTGTTCCCAGATACAGTCACCTACGAGGTGTACTTGATGATTTGGCAAGAACCCAAGTTTCTAAATTTGGTCGTATTTATCATATTATTCGCTGAACGAATGTGTTATACTTTTTGCAAATGTTTCCCCCCTGTGGTACACCGGGCTGATCATGACATCATTCATGCAAATGAACCTGTCACGAATCACTTTCGATTATATCACGCGGATAACATCATTACCACTCGTTTACATTTCTGAGACAGCATCCTGTTATAATTCTGTCATGTTTGTAATTGTGTAGTTTGGTGTCACTAATGCCAGATTAGAAGAAACAGTTTCACATGAAGAAGTAATGCGTAACTATAGTTAAACGAATAATCTAGACTTGATCAATAAATGTTTGAGGATGATATTTACAATACAAACGTAACCATGATGCAATAATGGTAAAACCTAATTCTATTCATTTTACTTCAAACATGTAGAACGTTTCTAATAAAATGAAAAGGTTTAAAGAACTATAATGAGGCATCGTAACGTAACCTCGCAAACTTGTATAATTGTGAAGAAGCACGCGGACAAAAAAGGGTCGTAGGTAAGGCAATGGAAGGGGACGGAGACGGCCACAAAAGGGACCTCAGTGTCGGAGGTCTTGTAAACAGAATGTAAAGGAAACGGTTTTTTGTCGGGGAGATTCGGGCGTCGTCTGCGAGTCCGGCGCAAGCGCAGGTAGAATTTTAAGAATTTCTCTAGCTGTGCTCGCTTGTACGGATATTATCTCGGTTACCTACGAGTACAAACGGTGCTATCGCCGAGCCAACTGTTTGCACAAATATGGACGACCTTCCAGCCTGCATACGTGACTGTATTACGTGGCACATAAAACTGTATTGCCTTTCCTTGCCTTTTTATCTACATATAAAACATCGTTTCTTGAGTAGTTTCTGAGATTTTTGTACTTGAAAGCATCCGGTACACTATCTCGCCATTTTCAGAATTACGATGAACTGCAAGATGTAATCTTGATGCGTTCAACTTTTTCTCAGCACTAAACGGCAAGGGTAGTCCTTATCGTAAATCTTTTACAAATTACTGCACACCCTGCTTGGTGTAATGATTCTTTTTTCACACACTCTTGAGACACACAATTTATTTATTTTTTTAGTTTTAAGTATTTTTTTTTTTGTTGTGTGCGCTTGTGACATGTGCCAAATAAATATGTTTTCTTCTTCTTCTTTTAAAAAACTTTACATTTACATTTTTGTCTAATTCTGAGCAGTCGAATTTTTCAAGTTTAATAGCAAATCATATAACTAGGATTATATTAAGCTAGTCTAAACTACTGTTTAAAGCATTCAGTAGTTTCAGATAAACCAAACAGGTTTACGCGGTAGATACCATCTGTCCATCTGAATTGTGAGTAGTTGTCCTTGGCTAGAGGTCAGCGGACATACAAAATTCACAGTAAGCTAGTCCCCTGCTGGACCCACACTTTATTTAAAGTGATGTTACATTGTACCAGACCTTGAAAACGTTTAGGACCAGACAGGTCAACTGAATTCATGTGTACCCCTCTTTAATATTAATTGTGTTAAAGACACACTTTTTCATTTGGGTCGTGTTAAAATTTTGACGGTGTTTTGTTGTTTGGCGTCATTTTTTATGCTCGCGTTTTTGTTTTGTTTCTCTCCATTAATATTAATGTGCTTTTTAGATTCTCTTTAGAATTTTAAATATATAATCAACAACAACGTCAACGATATATTAAATTTCAACATTTATATTATTTTCCTTATTATGGTTAGATCATCGTTATCAATTTGACAATCTTCCACCTCGTTTTATGCAGAAAGAAGAAAATGCTTCTTGAATATAATGTAGTAACAGTGGAACAAGATAGCATCTGCGTTATATTCGCATCTTAGTAGTTAATATATTTTAATTGCATTACAACTTAGTATGCTTGCTAGGTAACTTGAAACTCGCCCAAGGTAAATTATGTTCTATCTTCAAAAGTTATTCTATCTATCTATATGTTCTATCTTCAAAAGTAATTCTATCCCGATAGTAAATTATGTTCTATCTTCAAAAGTGCCATAGTGCATTGCATGGGTGTGTGGGTGCTATTGTTCTGAACTGGAACTTTCATTTTTGTCATGTGTTAATACATCTGTTGTTGTCATTGTTATTATCGTCTGCATGTGAATGCGACGGAAATTTTAATGAACAATATTTGAAACCACATGTAAAGTTCTTTACTCTTTCAGCTTAAATGGTTACTGGTGCATGATGATTGATGTACAATTTATTGATGGATCTCATTTAAGTACTTAAATTTTATGTTTGTGAAATTGGTCAATCTGGTCGTCATCAAGTGATTATTCTTAATGAATTTAAAACTAATTAGGTGACAGATACGACAATTTTATGCAGCGTTGAATCAACTAAATCCGGGAAGCCGGACATTTGTAAACTCTAAACAAATCAACACATTAATCACGGAGTACGTATTCCATGGTCGCTGCCTGCACATAACAATTAGAAGAAGCCATATTTATATTGGAACAATTGAGTGTGTACAACTGGACAATTATGCCAATCACGCGTCGATTCGTCAATGCATTTGCGATGCAAAACAATACTCGGTACATCGCTACAATCTAATCAGATGCTATTTGAATTATTTCGAGGAAATCATAATAGAAGGAAGTACACAATGTCGTCCAAAACGTTGCATGTTATCGTTGGGCACGACAACTTGCCCTGTGTTGTAAATGGCAGATTGACGTTTGCGTTAAATAGCTGTCATGCCTTAACATGACCTACACCTAATTTACGCAAATGATTACGGCAGGATTCGTCCTACTAACATAATTTCCGTCAATGCCAATGCGCCCGTAAAGATAATATTGCGATTTATTTTCTGTCCGCTGTAAAATTATTGTACCAGTCACCTTTTATTGGAAATTATAATCAAAGGTACAATATTTTCTTATAGTACAGCCAGTAAAGCTATCCAATGCACGACAAATCGAATTTTCGCATAAAATCAATCCCGCATCGAGCAAAACATGGTGTAGTCCGTCTAGGACACGTTTCCGTATCGAATAAAACACGTTTAGCTAAAGTTTGGTTCAGGTCTTTGAACTGAGTCTGTAACTAAAGTTCTAAAGTTCACGACATAAAACCGTGGTTTAGATTATGCAACGAACGATTCCAAATATTTGCGTCTAATCCTAATTCCTAATAATACATTTATTATCTTCCGTATTCCGGCATTTCTCGCCAGTCTGTCGAGTCGAAAGATACGATGATGTTTACAATGCGCAGACGAATTTGGACGCGGTTTGTCCCACTTTTCGTCTCTACTATACATAGCTATGTCTGACTGATATCGCTAACCTGGGCATGAAAATATTCCTCGCCATTTGCGGGGATAAGTGATCTAGTGAGTGGTGAAGGTAATGTTGGTTGTGGGCTCGGTAGCTGATGGTAAATAAGCCGCATGAGACGAGAGTAATGGAGCAGATCACTCTCTGTCACGCGGCCCTTTTCATCCTCCTAATTAGTCGAAACGAGGACGACTTTAATTTTTTTCGTTGACACACTGATCTCGCAAGAATGTGCACGAATTATTACGGTCTCACATTGCTGAAATTTGACCGAATGAGGCTTATAAATCACAGCAAAGTGTTATCAAAATATGCTATAGAATTTAAAGATAATAAACGCAACGGTTGTACTTGAAAGATTCATATCTAAATTGATATCGGTGCGAATCAATTAAACAACATAACCAAAACACATTTGAAACTTTAACTTGATATGTCTTACTAAACAGAAATGACAGTTATATGAGACTTAATAAGTAGACATTAAAACGAACGAATTCGCACAATTATTACCAGTTAGACAAGCTCAGTAGTAATTTGAGTAATTTCGGTGGACGATATTATTGTTGTGAAATCATCATGTCAGTAATTACGTTAGAATATTTTTAACCACACAAGTTGTTCGTAGGCCTTTCAAAATGAGAAGTTTCATTGCTTCTTCATCTCTCATTATTAGGCTTTATTTTAAAAGTAAATGAAGGCAATATAAGTCTCTTTTAAACTCTAGACTGATCTGTGCTTGGTACAAATGAGATGAGATGCTTTTTACTCCAATGAATAGTAATAGAACACGTGCCAACTCTTTAAAATAACTTAATATTACGCGTGTAATCCCCGGAGGATTAGGCAGAGTAATAAATATATCTGTTTAGGCTAATAAATAGTAAACCAACATTTCATCAGTTATGTCTCTTTAACCTCGTGTGTATCATCCATCATCATCTGCCTAGCCTTTTCCCAAACTATCTTGGGGTCGGCATCCAGTCTAACCGGATGCAGCTGAGTACCAGTATTTTACATGAAGCGACTGCCTATTTGACCTCCACAACCCAGTAACTGGGTAATACGATACCCCTTAGTAAGACTGGATGTCAGACTTTTGGCTTCTGACTACTCATAACGACTGTCAAAGATCTACGAATGGCAGCCGGGACCTGTATACCTCATGTGTATACCCCCACATACATATATAAATATCCCTCTATAGCCCCGCATTCTGATATCCATACAAAACTATTCGAAGTGCGGTGTGAATTAGGTTATAAAAACCTTAAGAAGTACCACAAACTTTTACGTTGTTTGTTGAAAACAAAATCCTCATAAAACTTTATGTTGACTACTGAAGAAAGTAAATATAGTGGTTGGAAGACAGTTTTGTAATAGTACGCCAGTGACGTCATAAAAAAATGTACAATAGGCAAAAATTTATACGTTACTATAGCTAACCATCGCAACTTCATCTGCGTCAAAACGAATAAATGTTACCCGTTTTCGCAACATTTTTCATTGATTCTCCTATCCTGTTGGTCGGACCGTGTATATAGCCTGTAGCCTTCCTCCATAAATAGGCTATCTCACACTAAAAAAAAATCAATTCGAACCAGCAGTTCCTGAGATTTGCGCGTCCAACCAAACAAACAAACTATTCAGCTTTATAATATTAGATAGATAATGACGGTGCTTTCGTATAATCTAGGTTGTCGTTTAAATTACAAGGTTTATGTAAGCAGGTTATGTAAGAGTTGGTGATGCGTGTCGTTACACTGAAATAATCTGAATGTTAGCAATGACTATTGAAGCGACACCGCTTCAGTTACAACTACACAACTGTGTAACTGATTTCCTTACTGCCTGAAGTAACTGTTTTTTTGTGATCAGAATGCTTTCAGTGCAAAACACAGTAATGACACGATTTTTTTTCACAAAAAACCTGATGACGTTGACGTGGTTTAGTGAAATTAAATTGTGTATTTCTTATGTAGGGTATTATTTTCCTGATACTTGTTTATAATAGGTAACGCCTACAGGAATACTTAAATAAAAGCGCTCTATTAGAAAACGGATTTTAGTAGCTAAATAAAAAGAGCGTAAATAACCAAGAACAATAAAGAATTTTCATAATAAAATATGCCTACATTTAAAGGAAATAACCACGTTCTGTGTACTCACGTTCTGTGTACTCACGTTCTTCGTAGCGCCTATAAAACTCGCACATTAAAGGCCTCTCGTGTGTTGTAAGTAAATGTCGATTGTCGATGCGAACACTAAACGTCCCGATATCTAATCGAATGACCACACTTTAATTGATTCTATGTTTATTGCAATTTCCAATTCGATTCTCGATATTGGAAAGCGAGAATCGGTATGATTGTAGAGCTGTTGGTGTGGGTGGAGAGACCTGTATTGTCGTGCCGAAGTTCTAGGGCTTAGAAATATACCGCGTAGGACCAATGACCAAGCAACCAACTTTATCTAGAGTTAGTAAATGAATATTTTCAGTGAGTTTGTTTGTGTTCTGGCAAAAAAAAACTACATAATACAAGAAGTCGCATGTCAGTAGTTACATCTTGATCTGGTCTGACGTAGTACTAGTTAGTATTGTGTCAATAGTATAAGAGGTCAGCAGCAAAAGTAGTTATCGAAAAAAAAAGTGCAAATGCATTAAAATAGTGAGACCTGAGCATACAGAAGTGTTACATGTATTTTCATTGAACTTTTTTATACGCTCTTTAGAAACCAGTAAATGTTCATCGTTATCCATATTTACATTAATTAAGGATAACATTCACTGTACTTACCACAAAAAATCTTAACGAACCACTTTGTTGTATGTAACAATACGAACAAACAAAAACAGAAATTGTCATTTTAGCAAATGTAGCAAATGTCTGGAGCTTAAGTGCCAACTGGTTACAGGTCTACACTTTGTTCGTGTATTTGCTGGCAATCAGTACTGCTCACCCACGTTTGGCGTGGGCGTTATGTCCCTTACAAGATAGGCCCTATGAACATATTTAACTGTCCTGAGGCGAAGCACTTGATATTATTTACGGCACACGCATGATTGTAAGTGGTGGGAGACCCAGTTAAATTGTACGAGTGTTTTTTATCTGCATAGGTAATGTTATTTGCTGACCGTATGAGGAGCTCGTGGCTAAATAATAACAGCCGCACGGGACGATCTTTAAGGTTAAGCCGTGATTGCCGAGGTTTTCCGTGGATGGGTGACCATAATTACATACCGAGTTTCCTCCGTGCCTCGGAAAGCACGTTCAGCCGTTGGTCCGGCTGTCATTTGTATATCTTTGACAGTCGTTACGAGTATAGTCAGAAGCCAAAATATCTGACATCCAGTCTAGTCTTACTAAGGGGTATCGTATTACCCAGTTACTGGGTTGTAGAGGTCAGATAGGCAGTCGGTTCATGTAAAATACTAGTACTCAGCTGCATCCTGGAAGCCGACCCCAACATAGTTTGGGAAAAGGCTAGGCAGATGATGATCGACCCGCTAAGAAAAAGAACGATTCGCTGAAACAATGGCGAACGTCCTGTCGACTACTAATAGTGATCCTACCGGTACCGTGACAAAGTAGAAGGTAAATTAGCACGTGTTAACTGCATCTCCTCCCCAGTTATCTGTAGTAGCCACGACATGTGATTAGTCAGCCTCAGCCATACTTTGTTGATAGCAATATGTGGGCGTTCTTGTGTGTCATAGTAAGTCAATGATTGACAGCATGGTTGTTCAGTGACCGGTCCATAAACCCAGCTGGCTCTGTTTCCTTGACAGAAAATTTGACAGCTCATCTACTACTAAACCACAATTTGTGACAATTAATGTACGATACAATTTGTGAATATGAACTCTACTGTCTTTGAGAGACACTCTAGTCTCAGGTGGGGATCGACCCGTCCGGCTGTTATTATTTATCCACAAGCTCCTCAACAGCTTAGCGGGTCGATATCAATTCAAATTTAGTCAGCTCAAAATTTGGCGACGAGTTTGACACTTTCAGTAGCGTCCATCAGCTCCTTTGATGTGCAAACAACAGGACAGGCAGGACACGATATCAAGTGTCCCATCGTTAGTGAAAGAACATCAGATTTACACTCCAGGGCAGAGTCATCTATGAATCCCTGAACAGGTTTTCCTTGCTTCGGTCAACATGTGTGACTGCGGCAGTATGTTTTGAATGATTTGTATCTCTTACTGACTTGATTTGAAGGAGGACGTGGCAAAATAGCAACAGATAACAGCCGTTTGATATGGTTTTGTGCTCCTCCATTTCTACATTTTTCTATCAATACAGTTTCGTTATTACTAAAAACGTACAATGCGTTTAATACTATTTCCAATTAGTCTAAAAAGACAACAGTCTACCAACAATGCACGTGCGTTTTAAGACCCAATTATTGTTGCTTAAACTGTCATTACAGGCATGAACTAAACAGTTAATTAGAACACTAAAACGCTGTATAATTACAATAATTGACTGATGAACATAATTTTAAATAACTGCATGCGCTTTTGTGACCAATAGCTGCGATCGAACAAGATAGCCTTCAACGGGTAGCAAGATCAAGTACCAGGCAACTATTGCATAAAGAGAATAAACAGAAATAGCTCGCGGTTCTCCACGCAATAACTGGCTACCGGAGCAATATAGCTCTTTCAACACTAAGTTCGTGCGTATTGTTTATGCATGTGCCGAATTGTTATTTAACACAGTATAAACAAGGTTAAGAAGATGATTAACTTATAGGTACTTGTATTACCGGGAAGGGAAACTAATGCACGTTTTGAGTAAAGCCAACCGACATTTGTATATTAAGGGAAATTCACCTCTCGGCGCTAGAAGTAGTGTTGAAAATCCAACAGCACCCTTTTACTTAAACATTCCTTTAGGTAACGTCTAGTCTTAGTGTAAATGAGAATCAATGTTTCTATAAACTACGAATATGTTTACAAGAAGGTTATAGGGTATGCGTAAATATGGGCGCGCACGCGTGTTGAAATATCCTTGACAATAACCCAAAATTATAGCCGTGCATGAAGTCTAGGCTAATTCGAGAACAGTTCTTGAACTGTTCGAGGAATGAACGAATGAATGAAATGTGAATAGAACGAAATGCAGAGTGCTTAATATGTGGAGTAAGACTTAACCGCGAATTTGTAAGTTAAATAGTGAACACCCAAAACGAATCAATTATCATAACATTATTGAAAATGGCGTTCTTTCCTTTCTGTCTACCCCCATGAGAAAAAAGGCGTAAGTGATAATGTTGTACGAAAAGGAAAACACTTAGTTAACTATGCCTCATTTCTATGTTATTACTTAAGTACATGACACGTGTGAGCAATCGTTCTATCTACATAAATAAATTACACCCTCCTTAACACACAAAGCCCTAACACACTCACAATATTAAGCACTTCACATAAAGTATAAAAAATGCAACATATTCTACCCCACTCTTCTTTCGTCGTCACCACAAAAAAATTGTTTCAATAGACCTCCCCAAACCGATCCTATAAACATCCAATTTTATTTTACGGCCAAACATTAGGCGACACATATAAATAAATAAAAAAAACATGGCAATAAAAATAATGTCAGGCACCCCTGACAACCCTTCCTGGTAACATCGTAAAAGGGATGTTCTGTCTATGTCACCGAATATCTCATTTAGTAACAATGAAAGTTGGAAACGACGATTGATTAAGCCCGCATTTTGGACAACCGCCAATTGGGTTATTGATAAACGCCAAAAGGTTCGCTTAGTAAAAGAAAAACAAACTATTATGAACAGTTAGTTACCAGTTGCACGTTTCTTCGTAGAATCTGCTTCCAAATAACAAAAACAAGCAATCAATCGTAATATTTCTTCCACTATCTTGATCAGAATAAAATTGCAGTACACATCCAGTGTTTTACGAGTTCATACATCCTAATAACATCCTTGATATTGCGTCTTAACAAGAAAATATTGCACTGTATTTTACCTTACGATTGGTACCCGATCCGCCTACCCGTCTTGCCACAGCCTTATTGAGAAAATCAACGTTCTAAGCATGTTTGTCTACTTAAAGCGCATATTTCTGCCTTCTACGCGAAATATTACTGTTTCTGGTAGGTAACGGTTAAAAAACATCGTACGATTTACGTGTTCACACACATTTTATGCATACTTATGTAAAACAGAGTCTATAAGCGTCTAGAAGTCTGGTTTTTATCTCGAAACTTCCAAATCAAGTTTGAACCAAAGAGGATGCAGAAATGCAACATTCCTCATTTGAGGAATCATAAGCTTTATTGAGTACTAGCGACCCGCCCCGGCTTCGCACGGGTGCAATGCTGAACAACAAAATAAATGACAAAAAAATGTTATTGTGGGATATCCATAAGAGATAGACATATACCATCGCGGAGTTTTCTGTAGACCTTTTCAATGTGTACAATACTTAGTACATTATTTTGATAAATTTTGTAGGGTTCAGCCTGCGTTAGCAATGTAAGCGGAAAAAAAATAATTATTTTCGACATCACATTAGAAACCACAAAAATAACAGTATTTCTCCACTATTCAATGGATGTTATTATACATATAAACCTTCCTCTTCAATCACTCTATCTATTAAAATAAAACGCATCAAAATCCGTTGCGTAGTTTTAAAGATTTAAGCATACATAGGGATTTAGGGACAGAGAAAGCGACTTTGTTTTATACTATGTAGTGATATTCAATAAAACTTCACAATAAGATCTCCTCGTATTAAGACAAATAATAAAAAAGTAAAGTCGACCACTTTCCTGCAATGATTATTGACATAAACAAGAGTCAATACATCGGTATGTCTGTCTGATTAATCCGATAACATGCTCGACAGATTCAATGTCATCGTATGACAATATTCGTCTAACGAGGCGATCAATTAATGCACTTCTTACATTCTCCACATACGTTATACAGGAATGATTTATAAAAAGCTGTAATTATTGTTATTTTAAACCTGAGACTAGTTTCATAGGCTATCTACAAACGTTGGTGTCGTTGCGTCAATCAACCTTCATGATGTCTTATCAGTTATCACAGTAATCTCTTGAATTTTTATTACATTTTATTATGCCTATGTGACACTATATCAAATAAGTTGCCCAAAAAGAAATACGCTTCCCTAATACTCACGTTTTGTTATCACAGCTGTTTTATTACTACAGCTGTCAAAATTTGCATGTGCAAAGAACTCTTTCACGTTATTTAATTGCAAACTGAATGTAACACGTGTCCGTGTTTGCAATTTCCTTGAAATAAAAAGTAGCAGACGACCTTTTATAACACCACTTGTATTAACATCATTTAGTATGACGTCATATGTCAAAATTCGCATCATCTCGAAGTTTAAAATACAAAGATAGACATCGTACCTTATAACGAAGTAGACTACAATTCTCGCTAGTTTCGGTCGGCAACTAAACTTGTCACGTCTATGCGCCGCCTTAAACGACACGGAAGGAGTTTCTTCCCTACATGGCCACGACTGGGATATATAGTGGATAGAAACAGGTCCCCTGGAACGATAATAGTGGTCGTAATAAGCTGAAATAGCCGTGTGCGTGATAGCCGCCAACATTAGGGGGTCCGACGACCACTTACTATACCGCCTGGCATCTGGAGTGGAATTTTTTCGCGTTTGACTACTTATTTTCTAAATTGAGACTCTAATGCGAGATTATAGACATGATTGTTTTAAAAAAAATCGTTTATAAAAGACTGGAACTTATGCTGTGTAACTAAATAGTAAATACCCAAAAGTGTGCATATAAAAAGGTAGGTTAACTAATTCTGTAACAAAATTAGAGCATTATTTTCCAGTCACAGGCCGTTTTGAACAGTCGAAAGAAAGACATACAATAATAAGGCTACAGTCCCGGTCACAAGGCTTATTAACTGTGAAAGTACTGTAGTTACCCATTCCAACAAGTAGATCTCTCTGGAGAAGAATGGGCAAGAAACTCCATGGATACTCTTTTAAATCAGAATATTGTTACAAAATCTCGATCACATCATTCATGTTGAGATCGTAGATTGAATAATCAGTCACGCGACTATTATAATCACGGGTAAAATATCATAATTACATGCCACACACGGCTTAGCCCGTAATAACAAACATGCTCTCTGCCTGACCCGTAACCCTTTCGTTAATTATAATCTCGAATGATTTCCTGCAACATTTCCAAAGGAAACTATAAAATTTTACATTTATACGGAATCTTACGACAAATTAAACTCATTTTATATCGACACTTCAAAGGTTTTATTCTAATAGAGTTCAATTACTTTCCTCGATTCAAACGATCAACGTTAAACTGAGTTTAAAACTAGCACAGGGAAGTGTTACTGAATAATGTAATTAGTTTGTCCCACTACGATATAGTACGTCATCATCATCTTCCTGGCTTCGCCCCATGATACTTGGGGTCAGCGCAACACGTTTTTTTTTTAAATGAAACTTCTCATGCGACTTCCAACAAGTTTAAAGCTACCATGGAGGGGGAATATTTTCTAAAAATTAATTAAATGAGATGGCAGTATCACAAGATTTGTGACCACGTAGTTCTCTAGGTACGCAAGATGGCGTGCAAACAGTCATCAACAGTCATGCATTCGACTCTTCGGTGTGACTGGTTCGCTCAATTTCCATGAGTAGAATAACCTCGATAAACCTAGGTAATAAAAATAATACAACAAAATATTATTTAGAAGCTCAATAAAATAACGAGAGTGAATGCGTGGCACTCGAACGCATGCTTGTAGTATTGCGAAGTTATACTTCTTCCGTGCGGAGGGACTCCACGCACTGATTTTCATTCTAATTCTTCTTCCTCGCGCTAACGGTTGACAGAGAAAGGAGGATGATATATTTCCTCAAACAATCCACCCATCGCAATGTTTCCTTGGCCTTCCTAGTACGTACAGAGGAAAACATGGTGCCCAAGTTATCACGAGTTTATTGCAAAAACAACTTGCATTCACGTGTCACATTGACTTTGATCTAACGCTATCAACAGCCATAGTTGACGGAATTCATACTACCTCTTAATTACTACTATTTTCCTATTACAAACAAGCTCGCCGCGAAGGAAATGTTCAAGTTAATCTAGACCTTATAATACCCGTTGTAAGGCTGTAATTTAATGTATGATTTCAGCATATAAATCAATGTAATAATCGCAGATTTTAACAGACACTCGAACAGTTTAATACCGCTTTAAGGCGCCGAATCTATAGAAAACGGGGCCAAATATAGTCGTCATTAGCACTTATTGACAATAAAATTGATAAATGATAAGGCTGCGCCTGCGACGTTTGGTCATAGTTAACAGTTGAGTTATTAGTTTCGAAAGTGGGGGCCAGAAGCGTCTGGCCGTTGAAGTGCTCTTTGTTCAATGTTTTTTGTGGGCACTCGACTGTCTTCATTAAGCCGTCAAAGAATTCTTTGTTAGATACCCTGGGAAAGTTTTTGAAATTCTAGATAATTTTTGTATGTTTTGAATCAACCATGTGTACTCAAATGTGTGATTTGTTGATACAAAATCAATATTTGTCGCCGAAAAGATAGCGTTATCGTAGATAGTGATGCCACAACAGCATAGCGTTTGTTAAACTTGCAGATAACTTTGGCGCATTCAAATCATTTGGAGTTGCATAATGTGGACGAAGAGATATCTTGTGTCTATTATAGTAATTCTGTACGAGATAGCAAGATTGTTTGATATTTGGTTTAAAAAAAAACGCAGTCTTAATTTTAATGGCTAACTCTAACGTCTAGAAAATTACGTTCACAAATCAACTCATGCGCACAAGATCCATTATTGTAGCAGTGTTGCGTAGAGCAGTGAACCTAAATTCTTGCTACAGTGCGCAAAATGCTGGTAAAGGTGTGGACCGACGCACGGCAATTTACACTTCAAACGTTTACACAGCGAAGATAAGGCTTTATCAGCGAAACGTCAACAGCGATATCTGTTCGTGTACATTAATCATATTATTAATTAGTTTGTCGTTCTCATGAATATAATGAGACATCGATTGAATCAATTACAAGTAGTCAAAGGTGCACAGTGGCTCCGTTTATCGCGAAACGTGATTTGCGATATGATGGAAGATAAACCAAGGAATATGATTAATTTTTATGTAACATTATTTGTCATTTTGTAACGTAACTAAAACATAATTAAAAAGCTGATCTAGGATCCGACCTTGCAACCTGAAATAAAAACTCCTGGTAAATTGACAGATACGATGTCAGGTAGCAAGTTCCCTTTTATGTGCTGACGTTTTCAATCTAGTAGTTTGAGGCGAAAAGTTTGACAGAAGTGTTCGTCAAACATCCATGAGAATTTCTCCAGACAATTGGATGAACGTAAAAGGTAAATCAATGAGGTATAGAACCAATCATTCGAATTCATTCGATCCAATCAATCCAATTCAATCCACCAAGCTGCATTGCCCCTCATGGCAGATTATGGTTCACACAACTCTCTCAGAGAGTAGGCCTGTACCCAGTAGTGGGAACATTACAGGCTGATTATACTTATGTTAAAATGAGGAGCATTTATGACTAGTTCAGCAGAACCATCCTCTCTTGGTAGCCCATCAACATTTCTGATTTATTCATCAAGCATGCATCCCATGAACGGTTCACCAGAACCATACGTCAGTAGCTAGGTAAATTGAGCTATTATCGTCACTGCAGTCACCAGGGCCTTGCGCCAACGCATTCAGTATGCCTAATAAGGGACTGACGTAGGTACACAATTTCATGTTTTGATTCGCATTCCACGCTGTTCTAGTACCTGACGTTTGTGCATGACGTACTTGATATAACGCAATGGACTTTAAATTGTAACTGTAAACTCCAAATAGGGATGATGACTGGGTAAAGAAAACGAAATTCTATTTTGTCCGTCAATCAGGTAATACAAAAATATTAGATACGTATTTTTTGTTTTATCATGTTAACAAAAAACCCTAAAAATACGTAGTTAAAACGCATTAAAGTTGGAGAGTGGGGGCTCACTACGTCACAACTAGGTTTAAAATATACTGAACCGTGTCGTCATGCGCCATTTCAACTAGAGTTGCCGCGAATAGTGTTTATAGCGAATAATCGAATACCGATTAATCGCCATTCACTTTGGCGAATAGTCGAATAACTCGACATTACTATTCGACATAAAAAAAAAAAACATTAAACACATTAAAAATATTTCTAATGTCTTCTAAGGTTGTGAGAAAAGAAAACAATAAAGTTAAAGAAATCTCAATCTGAACGGATCTCAAGTTGAACGGATCCGAAGAGCTGCGCTCAGAGAAGGTCTTAGGCTTTCTTTAGATGACGAAAATGATGATTCGGATCCAGAAACGGCATCCAAAAGGTCTCGTTTAGACAATGAAAGTGAGCATGATTCGAAACTCAAAAACTATTTTGGGCATGTTTTGAAGAATCATCTATAGAGCAACCTACTGAAGAGCAACCCAAGAATGCCACTGCTGAAGAAATCGCCAACTACATCGCATTAGCAAAGGCTGACAGAAAAATAAACCCATATGAATGGTGGGCTTTGAGTACCAATAAGAATAGATTTCCTATTTTAAGTAAGCTTGCTAAACGATACTTAATCACACCAGCAAGCTCTGTTTATTCAGAAAGACTATTTTCCGAGGCAGGTTTAATTTACGAGGAAAAACGAAACCGACTTGCACCACTATCTGCCTCTGTTGGATTTTAAATATTAATTAAAAAGCCTTACTAATTTAATTTCATGAATATGATAGGCACAGGCACATAATACAGATAATAATTGATATTGTGTATTGTTTTATTAAGGAAAATAATTAAATGGTTATTTTTAACTCATTAGTTCTTTTGTTCGTTAAAAGTTTATTTTCGACGACTATTCGCCGAATGCCGAATAATACTAGCTATTATTCGGTATTCGACGAATATCAAAAAAATGACGAGTAATGCCGAATACCGAATAATAGCGAGTATTCGCGGCAACTCTAATTTCAACTCAAAATATCTCCGTAATTTTACGATTACGTGAAAAAAGAAAAAATACGTGTCAAATACTTTTTAATAATCTACCCGATAGACAAATAAAAAAAAATGAGTCACCATCCCTATTGGAATAGGTACACGGGTACTATTAGCTGCTTGATAGATTTGTATATTCAGAAGCCTACGTCTGGCAACCAGTCTTAACAAGGGGGTATCATATAACTGGGCGGTGACATAGGCAGTCGCTCCATAAAAATAAATGGTAATCAGCTACCACCGATTAGACTGCAAGCTAAACCCTATATAATTACGGAAAAGCTAGGCAGATCGACCTAACGTTTATTGCCCAAAAATTGTTTGTTGTAATAAATCATTCTGTCGGGAAAAAAAGTATAGGTACCTGTAATCGATTTCAGCGGAAAGATAAGACTGAAATTATTTGGTGATTGAATAGTAGGTAATTGTTTTGCACTTAATCACTCGTAGAATAACACGTTTGTATAAAATATCGTACCAATAGCACACCAGAAAAGTAGTTATCGCAACTGCCTCTTAGTATTTTGAAGTCGTCTATACTGAATTCCTCATCTGCCTAACCTTTTCCCAAACTATCTTGGGTCGGCTTCCAATCTAACCGGATGCAGCTGAGTACCAGTATTTTACATGAAGCGACTGCCTATCTGACCTCCACAACTCAGTAACTGGGTACTACGATACCCCTTAGTTAGACTGGGTGTCAGATTTTTTTGGCTTCTGACACTGTACACTCTACCTTAAACTTATGCTAGCCTAGCTTTGCTGGGTTATTTTAATTACTTCAATAGGGGATGATCACATTTTTTTTTTCTTTGTCCGTCTGGTAGTTTATTGAAAAGTATTGAACACGTATTTTTTCTTTTTTCACTTGGTCATAAAATTACGGAGTTATATTGAGTTGAAATGGCGCATGACGTCACATGTAGGTAAGTTTTATACCTACTTGTGACGTAGTGAGCCACTCTCCAACTTTGATGAGTTTTAACTAAGTAATTTTTTGATATTTTGATAAAACAAAAAATACGTGTCTAATATTTTTGTATTACCTGTCTGACGGACAAAATAGAATGTCGTTTTCTTTACCCAGTCCGCACCCCTATTTTGAAGAAGGCCTTTAATTGGCTCCAACGAACTATTAGCACTTGTGCAAATCCTTATTACCCGACTGCCAAAGCGCGTATCTATATGTAGGTGGGTTTGTAAAATTATCTATTAAAAACGGCGCTTCTACAATTAAGGTATCGTTGGTTTTTTATCTGACTGTACAAACAGCTCTTTACTTGTGTCCGAGTTGCCAGTGAAAAACATATGAACTCGGACACTTTGTCCAAGTTTTTCCCATCAACATCACAAACATTACTTAATTATTAATTTAATTTTCAGAAACATGTAACAGACAATAATGTCTATTTATATAAACACAAGCCGCCGTCACTGTGTACTTACCTACTCACACAGAACTTTGCAAACAATGAAGATAGATATTCCTTTGTTTTATGTTGGCGAGATGCACCGAACAACGCATCGCCCAGTTTATTTAAAATGATGGCAACACTACTTATAATATTCCACAATAGTCTGGCAACAATTACAATAGCTTCTACGACGTCCAATCATCGCATAATGGTCTATGGTACATGACTCTATGACCCATTAAAGCGGGCACACCTCCACTAGAGATGTCCTATTTACGCACCTTAGTGAATAAGCCCATACAAAATCAGTCACGCGTTGCATATACGGTACAGCACTAATTTATCTGACAAATCGCTTTTGTCGTACATTGCTGGTGACATTTCAATTTGGATCTTCAAAGTTTGACATGGCAGGTAATGTATGGGTGTCCAATTAAATGCGTCGTCTGTTTTGTTTGAAATTGGATAATTATTTTGAAACTAGCTGTTGACTGCTGAGCGCATGATTGTGAACCTAGTTAGCTATTATATATAAAATTACAGTGAGGATGTCGTTTAAGTTATTTTGGGACGTTTTTGTGCCGTAGCAGTTTCAAGGTTTGTTAATGAAGGCTGTTTTTTTGACCTCAAGAAGACTGAACATCAATGTCACGATTGCAAAGTTTAAAATTGTTATGATGCAGCAAATCGTAACAATGAGCTAACTGCTAAGCTAACAATGAATTTAAGATATAACACGTTGCAAGAACTATAGTAAAATCATGGTTTATGTCATGATAATTCTTGAACATTATTATTTTAATAGTTTCTTGGGATCGAAGGTTGGAATTTAATGCAATGATCATAAATTATTCTTTGTGATTTGTATCTTCTTATTGACTATCCAGGAAATCTACAAGATTATACTACTAACGCATAATAAATTATGGCAAACAAATATTCTTATAGAAGATCTAACTTAAATTCAATGTTTTTTTCACCGCTTTGGGTATTTGACTCATGAAATGAAAACCAAAAGAGAAGAATGGAAGAACAAGATTATTGGATGCAGGGCATAAGAATGATGAACGTTTTTCTACCACCATTGAATCACATGCATAGCTGTTTATTATGGACTAATTCTGATGTCATCAGTACCGAATTCTATCGAACTAGTGCGGACTTAAACAATGGCCCAATAACAGAACCCACTTATGCTACGTTTATCAGATTAGATACGCCTGTTAGTACGATTTCCAAATTAAACATTGCACCATACAGAATATATTATCATAGTCTTGCCCTTATCCCAATTCATTTGGGGTCGGCGCAGCATGTGTGTTCTTGCATTCTTTTCTATTACTCGTCATTTCATGAGATACAGGAGGTGACTGATGTGATGTCGTCTTTTTGCCATATATCATCCTTCACACAGGCCATCCATCGTTTTTTTGGTCTTCTTAAATTCTTATAACCGTCCACATTCATACTCACAATTTTCCTCACGACATTTTCTTCATTCCTCCGCATCACATGCCCATGCCATGATAACCAATTACGAACCCTAAAGAATATAGTCTATACTAATTATAGCTGCAAGTAGGTGAGAGTGTAAGATAAACCGAACGAATCTATTTTCTATTTCTATTCAGGAAGAAATAAGTTTAATACGAGTAACCTTGACTCTTGTTTTACTATCTGCATTCTGTAATTCGTATATGAATGTTTCTTACTCAATATTTATTTTCTCTTGTGAATTTATAGTTTTTACAATATTTACGTCTAGAGACCTTGAATTGTTGTAAAACAAACTTATTGCTGGTAATTGGTGGATCAAAATGTTTGCGAATCGAGCTCAGTGGTTAATTTTTGCAGAAGCTAATGTCTAGAAAACGACTGTTACAAAATTTTCTTGTGTTTTTAAATACTTTTAGTCTTCTTTACCCATTACAATTTTACACTTTTTTTTGCAAGAAACCATTGAAATTTTATCTGTAATGTAATCGTTATTCCTTACCGCTTTTCATACAAACTTTCAAGTAGTTTTTTTCCGAAATGACTGAACCGATTTAAATGAAACTTTATACGCATAAGCAGGATACATAGGTCTAAAAAGTTACTAAAAAATATTTTCAAAATGTGTTTTAAAACAAGAGATAATTGGAATTTTCTGTTTCTATAGAAAATTTAAATTTGGTCTAATTTAACTGTAACACTATTTTTCGAAAATGTTTTTTAGTAACTTTTTAGATCTGTGTATCCTGCTTATGTGTACGAAGTTTCATCAAAATCAGTTCAGTCATTTCGGAAAATAACGACTTGAAAGTTTGTATGAAATGTCGTAAGGCGTAAACGCTCTTAAGCTACTGGCATTAAAAGGCTTTTTTAATTATATACTTTATTTTATACTTTACATTTAATAAGTCATATTTTCAAATTCTCATCAGTATCCATAGGTGGATATTCTCAGTTTAATCTCCATTCACGGTTTCACTTAAACATTTAAGAATAACGGGGTTTATTAAAATTGCTCTGATAGGTGCTGTAAATGCGCCATTTAAACGATATTAACTTTCAATAGTTCCTCCGTTAAGAATCTACAAAATAATCTGTGTACCTTACCAAGAAAACAATAAATATACACGGTGTAAATCACCTCATCACGAAGCCGTCAACCAAGCATTCTGTACATGAAACTAAGTAACTTTACGCAAAAAATATTGCTGGGAAACGACTTTTTTTTGGGGGGTGTAAAATCATGTTCTGTGGTAGAACTCAATGTAACGCACTCAAAACATTGTGCTGATGGACGGATTGAATAGTACGGGGGTCGTGGAGGTGTTTAAAGTAAAAATCTTACATTAAAAACTTGTATTTAAAAAAAAAACTTGTCAAAAAGTTGGAACTTTGACCCCTAATATCTCCGTAACTAGAAGGTTCCCAGGTATGGTGTAGAACAAAAAAATGATCGTAATGACAGGGAGAACCAGTGCCTTTCGGCTTCGTTAAGAGGTGTTTTACACCCTTTATTTCTAAAGCTAAAGAAAGTGCGTGGCAAAACTTTCGCTACTCATTTTTGTCTCCCAACAGAAACACTAAATTCTTACGTTTACTAAAATACTACAGAGTATCTTGAAAACCCAACGTATTTCCCATTCAATTGCTTCAAATGTAATAAATACGTAGTTAACAGAATCACAAGACTGATAAAATATATAAGTTAGTACAATCACGCTTACATCTCATGTATGAATTTAAGTGTTGATGATAAAATTAATAAGCTTCTGCCCATGTTAAAATTTCTTGTTTTATCATACAAAATATCTTAGGAGTAAAACTAACAAAATTGACCTCTTTATATATTTGTAGTATTAGTATAGATAAGAGAGATACAACAGGAGGTAGGTAAATCGTGCTATAATATTGTGAGTAACTCATAACTACTAGTACAAAAATATATATAGGTTTACAGTCCAAGCCACTGTTGTGTGACCACTAGGGACGCGAGATAACAATACCGGTCCATATTAATATCTGTACATACTCCTCGATACACCAGTGTATACCTCTGACCAGTGGGACACTCGATACAATAACCAGGCCACATTTTAAACGAATTTCGATCTACTTATCTAGCTAACAGATTGCAATCTGCATTGCCTGACATTATTCATCGCATGAAGACCTAATGACACCATTTTTTTATCCGACGCAAGCGCAACAGTTGATACAGATTCGCGAACAAAATTATATCGAGCTTGGGGTGAAAGTAGGCGTGCTTTCACTGCATTCAGCGTTCAGATAAAATAATTTTTAAACTCGTGACATTCTGCAAGATCAGATGATACGCCATTTAAAAGCCCTAACCGGTGTTTAAAATTGATACATAAAAATTTGCTGTCACAAATGTACCGCCCACTTGTAATAAATTATCATTTGTAATGTAATAACGGTGTTTAAACTAAGAAAGGTGTTTGCTCCACATCGGCTAATATAAATTGGCAGTGACAAAATTAAACGCTTTGCATTAGTATTCGTCAGCTTACGGAGATAAAAATGATGGATGGCAGACGAGTTTGCTGCTGTAGCATAATTTGATACATAATTGTACCTATTTCTAGTATTGTAATATCCAAGATTATGTAGATACCGCTAAGTGTTACCCAAACTGAGGATAGCAACCATCTACCGCACACAATCGTGGCATCAGTGTTAAATAATTCGTTAGTCACGTTTGTCTGCAAACGTCATATTCACACGAATTCAACAAGTGTAAAATGTGTAAATACACAATTAAATTTTAAATGTCCTTCGTTTACGACTATTTAAACTATAAATTAGACCTTATGCAACATGTCGTAAGTACAGTTTTGCATTCTCAATAAAATCTATGTTTAGAATGTGAAATTATCATTTCCGTCAAAAAAATATGGTCGGTGTTGCGGTGCGAATCAACTCGTAGGAAAGCTTGACTAAATAATAGGTCTTTACCTATGAAATTGCCGTATTGCAGTACAGACTTTTTCAAACAAAAAAAAGTTTTGATTGGCTATGAGTTCTAAATTCAAATTAATTTTGTTTTAAAAATATGACATTCTATTTACAAAATCAGTCTTTTGTTTATTCATTAGCGTTGTATTTTCATTACATTTCAACATTTTTCCTCATAATGGATACTTTGAAATTTCGTGTAATTATGGAATATGAGTTCCGTCGTGGCACCAACGCGGCACAAACGACCCGTAACATCAACGACGTTTACGGAGAGAACTGTACAAACGAACGCACAACCCGTTATTGGTTTGCTCGGTTTCGTTCTGGGAATTTTGACTTGAAAAATGAACCTCGTGGTCGTCCGGAAACTTTGGTCAACAATGATGAATTAAAGGTGATTGTTGAAGCTGATGAAACTCAATCTACAGCTGAGCTGGCAGCAGCTTTTGATGTTAGCATTAAAACAATATTGGTCCATTTGCGACAGATTGGCAAGATAAAAAAGCTTGATAGATGGGTGCCCCACGAACTTAACGATCGCCAGCGCAACGTACGCGTCGAGACTTGCCTTGCGCTGCTTAACAGGCACAGAAATGAAGGAATTTTGAACCGAATTGTTACGTGCGACGAAAAATGGATTCTTTTTGACAATCGAAAGCGCTCAGCAAGTTGGTTAGATCCTGGTTCGGTACCAAAGCAATGTGCAAAACGAAAAATGACCCCTAGAAAGGTGATGGTCACAGTTTGGTGGTCTAGTGCTGGTGTGATTCATCATAGCTTTTTACAAAACGGCGAGAGCATTACTGCAGATGTGTACATTGAAGAACTGACCACAATGATGGCGAAACTCGCACGTCTGCAACCAGCTTTGGTCAATCGGTCGTCTCCACTGCTACTTCACGACAACGCGCGGCCCCATACTGCACAACAGACCGTCTCTAAGCTGCATGAGTTGGGTTTGGAAGCTCTCCCTCATCCGCCATACTCACCAGATCTTGCGCCTTCCGACTATTACTTTTTCCAAAATTTGGACAACTTTTTAGCGGGAAAAAAATTCAATTCCCGAGAGGCAGTACAAAACGCCTTTGAAGAGTTTGTTGTCTCCCGTCCAGCTGATTTTTTCAAGAAGGGCATCCATAAACTGCCACAGCGTTGGCAAAGATGCATTGATTGCAGGGGTGATTACTTTGAATAAAAGAAATAAACAAGTTCGAAAAAAAAAATACTTTAACTTTTTTCAAACAAAACGGCAATTTCATAGGTAAAGACCTAATATTTTGACATAAATATACTTTGATTAGATACAAAAACTCTTAGCGTAATAGTATTTTGGTTAGACCAAAACTGAGCATATCAATTTTCATCCCAAAGAAAGTCAACAACAAGTCGAAAGCCATTTTGAATACAGATAGTCCGAAGACAAAAAGCCATTAACCTCGTGATTACCCCAATTTAATACTAGAAATCTATCACTAAGAACATTTAGAAATTGATAAAGATGAAACAGCCAGTAATCTAGCTGCAGTAACTCTCTCAAATGACCCTAGATCGGAGCACATTAGCGGCATTGGTATCGAATATTCAGCGAACATATCAGGGCTTACAGGAGTTATAGGTACAGTTTGCCATCCTGCTATTATCATGGCCGCATCGGCGAGTGAAAAGCAATGGCACTCACCTACGACAGCCAAGATACGTTAACTTCGTGCGTCGCCATATATGGCTCATTCGAAATTGCTTGCTTTGATACGGTTTAATCGAAATCTCATTTTTTTTGAGCGCAGCTTCTTTGCGAAGCGTTTGAGTACCTAAGTTATTTAAGCTTCTTTAGTCATTCAATTAGAAGTATTTTGTGCCCGGAATACAATTCTCTCCAAGAATTTGTCTGTCATTAAAATAAGGTATTTGTTCTGGTATTTACTAAATCTAATTCTTTCGCAACATCATACAATTTTAATGTTGTAGTCCCAATTAAGGTTACGCAATCAATTTTTAACTGTAATTCAAATACTGACGAAGTTAAACGGACAATAGCCAGTTTTTTAATCATACGGATAAAAAACGGCGTATCGGCAAACATAATCATAGCCAGAATCATCGCCAAGTCTGCAATCATGGCAATTCAAAATTTTATTACCGGTAATTTGACTTTCCGTTCCGAATTGACGCTTGTAAATATTTTTTATCGTTTGTACGTATAGATTAGAATAAAGATTCTGCGTGACTGAGATCTTGAAAGCCGATTGAATTGACACGTTTAAAAAAAGACGACTAGTTCTAAATGGGAGTATAACAATTGAATCGCAAACCGCAGCATGTACATATCGAAGCCACATTTGCTCTGTGATCCCTCTTTGTGCGGTGCGTATGCGTCATAATTACTCTCTAGAGGCCTTGTCTGATAACATTGGTGTGATGGACTGCGTCCTCTACTGGATGTAGGCGCGAGATAAATGCGTTCACTGGACATGTGCAACAATAACTGTGTTCTACAATACGTCGTGGCACCAGGATGGCGTTTCTTATGAAACTGCACAGATGTTCAGATCTCAGTCTTATTTTCAAGTCAAACAGGCGTAAAGTCAACGTCCATTCTCTGGTTTCCGGTGACGATAATACTTTTCGCGAGCAAGTACACATTCCTTGAAATACTTATTATGCCTTGAATTTCGTATTATGCAAATATAATTTATGTGTTGACTTATTTTTCCAATCGGAAGTGTCAATTCCAAAATCGTCGCGTCAATCAAGATCGTGGCAAATTCGGCTGTGTTTTTCTCAAGTACGAAGATAATGTAGGCATGGCACTGCTGACCAGCCTTAAAATGAACTAAAGCGTATGATTCATTCTAGGAGCAACGCATCACTTATCTTGTGTATGACGTTAAAGTAAACACGACTAGAACATCACTATTACCAAGGTAGATCATAGTAAATTGTCCACAAGAAGACACTGCAAGAACCACTATGCAACTACAACCACTCCTAAAGGAACCTTGTAACCTTGACAATCCCAACAGGCGATGATACGGGAATGCAAACGTCATTCTTTCTCCAGAACCGTTAGCACCTGACCATCAGCTGTTCACAAGTACCAGTCCTCCTATAAAATGAGAGAAGGGTGGTCCTAATTCAAATAAAGACCGTTGCGAATGACTTAGAGGAAATGAAGCGGTTGGGCTGCTCATTGCCGGTGGTCGGGAGGTTAACCGTAACCGTTCGCTAATCATACCAGTATTACGGAAATAGTAGGCTCGTAGATTGCACTGTGGGATGAACAAGTTATGCAGCTAGAAAAAGTTTTTTTTTCATATTTTTTTTTATAATTGAACATGTTTTATGTTTGACGATAATTTTATAATCAAAATAATTAGTTTTGCAAAAATATAAACTGTTTTTATGACGAAAAGAACTATGTTATTTTGATCAATTATTATTAACTTTGGTACTTAAACAAAAAATAACCTTAACGTTAACATAAAACAAAACAATAAAACATTTGAAAAAAAGTAACTCCTTCAGAATGAGACGAAATAAATAACGACATTTAGTTAGATCAAAATTGAAGAATAAATTAAATTAGTTTTTATGTGCACGTAGGTAATTGCACTCTTGTTATTGAAAAGTCAATCGTAATTATTGCTCGATAAATAATTCAAAAACCGAATAGGCGATGCAGTACGTAGTACTAGTTTTTCTAAGTTGTGACTTTGACCGCTAAACTTAAATTGAAAACCACAAAACAACACCAAGAAAAAAAAAAAAGAAATAAGGAACTAGTCACTGCCAGATGTAATTATGTATGCCTTGAATTTAAGATACAGTGAGTTAGGTATTTACTAAGAGAAGGTACTTGAACCGAAAGCAAGGAAATCGTAAAATACAATCATATAGCGTGGAAAATACTAGCTAGGTGGTACGCACCTATTTTATTGGTAGATATTTATTGCCCACTGCGATTCTCGATAAGATATCTATTTAGCAGTGGTAGATGCTTTGGACATACTATTAATCGGTAGTTATTCCAAACGTTATAATTATCCCTCGAAGCAATTTCCGATGTGCACACGTTAAATTGATTTATCTCTAACATACCAATAACTAAACCCGTTTTCGAGATTCACGCCAAGCAATAAAATTGAGAAAAATAAAGTAGAAACACACAATCGGCTGAACCTTGGACACGTGTGAAGTTTGTGCTCATCCGATGACACACAAAATTGGATAAACTACACAAACTGACGTAAGAACGATTAATTAATTACCAACCTAAGTAACTTAAGTAACAGCACATAAAATATCACCCGACTAACACCTATTCAATACAATTTAAATCAAATGTACGCACGTAGGTAGTTGCTAAACAATTGACGCCTTGCAAATTATTTAACCCGGTATTCCATTATTCCACATGATGAAGTTTATTCAACAAGTTATTGTTAATAAAACGTAAAGAAATGTTTAAAATAAAAATACTTACCAAGGATATCGTGCAAATTACAAACTAATTGTATCGTTACTTCGATCCGTTTTCGTATGCACGTTGCAGTTCAAGTCCTCGCGAGATTTTTTCCGGATCACTCAATTCCGCACACTGTCGCACTGTCACTTTTCAAGCACGGCCGGCTTTTTTTTTAAAGTTATCACGCCAAAGTGTGTGGCTCCGTCAGTACGGTGCGTGGTGTCGATTCGATGGATCGGTGCGAACTGGCTGGCTGTCGCTCGCCGACCGCCCGACTTCGAAACTCGACTTGTAGTCACTAGACACAGAATAGTGGCATGCTGTGCATAATCGCCACTGTGCATCAGTATGATCCCACCTTAGTCGGAATTTTAAAAATATTGCAATAAAATTTGGTTATAGTAAAGATAGTAAAGTTTTTTGGAATTCAGCAAATTGCAACTAGCAACCAGCAAAATTTGCGGTTATTCTAGAAATAATCTCGGCCTGACAATTTAAAGTATGATACGCGTAATTTTGACAAACAACACCGTAGCAAAAACCACTGAAAGCATTGACCGCAACATCGCGTGAATATAATTGAGTCTGACTACTCGGTAACATAGAATATAGTGTTAATCATCCAGTGATTATGTGCACACTGGCAGTACATGACAGTGCTGGATTAACACTGTGTCTAATTGTGGGAAAACGCCGCGTGCTCGGTTCAAGATCGTACGACATCGAGAATCGCGCCACCTCGGCTATTCGCGCCTTTTACTAAACACATTTTTTTTTCTCGTGCAGATCACAGATGCATTAACTTTTTGGAATAAGACCGTTGTTTTAAGAACTTGTTTTTATGAGTATTTATCATTTTTATTGTGAGACTGCTTATAAACATCGTCAACAGTTATCAGCATTGTCAAATAACGTAAACACGTTGGCGAGTAAATGATGTCATATTCGATAAATTAGGTTATCCGTATCTATTTTTGAAAAAAGTGCTTTTATGTTTTCCAAAGAAATTTAGTGTCTGCCTGTCAAAGAATCTTAGTTTTTTTTTATTATTTTGTCTTAATGGGAACCGTGGGCCTAGCATAAACGAGCGGAGTAATGTAATGCAAATCGAACGATTTAAAATAAGATGTGTTTCTCGGATAATATTAACTTCATCATCATCAGCCTATATTGTTCCCACTGCTGGGACGCAGGCCTCCTCTCTATGAGAGGGAATGGGCTGTAATCCACCACGCGGGCCCAGTGCGGGTTGGTAGATGTCACATCGAATTTTAGTTCTAGGACATGCCAGTTTCCTCACGATGTTTTCCTTCACCGTTTTGAGAGCAGCGGTTATGAAATAAATTACACAAAGTAATGCGCCTGCCTGGGTTCGAACCTACGACTCGCTGCTCGTAAGTCGGGGCTGCTACCACTGGACCACCGCTGCTCTCACACACGCTTGCGACACGACACGCCATGCAAATATGTCCCTAACCATATTAAATGTATGAAACCGATATGCTTCTGGCGCGTCACAACACGCCACGACACGTAAGTATGTTTCCGTCTTTAGGGTTTTTTTGCAAGCCATATAGATTGGTAACCATAGTTAACTGAGCTTTAATAATGACGATAATTAAATAAATTGCTTGGCTATCTCTAAAGAGGTCATTAAGAGTACAAACGATAGATATAATAACTCTGGAGACAGTTTATCGATGGTCTAGACTTAATTGTTTATAGCACATATTATTATCGATTAAATTTCCCAACTCTCGGTTAAAAATAACGTGTTCTAAGAAACCCTCAGTATTGCAAGTCAATCGTTTCAAATTATGAAATGGGTATTTTTGCAGAGTAAAATGTAAGTAGGAAACACATTAATCAGTTAAATATATATATATAAATAAAACAAAACAGTGTGTTTGCTTGTTAAAATATTCTTAAACACCGCTGACTGAAGCTGTCGTGGTCATGGACAAGCAAACCACTAAAGAAGCAGAATTCAAAAAACAAATTTTAATGGAACAAAAGTATTCAAATACAAAACAAACTTCACCTTTAGGGGATTCTCTTTCAAGAATCCTTCTATAGTGTTCACCCTCATTCCAAATAGAACGCTTTGGCAAAGTTTTTTCTTCCTAGGCTCAGCGATTTTAGCTGCGTGTTGACAGATGGGAATGTATGATTTTATTTTAATGAAAAATTACGTTTCGTGGTAGAGCTGAATTTAACGCACTCAAAACATATGCTGATAGCTGCATTGGATAGTACGGGGGTTGTAGAGGTATTTAAAGTAAAGTTATAACATGTAAAACTTGTATAAAAACTTCTGAAAAAATGTGGAACTTTGACCCCCTATATCTCCGTTACAAAACATTTCCCAGGTACGGTCAAGAACAGTGTTCCGCAAAGTTTAGTGCTCAAGGTACTCGTACATCTAGGAATTTTTTTCTTTTTTGTTTTGTTGTATGCAAAATACGCGTTTTGGACGTGGATTTGCGGACACCAGCTACAGGAACAATATACGAATAGTCAGCATCGTAACTCGTCACACATCAGAAAGAAAAAAAACCCGCCAAGGGCCAAAGAGGGTTCCGTACAAACCTGTAGGAAATTCGATTTTGAAAATTATTAAAAATATACTAAACTGTACTAAAAATTTACGGTTTTAGCAATTATTCCTTTATCTGTGCCATAAGCGTTGCTTCCTAGTTCGTACCTTTCAAGATTCTGAGTACCCTGTAGGTTTTGATTCCCTTGCGAGTGTCGAAAATTTGCGGCATAAACGGCTGTATCTTGTGATTGCGTTGGCTTAGAAGTTTGATTTTTTCACAGCTCCAAGGGACAGTAAACCTGAGTATTTGATATAAATTCCAGCTTGATACCTCCACGCGTTCCTGAGAAAAAGAGTCTTGACAGACAGACAGACAGACAGACGGACGGACGGTAATCCTATATGGGTTCCGATTTTTGCTTTCGAGGTCCGGAACCCTAAAAAGAATCCAGATAATCGGTACCTACATAATCATAATAATTATAATCCAGAGATAATTGGAACCCAGGCCAGGCATGGTAAAAAGAATCAAACCTATCCAGCTATTCACATTCCGTCATTCACTGCAACGAACTATAAATACCAACCAGATTCCTATTCAACAACGGACATCAAGTTTGTTATGACGATGCAATATAAGTAGCAATTCAACAACAAAATCACTAAACAATTAATATTTCTTGCTTTGATTCAAAGCTGCTGATTGGCTAGACTGAAATCTAAATAAGTGGCGAGACATCTTTTTGATGATTCCACAAATTTCCGCAAATCAAACTTTTTGCTTCAGCATTTTTGTATTTCAACATGTGATCAGTTTTGCGAAGTGTTCCGATTTCTGATTAAGCAATTACAGTCGACATATTTTATTGGTTATTGAATAATGGAGCCTGGTTTTAAAATATGTAGTCTGTTTATATTTATTATTGGTAATTACCCACTTTTAGTTGATAACATTTCATTTTGGTCTGAAAGAGACGAGTGTTGAGAATCCAATGGCATTTTGAACGTCACACACTGTACAGTTCACACAAACGATTGTTGATGTAATATTCATGGGAAAATAATTATATTTCTATCGAAGCAAAGACAATCATGGAAACTATTGAAAACGTAGTTATTCTAGGTACAAAGACTTCCCCGCGTGTCGATGGTATTCTATATTGAGTTGTCCCAGAACATACGACTACGACTTTGGGGCCATGAGTTGCGTCCATAAATTCCCGCCTAACAGGATTATTTGTCAACTCTATAAGATTATTAATAATTTTGGGAACCTTTTATATTTTAGACCACCTTTGCATATTTTTCGTCATTCTTACCGTCCAGAATCAGTTTGTTATGATTTTAATTAAAAATTCATCAAACAGGCTAACTAATTATCCATAATACTTATTCATAAGTATTAAGTATTTAATGCGAAAGTAACTCTGTTTGTTTGTTACATATCCACGACTAAACTCATAACGATCCGATCGGCCGATCGGATTGTCGATCGTAATGAAAGGGCAAGAATATCCTAGGGAAGGACATATTTCCACATGAGAATTTCCACGCAAACGAAGTCGCGGGCAACAGCTAGAGTTACATAATGTCTATACATGTTTTCCGTACCAACTGTAACAGTTCTTCCTAAGATGGCCTAAATTCAGCTCCGCTAACCGAATTTTGTGCTCGAAGAACTAACATAAAACGGAACATCGATTCCGAAATTGCTTGCGACCCAGTCCTAGAAAATATGTATATTTTCTGGTAGACTGGGTCGCAAGCAATTGGATTGAATTTGGTGGGCTGCCCTGGCACATACCCCTGAAGGGAGTATGTTTGCGAGCAAGCTGTTTACACTTTGATATTTTGTTTTTAAACGCATTTACATTAAGTATACCTAGTTTTATCTGCTTATGAAATATTAAAAAAATAAATAGCCTGAGGGCTGTTTAGAAAGATTGGTAGTTGAAGAAAAAACTATGACTTACACTTAAAATGATTTATTGATAAAATAATTAATTCTAGTCTAGTGTCGCACACACCGCTTTAGCACCCTCTGGTGGCTGGTGCTGCTGCTGCGGCTGCCGGTGGTCACGCAGGCGGTGGCGTCGGCGGAGGCCTGGGTAGCAGCGTGACCAGTGGCCCTGGTGGCGGCGTTTGCGAAGAACTAAGCGGTGGATTCACTTGAGGAGTCGGTGGAATCGGCGGCGGCGAGGCTGACCGCTGACGCTTGACCACTCGCCTTCGCTGTGCCTCCTTTAACTCGTGCGACACGGTCTTTAGCCGCCTTATTCAGTTTACTTCGCACTATTTTTCGAGGGGGATTGTTGTTGTGAATTCCCGCGCGATGTAAAACATTTCGTACTGCCTGCATGCTACAGTTGAATTCTTCTGCTAACAGTCTTGTAGCACCAAAAGGTTGTTCTGCGTACACTTTAAGTATTCTTTCCACACACTGGGGGGTTACTTTTCGCGGAGTAACAGATGGACGCTGGTTTCTGACATGCCCTTCCTTTTCATGCCGCCGAAGCCATCGACGGACAGTGTTTCTCTGTAAAAAGTTAATTACCTTAGCTTAGAATTTATATGAAGTAGGTAGGTATACGTTTTATTAGTTTGTAGGTATTACTTATATATATAAAGAGGAAGTCGGTGGCAAAAAAGTTAATTGACCAAACTGAGATACGGAATTCGGAAGTAAAGTTATTTATAATTATACATATATATATTTATTTTTGAAACTGAACCGATTTTAATGAAACTTAATAAGAAGTACGCAGAAGCAGAATACAAAGGTTTAAAAAGTTACTAAAAACATTTTCGAAATGTCTTTAAAAAAAAATGGAAATTTCTGTTTCCATAGATAATTTATAATCGTTCTAATTTAGATGTAACTCCATTGTTCAAAAATGATTTTAGTAACGTTTTAGACCTATGTATCCTGCTTGTACATTGTAACTAGAAGTTACTAAGGGATCACAATATTGTCGTCAAAATAGGCCAAGAAAAAAAAAACTACTCGTGCAATTATAAGAAAATTTATATGGCACCACCGCGCGGGCTTGGGCCCGCGCGTTGGTCTCATATAAATTTTCTTTTTACCGATTGCTTAGTGATTGGCCACTAAGCAATCGGTAAAAAACACACAAAAAAATAAATTGATGCCGGAGGAATACATAACCTCATCCTTTTTCGAAGTTGGTTGAAAATAACACATAATGTGACATCCAATATTTGCACTCATAGTTGAGAGTTCAGCAAGCTAGATAAGAATCTAGAATTAAATACAGTCACTTCGGAAAACCGATAAACATAAATAAAACAAAAAATACTCACTGTTGTTTTCAGTTCCTCGGAAATTTCACTAATATTAAGTCCATACTCCCGAAGGAACAAGATTCGATGCCTCTGTAGTGCGGTTAGTCTATAGGTGGACATGTTTCACAGTTGCTACGTAAATACGTTCTGACTGGAACTATGAAAAAGTATTGCTTTTGAAGTTAATATAGAACAGTTAAAAACTTTCCCTTCCTTGGTTCTTTTGTTTTATTCCTATTGGTCAAAAAAGGTTGGTCAAACATCTGTGACCATTAACAAACCCTGAGAAGATTTTTGAACAAAATGCCTGTTGTGTAAAAAAGTCCGCACACTTGTCGATATTTTTTTGTTTTACTACTATGTATTGGTCCGCAGATGTGGTCAAGATCATCATGCGGGATTTTGTTATTATAATTAAGCTTGCCTTTTAGTTAGTATGTATTGGTGAAGAAATCTTCAGTTATTCAAACCAGTTCCCCCCCCCCCCCAAGTGATTGATTCTGGTGATAATACCTTTTTATGAAAGACATGACTTGATCCTGCAGTAAGGATTGTGCCCTCACGAGAGAAGTTCTCAATGGACACGAAAATTTGTACTCGCGTTTAATGTTGATAGTTAAATCATTATAATAAAAGCTTGTCTAAAAAAAATGTTTATTTATTTTTAAAATTGAGCAGTAGATAGTAGCTTTTGTTGAGGAAAACGCAATCATCATAAACGATATCGCAGGAAAGAGGGTAGAACATAAAATAAAGGGTGTAAAACACCTCTTAACGAAGCTGAAAGGCACTGGTTCTACCTGTCATTGCGATAATTTTTTTGTTCTACACCATACCTGGGAACCTTCTAGTTACGGAGATATTAGGGGTCAAAGTTCCAACTTTTTGACAAATATTTTTTTTAAAACATGTTTTTAATGTAAGATTTTTACTTTAAACACCTCCACGACCCCCGTACTATTAAATCCGTCCATCAGCGCAATGTTTTGAGTGCGTTACATTGAGTTCTACCACAAAACAAGATTTTACACCCTCCAAAAAAAAGTCGTTTCCCAGCAATAATTTTTGCATAAAGTTACTTAGTTTCATGTACAGAATGCTTGGTTGACGGCTTCGTGATGAGGTAATTTACACCTTGTATAGATAACTTGTTTGCTCAGGAACATTCAGTAAAGGTGTCCGGGAAAATGGATAAAATTACGGAATGTTTACTTCCCAAAGAAGGACAATTTATTTTTTTAGGCCAGTAGGATTGATTCTTTAACTAAATATTTCAAAGATATTATGCACCACGTCTAATAAATCTAGCATTTTTGATTATATAGGAACCACCTGACAGAAACATAGAAATCATCTAATAATGATACGGGAAAACTTAATTAAGAAAATAACAGATAACCCATACTTCAAAAAAAAAACCAGACAAGTAAAGAATACTCTTTATTTAAACAGTTTATTGGAAACAGTGCTTTTTAAAAGCTTCATCATTACCAAAACATCATCGTCTGCCTATCTGACCTCCACAATACGGTACCCCTTGGTAAGACTATACACGGTGTAAATCACCTCATCACGAAGCCGTCAACCAAGCATTCTGTACATGAAATAAATAACTTTACGCAAAAATTATTGCTGGGAAACGACTTTTTTTTGGGGGGTGTAAAATCATGTTTTTTGGTAGAACTGAATGTAACGCACTCAAAACATTGTGCTGATGGACGGATTGAATAGTACGGGGGTCGTGGAGGTGTTTAAAGTAAAAATCTTACATTAGAAACTTGTATTTAAAAAAATACTTGTCAAAAAGTTGGAACTTTGACCCCTAATATCTCCGTAACTAGAAGGTTCCCAGGTATAGTGTAGAACAAAAAAATTATCGCAATGACAGGGAGAACCAGTGCCTTTCGGCTTCGTTAAGAGGTGTTTTACACCCTTTAGATGTCAGACTTTTGGCTTCTTATTACTCGTAACGACTGTCAAAGATCTACAAATAACAGCCGGTACCAATGGGTTAACGTGCTTTCCAAGGCGTGGAAGTAACTCGGTATGTAATTATGTTCACCCATCCTCGGACCAACCTCGGTAAGCACGGCTTAACCTTAAAGATCGACCCGTGCGGCTGTTAATATTTCATATCATCACCAAAACATCACTATAAAATGCAAATAAAGTCATTACAGAAACACCCATTACAAATATGGTCATTTTGAATTGTAATTGGAGAAATTTAAAATCTTAATGACTAGTAACGAATACAAATAGATAGTTTACCGTTAGGTTAGGTAAAGGACGTATCTTAACAATTTAGAAATAATCAGTGAGCTTTTAAAGTCGCTTTGTCGGCATTTTATTGGACAGACAAAAGTCCTCCTGTGGCGCCATAGCATAATTAGGGCTTGCATCATCCGTTCATTTTTACTATCCGGATAATACGGATACTAAGATTTTACTATCCGGATTTCACGGTTAATACGGATATTTCTTAGATTGATTGTAAATTAAATTATTAAGCTTTTATATCACGTTATAATAACGTTTAGTACCTAATCGTTTATTTTACGATAATTTGTACATTTCTGTTTTATTCTATTTTATTGTATACTATTGTGGTTGCCAGGGAAAGTCATATTTTCATTTGATTATTATGTTTTAATTAGGTTGATTTGATTGGAATGTTGTGATTGGTCTTATTATAAGATCTCATTTTAAATTAGAATTTTTTTCAGTGTGTGCAAAAATAGATACAAACTATTTGTACAGTTGTACGTTATTGGTATTTCATGACTAGTTAAATATAATTTTAGAAAATTATGTAGTGTTTTTCTGTGATTGTTTCTCTTGAGAGACTAATTGAAAATCGGCGGATATCTGGATGTCCGGATTTCAAGCCCTAAGCATAAAGTACGACTATTAAAAAGCGTGTTAAAAGAACCGTATTTATTTATTTTGTCAAATATCTTGAGAATTCTATAAAACAAGGTTCATGCTAAGTGTAACTTTGTTATAATAACAATTTAAGTTTGAATAATTTAATGTAGGTACCTACTTGCTGAGAAAAACCTTAATCGATCTTTTATTTGCATATCACTTATTAAAAATCGTAACCAATTAAAAACAATTATTTTAGGTACCTGAACCAAAAAATACTTTTGCTAATCTAATTTCTGTAAATCGTTTATTAAAACCAGAATTGTAGCATCAACATACACAGTGTATACCGCGTACCAAACGCTGCCTATAAAAAAAATCACTGACATAAATATCCAAAAACTTATTCCTCGAACTATGATAAATACGAGTTTAGTACGGTGAGCCAAAAAAAATAAAGTTTACATAACTTAAAAGTTATCTTTTCCTCCTATCTTACCAAGGACTGTGCGTACTGCAAATATTATCTTTTTCCACGTCACTTAACTTATTTTGTACGAATGTTGCTCAATTTGCGTCATCAAAATATCTGCGAAAACGGTGTGTTTATTATTAATTTTAAAATCAATATCAGAGATTACAGATTTCCGATAGATATCGATGGTAATCATTTTTTTTTTTTTTAGTAACATAGATACTTGTAATATATCACAGATTAAATGTGACAAAACTTGTATCTCACAAGTTTTGTCACATTTGATCTGTGATATTAAAAAGGAAAAAAAACTTTCGAACTTCTATGTAGATATTTAATTTAAAATTTGGTTACTCTGAATTATCTGCTTATAAATATCTAATTTCTCGTCCCTTTCGCAAATGCAACAAATCTTAAAGTTACATTCAAATCTTAAATTAATTATTTGGAAAAAAACACCACGCTCCCCACTATTAATTTCTCCTGTATCATGGGTGCGTTTACAAACATTTAAACTTACACAAACAAACAGCCAGACCCGTAACAACGTACATATAGATCAAACAAATATTTGTTCCGTGCGGGGATCGAACCCGCGACACAAAACGCAGCCGATAAATAGCTCAGCCACTGCGCCATCCGTGCCGTCAAGTTACATCTTTGATAACAACAGTGGCAAGCAATAAGTAATAGCTATTAATTTTCTAAAATTAAATCTAATATTGATAAAGCAAGCCTACCGCGTTCCAAGCTACTAAACTATCTGATTCTATATCTGCAACACGTAATTGGATCTCGACACCTTGAAAATTAATAAGGGGAGAGGTCCATACGTACTATAGGTCTATAGCTTATTGCATGATTCTGTATACTACCGTAAATTCAAAAAAATGGATTCTATGATCAAATGTTTACTGTTATTAAGAAAAGATGTATTATAAATGTCGATAGCTAAAAGATTAGAGGAAGACCAATGAAACGATGGATGGACTGTGAGAAGGATGACGAATAAAAGAGAAGTATGGAAGAAGAAGACATGCTGCGCTGACCTCAAATAAATTGGGATAAGGGCCGAAAAATGATGATGATGATATGAAAGGAAGGAAGGGAAACGAGAACTTTTTGTGACACTAGCAAGACACGCTAACACCATAATATCTTTTTCTAAGAAACATCACAAGATGGCTGCAAGATTTAGAGGTATGATCACTGTTCTGGCTCATAAATAGAGAGTGGTGTATTTTCCGCAAAATTGTTATGTAAGTACCTATCTTATTTTATCTTTGCTGGAGACAAGCGTCAAAGTATCTATACTTTACATTATAAAGCTATAGAGTTTTTCTTTGTTAAACACGCTAATCTCGGGAACTACTGCTTCGAATTGAAACAATATTTTCTGTTGAATAGCCCATTTATTGAAGAAGACTATAGGCTATAAAGGGTGTAAAACACCTTTTAACGAAGACGAAAGGCACTGGTTCTCCCTGTCCTTGCGATAATTTTTTTGTTCTACACTATACCTGGGAACCTTCTAGTTACGGAGATATTAGGGGTCAAAGTTCCAACTTTTTGACAAGTATTTTTTTAAATACAAGTTTTTAATGTAAGACTGTTACTTTAAACACCTCCACGACCCCCGTACTATTTAATCCGTCCATCAGCAAAATATTTTGAGTGTGTTACATTGAGTTCTACCACAAAACATGATTTTACACCCCCCAAAAAAAAGTTGTTTCCCAGCAATATTTTTTGCGTAAAGTTACTTAGTTTCATGTACATAATGCTTGGTTGACGGCTTCGTGATGAGGTGATTTACACGGTGTATAACATCACGCTACGACCAATAGGAGCGTAGCATCAATGAAATATGTTGCAAAAACCGGAAAAATGACGCAGGCTAAGTTGCGCGATTCAGCTAGTCATAACATAGAAGTTCTAACGTGAAAGTTTAGCCGTGGTTTAGTCTCATTGTTGGTTGCTATACGGTACATAAGTGCTATCTACTAACAAAAATGGGTAAGTAATATATGATATAATTACAAAATCTCTAACATTCACAAGATATAACAACTGAATCTATAATTTTATTCGATATAGTTATCAGTTTGCATAATAAACGATTGAGATAATTTTAAAGTAACAATTTTTTTTTATAAGCATAATGCACATTGGTTATAAAATCGTTTGATATAGCACTCAAAAGATATAAAACCTATTTTGTCTAATATGATAAAACGCCTATAGCAGGTATTATAGGTATATACAAGCATGCAGCATTCAAGCTAGCATGCAACATGCGCAGGCATGGTTTCTGTCACGGCTCCGGCACTGCGGGGCTCCGGCGATCCCATGCGAGCTTATCGTCACAGATGTGTTTAGCCGGCTTAGCCGGCCAGCCTCAGCCGCAGCGGCAAGTGTTAAAACCACCTGTTCCTCAGCTCGCGGGCCGCCTCGCCCCTCTGCGCCTACGCGATTTTAAATTACACTCTAGGGGTAGGGCAGAAAAGACTACGTGAAGTCGGTTTTGCAGCGATTCGTTTCTGTCACGCCGCTCCCGCAGCACATTCGCTACACTCGTTCGTCTTCCCGCGTTAATGGTCACTGTTCTAATCAAACCTAACCCAATGACCACCAACATAGAGGGGACCTGGCAATTCGCTCTGCTCCCGCTTGAACCTTCTAACCTAATATAACCCATCCGAGTCAGATTGCTTTTAATTGGGGTATTAATCATAAAGATGGTATCAATATTAAGTATATATTTTAAGCGATAAGCCAAACGATTAAATAAACGTTATATCCAATAACGTTATACGAAATAAGTTTTAGAGTAAATAAATGTTAAATCTAAAGAAATTATATCAACAGTTGGTATAACTCACGTTTATTATATCTTGTGAACGTTATTAAATGAAATTATACCAAATAACTTTATATGATATGATACGCACCCAAAAAAAAAAAATACAAAAGTAAATGTACCATAACGTTACTAAGCAATTAATTTACGGATTAATTACAATCACGATAAATTCGTATCGATTAATCGATTATGTTTTAGGCGTAACCGATAATGACGTAAATGATACGCGAACAAATTTTCTAAATACAGTACTTGGCTTAGTTAATATCGGTATCGGTTACCGTGTCTCGATAAGTTACACAAATTAAAATAATTGCTGCTGACGTTAATAAGAACGTGAATTAAAATTTCGTAACTATATGTATAAACTAGGATAATAGAGGAGATCAGGGCTAAATAATAACAGCCGCCCAGGTCGATCCTTAAGGATAAGCCGTGCTTGCCGAGGTTAGTCCGTACATGGGTGACCATAATAACAAACCAAGTTTCCTCCGTGCCTCGGAAAGCACGTTAAGCCGTTGGTTCCAGCTGTTATTTGTAGATCTTTGACAGTCGTTACGAGTTGTCAGAAGCCAAAAAGTCTACCCAGTTACTGGTTTGTGGAGGTCAAATAGGCAGTCGCCTCATGTAAAATACTGGTACTCAGCTGAATGCGGCGAGACTGGAAGCCGACCCCAAGATAGTTTGCGAAAAGGCTGGGCAGATGATGATAAACTAGGATAATAATGTAGCAGTATAATTCGGCACGGGAGTTGAGATTAGCCAAACCAAAGAGAGGCTTATACCCATCACTGGGTGAAGTCAGACTGTGAATAATGATGATGATGAACTATAAACTTAAAATATAACTAAAATAAAACACTAAAATATAACTTAGAATATTGTTACTAACCTAATGGATCTTGGTCATCTGAAATAAATGAATATTATTTAAAGAGCAGTTAACTACAAGGTTTCGAGTGACTGTTAAGCAGTATTTTTTCATTATGCCATAAAATATAAAAAAAACATATATTCAAATATAAAACCTCCTCCTTATATTAATTCGATTAAAAATTGACAAAAGCCCGAGAGTTACAGCCTAGCTCTTTAACGCGGTCTACAAACCATGCTGGTTACAGGAGCTCCAAACTTGGTTTTCCTTTCTAGTCCAAGATACTACAATGGTAGTGATTCGAGCCGGATGAGATAAATGGACCACGTTACCAAGGGACTTCGTACCATATTGCCAATTTATACCTTTATAATGGTTGTAATCTCTGATAACACTTGAAAATTATTGAAAAAATAAATCGTCACCGCAGTATTGGTGAATGGTGATGACGCAAACGGCGCAATATTTGCCCAAAATAATATGAGTGTCGTATAAAAGATAATATTAGCGGTACGCACAGATAGTTAGATAGAAGGAAAAGAAAACTTAAAGTTTAGCTTTAATCTTAGTTGTCATCATGACTTGATAGTTTCCAGGAACATTGCGGCAGGTGATATACCAACTTCAATATCTTCAAACTTCTTAATCCAAAAAGATCTTAAAATAATTCTTAAGAGCGTTTACGCCTTACGGCATTTCATACAAACTTTTATAATTTCCGAAATGACTGAACCGATTTTAATAAAACTTCATACGCATAAGCAGGATACATAGGTGGAAAAAGTTACTAGAGAACATTTTCGAAAAATAGTGTTACAGCTAAATTAGACCGATTATAAATTATCCTTAGAAACAGCCAATTATCTTAATTTTAAAAATCGTTTATATCGGTTCAGTCATTTCGGAAAATAAGGACGTAAAAGACGTAAAAGTTGTATGAAATGCCGTAAGACGTAAACTGAATTCATCATCTGCATCACCAACAGGAAAACCTAACTATATTGGGGTTGGCTTATAGTATTTACATTATTTACAAACTGCAAATACATCTAAAATAGTAATAAAATATGTATACAAGGATCAAAATTACAAGGCGCCAAAAAAAAATTCGTCCACATCGCTGTCAACAGGAAAAGTGCCCAAAACGCTGGCCGCATTGCAACGTTGGATGGCAATGCTGATTCTTTGGGCAAAAAAAAGGCTATCCCTCTGGTCACGTGAAGAGTCGACCAACCGTTTGGCGATATTACCATACACAAGGTGGGCACTCAGGTACAAACGGATACCTCTGAATACCATTTTACAAGGAACGACTGTCTATCTGACCTTCTCCACCAAGGCACTGGGTAACACGATACCCTGTGGTAGAACTGGCTAAGACATTTTAACGGAACAATTGTTAAAGATCCACACATGACAGCCGGGGTGGACAAAATATACCATAAATAAAAGAAAAGGAAATGCAAATACAATAGCATGCCAACATCTCCGCGTGTGAAACACACAACATCAATAAAATAGAAACTAAACTGTGTTCAACACATGACCCTCGTTATTGAAAGTGCAACAACGAGTAAATTGTTTTAACGGCAAGTCATCGCACGATAACAACGACAATTGTCGCATTTGCAAGATAATAGAAGAGACTGGAAGAGGATAATCTGCTACAGTGCGACAAAATTACGTGCAAACGAGTGGCCTAGTTCAAACAAGTGGACCGTCCTCTGACAAAGACGTGTAACCGTTGAGTAATGTGGGATTTTCTGTTCATGCACGTCATATAACATAACACCTGTAATACGCGAAGGGTTAGGTAGAGATAGCATCTATCTAATATAAAAGAAAGTTAAGTACCTAGCCTTTTTGACAGACTGAAGATTTATTATGTAAATTTTTACCTTGAAGATAGAGATAAGATAAAGATAAATTATTGGTTAAAAACATACGTTTACGCACAAAACTGCATGCAAGATCTTATTAAGTAAGGCAGGTCCGTAAATGCTTTTACCTGGTGAGGTGTACAAATATGTTTTTTTTTTCAATTATTCAGATTCGAAAGTTTCTATTTTAGCAATTGTTTTTCTGAGTACATTCATAATAATATTAATAACTGATGGTCACATCATTTGTATAATTGACATACTATTTTATTTGAGTTACATTATACAAATACAAATATTAAAAAAAAAATACAATATACAATTTTTCCAATTGTCATGAAAATAGAATTGAAATATGTCAAAAAGGAATATAATATGTCTAATTGAATACATCCACATTCCTACAGTTATATTTCAGACCCATGCAATACGAGGCGAGCCCATTGGCATCAAACTGGCACATGCCCAGACTCTGTGGCTGCTACTGACAAATGTCTGATGGAAAAACCACATAAGACTTTACCGGACCTGGGAGTCGAACCTAGGACCTCATGCTCAGTAGTCGCGCGTGCGACCACTAGACGAACGAGACGCGTCAATTAGTCTTACATAATCATCGTGTTATTGTTTGATGGAATTTTGCTCTATGACCAAAGTACGTCTTGGCGCCAATCGATCCCACGTCAATGGTAATACTCTTTTGACCTTCAGCTGGCTGTGATTTTTAATTTTTTAATATAATGGCATCTCGCAGTTCAACCTATGAGGTTTTCGTCTGCTTAACTGAACTATCCTGTGGATGCTTTAAGAGTAAGGCCTCCAGCAAGGGCAAAATAACTTACAAACTAAGCGACTACACTCTAAGGCCACCCCCTGTGGGGTATACGAGCCTCGGCCATAGGGCGTAACTGGCTATGAGTACCTAAGGATTTTAAGAAAAATAACATAAACGTATCAATTTAGGTACAACTAATTAATATCAGCCTACAATAGGGGATCGGACTGGGTAAAGAATACGACATTCTATTTTGTCCGTCAGACAGGTAATACAAAAATATTAGACACGTATTTTTTGTTTTATCAAAATATCTAAAAATTACTTAGTTAGAACTCATTAAAGTTGGAGAGTGGGTGCTTACTACGTCACAAGCCTACTTGTGACGTAGTAAGCACCCACTCTCCAATAATGTGTTCTATTCCCTGGTCGGGCTAAGTATTATTGCGATTCCCTCAGGAATTCCTTAGTAGCAGCCACGGAGTCTGGATTTGTTCCCGGTTGGTGGCAATAGGCTCGCCTCTTATTACATGTGACTAAAACATAACTAGCGCATTGTGGGTGTTCTAATGGGTACCTAAGCTATTCCTCTGCCGAACCCTTCAGGGATTCTGGGGGTCCATATTGGCTCACCTAAAGTTCTTTACCCGAAATTGTTCTTCCTAATGATTTGTAATCCGAATGATCACTCTTCCTAAAATTTTTCATCCTAAAGTTTTCATTCATACTATTTGTAGTGCTTCCGGTGATGTTCATAACACTCATGTTTCCGAAAATTGTAATTAATAATATCATTATTGTAAATATATTTCAACTCCTATAGTTTTTTATCATAACGCTATTATCCCTAAACATAATTACCATAATATTTTCAAGAAAGAAACATTTACCAAGTGTAATAAATAATATATGTGAGTAGAAGATGATATTTATAGTGCCCCCACCATGAAAAAAATACTTAGAAAAATTTCGCGACCAATTTCGAGGTAGCGCTCGCCGGCCGCTGCCGCGGCACCGCTCGCTTCGCTCGCTCGGCTCGCGCGTAGTTGGTCACAGTTCTAACCTAACCTAACCTATGGATATCTTTGCGGGTACACACCGCTTTAAATAAAATTAAAGAAGACGCTTTAATTAATAAAATAAAAAAATAAATCTAAATAAAAAAGAAATGACTTTGAATAATAGTGTAAAAGATGGTTATGTTGAGAAAATATAGGAAAACAAATAAAAGTATAATAGATGATTATTGCTACTGACATTATGAAGTTCAATGCTTCGGAATTAGAACATTAGAGACAGAGTAGTTAGGAACTGCGATTGTTAGGATGAAAAATGTTAGGAAGAACATTTTCGGATTTCCAATTATCGGAGTTGAAAATTTAGGTGAACTTTGGCGCACCCGGATTCTGGGCGTCAAGTTATGTCAAAACCCCATTTATTTGTTCAGTGTGAGTGCATAATTAGCTGTTGCGTCTATTTATCCACTTCTTCGTCAAACTTCTAAAACGGCAACAAAAGGAAACATTTAATCTAAAATCTCTCATCTAAAATTAGCTGGTACTTATACAAGGTGTTGTTTTGCATCCTCGTCAAATTAAAGGAGGTAACTATGCAAACGATTCTCGTCCCGAATCAATTATAAAATGGGTAGGATTTTTTTATTATTTTTCTTATTTACGGAAATCGGTAAGTGTGAACCACCCGTGTTTTAAACGCGGCCCGTCTGATTCTCGCCCTATAACAGCGCTTCCACAAATACAAACAATCACAAACGTTTATTCGATATTTTTTTTTACTCTAAACCACGTTAAGGGGGTTATTCTGACATACTGACAAACATAAACAACCAAAAAAATCAGTGCTAATTAATAATTAACTAGTTGCAGTAATTTTAATTGATTATTTATGTCTTGTGTGACAACCTCCTGAATTTTGACGAGGATGCAAAACAACACCTTGTAGAGTTGTTATTACCACCAAGCCAGAGGGAACCTGCGACCGTCTGCCGTGACACACCTACCTTAATAGACCTCTCTATGAATACCTAATGGTCCTTTTATCTGCGCTGGGATGCTTCACTTCCTGGTAACCTTGACCACGACGACTTGACCTACGAGACTGTCTGGTTAATAGGGATACAGTGTGTCGGCCGCTGCGGCTACTAAGATTTCATAATTCAATAATCTTTGTATCCTTGAAATAGGAGGAGCTCGTGGCTAAATAATAACAGCCGCACGGGTCAATCTTTAAGGTTAAGCCGTGCTTGCCGAGGTTGGACCATGGATGGGTGAGCATAATTACATAGCGAGTTTCCTCCGTGACTCGGAAAGCACGTTAAGCTGTTGGTCCCGGCTGTCATTTGTAGATCTCGAGTCGTTACGAGTAATCAGAAGCCAATAAGTCTGACATCCAGTCTTCCCAAAGGGAGGAGGTTGTATCGCAAAGATCAACATTTCGCGTGATCAAAACCCTAACCACATTCATACTGCCTACTCCGTCCAAAAGTGTCAAAAAACATTTGAAATTATTACAGTTACATTTTTGTTGTATTACCCAGTTACTGGCTTGTTGGGGTCAGATAGGCAGTTCATGTAAAATACTGGCTCTCAGCTGCATCCGGTTAGACTGGAAGCTGACCCCGAGATAGTTAGGGAAAAAGCTAGGCAACTGATGACCCTTGAAATAGTTTGTTGAGATATTTCGCTGTTTAGAGATAGGAAAGAAGAAAATAATGCTAATGGTTTTATTCTAGATAGCTTTTGCTAGCAGCTTCGCTCCCGGTATGTACGGAAATTAACCCGTGGGAACGTTTTAAATGTGGCCTATGATACTTAGGGATAATAGAGCTTCCCATTAGTGAAGGATTTTTCGAAATAGGATCAGTAGTTCCGAAGATTATCCCTTATATACAAACTTCATCATCATCAGCTTATAATGTTCTCACTGCTGGGACACAGGTCTCCTCGCTATGAGAGGAAGTGGGCTGTAATCCACCACGCGGGCCCAGTGCGTGTTGGTAGATGTCACATGTCTTCAAATTTTTAGTTCTAGGACAGGGCGGTTTCCTCACGATGTTTTCCTTTACCGTTTTTGAGAGCAGCGTTGATGAAATAGATTACACAAAGTAATGCGCCTGCCTGGTTTCGAACCCACGGCTTACTGCTCGTAAGTCGGGGCTGCCACCAATGGGCCACCGCTGCTCTCTACAATCTTATAAACCTACAAACTTACAAACAAATACCTCTTTATTAATATTATAGTATTATAGAAAATACATCAACAAAGTCGGGAGAAGTGTTAATAAGTTTTATGCACTAAAAATTTCTTTGTAGCAGTTCAAAGCCTGCATTTGTGCCCGGTTTATGACAATAGGCTCGCCCTCGTTACTTGAAACGGCCAAACACAAGTTACCTCTGCCCTACCCTTAAAGGATTACAGGCGTGATGTTATGAACTACCGAGTTCACTGACAGTCGACCACTTTCAACCTTATAAAGGTATAAGGGTGAAAAGTGGCAGACCGTCATTGAACTCGGTAGTACCTAAAAAATACAAATAAATTCGAATTTATTCTAGACAAAGTTAACTTAAAATAACTTAAATTACCTACACATAAAGTAAATCAGTAGGTAGGTATCAACGTAATTACTTTTCCAAACAATAGCTGTACCTACAAAAAATAAGTGAATACAGCATTTCACTTGTTCGATTGAAAAACGATGAGTAACAATAATGTATTCAAGACAATGTTGTAATAATTGAATATGTATTTATGTATTTATGCATATACCTATGTAATTGTGTTCACGAAACATAAATTTAAATCGTTATAAATGAGTTCTTGACGCATTTACTTTGAACTATAAAATGAAGTCATGTTTTGAGATACATAGTTTGTGAGTGCATACATGCATGTTGTACATTGGACATTAGATTATGTATAGGACATAGGTAGGTACATAACTATATTCCATGCATCTTCATTAAAATGTTGGACTCGTTGACACAATTCAATGTGTATTCATTCAAGGCAAAATATCTTGTGTGATGGACTTCTAACTTATGATTAACTAAACTTAAATCAGTCGAAATTACCGCAAGATATTTACTTTTTAAAATAATAAATATTTTTTTTTAATTGAATAGTTGAAACTTAAAAGTTTTCTTAATAGAGAGCAATCACCAAAATCTTCAGAGAAGACTGCTTATCGGCCAGCAGGCGTAGCAAAATGACACATTCTCACTGTCTATCTGTCATTATGCCGATTCTTTCGTAGATAAAACTCATTTCTACAGTGGTCATGCTACGCGTGCTGCTACGCGTACAGCTGCGCGTGGGACGACCCCCAAAATTAGACGAACCAACAGTCTTGAAAAGATTGGATGTGGAAGTCAGACAACCACATTTTGCAGCGCAAATTGGGAAGTTCCTATATCCAGCAGTGTTCTGCAATATGTTGTTTTAATCACTAACGCTGCTAGATGATGATAGAACATAAAACCTACTAAAATCAGTCATAATTTCTCAGTTCCCAATCTCTTTAGATGGGGGTTCTTGGACGGCTCAGATCTCAAGTGTGTATGCGGCTTGCCTCCTCAGACAATGGCCCACCTTCTATCTTGCGCTGCATGCCCCGTCACCTGCACACTTGAGGATCTTATGACTGCATCAGCGAGCGGAGTTCGCTTGGCTGAGTTTTGGGCTAAACAAATTTAGCGATTTGCCATCGACACGCTAAGAAGAAGTTCCCAATCCATCTAGTCATATGCTATCGTATTTGGGTGGCTTAAAGCTATCAATCTAAACAAGTAATAGTGAGGTTATCCACGACCAGCAATTTACAAGATCCACACTTAAAAAAAACCTCTCTAATACAATTTTATAAACGCCAAAGTATCTGTCTGTTTGTCTGTCCGTCTATCCTTGCGAAAGCCAATGGAATTGACATAGAGGTAGAACATGACCATGACTCATGGTTATTACCAGGAGTACCAGGTCATCGTCTACGTTGCCTTAGAATAATTTCCTAGATCCACGCGGGCAAAGCCGGAGCATAAGCTAGTATTTCCAAATGGTCATTAAACTATACAAGGTGTAAATCACCTCATCACGAAGCCGTCAACCAAGCATTCTGTACATGAAACTAAGTAACTTTACGCAAAAACTATTGCTGGGAAACGATTTTTTTTTGGGGGGTGTAAAATCATGTTTTGTGGTAGAACTCAATGCAACGCATTCAAAACATTGTGCTGATGGACGGATTGAATAGTACGGGGGTCGTGGAGGTGTTTAAAGTAAAAATCTTACATTAAAAACTTGTATTTAAAAAAATACTTGTCAAAAAGTTGGAACTTTGACCCATAATATCTCCGTAACTAAAAGGTTCCCAGGTATAGTGTAGAACAAAAAAATGATCGCAATGACAGGGACAACCAGCGCCTTTCGGCTTCGTTAAGAGGTGTTTTACACCCTTTATTGTACTAGTAACGGACATAGTTGGCAATAGTTCTTACATTTACAATTCACGTGACTACTATTATACCCACTTGATACTTGGCACCCGATGCGACAAAGTACACAATATACGATTGCCCATAATCTACTGAACACGCCTAGTAAAAGTAGATGATAGCGAATGTCTAGATATAACTAAATAGGAGTTTGGTTTTATCTAAATACATCCGGTATAATAGACAAGACGGTACTGAAACTACCAAAGAAAAGATAATTAGATAGAGTCGCTATATGGCTAAGTTTTTGGACACAATGGCGGTCTTATCGCTGATTACAATATTTTCCTCATAACCTTTGGGTGGACTAAACTAATAAACAAGAAAGGGTGAATAATTAAGAACTCGATGCATTTACTTCCCAAGAGATTCCCAATATAGAAATGAGATCAGCCCCTTACTTGTTGCTGACCATAGCAAACGTGATAGGGTATACCGTCAAAAAGTAGCTACGACCGAAAGATACGTAACGGTCAACGAAAGTGGGATTTTGGAGCCACACAAACAGTGTCCGACTTTCTGTCCTAGTCTTTGTGCATCTCTTCATGCAGTTTCAAGGTCATGGCCAAAGCCACTACTAAGGCTGTCGGTGTGGCAAAATTCTGGTCGAAGCTTATCCAACACAAACAAAAATAATCATTGACACGATGAAGGTTAAGCTTAACATTACATTAGTATGTAAAAAACGAACAAATAAATACATAAGCTTGAAAAACGCTTAAACAAGTTATGGACCAATCTCGTGACATTACATCAAAACATACAGAACGAGAAAGGATTGGATTGGTTGGATTTTATTCTTGCCTTTATGGCAGACTTCCACGATAACAAGTCCTTAAAATAAATAATTTAGTTCCATCAAAAAGTCAGACCATATAGTAAAAACTCGGACATGCAGATAAACAAGTATTTCAGGCTACGTAATGATAAAATGCCGACACAAACGAGGTCAGCGCATTCGAACGAAAACCGCAGACAGTGCGACGCGTAGAATGCACTTCTATTAAAGCCTCGACATACAATAGCTTTCCGGCCGTGCGATTTACTATGAGAGAGTTCACAGATAGCTATCTTAACTATCCACCCACACCTAACGATAAGTCGCTACCGTGTCGTGCCGTAATGAAAATTGCAAAATGTGACTCGTGACAAAATATCAGACAGCTAATTGGGCGTAAGACTTAAACGTTAATTGTACCAGTGGCTGACGTTTCTATTCGGTAAGAGATTATTCATGAGAATGAGGTGAATGCGGTAGGATATTATTTACTGCGTTTTCTTGGCTAGAGTCGAATCTGTTTTATGTTGTCGTGTGTTAAGCAATTTCTTAATTGCACGGTGTGATTAACTTCTTAGCTATTTAAAGTAAAGGGATGCATAGCAGTTGCAAACATATTTCTACTGATTAATTGATTGTTTTCTATCTGCAGCAGTTGCTTATTGCTTCGCGTGCATGAGACGATTACTCGTTTTCAATTTGGCTGACCGTTTAAAATCGCGTAGCTGTAGCACATTATTTTAAGTGTTGTTTTGCTCGTAAACAGTTATTTTTCTGGTACTATGACATGTTTATGTTTGACACAGATATAACATCACGCCTGCAATCGCCGAAGCGTGTACCTAATAGGACACCTACATTTCACCGGTTATGTTGAAGCCCATCTATTAGCTGCCACGGTTTATTTTACTTTATTTTTGAATTACTGATTTTATATTATACTCTGGACGCTTTTAACTTGCCCGTATTTCTACATCGTTCTCACATATTTGTAATTCTTAACATGAATGATGTAACCATGATTTTGTAACACATTTTGATTTAAAAGAGTGTCCTTGGAGTTTCTTGCCCATTCTTCTCCATAGAGATCTACGCTTTGGAATGGGGGGAACTACGGTACTTTTACAAGTTATTATGCCTTGTGACTGGGACTGTAGCTTCGCATTTTTTTTTTGTAATTCGACGTTCAAAAGTGCCTATAATGGTCTTATTGAAATAAATGCTTTGAGTTTAAGTTTGTTTCCCCATATAATAGGGGGTGGGTGAGCCATCAATCGGGCACATATCAAGGGTCCTTGGCTGCTACTGAGAATTCCCTAATGGAAAAATACATTAACACGTTTTCGAACCGAGGACCTCCTGCTCAGCAATCGCGATTGCGCCCACTAGGACCAACGAGGCAGTCTGACATAGATATAGGAATCCATATTGTTTTTTTTATTTAGAAAAAAAGCACTGGCATGGTCGTCGATCGATATGGAGATGCTTAAGAGAAGCCTATAATATCAGAGGACTTCTTCGGCTAAAATGATGAACCTCTAATAAAACATAACATTAAAGCACGTCTGTAGGTAATTCGTGTGAAGGGTTTAGCTGAGGCGCAACTCATATAATCCAGTTATGTTTCATTCCCATGTAATAGCCGAAGACCCTATTGCCATCATCATCTGCCTAGCCTTTTCACAAACTATCTTGGGGTCGGCTTCCAGTCTAACATGATGATGATGATGATGATATGATTGACGACACGATTGGCGCAGTAGTTAAGCGATCGACTGCTGCGCAGCGTGTCGCGGGTTCGATCCCCGCACAGAACAAATATTTGTATGGCCTACAGATAGTTGTTCCGGGTCTGGCTATTTGTGTATGTGAGTTTAAATGTTTGTAAACGCACCCACGATACAGGAGAAATTCCTAGTGTGGAACAAAGTGTTATAAAAAAAAAAAACAGGAGGCAGCTTATTACCAGTATTTTACATGAAGCGACTGCCTATCTGACCTCCATAACCCAGTAACTGGGTAATACGATACCCCTTAGTAAGACTGGATGTAAGAGTTTTGGCTTCTGACTACTCGTAACGACTATCAAAGATCTACAAATGACAGCCGGGACCAACGGCTTAACGTGCTTTCCGAGGCACGGAGGAAACTCAGTATGTAATTATGGTCACCCATCCGCGGACCCACCTTGGCAAGCACGGCTTAACCTTAAAGATCTAACCGTGTGGCTGTTATTATTTAGCCACGAGCTCCTCAAGACCCTATTCACATCATATGAGAAATCCATACTTCCATACTAATATTATAAATGCGAAAGTCACTCTGTTTGTTTGTATGTTTGTTTGTTTGTATGTTTGTTTGTTACCTTTTCACGACTAAACGGCTGATCGGATCTTAATGAAATTTGGCAAGAAGATAGATTTTAACCTGGGGAAGGACATAGGCTATATCATCACGCTACGACCAATAGGAGTGGAGCAGCAATGAAAAATGTTGCGAAAACGGGGAAAATGGTCGCAGACTAAGTTGCGCGGGACAGCTAGTTCCTTATAATAGGTCTTTACCTATGAAATTGCCGTATTGCAGTACAGACTTTTTCAAACAAAAAAAAGTTTTGATTGGCTATGAGTTCTAAATTCAAATTAATTTTGTTTTAAAAATATGACATTCTATTTACAAAATCAGTCTTTTGTTTATTCATTAGCGTTGTATTTTCATTACATTTCAACATTTTTCCTCATAATGGATACTTTGAAATTTCGTGTAATTATGGAATATGAGTTCCGTCGTGGCACCAACGCGGCACAAACGACCCGTAACATCAACGACGTTTACGGAGAGAACTGTACAAACGAACGCACAACCCGTTATTGGTTTGCTCGGTTTCGTTCTGGGAATTTTGACTTGAAAAATGAACCTCGTGGTCGTCCGGAAACTTTGGTCAACAATGATGAATTAAAGGTGATTGTTGAAGCTGATGAAACTCAATCTACAGCTGAGCTGGCAGCAGCTTTTGATGTTAGCATTAAAACAATATTGGTCCATTTGCGACAGATTGGCAAGATAAAAAAGCTTGATAGATGGGTGCCCCACGAACTTAACGATCGCCAGCGCAACGTACGCGTCGAGACTTGCCTTGCGCTGCTTAACAGGCACAGAAATGAAGGAATTTTGAACCGAATTGTTACGTGCGACGAAAAATGGATTCTTTTTGACAATCGAAAGCGCTCAGCAAGTTGGTTAGATCCTGGTTCGGTACCAAAGCAATGTGCAAAACGAAAAATGACCCCTAGAAAGGTGATGGTCACAGTTTGGTGGTCTAGTGCTGGTGTGATTCATCATAGCTTTTTACAAAACGGCGAGAGCATTACTGCAGATGTGTACATTGAAGAACTGACCACAATGATGGCGAAACTCGCACGTCTGCAACCAGCTTTGGTCAATCGGTCGTCTCCACTGCTACTTCACGACAACGCGCGGCCCCATACTGCACAACAGACCGTCTCTAAGCTGCATGAGTTGGGTTTGGAAGCTCTCCCTCATCCGCCATACTCACCAGATCTTGCGCCTTCCGACTATTACTTTTTCCAAAATTTGGACAACTTTTTAGCGGGAAAAAAATTCAATTCCCGAGAGGCAGTACAAAACGCCTTTGAAGAGTTTGTTGTCTCCCGTCCAGCTGATTTTTTCAAGAAGGGCATCCATAAACTGCCACAGCGTTGGCAAAGATGCATTGATTGCAGGGGTGATTACTTTGAATAAAAGAAATAAACAAGTTCGAAAAAAAAAATACTTTAACTTTTTTCAAACAAAACGGCAATTTCATAGGTAAAGACCTAATATAATAAAAAACAAATAATAATTCACAATATAAATTTATTACGGCACGTGCTCTCCTAGTTTCCAATTGATAAAACCAAACTGAATGAACAATTATTATGAATGGATTCATAGAAGTTCTAAAACCGTGACGGACGACGGCAGGCGGATGTTATGGTAACGTAATAAACAATCAGCGAACAAAATAGTAATACACATACAAAATAATATATTGCAATTTAAAACGGATAGCGAACCGTTTATATTGATAAACGATCGTAAAGATTTCATTGGCTGTATGGAGTGAAAACAGTTATTGCAGGCAATTTTCGAAATTTTATGGGAATGGCGTATTACCATCGTAATAGTTTGTTAGGTACGTCGTATTCTGATGGATTATTAGCATATTTATTAGCATTATTTATAAGCATCGAAAGTGCAAAACAACAATCTAAAGTACCCGAGACGGCGCCTTTGCAAAAAGGCTTCATATGATTCACATTGCAAACTAAACTGTGACCACAGACGAGAGAGAAATGGTCTACAATTCTCTCTGGCGGAACGTCAAGTCGTTGCGGGCAGCCATGTTGACTTGTGTGGTTGTCAAGGAAGGCGTTGCCGGATCACCGACGTGTGTTTGTTTCTTAACTTCATTAAATCTGGTGCCACATATCATGATTATGTGATTCCGATGGGGCGGGTAAGAGCCTTTATACCTAATAGTTTTGTATACCTGTGGCTGCGCTTGAGTTTACTACAAAATTAAGGGGTATTATCTGCTTTAGACAATCCCCTAAAATTATAAAGCTTTTACGAATAATGATGCTGTAGCAATAATTTTGCAGCATTTGTAATGAATGATTTTTACTCTAGAACTGTTTAAATATTGGCCAAAAAGAAGACAACAATCCATCATAAAAACCAATTAATTGTATTTAAAGAATTTATGTTTTTAGAAAGACTTTCACCTCACAAATGTTGACACGAATGTTTTATGCATAACAAGCGAACGAAAGGAAACAACGTTAATAAACACGTCGAAAACCTGATAAAAATCAAATATTCTAACGGGATTGCTTATTATCATGCTACACCATAACATGGCCGACACATTAACACTAACAGAGGAGTCACAATGGGCCCTATAACATCCCATGACATTAGTTCCCCTTCTACAAATAGGGTTCCGTAAAACAATTACCAAATTACAGAAATTGCGGTCGACGACGTACGCAATAAATCTTTGGGCTCCTAACGAAGGCAGTGAAACGTGAACATGTCAAATGAATTAAAGTTTAAAGTGGTAGATAATAATTGTATGGTGATACAGTTCAACGCTCATTGCTTTATTTGTAGCATGTTACTAGAATTAACAGTTTTATTCGTGTGCATTTAACTTATACATGAGTTGATCCCACTGAGTGGTGCATGCTGAACGCAGCTGCATTACCTGCATAGCATTTTTTTAAATATTATGTTATTCAAATCAGAATGAGACTGCCCGCTTTCAGAATCCCGAATTCTCGTGAAAGAAAACTAATAAAATAAAGAACATTAATTTCAAATGCCGAACACTGCCTAAATATGTGACCTAAATCTGAACTAGGTGTAACATTTTAATTGAAAAGCTTCTAAAGTACCAGGACACCAAAAGATATAAAGAGGTTGGAAGTAATATCCTATAGACTTCCATGGGTCTGCTCACCTATTCAATGGAGATTCCCTTTATGGTCTGACAATAAGGCATAAATTTCTGATTCCTTACAAATAACATGTATCCCATCACCCAGTGAAGTGAAAGTATGACCGTATTCATTTCACGCTAGTACTTTACGATTAACGGATTAACTAATAGAATTTAGCGAGTTATCCCACTTGAGGCCGATCGGTGAAAGCCAATAAAACATAATTGCTACATCTAACAATCTTAGTAATTGTTATTACTGTACTGTTTATTAGATAACTACATGTTTGAAGAATAAATTAAGTTGGGCGATAAAAAGACTGGTATCTCAGTGTGTAGTTATGTCTTTAAAAGCTTATAAATTGCTAGCGGCAATTGGTAATGTGACTAGCATTATCAAGTTCTAAGGATTTCAAATTATTAATAGTTACGGTGCTTATACCTCACACGGAGTTGGACAAATTCTCACTAAGCAAATTCTGCAAAGGTTGATTCCCGATCGGTTTCAGGGTTAAGTAACCATTATTGGCCACTGGAACGGGCAGGGACTGCGTTTAAGCGGCTCTTGCCCAACTTGGGGGGTCCAAACGCCTCCTGCCGGAGGCTCTACGCGGGGGTCATGCGGTCCATGGCCCTTTACGGGACCCCGGTGTGTGCGTGTTCTTTGAGGCGGCGAGCCGCCCATTACCTGAACGCACCCCAGAAGGTGGTAGCCGTAAGGCTGGTCCGGGGGTACCGCACGATCGCCGGCGAGGCGGCGAGCCTCTTGGCCGGATTGCCACCATGGGATCTGGAGGCGATAGTACTCGCGCGCCTGCACGAATGGCGCGCGGAGGCACTACGCCGGGGGGAAACTCCGCTGCCGCGGAAAATTGTTGCTCAGCGGATAGACCTCCGGCGCCATCTCATGGCGACATGGAGACAGCGACTGTCGCAACCACGTGCAGGGCACGCCACAATAGTGGCGATAAGTCCCCTCTTTGAGGAGTGGCTTGTCATAACCGCTAGAGGTATGTCGAGGGGTATGACGTAAAACTCCGCAAAAGTGAAGAGGTGGTACGACTAGGGTTTCCAACAAAAAAATAGAAACAGACAAAATACATATAAGTATTTAAATAACAAAATCTATTTTTCTTTTACGTCTTCTCCCGAAACGTGTTATTACGTCATTTACGTCAATGGGTACGTTTTTATGAACGTGGAGAAGTGCTAGTCCGGTTAGGCGATCTTCAACCATTGAAGATCATAGCCACGATTTAATTCTGCGCAACGTAGAGAAAGACCTTTCTGCTATCGCTACACTGACAGGTAGTGTAGCCACAATACATAAAAAATTGTGAGGTCACGACGATACTGATTTCACTGTGTGAATTTATCTAAGATTTTAGGTTAGGTCAGTAAGCTTAAGGTGCTACCCTAACCCAATGACAGAGAGAGAGACAATAAATACAACATTCAACACAAGCTATAAAGTTACATAAAATCTGTATGGTGACAAAATATATAAATAAAATCATTATGTTCAATTAGTGGTCCACCTAAGTCCTGGAACCAGCTCAGGGGGTGGTCATGACCCCCATGACCCCCCCCTGGATCCGCCGTTGTTATTGGGTTACTCCGTACTGAGACCCCAGACTCTCCTACGGGTTTTGAGAAGCCAGAAAGTCTGCTAGCCAGTCTTAGTTAGAAGTCACATGTTACCCAATAAGCGGGTTTGTAAAGATCAGATAAGCGTCACCAATATACATATGGTTGAAGCACTTTGCTTTTCTTTCACATTAATTATTGTGCGAACCGCCAGTCTGTAGAATTCACTGCTGGCTTCTCTGTTTCCCGATCATTATAATCCGAATCTCTTCAATGTTCGAGTGAATCGGGTTCTTCTAACCAAATACAAATGTGGTACACCCTAGGCCGCTTCATCGCTTCACATCAGGCGAGTTGCGGTCAAAATCAAGACTATAAGTGTAAAAAAGCATACGGTCTTATTGTAAAATACTGGCATTCTGCTGCAGTTGTTTAAGCTGGATGTCGACCTCAACATGCCTAGTATACTAGGAATGCCTATTGCTGCACCTGCAACCAGACCTGGCGATCAACCCGCGAGCACTCATCTTCAGCAGTGGTCAGTGACGTCAGGGGAGTGCTAGACCAGTGGGGGAAGGTTGTAATCACTGTATAGGCCCTAACCCACTAAATCGACCCATCTACCGAGTTAGACTTTTTTATATAATTGTTCCGAAATTATCTACCTACCTATTTTTTTTATTACTCTCCACCTAGAAACCTATGCCTAGGTTAAGTGGAAAAGGTAGGGGTTGTTTTTATATACCGGGACACTGGCAAAAATGCTAGGTAGATGATGATGATTTCATCTCAATCAATATTAAAATCGATGGCTGGTTTTACCCTACACGCAACGAACGAATTACCCCACGCAGCCTATTTGTAACCTATCCTAACCACTAATATCTTAATCCTAATTACAGTTTCTCTATTCGGCTCACAATCACACAAGATGTCTCCGTATAATCAATAAAATAAATATTCAGCCAACTTTCTAAGGCACAGGGAAACGTTAACAAGGTATACACCGCGTTAACCAAACTGGGATATATAAATGACCTGAGTGGAAGTCGTTGGGAAACCAATCCACGTCGCAATGGGCCACTTGATTCAGTGCCACGATAGCCCCGCTAATTAACTATTTACTTGTATACGTAGGCTGGGCTGTCCAGTTTTTGAACGTGTTTTGAGTGTAAAATGTAATTATTTTAAGGATTTCCTGCTTGAGATATTTGTGAAGCATTAATTTTAATAATATGTCGGTAGGCTGTATCTAAATCCTTTTGAAAGATCCGATTCGATGAATTTACGAATACGTAGCGAAAAATTAAAGATTTTTTAAAAAAAAAATTAGGTACCTTAACCTAATCATTTAAAAGCTTCACACAATCTCTTAAAACATCTTTCACCAGTCAAAGTCAAGCAAAAAAGACTATTAGACATTCTTTGTCAGCCATTTCCATTGTCCTCAAATGTACGGTTAGGTACCTTACTTAACTACGTTAAAAAGTCGAAACGCAATCTTATCATAAAAGACAAACGAAACAGCTGCACGAGAATTACTTGAAACTTCTTATCTTTGACATGGAACGGAAAAGAGCTACTACGAAACTGGAACTTACTATTTTGAGAACTCGTTTGTGTAGATACTAAAACAAACTAGTATTTAACAAATCTACGTCTGGTAGACGTATCCTTAATTAATGTAGGGGAAACACGTCTATACAGCCTGTGGTTATTTGCAGAGATTATGAATGTGTGACCTATGCCTTTTCACCTTTATGCGTATACAGAACATAATGATGCGTGGGCAAGATAAAGTGCGTTGTTCTCCTGTGCCTCTTGTGGTATGTCGCATAAGCTGAATTTGACTTTCGTAGTTTGGAGAGGCCACCTCACTTTGTCAACCGAAGGTAAGTGATCTACCTGGTGTGAGACTATGGAGGGTCTACCAGTCATGTCTAGCTAAATACGTTTTACGAGTGATGATGAAGAGAAGATTAGAAGAGATAATTAACGAAGATTAAATAATACCGTACCGTAACTACAAGAGCTTCAAACATAAAAGTGTAAACGCTTCTGTGCATAGATGATTGCAAGTTTAGAAGCATTTTTAATACGATCCGTCGGTCGTCCAGACATGGACTCATCAGAAATTGCATAGTTTCAAATAAAAAAATAAAAAACAAAACAAAACATTTATTTCTTTGCAAACATGGGTAAAAGGTACATAGATGTTCGATTATAATAATGTTCTCCATATTTTACTGTCGCATGGGCATGCAAATATAAGGTTTGCAATTTAAATTTAAAGACAACCTTATTCCGAGAACCATAAAATACTATCCTACGTCTATCTTACATCTCAAAGAAATTTCCTCCAAGTGAATAATAGCCGTGACAATGTCACGGCTATTATGTCATCTTAATTAAAGATTCAGCAGTAAACGCCTTCAGTCGGGAGGAAACGGGGTAGCAAGCTATTATGATGACGTCGTAAATCAGCGGATGTCGGCGACAACAAATGCGACACACGACTCACAACTCAACTCTGAAGTCGTGGGCGAGGGCCTTGGCACGGCGAACTTGATGCCTACTACAGAACGAATATTCGGGCTTGAATGAGAATATTATTGGAACGGGAAACTCTGGGTACACAATTTGGGGTTCCGGTTTCGGGAGCAACGAGAAACAAGTCGTGGGAGGCGGCCTTGGCACCAGAAAATTGAGGTCTTTCAAAATTAGTAGTTGCGAATTCGAGTTACTTGAATCAAAAGCATGAGAATAGTCTCGAGTTGATATGGATGAAGAGCATTTGTTATCAGTACATAGAACCTCTTCTAAACGAGCAAGGTCTTAAAACTCGAATGGTAAACCAAAATGGGGTAAAGTCGAGTAATTATTTCTTCAAGAATATTGATTACAAAAGAAAGCCCCCTTAATTGCCCGCCCTTCATTATAATAGAAGCCTATCAGAAACTCCACCACGATAGGTTGTCAGCAGATCAGCAGCTATTACCACTTTAATGTTGGCATAGATAGAACTCTCAAACAAATAAATTTATTCGAGAAAGGTTCATTTGAAACCAAGGACATTTGACACTGATATAATCAAAAACACTGAGCTATAAACGGACACAGCCACAATTGACTAACTTCAAATCCCCGTTATTATGGCTCAGTCATAAGTACTGAGTAATATTTCATTGCATAGAATGTTGGATCTGATAGTAGGCCTAAAAACAGCAATCCTTTCGGATTCTATAACGCCGTCTACTTGTAAATCGCAATCGAACCGGGTTCTGTGGGAGTAAAACACGGAGCAGGTATTACATGGAGTAATAATTTTCAGTAGAACCTTATCAGAGTATGAAGATGCACTGTGTAAAAGTCTGATATTGTCTCATTGCATGACAGGCATTGTTATTTTACATAAGGTGTAACGTGGCCCCTGCGAGGTCAAAGAAATCGTGAAAACTACACGAACGTTGTACCATTAATTCGAAAGAAAGTAAGATTTCTAATTGTTAATTAGTATATTCAATTACGTTCCAGGACACATATAATAGCCACTCGTAATCATCATCATCTGCCGAGCCTGTTCCCAAACTATCTTGGGGTCGGCTTCCAGTCTAACCGGATACATCTGAGTACCAGTATTTTACATGAAGCGACTGCCTATCTGACCTCCACAACCCAGTAACTGGGTAATACGATACCCTTTGGTAAAACTGGATGTCAGACTTTTGGCTTCTAACTACTCGTAACGACTATCAAAGATCTACTAATGAGAGCCGGGACCAACGGCTTAACGTGCTTTTCGAGGCACGGAGGAAATTCGGTATGTAATTATGGTCACCCATCCACGGACCAAGGTCACAATCCACGAACCATCTTCGGCAAGCACGGATTAACCTTAAAGATCGACCCGTGCGGCTGTTATTATTTAGCCACTCGTAATGTTCATCATGAAAAGACCAATACCTATTGAGCTTTTAGCGATAAACATTACGTTTGTGTTCAAAACCACTTCCGCTTATTATTATCGCTCCATTTCCACGTAACAGATATGGCATTATTTGTTTAGGTAAATGCATTATATTTTAATAGGTAGCTGTAACTGTAATTTATATTCTTAATTAGGAAAGCCCCATGCTTTTGTTTCAGGCCACATCCGCAAAATATAATCAACTAATTAGTTGTTTTAAAAATGTTTTAGATTATTGCCTTGCATGGTGCATGTAGTTGCCATAAGCATCCTTCATCAGGGGAAGCCCAACACTGACCCGGCTGGGCATAGCGATAAACGCATGCTTTTGCTTCAAACCACATCTGTTCGTTATCACTCCAAGCCTCGATACTCCGTGGTACAATATCACGTAGGATTCTGAATCAATTTGTCCTACACAATGAACTCGCAGTTATTCAATTATGTTGAATGCCCTTCACAGTTACTTATCGGAGTGTCCTTGGATAAGCGGGGATCCGTTAACCGTATGGGAGGCAAGTGGGTTTGGATGGGTCGTTTTATTGTGGGTACTAAAATACCTTGCGAATAATTTACCTACTTTGATTACTACCGACAAAGAAGCCACACCCTTGCCATTCTTTGGATTCGTACAACGCTTTAAGAAATGTCCTGTCTCTTTTAGGTGAGCTGAGATGACAGAGATCGGGTCCACGATTTTTTTAATGATTTTTTTGAACTGCATGACAACTTAAGGGACCTTATCAGGATTTATCTTCCAGAGGGCCTAGACAAAGTGAAATTCTATCAACAATAACGATACTGAAAAACATCACTCTCCTCAGGGTCAGTCAGGGTGAAATGTCAAATATTTATGGGACCGAAATATCGATCCGTTTAAAGTCGTTGCAGAAGTACGAAACGCATTGAAAGCATTCATGTGGAATTTCTTATCCATGATGATGATGGCAATGGCCATTGAAAACTTTGCGCCAAACCTTGGTGAACTAAGTTCAGATCATTAAATTCTGTCATCAATTTAAACCCCAACTGGAATGTTTTTGTCTATATTTAGGTTTTAAATGTTATAATACCGCTACAATTTTGCTAGTTGCCTAATTAATTATTAGGTACTTATTTATGGGTACAAAACTTTAAAGAAACACTACATTAAAACGTTGCATTCTATGGCAATAGGTTAAGAGCGGTTACGCTTGACGCATAAGCAGAATGCATAGGTATCTTGATTATGCGTACTTATGAAGTTTCATTAAAATCGGTTCAGTCGTTTCGGAAAATAAAGACATGAAAGTTTGTATGAAATGTCGTAAGACGTTAACGCTCTGAACTGAAACAGGATAACCAAACTGGTAAAACAGGTAGATTAAATTCAATCACCAATAACCATATTTCATGAGGAAAAGTTTTTTTTTTCGCTTTCCTACTTTATTCAGGAAAAAAAGCTATCAACGGAAAATAACAGAAACTCTACATACATACAAGGTGTTGCTTTGCATCCTCGTCAAATTCAAGGAGGTAACTATGCTAATGATTCTCGTCCCGAAAAAATCGTTTTTTTTTCTTTTTTACGGAAATCGGTAAGTGTGAACCACCCGTGTTTTAAACGCGGCCCGTCTGGTTCTTGCCCTATAAACTCGCTTACACACATACAAACAATTTCAAACGTTTATTCGATAATTTCTTATTCCCTAAACCACGTTAAGGGGATTATTCTGGAATATTGTCAAACTTAAACAACCAAAAAAATCAGTGTTTATTAATAATTAAGTAGGTACCGTAATTTTAATTGATTATTTATGTCTTTTGTGACCACCTCCTGAAATTTGACGAGGTTGCAAATCAACACCTTGTATAGGGAGATAAAAAAAGAGAGACACTAACTGTTTATTTTCAAAGGCCCCTATTTTCGTGCAAAAATTTTCATTACTAGGATACTCTTTAACTGGTCACAAGGACCTTTCACAATAGTTAACTTCATCATCATCATCATCGTCAGCCTATACTGTTCCCACTGCTGGGACGCAGGCCTCCTCTCTATGAGAGGGAATGGGCTGTAATCCACCACGCGGGCCCAGTGCGGGTTGGTTATATAGTTAACTTACCTTCTTGTAAACAAGTGAAAAAGTGGGCCATGATCGGGCATTTGTTCATATAGGTAAAAAAACGTCCTGTTACCGTTTTCATAGTTACATAGAAACCTGTCATTACGATTAGGTGGAATTGCTGCTGTGGTTTGCGGTTGGGGTTGACTTCGCAATTATACCTTATATACATATATAAGGTACTAGCTGTGCCCTCGACTTCATCCATGTCGAATTCGAATTTTCAAAAATAGAAGTAGCCCAAGTTACTCCTTATTACATCAGCTATCTGTCAGTGAAATTCCCGTCAAAATGGGTCCAGCCGTTCTAGAGATTACCTGGAACAAACAGACAGACAAAAATTGTAAAAAAAATTGGTAAATGAACCGTATACACGGTGTAAATAACCTCATCACGAAGCCGTCAACCAATCATTCTGTACATGAAACTAAGTAACATTACGCAAAAATTATTGCTGGGAAACGACTTTTTTTTTGGGGGGTGTAAAATCATGTTTTGTGGTAGAACTTAATGTAACGCACTCAAAACATTGTGCTGATGGACGGATTGAATAGTTCGCGGGTCGTGGAGGTGTTTAAAGTAAAAATCTTACATTAAAAACTTGTATTTAAAAAAATACTTGTCAAAAAGTTGGAACTTTGACCCCTAATATCTCCGTAGCTAGAAGGTTTCCAGGTATGTTGTAGAACAAAAAAATGATCGCAATGACAGGGAGAACCAGTGCCTTTCGACTTCGTTAAGAGGTGTTTTACACCCTTTATACTTTCATATGCATGTAGTAAAAAGCGGTTATTTTAATATTACAAACAGACACTTCAATTTTATTTATTTGTATGTATATGTAATATCTATATAATATATAATAGAATTTAAGAGCAGTGGTGGCCCAGTGGTAGCCGCCCCGACTTACGAGCAGTAAGCCGTGGGTTCGAACCCAGGCAGGAGCATTACTTTGTGTAATTTATTTCATCATTCAACAGTGAAGGAAAACATCGTGAGGAAACCGGCATGTCCTATAACCAAAAATTCGAAGACATGTGACATCTACCAACCCGCACTCCCTCTCATAGAAGAGGAGGCCTGAGTCCCAGCAGTGGGAACATTATAGGCTAATGATGATGATGATATGTAATATCTTAGTTATTTATGTACACGCAAAACACTTACCTAAGGAAAAAGAAAATTAGAAGAGTATATGGATATGTATGGCTTATTTTATCAGACTTTTTTTTCCAGCAGACCTGCGAGAGTTGGGTGAGAGAAGTAATATTATGACTGTAGGAAACTATTTTCTTATTTTCATTTTCGTGTGGTTAGTGGTTAACCTGGTGTCAGAGTTTTTATGGCGCCCATGGACCTCTAACTTGAAAGATACCTCTCAGGCATGCTGATTTTGTTCACCTCACGGTATTTGCCTTCACCAAAGCAACTGATAATTATACAATACGCACCAATCCCACAAATCAGAGCTGCGTGTCTTGAGTTTCAACTAGAGACCTTTGACTTGGTAGTCCGAGGGTCACACCACTAGGCTATCACTGCTGATATATCTATATTTTCGTAGGGAAAACTGATCTTTAATGCCTGTGAGTTTAAGTCCATTGAGAAAAAGTATGTCTTGCCAATGACTCTTTTTATCTTGACCTCATCAACTGCGCATCACATACAAAGTACTTGTTAACATTTCAAGAGTCGTTGGCAGTAGGTGTGTTACATAAAACTGTTGGACAGGAACTTAGTCATCTCTCGAGATAAGGATATCCTCTACGTTTATTAAAATGAGGCAGCCTAGCAATCAAATTAAATTGAATTTTAAGATAACGTAAGTGAAGCTACATTAGCATGTTAAACTTGAAATACAAATCTTAAAATTTAATTTCTAATAATATTAGATACTAAATTTAAATTCAATAAACGAACGAATTCCCGACTAACACCGCATTGGTCGTAGCGATACATCTTAAGAGCGTTTACGCCTTACGAGTACGACATCATTATTTTCCGAAATGACAGAACCGATTTTAATGAAACTTCATACGCATAAGCAGGATCCATAGTACTAAAAATTTATTAAAAACACTTTCGAAAAATAGTGTAACAGCTAAGTTAGACCCATTACAAATTATCTATAGAAACAGAAGTTTCCAATTATCTTTTTTTTTAAAAGACCTTGCGAAAATGTTTTTAGTAACTTTTTAGACCTATGTATCCCGCTTATGCGTATGAAGTTTCATCAAAATCGGTTCACTCATTTCGGAAAATAAGGAGTTGAAAGTTTGTATTAAATGTCGTAAGGTGTAATCCCGTCTTGTTGAACACAAACTGGAACAATTTACATGATATTTTGCGGCGAAACTGAAAGCGGGAACATAACGGAAAGTTCTCAAACCGTACAACATCTGTTACTACGTGATACTCCAGTTAATTATAACTACTTTCACTAAAAGGAACATCGATATATATACTACTCTCGTGACTATTCCTAATTGCTTGATAAATATTCAAAGCATCTCCAAAATATCGTAAAATATTTAGTAGTAAAGAGTCTAAGTCTAACTCTAAAATTAAAAAGTTTAAGGCCAATAAATCAAAGAGGTCGTGATCGAGGTTAAAATGATATTAAGTGTCGATGCTACCGAAAGGAAAGTCATGTTATCAACCACAATAAAAGTGACTGGTACAAAATGTTATTTCCTTGCAAATGGTCGTCAAAATAAGGACGTCCTGAGAGCAGACCAGTGCACCGTCACGTCACCGAACGGACAGATTGTTGTGTAGACAAAATAATCCCAGGGTGGGCGCAATCAATCTTCATACGTGGAGCCAAATTAAACTGGGACTCCGTCTCAGTTGGTACTGGTTGCAGAGAAATTGCAAATTGTGGTTTATTTTTAGGAAAATCAAATTATTCAAATTAGGCTGTTAATCAGCACTTTTTGAAAGTCAAAATTACAAGAGACAGTCCCCCAAAACGCCACTTCCTAGTGCTGTTAAGAAGAAGTGGCGGAAGAAACTCCAGGAGCCGGTTTTATTTTCTAACATCAGACATTCAACAGGCTTCTAGCTAAATAAAAACAGCAGCTCAGATCAATCTTGAAGTTAGGTCTGGTCACACCTGACCACCTGAACAGACCAATAAATTAAACTGCATAGACCTCACCAGGTCCATGCAGTTTAATTTATTGTCGCACTAGCTTATGATCGTGGCTTCGCCCGCGTGGAGTTTGGTAATTCCCAACGGGATCATGCTAACGGAATAAATAGTATTTTATGTGTTAATGTAGGTCATAAACTATCTGTCTGCTAAATTTGGTCTAAATCCGTTCAGTGGTTTTTGCGTGAAAGAGTAAAAAAATCTATCCATCCTCACAAACTTTCACATTTATATTAGTAGCAATACGAGTATATAATCCTAACTCGATGAACTTTCCTGCACGCGTAGTATGACCATTATAGAGTTTAGTCTACGGAAGAATCGACATAATGACAGACAGACAATGACAATGTGTCAGTTAGTCGTTTCTTCCGTCGATATAGCCCGTTTCTACGGCGGTGACTGCATGCTAAGCGTGCTGACTAACGGTTTCCCCCCTTCCCTTAGCACAGAATAGATAATAGTAGCTCATACGTACTAAAAGTCACTTCATCATTAAAAGCTTATTTATACACAAACCTTTACCTAACCCCTCACAGGTGTAGCGATGATATTTACGTTAAGTATCGCTCGTGGGTTGTACTCGTAATAGTTCCTATAGTACGTACCTAGGACTCGGAGTGAGGTCGCTTTCGTTCACGACCTAAGATCACTGAAACTAAACAACACATTTCTCTGCTATTACCCATGGGTAATATAAGTAAAAGCTGCGGTTTAGGTGCCAAACGTGTCTGTTAACCTATTACTGCTTTAACACTATTATTTCTTCGTTCAGATTCTCAGTTTGTTATGGTATCGTTTGTCGTTGTCTTTTTAAGATGATGGATTATGTGACAAGCGAATCAGTCAAGAACGAGGTGTGTTTGTTACAAAGTATTTATCGGTAAATAAAAAGACGTGTTTTGTAAATAGCTTGCTTTTCTACAGAAAAATCCTTTCACAAAAGGAATGGTCTTACCCCTAATGGGATCTTTGGAGTCTCATGGGACCTTCGTACGTGACGATCAATTCAATCACTTGGCATAAAAATAATTATAGAGGAACTTCGTCATCATTCATCTTTCTCTTGCCCTTATCACAATTTATTTGGCATATTTCTTGTTTATACTCGGTCCCTCAGTGCTGAGAAATCGAGACTAATCTTGTCGGTGGACCTGCCCGATTCCCATGTATTTAGAACTATCTTTTCAGAAAGCCAGAAGAAGATAATAAATGGTTAAAAAATATAAGACATTTCTGTCTTAACTTTTCTGCCACCACTACCGACTGCGCACCCGCATTTCAACGGCAATCTTCGCATTGATATAGTTAGTGTTCGTATGCGCGACCTTGCGTCCAGACCAGGACACAATTACAAGTGTTCCGCCACTGACTGCGCAGGAGCACAGGACAGGCCGCACGTGCCATCCTTGGCTGCATCCTCATCAACTGAGACACGCAACGAGAAACTTTCGGGACATTTCGTGGTTTTATTAAAGAGATCAGATAGGTTGTAGTTCCATGTAAAATACTTGTATTCAGCTACATCTATTTTGACTGGAAGCCAACCCTTAGTTCCCCATAGTTGGGGAAACAGCTAAGATGATGATTCATTACATTTTTGAATAACTGCTGATCTTCATCATCTTTTCTGTTGGAAGACTAATATTTGTGGCTCGTTTTTATGCAGCAAGGGAAGAGCAACGGACTCAAAGAGCTCGTAATAAAACGTTTTTCAACCCCCGACCAAAAAAGAGGGGTGTTATAAGTTTGACGTGTGTATCTGTGTGTCTGTCTGTGTTATCGTAGCTCCTAAATGGATGAACCGATTTTGATGAAATTGGTTTCGTTTGAAAGGTGTTTTAATCGAGAGTGTTTTTAGCTATGTTTCGATAAAATCTGATCAGCCGTGTGAAGGCCATCACCTCTTTTCCAGTTGAAGGGAAATTAACAACTTCCACAGGTCTGATCGATTCGAAATTTGAAATCTTGTCACTTGTCACCATGGGCATTGCCAGGGGGGGTGGGTGCTAACCCCCCCCCCTCCCCCCAGAAAGTATTTTTTTAAATTTTTGCTGTTTTCGTTAATTGGCGAGAAGACACGCAACACCGAGAAAAGTGGAAGCAATGGGGAAGGCCTATGCCCAGTATTGGGACAGTCAAGGCTAAGATAAAACAATATAAGTTTAAAAAGCATGAAATAAAAATTAAATTAAAAATTTAAAAAACCCCCGACACAAATAACTTCTTAAAAACAAAAAATAAAATAATCCAAGCGTCTTAGCGTCGGGGGTCCGCTTTGTTATGTGCTTGTACTAAGCGGTCTACTTAGCGGTCCCCCTGACGCTAAGACGCTTGGATTATTTTATTTTTTGTTTTTAAGAAGTTATTTGTGTCGGGGGTTTTTTAAATTTTTAATTTAATTTTTATTTCATGCTTTTTAAACTTATATTGTTTTATCTTAGCCTTGACTGTCCCAATACTGGGCATAGGCCTTCCCCATTGCTTCCACTTTTCTCGGTGTTGCGTGTTGAGGTTATTTGTGTCGGGGTTTTTTTAAATTTTTTAATAAAACGTTACACTTACTACCAGGACTATAAGAGTTTTCCACCACGGTGTTAGAAAACAGGACAGTCGTCACGTGTATTATTAACAGTCCCATCCCTTTACATTTATGAAGTTGCCATATTTATCAAAAATAACCCTAACCAATTCGAAACCGTATCATCTAAACGCCACCAAGGTGCACTTAAGTCTAAATCCCATCAAACCGCCCTTAACTCAAAAAGTTTCCTAGGAATGGCACCAAAAATTTTTAACAAACTTCCTAAGTCAATAAAAACAACAAAAGACTGCAATACATTTAAAAAAACCCTCCATAAATTCTTAACTCAAAAAGCATATTATTCTATAAATGAATACCTGGAAGAAAAATGAAAACTGTTTTATTTTAAACTTGTATTTTTAATAGATAATTTTATTCCCTGATTATTAGCTTTAGTTCGTAAGATTGTTACTACTTTTATTGTTTACTTATTTTGTATTGTTTTAAATTTGTTTTTGTTTATTGTATATTTTATTAAAGATTTAATATTAGGTAATTAGCTGCAATATCAGTAGTTTCTATAGTCAAAAAACTACAACCTACATTAGTTAATGTGTAAACATTAATTGTAATTTTGTACGCCTTGCATGGCAGCACATAGTGAGACAACTTTTTTTGATAACACAATGTACATACTTTTACCTATGTGTCACAAATAAACATATTTGAATTTGAATTTGAATTTGAATTTGTGTCATCCTTGACTGCATCCTTATCAACTGAGAAATGCATCAAGAAACTTTCGCGACATTTCATGGTTTTATTAGGAGATCAGGTGGTCTACCATGACGCCTTAAAACATAATTGTTTTACTCCTTTTCCAGTGTGGGAAAGAGATGGCGCTACACATCCTGTATAGCTCCGTCTCTTTTCCACACTGGAATAAGAGTAAAACATTACTGCCTTAAGACGTCACGGTATGCCAGCTGATAGGTAGTCACATAACATCATCATGCCTGTAATCCCCGAAGGGTTAGAGGTGCACCTAATAGTACACCCAAATTATGTTTAAGTCCCATGTAATAGGGGCTGAGCCTATTGCCATCAACCGGGCACAAATCCAGACTCCGTGGCTGCTACTGAGAAATTGCTGATGGAAAAATCCAATATCACTTTACCCGACCCGGGATTCGAACGCAAGACCTCATGTTCAGTAATCGCGGTTGTGTCCAAAAAGAAAAATCGCAACATTTTATGATTTTACTAAGTGGTCAGATACTATTAATGTTTATGGAACGAATTGCCGGTGTCGGTAAGACAAGCACAGTCACTCGTTACTTTTAAAAGCTTAGTTACAAATCATTTTCAGTCTCTGTAATTTCTTTGAGTCAAAATTTGTCACTATTCTAGTTTTTTTTCCATTTAAGGTAAAAAGCATACAAATATCCATATGTATATATACATACGGATATTTGTATGCTTTTTACCGTAGAGTCAGAAAAAGTGCTTTGGAAAAATCATAATTCAAAATGCATTCTCTTTGATTGTCATTATCATTAACATTATACGCTACATTTTTCTTTAGACGAACAATACTGAATGTTATACAAGGTGTTGTTTTGCAACCTCATCAAATTTCAGGAGGTGGTCACGAAAGACATTAATAATCAATTAAAATTACGGTACGTAGTTAATTAATAATAAACGCTGATTTTTTTGGTTGTTTAAGTTTGTCAGTATTTCAGAATAACCCCCTTAACGTGGTTTAGGGACTAAGAAATTATAGAATAAACGTTTGAGATTGTTTGTATGAGTGTATGCGAGGTTATAAGTCAAGAACCAGACGGGCCGCGTTTACAAACAAGGGTGGTTCACATTTACCGATTTTCGTAAAAAAGAAAAAACATAAAAAATACCTAACCATTTTATTATTGATTCGGGACGAGAATCATTAGCATAGTAACCTCCTTGAATTTGACGAAGATGCAAAACAACACCTTGTATATGAAGTATAACTATATCTAATAGGATAACTTTACTTTTGTTATTTTGTTTAATTGTTATGTTGTTGTTTTGTTTAACATTTTTGTATAGTACACCACTGACTACCCCCTTTTTATTTTTAATTCCGTAATGTCCATCCAAAGGTTTTCTGAAAGATATCGCTACAAGCGATAAGACCGCCGTTGTAATCATAAAATTTTAAGTTTTGTAAACCCGTTATGTTTGATTTTTGTGTACAATAAAGTATTATTCTATTCTTCTATTCTATTCTAGTAAATCCACCTAAAATACTGGTATTCAGCTACGTCTATTTAGATTCGAAGAAGACCCCAATATAGTTAAGAAAAAGCAAAGAATATGATGAAAACCATGCTTCATGGACACATCTCATAATTGCCTGATATTTACTCTATTTATGTACAGCTACATGCGATTTAAGAGATAGAAGTCTAATTATTTAAAGTAGCAAACAAAAGTGGACTGAAGTCTAAATAGCCAAAGTTGTAAAAAAAAGTTAGCAGGCAAACCTATAGCAATAATGAACATTTTCATGGGCAGAATGAACTATAATCCAATCGGCAATTTGCAGACGCAGCTCAAGTACAATCGAGCACATCAATATTTCATACACGACTGACGATCAAACTTGTTACCTATTTAACTAGCTTATTAAGCAGTAAACTTGCTTTATTGCACTTCACTTATGTTTGCTTGTTGCGATATTTTATGTTCACGAAGCACTTTTCGTATCGGCAATACCACCTCATTCAAAAATCTCCACGTTCTAATTTCGAAGTAGAACTCGAAAATGGTTAAAAACACTTATCGAGTACGTTAATTGATATCGAGTCATGCGATAGCAATAGTGTTGTACTTCCGAGTGCAATGACTTTACAAACGATTGTGCGGCCATCAGGTCAGCTACTAATTTACTACAGTGGGCCTAGCGTGAACATGCGGAGTTAACGTAACGGAATTTCGACGGTTTCAAATTAAAAAATACTTGGTTCCGCACTTACTATTTATTAAGTTTTAATACTTTATTCATAAGCTAAAGAGGAGCTCGTGGCTAAATAATAACAGCCGCACGGGTCGATCTTTCAAGGTTAAGCCATGCTTGCCGAGGTTGGGATGGGATGGGTGACCATAATTACATACAGAGTTTCCTCCGTGCCTCGGAAAGCACGTTAAGCCGTTGGTCCCGGCAGTCATTTGTAGAACTTTGACAGTCGTTACGAGTAGTCAGAAGCCAAAAGTTTGACATCCAGTCTTACTAAGGTGTATCGTATTACCCAGTTACTGGGTTGTGGAGGTCAGATAGGCAGTCGCTTCATGTAAAATACTGGTACTCAGCTGCATCCGGTTAGACTGGAAGCCGACCCCAAGATAGTTTGGGAAAAGGCTAGGCAGATAATGAGATGATGACTTTATTCATAAGCTGATACTGTTTGTGCTTAAATAAATAATCTTACCCGACTCTAATAATTTATTAATTTATCTTATATCTCTTGACTGCCTCGTCTATCTAGTGCTGAGCCTGCCTGGTCCTGTGTTCAATTAATTAATTAATCTTATATCTCTTGACTGCCTCGTCTATCTAGTGCTGAGCCTGCCTGGTCCTGTGTTCAATTAATTAACTAATCTTATATCTCTTGACTACCTCGTCTATCTAGTGCTGAGCCTGCCTGGTCCTGTGTTCAATTAATTAATTAATCTTATATCTCTTGACTGCCTCGTCTATCTAGTGCTGAGCCTGCCTGGTCCTGTGTTCAATTAATTAACTAATCTTATATCTCTTGACTACCTCGTCTATCTAGTGCTGAGCCTGCCTGGTCCTGTGTTCAATTAATTAACTAATCTTATATCTCTTGACTACCTCGTCTATCTAGTGCTGAGCCTGCCTGGTCCTGTGTTCAATTAATTAACTAATCCTATATCTCTTGACTACCTCGTCTATCTAGTGCTGAGCCTGCCTGGTCCTGTGTTCAATTAATTAACTAATCTTATATCTCTTGACTACCTCGTCTATCTAGTGCTGAGCCTGCCTGGTCCTGTGTTCAATTCCCGCGTCGGGTATCCATCAGGGATTTCTCGGTAGCATAGCAGCCACGGAGTCTGGATTTGTGCTCGGTTGATGGCAATAGGCTCGCCCCCTTTTACATGGGACTTAAACATAACCGGCGAGATGAGGGTGTACACATAAGTAAGTGTCTAAACACACTATGCCGAACGTACGCGACCGAAGTTCCGCGGCTGATTTTACGTTCCAATGTATTCGGCTGATATGACACACCATAAGTGCCGAACTTACGCGGCAGAAATTCAGTTGCGCAATTTTGTGTGTATATTCAGTGTTTCGAGCGCTGTCGTGGCGTCGTCGTGTCGTGTTATCTAAACAGCCGGACAGACAAATGCAAAATAAAGTGATCCTGTTAGGGTTCCGTTATTACTTTTGCAGAGGCAAAATAAACACTACGGGCGGACACGCGGGGCGCGGGCGGGCCTGCCTCCCGCTGCTCCCCGCTCCCGATCTCCGTCGGCAATAGAACCGAACTTCGGTCGCGTATAATGTGTGTTCTACAGAATACGTTGCCGCCGAATTTCCGCTGAACTTACGCCCGACTGAAGTTCGGCTGTACGCTATAACGCAACGTAATTTCGGCATAATGTGTCGCCAGTAATTCAAATAGCATTGCAGGCGTAATCATGCCGAACTTCCGTCCGTACCTCGTCGTCCTACCGTCGCGTATCCTCGGCATAGTGTGTTTAGACACTACACCTCTGCCTAAGGGTCAGCACACACCGAGACGCGACGCGACGCGACGCTGCGCGCACACTTTTAAAGAGCGATTCAAAATATAACTTTATTTTCTACAAGAAAAGATACACAATTCGTTGTGAGAATTCAGAAAACGTTGCGCAACGTATTCTGAATTCTCACAAGTGCGCGGAGCGTCGCGTCGCGTCGCCTCTCGGTGTGAGCTGACTCTTACCCGTCGCAAGCTTGTGCTAGGGCCTCTGTTCAATGTGTGCGCAGGATACGCTTTAGAAATCAAGTTACTTGGCATCAGTAATTATCATTTACGATAGAAACGCAATTTCCTTTTTACGCTTGAGGCTCTTAGGGGCGTTTTATTATCGAGCTAAACTTGAAGAACATGATTTTAAGCACCTCTCATCTATTATTTTAGATGTGTACAAGAAATTGTTTTTAACTATTTAAACACTTAACAGTTCGTAAAATTGAGAGATATTAATGTTTTAGAAATTAGTGTCAATATTGAATTTTATATTGAATTTTGTAGTTTCTGTCTTGATTAACTTTCTAGTTAAACCGAAACCATTTACTAACAGTATTTTTTTATTTATTTAATCGTTGTAAATAATTCATATTATTTTTAATGCTATAATTTTTAAAGTTATGATTGGAGTTTAGTTAGAAAAAACCGGCCAAGAGCGAGTCGGACTCGCGCACCGAGAGTTCCGTAGAAACAAAAATTACTGCAGAAAATAAATAAAAATATGTGATGTAACTAAAAATTTAAGGTTTTCGGAATTTTTCCTTTATATGTGCTAACATTGCTTCATGCCAAATTTCAAGATTCTAGGTCGACTGGAAGTACCCTTTAAGTTTTGATTCCCGTGCGAGTAGTTGCGAGTTTGAAAATATGCGGCTTAAACTGCTGCTTCTTTTGATTGCTTTAACATAGAAGTTTGATTTGGTTACAGCTTAAAGGTATTATAGACTTGATTATTTGATATGAATTTCAATTTAATACCTTTACGCGTTCATGAGGAAAGGGGTACTTAGTAAGTTTAAAATTATTAAAAAATATTTTATGATATGATGTAACTAAAAATTTACGGTTTTCGCAATTTTTCCTTTATCTGTGCTATAAGATGTTGCTTCGTACCAAATTTCAAGATTCTGAGTTCACGGGAAGTACTCTGTAGGTTTTGATTCCCTTGCGAGTGTAGAAAATTTGCGGAAATTTGCGGCATGAACGGCTGTATCTTTTGATTGCTTTTGCTTAGAAGTTTGTTTTTTTTCACAGCTCTAAGGGACAGTAGGTTTGAGTATTTGATATAACGCTAGCTTGATACCTGCACGCGTTCCTGAGAAAAAGGGTCTTGACAGACAGACAGACGGACGGACAAAAAAGTGATCCTATAAGGGTTCCGTTTTTTCCTTTCGAGGTACGGAACCCTAAAAATACTTATCGGATTCTATTTTATTCAAGTAGTAGGTACATTTATATAAATAGTTATTAATTACTATATTATTTCAAAATAGTTACATCAAAATGATTTTCACAACAAAAAAAAAAAAATTGGTTTGGGATTAGGTCGTCGCACTGCTTGAAAGCTTTTATTTTGACTTTTAACATCTTGTGAAATGTTCCACAAGATGTTAAAAGTCAACCCAGTCAACCCTAGATTGGGGGCGTCTTTCCGCGAAATGTCAGTGGGCGCGTGGAGAGCATTTTGCCGCTCCTTTTCATTGACCATTTTATGTAAGAATATTGCATTAAGATTTTTTTTTCAGGATTTAAGTAAAACACAAATAAGTACAATCAACATATTTATTGAACTCTGTTTTAGGAACTTTGGTTTATAAAAGATTTTAGAAAACGTAACATTTTTTTTAACTTATTACGTACTACATTATCTTATATAATAACAATTGAAATTGAAAAAATAACAAAATTACCTATTAATTTTCTATAGGTATGTATGTACATATTCCTTGCATAGTAATTTTGAGCATCTGCAACATCCTATTTTTCTTTGTTGGACATAATATTATTGCATTAGCAAAAAAAAAAACTAAAAATTATTTTGTCATAAAAAAACACAAAACAGTATTATATGTGATCTTTCCATTTACTTAAACCAAAATAATAAACCACATCTACGTAGGCATTAAGAAAAATATAAAACGGTATAGAACTATGTATGAGTCACATGAATGATCTTAAACTTTTATAGCAGCGGCTGGCCGTGACCCGCTGAATATATTTTATTTTAAAAATAAACAACGCAATTTACTGTACACAATAACTTTATACAACGTGATTATATTGGGCCTATAAGTTAGTTATCAGCACTTGATGCAAAGGAGGTCAACCACCTGTGCTGTTATCAAAACGAGGTCACTTATTACAAATGAGCGGAAAACAGTTAAGTAGGTATAAAGAAATTTGAAGTCTATGTTGATGACCTAAGGCCCATAAGGGTGAAAACAGACTTTTAATTGCGATTTATTTCATTCTGCAACTATATTTAAAGTTCATCGCCTTTTAGGTTTTCTTAGACATAAACTAGAGAAAGATTATAATTTATACATTCAGCTGGCCTACCATGACGTCTTAAAGCAGTATTGTTTTACTCTTATTCCAGTGTGGGAAAGAGACGAAGCTATACAGGATGTGTAGCGCCATCTCTTTCCCACACTGGAAAAAGAGTAAAACAATAATGTTTTAAGACGTCATGGTAGGCCACCAGGCTACCAGAAATAAATGTAAACATAAAAATAACGCACTACCAGGGCTATTGGTGTATTTTTTCTATCTTCCCAAGTTTCGAAATGATAAAAAAAAGAAAACGTAACGTGTGACGAATTATGGCGTTCAAAGTTACAGAAGGGTGCACTTTAAAATGTAAGGTTTTTTCATAAATAAATGTAAACTTATCTCAAGAATAAGAACCTACGTCACATTACATCTAGTTATAAACGTTATTTTTAAATATAAATAAATGTTAATAATTCTGAACGTTGACCACTTCATAGATTTGACTTCCTCAATTTTCCAACGGAAAATAACACTTATTTTTATTAAATAAATATAATTATAAACTTAGCAGACCACGCAATAATCACCAGTAGGTCAGCCACTTATTACGCAGTGTTTCAATTTTACTTTACTTTGCATTTAGCTTACTTTGATTACGGTATTTGAGTAATGGCACGGTAATAAAAAATCACCATCGGGCACTTTTCTTCCTTATCCCCTTATTTTCCCTTCTTTAAAAACTGGCAAAAAAAGTTTGGTGATAAAAATGTCGTGTTGTATATTCATATTATACACCGTGTCAATTACCTCATCACGAAGCCGTCAACCAAGCATTCTGTAAGTACATGAAGCTAAGTGACTTTACGCAATTTAAATTATTACTGGGAGACGACTTTTTTTTGAGGGGTGTAAAATCATGTTTTGTGGTAGAACTCAATGTAACGCACTCAAAACATTGTGCTGATGGACGGATTGAATAGTACGGGGCACGGGGGTCGTGGAGGTGTTTAAAAATCTTACATTAAAAACTTGTATTTAAAAAAATACTTAAAAAAAATCAAAAAGTTGGAACTTTGCCCCCTAATATCTCCGTAACTAGAAGGGGTAGGTATGGTGTAGAACAAAAAAATGACAGGGAGAACCAGTGCCTTTCGGCTTCGTTAAGAGGTGTTTTACACCCTTTATGTAGGTGCCCAAATAAGCAATAAAATAACAAATAGAGGGAAGACAAACGTTTACGATATTTTTTTTCACGGTATTTTGCTATCTTTTGTAATTTATGGTTTGTTTTCGTCAACAAAGTCATTTCCACGTCACAGATCGAAGAGATATATTGAAGTACAAAAAACCTAATCGCCTGCTTCGGACATATCGACTGACTGAAAGACTAAGTTAACATAATCGTGGCACAACTAATAATGCGCGTCTGTTTTAGGTCATGAAACAATACCTCAATAATCCACAGATAAAGCAAACAGTGAAAGCTTTATCGGAACCAGGTTGATTTATTGCGGGCATGTGTAACGAGCTTTATATAACGCCATTGTAATATACGTATAATATATTAAATACGGACGTACCTTTAGTAGGTATGTATGGTTCATTGGTTCCCATAAATTGTCTTAAGATGCAGAAAGGACGATGTAGACCCATGATAAGGTGAAAATGAAAAATATCGAAATAAACAACTCAACTCGACGGGGATAATCCAATTTTTTTTTTCTTTGTCCGTCGGGTAGTTTATTGAAAAGTATTGGACACGTATTTTTCCTTTTTTTACGTGGTCATAAAATTACGGAGATATATTGAGTTGATATGGCGCATGACGTCACATGTAGGTAAGTTTTATACCTACTTGTGACGTAGTAAGCCCCCACTCTCCAACTTTAATGAGTTTTAACTAAGTATTTTTTTTGATATTTCGATAAAACAAGAAACACGTGTCTAATATTTTTTTATTACCTGTCTGACGGACAAAATAGAATGTCGTTTTCTTTACCCAGTCCGCACCCCTATTATTTTTAAAAGAATAAAAACGCCTCTGAGAGAGATTACTGACAATAAGAGAGGATTACAATCAACCGTAACCACCGGTCTATCCGTCAAGCTTTTTGAGTAATCAATATCATCATCATTAGCCTATCATGTTCCCACTGCTGGGACACAGGCCTCCTCTCTATGGGAGGGCGTGGGCTGTAATCCACCACGCGGGCCCAGTGCGGGTTGGTAGATGTCACATGTCTTCGAATTTTTAGTTCTAGGACATGGTTTCTTAGGTGTAATCATGTTTGGTAGTTTTTCTGTAGACCCACTAAATGTAGCAATCTTTGATCTAGGCCTATATTAACCAATTGGATTTTTGAGGCTAATACGTCATAAAGGTCCATCACACGTGCAGAACTGGGCCATTTCTCCTCAATACAATTAACCTACAGTCAAAAATTGAGGTGGCAAATAATTGTAGTGTCCGTTCTAAGTAATAACAATCCCATTGTCCAGTTACAGTAACGGCCAAAAGATTATATGACTCGAATCGTCTGAGAAAGTAGGCCTGTCATTGACTTGGAGCGACTAGACCGGTGGTAGACGGTGACGGAGGAACAAAAAACGCACAGTTGCGAGCGGCCTTATTTGTTTACACACTACTGACACATCCATTGCTGCATTTATTTTAGAACTTACAAAGCACTGTTTAGGTTACACAGCAATGAATGCTGAGCCAATAGATTCGATTGTTTGACTATGCGATACTAGTCAGTCGCAGTAGAGGTCGTTTTTGTGTTGTTACAAAAAGTACTATCACAAGCGATCTTGTACGGTAAGCGTTACAATAGATGGTAATAATTATTATTTAGTCCATGTTGAAAGATAAGTCAAGACTTACTTGTGTAATGTTTTAATGATTGTATGGCATTTGGTTTAAAGTGTTCTACTTTAAAATTAATTAAAATGAGTCATTGTTTCTTAGCTAGTTGCTTTGCTTCTAAACGAGAGCAACTTATTACGGTTAATGTTACCAGCTATACCTTGTTTTTTTTTAAATATAGGAACTTGCTAGCGTACTCTGGGCAGTCTCCCTTGATAACTGCTATAACTAATGTCAAGCCCAGACTTTTTATCAACACGACAAGACAGATGAATAATTATATAGCTCGTATTGTCATGAAAGATTATGAAGAAGATTCCAACCAAATCGAAATAAAGAGTTACCTTTTTCGGGAAATCATCAAATGACTTCTCCCGCTCTGGGCGGAGCGGGAGGGAGTGTCAGACTTGAGTGACTAAAACCCACCCATGTTCCTTCTTAGCCCTTTGTGTTCCAGGGCCGCGGTATCTCTTTCGAACAATCCGCAGCCCTGGCAGGCATCGGCCCTTTCGGACCCCTTCCGATAAAGAGTTACCTCGGCTCTACTTCTTCAGTAAAAGGATAGAATATGCAGGAAAAGGTAATGGAAAAAAAAAAGTTTATTATTTTCCATCTTTCTTCTTTTTTAAAATCTTTGCCTCACACTAGGAATTTCTCCTGTATCGTGGGTGTGTTTACAAACATTAAGACTCACATACACAAACAGCCAGACCCGGAACAACTATCTATAGGCCATACAAATATTTGTTCCGTGCGGGGATCGAACCAGCGACACGCAGCGCAGCAGTCGATCGCTCACACTCAGCCACTGCGCCAACCGTGCCGTCAGAGAATTAAAATAATAAAACAAATTGAGTTGCATTTCCTGTAAATAATAAAAACAGATAAGAAAATTGAAAGCGATAAGCTTTGACGGTCGTGCGCACAGCAATTATCACGTTAGCGGCACTCATGTGAAATGGGGCAGGCGCTGCTTACTCAACCAAGTTCTGTAGCACACAGAAGAAAGCGACGCTATAGATATTGGTAGCGAAGCAGGGGTCTGCTTGATGATGATCGACGCCTATTGACATCAGCAACATCAGAAGCATCGTAGGTGCGTTACAGTCCCATAGGCAATCTCTATCTATTCTTATGTGCCTGTAAAGAACATAGCAAATGTTTGTGTTGGCAGAAGGTAGATAGTAGATAAGTCACATTGATATATAATTAATCCTTTTTTAAATGCCTGATTGGTGCTCTTTCTCCATACAAACGTATTCCGCTGTTTTCTTCGTGGTTAATGCGTCTAGTGTAATGATTTATTTTCCAAAAAATCATGGTCTTTCTAATACATGCCCCTATCATTTCCTTTTTTTCAAAACATAATCACTAAAATAATTATGACAATCCAAAAACCCGAAAAAAAAAACCATGTTTTTACCGCCATGTTCAGACGACTATCAGACAAATTAGATAAGTTTTTAACAAAAAAGAAAATAATAGAAGCTATCTATGCTTCTATTATTTTCTTTTCCTCTCAATTTTGATATAAGAATTATTTAGATCAGTTTAGATTTGAAGAAGAAAACAGCGGAATACGAAACGTCTTTTGGTCACGATTTTTGTAGGTAAAATCAGCGTGAGTTGTACTTGTCCCTTTCGCACTTTACGGGGGCTTGGTCGGTCGCAGCTTGGACGGCAATATTTTCTTCAAATACCTATATTCTTCAAATTCATCGAGCCCCCTCTTAACCGCGATCACTTCTGATGGAAAGCAATGGATGAGGCTTACAATGGAACGAGTATGCACAGAAGTTGCCTGTTAACTCTTGTTTTGAGCTGAATCTACTATTTAGTGGTAACAAGTAATTTATTCTAATAATAGGCAGACAGGCTAATAGCACAAGTGCAACAACCCAATAGAAATAGATACCTATAGTAACATATTTTACTACATAAACTGCGAATATATTTGTTCGCGGAATGTCTGTCAGTTCTTTGACTTCAGTACTAACTGTTGTATAATATATCCATTAAGATACAATAGCCAGCTGATTGGCAATAACATGGGTTGACTAAAAACTTCTAAGGTCGCCAGACGGTTATCAAAGCCAAATGATCGATACCAAGAAAAGACAAGCGTATAAAGTGAGTTTATTTGAGAACAGCTACTACAAAGAGTATTGACCGAAAGAGTCATCATCGTCTGCCTAGCCTTTTCCCAAACTATCTTGGGGTCGGCTTCCAGTCTAACCGGATGCAGCTGAGAACTAGTATTTAAAATGAAGCGACTGCCTGTCTGACCTCCACAACCTAGTAACTGGGTAATACGATACCCCTTGGTAAGACTGGATGTCAGACTAAAAAGTCTGACATCCAGTCTTAAGCAAAAGCTTCTGACTACTCGTAACGACTGTCAAAGATCTACAAATGACAGCCGGGACCAACGGCTTAACGTGCTTTCCGAGACACTGAGGAAACTCGGTATGTAATTATGGTCACCCATCCACGGACCAACCTCGGCAAGTACGGCTTAACCTTAAAGATCGACCCGTGCGGCTGTTATTATTTATCTACAAGCTTCTCCGAAATTGACCGAAAGAGTCTCAATACTTAAGAAAAATGAAGTGGGAAAAGTTTTGTGCATGAATGTGGCTAGAAGAGTACTTAAAAGAAATCCAAAGAAGCGATGAATGGGCTGTGTTATACACAGTGTAAATCACCTCATCACGAAGCCGTCAACCAAGCATTCTTTACATGAAACTAAGTAACTTTACGCAAAAATTATTGCTGGGAAAAAACATTTTTTTGGGGGGTGTAAAATCATGTTTTGTGGTAGAACTCAATGTAACGCACTCAAAACATTGTGCTGATGGACGGATTGAATAGTATGGGGGTCGTGGAGGTGTTTAAAGTCTCTTATCTTATCTTACATTAAAAACATGTATTTAAATATTTTACTTGTCAAAAAGTTGGCTTGACTTTGACCCCTAATATCTCCGTAACTAGAAGGTATGGTGTAGAACAAAAAAATGATCGCAATGACAGGGAGAACCAGTGCCTTTCGGCTTCGTTAAGAGGTGTTTTACACCCTTTATACCTAGAAAAGGGGTGAGTACTAAGATGAAGACTAATACAGAAGAAAGCATGGAAGAAGACATGCTATTCTTACCCCGTATAAATTGGGATAACGGTCCCAAATCAACACAAACGCATTTACATGAAAAAATAATTGACAGCGCATTTACGACATAACAGTAAAGTGTACAGTATGACCACTTTAAATGTGCAGTTCAAAGTGGCGCTGCTTGTCGATAAAAAATGTAGCAGTATGTCAAACTTGGTGCTTACATTTATTTTAGTTCTGTGTTTTCCTGCCTGCACAGATAAGTTGGTTAGGAAAGCGTTTACAAAGTTCATGTGACAGTTACATGTCACACAATCGTGTATAGTATAACCACTTTACGTGTGCAGTTCGGTGGCGTTGCTTGTCCAAAAAAATTGCATCGGTTTGTCAAACTTAGTACTTACATTTATTTTAGTTCTAGGTTTTCCTAGCTGCACAGAAAAGTTGGTTGAAGTATAGCGTTTTCGAAGTTCAAGTGACAGTTACCAGTCACACTATCCTGTTGTTGATTTAATTGAATTCGAACCTTTTCGTTAAAGAATACGGTTCAAGGTTGATCGGGAAAATTTGACAGTTTCGGGTAGCTTGATGTGCTGGCGTCTGTACTAAGATTTAAAGCTTCAGATAGCAGTTCTCTCGCTCATCCAGTACAGCACAAGCTTTCAAAGCAAATATCAGAGGTGTTGCATCACATAGGAAAAGTGAACGCTCTCGAGGAACCACCCGTTGCGCCGATAACTGATTTTATAAATAACAGCGCCGAATCGCTTCGCACGTAATGTTCTTGTAATGGTGATAATTAATGAAATGAAATATTATCTACTATAATAAGTGGAGTATTTATTTGGTAGGTAGGCGTTCTGTCATCTTGCACCATCATTACAGCCGAAAGACGTCCACTGCTGGACATAGGCCTTCCTCCCAAGTGTCGCCCTATTGACCGGTCCCGTGCGACTCGCATCCAGCGGATCCCCGAAACCTTCACTAGGTCATCGGTCCACCTAGTAGGAGGCCTTTTAAAGTTCAAATTATGATTGCAGCCCGGGAAAATATCATGCTTCTTAGTCATATTTAAACTCAGTTTGATTTGCTTTCCCACTTCAAATGATTTCCAACAACCAAAATGGTATCAATTAATTATATTAGCAAAGATCTTTCTAATAGCTTCATTTTTTTTACTACCAACTTTCTTTCAACATGTATAATAAAAATCCTACCTACCTGCCATACTTAATAATAATGTTACCTAAACATTTAACTACTATTGATTAATTGTTAGTAATTAATTAATATTGTATAAACATTGTTGGTCGAATGTAATTGATGTGGTTTTGATTAAAAATGGGACGGCCATTTCAAATCGATTTGTTTTTACTTTCACTGTTAAGGCGCGACACGACTCCAGTAGAAAAAATTCTATGAAAACTTCATGGAAATTGTTCTACCAGAATCGCATCGCACTGTTGCGTCGCGCCTGTCTGGCCGGCCTTTAAATTGACCGAGTGAATGAATTAATGGGTGGTAGGTTTAGTTCACTTCGTTTCCTGGTCATATTTTAGAACTGAACATTGCAAGGACCGTTGGGGTTGATTTAGTAGTGATTCAAGAGAAATCTAGTGACGTTTTAGAGTTGAGTTCGGGCAAAATTTCAGATTTAAATGCGTTATTACTGGTAAGAGAAGTAATTTTTACGAAGGCAAGACTTGTTGAAATGTTTTGTTGTTATTCAAATCTGGTAGATTAGCACGAAATATAACGGATTTTAGTTTTTAATGTTAAGGTATCTATAAGAAAGAGGTTGCACTTTTTTAGTTAACCAGGTAGGTATATAACTTATATAATATAAGGCAAGCTACACAGTTAACATGTCACCATTATCATGAAATGATTCCCAAACAAAATTGAATCATACAAAACAAACTTTAATTTGGTCAAGACAAATGTAGCGTCAACGGAATCAAATTTCTTTAGTTCAATTCGATCTTCTCAATTCCATTTAATAGACAATGTTTGTTATGATCTCGGGACCAACCGGTGGTGCTATTAAAAACTGATTCATTATGAAATGTCGACCTAATAACTTTAGGAATAAGGCTGTGGGTTTATATTTTGTGTGATTTATAGTTTGTATTGGTTTTCTAGTGACTAATGACTTTTAGACCACTACGCGGGTGGTCAGCATCATCGGGCGATGCTACTATTTATCATATAAATTTCACTTTATATAGAAACTTCATACAAACTCCATATTTTCTAAATCGTGACTACATCTGTACGTACGTACATTACACTGAAATAGTGTAGACATATTAACCTTTCTCTCGAGATTTCCACAACTTTGAAATGTCACGTGTACAAACATGTTTTAATCGTTCTCGCAGTCACGAAATGATGCAGATAAGAGATGGCAGAAATAACTTCTTAAAATGAGAGCTTTTTTGCTAAAATTCCGCTTGACTTTTTTTAGGCGTACGTAAAAAGATACTTACTCTACTTTTCTTAACAGTACTGTAGAAACGTGACTCCACCTTTATGCATTCCTTTTAGTAACGAGCGTTCCCCTGCTATGCAAATTAACGTGAAGTTAATTTTCTTTTTAAAATGAACACCCTGCTGAAATTACGAGTTAGAAAGGTTTCACGCAATATTCCCGTAATTATGCCTTTTAGTGACATTTTATGTTTAGTTCTCTAAATGCCAATTATATAATAAATTCAGATTAAATTCGAAAACCGTGTTCCATATCATAAATATGCATCCTGCAATACAATCCATTAAAGGTTGCAGTCACTCGGAATTGGGAAAGAAACTGAGTATCTTCTTAAAATTAACATAACATAACGCTTGTAATCCCTGAAGGGTTCAACAGAGGTGTAGACCCGCCATTATGTTTAAGTCCCACGTAATAGGGGCGAGCCTGTTGCCATTAACCAGACTGCGTACTTAAGTTTATTTGACTTTAAACGCATATAATATTTGTTTTTTTTTTAAACGTTGCCCCACACTAGGATTTTCACCTGTCGCGTCGGTGCATTTACAAACATTTAAACTCACATACAACAAACAGCCAGACCCGGCAAAACGAACTGTGGGCCATACAAATATTTGTTCCGTGCGGGGATCGAACCAGCGACACGCAGCGCAGCAGTCGATCGCTCAACCACTGCGCCGTGCCGTCAATAGTGGTTTAGTAACTAAACTAATAAAGTATGGGGATCTAGATCATTGGTGGAAGTAATAATAAAGCAGGATCAAGTTATCTGTAACATTTCAATCTAGTTGCGGTAATGCAGTGGAGTAACTAACTTAGTGGTTGCGAGAGATATAATACTCATTTGGTTTCTGGAAACTTACAGAGGTCTGGTGAAACACGTAGAATTAGAAGATTGTTTTGTTATACAGGGTTTACCGTAAAGGACATATAAATACTTAAGGGTGCATTTGGGCTACAGACCATGAACTGAACATGTTTCTCCATCGGACAAAAACCGTAATAGCGACAAAAATATCAGCTGCCCCATACATTTGCGTTGAATAGGTATTGAAATCTACTTAGTACAATAAAATTTGGTTTTTTTTTTTAAACATATTCAGTTTGATGGTTTGTAGCCCCCTTAACTATGTATAATATACCCTTTCCGTTACACCCCGTATACTACAGCTATGTTTACAGATGGCAATGTAACTGCTGTGAAGGGGTCTCGTGTTACCCAGTACTACCGCTAGTCGCTCCATGTAAAATACTGGTACTCAGCAGCCAGTTCAGTCCAGTTCGGTCCAGTTAGACTGGAAGCTGACCCCAGGTCATAGTTGCGAAAAGGCTAGGCAGAGGTTGAAGGTGTTGTAGTCTATGCTTTAGAAATATATCGTTATTGTCTATGGGACGACGAGTGCCCGCACTCAGACCCGGGTGCAACAAGGTTGTTTAACTGTGGGCACTGCTACAAAAAATAAACTAAGTCATTGAGTCCAACGTGTTTCCTTGATCTACAAGTAATCCCGACCGAACCCCAAACAGAATATAACTGCTGTGTATTGATGAACAAGTGAAGATGAAAGACCTTCTCGTTCGGGAAGTTTATTACGTGTCCCTGTTTAAGGCCGTAAATCTCAATACGTTACAATTATCTTATTATATATGTTCCACTACAAAAGTTTAAGAAAGTCCTTACTGTTGAATGACTACTGATGGCAATGATCTAGCTGTGGCAATGACTGCAACCATGTGTTCATGGTATTATAAAACTACCAGGGTAGTACCTGGTAGTATTATATCCTCCTAACGACCGTCAGAATATCATCATTCCAAAGAACCAAAGAGGATATTTAGATAAACCAAAGCGGTGTATAAATCATAACCGTCCTATTCGAACTGTTTGATCGACAGCTTATGCCAAAAAAATAATGCAATAATGATTTTGCTCAAAATCGATTCTAAAAACATTATTAAGCGTTACTGAACGAAAACATTCAACAGTTCAACGATCAAACATTAATTTAACAGAACATTACATTCTAGTACTCAAATATGTAACCGAGACATTCCTTGTCAACTATTGACCACACTTCAGATTATCTAGGCAAAATACTTCTGGCGAGACGCCAACACGATCTAGCAAATTGCAGTATTAGATACGACAACTAGATATAGAAGTATAGGTTCTAGTAGCATGGTCATAGGGGTGGGAATTCTTTGAATGTTTCGAGATGGGGTGTTAAAGTATCGTGGTTGGTTGTAACCCGATGACGGCGCGATCGGCAACCGTATCGAGTGTCGTTCCGGTCCGGTGCTCGGCTTCGTCTCGACCTGGCTGTTCGATGTGAACGGAACTTATGTCCTGGTTACGCACTGGGTATGGAAGATGCTGAGGTTCTGCAGCGGTTTAGCCTTTGATTTTGAAAAGTATAGTTGTAATTTATAACCATACATTATCTGCCTAGCCTTTTTCCCAAATTAATTGGGGTCGGCTTCCAGTCTTACCGGATGCACAATGTTTTTTAGTACCTACTTTACATTGATTCATAAAACAGCAATATTTTTCCTTATGGGCCCTTTTACACCATGTAGGTAGCTAAGAAAAAGCTCGTCCCGAGAACTAGTCTTGCGCTGAACGGTATTGCTGTGTTACATTTATGACATTTCATTCTTGGATCTCAAAAACAACGCGATATATCTGGGACAATATTGTCTATCCAACAAAACTATTGTACCGTATAGTAGGTAGTACGTATCTACTTACGCAATTGTTTTTTCCAGAAAATAAATCAAAGAAACAATCTCAACTGAGCTGAAGCCAAGCGTTAATTTGATAATCATCACACCAAGTTTTCCCTGAATAGTTTATTTTTTCAGCTGACGTGAATTTAACGAATTTGCATTAATTGAATCATTACATTTGAAAATAATTTATGTTCATGAAACGCTTGAAAAATGTAGCGTTTTCAGCGACTAGTGCGTGGCCTGGTCCAAAAACTTCAAGGTTTTTACATTAGACAGTACTGTCGCATGCGCATTCATGTTTATAATTACTTGCTACGTAATTAGACAGTAGACATGAAATCATAGCCAAGGACTTTAACGATTTCAATTATTCGGATTGTTATAGAATTGATGCGTTTCAAAGAAACAAAATGTTAAATACCGGGTGGCGTACCATGACGTCTTAAAACATTATTGTTCGATTCTTATTCCAGAGTGAAAAAGAGACGGAGCTATACAGTTCGTCTAACTCCATCTCTTTCCCACTTTGGAATAGGAATGGAACAATAATGTTTAAGTGTCATAGTAAGGGGCAGTCCATTAATCACGTGAGGCTTGAAAGGGGGGGGAGGGGGTTTAGAGAAAATCACGAAATATCACAAGGGGGGAAGGGGGGTGTAGTAAGATGTCACGTGTATTTATTTTTTCGTCAAACGCGCGATTCTAAACCGAAAAGTGGCTTGTCGTGTGACCGTGACTCGCTGTTGCCAGGCAACGAACGAAGTACCTGTATTTAAAGATAATATTCTAAAAATTTTAAGATTCTGTGTAGGTACTAAAACAACACGTGATTTTTGGTGGGGGCCCCCGGGGGGTTCGTCTTAAACCTCACCACATATCACCAAGGGGGAGGGGTTAAAAATGCAAAAAAAAAAACATCACGTGATTAATGGACGGCCCCTAACCCCCCTGGTTGGCTGCCTGACTGGTCCTGGGTTTTTCCATCAGGAATTTTCAGTAGCAGCCACCGATTTGTGCCCGGTTAATGGCAAACTGGCTCGCTCCCTAAAACATGGGACTTAAACAGGCCTTGCAAAATTTGGGTGTAGGTACTATTAGGTACACCTCTGCCTAATCTGTCTGGGATTACAGGCGTGATGTTATAATTAATAGAAAAATAAACACATATCTTTACTTCAGCTGGCCTACCATGACGTCTTAAAGCAGTATTGTTTTACTCTTATTCCAGTGTGAGCAAGAGACGGAGCTATACAGGATGTCTAGCGCCATCTCTTTCCCACACTGGAAAAAGGGGTAAAACAATAATGTTTTAAGACGTCATGGAAGGCCACCAGATACCACTAGTGTGATTTTATGTATTTTAATTCAAGATTCAACACAGTTTAATACTGAAAGAACTCAATATTTCGTTCAACCATTTTCCTTAAATTGCGTAACTTTTGAAGTTATGACAGTTATTATAAAATCTTTTACACGAGACTGCAGCTGATATCAAAATAAAGAAGTACTGGAATACTTAAATGTCGATTATTGGTTGCTATTTAATAAGAGACTCACTTTCACTATTACCTACTATAAAATAGGTACTTGTATACTTGTGTTGTATGAATGACAGATAATAATTAATCAAAATATTAAATAGATTAGCTGCCTATCAACATTAAAGTCGTTAGAGCATAGTAGGTTCGCGATCCGATTTCGAAATCCGACATTTTCAAGAAGTAAAACTTCTTAGACATAATCATGTCACCAAGCAATCGACAGTGGGCCTATCTCTCTTATGAAGTGACGAATTGTCCCAACAGTGGGATCTTTATAAGTTTACTAACTGTTTACCGCAACCTAAGTCACCGTGAAATTATTGCAAAATTATTACTTCTCTATTTGTATCGGAATCGGATTTTGTTAACAATTCAAGGGTTTTAATTTTTTTGCACGGAATCGAGGAGACGAGAATTTGATATATTAGATATCCCTATAAATATCAACAAGTTGGGGAAAACCATTATAACATAAAATCACGCCTGTAAACCCGAAGGGTAAGACAGAGGTTATGTTTAAGGGGCCAGTTATGTGTGGCCAGCTATATGGGGTATATAATAGGAGGCGAGCCTATTGCCATCAAACGGGCACAAATCTATTCTGAGAAATTCCAGAAGGAAGCATATACAAGCTGTTGTTTTGCATCCTCGTCAAATTCAAGGAGGTAACTATGCCAATGTTTCTCGTCCCGAATCAATAATGAATGGGTAGGTAATATTTTATTTTTTCTTATTTACGGAAATCGGAAAGTGTGAATCACCCGTGTTTTCAACCCGGCTCGTCTGATTGTCGCCCTATAACCGCGCTTTCACACATACAAAAAATCTCAAACGTTTATTTGATAATTGCTTATTCCCTAAGCCACGTAAAGGGGCCCGGGTTATTTTGATATACTCACAAACTTAAACAAACAAAAAATCAGCGTTTATTAATAATTTTAACTAAAATAATTTTAATTGATTATTTATGTCTTTTGTGACAACCTCCTGAATTTTGATGAGGATGCAAAACAACACCCTGTATTGGGTGGCAGGTAATCAGTGACCGACAGTTTAATACGTGATTACCTATATTCATGATAACAAACAACTTTCCTAAAGATTTTTTTTATACTCTTCTCTTTTAATCACAAGTTGATAGGCCAGAGGCGCGTGCGCGCGAATTTCATACGGCTGTTGTATTATTGTGATAAAAGTGAATAAATATAAAAAAAAATCTTTGGAAAAGTTGTTTGTTATCATGAACATAATTACGTGTTTAAGAGGGGACTCTAGGCCCGAGGAATTTGAAGAATAGGTATTTGAAGAAACTATTCCCGTCGCACTGCACCCGACCAAGCGAGCGTAAAGTGAGAAAGCGTAAACGACAACTGCAGCTCACGCTGATTTTACCTACAAAAATCTTGACCAAAAGACGTTTTGTATTCCGCTGTTTTCTTCTTCAAAACTAAACTGATCTAAATAATTCTCATATCAAAATTTAGAGGAAAAGTATGCTTTTATTATTTTCTTTTTTGTTAAAAACTTATCTAATTTGTTTGAGTCGTCTGAACATGGCGGTAAAAACGAGCTTTTTTCGGATTTTTGGATTGTCATAATTCTTTTGGAGATTATGTTTTGAAAAAAAAAAAGAAATGATTGGGGCATGTATTAATAAGACCTAGATTTTTCGGAAAAAAAATCATTGCTCTAGACGCATTATCCACGAAGAAAACAGCGGAATACGTTTGTATGGAGAAAGGCCCACTAGAGTCCCCTCTTAAGTATCGGTCACTAATTACAAGTCACCCTATATAACATAAAAACACTTTGTACGTAGGGAATCGAACCCAGGTCCTCATGTTCAGCAGTCACGCTTGCAACCACTAGACCAACGAAGCAGTCAACAACATAATTATTTCAAGAAATAGTTTTTTATCAATGGCCATTTATTGTGGGTCACTTGAACCAGAGGTCAATTGTAACTAAGTAATATGGCTGAGGGGCGTAAACTAAATGATACAGGTCAATTGATGCTGTTACTCATAGTCAATAAGTGTGTTTTGTATTGGCATCTTTTTGTGAGGATAAAAAATTATCGTCTGTTGGAGGTCCGCAAAACAAAGAGGTTGACATACAGTTGTAGTTTTGTTATTAAAATAGATTAATACTATATTTATGTGCTCTGGACATGTGGCCAGTTTTTGTTTTTTTTATTTATTTTTGGGCCTGTTCCTGACCTCGATCTCGAGCCTGATGAAGATCGATGGATGAGGTCTACTATGAAATGGAAGTACCATTTGATTTTGCGAGTCAGTTCACTTGACAATTCAGTCACCAGCATGTCACTGACCTCGTGTAGCAATACACTTTAGGGGCCAGCTTTTAATCACGTGAGATTTTTAGACAACTCTTATTTCCCTCCTTCCCCTTGAGGGGTTAGGCCACCCCCCTTAGGCCCTCAAACCTTCACGTATATTTTAAATTATAGAAAAGATCAAAGATAATAAAAAGATAATAAATAAATAAATAAATTCAATTTAATCTGATGTTGGTTAAAAAATATTTTATATCTCACATAAAATTCTTTACTAGTCGTACGAAAAAATATAAGTTCTATAAAAGTGAAATTGACACTACCTAACCCCCCACCCCACTCATCGTGATTTTTGTCTAACCCTAAAACACAAAGATTTTCCTATTTCGTCCTTTCTACACACTGTGTCTACATTTCTAATCCAACTTCCCTCGAAGAAATTTCTTTTGAAATAAGCAGTACCTTTGTGCTCTATTATCTTAATGTATTTTGTGTTTACGCATCAGTCAGCATTTCAGCAACACTAAAATGCGCTCCACATTAAATTGCTATCTGAACCAATTCTTCGAAATAAATAAATCACTACCTTTCAATTTCATCAGAGTTGTCGTTCAATATTGTATTAACTTTAACAACACAATACACAAACGATTCCTTACAATAAAATGCATGAAGTGAAACAAAAGTCTGCCCAAGCAAACAATCGAATGCATTTGCGCTGGTCGTCAACACAAAACACACGTGTGTTCCATTGACACATGTGCAGCGCACATTAAAGGTACTGCAAGTGGTACATGTGCAAAAACATTGGGTGGCATGTGATAGGGAAAAAAAGTACTTGTTTCAGCTAAGTTTCGGGCTTCGGAATGCATTGGTATGCTTAAAAAGTAGATGCTCTTTAGAAAGGTACTTAAGTCTTTGACATTGGTACTTGGGAAAATGAGTGACATATTTAAGATTGCCTGCTTTTAATAGTACATTGTTACCCTAGGGGTGAAAGTAACTTATTTAGTCCCGAGACGGGGTTTGGCACCCGAACGAAGTGAGGGCGCCAATAGTTCGAGGGACTAAATAAGTCTTTAACCCGAGGTAAACACTGTGCTTTTCATTACGAATACAAGGAAAGTAAAAAATAAAAACATGAATTGCTAAAGAACATTTTACATAAATCAATAACTTTTCCCACCTGTTTTGTTTTTTTTTCTGTGGCCAGCCAGCTATTCAGCCTTTATTTTTCATTTTCATCATTGAAAAAATGGTAAATATTTTGCCCAAATCAATGTTGTTTTAAAAAAAAAACTGTTGAAACTAAATTATAATAAAGTTATTAAAAAAATATAGATTCTTTAATCAATACTTAACTTAAGTTATTTCAATTTTACATCCAGGCTGCATAGAAAGTTGGAACATGGTTCAATAAAAACGTGAAAATAGAACTAGTTTTTTTAAATAATTTGACATCTGTCAGTTGAAAGCGATTCTCCCTAGGGATGAAAAGTATTACTTTCAACCCGCTCTTCAGGCAACTTCAGATCTACTTTCAGAGTATGAGTAATGAAAAGAACTTTTACTAAGCTTGCGTTTGCCCGCAGCTCGCCTGAAGTAAAGCGATGATGCGGCCTAGGGTGGAGCAAGCTTGACTGGAAGAAACCCATTCACTCGAACTTTGAAGAGATCAAGATTATAATAATCGGGAAAAAGAGAAGCTGGCAGTGAATTCCACAAATTGGCGCTTTGGTCGAGTCCTGGAGAGTATTCAACATACAAAAATAAGTATTGTGAACAAAAGTTTACAAGAAAGTTTATTTATACTAATCATAGCATCATAAAACAAACGTATAACCTTTGTCGACTCTCGCGCATTATAATTTAATAACAAAATCACTTTCATCGCCTTTCTCTGGTGACAGAGCTGATGGCAAACTAACGGGTAGGTAGGTAGGTACCTCGCATCAATCAATAGCTCTATGAAAAAGCAGTCTGCCAGTTAAATGGACAACTTTCGCGTTCAGTACATACTACAATCGTTTGTAGCTAACTAATCGCCGAGGGTTTAGAGCCCCTGGGCCGCTTTCTGTGCGATGCGGCCTGTAAGGCTGAGTTCACACCAAAAAACTAAAGGCAAAAACATTTCGTTTTGTTCATGAAATCATGACTCGTTCCATGTGCGTTCTCCGTCCGATGTGGACTAAGCTTTATGGCTCGCTTTATTTTTTATTGAAACGAAAGTTATAGTCTATCAATCTTGACATAATTGTGTAACTATGGCTATAAATATTAGACAGTTATTTATTCGTGGAATGTTATCGGTACATAACAGGCCGATTGTTTTTTGTTTTGACAGATAATTTTATTGTTTGACAAAACATGATCGTTATCGTTTTTTTTTTGTATTTGAAAGAAGAACTGAATTAGCATTGAATGTCGTAATAACCTCACAAGCTTTGAAAAGTAGCATTAGCTTTTAAAGCATTACTTTTTTCTACAAGGACTTGACTAACAGGAATGAGATAACATATCTTTTCGATAGCTTACGTGAATCCTATATATTTATGTCCCATCTATCAGAGATCAGTATCGCTGGCATAATGTTACTTTGTCTAGACCTTCAGATCCCAAAAGTCCAGATATTTTAAGTAATAACTTCTGTTAAATTTACACTCGAATATTCGATTCATACATAAGTAAAAATAATAACATGCGTACTTCTTCAGTATTTTAATGTCTTAATATTGCTTCCGATTTCATTCAACTTTTTGTATGAATCCGCCTTTAATTGTTTATCTGAAACCAGTAAATCGACTCCATCGTTCATTCACATAACTTGATCCTTCCCTCTTTATTCCTCTCACGTAAGTAGAAAGGGACAGAAAAAAATTCAGTAAGCGTCAATTATGATGTTGTTTTCGCAAAATGAACCACAGAGCATTGTAAGAATAAAATATCGTGGAGGCGGTAATCCAACAAGATTTCATTTCAGGGATTTTCGTTGGTCCAGTAGTCACAAACACTGCTGCGTATGAGGTCTTAGGATCTAGTTTCGAGTCGGGCAACGTGGTATTGTATTTTTCTGGCATTAGCTTCAGCATCAGCCTAGAGGCTCGATTTGTACCTCACGTGAAGGCACTGTTGCCCTACGTCTGATGACGACAGGCCATGTCAACGGCGCGTTCGTGTTCCACGCGCGCCTCAAGGAGATGTCAGCAAACCGGAAGGGGTCCGAGAGGGCCGATGCCTGCCAGGGCTGCGGGACTGTTCGAAAGAGATACCATGGCCCTGGAACACAAAGGGCTAAGAAGGAACATGGATGGGTTTTAGTCAGTACGAGTCTGATATTTTTTTCTTCTTTCTATACGAGTGTTATATTACGATACGAGTGTTATATTATTATATTAGATTCTGTATATACGAGTGTTGATGAATTCCCAACCGTAAAAAAAGGCAGTGTTGACTTCACGTGGGGTACATCTTCTACATGTAAACATACAGCTGGCGAAATGTTCCCGTAGGTACTATTAGTACACATCGATCTCTTTAACCCTCCGGATTTAACAGGCGTGATGATGTTATATATAAAATTTAAGATAACATACTGGTGGAACAGCGAGCGTTGTTACCACGTCTTATTTAAAAGGAATCAAAACGATTGCCAAACCGATTTGTAAAGCTGAAGAAAAGTGAATGCGGAAGGCGGAAAACAGTGTGTCTACTTGTGGAACAACTTTGGAGAGTTTAAAACTAGATAAGTACAAACGGAACGTGTTCTACAAGAATAAGTTGAATATTTTACCATAGTCATGAAAACATAACGTGTAGGTAGATACTTTTTACTACTACTATTGCTTACAAATATAGCAGTTTATCGTTCCTACAGAATGCTCGACTCACATCCAGGATGCAAACTTGTTCAGCTCGTTTGACTCACTCGTAAAACACCCCCGGTTTGATGGAGGCTTGACTATGGAGTAGTATAGTAACGGAGAGCTAGTGCGTTTAACTGTTGAAGGATTGATATAATTGATAAATCCTAAGGTATGGGATTTTTTTCTAGTGATGTGGTAACTCCAGCTTCATATGACTATTTAGAGTCAGTATCGATTGAAAACTGCAGCGTCAGTGAAATAATATCCAAAACTCCGACATCCCACTTCTTAGTCAGTGGGTATTTGTTGTACATATTTCTATGACGTAGAAGTACCGTTAGAAGCAAAGCTTTGACTGGAATAGTTGCCAAAAGGGGCAAAAAGAATGTTTTGGCACGCAGCCAAAACAATCACAAGAATTATCAGAATGCAGCCAAACGGATCAAAGAGGATTAACACAAAGACTTGTAGTAGAGGAAAAAGATGTAATAGAAATGGGAATGCGAAATGTTGTTACGGACATCTGAGCATGCCGTTGAATCTTCCACTTTCGGCGCTAAGCCGATTGTTGCAAATCCAATGTCCCATAATGTCCCTTATTGTATTTCAAAATTCCACCGTCGATCCACGGGTAGATTTTGTGAACAAATTGTTCTTCCATTTGCTATCTACTCTTTGCGCTGGGTCGATAGGCATGGTTACAACTGATCGGGGTAAGATCCTGTTTGTAACAATCATCGACGTCCTGTCGACACACCTGCGTTGTACCTACCTACCTGGTACGTAGCAGGTACCTAAGGGGGATCTTTGACCTCGCTTCATGTACTGAAGGTGTCGGGTAGTAACGAGGTATGCTAATGACTTTTTTATAGGTACCTCTCATAGATAAATTGCAACTTGCATTTTGTTTTTTGTATGTATTATTTGCATCGTGTAAAACTGTAGTGAGTTTGACTTTGAGTACTACGTAACTGAGTTTAAATTCATTTTCACAGATCATTTTGTTTACAATGATCAACGTTTTGAGGGCAGTAGGTGAAATAAAATACTATGGGACTAAAATGACGAAGGTAGAGAAGTACACAATTATGTCATGTATGCGATACATGTTGCGCCGAAATTTAATAAAATGGGGTAAGGACAGGCGAATTATGGCGTAATTCTCAGTAGTTGTGCTGACGAAATTTAAAAAATACAACACTTCAGTTCAAGAAAACCAGAACCCAACCTTAGTGAAACCTATAGGAAGATATGTGTAACATAGAAACAAAATTAACACGACTCCACGAACATCACATTCAATAATAAAATCAATTCGCAAGCAAGAGACTAAAACGCGTTTACCGTAATAACATCATCTGTGTCAATTTTTACAACCGCTAAGTAATCAATTAAGATTCTAGAGCAATTCTAATTGATGTCGTGTCAATATATCTGTTGTAACATCTAATTCTAATCGATTAAGCCATAAATTGTCAATGCCATAAAGCCATCAAAATAGTTAAAAAACCATTGAAAGTAATATAAAAGCATTTAATTTACCATTTATAATTTTGTCAACTCTTATGAAAGGTGATTACTTTTTAATTTTATAGTAGCAATACTTTTATTTTTATGACGCAAATCAATGAATGTAATAAAGTAATTTAACCAGTTGATTTGTATTAAACTTGTTATGATGTTCTTTAAGAAAGTTTTCTTAATGAAGAGCTTGTATTTATGAGTAATTAAGAGTTCACGAATTCGCTTGCGCCTACGCGATGTAGTGAAATTATTTTTGACTGGGAACTAGTTTTTTCATCTCTTCTTAAATTTACTTTATAGAATCCTACAGTAGGTACACAGGGCGACGTATAACATGGCCTTGCTTTATATAGTTTTTCCGTACAATGAGACATCCACATAAACTGGTTTTGTATAGCTGAGTGGTCGCCGTGCGTCCAATTTACTTCACACTTCATTTTTATTAATTATTTTGGAGTAGGCCGGAAAATTAGAGCGATCACACGACCTGATAGACATCATCTGGCACTTAAATAACCCTTAAAATGCGGCGGGATTCTCATATTTTAATCTCAGTCAGCAATCTGCCAAAAATAATACTAATTTACCCAATTTTTTCACATTGAATATCGCTACTGAGAGATTGCCTCTAGACTATACACGTTTTTAGTTTTGGGAATAGGGGATCGGACTGGGTAAAGAAAACGACATTCTATTTTGTCCGTCAGACAGGTAATACAAAAATATTAGACACGTATTTTTTGTTTTATCAGAATATCAAAAAATTACTTAGTTAAAACTCATTAAAGTTGGAGAGTGGGGGCTTACTACGTCACAAGTAGGTATAAAACTTACCAACATGTGACGTCATGCGCCATTTCAACTCAATATATATCTCCGTAATTTTAAGACCACGTGAAAAAAGAAAAAATACGTGTCCAATACTTTTCAATAAACTACCCGACGGACAAAGAAAAAATAAAATTGGATTATCCCCTATTGGACTTCTGGTATCTTTGGTATCGAAGTTTAGAGTTTAGTCAATCATATCCATAGGCGTAAGGGACTTTTACTTGGCCATATCATTAAAAGAACATAATTTTGAAACATTACTTATTAATTTATTTACAGCTTGATATTAAACTTGGACTCCAGCCCCCGTATTCACAAACGCTTCGATTCGATTTCGATTCAGAAAGTCGTATGTGTATCTTGTTTTGTCTTAACGAAAGCAAGTGAGACAGACATACGACTTTCCGAATCGAAACCGAATGGAAGCGTTTGTTAATACGGGGGCAGGACCCCTGCAGTGATCAAAACGAATTGTTTTAAATTATATAACCTTACGAGTTGCCCATAATTAATGTCTAAATAATAGTTATTTTAATTTATAGGCCTTAGAAATAAACGCTATGTAAATACAGCTTTAATTAGTAATGACTTTAAGCTTGTGAATTTATTGTGGAACATCTATTGTGAAGATAATAAAATGTTTGTTATTATGTCGTTTCAAATTGTAAACTTTACCAGTTTTTATATCATTGCATTACACTGGACTGTTTTACTGAACACCGATGTACGGTGTAGCATCATCTGCCTATTTTCCCAAACTATCTTGGGGTCGGCTTCCAGTCTAACCGGATGTAGTTCAGTACCAGTATTTTACATGAAGCGACTGCCTATCTGACCTCCACGTGGTTACTGGGTTTAACCAGGTAATACGATACCCGTTGGTAAGACTGGATGACAGACTTTTGGCTTCTGACTACTCGTAACGACTGTCAAAGATCTACAAATGACAGCTGGGACCAACGGCTTAACGTATGTACTTTCCGAGGCACGGAGGAAACTCGGTATGTACCAAATTATGGTCACCCATCCAACCTCGGCCATGTGACCAACCTCGGCAAGCACGGCTTAACCTTAAAGATCGACCCGTGCAGCTGTTATTATTTAGCAACGAGCTTCTCATGTATAGTGTACCTACATAGTATTAAATAACTTTTTTTTTTGTTATATGACCTGCCTCACTTTTTACGTAGTTGAAAATTAATAATTAATTATGTATGTAATTCTATCTAAAACTAACAAAGTGACGAAAATAAATCACAAAAATAGTTAAGTAATATTTTTCGTTTTGTAAAAGCGTAATGCATGAAGTATTGACACCGTTTTTTTTTTTTTAAATATGGAAAACGGTCTTACCTTTCCTTTTATTTAACGCCTCTTAGATAAAACGTCAATTAAGTTTTTTATTCGTAAAACACCTCTCTTAAAATTCGAACTCCTAATCCTATAAGATGACAGATAGCCCCATCCTCTAACCTATGGAATGTTAATGGTACATTTATCAAAGTCTTAATATGTACCGAAGGACCAAATTACCTTGGTACGTGGCGATTTAAGGAACCAAGTACAAAAATAAACTGAGTCTGACGTGTCTCTTGACAGACAGCGCCGCTGCCACGTGTCAAGATAGATTGGTCTTTTTGAACCATTACATATCACAGTCTAGAGGAATTAATTTCAATTTATGAGTTTATTTGGGAACATTAATATTTTGTAAATCACTCGGAGTAACAATTTTATACTTAACTTGGAGGATTTATTGCGGTATCGGGCAATTGATGGCACTTACATTTTAAGGTCTCGTAACACCCATGATACATGATGTTCTATTACTCTTAATTTTATGTTCACCATGCAGTATTCAATGTTATCATTTTTAGGGTTCCGTACCTCGAAAGGAAAAAAAGAAACCGGAACCCTTATAGGATCACTTTTTTGTCCATCCGTCTGTCTGTCTGTCAAGACCCTTTTTCTCAGGAACGCGTGCAGGTATCAAGCTAGCGTTATATCAAATACTCAAGCCTACTGTCCCTTGGAGCTGTGAAAAAATCAAACTTCTAAGCCAACGCAATCAAAAGATACAGCCGTTTATGCCGCAAATTTTCGCTAATTTTCGACACTCGCAAGGAATCAAAACCTACACTCAGAATCTTGAAATTTGGTACAAAGCAACGTCTTATAGCACAGATAAAGGAAAAATTGCGAAAACTGTAAATTTTTAGTTAAATCATAAAATAAATATATTTTTTAGTAACCTTTACTTATATACCTACAGGTTTGTTCGGTACCCTCGGTTCGCGAGTCCGACTCGCACTTGACGGGTTTTTGATGTTTAGCTCGGCACTTCTTATCTACCGTACTGCCTGGTTGGTCTTGTGGTCAAAATCACGACTGCTAATGACGTCCTAGGTTGAATTCCAGGTTGGGCAATTTGTTATGGCCCGAGTCTCGGAGTCTGGATGTGTGCCCGGTTGATGGCAAAAGGCTCGCCTTCTATTCCATGGGATTTAAATATGACTGTCGAAATCTGGATAAGTACGCCGCTGCCTAACCGTTCGAGAATTTCTGGCGTGATATTATTTATGTCTTATCTATGAATAGCTTTACATTTTATTTCATCTTATGTAGGTATGAAGTATAAACTTATCTAACAGAAACATGTAATCGGACTATTATTATTTCCTGATTTGCTACTGACATTTGAGCTCTATAACCTCTAGGATAACCACAATTTCCTAATCAGATATTACGCATAAGCTTTTAGATGTAACCAATTACTTATAAAGAGGTACGTAGTTAAACAAATAAAACATTTGTCTATAAAAAAACAAAAGCAGACTAAAGACACAATGATTGAATAGACATAAACGCGCTGTTTACCGATTCGAATTTCAGCTGAAAAACAAGCAGCGTTACTGACTTCTTCCAACTTTTGTTCCTGAAACTAGGAAACAAGCAGTAAATTCTTCAAAATAAAAACTGTAAGCAAGGAATTTAATTCTATCTGTCTACAGTTAGATCCAATTTCCTTTCTCATTTTATTTCACAAAGCTGTCGAGCCATCTGAAACGGATTTATTGCTGACCTCACAAGGCACTCAATCTTTAGACGGGACCGCTTCACAACTTATACACTACCAGGCTGGAACATTAATCATAAAACCTCGACTAGATATTTCATTCTACAGTAAAAGATTTAATAAACGCTCTTTAGAACTTGACATCACTGACTTTTAACAACACTAGAAACCCTAACCTACCTACCCGTAACCCAAACTACTTCGCACAGTTTTTACAAATTTACTAAACATCGAGGGATATTTATTATAATATGCAAGTTTTATATATTAATGCTACGCCAGTGCGGCTTACGCGCTACGCGTGTCTCACCGAAACACACCCACACAAAAAGTGCTGGTAAACACGATACACACTTGTTGTGTTTTACTATTATGTTGTTTTCATGAAGTACTTAGATACGCCTGTGTAAATGGGCATAAATCCAGGCTGCAATAGATCCAGTGACTGAATCCAGCAAGCCACATTCAGTATACATTTGCATGAAAGAATCCTTTATCTTGCATTTTCAAACCAATTATAAGCGTTCTATAAAGCTGTAATCACAACCTTAGTACCTAAAAGGATCGTGATATGAAACATTAGTCTCGGTTACGGCAATAACCTCATTACTGGGTAACGGTTATCGCCGTGTTATGTCTAAAGCCCGCTAAGTGACGATCAGGAGACATTAATGATGTACCTTGCGACATGCAGACAACCATCACACATTTATATGCGAGTAGTGCAATACATAAGAGCCTAGTGAATATTCGATTATTATTAAATTCGTTTGCAAAAGGAAGTTCTTAATTTCTAATGTCGCATTTTCTTTTTTCCTAGTACAAAAGATCAAAACGTTTACATCGGAAATCGGGGCTTTTAAAATCTTCTTTGTGTAAGAATATTTTACGCTATTCCCAGAATTCAGGGATTTTTCTTTTGACAATACATTATTCGTAGAAACAAACTCAAGAAAAAAAAACCCATAGTTCAAATTGAGTTAGCCTCCTACTTTTTTTGATTTGGTGGATATCAATCAACAGCATTTTAAAACAAAGATAAATATATCACGATTGAGACCAACTAATTTCTAATCTCCTAAGCCACTGAGCCATTAACAGTCCAATGACAGTAAGGTTACAATTTCTTCAAAATAAATACCTCCATAATCTTATAATCTCATATGACTTGCGCCAGAGCTCGACGTGGGAGTCTGGTTAGCTTGTCGTATCGTCGTACTAGACCATAAGTGATTAGTAACTGTCGCTATTAAAGAAATCACCCCTCGGCTTAGTGTGGGTGGACTGTATTGGCTACTAGGTGTGGTTTGAAGTTTCACTTTTAAACAATAGGTTGTTAAACAAGCTAATTATAATAATGTATCATAGCATATCATATAAATAGTACAGTAAGACAGAAACTTTTGTTTCTATTTATCCATGACCAAAAACCCTTTTACTTTTTATTTTTAATAGTTTGTACTGTCCCACTGCTCGCAGTACGCGTCCAGAACGTCTCGCCTCCTCTTTCTAGGCCGATCTCGGCGGCGCGGTAGGTCTTCCGGCATCATCATATTATTTCATAATTTCACCATCATTTCTTTTCATCGTGTGGAGACTTTTGCCCAGCGCTCATCGTGCATGCAGCTGACGTGCACCAATGTACCTAAAGTCCACTATAAGTTTTGACCTTATAACTGTTTATTTCATAGAGTCGATCAAAGTTATGCAGCACTGACAATCAAAAAGAATAATTGTCTTTGATTTTTGGAATTTTGACCCAGCCATTTTATCCAACTATGTCAAATGAATGCACTTTTGACGACTTCCATAAGTACGGTATCAATAATACACGACCAAAAACGCACATCCTAAATTGCTGGGTCTTGAAAAGAGTTCCTTATACAAAGGTGACACTGAGCACTAAGAAAGGATATTTTGATATTAACTTCCCATAGAGGTAAAATAGGGGATAATAAATGAATAATAATCTTTATAACACAAGAAAGTGGTTACAAATTGTGTGAAGTTTCGACTCCTGTGCTATATACACGTGTTACAAGAGCTAGTGCTCTCCCCCAGGACAAGAGATTAGAATGAAAGTTTGTTCTCACCTCATCGGGGTTACAGATTATAAAGAAGAAAAAACGATGTTCAAGGAAAGTCTGTTGTGAGCAATGCATAAAAAACCCACAGCGGCCAATACAGTCCAACACCACAATGCCCACATAGGAACGGTGTTGCAACCAGAGCGGTTGCAATGACCAGCGTCGAGTGGCCGATACGAGATATGTGGCCAAGTATATGCAAACAGCCATTATGTCATTTAGCACACGTTTAGTTACCCATTGTATGATTTAATAGTATCATTGTAGTCACATATTGGTACTGGGAAATGTAAGGGTAAGGCTACACCGGTAATCTGGAATTCTTTGCTAGAAACTTTCGAAAGAATTGTAATTATAGTTCATTATAACGAAGTTTGATTTGTTTATTTAGTGAATTTATGAACGCGCAGTTCGGTTCTAGTTATTAGTTGTTTGTGTGTATTAGAAGGCATTACTAGATATATTTCTTGAAGTAAATAAATCACACTGCTTTCAAAACAGTAAAGGAACGCATCGTATTCGTATATGGATAACGGCTTGTCCTAGAACAGAAAAATTGAAAACGTGTGACATCCACCAGCTTGCACGACTACGACCCATTTTCTCAAAAGACGGAAGGCCTGGCCTGTCCCAGCAGTGGCAACGTTAGATGCTGATAATGCTTTCCGATAATAAAGAAAATAATGATAATATCAACAATTTATCGTCTTTTCGGCTTCGTGTCGACGATTTCCGAGCTAACTTCCACTTCAATTCGTTTTTAGTGTTGATTTTATTAGTTATTCCATCTTTTATAGGTCGGGCTGTGTTTATTTATAAACTGCTAACAAAGTGAACAAGACTATGACAGTGCGAGCTTCATTTACTCGTAGTAAACAGCTTCAGAAGTTTGTCCATGCTAACATGTTTTTCCACTTATTCGTTTTCTATTGAAAGTCGAAAGATGACAAACAATACTGCAAACTCTATGGAGAGACACATAACCTACGTAGTGGGTACATAGGTACCAGATCAATATTTGTGTTTTTATGGAATCTAGTATATGAAGTCAGGGAAGTGGTCAGCCAATTATGTGATTCGTAAAAAAAATACACGCTCCCACTAAATATTCTGCTATATCTTGGAGGCATTTACAAAACACAAATCTCACCCCCAATAAAATCCATTCATTTGAATGTGGGTCCAGTTAACGAATAAAAATACAAAAAATAAATCAAGTGGACCCGCCCGTCCAGTAGCGAGCGGGTCCAGTTGACCAAAGACTCCAATACGGATTCACGCTGAATTTTGAGTCCCACGCCGCGCCGTCCGTTTTGATAACACGTAATACTATGGGAGTATTACGTACCCATACGGCTAACCACAAGGATTTCCTTGTCCGTCAAACCCACAATAATTATATCTGATAACACGCCAGACATTACTTGTTAATGTTTTCCCGTCCGAGAAAATCTAGCCCGACCGAGTGCAATGACATTTTGACGTAACGCCATGATAGACTGCTTGGCGTCTCAAGCGCCAGACCGTAGAAGTCTTTCAACACGACAATGGCTTACGTAACAGCGTAGCATGTGATAATAGATTGGCACGAGATAAATTTCGTCGCTGACAGATTGACGCGAATGCTATTTTGGGATGACGCTTTTAGCACGATAATTTCGATAGATTTTATATTGTTTAACATAACGAGTATTTTTGTCTAAGCAGGCAATTCTAGACTTGATGTTTCTATTTTGACCCGAAATATTAAATTCGAATAGATTATTAAATAGATAAGCTAGTTTTAACCGCCTATTACAAGCTTCTAATTACCTATTCAAAACATGGATCAGAGTTAACTTTATACAATCGCAGACATAATATCACGCTAGAGGCTATCACACCCATTTCGACAGATTTTAAGTCCAATTGCCATCAATCGGACACAATACAGACCCCAGGATGTTACTAAAAAATTCCTACTACAAAAAAAAACACCAACAATTTGCACAACCTGGGAATCGAAGTATCAAAACCACGACCTGACTACCTCGATGGAAGCGCTACTACAGAAAATGATGAAAATGATGTTATTATACATTCGCAAGATCCATATTATACATACATAGTGCAGATACCTATGTATCATTAATTTCGTAACAACAAAAAAAGATTGCACAAGATCGATCGCAATACAGCCAGTCATTATGTTACGAAATAGATTTCTGGTTAGGTTTCAATTGTGACTTGCGCTTGTGGCCATATTCATTAGTAACGCCCATATGGCAATCGAATCAAACATGTAACTTTTGACTTTTCTAGTTCTTTTTTTGCTTCTGTTACAGTGGTCCATATTGAAGTCTTTGACGCCTCTTGTTACATTATGAGATGACAGGCATTCATGTATGCGAATATGTTGATAGCGACGACTTCTGCCTCTACTTAAAGGTGACTGCTGATTTGCTCGGTTTTGATGATCGTATTTCTCATTCAATATGGCCGATTTTTAACGGAGAAGCGGGTGCTTAAATAATAACAGCCGCACGGGTCGATCTTTAACGTTAAGCCGTGCTTGCCGAGGTTGGTCCGTGGATGGGTGACCATAATTACATACCGAGTTTCCTCCGTGCCTCGGAAAGCACATTAAGCCGTTGGTCCCGGCTGTCATTTGTAAATCTTTGACAGTCGTTACGAGTAGAAAGAAACCAAAAAGTCTGACATCCAGTCATACCAAGGGGTATCATATTACCCAGTAACTGGGTTGTGGAGGTCAGATGGGCTATCGCTTCATGTAAAATACTGGTACTCATCTGCATCCGGTTAGACTGGAAGCCGACCCTAAGGTAGTTTGGGAAAAGACTAAGCAGATGATGGCCGATTTTTAACGATCTGTGAGCTTCTCTAATTCTCTCGATTATGTCGATTGTTGTCTTCGTTACGTACATTGTTCGAAGTGAGCATCATTGTTGATTGTTCAACAAAAACGATCTAGTGATAATCGACATAAAATACGATGTCTGTTTTTTTATTTATTTGCGTTGGGTTTGCTCTTGACTCTAGTCTAGGTCAGAGATGACAGAGACAAAGTCGACGATGGTACGAGCTTACCCAGAAGAACCAGAAGTCTAATTGAAATTCACTCGATTTAATTACGCGAGTGACGTGCTAATCGACACAAGCAAGCAAGTTTTTAGGCTTGCATTTTATACTGTTTTGAGTGGCAATCTTTGTCAAATCAGAAGGTAAATCTTGACATTATCAAAATCAAAATATTTATATTTCACATAGGCCTACATGGGCACTTGTAAAACGTCGACAACAAGGTGCTCGGTTCAGGTTGGTCGTTTCCTATGGAGAAGAACCGGCAAGAACCGGCATTAAACTGAACACTGTCAGCTTCTCGGACACCACTGTTTGACTGTGAATGTTTACGATTCGATATGATGACGGTATACCAAGTTATATTTTATAGGATAGCAAAAGCTTCATGTTCATATTTGATTAAGTGCTCATAAGGGTGTATTTCAACATCATCATCTGCCTAGCCTTTTCCCCAACTGTGTTGGAGTCGGCTTCCAGTATTTAACGGATGTAGCTGAATACAAGTATTTTACATGGAACGACTGCCTATCAGCTGACCTGCACACCACAAGCCAGTTAGTACTGGGTAATATTTAGTTGTTAGGCTTTTGGGCCACTGACGACCTTTAATGACTTTCAAATATCTACAAATGACAGCCAGAATCTATTACAGGTATTAACTAAGTAAAATATCAGGAAGGCAGGTTACAATTGCATTTAAGAGTCTAAAACCCTTTAAACCAAAGAGTACAGCGATGAACTTAATACTGTAACATAAAATATCAGAAGAAATTAGACGTTAACATTATAATTACAATTTCCTTACGCGGTGCAAATCCAAGCTCACTTTACCGTTTCCATATAAAAATGGTAGACAGTATAAAACGCAGGATGGCGCAAAAAATACTGCTATTATAAATAAATAATATATTACAGTCATTATGTTAGATAGAGTAGCTATATGTGTGTGTATCGAGGTAGGGGTCAGCAACCTCAGACATTGTCAACGTACACTGGACTAGACGTAATGATGACTCGGGCCTCTGATAAATTAATAGCATATAAAGTTTACTATGTAATGAACTAATGGCATAGATTAAAATATCTCGTTCCAGAAGACTGTAATGAGGTTACTGCTCTATGTCAGTCAGTATTCAGCAAAGTCTGACAACCAGTGTCACTAAGGGGTATCGCATCGGGCTGCGGGTTGTTCGAAAGAGATACCGCGGCCCTGGAACACAAAGGGCGAAGAAGGAACATGGGTGGGTTTTAGTCAGTACAAGTCTGACACTCACCCCCGCTCCGCCCAGAGCGGGAGAAGTCATTTGATGATTGACCATACGCAAAAAAAAAAAAAAAGTGGTATCGCATTACCCAGTACTTACTGGATTGTGGAAGTCAGATAGGCGCTCACTCCATGTTCCTACTGGTATTCATGTGAATCCAGTAACACTATAAGCCGTACTACAGTGCAAGTGAAGAAGAAAAACTGCTGGTTGTTGATTTCGAGCCTGAGGTGGACAGATATCTAGGCTGTACCTCTACCAACGTAGTAAGGTTTAAAATAGTAATTTAATGACTCGGAAACAGCAGCTACCTATTTTATTGGCGGAAATAACGAGTTAAAAAGGAAACAGGGAATAAAACCGAGATAACTAGAAGCGATAAATTATGCTATAATCGTTGCGTAACATATGGATATAGAGATAAAGTTTTATCTGAAGAACTGACAGTATTTTTTTTTCAAAAACTTATTAGTTATATTCGATCATAACTTCCATTACGCTAAAATGTATAAAATACATCAAGCATGACTATGTAAAGGACGAGTCATAGTCGCCAAAAATATTATTTACCGCTATTTTTTTTCAAATAAAATAAACTTTTAAAACTTATTTTTGTGTCCATTAAAAACATTGTACACAAAATATAACGATGCACTATAAGTATGACTCACATAATGCACATTTTAATCTGTGTTCCGGACCAGTGCGGATACTAGGTCAAATACCCGATGACCTTTACTGTCAATTATGTCACTGATTCGTGACAAACGCTTTTATTTTATTTTGATGAACATTATTGAAAGGCGACATAGCAAAGTTTTTCGATTGAAACAAAGTGATGGATTGTTTCTAGAATGATCTCGATTTAAGTATATACTTTTGTAGATATTGGTACACGAATTTAATGAGAAATGAGTTTGAAGCCTACAAAAAGTATTTCTCATCATCCTCTTGAACGTGGACTTCCTGAATCCCATGTTCAGGAAGTCGTCGTTTTGTTGCAGTAATTAAGAGGGGACTCTACACCCGAGGAATTTGAAGAATAGGTATTTGAAGAAACTATTGCCGTCGCGCTGCAACAACTGCAGCTCAGGCTGATTTTACCTACAAAAATCTTGACCAAAAGACGTTTTGTATTCCGCTGTTTTCTTCTTCAAAACTAAACTGATCTAAAAAATTCTTATATCATAATTTAGGAGAAAAGTATATACTATATGCTTCTGTTATTTTCTTTTTTGTTAAAAAACTTATCTACTTTGTCTGATAGTCTTAACATGGCGGTAAAAACGGGCTTATTCTGGGGTTTTTGGATTGTCATAATTCTTTTAGTGATTATGTTTTGAAAAAAAAGGAAATGATAGGGGCATGTATTAATAAGATCTAGATTTTTCGGCAAAAAATCATTGCTCTAGATACATTATCCCCGAGGAAAACAGCAGAATACGTTAGTATAGAGAAAGGCCCACTAGAGTCCCCTCTTAAAGATAAATGTAGTACCTACGCATTTTCCTTTTTCCATATTAGAGCTCGTGGCTATAACAACAACAGCGACTCGGATCAATCTTCAAGTTAAGCCGCGCTTGCCTAGGTTGATCCGTGGATGGATGACCACACATTACATACTGACTTTCCTCCGTGCATCGGAAAGCGCGCTAAGAACACTCGTTCCCGGCTGTCATTTATAGATCTCTAATAATTGTTACAGGTAGTCAGCGGCCCGAAAGTCTGACAACCAATCTTATCTTACCAGTATCGTATTACCAAGTGCTAATTGTGGAGGTCATATAGGCTTCGCTCCAAGTAAAATACTGGTATTCAGCTGAATCCAGTAAGACTGGACGTCGACCTCAATATATTTGGGAAAAGCCCAGGCATTATGATGACTTATTTTCTTTTTCCAGACAACGTCAAACGACTCAACGAGCCTTCACTTCACCAGAGGACTTCATTGGCCTGCTCTCCAGCATGCTACTGGTTGACAGCGTTATTAAATGTCCAAAACATTATACTTTAATATAGGTTTTCTATTTTTTATACACACGACAACTGCAATTTACTTTAATTAACTACATTTAATTGAATTGGTAAAAAACTACACTGAAATTGGGAACATTTTAAATTTTGACTTTATGGAAGTTGGGTAGGCCTTTGGTGTGGGATGCGACTTGCGTCGACACCCTTGTGCCATCCCATCTTCCCAGCACGGTGAGCTGCGCTGGGGTGGCTGCAGGTGCTGAATACCACAAGCGGCGCAAGTACAATAACATAATTAGTAATTATGTGTTTGAGCCGTTCGGGGATTCGAGATATCGCTAAACGTTTGGTCGACTCTTCACGTGACCAGAAGGCTGGCCTTTTTTTTGCCCAAAGAATCAGCATTGCTACCCAACGTGGCAATGCGGCCAGCGTTCTGGGCACTTTTCCTGTTGACAGCGATGTGGACGAATTTTAGATATATTTGTAGTTTGTAAATAATATAAATATGTAAAATAAAAGTCTTTGAACTAAAACAATGAAATGAAATTTAAACAGCGCAATTAAATAGTTACGAGCAATAAAATATAGTTATGGCACCTATATGTTTGAAATAAGGTCAAAAGATGGTGATCTCATCACTTCGATGAACCGTTCAAATATTTGATAACCGCATGTAACAAAGAACCGCTTTCCGTCAACGACTAACTCTTTGTAACACATACTAATATATATTTACCAGATTTAGGAATAACGAAAATTTTAACACCCTTGGGTAATTTAGGAACACGTCCTTGCCGAGGTTGGTCCGTAGATGGGTGACCATAATTACATACCGAGTTTCCTCCTTGCCTCGGAAAGCACGTTAAGCTGTTGGTCCCGGCTACCATTTGTAGGTTGTTGACAGTCGTTACGGGTAATCAGAAGCCAAAAGTCTGACATCCAGTCTTACTAAGAGGTATCGTATTACCCAGTTACTGGGTTGTGGAGGTCAGATAGGCAGTCGCTTTATGTAAAGTTAGGAACAGTCACATGTAAGCTGTAAAAGATCAACGAACTATACGTACAGGCACCACCACATGAAGCTATCCAAAACTGTCAAATTTTCCCAATCAACCTTGAACCCTAATTTTTTATCGATAAAGTTCAAAATCTATTAAAGAAATTTGACATATTGTTGTAGCTTGATATGCTGGCGTCTGTATGTATACATGCGCGTACACACCGGATACTACTCTCGCGATAATGTTATCCTCTTCCGAACGATAATGTTCACTTTCACGGATTACATACTTTTTGTTACATCACTTCAGATACAGCCATTAACGTGGTTTATTACTGTTTACTGTACCACACTTAAAAAGAATTGGGTTTCAGATTTTTATGACAATAACTAGCTGTCCCCGGCATGCGTTGCAATGCACTTTCCCTACCTACCTTTCTCACCTTTTAAACCTTCCCTGGACTACGACAAAACCAAAATCATCTAAATCGGCCCAGCCGTTCTCGAGTTTTAGCGAGACAAACGAACAGCAATTGATTTTTATATTATAGATAGATACAATAATGCTTGGATGTTCCTGTGAAGTACATTATGACGATAGTTTTTGTAGCTATTTGGGACTATAAAGCTTTTCCCGTAAGTTTCATGCACATGGCATTATGTCATGTATAGCAATCGCTTTAACAGAGTTCTGAGTTTTATAGCGAATTTCCAAAAGCGAAACGTGATTGCTGACTATGCTAGCTTAGGTTCGATTTGGGTCGGGCAAAGTATTATCAAGTATTTCTCGGTAGCAGGCATGGAGTCTAGCTTTTTGCCGGGTTGATGGCAATAGTCTCGCTTCTATTGCATGGGATTTCAAACTTAACAAATAACTTAAAAGACCATTTCGCTATTCAAAAACCGAGTGAAAGAGCCATTACCTTTCCTCTCAGATCTGATTTATATATGTATTTTAATTTGTTTATATATCTTAGCATTATGTATTTACATTTAGTTTTATTATGTGTATTTATATTTAGGTAATAGTATAGGTTAAGTTAGGTTAGGCACATAAACACATTTTTCTCTTCATTCTCTCACACACTATCGTCTACATTTCTTTTTCATTTTTCCTTTCGGAGGTCTGCTGGCAAAAATTTCGGATGAAATAAGCAGTACCTTTGTACTCAAATGTTTTATGTTTTTTTCCTATATTCTCTACTGTGTGTACAGACAGCATTTGTATGTGCTAACCCCTCTACAGTCCCGCCGAGTATGCCAGGGGGGTTACTACTTAATAACGCTGTCAGTACCTAAATAGTAAAATAAATAAATTAATTGGCGACATTTGAGCGTCGTACGTACGTACTCTGCCTAACCCTTCGGGGATTATAGTCGCGATTACGTGACACAAGCTTTTCAGGAGCTTGTGTCAGTCCAATACATTTTTGACGTTTTCAATGACGTTATCGTTGATCGAATGTCTTTGTCTAGGTCATCTAGTGCTGTTGGGCTTATCACCTCCCAACAATTAGCTAGCAACCAATAAATTTCAGTTTTACCTCGTTTTTATCAGTTACATCATCCCCAGCAGTTCCGTTATCAAAATTCTTTGAACTCGTAACATTAATTTGACTCATATCTTTATAACTTCCGCACAGTTTTCAGAAAAGTATTTACTAACAAACAATCGTCTATTCATTATCATCTTTAATCAAACCGCAAAAACACTTGAACGTTAAAAAGATGCTGGTGGAATACATAACCCTCCTGTTTTAGAAGTCAATGCCGCAGCACAAAAATCCAGTTTGGTTCTGATGGTTAGCACCCAGACCAAACAGATTTAAAAGACTTATAGAGCGGGACATTGGGACTAAATTTTGATCCAGGCCATTTTCCATTTTGAAAGAAAGAAAGAAAAAACGTTTATTGTTACATGCCACAAGTACACACAATATAAAAAAGGAAATAAATAAAAAAAAACTTAAAACTAAACAATATTGTGTGACTCACGGCTGCACCAAATAGGCCCAGTTCAGCAAAATTTTGACTTTCGAATGCTACCTGACAAGCGGGCGTTATTTTATTTATTTTATTTTATTTTATTTTTAACATTTTGGGAAAGCTTACAGACTAATGACATTATAATAACAAAAATACATATCTAAATTGCTAATTACAAGCTTCCACAGATAAATACAAAATTGTTAATTCCTAATACTACTATCACTTACTTCCTCAAAGTTGCTTCATTTTATTTTTATTTTGAGCTAAAATTAATAATAAATGGTTCAAATGCCGGTAGATGTCTCTTGTACAAAAAATGGCTTTGCTAACAATTATTATTTATGACACTAAACAGACCGACTTCTTACAAAGTCCCTAGTAACAAGTATTGGTTGAGGGTTTTCTTCAAATAGTCCCTCTATCGCTCGTAAATATTTGAATGTCTTTGACCTACATATAAAGAGCTGATCTAATCACCAAATCACCTACTAAAAAAGAGTTGTCAAAGAGATAGCCGGAAACAAGACATAGACTGAACCTACTCGTCTAGTCCACCGACCCAAAACAAGATAAAACAATTTGATTATCAACTAGGTCTACAACAAAGACACAACATGCAACATCCATTACAGAATAACGTGTCATATCAAAATCCTTTGCCGTTGAATCATAGCTTATCGCCAACAACTGCTTATTTAGGTCTGCAGATGACGATAATACATAAAGTGGGTCCTTTGTTTCGTAAATTCAATTAGATAAAACCGATATATAACTATTGTTTTCGAAAAAAACATAAACGTTTGGACAAATGACAGTGCCTGACTGGACTAACCATGCGTTGTATGGGTTGGGCCATGAAATAAGCAGTTGCTATTTTCGTGACAACAAAATCAAACACAGAACACAGCATTAAAACACAATATAAAACTGTCTGGGAAAGTCACAAAGTTCTATACCTACTTAATATTATAAAGCTGAAGAGTTTGTTTGTCTGTTTGCTTGAACGCGCTAATCTCAGGAACTGCAGATCCGATTTGAAAAATTCTTTCAGTGTTAGATAGCCCATGTATCGATATATATCGCGCTACGACCAATAGGAGCGGAGCACCAATGAAAAATGTTGCGAAAACGGGGAAAATGTGACGCAAACGAAGTTGCGCAGGTCAGCTAGTACGTTATACGGAGTCCAGAGATTTGGAAATCTTTTGACAATGACGATTAAATAGATTAGATAATTGCATCTAGATGTGACTGACTCGTATGGTTTAGTGGTCGTAAACGCGACTGCCGAGGTCCTGTGTTCGATTTAATTATTTCATCAGGAATTTCTAAGTAGCAGCTACGGAGTCTAGATTTGTGCCCGGTTGATGGCAAAGTCAAAAAAGTCAAAGTCAAAGTCAAAGCATTTATTTCAATTAGACCATTACAGGCACTTTTGAAAGTTAACAAAAACAAAATAAAACGCGAAGCTACAGTCCCAGTCACAAGGCATAATAACTTGTGAAAGTACTGTAGTTGCCCATTCCGTAGCGTAGATCTCTATGGAGAAGAACGGGCAAGAAACTCCATGGACACTCTTTTAAATCAAAATATGTTACAAAATCTTGGTTACATCATTCATGTCAAGAATTACAAATATGTGAGAACAATGTAGAAATACGGGCAAGTTAAGAGCGTCCAGAGTAAAAGATTAAATCAGTAATAAAAAAAAAAAAAGTAATTAAAATAAACCGTGGCAGCTAAGAGATGACCAGTCACAACTGACAGCGCCCGTTCACGAACATGACGCATGTATCAGCCATCATTCAGCTCAACCATTTTGAAGGGAACTAAACGACCCGACACACCCGCCACCATCAGCGTGACATTTAAGTGAGCATGACATTCACTCAACCACCAGGGTAATTTCGCGTCAATGAAAGATTTAGTTACTCATTAAATAGTGGCTTTACAGTACATGGTACTCACACATGTGCTATGAAATTATATAATACTAAGAGATTGAATCTATACAATGCAAATATATTTTTACAATCTTCTGCAGCTTTCACAATAACTTCACTTTCTAATTCTGATGATTCCGATTGCCCCTATGGTTGTGGAGCAGGACCAGCATTGAGCCAGGCATTTTTATCATCAATATAATCCCCCAACTTATAATATGCTTGCCTACATAGTGTGCGTTTTATGCAAGATTTAAATTTCGTTTCATTCAGTTGTAGAATGTGGGGAGGTATTTTATTGTAACATTTTAAACAGTACCCCATGAAAGATGAGTCTACTTTAGCTAACCTGAAACCTGGCTGAACTAGTTGGTCTCTGTTTCTAGTATTATAGTGGTGCCGGTCACCTCTTTTACTAAATAAATGCAGATTTTTTCTAACGTACATGATGTTTTCATAGATGTATTGACAAGGTACCGTCATGATGTTAATTTCCTTGAACAGTTCTCTTAGAGAATCGCGCCTACGTAGATTATATATGGCTCTGATAGCTCTTTTCTGCAGAATAAATATAGACTCGATGTCTGCAGCCCGTCCCCATAGTAAAATACCATATGACATAATACTATGAAAATAACTAAAATACACTATCCTCGCGGTATCTACATCAGTAAATTGACGGATTTTTCTGACAGCATATGCTGCTGAACTTAGCCGTCCTGCAAGAGATGTTAAATGAGGACCCCATTGTAGCCTTGAGTCGAGCGTGATCCCCAAGAAAACAGTTTCATCGACAAATTCAAGTTTCTCTTGATTCAATACTATGTCACAGTCACTGCTTTTGACATTTGGTAGAGAAAATCTTATGCACTTAGTTTTTTTCCCATTTAGTACTAAATTATTTGCGGTAAACCATTTATGGACCTGCATTAGAGCGTTATTTACATCGTCAAGGTTTGTTGCACGTCTGTTTATCTTAAATATTAACGAAGTATCGTCCGCAAACAACACCATTTGTGGTTGGTTTTTAAATAAATGGGGAAGGTCATTAATATATACTAAAAAGAGGAAAGGACCCAATATCGAACCTTGTGGTACACCCATTTTTACTTTCAGAGCCATTGAATTTACACCATTTACCTGTACTTGCTGCTGTCTATCATTTAAATACGATTTTACTAAACTGAGCGCAAGTTTACCTAAGCCGTAATGCTCAAGTTTCAAGAGCAAGGTTTGGTGATTTACGCAATCAAATGCCTTCGAGAGGTCACAGAAGATTCCTATGGCATCTTGTGCCTCTTCCCACGCAGTATATATGTGTTTTAATAAAGTGACACCGGCGTCAGTTGTACAACGTCCCTTGGTGAAACCATACTGTTTCTCGTGTAAGATTTTGTTGGTGTTAAAGTGGGTGAGCATTTGATTAAGCATTACCTTTTCAAACACCTTGCTGAAAACCGGCAGCACGGATACGGGTCTATAATTATTCGTATCTTTACTGTCCCCAGATTTGAAAAGGCAATAGCAATAGGCTCGGCCCCTATTACTTGGGACTTAAACTTAACTGGCGAAATGTAGGTGTACTTTTAGGTACACCTCTGCCTAACCCTTCTGGATTTACAAGCGTGATTTTATGTTTATGTGTTATCTAGATGTAGAAAGACGTACAGTCAGTGAGCAGCATTACCTGACCCATTTGCCTCTTTTTGGCTTTGAGAGATGGGTCAGGTAACGGTGTGGGGCACTGTACAAACTCAGAGCCAGCACTTCCAAAAATACCATAATCTCCATTTGATACGAAGACGATCCCTTTATTCTAATAGCTGCGACACAGTTTTGCAACTAATGTAGCTATTTACGTACACAATCAATTTGTAAAATGTGTTTTTGTTCCAATAAAGATTATTAAAGATTATTATTCATTCCGTACTCGCGCTTTCAATGAACAACCGCGCGGTCTAACGCTGCTCACAAGGCCACAACCCAAAAGATAAACAATAATTTATCTGTCAAAAAGTTTGAGTGTACGACAGGATGCCACAGACAAAGAGAAGGCTGTAAATGAATAATAAAGGGACGGAAGCGCGTCAACCTTTCTCATTGTTCGATTCGATGCATGACCGGCCATACGATTTTGTCTCCATTTTGGTTTATCGCGATAAGTAGCATCGATAATTATTTAATTTTGTACTCATTGATCAAAATATTCGAGGAAAAAAGCTCGATGGTATTCGGCCTCTATAAAGTGCGACTTTGGCATTGCTTTTGTCCTTGCCATTGATTTCCTTTTTGTCGTAACTAGTTGGTTGATTGGTTAGTACTTGGAGATTGGATTTAGGTCAAAGGAATAAAAATACACATACTAATACCTCCTTATTTGCGCCACGCTGCTGATACTGGAATTGTGAATAATTGAGTTTTGTAAACTTTGGATATGTTATTGCGAATCTATCTTTTAGGAGGAACTAATTTTATCAGATTTCAATTCCTTTGAGGAGAGCAAGTTTATGTTCGTTTAAAAATAATTTCGCACGAAGAGTCGTACTTACAAAATAGGTAAAATTATAAAATCCAATATAAGGTGAAGATGACGTATAAAAATAATAGCAAAATCAAACCACATACTCAAGTAAGCATGAAGACAATCGGCAGGAGTTAGCAGTTTTATTAAAATGTAAAGTTTCATTATTTTAAGGTTCATTGTTTTTTTTTTCTTGCTGGGGAATACCCCAACTGACCTTACAGTGCAAATATACAACAACTTCCAACAATCTCTTGTAGACAAAAATATATGGCTAGTTACTATGTAAATAACTTTTTATACAGGGTGTAATTTATCAATGCCACCTGGAGGGAAACTACTCTTAATAATGGAGATAGGAAAATATGTTTAAAAAAAAAATATTATTTTTAAAAAGGAACATAAATCTGCATTCAGAGTTTTTCGAAAATTCGCTTGCCACACTCAGGTATTAAAAGTATTAAAACAGCTAAAATCCGAAAAAATAACATGAAATGAAAGGAAAACTATGAAATATTAACCAGTTAAACTTTTGAGATTTGGTGATTTTCTTTTCATTTAATTTATCATGTTTGTTAGAGAGATTTATTCCTTATAATTGTCCCTATCCACTGATAGTATAAAAGTATAGGATTTTATTTTTTCGGTCTTAGGTGGTTCGATTCCCGAGTGCGGCAAGCAGATTTTCGACAACCTTTGAATGCAGATATGTTTCGTTTTAAAAATAAAGGAATTATTCTTTTGAGTACATTTTGCTATCTCCTACCTAACTCTTATTATCTCTACACCCAGGTTTCACTGAAAAATTCCACCCTGTATATTCAGCATACCTCGCACAATAATGTTCAAACATTTCAAACAACAAGTAACGTTAATGTGATATCGCATTTCCGATGTTTGCAATAAAATTCTAATGACCTTACTTTGTATAAAAGTAATGAAACAAAGATTAGCTTGTACCAATGGCCACTATATGGAACTATACGTATAGTACCCAGAACCAATACAATAAAGTTATAGGCCACGTCTTGGCGTTTATTTCACGTGTTTGACAAGTTGAACAAAAAATAACGCTTCTGACTATCCGCTTAACAAAATCACTTATTGAAGTGAAACTTCTTATGAGACTTCCAACAAGTTTAACGCTACCATGGAGGGGGAATATTTTCTATTGCTCACTAAGAGATGGCAGTATTACAAGATCTGTGACTACGTAGTTCTACTAGGTACGCAAGATGGCGTGCAAACAGTCATGCATTCGACTCTTCGGTGTGACCAGCCTTCGCTCAATTTCCATGAGTAGAATAACCTCGATAAACTTATGTAATAATTATGTAATAAAAATTATACAGCAAGAAAACAACAAAATTTATTTAGAAGTTCAATAAAATAAAGAGAGTGAATGCGTGGCACTCGAACGCTTGCGTGTAGTATTACGAAGTTTCACTTCTTCCGCGCAGAGGGACTCCACGAACAGTTTTTTTTTTTTTTTATGAGAAGATCAAGACATCATTAGCATCATCTTTCTTCCCATGTCTTATTCTACTTGGGGTTGGCGCAACACATTTTCTTCTTCCATTCTCCCCCCAGTCAAAGGCCACGGCATCATTACTACTTTCGCTTTCATATCATTCGACACACAATACATCCATTCCATCCAAGACACTTAATTTTTAGGGTTCCGTACCCAAAGGGTCAAACGGGACCCCTATTACTAACACTTCGCTGTCCATCCGTCTGTCACCAGACTGTATCTCATGAACCGAGATAGGTAGCCAGTTGAAATTAAAGGGGGCTCCCATACAAAAAAGTGATTTTTTGCTCTTTTTTATAAATAATGGTACGGAACCCTTCGTGCGCGAGCCCGACTCGCACTTGGCCGGTTTTTTTGTTCATAAAAAAACGACTAAACAAGGATCCCAAAAAGCAAATGTTCAGTTTCAAACACGTAGACCAAGTCATATCTTTATGTACTGCAATTCTTCAATTTTTTAACTAGTACCAGTTTATTTACAAAGATATCTAAAACGTGAAACCAACATTTACATAGTATTGTATTGAAGAATGTCGGCACGTAATCCGATCGCCGAGTTTCCTTTGAACAGGGAATCGAAACCGGGCCATTCTGTGTACTGACGTAATGCTTTCTTAAAACCAATATTAGTGTGGCATCATGTAGTACAATACCCCATTTAAAACGAGACGGTGTGATCCAATAAAAGATTACCTGGTACTTGGAACTTTCTGGTTTTGGATCCTTTTGGAAACCACGAAACAGCTGACTGTGCATTATTTATAATTGAATTGGAGCTCAGAAATAAAGAACTAACATTTTTTTTTATATTGTACGATGTCAGGTTAGCGTAGCAGCTTCCTCTACGAATGAAGATTTCATAGCTTAAAGACTACTGTGTCATTGTATGCTTTAGTGAGTAGTTACCCTGATCAGTACCATATGTACTAAGAAAGGATGAAGAAGTACAAATGATCCTCACCGTACGGTAATACTCACCGTACTATATGGCCAAGAGTAAGAAGCAAGAGTATGGGAGAGTAGAGAGAGAAGAGATAGAGAGTTCGTGGCTAAGTATTAACAGTCAAACGGATCGATCTTCAGAGTAAGCCGAGCTTGCCTAGGTTGGTCTGGGGGTGGGTGATCCTGATCCTCCATTAAATCCCAAGTTTCTTCAGTGCCTCGGAAAGCGCCTGGTTCCGGCTGTCATTTGTAGATCATTGACAGTCGTTACGTCAGTCAGTGGTGATGTTACGAAAGTCTGACAACAAGTCTTACCGAGGGTTATCGTATTACACAGTACTGACTGGGTTGTGAAGATTGCCTGTCGCCAGTTGCTCCAAGTAAAATACTGGTATTCAATTGCTTCCGGTTAGACTGGAAGCCTACATACATACTACATATATACATAGTTGGGAAAATGCTAAGCAGATGAAGATGACGATATGGCCAAGAGTGTAATGGGCCTGTTGCTCATCCCTCGGATTCAATAGGATAGATACCTACCTACTAGAAATATTTGTAATGGTCATCAACCTTTTCTTTATTTACACCTTTACCCTATTACATGAGACTAAGCCTCATTTACACGATGCAAGAACTTGCATGCAAGTTTCACTACATTGCTGTTTTTGTTTGATTAACTGAATTCATTGCCCGTCAATAGTCTGCAATGTAATGAAACTCGCAAGCAAGTTCTCACATCGTGTAAATGAGGCTTAAAACATAACTGGCGAAATGTGGGTGTACTAATATATACACCTCTGCCCAAATCGGAGTATTCTCGTTTGAGCACCTATTTTTAGAGCACCTATTATTGAGTGCTACATATAAGGTGCACAATGCATTGGTGCCCCCAAAAAATAGGTGCTCTAGGTGCTCAAACGGGAATACTCCCCCAAATCTACGGGGATGATAGGCGTCATGTTGTGTTCTTTAACGGGCGCTGTCAGTTGTGACTGGTCATCTCTTAGCTGCCACGGTTAATTTTAATTACTTTATTTTTAATTACTGATTTAATCTTTTACTCTGGATGCTCTTAACTTGCCCGTATTTCTACATTGTTCTCACATATTTGTAATTCTTAACATGAATGATGTAACCAAGATTTTGTAACATATTTTTATTTAAAAGAGTGCCAATTGGAGTTTCTTGCCCGTTCTTCTCCATAGAGATCTACGCTACGGAATGGGCAACTGCAGTACTTTCATAAGTTATTCGCGTTTTGTTTTGTGTTTTTTTTTTTGACTTTTGAAGTGCCTGTAATGGTCTAATTGAAATAAATGACTTTACTTAAAAAAAAATATTGAACACTTTTCTCGGTAGCCCGTTTGCACCTTTGAATGCAGTTAATCAATTTCACCAAGTCATCGCTCTCTTAGAGTAATGCCCGGCCGTCGACTAGCTTGACAGACAGACAGACGGTCTGATAGGTCAAACAACATTTCAATCCACATTTATTATTTTGTTTGTTACATTTAAGAGAACCACTTAACGGATTAATTTGTATGTCATTGTTTTTCTATGTGTTTTAAAATAAAAGGATTGGTCTAGTTGAGATGGGTTATTGTACATTCGTCACAAAGCAAACTCGCCACCGAAAAAAGTATGTCATAAGTAGAATTTAAAAAAAAATACAGCTCTGATTTTACTTACAATTACACTTGTTTTTTTTTTAAATTGTTTGTTATTTTCTGGAGTATATATGCTTGAGGCTGGTCTCTTTTAAGTGTTCAACAAAAACCTGCCAACATAATATGGGGACTGCTTGTGACTCACAAGCACCTTACATTATGTTGGACAGGACATTTCCACCGCCCACGGTTTCCAGGTTCCCGGGAACCAGATAATTAGGATTAGCATGAGTTACTACTGGGTACAAGTTCGTGATATAGCATGTGCAGGAGCATAAGAGAAAATAAAGATGAAGGTATATTAGGTACTGTTAGTTCTCATTCTTTTTTGTTGGTTATCTTAAAGTTACATACTGTACTTTCATAATTTTAGAAATCATTATTAATCTTTCTTATTAAATTAATTTTCATTTACTTGTGACAAATTTAACACATAATTTACTTTCAATGTATGAAGTTTACAAAAATGTGGCGAGTTTACTTTGTGACGAATCAATAACCCGTTGAGATTTAAGAAGTTTTGTTTTTAATTTGAATATCGAGTATCGTCCAGTTTACGAATTAGGAACACAGGCATAAGACTATGCAAGGGTGTACGTTTTGTAAATAAAATTATCATATTGTGAATCAAGTTTGTGCTATTTACTTACCTACTAAACTTCATCATAATCCCGCCCTTGTCCCATATTACTTGAGATCTTCACAACATTTTCGCTCTTGGCTTACTGTATAAGTTATGAATATTGTGTAAATCGGTAACACAATATTGAACTAAGTTTTTTATTACAACAACACAGAAAGTGAATCCTGTTTTTTTACCAGATCGGCTGATATGTAATGAATTCATGTTATAACTGTGTAAGAATTAATAACTGCGTCTGCGATAGCCAACTTCAGATTATGCATCATATTTGGCAAATTAGTTTTCCTTGAAAAAATTGTTTCTTTATCGTCAACTCCACAGGCAGTACAATAAAATAACTAAGAGCTAAAAAATTAAGAGAATTTCTTCAACTACTTAATTTCTCGAAGTCAGTCGTAAACAAACAAAGACACAAAGCATCCGGGTGGTCCTCCATTGTAATGGCACGAATGACAGCCACTTTTTATAACCCCACACTAATCTGATAAATAATAAAATAAAATTGTGACCACGTTCGGCTACATAAAAATATTCTATACATGTGCGTGGCTGTGCATTCTATGTGTCCTAATAAGCAACAAAATGTCTTATCGTATACCAGTTTTGTTTGAAACAAGTTTTAAATTAATCATGTATGTTGACGCTGAATTGATTGAAAATTAATAAATTAGGAAGTTAACTTGAGGAATCTGATAGGAATTATATGAAAACCGGCTTGGGAAAGATTGCATTATGCATAACGTGTGCTTAATTATATGATGGACACACCCAACTGACATTTCTATTAATATCAGTTTCAAATAAATATGAAACTTAAAATTTTTCGAAATATAATCCCTTAAGAACTCAGTGACAACATATTCTGTGTAAAATAAATGTTTATAAATAAATTGTGTATTGATATCGAACAAGAATTAAGTGCTAGATGGCTCCGGGGCTAATGGGGGCATTAATTAATTTAATAGACCCCATAACTCCACGGATCTAGGTCCAATCGCAGAGTAACGGGAGTCCCAAGAAACGACGATGTTATTATCGCCACAGATTTTTAAATTAGCGGAAATGGCAAAGCTTAGCTTCGTTCTATGCTAAAAAGAGTCTACATTCCAAGAAGTCTGTTAGATCACTAGTTTTGAGTTTAAAGATGACCAACATTAAAATATCCAGATAGGCAAGGTAGTATACAGGGTGGATGCGACACCGACGCGAAAACATTTACCACACTTAGAACATCATTCTGAAAACCCAGACAGAAATTTTTCATCGGTAAAAAAACTGCTGTTTCCTACACTGTCAAAATGTACGGAATAGCAGTTTTTTTTTTTTTTTGAAGTGAAACTTCTTATGCGACTGCCAACAAGTTTAACGCTACCATGGAGGGGGAATAGTTTCTAAAACTCACCAAGAGATGGCAGTATTACAAGATTTGTGACTAAGTTGTTCTACTAGGTACGCAAGATGGCGTGCAAACAGTCATGCATTCGACTCTTCGGTGTGACCAGCCTTCGCTCAATTTCCATGAGTAGAATAACCTCGATAAACTTATGTAACAATTATGTAATACAAAAAATACAACAAGAAAACAACAAAATATTATTTAGAAGCTCAATAAAATAACGAGAGTGAATGCGTGGCACTCGAACGCATGCGTGTAGTACACGTATTACGAAGTTTCACTTCTTCCGCGCGGAGGTACTCCACGCACTATTTTTTTTTCACTATATTTTTGCGCCGGGGTATCTTCCATCTTGTATAAAACTACACGTACCTCTACCACTATATTTTGCACGTGTAAAATAATTGATAGGTTTGTAGCCAATCAATAAAAAAATAAACTGCCTACAGGTGAATCATTCACACCAGTAATAGTATATTGTGTATTAAGGGCGGTAAGTAAGGAATTACGATCGAGGCTCTAGTAGAAGCCCGAAGTCGAAGACTGAGGGCTTTCTGAGTCGAGGTTCGTAATTCCCGTACCGCCCGTGAAACATACAATGTTTTTCATCACATTTGCGAGTTAATAATCATGAATATACACAAGTCAGCACATATTATTACGAAATACGTGAACTGATTTGCGGACGGCGGGCTGTTTGCCCACACCACAGATTATACAAATGTTTCGTTTTTTCAGAAACGTTAAAGGCAAATACTTACCTAGGTATACAGCTATGCCGGAGTATAAAAAAAAAAAACGACGTTTTGATACAAAAAACTATCGATTATTTAGATTTTAGAACATTAGTTGAGTAATTAAATAACATGTAGCGAGATTGAATGAAATTCCTGTTTAGATAACATTTTAAGACAATTTTTCAAGTGCGTGTAAACTCCTTGCTTGAACTTGCATGACCTATGTGTTGTCATGCTGTGCTGTAAATTAAAAAAAAATTACTTACCGCCCTAGGGTTTTATATGGGGCATTACAGCCAAGTTAACCTGTATGTAATGACAATGTTTACGTGCAAGTGTGATGAAAAAGCAATTTACAACAATTTATTATTGATGGTAATAGATCACTAACATTATAAACTGCTAGTTCAATGATTTTACTGACGCGTACGTCTTACAAAATTAACTGTAGATCGTTAAAAGGGCATCAAACTTCTTAGCAATTTATTTTAAAGGAGGAATCAAAGGCATTATACATATCTTCATAACTCAGCAGTATATTATGTATTCAAGCTATTTATTACAGTTGTCAACAGCTCAATTCTGCATCGAATACAATGCTAAGTACACACGATATCACATATCGAGCTGGGTAGACGTATGTCGTGGATGTATGAGTTTCTGTGAAAAGATGAACGAAAGATGTTTTTTTTTTGTGCTTGCTCTGTGGGAGGATGCATGAAAGATGACTTTTTTGTAATTGTAATTTGAAGTACTTTTTTATTATGTTTATCATACTTTATTCTAAATATGTTTCTTTTTACTGTACATTTAATATTAATTCATTAATAATAGGAGGATGCATGAAAGATGACCTTTTTTTTGTTGTAATTTTAAGTATGTACTTTATTTAAAATGTTTTATCATACTTTATTCTAAACATGTTTCTTTTCACTGTACAATTACTTGGATTTTCTGTTATATTGTACATATCTTTTCAAATAAATAAAGTTATTCGCTACCAGTATAACATGGCTACGCTCTGTATAGATTTGAATGAGAGTGATAAATTAACTGGTTTCTTATACAGTGTTATTGTTGCGCTTGAATAACATTGACAGGAGGACGCTGTCAGTAAATACGAGTGAAAATGGTTTGTGTTAAATCAAAATCACAAATCTATACTATAATAATAAAGCTGAAGAGTTTGTTTGTTTGGTTGCTTGAACGCGCTAATATCAGAAACTACAGATCCGATTTGAAAAATTCGCTGTTAGATAGCCCATTTATCGAGGCTATATATCAGCACGCTACGACCAACAGGAGCAGAGCAGCAATGAAAAATGTTGCGAAAACGGGGAAAATGTGACGCAGACGAAGTTGCGCTACAGCTAGTACATCGATAAAACGAGATGTCGGCATTAGTTTCGACTTGGCATTGCGCAGTGAAACAATAACTTTTTGATAGATAAACTCTGATAACAGGGTAGGCACTTACCACACAATAACAAAGAAGAACCAAGATATTTCATACGAAGGATTAAATAGCGTATCATAATGACCACTACACACTTTCAGCACATACTTCCACTGACAACTCACACTGGGTCTGTGTGGTGGATTCTGGCCCACCTTCCTCTTACAGAACGAAGGCAGTGGTAACGTTATAAGCTGGTTTTGCAGACGGTTACGACAAGATGGTGGTCAATGTCCGATTACCCTTTTGTCAATCGTCAAGTGTCATGTTCATTATGATCAGTCATCATCATCATCAGCCTTTAATGTTCCCACTGCTGGGACACAGGCCTCATCTATATGAGAGGGTGTGGGTTGTAATCCACCACGCGGGCCCACTGCGGGTTGGTACTAAAATCTAATGACCAGTTATTAAACCTAATTTATAAATTTGATCAAAAATGTTAAGCGAAGTTATTACAACCTGAATGTACTTTTACGATGTTAAGTAATTAATCGACGTTAGTACAATTTACGCTGTACTCCTTTCTCTTTTAATGGATCATTTATAATAACTAGTTCAGGTAGCTCCAGGCCTATTAGACCACCTACAGAGTTTCTGTGTTGTTGACGCCGTATAAGGCAGTGGCTCCCGTATGTGATCTTGATGATTTACTTGTTATTTTGCTAACGTTCCAGATTGTCACGCCACCAACGACGGACGTCGTAAAGTTCTGTGGGAGTAGACTTAGAGATATTTTATCAGCAAAATTGATGATGATAAAGTCATAAATGTGTTGGGGAGGGAGGAGCTCGTGGCTAAATAATAACAGCCGCACGGGTCAATATTTAAGGTTAAGCCGTGCTTGCCGAGATTGGTTCGTGGATGGGTGACCATAATTACATACCGAGTTTCCTCCGTGCTTCGGAAAGCACGTTAAGTCGATGGTCCCGGCTGTCATTCGTAGATCTTTGACAGTCGTTAAGAGTAGTCAGAAGAAAAGAGGCCGACCAACCAGTACCAAGGGGTTTCGTATTACCCAACGACTGACTATCTGACCTCCACATCGCTTCATATACTGGTACTCAGCTGCATCCGGTTAGACTGGAAGCCGACCCCAAGATATTTTGGGAAAAGGCTAGGTAAATGATGAAAGCCATAAATGTGTTGGATAGCCACATTAATCCAACGAAAAAAATATTGTACGGCCAGTTTAAGTTTTCAATTAAAAGTGGCGCTGCTTGTCAATTAAAAATACATGGAAATGTTAAACTTAGTGCATATATTTCACGTAACATAACATCACGCCTTGTAATACACGAAGGGTTAGACAGAGGTGTACCTACCTAACAAAGTACACCAGTTAAGTCCAAGTTATGTTGTTAAAATAGAGGAGCCTACTGCCATCAATCGGGCACAAATCCAGATTCCGTGGCTGCAACCCAATAACACTTTGTCTGACCCGGGAATGGAACTCAGGACCTCACGAGTAGCAGTCGCGCTTGCTTCCTAGTGGACCAACGAGGCCGTATTACGTTTATTTTAGTTTGGTTTTTTTCGCCAACACAAATGTTGGTTGAAGTAGTCCATTCTGTTAAAATACGTCAAAAAATCAAAATCAAAAGTCATTTATTCAAATTAAAGGCCCCCAAAACGCCCGCCCTTCGCCACTTTCTATAGTGTTTTAGCTGGGAAGAAGAAGTGGCGGAACAAACTCCCCAGTAATCCCCGTATGAATTAAACCACAAAATCACAATAAACCACCATTTATATACCAATAGCTACACCATTAATTAATTGAGGTATTTTCATCATTAATGAGAGTTAAAAATTAATTTGATAACCAACAATAGAAATTAAAACAGTTCATGCAAGATTTAAAAATAAAGGGTGTAAAACACCTCTTAACGAAGCCAAAAGGCACTGGTTCTCCCTGTCATTGCGATCATTTTTTTGTTCTACACCATACCTGGGAACCTTCTAGTTACGGAGGTATTAGGGGTCAAAGTTCCATCTTATGACAAGTATTTTTTTAAATACAAGTTTTGAATGTAAGATTTTTACTATAAACACCTCCACGACCCTCGTACTATTCAACCTGTCCATCAGCACAATGTTTTGAGTGCGTTACATTGAGTTCTACCACAAAACATGACAAAACCTCTGTTGTCGGTAACTTAGTAATTTTGTCGGAGGTTCAGTATTCTACTCGGAAGTTTAGTTTTGTTATTCGAAGATCGATTTTTTTAGGAGAAAATGTAATTTGAACATGCTCTTATTTGTTTTTAAATTAGATATTTTTTTTCGTATATGTTTTGTCGGTAATGTATTATAACGCCGGTTAATTAGAATAATAGTGGGCCACAGATCGCTGGAGATCAATTTGTTTTTCGGAACCATTATTATTTCCCATTAATTTATTACAAAAATTACAAAAATAATGCTGGAAAAAGTTTCCCGATGGCATAAGTAACCCCTTCGGTATGTTGTAACATTTCTAAGCTTACATAGTTGCGAATAAATAGCAAAAAGTAAAAGCACATATCTGATAGAAAGTGCAAGATATTTCTCATTGAAGAGCCTGAGAACAAAATACAGATATCTTAAGACCGATCACGGTTATTTAATTCATGTAAGACTTTCATACGAATGGTAATGAGGTTTTAATGCATCAAGTTATATAAGTGGCCAGGATTAACCGAAGATTCTGTTTGTTTGAATAAGGAACTATAAAACTGTTTTATTCTTGTTTTAAATTTGAATGCTCTGTACAGTTATGTAAGTTGCCAGAATTCAACCGAAGATTCTGTCTATTCGAATAAGGAACTATAAAACTCTTTGTTTCTTGTTTTAAAGTTGAATGCTCTTTAGTGCAAAACATTACTACGGATAGATTACATAATCTACCAACAACTTTATTGCTATTTGATTTTTATTAATAATATTGTGTACAACAAGTGTCAATATACTTTAGTATTATCAAATATTTATGGTTCACTTAGATATTGGAGTTTTTTTATAATCAAAACAAAGGCATTTGATGTCATCACATCTAGCATTTAAAGACAAAAAAAAAGCATTATTTAGAAAGGTGGAATTTAAATGGTTGCTCATCCCAAACTCTCACTAAATAAGGGACAGTACAGATGAGAGAAGTCCAGAGAGGTCCTGCCTGGGCAGCTGGTCAGTAAAAGACCAGTCAGACCGGTACGGAAGTCTTCTTCTTTTCGTGTAGTTCCTTGGCATCTGACTTGGCCTTATATGCCGTCGAGAAATATCTCTCAGGCTGGTTTGGTTTCATCACGACGTTTTCCTTTACCTAAGCAAGTGATAAATCATCATCATCATCAGCCTATCCTGTTCCCACTGCTGGGACACAGGCGCCTTCTCTATGAGAAGGAGTGGGCTGTAATCCACCACGCGGGCTCAGTTTGGGTTGGTAAGTGATAATTATGCAATACGACACCATAAATCAGAAGTGCGTGTGTTGGGTTCGAACTCGAGTCGTCCTCTTTACTAATGCTGGTCTTTTTACCCTAACATCGAAGTACTATACAACATGGCCGTTATCTTCACAAACCTGCTCATTACTAGCAAAAGTCAAGTGCCAGTGATTCTGCAAATCTGCGCATAAACAAATAGGTAGTAACAGGAACTGTGCGCAAACGCATACACGTGTATTCCGCTAGGCGCGAGGGTCACTGAGTTCACTTCATATTTACTAAACATGCAGGATGCGCGCGTGCTTCGCCGTAGACAACGTATAGTCGTGTAGTATAGTGTTCACGTTCAAAACATATATAAAACATCACGCCTGTAAGCCCCGAAGGTTACGGGGGTATAATTATAGATAGATAAATCATTTTCAAATCAGTGCACACAAAAGACGTAGCACAACACACAGAAGCACAATTAAATGACACAGATTACATAAATAAACCTTTATAAAAACAAGGTGCCAATTTACAAAAAGAATTAAAAAAAAATATAGTAACACCATGACATACTTCAAATAAAATTACAAATAGACAAGGTGCGGTGTGCGTCTCAAGGCTGCACCAAATGGGAGTCCAGCTCAGCATGTGTCAGGCATGCACCCACATTTCGCCAGTCTATTGCCATCATTCTGAAATATCCTGATGGAAAAACCCAGTAATAATTTGAACGGCCCGGGAGTCGAACCCAGAACCTCATGCTCAGCAATAGCGATTGTGATCACTAGACCAGCGAGGCAGTCACGAGGCAGTGTTCACGTTCAATGTACAGACGCCAACAGGTCAAGCTACCCGAAACTGTCAAATTTGAATCAACCTTGAACTTTATTCTTTGACATTATACACTGTGTAAATCACCTCATCACGAAGCCGTCAACCAAGCATTCTGTACATGAAACTAAGTAACTTTACGCAAAAATTATTGCTGGGAAACGACTTTTTTTTGGGGGGTGTAAAATCATGTTTTGTTCTAGAACTCAATGTAACGCACTCAAAACATTGTGCTGATGTACGGATTGAAAAGAACGGGGGTCGTGGAGGTGTTTAAAGTAAAAATCTTACATTAAAAACTTGTATTTAAAAAAATACTTGTCAAAAAGTTGGAACTTTGACCCCTAATATCTCCGTAACAAGAAGGTTCCCAGGTATGGTGTAGAACAAAAAAATGATCGCAATGACAGGGAGAGCCAGTGCCTTTCGGCTTCGTTAAGAGGTGTTTTACACTTTTTATAAGGTTAAAAATCTATTAAAGAAATTTGACAGATTGTTGTAGCTTGATGTGCTGGTCTGTATCTTATTGCTTTGTTTTTTTTTTTTGTTTTGGTGTACGAACTTTATTTTCCCATGTAAGATTCTCAATTGTGAAGAGGTTTTCAGGAGGAAAATAGCAGCTTCTGAGATTGACTAGATAAAAAGTAGGTACCAAAATGTTAAAAAAACCTTATTCATGAGGTTGGTAGTATAATTTCTGAGGCAAAAGTTCATAAACAATGTCTTCACCTCAGAGCTGCCATTTAATGGTTGCTCCATTTACTATATTACCATGTATTTAGTAAATTACTTTTATTTATTGTAAATAATAATTGTCTTTTTTTTAAACACTAACATTTTGCGCTCGTCTGTACCCGCGGCATTCATTGTACTCTGTACTGATTAGCGTTCACGTTCATGGTCTACCGGCGCGGCGCTGGCGCAGTATTGGCTCTCGATAAAAAAAAAAACTAATTAAGAACCTAGACGTGAACTATCAGTTGCTCATTAGAAATCAAATATTTTTTTATTGGTTGAAAACCAGATCATTACGTATCATTCTAAATCCTGAGGTATATCTACATGACTTCGAAAGACACATAGCAAAATGTGTACTTTCTCAGCTCTAACCGCGTTAAAATTTTAAGTTTTGAAAAAGAGATCTATAACATCGTACAAATACTTACTAAAGGCTTATGTTTAACATAACACCAGATAAAGTAAATATAACCTTAAAAAACATTTTTATACTACCTCAAATAGTAAATGATCACCAGAAATAGTAAATGATCACCAGAATTAAAAACCTGAAAATCACAGCTCCGAACTAAGGCGTAGTCGACGGAGCCCCGCTACGCGGGGCTCCTATTTCTCTCTGCAGGGTTTAAAGTAACCTAACACGAAGGGGATGTCGGGGTCTTAGTTCGCTCGCTCCGCTCGCTCACTAGACCCCGCCATCCCCTTCGAACCTAACCTGTCCGAGTCGGGGTGCCCAATATCCCGAGCTCGCTTTGCTCGCACTTGCTTCCTAAGTTCTTCTTGCCACAAAATTTGGTGATCATTTACTATATTTGGTCTTTGAATACAATTTTTTTGGTGTTTAGTATTTTTTTTTTGGTAACGTAGCTTAGGATCTCAAAGTATTTTTTGGTGCTCATTATATTTAATCCCCTTACTAAAGGTAGCTGGCTCACAGTTCAGCAACGAGTTTTATTTTAATTGTCTAGAAAAGGCATTATTAAAAAAAAAACAGCTGGCTCTTCTATAAAATAAAAAAAAACATACAATGATAGTTTATTTAAAAACAGGTCTAGAAAAATAATTAGAAAAACGCCATGAAAATTAAACAAATGCATACTTTCAGGGCTCGTCATTACAAACGATTTAAAAGCTACTTATGTAGCCTATGTAGATAATATCAGGGTACGAATAACAGGTTCATTAAAATATATATTATACTTCCCATAAACATAAAACAAAACGTTTATGTGCCTCGGTTTAATGACTAGTATAAAATCTAGTTATAACAGGGCCTCTTAATTGGCCAGGATGAAAGTCGGCCTGTAGTTAGTGGACGAGTGAGAGCAAAAACTCCTACGCAGACAAATAACGCGAAATTATATGGAATTAAACTTTGGCAGAGATTAGATTAGGCTTGGACTTAATATATGTACAACTATCTGTGGCTCGCGAGTCGCGACCTTCATCCGCGTGACTATAAAAATATTGCTTCTCTATTTTCGGGATTTTATTTTTTTTGCACATTGTCCTAATCTTTTTTCAAAAATAAATAGTCTAATTTGCCAGTAAAAGTCCCGTCAAAATCGATTCAGCCGTTTCGAAGATTAGCCGGTACAGAGAACAGTTTTTTTTTAAGGTTATCTTATAAACTGTACCGAACATACTTTCATTCGCATTCAGTAAACTGTTATTTTGGTATAACAAGCAGACACTTCAATTGTTTACATGTAGGTATAGATTACGAACAAGACTTCATCTTGTTTTAAAATGTTGTAACTCTAAAAAAAAATTTTTGACCAAGTTCCTATAGATTTATTGTAAGAAATACGAGTATTGTATAAAGAGTGTCACAAAAACACTATAAACATGTTTTTGTAATAGAAACACATGTGGTTGCTATGAAAATAAAACATTTTTCGTTGACTTCATTCTTCGATCGGGTATCTTCTTGATCGATAATTTCATTAGTAACACAAATAACACCACGCATGTAATTCCCGAAGGGTTAGGCAGAGCTGTACTTTATTCATCATCATCATCATCATCAGCCTACCGCAGTCCACTGCTGGACATAGGCCTCTTCAATCGCTCGCCTCTTAACCCGATTCTCGGCAACTCTCATCCAGTTGCTACCAGCTACCCTGCGAAGATCGTCGCTCCACCGAGCCTGAGGGCGTCCCACCTGTATTTTATTTGTACACCCACATTTCACCAATAATATTTAAATCCCATGTAATAGGGGGCGAGCCTATTGTCGACAACCGAGCACAAATCTAGACTCCGTGGCTGGTACTGAGAAATTCCTATTGGAATTACTCAATAGGCGTGTCCACACAGAGCGAGCAGCCTCGCGAGGCATTTGCCGCGCAAAGCAGCTCGGTTAGTGTGACTGTGGACGTGCCTCGGCCGAGGCAAGCGCGGGGCACGAAACAATATACGCGAGAGTCCAGAGTGCGCGCAGCAAACGACTGAGGCGCCTTTACGCAAAACAAAAACCGACACTGAATGGCACGGGCGCTCCTCGGACGCTCGCCCGATGCAGCGCGCGCGCTTGCCTCGGCCGAGGCACGTCCACACTAACCGAGCTGCTTCGCGCGGCAAATGCCTCGCGAGGCTGCTCGCTCTGTGTGGACACGCCTAATAACATTTTGTCTGAACTGGGAATCGAACCCAGGACGTTATGCTAAGCAGTCGCTCTTGCAACCACTAGACCAACGGGGCAGTCAGTAGTCCACTACTACGTACAACAAAACCAGTTTTTGACATCAACTTAAACTTTATTGCTCAGCTTTCCTTTCAACCTACGCTCTCATAACGTCATTTTAATTATACAAAGTAAGCACTTCAAAAAGGTCACTTGATTAAAAGTTTAAAAATCGCTTGCATAATTTTCGCTTTCTCTTCAAAAAACCGGCCAAGTGCGAGTCGAACTCGCGCACCGAGGGTTCCGTACTTTTAAAACTGTAATTATAAAAAAATATATATATGATGTAACTAAAAATTTACGGTTTTTGCAATTTTTCCTTCATCTGTGCTATAAGACGTTGTTTCGTACCAAATTTCAAAGATTCTGTCTGAGTTTACGGGAAGTACCCTGTAGGTTCCCTTGCAAGTGTCGCAAATTTGCGGTAATTTGCGGCATAAACGGCTGTATCTTTTGATTGCGTTGGCTTAGAAGTTTGATTTTTTACAGCTCCAAGGGCCAGTTAGACTTGAGTATTTGATATAAATTCCAGCTTGATACCTCTACGTGTTCCGGGGAAAAAGGGTCTTGTCAGACAGACGGACGGACGGACAACAAAGTGATCCTATAAGGGTTCCGTTTTTTCCATTCAATGTACGGAACCCTAAAAAAAGAAAGAAACGCATGCAAATCTAGATAGCTATAGGTAAGTACTTCAACAACAATCTAAATTACATTTGAGAATTGTCTCGTTCAAATTATAGCCTCAAGAGTTCCTATTATGAATCTCAAATCAGATATGACAGGCAATCGCTGTATCGCTGTAGGCTGCTTTAAGAACAATGTGCGAAATGGGCAGTGTTTGAACTTATTATTAAATATTGCATAAGGAGTAAGCCTTACCAAGGGGTATAGTATTTACCCAGTAACTGGGTTTTGGAGGTATTGAGCTGCATCCAGTTAGTAAGACTGGAAGCTAACCCCACTACTACGGTTGGGCTTACGGAAAAGGCTAGGCATATGATGACACAAGAACTGAAAAGTAACGTGGATAATTATTCATGCATAAACTAAACTAATTAGTTGTAAGGGGTTATTGTACATTCGTCACAAAGTAAACTCGCCATATTTTTAACTCCATACATTGAAAGTAAATTCGCCACATGCATTAAAAATATGTGTCAATTAGTCACAAGTCTGTATTATAGGCATCATTTTTGTTAAAATACTAGTAGCAAGCAAAGTTATTGATTTTTGCGCTCGAAATGAAAGATAAATATGTAATGATTTCTAATATTATGGAAGTATTGAAATTATATTTCGGGACGAAGGAACAAGGAACAGTATGCACTGTTTGGGACAAATGAAGAATTTTTTGAAAGTGGGACTAAACTTTAGGACGAACGAATAAAACCAGTTAATATGTGACGAATTTACTTCATGAAAATAGAGCAGTGGCTTTACATTACTTTTGCGGTGGCAAATTTACTCTGTGACGAATGTACACCAACCTGTGGTGGGTAAGTAAAGTTAAGAAAGGTCTTCTAGGGTTATAAAAAATATATTTTAAGACTGTATTCAACCTAAACAGACTCCTGATTATCAAAGACAAAAAGACGAAGAATTAACCTCCAAAAACCAATTTCTGAACTAACAGACATTAAACAAACCTAATTGATTTCCGAATGACACAGCCAGACATTCCCAAACCCCTAGTATATAATAATAATATAACACCCTGAAAAGCAAAAATGTACAAAAAAAGTCAATGACCAGGAAAATGTTTTCGACAAACAAGAGAACACCTTTTAAAGTATTCAGAATTAAATTGAAGAGTCCCTATCAATTCCTTATCACGAACTTGACTCACATAATTACAGGGAAATGTTATCACTGAGCTGGTTACAATTGGCAGATGTGTGTCGTGGGTAAATAGCTTGTTGTATTCGTGTAGATACTGCCAGCTGTGAATCGTACAACAGAACGCCCAAAATTTCCCTGAATATTGATGATTAAGTTTAGAGGACTGCCTTGTAGTCGAAATTGGTAAAAATAAAAGCTACAAACAGAAATAGATTTTTACTACAAATGTACCAACTAGCGGGGAAAAGCGACTAGTCAGCAAAAAACGGCGACAATTTGCAAAAAACGGCGACTAATCGAGTCTAATATATAAATTAAATAAGAAATGTTATTTTTTATCATTGTTTTTATAATCAAACGTACCGTTTGTAATATGATCATTTAAGAAACACCACGGACATTGCCACTGCCTCCTGAACTCCACCGAAAGTAATTTTATTAGCTTAGCCGACTAGTCGCCCGTTTTGTGACCGACCGTCGCGTCAGGCCTTCTCAAATTATCACCAAAATATTGAAATATTCGATGAAATAAAGCATTCGTTAGAAAATGTTCATGTCCACTGATATAATTGTATTTAGTAATCTGTGTCTTATTTCACAGATTTCCGGCTCCCGACTACGAAAATTCGCTAGTAACCCATCTTATACATATTTTGTCATAAGAGTTCATTGCTATCTAAATGACGACGCAAGTAAAATGCTAATAAACTATTTACCAACACGAAACCATGCAAGGCCTTGACGAGGATAACCTAGACATAGTTTTATGAAAAAGAGAGATAGCAGACCAACATACTACCAACCACACCATTTATATTCAAGCACTTGTCAAACAAATGGTAAAAGCTTCATAAATTAAATAGCAAACATTAAAACACCCATTAGATATAATCATATATCTAAAACATTTTGATTAACACTAGCATTGGGAACTAGAGCATCTGAACGCTAACGTCTATTTGAGATAGTTATTTCAATCAATCAATCATTCTGCAACGCATCCATTAAATCTTGAGACAATACGGCGAATTTTATATCGTTGTTTTTCAGGCTTCCAAAGTTGAAGATATAAACAATCAGTACTGATTTAATTCAGTTCGTCTACCATGAGTTGTCATAGTTAGATCGCTTGACGTAACTGAAATGGTTCTGTCAATACGCAAATACTACAGTTAGCTTTTTCAATGAGTACCATGAGCTGTGTTGGTGCTTGCTACAAAATTCTAAGCAAATGAAGCCCAAACTACAGTCGCTGTAGTTTAGTTTACTACACGGTGACGTAGGATAGATAACTATGTGACTCTTGCTGCGCATTTTAGTACCCAACTATCCGCTAGAGGCGCTGTAAAAGTTTTCATAATTTTTTTTAACTACAGACGCTAGCGAGTATAGATTGTTAAAACTCATAGTGGACGTAGTTCTCTCTTTTGCAAGATTTCAAGATTTCTTAGAAGCGTACAGAGAGCAAAAAACTTTCTTGGAATCGAACTAGCGCAAATAATATGTCCGCTAGACTTTGGAAAAAACCTTAGTACAACTTTATATCCTCAAAAGGAGAACACAATTAGAGTAACTTCTATCTTCAGCGGCAAAGTTTTTAAGCTGTGTTCTATCTGTCAGTCAGTCAGTCACTCGCGGAATAGCTCCATATTATTATTAGTATTTCACATACATAGTTAAAAGTTAGAAGTGCAGTTTTATTCGCTTAATTAAACTGTTCGGCGTACAATATCGCGACAGCTCAGCTGTTGCTGGTGAAATAATAAGCGGCAGCGATCGTCGGTGAAAGCTTGCGAAGTCGCGGCAAGCTTTGAAGTTGACGTCACCGAGCAATGAAGCTGAGGAGCGGACAGTAAGCTGTGCAAAAAATACTAGTTGAAATAATGATAGTATCATTTATACCTGCTTATACTCGTCTTCTGCCAAGTATCTACAAGCTTGTTAATTCAGTGAAGTAGTGAGTCATCATAAGAGCATGTAACCAATTACTATCTCCTCACATTGTGTTTGGTTTGGAGATCGCAATTCTGAAGTGTAATCTAGTAAAAAAAAACCGGCCAAGTGCGAGATGGGCTCGCGCACCGAGGGTTCCGTACAAACCTGTAGGTATATAAGTAAAAGTTAAAATTATTTTTTCGGTTTTCGCAAATTTTCCTTTACCTGTGCTTTAACACGTTGCTTCGTACCAAATTTCAAGATTCTGAGTTCACTGGAAGGTTTTGATTCCCTTGCGAGTGTCGAAAATTTGCGGAAATTTGCGGCATAAAGCGCTGTATCTTTTGATTACGTTGGATTACGATTTTTTCACAGCTCCAAAAGACAGTAGACCTGAGTATTTGATATAAATTCCAGCTTGATACCTTCACGCGTTCCTGAGAAAAAGGGTCTTGACAACAGACAGACGGACGGACAATAAAGTGATCCTATATGGGTTCCGTTTTTTCCTTTCGAGGTACGGAACCCTAAAAAAAAAGACTATAAAAGTAAGTAATAAATATAAATGCAGGACTGCCTCGTTGATCGACTGCTGAGTATGAGATCCTGGGTTCCATTGGTCGGCAAAATGTGTGTGTGTGGGTTTTTATGTCAGAAATTTCTCAATAGCAGCCACGAGTCTGGATTTGAGCCCTGTTGATGGCAATAGGCTCGTCCCCTATTACATGGGACTTAAAACATAACTGGATAAATGTGGCTGCACGTAGGAAGGTGGTTTGGTGATCTTAATAAAACTATTATAGTAAACAGAAATATGATTAACAACTTTATTCAGCTTGACATAATCCCTTGATGGCTTATGACATCTACGCGTAGTGAGAAATTGCCTTTTTGTTTCATGATACCCACAGAACCGCATACTTTTATTATGAAACTTAATGTAACCTTTAAAAACAATACGATTATACTCAGTCAAAATTACTTTGTATCCTTTCAAAACCTTGAAGTTGCCGCTAATGCAATACATTTTCAAGAAACTAGCAATGTCATCCACCTTCCAGGTGACTAACACCTTGTTTTAAAGTGTAAATAATTAATTACGGCAGCAAGATAAAATTGCTGCCTCAAAAAACTAGCTGCATTAAATCCACTCGTGTCTCGGTTAAAAACGCTTGACTCTACAAATTGCTTTAAATGTTTAGAAAATAGCAAGAGATAAGATAGTAAGATAAAGTGGATACACCTAGACATTTGCATAAAAAAATGATGATGAATATAATACCTTTCTATCTGCTTCTTATTCGAGAAGGACCGCACATTGATTTTCGATCATGAAAGTCAGGGTTCTTCACAATGTTTTGTTTCATCAAGAGCTATTGTCAGTACTGTTGTACATTAGTGAAATAGTTTCAAATGACATGAATTTAAAAGCAGATTGATCAGACGTTGGTATGGAATTAGAAACTGAATCTATACGAGTTTTATTCTTCTAGAAAAAGATTTCCCCCATAAGGTTTATTTTTTTCGGGACAAGCCTGCCATACTCCCTTTCCCAATGAATGTACTGCTACTACTGAAAGCTAGAATCAACAGTGGCGACCAAAAAAAAAGAAAGAAATGCGTCGAGACAGCTTGACGAAGTCCCAGAGTTTTTTTTTATATATGCAACTCCTGAATGCCAGAATTAACAGTGGCGAACATCAACTACCAGAAAAGCGCAGAGACAGTAAAGCACGACAAAGACCCAGAGAAACAACTTAACTCTCTAGTAATCGTCTCGTCAATGAAATTAATCAGAAAAAAACAGTGGAGGAGCTTACTTCCACTTCAATCCATTTCAGCAAAAGACAGAACAAAACAAGACCAAAAAGCACAAAGGGCCATTTACAACTGAGATAACCTGAGATGCCTAGCACCACAGATAAATAAAGGTATTCTTACCAAAACAAAATCACAATAGCTCTCCACACCTAACATAATTCATAACTCTTTGTAACCTAACAGAAATCTAATATTTTACTCGCGACCGGAGTAAAGCACCTCAGGCCCGTGATCTATGGATTCGCTACTTCCCTACCAATTTATTACATCGTAAATGAATAATATAAAGACTACTGAATATTCGAAAGTGGACAGTGATTCTAGACTTGGATTTATCACTAGTAAACGTCCTGCCTGTCGATATGTTCTGAAGTTCCATTAGTAATGCCAGTGAAAGTGGTTCCTTGATGCCAATTATGAAGATAAGTGTGTAGTGCATGGTTTAGTTATGGCGAAATAAATATATTTTAACCAGAATATAAACATGAAACCACACGGCTTTTAACGCCATACATGCAATAAAGTTAGAAGAATTTGCGGAAGTGATCTGTAACTGATTGCGAAAGCTCGACCCGATCACACCCGAATCAATTGTTTTAGAGTGAAAATGAAGATGCAATAAACGATATGAAATAAACAGGAAGATTGGACACTTTTTTTATTTGCTCTTGAGCTAGTCCATTTGGAGTGACCCTGAAAACGTATGTAATAGTCGAGTATTTCAAATTGGTATCTAAAATATTGTCGTGTATAGTGAAGCTACACACAAATTAAATGTTTCCATATTCACTATTGAATCATAGTCGTTATAACACAAATCCAGTGCCCAGATGTCTGATATCATGTAAGTACACTTCTAAATCTTCGATCAAAATCAACAAGACTAAACGACAGGAAATCGACACTCCAAAGTGTATTGACAAATTCGAACGCATCACAAACATTGCACATCAAAAAATCACAACAGCACTTTCTATTTGGTAAACATTCAATCAGAAGGTTGCTAATTGATTTAGACTTTCACGATCCGACACCGAGCACATTGATAAATCGTTATTGCTTAGCTATCGATTTAATGTAGCTTCACACTAACCGGCATCGGCGACGTAATCAAAGAGATTCCTTTCAAACAGCTTTCTGACTTTATTTATGTCTATGTTCACTCAGTACTGGTAGTTTTGAATTAAACTGAAGAGGTTTTTCGATTAAGCATTTGTCTACACCAATATTTTAAAAGGATAAAGTTTCGTCGTTGGAAAAAGTTTCCAATCCGGTTAAAAACCATCGGATCATTACTTCCGAAGATAAAGCCCTGGTAATCTTCGAAACTGCTGATCCGATTTCGAAAATTCTTTCGCTAATTCAATGGTATATTTTTCCAGAGTAGATTTTAATTAAAACTTTCATGTAGGAGGAAAGGAAGGAAGGAGAAAAGGATCTATGCCGCAGGCAAAATAACTTACTCTAATTGAATTTAGAAAATCATACATAATCACACAATTTCACACAAACTCTTGGGTTTTGTTTTCGTTGTTATTTTAATAGACTCTCACTTAGCATTATCCTACGTGACTGACAACACGACTTTGGAGCTCTCTGACTACTGCTGGTACAACGGTCTACGCGCGTCTGAACATGCAATAGGGGATAATCCTATTTTTTTTTTCTTTGTCCATCGCGTAGTTTTTTTAAAAGTATTGGACACGTATTTTTTCTTTTTTCACGTGGTCATAAAATTACGTAGATATATTGAGTTGAAATGGCGCATGACGTCACATGTAGGTAAGTTTTATACCCACTTGTGACGTATATATTTTGATATTTTGATAAAACAAAAAATACGTGTCTAATATTTTTGTATTACCTGTCTGACGGACAAAATAGAATGTCGTTTTCTTTACCCAGTCCGATCCCCTATTGTTTTTATTTGAAAGTTTGGCAGGAATATCGATACAAAGATAATGCGCATAGTTTTTACTATAAGTACTCACAAACTTATTTAATTTGTATTACCAAATCTAGTGCATTGAAAATTCAAATCTCATTTAAGAATTTTGCGAGCAACTGTTTTGAGCAAATCATCGTAGTTATAACACCAAAAAAAAAAGAAAATGTTTGGTGATATTTGGAAATTATTACGATATTCATTCTACATATATATTATTTTTTCTGGAAGCACTGAAATGTAAATCGGGTTCGTCAAGGCTACATTTTCATTTTATTCATTGATTTGATGTAAAATCATAGCTATTATTCCAATGGATTTTCTGCTAATTAACTTTTTTTTCGTGACTACTTTGCTAAATATTTTCAAATGACTAATAAATGCCAACGCCGATTAGCGCCATCTATATATCTTTTGATGAAGCTCAAGCCCGATGAGTTATCATCAAGACACCCAGACTGTACTGTTCTACATTCTCTGTGGTAGAGTGGCAATACTACATATGATATAGAACTTCCAACGTTCCGCAAGATGGCAGCACTCTAAAAACTTTTTCATAGAAACCACTTTTATGGGTTCTTTGGTTCCAACTTTCTATGCACTTAGCTTGATGTTATCTGTTTCAGGTAGACTTGCCTAAATGGTTTGATATCTCTGAACATTGTTTTCAGCAAATTGATGAAATAATTTTACTTTGTTATAAATCACACTCATTTTTAGCGTCTGGCACGCCTCGTTTTCATTGAAACATTAGCATGTCACGCAAACAAAGTTTTATTTGTTTACAGTTTTAGAACAGGTGATTTTTGGCATATTTTTCGAGACAAACGTGCAAATATCAGACTTGCTTGACATTGTTCAATTTATTCGACGCACCGGTGTGATGTAGGTTGCTGCACCACAGGTAAAAAACGAAGTTGATAAGTCTAGTGCTGTCTCTTTCTGGGCAGAGGTGAATCGTGCGGCGCAGAGGAGGTAGGAGGCCATCTGGGCTCGCGTCACTCTTTAAACAAGGCTTGCCTTCCTAGTCCGCGCTTAACTCGACAACCGACGAACGAACCGGCGGCGCGGCGCCATTGCTCTCGACGTATCCGCACGAACGTGACTGTGCCTGGTTTTCGCTTGTTTTTTCTTCATCGATCGTGATAAAACATCATTACTGCGCAGTGTAAAAGGTAAGGTACTTTTAAGTTGTTTTGGAAGCAGTGCATCTTGTTTCGCGAAGTGAGTGCAATCGAAGCGATAGTTTAGTGGGCTAGCTGGAGCTTTCTCGTTTATTTATGCAAAGAATTTACCGAGGGCGGTGTGTATACAGGCGAGTCGGAGGCTCGCTGGCGAGGCGCGGCGCGCCGCTGCCTCCGCCGCCTGCGCACCCTGCGCGCCCGCGCATTGCGCTTCATACATTAATGTGTCAATTTTAGTAAATCACGTGCCAATTTCCTATCGTGTTCATTGTGTCTGTGACTTGTGTATACTGTTTGTGGCCCTGGTGTTGCGTTTCGTGGTACTGCGACGACTGTCGCCTCCAAAGACAATAAGGTTACAGTTTCTTTGTGTTTTGAAACTAGTGAGCATTCGTCTTCATTTCTTGCGCTGACGCATGTCATTACTTACAACTTTAGTAATTCTCCTTGAGTTTATGCGCCTTATCATGCTTGGTATTTGTAGTGAAGTACTTCTCTGTATAAAATTATGGTATCCATACGTTTTCAGTAACATTTCAATAGTTTATTGCCATCGTCAAAGTTTTTAACTAGATAAAGAAGAATATACACAAAGATAATGCTTGATTCATCGTTTCCTTGAAACAAAACAATTTAATCCTCAAAGATAAGCCAATCTTTAGCAATTAGCCCTAATGTCATCATCATTCAAAAGCATAACATACAAAATGAATATACATAAGTACTATATGATATGTATAATCAAACCTTGTATGGCGCCTGGATGGTCCATGATAAAAAGTTGGCTGTGATGTGGCTCAAAGATGACTTTCAACCACAACAACTCAGTAATGCCATATTGAATAAAACAAATGTTTAATACTAACAATTACTTAGAGGCCAGGTGACATTAAACTGGAAATTGCATAATGAATACGTAGAAATTGCAGCAGAGCGGAGCTTTCTCTCTCAATTTTACCTATTCATTGCACGTCGGCCGTGCGACTGACCATCCCACAGAAAAAAAACTTTTCAACGAAGCCACTGTATTCAGCTTCAAGTTGACTCAACGTCACCGAATCAGACAGAAGGTCCTTTCACGGACAAAGTTATTATTTAGGGGAACACTGGCAATGAACTTTGTGAACAAAGAATAACTATTGCAACAGAATGTCCACATAATATTAGAAATGTGTGAAGTGTAGACCAATCTGACGACATAAAGACAGTTATTACAAGTGTTAACATAATATAAGCTGGCCTTCGTCGAGAAAACGTGCCAGAGCGAGTGCCTACACTCACTATAATCTGACCCTCGTGATTGATGGACTTAAAAGTTCCTTCTTTCAAAGGAACTCCTAAAAAGTATGTTGCATTTTTTTTTCGGTCGCGGCTTTCTGACCCAAATGATTCACCGGAAGTCTCAAAAGAGTCTGGACGCCGAGTATGTTACGCATTGTAAAAATTGCTACGTCAATCAGTCAGTTCGATTTCCAATAAGCAATAAAATGTCCCATTGTTCTCCAGTGGATAAATCAATGGCTTCATTTAATCGATTCTAATATCTTCTAAGTCTTAATTATTTCTCGTCACAAAACTAGCCATTTTTATTCCCCTTTTTGCAGTAACTGCAGCAACTATTACTCTATTTCATGTCCACTTGAGTTTATTTTGAGTACAGTCGCAATAAAAAGCGTAGCTTCATTTTAACCTCTTCAATTGAGGCTATTCATGTTTTCAATGGGTCGGTCTGTATTCACCCCGCGTTGCAATAAAATCCCAATTGTCTAAGCGTTTCCGGTCATTACAGAGCTGTTGTCATGGCACACATTATCACAATACCGTATGTGATACTCGTGGTATGGTAAAATTTAGAATTGCTTACGCTATTTTGGCAAACTGTTGTCATGTTCATGGTTCGTTAAAATTTGATCTCGTGGAATATCGGATGGGAACTAACGAAGCATGTAATTTGCTAAATGATTGACCTAATTGCGCCCATTTAAGCATGCAGTTCGCAAGAGGGACGTGACATCAGATGGACTAGTATAATTTGTGAATGGTAACAATCAATCGGCTCAATTGATCTAGCGACCGGTTGCGGATAAAGACAAGGCTAAGCGCCGACGCAGGCGACGCGCGCTGCGGCACATAATACGGTCATGTGATCCTACATGTGATTATACAACGAACAACCTCTAACAGTCAACTATATTTTAAAAACTATTTGTAAAACACCGTTATCCAAAAGCGGACTTGATGTCGACCATTCTACATTTGTCAATCTTACAATAACTCCGTTAACTTTACGCTTGTTAAGACACAATTTATGATCTCGAAAAGATTCTGATTTGAATCTTAAAGGCAGTTGATCAAGTTATTACTCAAGCAGTATTAAATAAACTTACTTCGAAAATGGAATACTTAACCAACTTCTTTTGTTTTACTTGACCATTTGAAGAAACCCGAGAATTTGAATTACGTGTCTCCAGCTTTTCAACTGAATACAAAAGTTTCAAGAATGATTGTTTTCAGTTCTATGTAATCGACCATTTAAAATCTCAAGAAACCATACGTTCTGTATTTTTCATAACAATAACAATGTTCAATAACTGCGAAAAAATAATTTATAGTTTAATTAAACTTGAGCATCAATTTATAAAACAGAACATCAATAAGATTGTTCTTATTGATGTTCTGTTTTATAAATTGAATTTCCGAAAAAAGTAGGTCTTCTGGCTAGATCGGAATTTCGACATACGTCTTTGTAAACAACATAAAGTATTACATTATCATAATCAGCTTATAATGTTCCCACTGCTGGGACTCAGGCCTCTTTTCTATGAGAGGGAGTGAGCTATAATCCACCACGCGGGCCCAGTGCGGGTTGGTGGATGTCACATGTCTTCGAATTTTTAGTTCTATTTTTTTCTTTTTAGTACATACCGGTTTCCTCACGATGTTTTCCTTCACCGTTTTGAGAGCAGCGGTGATGAAATAAATTACACAAAGTAATGCGCCTGCCTGGGTTCGAACACACGGCTTACTGCTCGTAGTCGGGACTTCCACCACTGGGCCATTGCTGCTCTAAAATATTACATTACAGTTCTGAATTTTCATGATCTTATATTTTAGGATATCAGAGGTCAATAAACTATGGTCTTTGTGTGTTCCACACGTGTCACGTGTTTGTTTTTGCGTCATTGTTTCGAACCTCATGATACAGGAGCACCTCGGTTATAACAATATACATCATCGTCTTAAATTCCCACGGTCATTGAAACACTAAAATATGAAAACATTCCGAATATTTTTCATCTGATTTACACAGATTTTCTCGACACCCATTGTAATAAAACTTTGGTATGCGCATATTTCCAAAAATAATGATAAAATAAAGAGTTGATATATTAAGAACTGATGCTGCATAAGTCATTATAAAGTCTGGAAGGCGGTACATCATACAGTTCGAGAAAAAACTAATGGTTTGAAACGCGTCTACCTAAGGGCAGGAATGAAGGGCCAGTTGTGTTCTGAGAAGTGCACGGGGCATTCCAGACATTCTGCAAACGGCACGCACGCCGGCAAACCTTTTATTCAGCACGCCGCGCCGCCTGCTTTGAAATAGTTTTATTTGCATTTTAAGGAAATCATTTGGATGATTACTGCTGCGGGTGCTTTACATTTAATGTTGGGATGCGTTTACGCACAAACATGCGCATGATTCTTCGCACCACGGCGACGCGCAAAGATAAGTGACAGACACAAGTTGCTATAGTTGTTTTCTTGTAACTAGTTTCAATGTCAACACAGAATACGGACGAAATAAAAACTGAACTGTCGTTCTAGAAACATCTGAACACTTTGACGACGGTTGTTTTAGTTCTGACAACACAATTAACGTCTTTAAAACACATTTGTTTGGTAAAACTATTTTTGTTTCTTAGTCTCGTCACGTGGTGATTGTTCTTGTTGTATTTATCTAAGCCATGCTCATTCTATTTATGTACCTATATGCCGCTAAATATGGTCCTTTGTACTATAAATACATTACAAAAAATGGGTCTGCCAAATCTCGTTTGAAAACTGCAGTTTCGTATTCGTATATCATTTTAGCCGCAGACATGTCAAATATGACGTAAGCCTAAACAAGGCTTATTTGACTTCATAAAAGCAGGCACAGGTAAAAACATGATTTGACTGTGTGTTGTTAATCTATTTTGCAAGTTCTTTTGAAAAACTACTCGTACAATAGTTTATTGCTGCAATCGTTGCATGTTTCTTCGATAATTTTGCCATTCGTTTTTAAAATAAACATTGTAAGTTATGGAAAATGAAATAAAAGAATTTTATTTTTGGTTTAGTTTTTAATGTTTCAGTTTCCTTCAATTTCAAACAAGCTTCAATTCCTGCCTTACCGCACGAACAAACTTGACATTATTTACTCAACAGCTCCCGAGTGCTTAACAGTGTGCTATTCCTAATTGTTGCACGTGCTTCAGAAAGCATTTCTAAGTCCTAAAATAGGGTACATAGTCAACCACTAAGCTCCTTCTATTACCCGCATGCCAACGTGTGGAGTGTGACTAGTTACCTTATGTACCTATTTATGTTTATTTCTCTCCTCTATATGGGCTTGTAGCCGTCACACTCTGTGAGTCTGGTGACATCACTGAACATACTCACATTGTTTTATTACATCCTAATTTAATTTTCTTCTATTTCAACAAAATAAAACGCTCATGTTCCAAATCTCTATTTGCAACGGTGACAGCATCACTTGGTTCGATAGGTATTTGGCCACAAAGCGTTGCAATCAAGTTTATAATTCATTACCTTTCCTCATTATTCATGCTCTTTGTTTTGTCTTAATTCTAAAAGTATGTAAGATTCTTAGAGAATTGTAAGGCACGTTTTAGAATCTGCGATTGTTGCTACTGTTACTTCAATGAAAAATTTAAAAAAAAATTCTGATGTAAATTCTGAAGTAGGTAATGTATAAAGTAATCATGAGCTTCGATTAAGTTTCAACATCAAATCAAAACCAGCAGCGACGCAACCAACGCAAAATAAGATTCACAGAAACGTAGGCGTACAACTCCACAAGTGAACGTAAGTCGTTACTTCAATGAATCTGTGGGCATGTAGTAGATTTAATGTTATATTTTAACGACCTTCGAAATTACCTTTATCGTTGACTCAGATACTTTTACCATATATAAGAAACCGTAGAAACGACGGAAGCTGACTCTGCGAACGAAGCCGATGACGAAGAAAATTTCACTTTTAAAATCCGGTCCGTTTAACTGAGGTTACATTTTGGCCAATTAGTGTTCCTCGATGAAGCGGACGGAATCGCAAAGGTTTTTGTTGGCAAAAATTGATTCGTAATTCTAATAGATATTGAAAGTATTTGTGTATCAAAGAGATCTGACTCATCAGCCTAGCCTGAACAAATAGTAAGAATAATAAAATGAAATTATTGTATTGGATTTGTGTGTATTGTGAAGGCACGGGACTAAATTGTATTGAACTTCTGTAATTTGCATTTGCACAAAATGTATGAAAATAAACGAATATTCTGTTCTATTCAATACTTTCTATATACTATTCAAAACTTCTATATTTGAAGTGTTTTCTTAATCAATAACATTATTTCCTCATCTATCAATACTTAGTTCATATCATACAGTATTTACGAGCATAGCTAGAATATAAACAACAAACAGCAACTCAGCAGGTTATTGTGTTTATCAATTATTGTAATGTTGCATAAGTAATTAGATACTAGTTGTAAAGAGCGTATACGCCTCACGGCATACAAACTTTCAAGTCCTTATTTTCTGAAACGACGGAACCGATTTTAGTGAAACTTCATCCGCATCCTCCTTGCGTCGCATTCCTCAATGCTGAGGGTCGTGACCTCCCTTCAGAATCACCTTCGCGCGGATGATCTTTCTCCAGCTGTTTCTGTCTCTGGCTGTGTGAAGGGCGCTGTGGACTGTGGAGTCAAGGGCGGTACGGATCTGGTCAGACCATCGAATTGGGCTGCGTCCACGAGGTCTTTTCCCATCCACCTTGCCGGTCACCATTAGTTTTTCCAGGTTACCGTCGTCCTTCCTCGCAATGTGACCGAAGTATTCCAGGACTCTGCGCAGGCATTCGGATGACAGCCGTGAGGAGATTTTGAGCTCTCGCAGTATGGAGACGTTTGTCCGATATGCTGTCCAGGGGATACGCAGCATCTTTCTCCAGCACCACATCTCAAACGCGTCAACGCGTTTTCGGTCAGCAGCTTTCAGCGTCCAAGTCTCAGCGCCGTACGAGAAGATCGAGTAGACCACGGTCCGTACCAGCTTGGTTTTGGTTTTTACAGAAATGTTGCGATCTCTCCAGATTGTTTCAAGTTGAGACATGGCGCTTTTAGCCATGCCTATTCTCCTGCGCACTTCCTTCTCGCAAGAACCATTGTTGCTGATGTTGGAACCCAGGTAGATGAAGTTGTCAACTGTTTCTAGATCTAATGCGCCAGTTAGTTCCAGCTTCCCAGATCTATCCACCACCATGACCTTAGTCTTCGACCTGTTCATAGAGAGACCCAGCTCCTCGCTAAACCGCTCCATTCGATCTAAGAGCGCAGCCATTTCCGACTCATTAGCTGCAAGAAGAGTAGTATCATCAGCGTAGCGCAGGTTGGTGATTTTCATGCCACTGACTGTGATACCGCATGTCATCCGCATAAGCAGGACATAAAAACATTATCGAAAAAATGTGTTACAGCAAAATTAGACCGATTACATATTTTCTATAGAAACAGTTTACAATAATCTTTTTTTTTTAAAGGCGTTTCGAAATTTTTTTAGTATCTTTTTAAACCTATCCTGCTTAAGCGTATTAAGTTTCATTAAAATCAGTTCAGTCATTTCGGAAAATAAGGACTTGAAAGTTTGTATGAAATGCCACATGATTCGCCATCATTCTTTCTATATTGTGTAAAACACAAAGACAGACTAATTAGGGAAAATACTTATTTACTATTTATAACTTTGTTTGCTGTCTGAATTTAATAGAGGTATGCGCATAACAATGCACAGGACAAAGAAAAATATTAATAAAAAATAGTATTATTATTTATTTATTAGGTACACAAACAGCAATACGAATTATAAGAAACAATAAAATTACAATAAAAGCGCTAGTATGTATGCCTATTCTAGGTATACGCAGCATTCACCAAAGTGACAAAAGCATAAAATTCAAGAATATGAATAATAAATCATACAATTTGAATATAATATAAATTTTACTTTTAACTAAATATGAATTAAAATATAAGGTATACATACACCTGTTGTCGTCACAAATAGTCGTCAGCCATTGTTATTTTCCACAGAAGGTATAAATATCAACCATTAACATTCTTGTTGCCTCTATCTACTGCGGTTATTCCGATGTACTGGCTTACGTTCACTATCGTCTCATTTTCCTGATAACCTAAATAGCCGTGGTTATCATGAAAAACATTGACTGCAGATTGTCAGAAAATAGCAAGGAAACCTAAACGTAAAATGGAAACAAACTCCATAAAATATGCAAAAACCATAATAAAGCCTTAATAATATCCCAAGACAGACAGTGGGGTTAGAGTCACGAACTTTGACTCCAACGTACTATTAAATGCAAGAAACATACTTAAACAAAGTATAGATATCACATACGACTGAGAAACAAGTTTGTGAGCTAAAGGTAAAGATATGCATTTTCTTGATAACAGAGATGTAATGATCACACCGCTTAATTATTTAGACGCTTGACTTCTTATCGCCCTGGAATTTCTAGTTCAAACAATGAAGCATTATAAAAACAAGATATTTTTATCCGTACAATCTTTCCAGGAGATAAGAGATAAGGCTAATTTAAATAATGGGGTAACAACAACCCTTAACACGGACCATTAAAGTGATGGAACGAATCACAAAAGTAAACACTGAAATGGTGTCGTGGGTTTAATTTCGGTAGCAGTTATTGATCTTGTGGGACAGACAATTTTAATTAAATTTGTAATTAATTAGAGCATGGATTACACAATGAATGTGTAATGGAGCTACAAAGTCAACGTCGAAACCTTTATTTCAATTAGACCATTAAGAGGTTGTTTTCCACAATCTGTTTTACGAATCTCAAAGTTAATTTGTTATTTAACGAAACAGTTACATCAGGTTATACATCATTGATCCGCAACGAGCCGTTTCAATGAATCCCTCGATGACAATAAAGCGGTCATGCTTCTTAGATTCTTTGAAACACTGTGAAAACTCTACAGAGCACTTCATTCTGTGTAACACTGTTATATTCGCATCTGCTTTAACAATAGTTTAACTTTAACGCTTAATAAGTGTTTCGTCACTAATGTCATTCATTATTGTTTAATCACTCTTCTTCAGATACTCTTGTTCTAGTACAAGAAGGTCATGTTTCGTTAAAAAACTTCCTTCCTCACAAAGGAATTTATAAATATCTTGACTTTTGTTCAATGTTATTGGAGTTTCTCGGTGAATTATGTTTAAAAAGCTTCTCTCTTGTCTCAATTTTTTTGTTGAGTGAGAGCAGGACAGACTGTCCGCCATTCAAATACATTACGTTTTGTAACCGCACAGCTTGCGTCCCCTCACTAGTTGCATTCGATTCCTCGGTCAAATTGAAAAGCCCTTCGTCAAGTGGGTTCTGGTTGAAAACTGTGGGTATCTAATGCAGCCGGTTGTTCCGTGGGTGTGTTTTTTATTTCTGTAGGTAAACGTCGGCGGCAATAAGTAATAAGGTAAACATTGAGCAAGTGAGGCCACGACTCGTATAAGCAAGATTCTTAACTCGTAATAATCGACGTCTAAGCCCACATCAATCGTTTGATGTTCTTGAATAATGTGTGTCACTTCGTATCTTCTTGTGTACTTTGAGTGCAAATTGATTGTGTGCATGACATCATATTTTGAGACTTTTGATTTTCAACCTAAACCACATGTTTTATTTTCAACAACGGTTTTATTTGCTATTACTGTCTCTAATCTCGCCGGCGTCTTAGGATCTCTACATTCCTACATTACCGTAGATTCTACTATTTCTACGCTATGCTTGGTTAATTACGAGTAGGTGTTAGTTGATAACCGGCGAGGTAGAATGCTTCAGATAAGAGGTCGTGCTAACGGGATGCTACCGACATAAACTTTATCTTCTACCAACGGTAATTCGTTGTTTACCTTTTCGACTCTAGTATCCACTTAAAGTGCTTATTCATTGATGTGTTTCTGGGAACAATTTTAGTATTATTGTTTTTGTTATTTAGGTGCTCTTAGTTTTTTTTTGTGCTTCTGGGAAAAGAAAGTGCTAAGTAAGTGTTAAACTGCCTGTGGAGATTAAGATATGTATTTACCAAAGAATCAAAGTAAATTGATGTTTTGTTAGTCGTTAAAAGGTTTCCCATTATGCCTTTCTAGAGCTAAATCACCTTTTATAATTCAAAGTAGAGCTAATACCACAGATTCATTCTTTGATGGAATGGATGCGCCAACAAACAACTCTTTGCTAAGTTTAATGGAGAACGGCCAAATCCCACAGAAACAAAATTGTTATTCAACTAAAAGATGCATCCGAGAGAAGTTTTCATGCAAATATTGAATGTGTGAGTATCTTATATTAATTCTGTCTACAGCGTGGTATTTGGCACACAATAATAAACCAGTGCAAACCAATGTTTGCGTTGCTTCATCTATTCTATCACATAAAGAGGAAAATTTTGTTTCTCAGACTTCACGTAAACGAATAACAGGTCTCTTATATATTCGTTTTTAACCGACTTAAAAAAGGAGGAGGTTCTCAATTCGATTGGTATTTTTTTTTATGTATGCACACCGATTACGCTGAAATGTATGATTCGATTTACGTGATTCTTCTGTAGTTTGATGCAGAATAGTTGCCAATTGGTCCCATAAAAAATGAACATAGTTTGGCCCAGTAGTTTTCATTTCATAAACATTTTTTTTGGATCTTTTAATTCTATTACCGAACTGTTACAAATCCTGCAGTTGTTATTTTTTGTGATTTGCCAGTTACCTTGTCGATAAGTGAAGAGCATGCAACAAAAAATCTTGCTGACAAAAAATATCTTCTTGGAACTCTACGTCCGCGTCGTCTATCCTAGCCCTAAACTTAACTCAATAAAAACTGGTACATATGGCTCTGGAGTTCCGTTTATCACTTAACATAATGTAGTGTGTATGTATGTAGTATACATAGTCTCGTAGTACATCATGGGATTTAATATTGTGTGCTAATGCCTTGGAATGCAGATTGTTACCTACCTTAAAATATGCACATATGACATAATATGCAACGACAATAAACTACCCAACTGCCATCATTGCTGCGCTTATGGAATACTAATTTTGACATACAAAATCAAAAAGATGATGAAGTTTCAAATTCTGTTTTTTATCTCAATCTAAAGTTGGATAGCTATCATTGATAATCACACAGAATTTTAAATTAGTAATAACCAGAGCATTATTCAAATAAAGATCAAAGTAAATAAGTCTACTGCTGGAACAAAATATAAAATGCAGACAAACGTGACCACTTATCCAGAATGAGCAAATCACGGAGAACAGACAAAGAATCAGTTTCTTGTAAAAATATTAGTTTTAGTACAATAGTCAGGTAGGTACATTATATTAATATACCGTTTCACGTAATGCGCAGTTACGCCGATCGATTTTGCATGGACATTGAGATTGGAACGTTGACTGGTAAAGACCGCATGTTTTTGGCACGTAATTATATTACTGTTGAATCAAAACTATTGGAAGAACTGTCTCGTTTCTCGAAGAATTATGAAATCGTAAGATTGTCTCTATCGTGTAAATGATTGTTTCTATTTCGTTGTTATCATCTTCCTACCCTTTTCCCAGCTATCTTGTAATACCAGCTATGATATTTAAAGAGAATTGTATCATACTAAAAATCTCGAGGAGGAGCTCGTGGCTAAATAATAACAGCCGCCCGGGTCGATCTTTAAGGTCAAGCCGTGCTTGCCGAGGTTGGTCCGTGGATGGGTGACCATCATTATATACCGAGTTTCCTCCGTGCCTCGGAAAGCAGTTGGTCCCGGCTGTCATTTGTAGATCACAGTCAGACAGTCGTTACGAGTAGTCAGAAGCCAAAAAAAGTCTGACATCCAGTCTTACCAAGGGGTATCGTATTACCCAGTTACTGGGTTGTGGAGGTCAGATAGGCAGTCGCTTCATGTAAAATACTGGTACTCAGCTGCATCCGGTTAGACTGGAAGCCGACCCCAAGAGAGTTTGGGAAAAGGCTAGGCAGATGGTCTCATACTAAAAATCCATTCAATCTATCTTTTTATCTTACTTGGGATGTGCACTTCCCAAGTCAGATGGAAAGTCACTCTTCAGGATAGGCACACTCTTTTCGCGATCGTCTAAGGATTTCAATCGTTGTGGTTTCTCCTTTGAGTTGTGATCTTCCTTTGTTATAAACATTGATTACTTTGTGGCTAATCTTCTTCGTCGTCATTTGTTTCGGTTTATATGGAGATAGCTAGTCATCATGATCTCACTTTTTATTGATATCGCCTTCATTCCCTCAGCTTTCTTTATAAGAATACCTTTCAAAACAAGGATTATCTATAGTGTAATACTTAATTCTATTTAAGTGCTGTCAACTCGCCAGCGAGATCATTATCTGTCTCAGTAAGTAACTATTGCAACAAGATCTGTCTCTATATTATTATGAAGATATTTGAAAAACGCATGTCGCATGTAGAACGATAGCGTTTGCGTTATGAATTTCATGATTGCCCCAATAAACGTGTTGAAGTGTGGAAATTAAGGCCACTAATGCATCGATGATTGAAACTTCCTCAGCGATGTGACCTCTTTCTATCAGGCTAGTTAACCTCCGGAATCACAGTTGACCTTTTTAATTGCAGGACTGTTTAGTGAGTGCGGTTTTGTTTATGATTTGGTTCTATTTATAAATCTCGATTTTGAATGTAGAAATTGTTGGCCGCTCGTTTTCTGAACAGTTGCTTTACCTAAAAACCTGTGGAAACACACGCCTGGCCGTATTTCTATCATTTGTAGTCCCAGAATGCGGCCTAACAACATTTAACTAGAAAAAAACTACCGAATAGGTCCCTTATTCGAGCTCATACAAGCTCGAATAAGGGAGCTATTCGAGCTTGTATGAGCTTTTTTCGAACCTCGACAATTCCTCCTTAAACAAAAGACTTTGACTTTTGAATGACTTTTATCAAAAGTAGGTGAATAATCCCGGGATCCCGGGATTTTTTCAAAGTCGTTTTTTCCTGTGTCTACGGATAAGGGAATTTGTTTTTTCATTGTTATTAGCACATATAAATAACTAACTGATTTGTGCTGATTGCAAATACCACCTTCAAAAACAGAGTCACAAAAAAATAAAAACAAAAATCACTTTATCGCGATTTATTCGTCACTGGTAAGTCGTATAGGACATCCAGAAAACGAGTATAATTTAGCCTTAGGCATTAGGGCTTTCAAAGTAATGAATTCATTTTGGTTTAAAATGTAAATATTCAAAGTTACATTTTTTTTTGTATTTTTGCGAATTTCGGGATCAAAAATTCAGATATCTCGAAATGAAAAACTACACATGTTATCCACGCAGGAGTTTTACTCGAGCATTTGCTTTGGAATACTAGATAAACGACCTGGCTTTAAAAATATAGCATGTCCGATTTTATACCAAAAAAACACTGTACAGTGTATTGTCATAACATAAATACATAAAGTACATGTACTTATTCAACGTTATGTAATAAGCAAGCCGTGACTTCAATATGTTAACCAAAGTGACTACAGAAGTACCGATTATGTCGATTTAAATTGTTGTTTACGCACTAACTATCCCTAAATAAGTATTGAACCTATTTAGTTTATCGATGAAAAATTCGCAGAGTTGTATTAATGCATTAAGTAAGTTTGTTTCTCATAATTTCCCAGGAAAACAACCCGCAGTTAGTGAAAACGAATTCAATGAATCCGCCGCCAGATCTCAAACTAAAAGATTTTTTGTTGTTGTTTTTTAGTTCAACCTATTTTAAAGCACATCAGAGAATGACCATGCGTTCAGAAACACCTAAATGTTAAATCAAGTTCGAGAAAATCAAGACAATCGCGGATATTCAATTAAACTCTATCACAAATAAAGAAACCGACCATAAATATAATTGTATCGTAGCTATAGGACAACGTAAGAAATCGATATGTTGCAGCGACCGATTACGAAACTACTATATTATTTACGAATTAAATACATACTTAGAGCAGCAGCTGCGTAGCTGTACAGGTAAAGAAATATTCAGGACCGGCCTCATGGGTATTATACACCTACGATAAATAACTGGTAAGTTATTTCAAGAAGATAGGTAGGAGCATGCTCCTTTGTTGAAATAAAGTACTATACTAGTATAGTCGACATTTTAATAGAAAATGTGTTTATTTTTCGACCTAAATACTATGGCATCTTGTCAAGTTAATGTGAATTGAGAGCAAAACAATCAACAAACAGCAAAACATCTTCTTTTACAAACATCTGTAAGCCATTCATAGACAGATGTTAAGAGCCTGTAAACATCCACATATGAATGTAATGTAATACCATCAATATAAACCAGAGTAATTGAGCATCCTCACCACGTCTATGGTAATTAAAAGGGCTAAACAACTCGTGCCTGACCATAAAGTGTGATCTCATCAGCGTACGAGTCTCAAGTGTTAATGCCTCTTAATAAATCCAATGCCAGTATTGCCAGTACGTCGTCCAATTGATTTATTTTAGTCGATGACGCGGGCCAGGCTAGGACCTAGTCGCGAACATCTCTAATGGTTCAAGGGCAAATAAGGTAGCAACGCAAATTATCACCTGTATGGAAAGGACGAAACGGGCAGATATTTTGATTATGTTCCATTTTTTTCATGAGGATAAAAAGCGCTTGAGAGAAAAACAAAAATGTTTTATGTCACTTAAGAGGCCCATGGGCAGGCCCTTTTAAAACGTCTAGAGAAAAGATGCACGGTTCGGGTTGATCGTTTCCTAATTATTTGGTTATACACTGTTATTAATGTTATAGCGATAAAAGACTACCGAAATGATTAGTGACTTTCAATTTGACAAAAAAAGCGCTTTAAAACTAATAGAACGTAGCAAAAAGGTAAATGATTTTCAGCTGCTTTTGCCCTTGGCTCACAATACTAGGCTGAAAAGAGGTACATTGTTCAAGAAAATGTATTTCCTTTCTTTGTACTAGCTGTTTCAATCGATAACGTTCATATACATAGACAACTATAAACTAGCGCTTGAATATTATCTAGCTACCTGCAAGTACCTCGAACTATTATCACGCGCAGATAACAAGCGTTATCATTTGTTTTATCAGCTCGTATACAAATAAAACTGATCAGTGAATGTACTTAGACACGCCTTCTAGTGGTATATTAGCGTCAAATACTGAGGTTGTAAACTGTATTTGTAATGGAGTCTAGACAGGGTACCTAAGCTATTAATTTAAATGCACACAATGGCTTCTAATTACTATTCTTACAAAACATTGGTTAAAAAAAACGGTTGGATTAAGCGTACTGCAAGAATGACACAATATATACACAGTCAAAGACTACAGTCACTCACTAAGCAAGGTACTATCGACTAAAATTTTAAATGCAAGGCATAGTAACGAAGGAGGCGTTCGTCGCCAACTTGCGCCGGAGTATAAATCATTGCGAATAATGTATGTAGATTTACAATTCAGCTCATGACCTCAGGAAGATATATACGATTCTTATTCTTGAGACCAAATTAGCGAATGAATATTTGGCGCCTTTTGATTTAAAGGCGACGCTCGGACGGAGGTGGCAAAATAATGGATGACATATGTCCTTGAACATTTTAGTTTGTTGTCGAGTTACAGTACTATAGGCTGACAAAATAAACTTCCATTGTTAGCTCTATATCGGTCAATAACGTTTAGATCTGATGTAGTAGTTAGTTTACAGTTTGTTGACATCATACAGTTATTTTTCGTTTGAAATGAATTCGTAGTACTTATGTAGTTATCGATTTGTTGCGTCAAAGTTAGAAACATGCAAAGGTTTTTCAAAAATAGGCACTTTATTCTTGTATTCGTCAGGCTATTAACCACTATTTTGGGGAGAAAATATACCCACGGTGGAATTTATGATTCACGATTTTTGTCCATGAGTGTGACTAATTTGCACTATATTCAAACCCTAAACACGCGCATGAACGAGCATGCAAAGTATCTACAGGCTAAACTACTACTAAACTATACAGTTAAGAAGTTCTAAAATCAGAGACTTGAGCGTGGGAGCCGCTTGCCTGTTACTATCGAAAGCCTATAGGAAACGCATAATACCAGTAGAATGAATAGAAATTTTATTACTAGGAATAAATCGGAACCACTAAAGAGCTTATAAGCCAGAATGATAACCGTAGTTACGACGCGATTAATAAGTGAGTGTAAGGAGATCAGAAGTGGGACAACTGGGGCTTCCTACATGGAGGTCTCATGATGCGTCATCGAACCCACGTTTTGTAATGAAATAAACTTCATCATTGACAGTTCACTACCCTAATGTGGTCGAGAACATCATTTTATTGGTATGCGACCGTTTTCGGAACGGTTTACTAGATTTAAAGACAATAGGGGATAATCCAATTTTTTTTTTCTTTGTCCGTCGCCGTCGGGTAGTTTATTGAATAGTATTGGACACGTATTTTTTCTTTTTTCACGTGGTCATAAAATTACGGAGATATATTGAGTTGAAATGGCGCATGATGTCACATGTAGGTAAGTTTTATACCTACTTATGACGTAGTAAGCCCCCACTCTCCAACTTTAATGAGTTTTAAGAAAGTATTTTTTTGATATTTTGATAAAACAAAAAATACGTGTCTAATATTTTTGTATTACCTGTCTGACGGACAAAATAGAATGTCATTTTCTTTACCCAGTCCGATCCCCTATTGACGATCGTTTTTTGAACGTCAAACGTCTTTTTCAGTACCGTTCGCTATTACAGAATTTATACGGAGCCTTCAATTTAAATCTATTCTATTGTGTACTTTTAGCTCACAAACAAGTTTGCCAAACACACAAATACAGATTTGCAATTGGTGTGTTCTAGTAACTGTCACGACAATAACATTAACAATAGAATCAATAAATTGAAGTGGAGAACAAACAATAGCACTTAATTTACAATCAATCGTTGTAATAACTGTCAGTTTTAAAATAATGGGCTTATTTTTGCCCTTGAAGTCTATAGTTAAGATACAGTGAATTGTGTTATTGGAATCGACAAAATGGGAACTCCAAAATGGAGTTGACTTCCGAGTTTTTGAATATTGAATACAGCGTACTTATTATTCATAATAAAGAAGTTTTCGGGTTAGTTAGTTATCGGGTTTTGCCCGTCAATTTCGAAGTAACAGTCGTGTGGATTTGTGTCGGATTGGTGGCAATAGATTCTAGATGCAATATACTTAATCGACAGCTATCTGTCAAATGTGGGTATAGATAGAATAGGCACAACTCTGACTAAGCCCTTAGGAAAATGCATGCGTGATGTTTTATGATATTTCTTTTTCATATCAAATTTATTCAATCATTCTCCAAGCCTCTGTTAATAGCGATATTTATTTACACATCTACGTCCAAGTAATCGAAGAGCATTCGAGTTTAGCAAAAACTTCACAAACTTCTACTCCCGCATGTCCGAATTTTAAGCCAATGGCTTGAAAAATCTAACATCAGCTCTCGTTACAAAGTTACAAACCTTGTGATACATAAGTAATATTATGTATTACATATTACTCACAATCATTGTTCATATAATGTAACATGCAATAAGTATTTAGGTACAATTTGAGGTGGTAATTCCACTTTCGAAATCACTTAGAAGTTGACGTAATAGTCTCTAATCTAAAGCCGAAAGTACTCAGTACTTAAGTATTCTATCTCTAGAAGTCTAGATATTCCGACATTTCATTCACATGACCTACGTTATCTATCGAAAAGTTTATCTTTGACTGCCTCATTGGTCTAGCGGTCACAAGCGCGACTGCTGAGCATAACGACCTGGGTTCGATTCCCCGGTTGGGTATCAGTTATTTTTCAGTAGCAGCCACGTAGTCTAGATTCCCGTGTGTGATGGCAATAGGCTCGACCCCTATTACATGGGATTAAAACATAACTGGTGAAATGTAGGTGTACTATTAGGTACATCTCTGCCTAATCCTTCGGGGGTTACAGGCGTGGTGTTATGATGAAGTATATCTTCCTACATTATGATGAAGTGTTGACCGTCTACCTAGCTCCTTGTACAACTTGGAACACAAAACCTAGAGTAGTATGTCTCTTCTTATCTCTATAGCAACTTGAGACAATTGAAGAGAATTGGCTATGGAGTTTACAGCCGATGACTAAGCGTTAAAGTACTGACTATAGAACACTATCGTTTATTACTTTACGGGGGGGGTTACTATGGCGCTTAAAACATTATTGTTCCATTCCTATTCCAGAGTGGGAAAGAGATGGAGCTAGACGACTTGTATAGCTCCGTCTCTTTTTCACTCTGGAATAAGAATCGAACAATAATGTTTTAAGACGTCATGGTACGCCACCAGGTATTTAGAGAATTTTGACTTGGTACGTTTTATTTTGCTTCCTGTATTTGAAGCCAGTAAGATTGAATAGTACAATGCAGACTTGCAATATAATGCAATCGTTTCTCTGAAGGAGTCAGTTTTCCGCTTTGTCACATTTATCTCAAACTAGCTTAAGACCACGGCTTCGCCCGCATTTTGTTCAGAAATTGTCCAATAGGAACGTACTACTGCGATAAAAAGTATCCTGGAGCTATTCCAGAATATTATCTATCCCTATGCAAACACCCAGATCCATTCAGTAGTTCGTGAAAGAGTTACAAACATCCTGACATGCTCACTAACTTTCGCATTTATAAGATTACTAGCTGTCCCGCGCAACTTCGTCTGCGTCACATTTTCCCCGTTTTCCAACATTTTTCATTGCTGCTCCGTTCCTATTGGTCGTAGCGTGATGATATGTATAGCCTATGTCCTTCCCCAGGTTGAAATCTATCTTCTTGCCAAATTTCATTAAGATCCGATCAGTCGTTTAGTCGTGAAAAGGTAACAAACAAACATACAAACAAACAGAGTGACATTCGCATTTATAATATTAGCATAAGATTAGTATAAGATTATGAAGTGGAAAAATTCTCTACCAAAAATCTCAAGTCTTATATAATTATTTCTATGATTTATTATATCAAACAATGATATAATTGTTAATCTTGCAAGTTTGTTTCAATTCGCAACTTCTAAAGATTTTGCGTGGTCCTGAATTTCCTTCCGTTACAGGTTTAATAAGATATAATTTCAAATACTTTAAACACCCTCTGAATGCATATTTCACTCACGTGGCTTTGTTCTTTCCGCGAATTTCATCACAATCGATTTGTTGTGGTACGAATTTTAATTTCGCTGACATTTCATTATTTTGTTTTCCGTATGCAGTCATAATAAAGAGACCATGACGGTCGCGGCGTATAAAATGAGGACAAATGTACAAGGACAGGTTAAATTATTATTTTTGTCGTTGACTCCGTTTTTATATTTTAATGTTAGCAGGACTAATTTCAAACTTAAGTAAGGAACTATTGTCACAGTTCATTGCTGAACATTGCTGCCCAGTCCCAATCTGAACCACTACCTAACCAAACGCGGCAACTATTTTGTGATTTTAACAAAATCAAATCACCAATGATAACAGATATTAGTATCTAATTTTAAATCTTCTACCAACTGACAAAAACATTCTTGTCATTTAATAATCTACTTTTTCACGTTTTAAAACAAAACCATTTATATACTAAAAACTTCTGCAACTTTACTCATGAAGTGGGCGTTAACCACACGCTACAAGTTTAGTAACTATTAAGTAAAGTTTCGTATGATCGGACGAGGCAATAAAGGCGCCAAAGCAAACACGACGCCATTTTATGATCGCGCACGAAGTTAATTTCGCGCCATCATGGGATGTGATGTGACCCAGATGACATTAAATAGTGTGAAAAACATGTACTAAGGCTAATTTGGTGTTTTTTCTGGCATAGCTAAACATCGCAAAAGTTTTACATTCAAAAAGTTTTCGGAATGGCGTAGGTGGATAAGATTTTAACTTTCACCTTTTTGTGGAGACTTTTTACATTGGTTCCATATTGTGCAAGTCGTTCTTTCCTCAGAAACATTATTTCCAATGTTTAAAATATAAAACTTTACAAGCACTGTATTTCAGTTTTACGCTTCGTAGAGTAGGTGATCAATAATAAAACAATAAAGTTCAATGTTTTCATAAAATATTGGAAACATAAATCATCATGATTTCTAGCCATTTCATATTGCAAAAACAACTCATAATCTGAATCATCAATTCATCAGTAAACTTCCTAATAATTCTTGAAAATATGCGTAGGTAATAAAAGTTTGAAGTAATATCTGAAACATTTTACTAGGTTACAAAACCAGGTTTCGGACCTAGAACACATTCATGAAGTCATAACCATTTTCTCGAACTAAGTCTTGTTTACGTTTTTTTACACCAAACAACATAAAAACCAGACATGACTAATAAAAGATCATGAAGATTCAATCGCCTACCACGTCAAACCTATAATTTTAACCTTTTCGATATGGGTCAATGTCCCGTTAGGTTAGCACTTTATACACCGTGATAATACTATAGTACAATGTCGCTTCATGGGCCACGATTTATGGTGCCATGGCATTTATGGACACAATGAAACGTACAGGCCTGGTACAACGCGATGGCGGAAATATATCGGTACCTATAGCATCTACATGTGGTTGTAGCGTAACGACTGTCTGGGTTTAGAATACAGTTCACATATTGTCATGGTTTTATGTTTGCCTAGTTGCTAGTTTTAGTTTGATTGTTTGCTTTTTGAGCAATCTCAGTATTTATACCATACTGTAACGACAGTTTTAATACTTACGATTTCATTTCATAAGTTGACATGAGTTTGTTGCAGACATTAAATCAAATCAAAGCGTACGTTTTCGGAATACATAAAGGGTGTAAAACACCTCTTAACGAAGCCTAAAGGCACTGGTTCTCCCTGTCATTGCGAGCATTTTTTTGTTTTACACCTGGGAACCTTCTAGTTACGGAGATATTAGGGGTCAAAGTTCCAACTTTTTGACAAGTATATTTTTAAATTCAAGTTTTTAATGTAAGATTTTTACTTTAAACACTTCCACGACCCCCGTACTATTCAATCCGTCCATCAGCACAATGTTTTGAGTGCGTTACATTGAGTTCTACCACAAAACATGATTTTAAACCCCCCAAAAAAAAGTCGTTTCCCAGCAATTTTTTTTGCGTAAAGTTACTTAGTTTCATGTACAGAATGCTTGGTTGACGGCTTCGTGATGAGGTGATTTACACGGTGTATATATACTGATAAATTAATATGCAGACATAAAGGGTGTGATCCCTCTTAACTAAGCCGAAGGGCACTTGTTCTCCCCTGTCATTGCGATAATTTTTATGTTCTGGACCATACCGGGAACCTTCTAGTTACGGAGATATTGGAGGTCAATCTTCCAACTTTTTCACAAGTTTAAAAAAAAAACACTAGTTTTTAAGGTTATATCTTTACTTTAAATGCCTTCATGGCCTGTTTACTAGTTATTGCATCCATCAGTGCACAATGTTTTGAGTGCGTTACATTGAGTTTTACCGTAAAATGTGATTTTACTTCCCAAAAAAAAAGAGTCGTTTTCCAGCAATAATTTTTTCGTAGGGTTACTTAGTTTGATGTACAATGTACAGAATGCTTCGTTGCCGGCTTCATGAAGGGTCTGTTTACACCTTGTATACACATAAATAAATACATATAATAAACATATACATATAAATAAATAAAAAATACAAATGTACCGACCTGCATGACAATATTATGTATCATGGTGTATGCAGGTGCTCATCAGTTAAAATATGGTTGAAAAAGCTATCTTTTCCAAGACGAAGCAATCAAGTAGAAAAACTAGAATAATGACAACAATACTAGCCCAAATTAAATACCTACAAATAAAATAATTTAACTACCCAATAATACAATGGGAACTTTTGGCGGCCTGGCCTTATAGTTCAAGCGCTCCTTAGAAAGGCAAATGTCATCGAAATGTCAAATTCAGCAAACTAAACAGTTATAGGTATAAAGAACTTGAGTACTCGCCGCGTGATCTAAATTACTGTAGTAATTATAAGCGGCCTACACGCTAGCACGGAGCACAAAATAATTGGTACGGAGAATTTGAGCCGACTCCATGTAGACAGGAAATCGTAAGGGATTGGATTGCACGTCATTCGGAATCGCTCAACAGGCCATGCACGCTTGATTATATTTCGTTTATCATCTATATATTTTTTTTAATATTTTTACAAAGTTATATAAAAAAAATAAAAAAATAAAAATATATATAAAAAAATATGATATTCATGATTAGATTGAACATTATCATCATTTAGTTTAGTTTGTTTACTTTATGACTCCGTACGTTGTTTTTAACCGGTACTACTTCCTGGAGTACCTGTTTTTCTGTTCAAATGGACAAGAAAATGATATCGAATCGCTGGTTTTTCCTTTTCGCGTATACTGAAATTAATTCACCAGCACTGCTTCTCTTGTCTACATTAGCTCCGGAATTAATGGAAAGGTGGAGTAAAAACAAAATTTAGGAGAAGTTTAGGTTATCTTTCACCACTTGTGTGGCAAAGATGTATAGCACAAAAATCAGCAAATCACTGCTAAGGTTAGGTTAACATAACAGTAACTAAGCCTAACCCTGGCGATTAAATAAACATCCCTCTTGTAATTAGCTCCACAATAAGCTGCTGTTCGTGCAAAACCGGTGTTGTTGATGTAAAATGATCCTGTGCCTAAATTTCTAAAGTTTGCGAACGTAGCCTGTGGTTTGCACACACGAAAGCACGCGTGTTCCAAATGTTTTGCATTGCACGCCATGTTGAAATGTTTTAGGGAAACCGAGGAATATTTGCGGTAAAACTGAAATATTGAATGACAATATAGAAGGCTTTTTTATTTTCCTCGTTATTTAATATATTGGAAGTTCGTGGAACCTAGGATAACAATGAAAATACTTACTTATTTTCCTCTGTGATTCAAAGCCAGTAAGTTCCTAAATCATTAAGTAATTAATCAATTTTATTTTTTTGTAGAAAATCCAGTTTATCTTGAGGAAAAACAGTTTGTGTACGTGCGTATAATTAAATGCACGTATACCTACATTAATGTACTATGATGCCAATTGAGACAAATTACATGGTAGCGAAATACCCATAAATATTTCCAAGAAACTATGAATTTTCCTATTGTTTCTTATACCATCAAAGTTATTCTTTACTCTTCTGGTTGTGTAGTGAAATATTTACTTTAACTTTTCTATTGGACGCCTCTACATTTGTTGTTTTTTTTCCGCCACCGGTAGAGATAACTTTTATCATTTTGCGATTTATTTTAGGAAACCCGAGGTGGCGCGGAACACAAGTTCAAAAGACCCAGTACCTAGTGTGACAGTATAGGTTAGAAAAAAATAATAATATAAGACTAGTTTTTTAAAATTAGGGTACAGGTTCATTAAACGTGTGTTTTTTCGAAATTGACGCAAAAGCTGGAGCTCAATTGTTACCACAGGTACTTAAACCCTTAAAAAAGAGAGTAAGTAGTTACGAATCACCAAAGAGATCACTGCCAAATCTTGCAGTAGCACTATGTACCTAATACATTTATTGTACTTATGTCAATTTAATACTTAAACTAATTAAGTCATATACACACATACATATGATTAATGATAGGTATATCATATTTCTGATTACGCGAAGCCCCGTCTGGCTGTCTCAAAGTTGTGAACCAACTGGTTTGTCTGGTCAAACCTGGTACGTACAGGTCGTACAGATGTCCCTACCGGCGCGGCGGCGCGGGCGCAGCCACCTGGCACATTTGACATTTTTTCATACATTTTAGCTACAGATATTATTATATACCTATTAAGCACAAGGACTTGTCATGTAGGTCATGTAAACTTCTCCATTGATTATTATCTGAAGCAAATATTTGTGATCATCTTCGGATAGTGCAAGACGGTTACAGTCGTGTAGCGTGGCTTGCTATTGTACAGGAGATATAATAAATAGTGTTTTTCTTTAGCGTTATCAAAGAAAATGTTATTGCGACGATTACTCAACAAACTAAGCAGTTTGTACAAGTAAAAGTAAAACTGTAACAGCAAAAAGTATGTATAGTCTTTTAAGGCCAATGAGAGCATTATGTTGGCTTATATACTCATAAAACTAACTTATATAATTATTATAAAACACCTATGTAGGAAAAAAAATCAACACTACTCGAGGAGTAACAGACAGGACCGTGAAAACAAGGTCTGTCTGTCGCACAACAAAACGTATACGCAGACGACAAACAACGCCGAGGTTCCGTTCATTTGCATTTATTTAGGTAATAATATATTTACGGCGGCCACCTGGCTAGCGATGTAATGTGATCACGTCGAAATACCACTCTATTATGTTACGGTTCGCAAAAACAAGATGTGGGACACAGGTGGGATCAAAGACAGCCTTTTTCGGCAGTTGGATGGTAAATTGTACATTCAAATATATAATTTTACACATAAACTGTCTTAAAAATAACAAAGCATATAGAAAACTAATAAGCGTCTGATTAACTATACATTTTTGATGTTTGTTTGAACATCTTAACGTCAAACGATGTTTCTGAATTAGGAGAAAAGTCTCATATTTTAATATTAATTAAGACAAGATAGGTACTGCTGACACTGTTGACTATTTTGTAACTCGGATATAAATACGATTCTTGTATGTAAACAATCTCAATCTGCTTTGTAAGTCTGTTGTGTTGTACATAATTGAATCTGAGCCAAAACTTTGCTAACACTCTGGATTTCATACCGCAATGCAAATCAATGAATGTCTTGATTTATGACGCTCAAATTAAACTATTCGGAACGGAGCATTATAATGTAGATGCTGGAAAAGTAGTCACTACAGAAATATACAGTAACGGTTAAGATTATTCAATATCCAGAGATTTTTAAATGGAAATTAGATATTACAGTTCTACAGTTTCTGTAAAGATTGTCAAACCAAAAGTGAACTCACGATAAAATCGGCCAGAAATAACACAAGCCAAACTAAGTTTCTATCACTTAGTTCGTCTATTAGAAAACACCTTATTAATATAATATCTATATCGATTAGTATGCGACAATGGTTCCTTTTCAAGGTGTTGTAAGGGCTTTGACTTGGTTATTTAAATGGTGTCGGGTCATTTAGTTCCCTTCAAAATGGTTGAGTTGAATGATGGCTGATCCATGCGTCATGTTCGTGAACGGGCGCTGTCAGTTGTGCCTGGTCGTCTCTTAGCTGCCACGGCTCATTTCGAACTAATTATATCATCTTTTAATTGTTCTTTTCGTTTTTACTATGGACACTTTTAACGTGCACGTCTTGCTACATCGTTCTCACATAATGTACCATCTCTAAATGAATGATGTAACCAAGGTTTTGTAACAAGATTCTGATTTAAAAGAGTGTCCATGGAGTTTCTTGCCCATTCTTCTCCATAGAGATCTACGCTTTGGAATGGGCAACTACAGTACTTTCACAGTTATTATGTCTTGTGACTGGGACTGTAGCTTCATTTTTATTGTTTTTCGACTATTCAAAAGTGCCTGTAACTGGCCTACTTGAAATAAATGATTTTGATTTTGATTGATTTTGATTTTGTGAAGGTTGTTAGCAATGTCCTGCAGGTGTACTTAAAATGGCGGGCCTTGGGTGGTCCCAACACATGTTCTTTTTAAAGACTTCTAAATAAATTAATTGCATTGTAAGTAGGTAGGTACTTATAGAAAATCATTTTAAATATGAATTTGAAAAATCTTTGTTGAAATAACCCACGGTGGTCGGTGAGTCAACATAGTTACTTTTATTCATGTTTGCCTACATGATATTTTCAAACACTGGCTTATGTGTTTATGAAACATTTATTTTGTGTTTCCAAGCTGAAACGTACCTATTATTGAATCACTCAAGAATATTCTCGACGCTGAAAACAATAAACTACTGTTAACTTTTGTATCAGTAATGAAGGCTTTTAAAAACCACTGAGTCATCATAGAATAAATTAGGTACTTACAACACAAAACAACCAAAACAGAATATAGAGTCGCAGTACATTTGTTAATTTGATTATAAAATGTCGAATTGTAGGTACTAATAGATGAATTTAGACAAGTTAAATGCAAGAACTACCTTCCACGATAAAAAATAAAAGGACAAAGCACGTAGTTTTTCCTGCTTTGTCACAACAAACGCCGTGGTTTTCGTCATTTCCTTGATTTATCTCAACAACTGATAATACGCAGTGTCATGAAGGAAAAAACTTACATTTAAAATAATGAAGTAGAAAAAAAAATGAGGCATTCCTGTCAATAGGTAACCAAACAAAGAGATCAACCTAACTTTCTTTATAGACTGACGTAGGGCTATAAAAACTAGGCAAAGGCGATGCGAGCGGCAGACTGGACGTATAATAAGCAAAGCCTTTTTAGTATGTGAGACTAGGCCACAACGCGAACGCCATATTGGAAACGAATCAAAATTGTACGTCTATGGTTTGTAGACAGGACACAGTTTACGGACCATCGCGCATCGCTTCGTTTAATTTAATGATATTTGCAACGTTAGCTGGCTTTGCTCTGTAAACTGTAATGGGTCCATTCAGAGTTTATCTCCGAGTTTAGTTTGAGTTATTTCTAAAGAATTTAGTTATGACTCTGCATTTTAGGCCTAACTAAAGGGTCCAAATGCCCTCAAAAACGGTGAAGGAAAACATCGTGTGGAAACCGGCATGTCCTAGAACTAAAAATTCGAAGACATGTGACATCTACCAACCCGCACTGGGCCCGCAAGGTGGATTAAAGCCCACTCCCTCTCATAGAGAAGAGGCCTGTGTCCCAGCAGTTGGGACATTGATGATGATGAAGGGGTCCAAATAAAACATGATGGTGAAGTCAAATACCGTATTATTTTTGTAGGATTGCACTGCTATCCATCTATTTTTATCCGACACTGGAAATACATTTAAATTACTTAGCCTGTATTAAATTAGTATTTATAAACTGAATATGTGCTGTATGTACACACTATAATTTATGTCTCAACAAAGAGAATCAACAACTAAGTAAATAAATGCTCATGACAGCAATAAATCTATATACCTATAACATAATAAAATAGGATTGCTTTGACAATTTAACGAGCGCCTTAAGCAGTCGATTATATTATCTCGATTCTCGACTAAGCAGATTGGTGGCCATTTTGGTAGAATATTAACGGTACGCAAAGGTGTGCATTATAATTCCAGTCGCGACAACATTTAACGAGCTTATTCAGCATTCAAGGCGATCACAGTCGGCGCAGGTCTAGCTAATTGTCTGTAGTATGTGATGACTCGAACTGACTCGATTAATCGTTAATTAACCGTTGTGGTGTTATCTAAATTATCGACCTACGGTTATGATGGCGTACCGTTGAGGCCAACATCAGGAGCATTTCGGTTGTTTAACGTTTTAATTTTTAACGGGGCATTTTGGCTTGAGATTTAAATCAACTAAGTAAACGACTAAAGTAAAGACCAATTTTCTTTCATTCTAAGTAGGTTTTATGTTTAACAAATTGGTGACTCGCAGCATTTCCAATTTCTACCAAAATCCTTGTCACCACTGTAAAGCCTTAAGTAAGGCACAAAGTTCTCAGTACAACCATCACAATGACCGCATGAGCCATGATACCAAGGAACACTAAACCCCAAGATTCACCGGTACTTCCTTTACACTACATTCTTCCGACAATAATGGCTAAACTATACATGCAATAAAAACGTTGGCACAGCAAAATAAAGCCCCATATATCCGCATTCATGCATGGTAAAACATAAGCCATAGACTTGTTTACTTATAGAAAATAAATAAATTAGTAATTGTAACACTACCAGACCATAACTAACAGCGAACAGTGAAGCAGTTTTCCTTATTTTCAAAGCAAAGATGTGTGCATAGCACTTTATTTTAATACCGAGACCCGCATGAAGATAAACCCAATGAATGTGCAATGAAATTTCGTTTCATATTCCTTCCTTAACTTGAACACGACGCAGTCGGGCCAGGCTAGAACAAGTCTTAGTACTTGCGCCTCGACTAGCCACGCCCATCCTGTGCTCGCGTATCGATGCTTCGATATAATTTACCTACTCGATTATCGATATATGAATCGATATAGTAATCGGGACGCTGGGTTCATGATTTGGCCAGTGACCCGTGCTATGTGTTTCATTCATTCTGAGTTTGCTTTTTATTTTTGTGACTGGCAACTCACTGACCCGCATTTGTGTAGAGCATTCTAGATTCAAATTTCTCTGACGTCATTTTTGTTAGTATGAACTATGAAAATATGAAAGCATAACAGGAAAGTTTAACTCATTTCAAGAACTTTTTACAGTTATTTTTATTTGCTGATTTTTGTAAAACGACATAGAACTAATTTTAATTTGTTTTTATTACAGATTTTAACTGACGAGTGCTTGGATAGCTGAACGAGGCCATAGGTAGGTACGTGTTAATTTACATAATACGTTACTATTTTTGTATTGTTAAAAGCGACCTGAGAACTGATTGTAGGCTCTATACTTTTTAAAAGTGCGATGGCTTAAAATAGTGAGCAATACATAATTATGAGATACAATAGCGATCAACTTCAAACAATAAATTTAACAGTAATAAGTTCGTGCTGATGTAAAATTTAAATATATACCGTAATATACCATAGTCTATTATTGGAGACAGCAAAAAATAAACAAGAACTAAAACCACAAAAATAATCAACTAAAAAACTAAATATTCACTATAATAAACTAACTGGCAAAGTGGCAAACATTATTAATAAGTATCTACTGAGTATATGAATTTAATTTATTTAATAAAATATTTGCATAACATGTTACCTAAGTATATCTTATAACTGATCAACATAATCCTCATATTCTTAGTTTCTTGGAAGAAATAACATTATTATAAGTATGTCGGAATATATATGTTAATTATTAAGATATCTTATGTTTAGCTTATTCGGCTCTTTGATTGATAGATAACTCATTGGACAAACTATTTGAAACATTCCCAGTCATAAATATTATTTTTATGAATCATTAACAGAGATGATGACCTCTAACATTACTAAACATGATGACGGTTATTGTCCAAGTAGCAAAAGGTTCTTTAACCAAGGCGTTTTATCACCAAACAGTGAAATAGTAGGCCTATAATGGTAACCACTGTGACTGCTTGTACTATACAGGTTTTTAACAGAGTGTTTTGGCAAAAAAAGCGATTACGGTGCTATTTAGTACTATAGGCGACCTTACTGACACTTTTATGTATCTATTTTGCACTAATAATGCGTCAAAAAAACTTTTACAGTACTAGTATTGTAGCAGTATCGAAAACACTATTACAGAATCAATCTGCACTATAAAAGTACCTTGCACCATCGTTAAGTAACCTTTTAGCTTCTTAAAAGCTCCCTCAACATCGCAATGGGGCTAGTTCTGAAAAAGTTATGAAAACTCATCTATAGTATTAAATAGTACCATAGCGACTCCTGGCGCAGTTGCTAAATAACTAAAATTCTAAATAGCTCTATAAGTGAGTTTCTATTACTGTTACCAGACTAAAGCGTTTTCGGTGAAAATATGGCTGCCGTTTTCTGCTGCTGATGTCACATAAGCAGCACGGCTGGAGCCAATGTGTACTATAGCAGCCATAATCGAGACAAATACTTATTTTATTTATTTAAATTTAATTAAAATTCAAAACTAATGAGGGCGCATTGTCAAATTTGAAATCAGCATACTGATTCAATCGATGCAATTATTATCGCAAGCGCAAGTTATGGCAGAGTTACGGTCCTTGAGTGTTTTGTATTATGTCATTATTTTAACATGTTACGTTAAGTAACAATGGCAAATGTCATAAAGCATAACTTATATTGCTATATTTTGTTTTCTTGGGGAACTGGCAAACAAGAGTGATAAAAAGATCACTGAAATCATTTGTGTTGCAAAATAGCACTATAAACATGTTTTGGTTACTTTTATAGTGCAAATTTGTGACATAAACGTTGCAACATTTCAACTATAGAGCTGATTTATCACCGTAAGAGCCTTTATGTAATGATTATAGAATAAATTAGTTATAAAACTAGGGCCTTTTTGGGGTTCCGTAAACGTTTACAACACCATTATAGTACTCATCATGAACGCTATTTAGCACGTCCTAAAACGTTCTCAGTACTTTTATAGTACCATATTTTGTTACTTGGGTGGTTACGAAATAATGACGTACAATGATAATTATTATGTATATACCTACCAATATAATAAATGTATTTTTATAACACAACCTAAGACACAGAACTCATTCTTAAGAGGGGACTCTAGTGGGCCTTTCTCCATACAAACGTATTCCGCTGTTTTCTTCGTGGATAATGCGACTTGTGCTATGATTTTTTTCCAAAGAATCTAGGTCTTATTTAATACATGCCCCTATCATTTCCTTTTTTTTTTCAAAACATAATCACTAATAAAATTATGACAATCCAAAAACCTCAAAAAAACCACGTTCAGACGACTGTCAGACAAATTAGATAAGTTTTAACAAAAAGAAAATAATAGAAGCATAGATATACTTTTCCTCTAAATTTTGATATAAGTAACAATTATTTAAATCAGTTTAGTTTTGAAGAAGAAAACAGCGGAATACAAAACGTCTTTTGGTCAAGATTTTTGTAGGTAAAATCAGCCTGAGCTGCAGTTGTCCCTTTCGCACTTAACGGGGGCTTGGTCGGGTGCAGCGCGACGGCAATAGTTTCTTCAAATACCTATTCTTCAAATTCTTCAGGGCTAAAGTCCCCTCTTAACGGTTTGGTCGGAGAAGGCAAATGTTAAACAAAGTTGGAAAGGCTTTGCGCAGCAGTGGGACAGAGTAGGTGAGATACAAACCCAAGTTTTCAGAAACATGGTGTCCCCGGAAAGTTTAATCATAGGTCCCATATAAAAACCCGACCAACACTAAACATTTCAGTAGCTTTAACCGCTAAGTATATCACTGCTGGCCTACTATAACCTCTTAAAGCAGTATTTTTTACTCTTATTCCAGTGTGGGAAAGAGACGGAACTATACAGGATGTCTAGCGCCATCTCTTTCCCACTCTGTAAAAGGAGTAAAACAATAATGTTTACTTACCAAGGGGTATCGTATTACCCAGTTACTGGGTTGTGGAGGTCAGATAGGCAGTTGCTTCATGTAAAATACTAGTACTCAGCTGTATCCGGTTAGACTGGAAGCCGACTCCAAGATAGACAAAAAGGCTAGGCAGATGATGATGGTAAGCCAGCAGATCAGCTGTTGTAATTTCTTGATCCAAATAATTTGATACAAGAGAAGACTAGTCAAACCAATTAGGCTTTAAGAATGAGTGTAAAAGTAAGTCATTTTTTTTCTAGACCATATCTTACAACCTTCTAGTTACTGAGATATTAGATCAAAGTTCCAAGTTTTTTAATACAAGTTTTAAATGTTATAAGTATAACTTAACTTCCCCGTAGTAGGTACTATTCAATGCATCCATCAGCACAATGTTTTGAATGCGTTACATTCACCCCAGTGATTTTTCACCCCAAAAAAGAAAGTCGTATCCCAGCAATACTTTTTGCGTAGAGCTATACTTTTTTTTTTTTTCGTTTATGGCATCTCGCAGTTCAGCCTCTGAGCCTGGCTTCTGCTTAACCGGTCAATCCTGTGGATGCCTAGAATTTAAGGCCTCCAGCCAGGGCAAAAAGCTTCTAAACTAAGCGACAACACGCTAAGGGCACCCCCTGCGGGGTACGGGCCTCGGCTTAGGGCGTCGCTAGGGGAGGACAGCAAAGGGACTGGCTGGATCTGAGTGATTTCAATATTTCGGGGCTGATTTATAACTAAAGGGTCAGCATCGCGGGCTGGCTCGAGCAAGGGTCGGGGGGGTAGAGTTACTTGGTTTCATGAAGATATATACACACATCAAAAGTGTCTAGGGATCAAGCATTTTTATGCGGATTTCTTGAGATTGAGATGTGGCTTTGTAATAAATTTATGATTTTATAAATTTATATGGATCCTTTTTGGTGCATTTCATAATTTGAATCAGGAACTGTGAATCAAATTCGAGTAAAAGATGAAAATCAGCTGTCAATATTTTCCCTATAAAAACATACAACGCATTGAAGACATTATTAGTGCTACTGTTTCCCTACTACTGATTAAAACCAACGTTATTATGGAGCGGCGACGTCATTTAAGCAGGGAAGAAATGCTCAGAGCCGTGGGAATGATAGAAGCTGGTTCCCGGCAACGTACTGTGGCTTTAGCTCTGAATACAAGTCAGAGTGTTATCAGTCGACTTTGGACACGTTACCGAAGCACTGGTACCGTGGCTGAGCGCCATGGAGGACGGTATCGCTGCACCACACGGAGACAAGACCGATACATTCAAATCTTAACTCGAAGAGCTCCAACAATAACCGCCATGATGTTAGCCGTGAGGCTTCATCACTCTTCAGGGAACTTAATTAGCGACCAAACAGTCAGAAACCGCTTGCATGAAGTGAACCTTCATTCCCGAAGACCGCTACGGGTACCACCTATAGCAATGCACAATCGTAGGATTCGATATCAATGGGCTCTTGAACACAGAAATTGGGCAGAAGAACAATGGCGTTTCGTGTGCTTTTCTGATGAGTCTCGTTTTGGTATGAGACCGGATACAAGACGTATACGACACTGGAGAACCCCTGGACGCCAACAGCGATTAAAATCCTGCCAGGAAGTCCATCCTTATAGTAGTGGAACCATCATGGTATGGGCGGGTATTTGGATCGGCGGAAGAACTGAGTTGATTTGGATCAGAGGCAACCTCAACGCTCAAAATGCTGAGACGATTGTATCAGACGTCATCGTTCCTCTACAAGTGCAAATCGGTCCCTTATTTCAGTTAATGCATGATAATGCACGACCGCACACCGCAAGAGTTGTAAGACAGACTCTCGCCGCAGCTAACATCAATGTCCTGCCCTGGCCTGCTCAGTCGCCTGACTTGAACCCGATTGAGCATGCATGGGATATGCTACAGAGAAGAGCTCTGCCGAATATGGAGGGTATCCAGTCGCAAGAAGACCTTTTTTTGTTGTTGCAACGAACATGGGCGGCCATTCCACAGCGTGATTTGGATGAACTCATTTTGAGTATGCCAAACCGATGTTCTTGTGTTGTTAGTGTTCGCGGTAGAAACACGGATTATTAATTGTTTAAGTTACCCAATAAAATTTTAAAGAAAACTGTTATTTCAGTCTTTTTTTCGAACTTTAATGTTAGTGGTTCAAATGTCAAAAATCCCTTTATTAGAAAATGGCAAATTTCTTTATTAATGCAAAGGTGACTTGGTTTATCGTTACTGTGACAAACGAAAACACTTTATTTGATGAATCCTTAAAGAAAATTTTAATTAATATCAATCAGGAGAAAAGTTATTGCAAAAATATATGTTGATCCCTAGACACTTTTGATGTGTGTATATACAGAATGCTTGGTTGACGGCTTCGTGAAGGAACCGTTTACATTATAAGACACAGGTGCCTACACAAGATATAACTAAGTTGTTCACAATCTCAAATTGAACTGGTTGGTGTCAACAAGTCAAGCCAAATTAAGTATTTCAAAATGCGAAGACTTTTCAATTTCCTATAATCCTCAAACCTTGACAAAAGCAGATAGAAGGATCTAGAAATATACAATGATTGTCATAGCGAGTAAATAAATTGCGCATGACACGGTAATAGGATAGCGTCTGCAGTGCCTATGTACACACTGCATACCACAGATATGTGCCGAAGGGAAATTATCTGTCATCGAACACAACACATGAATTATTTATACGTCTATTAGTTCCGCATTCGTATTATCCTGGGTTTCTTTTGAATTTTCCGCTTTGTTGTGTACCAAATTCTTGTGAAATTATTATGCTTTTATCTCATTTTTAATTCCATGGCTTTTCATTTTTTTTCGTTGCGTACGAAAAACATTAAGCTATAAGTTTTTGGTTAATCCATATTACGTATTTCGGTGACTGACACAGGCGTAAAATTTCCTAAAAGAAGTTTTATTTTAGTCTCAAACTTTTCCAAAATCTAGAATAATATTATCATAAATACGCTGGATTTACCCTATAGTTAATTTGGGGTTATTAATATTTATTTTGCAATAGAAGAAACTTTGATAAAGTTTGCCGAAAAATAAGTTAAGTATCAAAATGAGAGGCTCATTCAATGAAACATAATTAATATTTGTGGATACATTATTTCTGATGAAACCAAGTAAGACCCCAATGCTGTTGTTACTAAATTGTAAACACACAATTTAGTAATTTTCTTGAGAATATTGTAGACATTGTTCGAAGTGTTTATCTGTACGTCTGTCCGTTAAGCACTAAATCACGTCCGACCAGCAACAGATGAATTGGAATTAAGTAGGTACACAGAATAAGCTGCATATTGTACAGATATTTGCGCGAAACTTTCACCGCTGCACTAGAATATCTAAATAGAACTAATAAATAATAACAACATAACAGGTATATTATACAAAGTTTTAGCAGATTGGCTTTTCCCGCAACGTTATAAAGCAGAATTAATAATCTAAGAATAGAAATGGACATTTATTTATCCTTTTAAATTTTCCAAACGTCTTATCCAATCTTCGCCAATCGGGAAAATCCAGCACCAACGCACGACAGAAAACTTGTTACCGTTTAAATTAAATTCTTGATACAGTCATGAGTCATGACGTCACGACATGGTTGATTTAGGTCAAGATTAATATTAAAATATGTCAATCCGAGACACGGGCTGTGCATTTTTGCACGCGCCATCGCGTCACTCGAACTTACTGCAGGGAGGCCCCCGGCGGCGATTGTATGCAAACTATATAATTCATCTAGCTGCGAACGTTTAATATGCAGTGCCTCAACCAAGTCGCTTTCGGTATCGTTATTCGACATTGTTCGCAAAGCCAGCTTGGGCCATGCAAATACGCATTAATGATTTATGTTAGGGATGGGCTTATTATGTATCCGTCTGCGTGTCCGCGAGACTCGGCCAGACCACAACCCGTTGAATGGACTTCGCTTAACCTACAGATTATGTATGCTATAAGGAAAAAGTGAATGACGAAAGAATATGACGTATGTTGAACTAGTGGTCATCGAGATTTGTATGATGTCAGTGTTTTAACCGGCCAAAAAAGAGGGGTATTATAAGTTTGACGTGTGTATCTGTATGTCTGTCTGTAACATCGGCGTCATAGCTCCTAAACGGAACGGAACCGATTTTGATAAAATTGGTTTCGTTTGAAAGGTGTTTTAATCGAGAGTGTTCTTAGCTATGTTTAGAGAAATTCTGCTCAGCCGTTTGAAGGTCATCACCTCTTTTGTAGTCGATGAATGGATTTAAACAACTTCTACGGGTCTGGTCGATTCAAAATTTGAAATCTTGGCACTTGTCTGTCACCATGGGCATTGCCAGGGGGGGGGGGGGCAGACGGGTTTATCTGTCGGTTTTTTTTTAATATAATTTGTTTAAACGGAATTTCTCAGTATCTACAGAATTAGACAGAAGTTACTATGACGTAGATATATCACCATATTGCTGACGTGGTCGTCCGTCACATTCACATCGTTTATTGATAACTTCATGAAAATGGAAAATACAGTGGCATTGTTTTAAAATTTGAATGCAATCAAAAAGTGACTAAATAACAATGAGATTCAATATACAAAGTCAGACTTCCCTATAGGTAACCCGTGTAACAAACAACGTTAATGAGTAATTGACTGTCGTAATCACTTACACAGAATCACTGTATTTACCTATAGAGTTGAGGATTAAGTTGGCAACACCGCCGGAACTAGTAATTTCCATTTAAATTAACAACAAATTAATTTATCAATAGTAAAACCACAATAAGTGGATTATGTGGTTTGACACCATTGATAAAAACATCAGTACCACGTTATGATAAATTCAATAATATGGCGCAACACACTTAATACCCTGACCACAACCACACCACACCAGTCATAATTATGCATCTTATTTATCAGCTTTTGTCAATCTTCCATAGAATATTGATTGATAGCTGTTTCATATCATTCTTCTCTGGTTTACCTACGCGATTACGCTATTCATTTCTATTTTCTCTCCTTTTTTTCTTTATTGTTCTCTAAGTGAGTTCACAAAAATCACGATGCACAGAATATGTTACGGTAAATAATGAAACTGTACTATTGAATTAGGACATTCCTGTAATAATAGTGATGACGAGTCAATAAATTTTTTTTTTTTGATATTCGCAGTACCTAAGTCTCATAATACTTAAAAAAGGTTACACCATTTTACCATTAGCTTGCAAGCATTTTCTCACTCCACCTTACAAGCACCTTGAAACCACTTTTTTCTCGCTCCTAGCGGTGCAGGTTAGTTTTACTGGGTCTGTCATACCCAGAGTCCCAGGCTTTATTTAATGTACCTTAAACAATAATAATTGTTGCTTTTGATAAATATGTGTACATTAGATAATTGTCACATTTTCACGACAAGTCTAGTTAAGTTTGGCAGAAAACTATTTAAAAAAAACTTACAAAATTGTCAATTTCTCTGATTGTTACCGCCTGTCGGTTTTCGTGAACAGACCCCCTGATAACAACTTTTGGTAGCCTCTTTGTCATCCCTACAAAGCCCAGTACATTCCTAGCGATAATGATAAATTGTCATGTCTTTGTCTAGCTTTTGAAATAATGAAGCACGCGACAATTTTGTTTCGTATTATGTGGCTTTGTATAGCAGTAGTATGAATATTGTAAATAATCTTATCTATCAAAATATAACTAAAACTAACTGTTAATATTGTATTGATACAGGACCTAATGAAGGATTCGACTTTTTAATATAGAGAGCTTATCTTAGTAATCCAATTTTATAATAGGAAGTCTTATATATATTGCAGCTTACTAGAACAATGTAGCGCTTAAGAAAATGGCCTTGGTGGCAATAAGACTGCCAAGAAAATTACGTTATATCTAGACGCTATACGATAACTGTCACTTGCTTCGGGAAAAAACCCGTGAGCAAACCAAACCAGAATGCCACAGAGATATATTTCGACGACGTGTAAAGCCAAGTCAGGTTCAGGCACACCAGGTTAGCCACTAACCACACGAAAAGAAGAATCTAGACGCTATAAAGTAGGTGTCTAGTCTACTCTTAATCATGTTAGCTCATTAGATTCCTCAGTTCTTGTCAACCTTTTGAACTAAAACCTTATAATTTATCTTTCTGACCCAACTTTCTGAAACACAACTCCACTGTAGGTAATAATTAACTCGAATGGGGAAGAGGTGCAATAAGAAACCCTAGTGCAAGCGCCTGTTAATTTTCAATAAATTTAATTAATTAGAATTACAACATGTAAAGGAAACAATACACAATGACCGCACAAGGTGACGTTGTGGTTTCCAGAATTTTAGTGTGAATTTCTGTCACATAGACAACTGCCATGAATGACTGAGCAGTGGTGAGCGAATCGCTTGTTAATACATACTGTTATTGGTGGTCAATCTTCCTGGTATACATAAATCAAAGTTAAACCACTATCATTAACACTGAAAATGGGATATTCACCTTGTTAAATATTTGTTTTGAGTTCCCGATATTTCAAAGTTAAAACGCTTATCGAGTCTGTTTGTATGATCAATAAGAGATCGTCTGAACTACACAATGGATTTTGATACGGTTTCCACAATATAGTTTTTTTTTTTTTTTTTTTGAATGGCATCTCGCAGTTCAACCTATGAGGTTGTCGTCTGCTTAACCGGACTATCCTGTGGGTGCCTTTAGAGTAAGGCCTCCAGCCAGGGCATAAAAACTTACAAACTAAGCGACTGCACGCTAAGGGCACCCCCTGTGGGGTACGAACCTCGGCTTAGGGCGTCGCTGGGGGAGGACTGCATGGGGACAGGCTGGATCTGAATGGTATCATTATTTAGGGGCTGATTTAAAACTACTGGCACAGCATCGCGGGCTGGCTCGAGCGAGGGTCGGGGAGGGAAATATAGTTTTTCCGGAAGGTTTATCATTATATCAGCGCGCAATCCCCCATTGCTGGGTAAAGGCTTCCCCTTCTTTCTGCCACACTTCCCGGTCCTGTACGTCCCCGGTCAAAGACGCTAGCTTTAGGCCGGCCCTGGATTTTTTGACCTAACCTCGAAAGGTTAAGAAGTACTATCATCTGCCTGCCCTGGTCTCATTCTATTTGGGGTCGATGCAATACGTTTTCTTCTTCCATTCTCCCCTGTCACCTACCTTTGCTGGGCTAAACCCTTAATATTTAGATAACTTAGTATAGCACAGATATCACGATGTTGTGAAGTGTGGCACTGTTGTTAATAATTTGATGTCTTGTCTGTTTCTCTTGAAATCATTCTCATTTCTGTGCTTGTGAACTTAGTTCTGCTGTTTCATCTTCTATGAAGAAGAACCAAGTACTCACAATAAAACCAATCAATCATACGAGTCGCAATTATCTGAACGCGACAGTCAATTGTTTTGAATTCCGTGTATTACCACCTTGATGAAAAAAAATTAAATTATTCAGTACTTATTATTAACAATACGAAATCCAAGTAGATAAAAATAGTTTACAGCCAGATGACAGCAAAATAATTGTCTATTTATAACGATCAGAGTTGCTAAATGAATTTGTTTGAGTACTTTTTCTGAGTGCTTTTTAGAATAATATCTTGTAGTTTATACCCTATTAAATGGTCACAAAATTCAGTCATGTAAGTAGGTACCTCCCAAGCTCTGCCAAGTTAAGTGCTTTTTCTTAGTAATTATGAAACATTAAAGTTGAATAGACTGTTTCTTCAAAAAAAAAAAAACGTTAATATGGTTCTTAAGAACTTATTGAAACAGGTCTCGTTATTGCCCTACGTTTTTCAGGCGTCTTTCAAAACATAGTGTTATTATTTAGTAGGGTTTTACAGGCATATTAGTATATTATAAAGGGTGTAAAACACCTCGTAACGAAGCCGAAAGGCACTGGTTCTCCCTGTCATTGCGATCATTTTTTTGTTCTACACCATACCTGGGAACCTTCTAGTTACGGAGATATTAGGGGTCAAAGTTCCAACTTTTTGACAAGTATTTTTTTAAATACAAGTTTTTAATGTAAGATTTTTACTTTAAACACCTCCACGACTCCCGTACTATTCAATCCGTCCATCAGCACAATGTTTTGAGTGCGTTACATTGAGTTCTACCACAAAACATGATTTTACACCCCCCAAAAAAAAGTCGTTTCCCAGCAATAATTTTTGCGTAAAGTTACTTAGTTTCATGTACAGAATGCTTGGTTGACGGCTTCGTGATGAGGTGATTTACACCGTGTATCTGTATAATTATTATACAGATATAATATACGAATATTGTACTTATTTAAAATATTGTTTGAGTGATTTTATATATTGTATCAAAGCTGCCTATCTCATTATCGTAATAAGAAGGTATATTGTAAACATGATGATAGTACCTAAGTGTTTACCTACTAGTTTATGTACCTATAAACATGTAACCACATGCCACATCTGTTTTATAGTCGTCTTTGTGTACCGTTGAGCTCGTTCACTTATCTTATCAGGGATACAGAGATGCGGTCGCGACAATTTGATAGTGCTAACATTGTGTTCCGTTCACCTCCCCCATTATAAAGGTAAAAATCAATGACCCACCTTATCGGTGAATTCACGCAATGTTTCTAACAATAACAGTATCGAGTGATAAGATTTTAAATGAGTACAATTTTTGGAATCTAATGGCAGACTATTGATGCGAAACGATACGATCGTCGTGGCCTCGGCGTGTAAACAAACATTAAATTAATGTTTTAGCATCTCGTGAATCATCGTCATCGCTTCGGAAAACCGAATTGTGGTGTCGGAATTAAAATATAAATTGGAGTTAGTCTGTTGGCGATCGGGCGCCGAGTAACACGTCTCTACAAACAGTCCCCAGTCGCGTTACTCTCGTGATCACGACGTAATTATCTCAGAACAAATATATTCCCTTCGTACAGAGTGACAATCGGACAGTCAACATAATCTTGTACGTTATTGTGTGCCGTGACTTATTGTGTTGTGGTCGATGTGAAAGTGCTACGACTTTCTATAATAAACTAGTGCAAAACTTGTCTAGTTATATGAATTAAGTACCTATTGATATAAACGAGACTCGATCCACTTGGAGCATTAAATATAAAGTAAGTAGAATGCGCGTACAGTCGCATACAACGTCGTAAAGTTTAATTGTCTGAAGCTTTTATACATCATTGAAGAACCTGAACTTTGAGAAAAAGTCAACCATTGTGTATAGACAGTTAATTAATGAAAAGTGTATGTTTTTATATCTTTTGTTGGATATCCTAAATAAATACAACTTTACGTTTGAGGAAAAATGCAGAAATCATTTGTCTTTACTAAATAACAATAATTTGATTTGCGAACTAGAAGGAAAAAGGAAAATAAATCATTTAAAATTTCAAGTGTGAATCAAGGTGATCACTTCGAATTACATAAATTATTTTGTATCATACAAGTAAGTAGGTATGTTACCAGCCAATAGTGTCTACCTGTTATTTAATATTTGTGAGGCCTCTACCTCACCCGGTCTTCCGCTCTATTGCTCGATCATTCTAGCTTAGTATCAAAAAGTATCTCCATAGAATATAACTAACTTATTTCCGCGACTTGGACCGCGTCGAAGAAATATATCTTGTGACACACGCTAATTAATTACCAATAGTATAGCATTGCATCAGTAAAATTTAATATATTACCTTTTACATCCAAACTTACGTAAAAGAAGACAAAAAATAATAATATCCTTCAATAAGTTCCTGTGACAGAAAGTAATCTCACAAAAGAGCCGTTTTATAGCAATGTGTTGAACGAAGTCTCGGCACAGAGCAACAGATGGACAAAGAGCGATATGATTCCACGCGAACAAAGCGACAACATCTGTGCACCGTATGTGTAATAATTGGGTACACAACAATCAAGATACGTGTAGGAATATCATATTTATCCGGCAGGGAATACCTACCAATATAAAGTTATAATGCAGTATTTACTGTCCTACTAATATTATAAATGCGAAAGTTTGTGAGTATGGATGGAAGTTTGTTACTCTTTCACGCAAAAACTACTGAACGTATTGGGATGAAATTTAGAGCACAGATAGTTTATAACCTATACCTTACCTATACCTATAGAGCACAGATTGTTTTTATCCCGATAGTATGTTCCCGTGGGACATTGAATTGATTGAATGGATTGAATTGTCAAACTCCACGCGGGCGACGCGACTCCGCGGGCATAAGCTAGTAATGTTATACAACCTATCCATTCTACGGCAAATCCGATACGTTGATAACTTTGCTGACCACGCACACGTGTTACCTGCTAGCTTAAAATAACGGTCAAAAGGATTATTTTGCAATTTTTTTTTCATTGTTCAGGGCACAACAACGTTGTTGCCATATTGTTAGCTCGCCAAATACGCATTTACAAAAAAGAAATTGTTTCATCCATTGTTTCCTACTACTGTTATTTGCAAACGTGAACCGCATGTTTTTTTCGTGTTTGCAGAAAATTTCATAATTGATGTAATATTTGATTGGCGTAGAAAGTAATGTTATGTATTTATTGTTTCCAGAGTTCGCTACGAGATGGGGGCGAGGTCCCGGGAGTTGTTTCTGCTCCTGGCAGTATGTGCGCTGGCACTCAGCGAGTCTGTGAACAAGGTCGCTGACGGCAAGAAGAAGGAAGACGTCGACAATTTCCTGTTCCAGTACGACGACTTCGACGCCGCCGACGACCAAGAAGTACTGTACAATGAGAACAGGCCGTGCCCAAGGGACTGCATATGCACTGTATCCCAAGGATACAGAACAGCCAAGTGCGATCGACTTGAAATCGGCACACAGAAGTTCGGCGATGACATCACTGACCTTGTCATTGAAAACGCCGACCCGCGGTTCCCCATTCAATTGTCAGACTTCATCTTCAAGAAACTCGGTCTCCACCAGATTACAACAGTGAAGATTGTCAACAGCACGATCGATTTTGTTGGACCTAATGCATTCCACGGCCTTCCAAACCTGTATGCAGTTAATTTATCGAACGACAGACTGAGGACTTTACACCCAGAAACGTTCGCTTCTAACAAAAAGTTAGTACTGCTGACACTCGCAAACAATCCTCTGAAGTTCCCCGAAGCGGATTCTCAAAACTATTTCTTAAATATGTCATCGATTCAAGAGCTCGACATCTCGTACTGTAACATGAAGTACATAGCGGCAAATACGTTCACGAACATGCCCGGCGTCATGTACCTGAACCTTGCCGGCAACAATCTGTCTGCCATGGATCCCAACACATTCAAGAAGTTACTGGACTTGGAGGAGCTTGACCTAAGCGACAATGACATTAGATCGTTGCCCGATGAAATCTTCTCAGAGAACAACGAGCTCGCCACTCTCCATATTTCAAGGAACCCTGTGGATACCGTTTACGGCCTGCAGATCTCCGACTTGCTTACTCTTAACGCTGGACAAACCCAAATTCGATTCGTTGGACCCTCCATGTTCAACGGTATGACTTACATTGCCAATCTCAATCTTAGTGGTAACAGTATTGAAAAGATCCACAACCAAGCATTCCACAAACTAGTAGAACTTAACTATCTTGATCTTTCTTTCAATGATCTTGACTTTATTTCTAACATTCTCATTAAAGAAAATATTGAATTGGATATCTTCAAAATCTCCAACAACCCTAACTTGAAACATTTACCCGCTGAAGGATTCGAGTGCTCTGTTGATCAATTTAACATTTACTTGTTCGACGCCTCGCACTGTGGCCTGCAGGAAATCTACGACAATTCTTTGAGGACTTTCTCAGCTTTATCTGTGGTAAATCTGTCTAACAACGAAATCACATCCATTGGAACTAAAGTTTTCACAATGTGCCCCAAACTAGTTGAAATCAACCTTTCGTATAATCACCTCACAACCTTGGACCCGAAAGTTTTTGAGAAAAATAACGAACTAGGAAAATTATACCTTCAAGGCAATCCATTAAAGGTACTTAACGCAGAAGTGTTCGTCCATACTCCAATGATCACATACCTGGACATGAGCCACGCTGAATTGACCTCGCTATGGAAGGCAGACAAAAACCGTTCACCAACACTCCTCAGTAACTTAACATTCCTGAACGTTTCTCACAACCGCATTACTGAGATCAAACAGACTGAACTCGATCACTTAAACAAACTAAACGCACTTGATATCAGTAACAACCCACTTGCCTGCAGCCACGACTTTGAGAACCTCATGACTTGGTTAAGCAAACGTAAAGTGTCACCAAACTCGAGTGGAAGCAGCAGCATCGCTAATCTAGGCAAGGACACGAAGGATGACGACCTGGGTACTTACAGCTGGGAGTTCCTCACCCGCAAGACCTGTGGAAGTGCCGCCGTCGTACATCCCGTGGAGCCCCTGCCATCCGTCTCAGATGAGGAGATTTGGGAGAGAATTGATACTGATTCTCAGGGCAACTTCGATCTGAAAAACACATTAGATGACAACAATGATAAAGTAGCCGCTCCTTTCTTAGAAAACGACATGATCGACGATCAAGGCAAAGATGATGATGGTGAGGACGACGCAGCGGACGACGCAGCGGACGACGAGGACGAGGACGAGGACGACGACGACGACGCTAGCGAGGACTACGACGGAGACGACGACGACGTCGACCTCAAGGTCAAACTCATTGAGAAGAACACCACCAAGCCGCTCGAGCTCCCACGAGTCAACGATACTACATCGTCACCGATTAACGACGTTCAGATTAATATCAGATTACTTGAAAACGAAATTAGTAATGAAGAATCCTCGGGAACCATGTACTTGTCGGCCTCCACTGACGAAGAGGAGGAGCACAGCCACTACGGATACTTGTGGCCGATTTCAATCGCCATTCTAGGAGCGTTGCTACTGCTCATTGTCATTGCCAAGGTCGTGATGTTGGCTTGCACTAAGCGGCCTAAGCAGGTTAGATATAACAGTGCCATAATTGCGGCTATGAGTCAGGCAGGGCGTACGAAGAAGGACTGCGGGCTGGTGTACCAGCAGCTGACGGAGGACCTGGCCAGCCCGGCCACGCCCAAGCTGAGCCGCTACACGCCGCTGCACAGCGTCACGGTGAACGCGTCCAACATGTCGTACGAGAGCAGTCCGTTCCACCACAGCAACATCGTGCCAGAGGCCGTCTGAGCCCCGCAGAACAAACACGTACATATGTCAGAGTTATAACTCTATACTAACAACTGCGTTAACTCTTACATAAGCAGTAAGTGATAGTTGTAAGCGCTAGTCACAGCCGAATACATATCTAACAAACATTTCTTAGTACAGTGCCTTTATGATCACTCTCGAACAATCGCGACAATGTTTTCAATCTAGCGCTTTCTGAATATTAAAGTAATAAATGAAGTCAAATTACAACAAATTAATTTAAGATTATACATATTATATATTATACAAATTAGTTGATAGGTTTATTTTATGTACTTAAAATTATTAAAAATTAAACACTAATCATTTCTGTTTGTTTTAACCTGCAACTTGGAAATGTTACCAAATCCTCTTTTCTACTAAAACATAAAATGGAGCAAGAATAGGTAAAAGATAGGTATCAATGTATATCTCAAGTTCAATATAAAATCAATTCCTGTTTTACGCCTACCACTGTTGTCTCTGCATCACCCAACGGTCGACTGGAATAAAATGCCTATGGCATTAAGTCCGCCTCTGTATATATAATAAATAATTATCTCATGATGAATTAAAAGGTACCATTAGAACCATTTACCGTAAATATTTATTCAAAAATAACTTTGTAACAATTTAATATCATAATATAAAAATAGTATAACAACAATATACTACGTTAATACGACGTTAATAGACTACGTTTGTTATCACAACTATATACAATACAAAATCTACACTACAATCGCTATTTACATTAATATCCCAAACCATAGATATGTATAGTAAAAGAATTTCCAACTCATTTATATATGCTTATATAAAATATAATATAGGATTTTCCACTGTTTATACAAGCTGCTAACTACATATTATTGTTGACAACTTGCTTTAGCTCAATAAATGGTAAGTGAATCTTCTAACAGTTTAGACAAATCCTCTTCTGTCTGTGGTAATGGTGTCATACTCAATAGTCGTTTCTGGAACAAGAGAGTTTATATATTTATCAATCACGAAACAAAACAGTTGACTTTATGTAGAAAATAAGGTAGTCAGATAATTGTTATAATTATTAGTGAAAAAACTTAATGGAATAATAATTGAGGAAACTTAATAATAGTATGACACAGATATAATATACTCATATACAAGGTGTTGTTTTGCATCCTCGTCAAATTTTAGGAGGTGGTCACATAAGACATAAATAATCAATTAAAATTACGGTACCTAGTTAATTATTAATAAACGCAATTTTTTTTTGGTTGTTTAAGTTTGTCAATATTTCAGAATAACCCCCTTAACGTGGTTTGGGGAATAAGAAATTATCAATTAAACGTTTGAGATTGTTTGTATGTGTGTAAGCGAGGATATAGAGCAAAAACCAGACGGGCCGCGTTTAAAACACGGGTGGTTCACACTTACAGATTTCCGTAAATAACAAAAAAAATAAAAATTACATACCCATTTTATTTTGATTCGGGACGAGAATCATTAGCATAGTTACCTCCTTGAATTTGACGAGGATGCAAAACAACACCTTGTATACCATAATTATCGTCAAAGATACCTTTGGACCAGCTAATGTCTAAAATTATATACGATATGTTGTCTAATGTCAGACATGCTACGACGACCCCAAATAAAATGGAAAAAAGGGCATGAGAATCATGATGTCTAATATCATGTTACATTTTTCTATCCACTTGAATAACTGTATCACATGAACGCCAAGACCTGTTATTAAACAAACAATGACACGGCTTATCAGGTGATAGATTTATACTAAGTCCAACGATATACGTGGCGACAATATTGCCACCAACCGGGCCCGTATCCAGATTTCAGGCAGTGACTGAAGAAGTTCCACTGTGATGAAAAAACCAACGCTTTGCCCCCGGACTGGGAATCCTAACCTTTATAATCACCAACAAATCATCTGCCTAGCCATTCCCCAAACTTTGTTGGGGTCGGCTTCCAGTCTAACCGGATGCAGCTGAGTATCAGTATTTTACATGAAGCGACTGCCTATCTGATCTCCACAACCCAGTGACCAGTGACTGGGTAATACGATACCCCTTGGTAAGACTGGATGTCAGACTTTCGGCTTCTGACTACTCGTAACGACTGTCAAAGATCTACAAATGACAGCCGGGACCAACGGCTTAACGTGCTTTCCGAGGCACGGAGGAAACTCGGTATATGTATAATGATGGTCACCCATCCACGACCAACCTCGACAAGCACGGCTTAACGTTGAAGATCGACCCATGCGGCTGTTAATTTTTAGCCACTAGCTCCTCATAATCACCAACAAATAAACACACAAAATTACCTGTGGCAAGGCTCCTTTAACCAAATCAGGGATATCTTCAATTTTATATCCTAGAGTACTCAGTCCGTTTTCAATCTTCATCTTGTCCATATACCGGAGGATGGTATCAGCCAGTACTGGCCCGGCATCAGCTTCCTTTACATTGGAGACGTCTGTGCCGAGGAGGTTGGCGGCTTCGAGATGTTTCGCCGGGTCACTGGGACCGGTGAAGCGGAAGACGGCCGGCGCTGTCATCACGACTGACAGACCATGAGGGATGATTGGATCCGAACTGGAACAAGTATTATTTTTAGTTGAAGTAAGTAGCGTTTCATCATCAGCCTATAATGTTCCCACTGCTGGGGCACAGGCCTCCTCTCAATGAGAAGGAGTGGGCTGTAATCCACCACGCGAGCCCAGTGCGGGTTGGTAGATGTCACATGTCTTCGAATGTTTAGTTCTAGGACATGCCGGTTTCCTCACGATGTTTTCCTTCACCGTTTTTGAGGGCAGCGATGATGATATAAACTACACAAAGTAATGCGCCTACCTGGGTTCGAATTCGAACCCACGGCTTACAAGTAGCATTTGCTAAGTGTGTATTTTGTTTTTGAAGTAAGTGAATTTGATACCCTACGTCAATTTGCCGTGTAGTCCTTTTATGCAACTTATAATACAGGGTGGCAGCGTCACCGACGCGAAAAAGGCTACATGGTAAGGTTCAAAAGTATTCGGCCTTTAGAGATAGTTTTCTCTAATTACCCATACTTACTAAAAAAGTAATATTTTTGTTCATTATAGTCTCCTTTTATTTCAATCCATTTTTGTTTGAACATTTATCCTTAATTTTAAAGTTAAAGCCGGAAATTTTGGGACCTTAAAGATACCACGGATTCAGTACATAATTCAGAGTCAGCTGAAAAAGTTCTATGTGGAGGGGCCACATAGAATTCTTTATCGGTAATTGAAAAAAAAAACAGCTGTTCAATAAATTTTTACATTGCAATTTTGTAGAAAATAGCTGTTTTTTTAATAATCTTTTTAAAATCTGTCCATTCCATCTTGGATAAGGATTATTCATGATGGTAGGCAATTTGTTTATACCTATGTCCTAGACTTTACGAGTAGATAGCTTGCTTTATTAGTGAAAGATAAGGCGGTTATCTTATGGAAAGTGGTTACCACGGCCTGAAAGACGACCCTGCAAACATAAACGGGTCAAAGATGATACGTCTCATGTTTCTGTAATATCCTTTACAACCGGAATACACTCAGCCAAGCTACTAGTAGGCGCTAAAAATAGATAGTAATACATTAGAACTGTGGAAATAACATTTATTCATTTGGTGTTTATGGTAATATTATGGTAGGTATCCATATCATTATGGCCTGGCTACCTGTAATGATGGTACACTAGGTTTTGGCCGCTGTTTCACATGCTTTTTAAGTAGCCGAGTGCAATTAGACAAAAAATACTGAAAAGGTGGAACGAAGTTTATAGTGGTCGGATTTTCATGGTAGTACTACATAGACGATTGCCTTTTTTTTTACGAATGGGAAATCGTCAAATGACCCTCCCCACTCTGGGCGGAGCGGAAGGGAGTGTCAGACTTGTACTGATTAAAACCCATCCATGTTCCTTCTAAGCCTTTTGTGTTCCAGGGCCACGGTATCTCTTTCGAACAGTTCCGCAACCCTGGCAGGCATCGGCGCTTTCGGACCCCTTCCGGTTTGCTGACATCTCCTTGAGGCGCGCGTGGAACACGAACGCGCCGTTGGCACGGCCTGTCGTCATGAGACGGACGGACGGTGAGCTAGCCCGCTACTCACCGTCCACAGGCCCGCTCACCGTCCACAGGCCCGCTCACGATCCACAGGCCCGCATAGACGATTGCCTGATATTTGCGAATGAATATTCAGTCACTGATAATTTTTACGTCGTTATCTGTGAAAAAGTATAAGTTACCAATAAAAAAAAAATTTTATACCTAAAATTCAGTATTTTAAAAATTATTAAAATGAAGAGAAAAATCGAAAGGGGCCAATTTTTTTTACTCTCCGCGGCTCTAGGAACTTAATAAAAACCGTCCCATGAAAATCAGACCACTTATAAACTGCGTCCCAACATTTTTCATTGCTGCTCCGCTCCTATTGGTCGTAGCGATGATATGTAGCCTATAGCTTTCCTCGATAAATGCGCTATCTAACACTGAAAGAATTTTTCAAATCGGACCAGTAGTTCCTGAGATTATCGCGATCAAACAAACAAACTCTTCAGCTTTATAATATTAGTATAGATTGCATAGACTAGAGAGAACGATTTTGAACGAACCCTCAGGTTTTAAAACCTATACTATACTAACTGTATTTTTAAGAAACACATAAGGCCTTATGGGTAATGAGGTCGTTTCGTTATCGTCGCTTCAATATTGGTTCGGTGAGCCATTGTCTCGAAACCGTAACAACACTTTACGTTCAGGCTCACAATTGACGTAAACGGTAAACATCTGCTAACTTCTGAATATTATTTACAAGAATTGGCGCAGATGTTGCTTTTAATAGGTCATGGTTTTTATGTTACAGTAGGTATAAAATGAATTGGCTTGTTTAAATAGTGCAGTTTAAAAAAAAACCAGCCAAGTGTGAGTCGGACTCGCGCACGAAGGGTACCATCACTACATAGTATAAAACAAAGTCGCTTTCTCTGTCCCTATGTCTCTATGTCCCTATGTATGCTTAAATCTTTAAAACTACTCAACGAATTTTGATGCGGTTTTTTTAATAGATAGAGTGCTTAAAGAGGAAGCTTTATAATTATGTATAATAACATCCATTGAATAGTGGAGAAATACTGTTATTTTTGAGGTTTCTAATGTGATGTCGTAAATAATAACATTTTTTCCGCTTACATTGCAAACGCAGGCTGAACCCTACGAGATTTATCAAAATAATGTACTAAGTATTGTACACATTGAAAAGGTCTACAGAAAACTCCGCGATGGTATATGTCTATCTCTTATGGATATCCCACAATAACATTTTTTTTGTCATTTACTTTTTACGACAAATAATGGCTAATTTTCGAAGCGATTTTAACCAATACAGCATTAATCCTTATCCAATTAAATACCTTAAATACATTGTTGATTTAATATAGATCTATATGGCTCTGTACAGCATATGATTTAAATGAATATTTTCGAAGATATCACAGATTTAAAAATTGCGGGATTTAGCGGTTGCGACGGTACCGGCCGGCCGGGGCGGGATGTTTGTATTGTCTAATGTCAAGAAAGCTGTGAACGTTGTATATAAAGACATTCTGTAATATATTATGTGTTTTAAAAAATTAAATTAAAAATTTAAAAAACCCGCGACACAAAAAAAATCTAAAAAACCAAAAATAAAATAATCCAAGCGTCTTAGCATCGGGGGTCCGCTTTGTTTTGTGCTTGTACTAAGCGGTCTACTTAGCGGTCCCCCGACGCTAAGACGCTTGGATTATTTTATTTTTGTTTTTTTAGAGGTTTTTTGTTTCGGGGGTTTTTTAAATTTTTAATTTAATTTTTATTTCATGCTTTTTAAACTTTTTATTATTTTATCTAAGCCTTGACTGTCCCAATCTTGGGCATAGGCCTCCCCATTGCTTTCACTTTTCTCGGTGTTGCGCGACTTCTCGCCACTAAACGAAACAGGTAAATAAAAAAAAATGAGGTGAGGCCATGGGCATCGCCAGGGGGGGGTGCAGCCACCCCCCCCTGGCGATGCCCATGTTGACAAGTGACAAGATTTCAAATTTCGAATCGACCAGACCTGTGGAAGTTCTTAATTTCCCTTCAACTAGAAAAGACGTGATCACCATCGAACGGCTGAGTAGATTTTTTCGAAACATAGCTAAGAACACTCTCATTTTTTTTAATTTTTGCTGTTTTCGTTAATTGGCGAGATGACACGCAACACCGAGAAAAGTGGAAGCAATGGGGGAGGCCTATGCCCAGTATCGGGACAGTCAAGGCTAAGATAAAACAATATAAGTTTAAAAAGCATGAAATCAAAATTATAGCGTCGGATTATTTTATTTATGGTTTTTTAGAGGTTTTTTGTGTCGGGGGTTTTTTTTATATACAACGTTCACAGTTTTTCTGTAGTGTATTTAGTATCAGCATTGCACCCGTGCGAAGCAGCCGGGGCGAGTCGCTAGTTATTTATAAAAACGAGCAAAAAAAACATTTTTTTGTATGGGAGCCCGCTTAAATATTTATTTTATTCTGTTTTTAGTATTTGTTGTGATAGCATCAACAGAAATACATAATCTGTAAAAATTTCAACTAGGTAGCTAACTATCACGGTTCATGAGATAGGTACAGCCTGGTGACAGACGGACGGACGGACAGCGAAGTCTCAGTAATAGGGCCACCCTTTGGGTACGGAACCCTTAAAACTGGCTCGTTGGTTTGGTGTTCACAATCGCGACTACTAAGCAAGAGGGCCTGGGTTCGATTTCCAGTTCGGGCTAAGTGTTTTTCGGTTTTTTCATAAGGAATTTCTCAGCAGCAGCAACGGAGTCTGGATTTGTGCCCGGTTGATGGCAATAGGCTCGCCCCCACACGGGACTAAAACATAACTAAGGAAATGTGGGTGTACTACTAGATACCTTTGCGTAAATCTTCGTGTACTTATAACAGGCGTAAAATAAATAAAAAAACATTGAAATTAAACAATACAAATGGATGAGCTTTAGTGGTCAGGATCTAGGTTACTAGTGTACAGTTATTGAGGTCTTAGTCCAGTTATGACCTACATCTATTCTATAGGTACTTATCGATTTACCTATGCATAGTAACTTCAATATAAAGTAGTGCGAGCGGTTAGCAGAACTACTTAGTGGTTTCAATTGTTTGCGGTGGGTATAAGGTAAACCATTCAATAATTTTATTAAAATTAATTCAAATCAATGGTTAAAACCTTCACATACATTCTCATCAAAAACAGCGAAAAAACATTTCAAATAGGGGTGCGGACTGGGTAAAGAAAACGACATTCTATTTTGTCCGTCAGACAGGTAATACAAAAATATTAGACTCGTACTTTTTGTTTTATAAAAATATCAAAAAAATACTTAGTTAAAACTCATTAAAGTTGGAGAGTGGGGCTTACTACGTCACAAGTAGGTATAAAACTTACCTACATGTGACGTCATGCGCCATTTCAACTCAATATATCTCCGTAATTTTATGACCACGTGAAAAAAGAAAAAATACGTGTCCAATACTTTTCAATAAACTACCCCCGTCGGGTAGTTTATTGAAAAGTATTGGACACGTATTTTTTCTTTTAACAAAGAAAAAAAAATTGGATTATCCCCTATTCTGAAATCTCTTACTCATTATTATTCGCAGTGTTATTTTGCTTTTGGCACATACTAGACTTGCTTGCTTTATTTGTTTGTATTTCTAAATTCACCTAGAACCAAAGCTTCTCTTACGATATTTATATCAAATCACTTTATCTACTTTAATAGAAATGAGGGTCGTCCGGCAGCGAGATGGGCAGATGACATAGTTGCCATCAGGGGAAAAACCTGGATGAGGGTCAAGGCTGGCAAGCTGAGTCTTGTGCCAATCTCCAGGGTTCGGAGATCGGCACAAGAAAAGAGAGGCTATACCCTGCAGTGGGTGAATTCGAGCTGTGGATGATGATTAATTTATACTGTAGCGACGTTTAAAATGCAACTTACTACAAAAAGTACTACAGCGCCATCTGTGACACGACGGAAGAACTATCATCAATTTCCTACATCGCGCAAGCAGAGTTTACATATACAAGGTGTTGTTTTGCATCCTCGTCAAATTCAAGGAGGTAACTATGCTAATGATTCTCGTCCCGAATCAATCATAAAATGGGTAGGTAATTTTATATTTTTTAAATTTTTTACCGGAATCGGTAAGTGTGAACCACCCTTGTTTTAGCCGCGGCCCGTCTGGTTCTTGCCTTATAACCTCGCTTACACACGTACAAACAATCTCAAACGTTTATTCGATAATTTCTTAGTCCCTAAACCACGTTAAGGGGGTTATTCTGAAATACTGACAAACATAAACAACCAAAAAAATCAGAGTTCATTATTAATTAACTAGGTACCGTAACTTTAATTGATTATTTATGTCTTTCGTGACCACCTCCTGAAATTTGACGAGGTTGCAAAACAACACCTTCACCTTGTATATAGAAAAACCCGACAACAACTGTCGGGCAGTTGACATAACACCTGCCTGGTCGGAGGATCCTCCCTCTTCAGTATAGTATTGAGGAACCTTACACCCTGTTCTTCATCCCCATAATAATTCGCCTAGTCACCTACCCATAGTCCGCAGGCACAAATGACTTGACGTTCCCAGCAATGGGGTACGCAAGTCCGTGGCACAGATGTACCCCGGCGTTGCCGATGCCGACGCCAGCCATGGTAGCCGCCAGGTGCATTGAAGAACGTGCCTCGATGTCATCAGGGTTGAAGACTGAACGGGCGAAGTACTTCTGAAGCGTCTGTGAAACAAATACACATCGTGATTCTAGGTCTCTGTAAATACACTGGGCATGAGCTGTCTAAAAGTCAATTACTTATGCTTTTTTTCGAATTTTGTCATTTGTTTTTTAGGGTTCCGTACCTCGAAAGGAAAAAAACGGAACCCTTATAGGATCACTTAGTTGTCCGCCCGTCTGTCTGTCTGTCAAGACCCTTTTTCTCAGGAACGCGGGGAGGTATCAAGCTGGTATTTATATCCAATACTCAGGTCTACTGTCCCTTGGAGCTGTGAAAAAAATCAAACTTCTAAGCCAACGCAATCAAAAGATATAGCCGTTTATGCCGCAGATGCAAATTTGCGACACTCTCAAGGGAATCAAAACGGTACTTCCCGTGAACTCAGAATCTTGAATCTACGCTAGTTATAATCAACAGAATGATGTGAATACGCTACATAATAGGTTGATAGCTACTAAATGTTATAACCCAAGAACTAAACCAGCTAGCCAGCTACAATAAAATTCATGGCCATTTGAACATCAAAGACACATTAGGCTACCGTATTGTAGTGTTTCCGATACATAAAAACACAACGATGGGCAGAATACTTGCAAGATTTTCAACAGGTATTACAAGTACAGGTAATGTATCTATCTGATTGATCTTGCACACCAATCTTCAGAGGGGTTACTATGGCGTCTTAAAACATTATTGTTTCATTCTTATTCTAGAGTGGGAAAGAGATGGAGCTAGACGACCTGTATAACTCCTTCTCTTTCCCACTCTGGAATAAGAATGAAACAATAATGTTTTAAGACGTCATGGTAGGCCACCAGGTATGCCAAAAGCAATAAATATGCAGATCTTGTGCTGATAAAATTTACTACCTACATCCCAATGCCACTTGACGCGTGTCCCAGAAATTTTAAGGCGGTATACTATTCAAATAAGCACTGGCATTGAATAAATTTATAAATAATTTAGTATTCTGTCAGGCGACATAAATTAGTAACCTAATGAATAAGAGCCTCCATTTGGTAGCATTCATAGCAGATCTATATAAGATCGAAGATGATGTGTTACGTCAATCGAATCGGTTATTCTTTTCAAACCGGTCTCTCTAATTACATCGCTTACCAAAATGTTTTTGTCGTGTTTCATGTTTTTTTTTCTCGATGACAAATCATTCGGTAACTTCGCTGACATAAGTAGTTCATATGCGTCATGCGGTTGTCTTGAGGAAACAGCTAGAAAGCTAAATTCCAGTAACTATGATGTTATCTATTCATACATGTTATATTATTATTCAAGCGAACATGTTGTATTTTATTTAAAGACATAATCATCAGTTGCATTAAGTCAAGAAATTGTTATAGGCTACATCACAATCGCAGTAACGCATGCAATTTTCCTGTATTCCCGTTGTCCCCGTAGGCCATGTCCCCGTTAACGGAGACGAAGGAAATTTAATAAAAAAATAAATTAAAAATTTAAAAAAACCCCCGACACGAAAAACCTCTAAAAAAATAAAATAATCCAAGCGTCTTAGCGTCGGGGGTCCGCTTTATTTTGTGCTTGTACTAATACTAATTTTTATTTCATGCTTTTTAAACTTATATTATTTTATCTAAGCCTTGACTGTCCCAATCTTGGGCATAGGCCTCCCCATTGCTTCCACTTTTCTCGGTGTTGCGCGTCTTCTCGCCAATAAACGAAACAGCTAAATAAAAAAAAACATTTTTGGGGTGAGGGGGGGGGGGTGAAACCACCCCCCCTGGCGATGCCCATGTTGACAAGTGACAAGATTTCAAATTTCGAATCGACCAGACATGTGGAAGTTGTTCCCTTCAACTAGAAAAGACGTGATTACCATCAAACGACTGAGTAGATTTTTTCGAAACATAGCTAAGAACACTCTCGATTAAATCACCTTTCAAACGAAACCAATTTTATCAAAATCGGTACATCCGTTTAGGAGCTACGATGCCACAAACAGACACACAGATACACAGACACACAGATACACACGTCAAACTTATAACACCCCTCTTTTTTGGTCGGGGGTTAATAACACCCCTCTTTTTTGGTCGGGGGTTAATAACACCCCCTTTTTTGGTCGGGGGTTAAAAATAATTAAAATCACTTCCCGTTGTCCCCATACGCTGTCCCCGTTAATTTCTTGTAATATATGCTTTTCAAATTATGCCCATTGTCCCCGTTGAGTTAAAATTTTACTCAAAAATTGTTTTCACACTTTACTATAACCCAAGACAAATTTCATGTGCATTTCATTTACATTTATCTTTTTCACGTTTTGTAAAGAACGAACAACGTGTTGCAAACGGTGACGAAGACAGGCTAGAATGAATCGACTCCATATGAAATGACGAAATACATTAGCGTAATAATGATGCAAGGAAAACGCACGTTATTTCATACTTATTAGGCTCGGTTATAGATAAACAACATGTATTATGCAATTACTGATGATTCGGTAGATTGGGCAGTAGCTTCTTGTTCCTATCTACATCTGCCTGTCTTCCTTTTAAAATATGAGAAAAGGGAGTTTTTTGGAGTTTTGGGGAGGTTCTAGCAAAGCTTTTTCTGGACAGCGAATGTACTACCGTATTTGGGTACTCTTTTGCTTATCTCATAGCCACAACTTCAACATTATTGCCACAAGCCTCTGTTGTACTGACAATGGCCTCGCCTTCCTTCTTTTCACTTTTCTCAATCTAATGCAACTGTGGGACAACCCTTGAAAATATGAGTCTAATTCAATACCATCATTTTTCTCTGAGCCCGCATGAGTATTTCTTTTGTTAAATAGACATTGATTTACTTCTAGCTAAAGAGCAGCAAAGACGAAAGGCCTCTGAAAAAGTGTCTCAAACTTCCAGGTGATTGCAAGAGTCAACCTTTTCTGGGTCGCCATCGGCCAACTTTAAAAAAAAAGAAAATAACCTTGGTTATATGTTAACTAACCTGTAAGCAGAACCTCGCCCAGACGTCGGAAATAGGGTTGCTGCCTTGGTAAGTAGGTCTCAGCGCAGGGTTGGCGGGCGCCGGTCCTCTCTCACTGTACGGAATTGCGGTGAAACTCTCCAGCGCGTGGCAGAAGATGTCGAAGCCGGAGTAGTTTGAGACCTGTGAGATATTGAGCAATGAATGGCAAGAGATTCAATAGCTTCGGACAACTTTGATGCTCTTTGTTTACATAGCATAACCTTCTGTCTTCGAAAGATTAGGCAAAAGTGTTCCTAAAGTACACGTATATTTCGCCAGCTATGTTTAAGCCCCTTGTGGCCGTGTAAAGGTGGATACAGACTTTGCGAGGCATGCTTGAGGCGTGCGTGTTGAAAAATTATACCAACATATGCTCGGGTCGAGCCATCGCGTGTGACGCAAATGCCTCGCCACGAATATAAAGGTACACACCTTGCGAGGCATTCGCTGTGCGGTGTTCGCGGCGCATGCCTCGCAATGTCTGTATACGGCCTAATGGAGCGCGATCCTATCTACTGTCATAAGTCGGGCACAAATGACTGACGTCGGGCTGCTACTGAGAAATTTCTGATAAAAAAACCGAATAACCTACACCTTGCTTAGCGGTAGCGCTTACGACTACTAGGCCAAAAATGCGCATGGTTCAGGTTATTTTAATTTCCACTTAATACCAACGTGCGCAATGGCCAAAACCGCATTGTGGTTTCCAAGATACGCAACTCCGATATTATAGGCATCCTCTTACTGCCGACTGCATTATCTTTACCAACGCATGACCGAAACTTTTCGTTGGTCAGTATTTGTTTTTTTTTTGTACCCTATCACAATGTTGTCGTATTTTACCCAAAGGTTGACTGGTAGAGTATGCCTTGTGGCATTAAGTCCGCCTATGTACTACTTTTGTATATGAAGTCTAAATAAATAAATAAATACTGTAAAACTAGTGCCGACAGAACAAGAAGTAGCTCAAAAATCATTGAAAAATCTAATTTATGGTAGCCGGTCCCAAAGTAACAATAACTTGACGCACCATAGATATTTTTTATTTAATATTATAACTTAATTATGTCTTATACCTTCTCGGGCATCGAAAGAGTGTGTAAAGGGTCGATCATAGCGAGCATCGGTCGTAGCGCGCCGTGCGATATGCCAGTCTTGGCGTGGATCGACTCGTAGTCGAAGATGCTGACTCCAGTCGTCTCGCTGCCTGTACCGCTTGTTGTTGGGACTGGGAAACAAGTAATCACGACTAATTGCAGTTTCTTTATTAAGTACTAGCTGTCCCCGGCATGCGTTGCAATGCACTTTTTACCTACCTACCCTACACTACCCTACTTTTCTCACCTTTTAAACCGTCCCTGGACTACGACAAACTTTTAAAACCAAAATCAGCTAAATCGGCCCAGCCGTTCTCGAGTTTTAGCGAGACTAACGAACAGCAATTGGTTTTTATATTTATATAGATCGATTTTAGACGGTACATACTATGTTCCAAGGAGAATCCATATCCATACTAATATTATAAATGCGAATGTCACTCTATTTGTTTGTTTGTTACCTTTTCACGACTAAACGGCTGATCAGATCTTAATGAAATTTGGCAAGAAGATAGATTTCAACCTGGGGAAGGACATAGGCTATATATAATTACGCTACGACCAATAGGAACGGAGCAGCAAGGAAAAATGTTGCGAAAACGGGGAAAATGTGACGCAGACGAAGTTGCGCGGGACAGCTAGTAAGATCATAATTAAGACCATACTCCATTACAATAGTGCAGTCTATGTGACCGCAAAACAATCAACATAGTAGTCATTAGTATTTGATGTATCCTTGTAGTATGTCTTACTATTAAATTAAAATTATTTTCAGTTATACCTACTACTACGTACCTACTACTACTTACTACTGTTTGTCTCTGCATCACCAAAGGGTTGACTGGTAGAAAATGCCAATGGTATTAAGCCCGCCTCTGTACCTACTTTGTGCTTGTAGTGTTAAGGGACCGTCCATTAATCACGTGAGGCTTGAAAGGGGGGGAGGGGGTTTAGCGAAAATCACGAAATATCACAAGGGGGAGGGGAGTGTAGTAAGATATCACGTGTATTTATTATTTCGTCAAACGCGCTTTTCTAAACCGAAAAGCGGCTTGTAGTGTGACCTTGACTCGCCGTTGCCAGGCAACGAACGAAGTACCTGTATTTAAAGATAATATTCTAAAAAAAATAAGATTCTGTGTAGGATTTTCACGTGATTTTGGGTGGGGGCGGGGGGTAAGTCTTAAACCTCACCACGTATCACCTAGGGGGAGGGGGCTTAAATAATGCTAAAGAAAAACATCACGTGATTAATGGAGAGCCCCTAAGAAATAAATCAACTTACACGAGAACTACCAGAAGGGGGCGCACAACAAAGAAGAAAGAAGCTGATCAAAACAAAATCGATCTGGGTTGATAAAAAAAAAATGATATACATGTACTAGATAAGGTCAAATTTATTCACAACACCTCCCAAATGGATTAGTGTTTGCATTAAGTTATCTTTGTGCAAAAACGAGGCCACTACCAGAGCTAAGTACTGATAAGTGCTAACAACACCAAAATCCAAGCAAGCTAATGGGTACAGACTATATTTACTCACTGGCAATCATTGGTTTCAGCTGGACATTAACAGGCTTCCCCTTGCCCACTGGTGCGTTAACATAGTCCAGGAGATCAGCGTCAGGGTCGGAAGCGTATAAGTTAGCCGCTTTACAAGTATCCATCACGGAGCCCCCGCCTACCGCCACGAAACTGTCGAAGTCATGCTCCTTCGCGAACGCTATCGCTTCTTTGAAGCTGTTGAAAAAAAAAACTTTAATTAAGTAGCTGTAACTGTATCCCTCATAGTACGTTGTTTAAAAAAATTAGGTTTGAAATAAGTTCGTAGAGAAGGCAAGGAAGGAGGCATGCAAGTTGAGATTGGAAATGTTCACTTGTCTATTGAAATGATATTCCAAGACCAGATAAGTATGAGAGTTTAAGAACAACAAACTCTGTATTTTATGGCAAAGTTTATTAAATGTCCATTACAACCAAAGTTTAGGATATTTCTATCACACAGAAATCACCTAAGTATGTACAATTTATAGAAGTAAGTAACTATAACTAGAGACAACAAAAAAAAATGTAGAATATCTAACTTATCAAATATCTTTGTCCAATGTACAATCCATGGTGACTCAAAGCTGTTTGTTACATTTGTCTGTTCACTGTTCGTGTACATTGGACAAAGATATTCCCTATACCCTAAGATACTGAATAAATATTATTATCCCAATTCAATATCTTAGATAATTTTTCGTTACTTGGCTTACTTTTTACCTATTCCTGTAAGAAGCAGCCAGTCTTTAAGTAGTCACCCTAGGTAAGGGAAGTGGTTACTGCTTTACCTAATGTGTTTGTGTTAATTATAATATATTTTCTTTCATGTATGAAGAGGTGCTAGATATAAGTATTTTTTTTTATAGTGAAAGTTCCTAAATTAATTAGTAAATGACTCGCTGCAATACTATTAGGTTATTTTTAAGTTAGTTTTAAATTATTTTGCTGTGCCCTAACAGTGCCATGTACTGTCTAGTTTTAAGCTTTAAAGCCTGTAGCATGTAACTGTGATTGTGTACATTTTGCATTAAATAAATAAATAAAATTAATAAATTACTAGCCATAATTTTTCAATTTCAGGTTTCAGAATATATACATCCATTTATAACTCACCTTGTATCAGTAGGTTCTACTCGCACTTTATCAAAAACTTTATAATTCACTCCATTTCTTGTGAGCGAGTCAAGTGTAGCCTTGACTGGCTTCAAGGCAACAACATTGGGATCGGTCATCACGCATACATTCTTTGAGTCCATGTTGATCAAGTCCTGGCCAACTTCTCGTGTCACTCCCAGTCCATATCGTACAGTGGAGCATTTTATCTATAAAGAAAGACAAATGGAATGTTACTTATTTTATGTTCAATTTTGTCATTTACATACTGGTTGTGGTTAATGACTGGTGTTATGATCATAACACCAGTCATTTCAACAGTCATTCAGAACTTTGCAGGTTGATATTATTATAGTATATAGAAAAATGTTGAGAGTATGAATGTTGATGGCTTTAAGAGTAGAGGAAGACCGGAAGAAGATAAGAAAGGAGTTGAGTGATGAGATGACGATAATAGAGGAGTATTTTGGAGCAGTGGTGGCCCAGTGGTGGCAGCCCCGACTTACGAGCAGTAAGCCGTGGGTTCGAACCCAGGCAGGCGCATTACTTTGTGTAATTTATTTCATCACCGCTGCTTTAAAAAACGGTGAAGGAAAACATTGTGAGGAAACCGGCATATCCTAAAACTAAAAATCTGTAACATATATCAACCCGCACTGGGCCCACGTGGTGGATTATAGCTCATTCCCTCTCATAGAGGGGCGGCCTGCCTCCCAGCAGTGGGAACATTATAGGCTGATGATGAAGAAAAGACATAGTGCATTGACCCCAAGAAAATCAGAATGATGATGATGAATAAATTTATTTTGACCCTTTTTTTTTTTAAGTTTCAATTTTGACTGTTTTTTCCTTAGCTTTGGGCTTGAAGTACTTGAAATGGCCAGGTAAAGGTCATACCTATAAAATTGACAAGAAATTGGTGTGTTCAGTACGATAAGATAAGAATTTTGATAAATGTTTCATAACAAACTGGCATACACTGATATGATAAAAAAGAGAAAATATAGTTTTTATATTTTGTTATTTGGCAGAATAAATCATTAGCACTAAAAAAATTAAGAATTGCTAATCAAACAACAATACTTACTTCAAAAGCATAGTCTTTCTGTGGAGTAGCATTTGAAACTTGAATGTTACCCCGATTGCCATGAGCTGGACACTGGCACCTAGAAGACAAACAAACATTTTTAGCAAAACAAATCACATGACAAACAATTATGTCATATTATTATAGCTATGCTGTACTGTCCCATAGCTGGGAATTCAGATAAAAGTGTTCTCTCAGTCCCTGTCCTACTGCCACTTATGCTAATAAAAAAAAAAACAATAAATAGCTTTATTAATGTAGAAGTACTTACGACGCAACATTGATTGTTCTCAGTAACTCAAACACTCTTTTACGGTTCCCCATCTTGTTGTATCGTTTGAAACTGGATCAAAAGTCACTCGAAATCGCGTCTTATCACATGAAAACACGACTCGTTTGACAAGAAAACCGTATCTTTTTATATTTTTATACGAATCCGAGTGATGACTGTGATGAGTGTGAATAACTTGTTACGGGTTTTGTTCTTGAGATTTAACTATTTTGACGCCTAGGTTATCGTTTAGTATGAGTTAACCTTTACTTATAATAAATATGACATTACTTTATGTTATCATTTATTGATAAAATATGTAATAAAGTATTTTGTAAACAAGAATTGAATTCCCGCACATTGATTGACGCCTGTCACTTGTCACTGTCAAACAATTTGTCATCTGTTCGGAAATGAAAATTAATTAAATCTGAATATCTCAGAAACGTGACCCTTTGGGAGATTATTTTGGTCACATACAAAACAAGTTTTTATTGATGCCAGCTATTGATTAAAAAATAGAGGTCATATGCTTTGAGAAAAAATTAAAATGGCGGAAATTAGGCCGGCCACGCTTCATACAAAAATCTTCCAACCCCTATCAGAAAATAATTTTAGGTTCAGAGAATCAATATTTATACATATAAGGGTTTTGAGGACAGAACTTGGGCACAAGCTACTCTTCCCCATTAGTTTACCAGCTTTCATATCCTCGGTCCACGTCACTGAGAAATGAATCGGGAATATCCTGGCTTCCACACTGCATGCAGCCGAAGTGTGGTCCGTTTAACGCGGCACGTGAACATAAACGACATCATCCGATGAGCTCTTGTCACCGTCGGCGTTCCAGCTGTTTCAGTAGTAAATAGCTTGCCACGCGACGATGCTTAAAGACCGGACGCATATCTTTCTTTTCCGTTTTTGGAAGATGGGTACAATAGGCCTTTAGTATGGGACGCAACTTGTGTTGAAACTCTTGCGCGATCACATCTTCAAAGCCCATCGTGCTGTTGGCGCTGTCGCTTCGGCTGCAGAAAAACTAGTGAGCTTCTTCTCCTTTAATTCTATAAAATTATTTCCATTTTTAAATATTCCTTAAATGTAAAAAATTAAATTTAAAAAATTGTTGCCCACGGGTATCGGGAACAGGGTCTATAAGCTACCGGCGGCGGTCAGGGCTCCAGAGAAAGGAACCTCCTAACAATACGAGCCGTGTCCGAGAGTACCGCTTTGTCCAGCTGCATAACGAGAGCCTCATTCAGGTATTGGTCGAGGCTCTTGGCGATTAGGCCATTAGCTGATACGACTATCGGCACAATGATCGCCGAGTCCACATCCCACATGTCGACAACCGCGCGAGCCAAGTTAAGACACTTGATTTGCTTATCTTACTCGGCTTTCGCGAGGTTCTCGTCATGTGGAACCGTTATATCAACAATCATTGCGCGCCGCTCTGATCAATCCACCACCCTAGTGAGCTTATTATTAATAGGCTACGACCAGCGGTTCAGTCAACGTCTATCACTATGTTACGTCTATCGACGCATACGCACAGAGCCATGTTGATTCTAGTCGTAGAATGTGTGGAGGCTGGTTTCAAAATTCGATGACGAATCGAATTTAAATTTAGGGAATATAATAATAATAAAAGCCAAAGTAGACATCCAAGTGATGTATTAATAAATTCATACAGATTTCGTTCACATAATACACAATAGAAAAAACTATCTCAACTACAACTCCATAAAGAATTAAACATCTTACACGCTATTAGCATCATTTGGTTACATAACTTTCAATAAGTAACGTACTGACAGGCTAAAATGGCATTAAAATATTTCATCACATTTAGATTTCACAATATATTAATAAATAAATACAATTTATCTAAAAGACGAAAGAACATAAAATAGGTTTCAGCATTTACTTAAATAATATCTCGAAATCTCTCGAAATAATCAATATAACATAAAATTCTTTAACATATTTACGAACTAATAGGTAAAATATCTATTTACACGACTGCAGTGTTTTCGCACTACTTGCGAAATTCATTCATGGCAACGATTATAATCATCACAATTTACAAAGACTCCTTCATAAGAAAAAAATCTTGATACCTACTTCGTATCATGCGATTGAAATGTGGGACTGTGCACGCAAAATATGATCACAAAATATGATTAACAATTCTAAAATTATTGCTATTATATGGGTAATCAAATATATGTTTAGTACGCTCACTTTAGTTAATACTAATGTATGGCAACGCACGCGGTATGTAGGTAACTATATCGTATATATAGGTATTAGCAGTATCACTATTACTACCTATGAATATAAGTGATCGTTTAAGAACTTAATATACAGAAAAACTACGATTATAAATATGGGAATGTGTAGTTGTGAGTACATGGTATCAGCTCGAACGCAACGAAGAGGAAATAATGAGCATATAATATTAATTACATTTGTTTTCTTAATTTATCTTTCGTCGTCTTACAAACGAGAAAACCTATTGTACCTATTTATTACGATAATTTCGTCTATTAAAATGTGGAAATTGTTAAAATTTAACATGTAACAACAATTTTCAGTGTTCATCGTCACTTGAGAGACCATAGGCGAACATTATCCTCGTATAGCAACTATAAAGAATTTCTTTGGTCCATATTGAATAACGGGCAGCAGATGAATCAGCCTAAAAATACCGAATGGATCGTTTAATTTTCATACGGCGATACACATACAGTATAAATAAATTTTCGAGCCTATAGTCTCGCAGTAAGAACACGATATCTATAGACAGCATGCACCAACAATCTAAGACACCTCAATATCATCTACTTGAACAAACTAGACAACAAACAGTCACTGGTCCGATAGTTTGTCGCTGATATATACCTATCTCTTTCACTACTCATCACAATTACATATTTGGCAAATCTAACTGAGCTGTAAACACATATCTCTTCGTCTACGCGAGGCGAAATAATGGTGTTACGAAAACTATCATTTATTAGCTTAAGAACGAGAGCTTGATAGAACTTTATCTATAACATAATGATTGTTACTTTGTACACTAGCTTGGATAACATCAACTAGGTTTGGATTATTTAAAAAGCTTGTTGGAAACAGTAGTCCAACAAACCAGAGATTACTATTACTGATAGTCTGTATAAACTAATATTTTAATGTATGTGACACCAATGCTAAGACTCGATTAAAATTCTATAAGCTAGGAGATCATATTATAACAAACTAAACAACCCCACAATCACAGTCGTTGAAGTTTCTTATATTGTGATTCAAAAACTAGCTTATTACGCTACAATAGGGATGGTGACTCATTTTTTTTTTATTTGTCTTACGGGTAGATTATTAAAAAGTATTTGACACGTATTTTTTCTTTTTTCACGTAATCGTAAAATTACGGAGATATTTTGAGTTGAAATGGCGCATGACGTCACGGCTCAGTACATTTTAGACCTAGTTGTGACGTAGTGAGCCCCCACTCTCCAACTTTAATGCGTTTTAACTAAGTATTTTTTCGTTAACTTGATAAAACAAAATATACGTATCTAATATTTTTGTATTACCTGATTGACGGACAAAATAGAATTTCGTTTTCTTTACCCAGTCATCATCCCTATTCTATATGAACAAGTAGAATTATTCAATATACAACACCAACTTTTCACTTTGATTATGAAATATTTCGATATATTATAAAAAGGGTGGGCACTTGAGCTTAGGCTCTTCACAAACGTCACACCAACTAATGTTTTCGAAACTACCAAAGTATAGAAGGCAATACATACTACAGAAGTTTTGGAAAAGATTTACGAATGTTGACAAAAATGTAAGTAAAAAAATCCGCGTCGGGACGGACGGTCTACTGGCAAAACTTACAATATTGGTGTTATAAATTCGTAGCGACACTAAAGCAGTAACTAGTACGTAGTGAAACTATCGTAACATCTCAATATTCACACTATACTGTGTACATAGACGACTGTCCAAAAGTGGAATGGTTAAAATGTTTGAGTATGAAAACCGTGTATAATAACAATGACATACATGTTTTAAACAGTAGTATATTTATCCTGGACCATCTATAGTGAAGTCAACGCCGTAAAATTAAGTAACGATGATCGTTTAGCTGCTTCAACATAACTATTTTACAACATTAACGTGTGTTTATGCCGTGTATTGAACTGTGATTGTATAAAATACTAGAATAAATAAGCTCGTAGCCGTACAAACAAAATTCAAGCCTTAGGCCAGACATCCAAAGTAAAGTATTTATAGTTGAAATTCGTAACACTTTCAAGATCGCTTTACACTGGTGTTTTTTTTTTAGTAATTTTGAACACAATCCATTCAGTCAGACTCATCGATACAATCCAGCCCTATATAAAAACCAAAATTTTTGGTTTCCATTATCATTAAAAGACGAATATACAATACAATAAGAATTTAATGTGTCGTAGACACGGATCTCAATAGACATTTTGAAAACAATCCCCAGACTGACTGGAAAATTTGAACTTGTCAGTATTATGGCCTTGGGTTCAGCTTGCTAAGCAGGAATACAATATCAAGCTTGCATTGCTGCGGCTGCTGACGTAATACGTGGTTACTACCGATATAGATTTAACACAGGTTTTCTACGAACATTGGTGTTGACCTACGTTCCATGGCTGCCAGATGTTGCGTCCCTGTCTGCCTTAGTCGGGTAGCATGTGTACGAACGAGACGGGGAACATGCCCCGCCGGCTTGTGCCTTCCACCTGTCCCTCCATCCAGTTGTCGTCTTCAGTGCGTTCGTTGATCACAACAATGACTTCTCCCTCGCGGAATGATAGCTCGTCCTCGTTGTCTGCCGAGCAGTCGTATAGCGCGCGACACCGTCGCAGCCCTCCTCCCATCTGGAATAATAAATACCTACGTCATACATGTCATTTTAATCTTTCCCCGTAATCGAAATTTTTCCTGTATCATGGGTGCGTCTACAGATATTTCAACTAACATAGACAAACAGCGAGACCCGAAAAAACTAGGTAGTTGTTCCGGGCCTGGCTATTGGTGTATGTGTGTAGGCCTACACGTGTAAGCCATACAAATATTTGATCCGAGCGACTATTGAACCTACGTCACGCAGCGCAGCAGCGAAACGCTCAGCCACTGCATCAACCGTGATGTATTTGGAAGAACCTTTAAAACTTGCTAAGCGTGTGCGTCAGAGATCTTAAAACGAGTCTTTTTTTCTGTCCAGTTTTCATGAATTAATCACTCCTACATTTTGCTTCTGCTCAATAACTCACCATCGTGATAGACGCCGAGGGCGACCGCGAGTGTACGCTCGACGTATCCGACACGTCAAGCGAGCGACTATCACTCCGCCGCGACCGTTCACGCGACCGTGAGCTGTCGCACGACAACGCCGACTGCAGCCGACTGTCGTCCAAACACGAGTCCGTCATGTCGCATAGCTCCAACGACGAGTCTTGACTAGAACATTCCTGGAAATTGGAACAAGGTCTTAGTAAAAGAAATATTTTTTTGGCAAACAAATACTATCAGCTAATCTCTGTTGAAAGTCCTTTGATTTAAAATATTTGATGCTAAGTTGTTTAAAAATAAGAAAATCTTAAAAGCTCAGGAATATTTCTTATCTAATTCTATAACTAGGTTTTGTATAAAAATTATATTGAATGCATTTAAAAATAAATAAATGATACAATGTTATTCATACAGAACAATTACAAACGTTAATGTTCCACACTTTTTTTGGAGTTGCTTTAAATATTAATAGGAACAAAAAAGAAAACTTTAAACTTTATATTAGATGGGATCCTAATAAATTAAATATCTATTTGTAATGTTCTATGTTATCTATGAAGAAGGATCTAAAACAAGGGCATGTTATAAAAAATACAAGAAAGCAGAAAGCTGTTAGATAAATACGGCATGCAGTGAGGACGAAAACAAAAACCCATAAAATACACATAATTGCAGCAAATTACACAATTTATGGTGTAAGTATAGGAAACGATTGTCAAGAGTCTTGTATTGCCAAAAAGTAAAGATCCCTCAATATGCCAACGTAGAGGAATCAAGCCGTGAACTTAACAAATAAGTTGCACCGTATTACAAAATGGTGTATGCTATCAAGCGATTTGAAAATTTCTTTCTGAGACATAAAAGCTAAAATAGCGTGCACAATTTTGCAGACTGTGTGGGAAGTTATTTGTGGTTTTTAGTATTGCACGTTTTTTCGGTGTTCTCTTGACAATAAAAAAAAATTAAACAATTATTAATAACAATGTAAGGGCATAAATCAAACAAGGGTAAGCGAGTAAGTACACTAAGTTCTCGGTCTGTCGTTCGTTACCCTTTTCAGTTTCGCTTTCACAGCCTTTTCCAGGTGCAATCTATTTTTCTTCTGTAGCAAAAACAAATATAACTCTGTACTATTTGAATATCATGTTAGTCGCTATCATTTTTTTTTTTTTTTTTTTTGTAATAATTTTGTTACATTAGCAGCCATTGATTTATATACATTTATTTTTACAAATTCTGAAACGGTTATTTCATAGATTTTGTCACGCTTTTCTATAAACATCATAGAAAAAATGAGATACAGATGTACCAAGTTTTTCAATGAAGTTGATTCAAAAGCGTCACAACCTTAAACTTTATTTATGTCCCACTCACGACCGCTTCCCCTTCCCTTAAGAGCTTGAACCGAGATAGTATAGAGGCTCCACTGCAAGTTTTGTAGGTAGTCTATATACAAGATGTTGTTTTGCATCCTCATCAAAATTCAGGAGGTTGTCACACAATACATAAATAATCAATTAAAATTACGGTACTTAGTTAATTATTAATAAACGCAGTTTTTTTTTTTAAAGTGAAACTTTTATTACATCGTCTCAAACTTTTTCGACTGTGTGTTGCATGTTGCGTGACGCTGACGGTCAGCCGCGGAGTAGGGATAAAGTGAAAGGCGCTCGTCAGAGCGCCTTTCACTTTATCCCTACTCCACGCTATAGTGTGAAAAAAAGTTTCACTTTTTGGTTGTTTATGTTTGTCAGTATTTCAGAATAACCCCCTTAACGTGGTTTAGGGAATAAGAAATTATCCAATAAACGTTTGAGATTGTTTGTATTTGTGGAGGCGCGGTTATAGGGCGAGAATCAGACGGCCCACGTTTAAAACACGAGTGGTTCACAATTACCGATTTCCGTAAATAAGAAAAAAAATAAAAAATACCTATCCATTTTATTATTGATTCGTGACGAGAATCATAAGCATAGTTACCTCCTTGAATTCGACTAGGATGCAAAACAACACCTTGTATAGGCTTTCGCATTTAACGTTTAGCCAGGAGACTTTTTAGCGAGATGCTCACATTTGGCGGCATACATCAGTTCGGTTTGAACGTAGTCTTGGTTTACAGTTTCTGATCAAGGTCTTTATGTATATTCCGGGCAGCTCAAGTCAGTGTTGAGCATACTTATGATTAGTTATGATATACTGACAGCGTGGACAAAATACAAAAATAGACACGATTTTTTTCCACTTTCTAACGGGATACTGAGCTGACTGTTTCGGAGCCCTTGAAGACCTCTTTGTGATCTGACAAATATTTTAAGGCTTTAGAATAAATTTGGGAGTGTTGACTACCTACATAACTTGCACCCAAGATACAGATCATCCCGTCCCACAGGCTAGCAAGATAGATGGTGGACAGTACAGTGTGGTATAGTGCGTACCTTCCTGGGCGGCGGTGTGGGCTCGTCCCGGTGATGCGCGCCGTTGTGCAGCGCGGCCGGCGGCGGCGTGGGGGGGGGCTGCGCCGGGCGGGGCTTCACGCACACTCCGCCCACTACTGCGGATGTACAACATTATACCTGTTTTTTAATAAAGTAAGGTACGCAAGCAAATTATAATAGAATTAGACCTAAGAATTAAAGGCGCCATGTGGGCGTACAGTCAGCATCAAAAGTCGGGTAACACTTATAAATATTACACCAAGTTTTGTGCTGGTCAGTGTGATCTGATGTTATATTGTTTTGCGAATTTGTGTAACCATTGATGAAAATATTGTTATGTCTTTTACTCCAGTCTGTTAATATGGATCGTTCTAAAACTAAGACATCTTATAATTTTGGTTATGTAAAGCGACTTTTGCTGCTGACCGTACGTGTGGGCAATTACTTACACCCTGCCTCTTGGTCGTTAAGAGGTAACGACTACGAGTAGTTTGAATGACTCAATCCTGTGAGCAGCGGTGGCCCAATGGTGGCAGCCCCGACTTACGAACAGTAAGCCGTGGGTTCGAACCCAGGCAAGCGCCTTACTTTGTGTAATTTATTTAATCGCCGCTGCCCCTCAAAAACGGTGATGGAAAACATCGCGAGTTAACCGGTATGTCCTAGAACTAAAAATTCGAAGACATGTGACATTCTACCAACCCGCACTGGGCCCACGTGGTGGATTACAGCCCACTCCCTCTCATAGAGAGGAGGCCTGTGTCCCAGCAGTGCGAACATTATAGGCTGATGATAATGATGATGAATCCTGTTTATTTACACTTTGGGTCGTTTACCCGAATCCCATAGGCAATCGAATTCTGGTGAATTCGCCCACATTCTAAAAGCCTTCTCAAATCCATTTTTGAACTAAGTCGACCTCTGTTGCCATGACAACACTTGAAAACACTGATGATGTTCTAATTTTAATTTAAGGCGTGGTTAGTCCGACTTACGTTTAGTTCATGACCAAGAATACCAGTTTTAGTATACCAGTGTTACACTCGTATTCTGGTGTTTTCAACTGTTGTAATGGCAATACAGTTCGACTAAATCCAAAAATGAATTTGGTTTGGCTCTTAGAAAATGGGTGTAAGAATACCAGTGTAAGTCTAACTGCGCAGTAATCCTTCGATAAACCAACTCTGATGCTACTAAGGGTGACCGGAACATAGGTTAAAATGTAAATACGTATTAAAATCTATAGTTTTTCAAGCTAAAGAAATGAATGAAGAGAATTAATAAAAAAAAATGGTCTGTATTTTTTTTACAGAGGATTTTTTTAAACCTTAAAAGAATATTAGATATGTTTTTAATCAGTTTTGTTCTTGAAAATAAATCTTTATATTACTGTCCTCAACATCGACATTAATACGCTATCATTTGGATAAGATAATGCATTTTGATAACACAATAATCCATCACGTACTTAGGTATTCAAGTTCATGATCTCCAGATTGAAAGACAACAATTATGTACTACTGCACTCTTTTATTGCTAGGAATTTGCTAAAAAGGGGATATTGTAGCTTATCACATCATATAGAAATGCGATGGGTGGGATCGGTTTTCAGTCTGAACTGATGCAGATAATAAATTGTATTTTACATTGGGCGATTGCCTATCTGACCGCCACACAACCCAGTTACAGGGTGACACGCACAATACTCCTTTATTTATTTATTTGGTAATTAGTTTTCTAGCTTCTAACTGACTGGGATGGCCTCCCATCCACGGACAGAACTCGGCAAGCTTTGCTTAACCTTGAAGATCTATCTGTGCAGTTGTTAGGAACATCGCCCGGAATACCAAAAATTGAGGCGACGTCGAAGCGCGTACGGGCTATGCGGTGCCGCTGCATCCCCCGGTGAACTAGTCCATACCAACGTATCCGGTAAAAAAATAATTAAAAAAAAAAAAAAACTCATTCTTATTCTTACCCACCAACCCTGGTGGGTAAAGATGGATTAAAAAAAAAGTCCACCAAAATAAAGTACACTTCTACGTGGGCTCCCCCATGGTTCACACACATGGTTTTCGCGTCGGTATCTTTTACCCCCGTGTAGAGGTACATTGCGTACTTTCGCCATCAAACGTAAACGTTCGGCGAGTTTAGTCTTAAGTAACACCTCTTTAATGTCATTTCATTAAATAAACAAAAACCTACCGTGCAGTGCGCGCGCCGTGTCAGCCGAGGGCGAGGGCGTGGAGCGCGCGTGCGGCTGCACGGCGGGCGGCAGCGGCGCCGCGCGCTTCTTCAGGCTGCCGATGTTATCTGGAACGTTCATGTACTTCTGTTAGCATTACGACTATAACATCATCATTATCAACCTACCATGACGTCTCACTCTAGTGTAAGAAATAGACGGAACTATATAGGACGTCTAGCGCCATCTCTTTCCCACTCTGGAATAAGATTAAGACAAGACTGTTTTAAGATGTCTCGGCTGGACATGGGTCGCGGCATTCAACTCGAGTCTCGGCAATCCAGCTGCTACCAGCCGTCCTGCGAAGATCGTCGCTCCAATTGGCCAGAAGGCGTCCCACCCAAGGTCGGTCTTCTGTAGAGCGAACAAAGTGGCCACAAACTCCTTTTTTATATTTTACTTCGCGTCCGTCATTCTGACGTCCATAAGTGCGTTGTGTTTTGTATATTTATTAGTTGGTGATATTAGACAAGCAGTTGCTGTTTTTACAACCGATGATTGTATCCCCCAAAGACAGGACGATTGAATCGTGTTTTACCACAGAGGCGCCTCTTATGTTTCTGGACTGGCACCCGACTTTCTCTCTTAAGACTTCGATCGATATAATTTAATAAGTACTGAAATAAACTAGGCGCCTCCAGTGCATTTGACATAACACAAGGTTGCAAAAAAATCGAGCATCTAAATGTTGATCTCACTTAATCTAAATTTAATCGAGGCGGTGTGGTAAAAGTATCACCCTTGGAGTGGACATCATCTCTGTAGTGAGGACTGCGCCGTATAAAGTTGTTGTTTCTTTTTTGTGAATGGCATCTTGCAGGTCAATTTAAAAGGCCCACTAGCTGGCACACCGGGGTGGTTTTTAGTCGGTTAGAGTCTGACAGACCCCTCTTCTCGTCCCAGACCGGAGGACATCCATGAAGATTTTCCACCCCAGAACAAAAAAAAAGGATGATGTAGTGGTAACCTGTTCATATACTCACAGACGTTAGGTTTCCTAGGTAACGTGGTGGGAGTGGGCGGGGCGTGGTGCAGCGAGTCGCACGTAGAGGACCTCGAGCGCAGCACGGGCGAGTCTCCCGCGGGAGCACAGCGCTCTGCAGTCAGTACCGCGCCGCCCGCGTACGACGGCGGTCGCGAACGGGGACACTTCTTCTCTGGAGTTAAGCTGCCGTTTTGCTGTTGAGAGTAAGAGATTTGTGTAAGGTAAATAGAGTGTATCAGAAGTCATCATGTAAATGACAGATGAAGACGTGCACGGGAAAGAAACTGAGAAGAATAGTATATTGTGTATTAAGGGCGGTAAGTAAGGAATTACGATCGAGGCTCTAGTAGAAGCCCGAAGTCGAAGACTGAGGGCTTTCTGAGTCGAGGTTCGTAATTCCCGTACCGCCCGTGAAACATACAATGTTTTTCATCACATTTGCGAGTTAATAATTATGAATATACACAAGTCAGCACATATTATTACGAAATACGTGAACTGATTTGCGGATGGCGGGCTGTTTGCCCACACCACAGATTATACAAATGTTTTGTTTAGAAACGTTAAAGGCAAATACTTACCTAGGCATACAGCCATGACGGAGTGTAAAAAAATAAAAATAATTTCGACGTTTGGATACAAAAAACTATCGATTATTTAGATTATATAGAGAACATTAGTTGAGTAGTTAAATAACATGTAGCGAGATTGAATGAAATTCCTGTTTAGATAACATTTTAAGACAATTTTTCAATTGCGTGTAAACTCCTTGCTTGAACTTGCATGACCTGTGCTGTCATGCTGTGCTGTAAATTAAAAAAAAATACTTACCGCCCTAGGGTTTTATATGGGGCATTACAGCCAAGTTAACCTGTATGTTATGACACTGTTTACGTGCAAGTGTGATGAAAACAAATATACTAGACAAGCAGTCATCATTTACTGATCACAAACCATCATACATGTTTAAGGTTGAAACCATAACAGTGTAAGAAATCAATGACAAGCACGCAAAAGGCAAGGAAAGGGAGGTTGACTGATAGAAAATGCCTATGCCATTAAGTCCACCTCTATACTAGAACTGTTAAATAAATAAAGGCAACTTCTCATATCGACCATTCAAAGTACAGCGATGTCAAGGTCCGTGTATAACTTACTCTTTCATCTATAACTGTGTCATCGTCAGAGAAATCTGTTGAGCCGTCATCGTGTGATAAATTCCAGTCTATATTGATATTCTCAAATATACTCTTCTCTCGTTTATCCACATTTTCCAACTGAAAAACAACACTTGAATAAAGCATACAGTAGCACAGAGAATTATGTTTCCATGTATTTTAATATATTAAGCGGACAGTTTAATACTAAACATATACCCCCTTATTAGGCTAAACATATTTCATTTTCATGTTAAGCGCTAAACGGATATTTTAGTGATTTGTAGTGCAAGCGTACCCAAAAAATGCAAAGTTAACCATAATCTTTATAATAACCATATATTCTTAAGCCGCATTTATTTATTTCCCCATATACACAAGTAATAGACATACCAACTCTAAACACCCGAGGTGGCCATACTGCCTCGCGATCTGCAAAGCGGTCCTGCCGCTGGCATCCTTGATAGTGGAGTCTGCGCCCGCCTTGAGCAACAACTTCATAGGTTCAGTTCTGTCGGTGACCGCGCACAGATGCAGCGCTGTCATGCCCTGGGAGTTGGGCTTGTCTAGCAGCAGGGAGCCACCATTTTGGACTAGAAAATCGACTATATGTAGAGACGAACCGTCGCCTATTTCCCGCGATATCGCTAAGTGGAGTGATGTTTCGCCGAGGTCCTGGAAAAAGTAACTTTTTAGTTAGATTTATACTTTAAGTATTTTAGTAAATTCTGATGCTATGTTTAAGTGATTTTCATTTTGACTTTTTTTTACATTATGCGTTCTATAGAACAGTATTTTTACACTAGTCGGAGACAAGCTGGCTAGTCTACTAATGTCCACTTTCGGCAAGCTGTTTTGCCGAAAGTGGACATTTTGATTTGCAAAGTTTGGCTCAACACCGAAAATTGAAAGTTCCACTACACCGTCGACATGTAGAACCTCGGAATCTCTCTCCAAGTGTACTAACCGAGCCGGGCAGCGCAGCAGCGAGGTCGGCTCCCTCAGCGTACGCCTGCAGCAAGTTCTGCAGGTGTCCGTTATTCACAGCGTGCTCCACTTCCGACAGGCGCTCGGCCGCGTCGCAACACGTCTGCGCCGCAAACGCCCTGTACACGTACTTCTCGCGAATGAATCGGAGACGGTCCTCCCTGGAAATTAATTTATTTGTCAGTGTATAATGTGTTGAGGTGATGCATTGACAAAAACCATAGAAACCTGCTTCGAGGTAATGCTATTATTGCAGTTGGTCTTGAATGTCTAACGTTACTTATGTCTGGCATCAAACTAAAACTCTAATGTTGGGGATCATCCTACTTTTTTAAAAGAAATCTACCTTTAAGTATGAACCAAAAATCTGGATATTTTAAAGAATCATCCGACAGATCAAGAGGAAAAAGGTAGCAAATGTTGTGGTCTTTGACTTGCGCAATTGCAGAATAAGAGAATGAAAACATTTTAAGTACCACAAAGAAGCGTAAAAAAACATGGGAGACTTTTTGAGTTTGTGGATATGCAAAAGACTCATAGGATATTAAATAAGCATGCTACATAACGCGGAACATATTTTTTCATCAAAACTCCCTTTAGAAACTTACATAGTACTTTCAGGCGTAAGCTTATCCCTGTCATCAAGCGTGTTCTCCATAACCTCATTGAACATTTGGTTGCCCATATTCCGCGCGAGCAACAGTTGCGACGTGCTGAGTCGGTCCAGCGTCAGTGACTGTATGCGGGATATGTGCACGCCTAGCTCTCGGTGACTGCCTGAACACTCTATGCAGACTATGATACCGAAGTTTGTTGATAGCCAGGTGGGGTCTGGAATGTAAAAGAAGTAAGTAAGTTAATCGGGGACGAAAACATTTGTCGCATATTGAATGCTTTGTAGGCTGACAAACTAGAATCTACTGAAAGAGAGATTGTTTTTAAAGCGCAAAAACGATGTATTCGATCCATGGGTGTGGCTTAAAAGCTACCGAAACTTGTGCTTCCCATTTTAAATCTTTAAAATTACTCACTTTGTCATCTATGTACATCTATGAGACTGCTTTGTTTGTTAAAATTAATTAAAACCTTTTTACGAAAATTTCCGATGTAAAAAAAACTCCAATGCGTTCTCAATATATAAATCAATTGTGCGACATAAAATGCAGAACCACTTTGATGAAAAAGAGTTTTTTTGGTATGGCTTCAAAAATTTATAATAAAATACCCTTATTATTCTAAGACCCGATAGTATAAGAACATTGCCCCTTTCAAAATTTAAGATAGCTCTCTCCTCTCTATTAATAGAAAAATGTTATTATACTGTTCCAGATTTTATAAATGATTATTTCTAATATTTTTTAGTTTATGCTTCGTTTTGTATTTATTGTTTGTTTTATTTAGTTTTTTTTTTTTTAAGTATTTTAGTTTTTAATTACATTTTATTTAAAATTTGTATGCTTTCGCGGCAAAACATAGCGCTCACGATATGTTAACCAAACACCTATGTAAATACCTATGTTTAACAAATAAAGATTCTGATTCTGAACTATAACATCCCCTGAAAAGATTCAACGCCATCGCGGTAGACAGTGGTAGGTGGCGGGACTAACTTGACTCCAATAAGCAGGATTGGTCCATATTGGCTCAGGATCACGTTGACATGGGTGGCATTCAAAGCAGGTATATGAGATATATTTATGTTTGTCTTATGTTCATTTATTTCATTTTAGGAAAACTTATAGCTAAGCAGACAGTGAGTATAGTTTAAACAAAATATGGCCAATAACAAGTTTCCACGTGTAGTAAATGTGATATAACCACGTCATGTGTTCATGTCATGTGTGATATAACCGAATTTGATGGTTACCGTACCTATCCATAGAGGAAGGAAGTATTTTATCTATTCTATTCAATGTCGCTTTGGTCAACGATAGGAAGCATTAATGTGATTGAGCAAAAATTATGATTAAATTTTTGCGTCGAAATATACGGAACGGAACTAAGCCAACAAAGCAGTTATGCCAAAATTAAACTTTAAGCACTTCTTTGCATAATGAGTAAACTACTGCGTTTTATGGCTAAACAAGTATGAGCGCATCTTGCGATTTCTACGTAATAAATAAGTCACAAGTATGTGGTATGTTTTGCACTATCTAATAAGGCATTACTCATCTAGAATATCAATCTTGTCTTTTTTTTTTAAACTTGTTGGCACTCAATTTGAAGAGAGGCATGAAGAATAAAGGGTGTAAAACACCTCTTAACGAAGCCGAAAGGCACTGGTTCTCCCCGTCATTGCGATAATTTTTTTGTTCTACACCATACCTGGGAACCTTCTAGTTACGGAGATATTAGGGGTCAAAGTTCCAACTTTTTGACAAGTATTTTTTTAAACACAAGTTTTTAATGTAAGATTTTTACTTTAAACACCTCCACGACCCCGTACTATTCAATCCGTCCATCAGCACAATGTTTTGAGTGCGCTACATTGAGTTCTACCACAAAACATGTTTTTACACCCCCCAAAAAAAGTCGTTTCCCAGCAATAATTTTTGCGTAAAGTTACTTAGTTTCATGTACAGAATGCTTGGTTGACGGCTTCGTGATGAGGTGATTTACACGGTGTATACTAGGTATTATTTTGCATCCTCGTCAAATTTTAAGAGGTAACTATGCTAATGAGTCTCGACCCGAATCAATAATAAAATGGGTAGCTAATTATTTTTACCTATTTACGGAAATCGTAGTGTGAACCACCCGTGATTTAAATGCAACATCCAAACAATCTCAAACGTTTATTCGACAATTTCTTAGTCCCTAAACCACGTTAGGGAGTTATTCTGATATACTGACAAACTTAAAAAACCCAAAAAAATCAGCGTTTATTAATAATGAACTAGGTAGCTTTTATTAATAAAGTAAGTAAGGTACCTAATAAAGTAGGTACCGTAATTTGAGTAGATTATTTATGTATTTTGTGCAAACCTGAATTTTAACGAGAATACAAAACAACACTTTGTATACTCAGTTGAATCACATTACATCACAGATAATCTATACAAACCAGTTTTTCGCACTAGTATTACAATATCGAAAGTAACTCTATATGTCTGTCTTCAGTTAGCTCTTAATGAATGAACTGATTTCGATAATAGATCTGGGTTTCATCAGATACTTTTGTCCAACACGAGTGAAGCTGCAAATATCTATACTAATATAGATGTATATTTATTTTAGTATAGATGATGATCTTTATACCATCTTTAGGAATAAAGAGGTAAAATTTTATCGTAAGTTTTATATGGTAATATTCGGAATTACTGAACCATCATCTGCCTAGCCTTTTCCCAAACTATCTTGGGGTCGGCTTCCAGTCTAACCGGATGCAGCTGAGTACCAGTATTTTACATGAAGCGACTGCCTATCTGACCTCCATAACCCAGTAGCTGGGTAATACCATACCCCTTGGTAAGACTGGATATCAGACTTTCGGCTTCTGACTACTCGTAACGACTGTCAAAGATCTACAAATGACAGCCGGGACCAACGGCTTAACGTGCTTTCCGAGGCACGGAGGAAACATGGTATGTAATTGTGGTCACCCATCCACCGACCAACCTCGGCAAGCACGGGTTAACCTTAATGATCGACCCGTGCGGCTGTTATTATTTAGCCACGAGCTCCTCCTTCGGAATTACTGAACCGATTTCGAAAATTCTTTCATTAACGGGAAGCTACATTATCCCTGAGTCTGTGTCATAGGCTACATTTAAAACGTTCCCGTGGGTCAATTTCCGTACTATAACAGGAGGAAAGCCGCGAGAAAAAGCTATAGTTACAAAATAAAACCTACCATTAGTAGATCCACAGTCAGCACACACTTGGTTGCCAGGCATGGCTCTGACAGCACGTATGATGGACCGCTGTAGGTCCAGCAGCGAGTGCCCGTTGTCATTGCTCTCGCCAGCCTGTTGGTGGAAGGCCCTCATTAACGCGCCTTCCTTGCAGTTCACTAGGACTGATGTCCATGCTCGCTGCTCGTTCTCGTCTTCAGCTTGGAAATGGTATGTTCGGTTGTCTGTGAATTAGATTAGTATTGTTACTAAGTGTTTCTAAAAAGGAAAACGGCAGACGTAAACTGATTCAGACGAAATCATTTGGGGTTAATTTTATATTTTTTAGTTGGTTTTATATATTTTATAGATCTGTTCTATTTTTAGATTATCCCGATAATCGAAAAATAGAAAATATCTCATGAAAGGAATTAGGGTAAGCCTTTGCCCAGCAGTGGGACAATACAAGGTAGATAAATAAAAACAAAATAGTAAAAAAAAAAACAAAAAATATCGTCAACGTTTACATTAACCAAGAAATCATCTTTTTCTAGTCCCCAGTCCACCTCAACAAAAATTTAAACTCCAAAGTCGTATTTTCTCACTTTTATTAGTGAGATAATGGGTTGTAAGTGAGAAAATACGACTTTCGAGTTTTCAGGCCATTTAAAATGAGTCTAAGCTTCTTTAACGAAAGTTGTAAACAGATACCAGCAATTACTAGCCATAATTGGATAAGATGTTGCATCATAAATATTAAATGAAAGTTGTCTAACTCGTTAAAGTTTCACCCCGTATGGACTCGAAGCCTCAACTTCGGTAAACGCCTCTACGAAGTTTCTACGTAGCTCGATAATAACGTTAATCTTGTAAGCAAAACTGTCGAACTACGAGAAATGATTAATACTCACATGAGACTAGATCAAATGCACGTTTATCTTCAGCGGCAACTTTAATTTGGCATGTAAGGAGGTTGACCCTCGCCGGAGTCTTGTTCTCGTCTGCGTGGAAGATGTCGAGGAAACCTTCCGCAGTGACGCGGCAGCGGCGCTTCTGCCACACGCGCCGCACCTTGCCCTCAGACTTCTTGAGCAAGTAGCCGCTCCGGCTCACCCCGTGCTGCTTGTCGCCTTGCATCTGGTGCAGAGAATAGCCACCCACCGATGACACCACCTGGAATATCGACATACGCAACTTAGAAAAACACGATAAACGAAGGAAAATAAACAAATCTAGCTGTTTTCCAAGCAACAGTACGACTAAATGCGCCGCGACTACAAATATCTGGCAACTCATCGTGATTCTCAAAAGTCGCGCGAGTGCGAAATAATAAATTGTAAAATTCATTACCTCTCTGTCCTGAGGCGCAGCTGCTCGCAGCATGTTCCTGAGCTCTAATAACCTCCGTCGTTCGTCGTCTTGCTGCTGCCTGATCTTCTGCAGTTGTACACTCAAATCTGCGACGTAGACACCAAAGTGTTCGATCGTCTTCAGGCCGTCTTGAAAGTAATTCGTCTGTGCGTGATAATACTCCACCAAGTGTTGGAGCAGCTCGATCCCCTTCTTCGTCTTTATCTCGTTGAACTTTATCAGGTACTGCAACAACGACATCTATTTAACACAGGAGCTAACACTTCAACAGGGCCAGTCACAACAACGATCAAAAATGGAATGGAGCCAGTTCATTGGGCACTGGGCAGACAGAACGACGCCGAAAACATCGCGTGGGCACGAGCATGCTTATTACTTCATCAGAGACCGTGTCTAATGGGACGCGAGACAGACATGAGCGCGGTGCGGCACCCGGGACTGTGGAAACGCACCGATATTACTACGTGCCCTTCCGCGAGTTAAAATTATACTTGATGACGCACGCGCACGCGCATTCGCGATATAGTGGATCCAGATTTGTCTTGCAGAGTTGTGTAATAATAATAAAGCTCAGCGCGCGACCTTGCACAACTTTCTTGGCGTGTCGCCGGTTTATCTTTTGGTTTGTTGTAGTAACAAGTTAACATTCCTAGAATTTACACTTCTGTTAACTTGTTACAAAGCAGCCGCTGCACGTCGTTCTTATATTTATTATAGTTAAGCGTTAACAACAGAGGTAACGGCGTGTGCTGTGGATATGTTGTGGCTGAAGCGGTATTTGCACCGAGTAAGTCGTGGAACAAAGCGAGGGTCAGCGCGTCGTCGGCCCTGCGCGGCGCAAGGCCGGTCGACGACCTGACGCGCGCCTCCGCGGTACCGCACCGACCCAACCACCACAGGGCTTCTAGGTTTCTTTTTTTAGCACTTAACAAAGAGACAGGTTATCGATAACTTTGATTGCGAAAGTTCCCTAACGAACCTACTTGAAGCTCATCCATCCATCCAATCTATCATAAGTATGTTTAGAATAATTACAACTTTCCAAAACATGTATGTTAAAACCTCATTAAGGTTGTGAAACACATCTCTCCCAACTTTCGCATTTGTCAGACAGTCAGACTTTGAGCAAACATCCTAACTAAACCATTGAAGTTGGGTCGGGACTGGCGAGCGGAAGTTCATACGGTAGAACATCAAACCAATGGAATTGCTGTTCACCAACAAACAAATAAGCGTACTATAAATACCAACGGTTAATTGAACATTCTCGATAAATTAATTAAAGCGAAGAACAGACAATGAATTGAATGTGTTCGAATTTAAAAACAAATAACAATGTATGCATTTTTATCATTTAGGTCACATTTTTTTCATGAGCTTTTATTTGATAAATTAATTTATACTCTGATATTGTGTCCAATAAGTCGGCGTCGCAGTCGTAATTTCCCAAGCTTTATCGCGGAAAATATGAATAAAATTAAGCATTCTTATTAATTTTTATAGGCAATTGAATACTTGGTTTATCCGTCGATGCGTTTGCGGTTAATTTTCTATAAATAAATGCTATTAGGAAAACATTATTTCTATTGTTGTATAATAAGTAAATTAATCCTTTTCGCTGAATTTACTTATGACGTAAGAGCACTTTATTTTTTTATATCGTGGCTGATTGTATGTTTATGTAGGCAGTAGGAACATGGCTTCATATGAAACAGGAAAACCCTTCATGAAGTTCGAACTTACTCCAAAAAGTTTTAGGTGTTTCACAGGTCATTCACCACACTCACGCAGCGTCACAAAAATGATATCGAAACGGAAAAAGACTGGTATGGAAAATAAACATAAAACAACTGAGAATGTTATGTTTCGAACACGCTATGAATTAAAAATACTGTCAGCATTCCCAACATTAAAGTTATTTAAAGTTTCTTTCATGGAAAAGGTCGGAATAACTTGGATTAAAGTTTTCTAAAGCTTGTGATTAAGTTCCCGAGGGTCCTGCAAGGATGAATGGCGAATAGAGAGCTTTCAAACTCGGATGCTGCATATCAAGTTAATTCTATATCGTGATAATGTCGTTAGGTCTGTAACTAGATTATAGACGAGCTAGTGCTACTATCTTAATGTAATGTATGTTGCTTATCAATTACTAAGATGGAGTGGCACTGAGCCTAATTTAATTATTGACTGGAAGTGGTTTAGATAATAAGCTGTTGGAGGTAAACATGGCTGCTACACAAACCTGGAGTCCTTTTATCATGAGATTTGAGATTTGTCTGAGTGCAGATGTGATGGTCAAAATGCCTCATGTCTTAGGAACTTACGTATCTGAAGTTCACTTCTAATTTAAAATTCTTCACCAAGGCTTTATTTTCATAATAGTTTATTTTTACTCTAGCTCTAAACAGTCACATCGGCTATGCTCATTTCAATCTTAAATAGCAGCTTCTAAAATCTCAAAATAGATTTCTAAAATGGCAAACAAAATGCGGCAACGCAATCGATTCCTAACAATTTAAACAAAATTATATTAGTTCAACTGTTTTAGCGCCTTATTGAGTCTAGCCGGATTAACAGTCGCGATTTAGCAATTCGCCCGTGAACCCTGTCTGCTGCCATTTGGCAAGTTTGTCACAGCTAAAGATATTTACCGAGACATTTGCCATTGCATTCTGCACCGCAGATAGTCGTATATGTTATGTAACACACGATTGGCACTCACTAACTGTTTTTATGTCTTAAAAGGGACTAAAGTTTGGCTGAAGTGTTGTGTATTTACTTAAAGCTAATGCAATGATACAAATTGTGTAGGGAACCCATAAGTAATGCATTTTTCATTTTTCTGTAAGTAGTGCATTCCCATATATGTGCTTACAGTTTTGCTTAAAAATTTCATGGTCCTAGAATCATCCAATAGTCATTTAGTAAGTTGAAAGCCCTGCTCCTGCTTCGTTTGAGACTCCAGCCTGGACAGCAAATGTGATGCTGTTGACCTGATATCGTGTCTTCCGTGCTCGCTATGGTCGCTTCTGATGGACTCGTATCTAACTGACTTCTGGGCTGACTCACTAATGTACAGATTGCCATCGACTCGCTCAGAAGAAGATTTAAGTTTCCTTCTATATGATTGTGTATAAAATCAGAATGCTTATAATTTACGAAAGTCGATAACGATTATTTTATATGGAAGCGTGTGGCGTGCCAATATTTGGTAACCAGCATAATATTGCTATCTTATCAATCTATTATCGTAAAACTGCAAACATTATGCGGTTGCTAATAAAAATCTATTTCCGTTGTTGAACAGAGGAAAGTATATATGGATAGTGTAAAGCCTACGTACCAACTGAAATTCAATTTCCCGGTGTCCATTTGTAGAGCGATATTGTTGGATTTTACCAATCCTAATTTAAACATAACAGCAGTACGCTAAATACTTTCAGATTAAATTATCACCTTTGATTCAAGCAGACACCTACAAATAGTTATAGGCCAGTCCTTTAACAAAATATGTACATATTCCTTAAAGTCACTTTGTGCCTCAATGAAAGTAAATAAACCAAAAGACTAAAATGTAAGTACGAAATTGGCACGACACCACCCGATCAAAATGTTGAAATGAAAGATAGAGCTAGAATTTTGGCAACGTACGTTTAATGTAACTGTACACCAGTGTCATTGCCAATGGACATACGACCTTTTGCAGCCACAGGTTATGCGCATAACGGCACTAGAGCTGTCCACAATGACTGCTATTGCCACAGCTATTGTATGGAGGTAACTGCTACAGTGCGTAGGTAAATGGCTGTCACGGACAAACATATTGTTAGTATTGTTACACATGCATTGTTAATTGCATTCTGGGGCATAAGCCTTGCATAGATGTGCGTCTGCAACAGTTATTCTTACGGTCATTACTCCTGTTGCTTGTCGCTAACAAAGGCCAGCTGTCTTGACTTAAAGCACGCTAAGTTGAGCCTATCTTGTCAGCGATGCTCACGGTTTAACTGATAAAGCAGTATCAATTTGCTGGCTATTTATATTCCTTTGTGCAAAGGACATAATAATTAATCTTCCAGACAAGAATGTCTATCAGAAACAACCTATGCAGTAACGTTTTTCCCGAATCGATCAAAAGAGTACTTACTGCACTCCTTCGATTAATTCAGGAAATAGCTTTCGAAAAAACTAGCCATATCAGTGGAACATTTTCATTACTTTAAAACATCAATGGCAATATTGGCAGTACAATATATCAGCAATAAGTGCACGTGTTAGCGGCACGCTCATTAACAGCTGACACGCGATCCGCGTCATTAATTAATGTTGTATATTTGTGACTGTGGAGCGGACAAAATGCAGAGTATGGAGGACTAGGGATATGTCGGTTCTTCAACGAGAACCAGTATCGACAGCACTGAGTAGGAGGAGATCCCAACGGATAATTTACAAAATTCCATAAATCTAAGCACAAAAGGGTATCCAATGTTGAATATCCAAACTCTGAAAGCAAACTCATTGAACCGAGATGAAAACATACTGTACATAAACGTATACAAACACCTACCCCGTTCAGTATTTTCCTAAAATTTATCTAACAAAGTACCACCATTTGTTACGAGCTGTTGCCCCCAGAGCGATCATTTATAAAGCGTAATGAGAAGGCGTTGCTATACAGCGCAATGTACGTGTATAAAATTACTTATGAAAGTGGTAAGCGACCAACAGGTCCTGCCCACAGGGCGTTTGAAATGAAGCCACAAATTGCCCACCACCAATTATTAATTATCCACCTTTTGGCTTAGCTCGGCTACCGGCCAAATGTCAGCCGGTGTCAGACACACTTCGTGGAACAGTATTTAAAAGGGATAATGCTTTAAAAAAAATTAAAAACTATAAACAAACTTGATATTTGAACCCCAATTTGTATGAAGAATTGTTTGTTCCATGAATCGAGTAACCAAGGCATTTATAATCCATGTACGTTCGTGATAATCATCGTAAAGTCCAAAATGGATTAGCATCGGAATGTCTTAAAACTGTGCTAAGACGGACATTTCGCAAAGATAGTGATCGCATTGTACAGCTATAAAAGTAGAACTAGGAGAACGGTATCATAAAAGGCATGGTTTATTTCTGCTAATGAATAGTTAAAGCATTGGCTCTGCATGCCCAAGTTTTTTAGCCCAATTCAGACTTTATGGCAAAGACAAGACACTTTTATGTTAGATGCCATCTTTTGTTGGGAAAAAGCGGAAGATAAATAAATTGGAACCGATACTACATTTTCTTGCGAGACATCCCTAAAAGCACTAAGACGTAATAAAGCTGCCACATAAAGCAAATAAGGAGCCAGAAGTTATGTAAACAAACGGTGAGTTTTATTTATATTTGAAACTCTTGAAGACTTAAATACGCCGAGATTTGTTTGCGTCATTTTAAACACTTTAAAGTTAACAGTGGGTAGTAAGTTTTTATGGTACGTTTCAATGCTTTCACGATGTATTTCAGTCCACTAACCTCACACATTTGCAGCTGAAAAAGTCTCCTCTCCTTCTCCATTTCATCTGCTATCTCAGCCGGTGTCACCTCACTTCGGATGAGTCCGGCTTCCTTCGCCTGCGATTTCTTCTCCTTCTCAATTTTCAGGTACTTTGACTCATAGTCTTTGGATGCTTTGTCGAACGGCCTTTTTAGATCCCCCTTCACTCCCCGTAGGTCACCTTTCAGAAGACTATCGACCGGAAACATGACGATGTTGTTTATATTTTGCATCTGGAACAAGAGATTAGAGAGTTACATATTTATTCATAAAAGCAGTTAAAATTTGAATACTGTTCGTGGTAAAAAGTTATTTGTTTTGGTTCATCTGTATCGGTAAATTCAATGATTGTAACAATAACAAGTTCCGGGACAACCAACAAAGTGAGCTCCTCTAAAATTGTGCTTTGCTTATTACGTTGCACAACTTGCATTCCTAGAGTTATTTACCCGCGATGTGATGCCACAGTTGCTTCACTAGCGCAGTTTTGACAGACAAAACACTCCACGAGCCCACGAGGTTGCAAATGCATCGCCCGAATAGGCGTCAAACATCGCGTCGTGAATTGAATAATGTAATGATGCCAGGTTGAGAAACCCTAATGTGCATTTGGATATGACTAAGCATCATTGGCAGAAGAATATTGAACGTAGACCTTGACCTCAAAACGAAACGTAATTACTAGTATTCATAGTCAGTTGCACATATCAATATGTTTTATTGTAATTACGCAGTTATATCATAGCAACCGTTTATGTATTGTTACCCGAGAACAGAACGTAACGAGGTATGCTCCGTCATTAAGAATGTCAGTAACAATAATGAGAGCCATGAGTGGAGCAGATAAAGTAATTAAACAGATGAGAACAAAAAGTCAACACGCTACACGGGAACCCCGTTCATGGAAGGTTGATTATGGAATCAATGAAGCGAAATGCTCCGACAGACGAGACTCGGGAGCAATGAGGGACAAAGGGTTGATGGACACAATGAAACCCTTCCTGAACACTGTTGGTGGTCATTGAATGTTGCGCTAATTATAACGTCACAGGGAAACTCGGGACATGTGTACGTTTAATTTATAGCCAGAAGCGAAACATCGTAAATCTTTCTATGTAAACGGGTTAACGTTTTCCAAGTTTCAGAACGTCAACAAATAAATAACGTAAGATATGTCATTTAAAAATGTAAAGCCTCATTTACACGATGCAAGAACTTGCATGCAAGTTTCATTACATTGCAGACTATTGACGGGCAATGAATTCAGTTAATCAAACAAAAACAGCAATGTAGTGAAACTTGCATGCAAGTTCTTGCATCGTGTAAATGAGGCTTAACTCTGTTTAGGTAACAGTTTTAGAAAAACGTGGAGGGCATTGACTGGTCGTCTTTAAGGTTACTGATGTATCGCATTTAAAGCAGTTTTGTTGAACCACTAGGAATACTACTCACCGATTAAGAGAGAAAATCGTAACAACCGGTGATACTACGATTGCTAATTTCTGATACAATGACTGTAATACAAACACTTAACAAACTCATAATATAAGCAATGTGAAGTGTTTAGAAACAAATAACCTATTTTTAACCGTAGAAATGATACTGACGCTCAAAGGACAATTAGTACTATGTTACAAAAGGTTCATATTACATCACAATATGAGGACAAGGATACTCCAGCTAATCCAAACACTCGAGTACTAACCACTCAAATCGCTTTAGTACCAGAATTTCGGGAAAGGACAACGTTGGATAGCACAAAATCGATTACCGCGATAAATTCACTTTCGACAAGGTTAATCAATTCAGCGAATGTGTCGCACATAGCTGCGGGCTGGTGGAAGTGCAATCTGGCACGATCTCGATAACAACTCGATACTTGGTCACAATATTATCCGCACGCGATACTGGGGGTGCCACGACACGCCACAAACACGCTCGATTAATCGCGAAACGCATATCTGCACGCAGAATTGAATTACCAAAGAGGTTTCGCTTTCCGCGTTCTGTGAAGTTGCACAAGTGTCACGGGATCAAATTATAAGGGTAGCGTGAGAAATGCCAATGAAACTCAACGCTCAGACGAAATTGAAGCCCAGCCCAAAAAGCTATGATGTCTCAAGAGCTCCTTCGGTTAATGTTTAAGGTGGAAGTTTAATCGCACTTTCCCATACATTTTTGTTTCTTGAAAATCTCGATACTTATATGCTTTTTGTAGAAGTAATGAAACAATATGATGTTATTACGAATTAGTGTTGTCGCAAAACCCTTCAAACATAAAGAAATAACAAGGTTTATAGGATTTCCAGGGCCGAAAAAAAAACGAAAAATCTTTGCTAGTGTGCGTGCTTGGAGTCACACCATCTACCGGATATCTAAAGAACTTCTAAAGAACAATCGAGCCCCTTGCATAACAAAACTCGAAATAATTATCTGTTGATACTAGATGGCGTGGCGTTGTCATTGTAAGTTGGTGCCAGTAATAAGTGCGTGGACTCGCGAATATTTCACATTTCATTCGTCAAACAAGTAGGTAGGTAGGTACTGGCTGCGACGTTTTTGTTTGGGTGAATTAGATTTATCATTTTTTAAGAATGAAGTTAAACATTCTTAAATTATGTCATGATGTTCAAACCTAAGTTTGAAAGTACCTATTAGGGATGAAATGTGTAATTCGGAGTTGGTTCTAATTTTACTGTGTGATAGGTAAAACTTATTAGTTATTAACAAGTAGGTATTCAGACATAATTCGTTATGAAGCCACAGCCTGCAGCACAAAGCTTAGCTTACTAAACTTTAATTTTGTACGTGCACTTTTCGTGGTATATGTAATAAACTAATAATGTACTTACATTTTATAACACTAGCTTATGCCCGCGGCGTCGCCCGCGTGGATTTCGATAATTGTCCCACGGGAACATATTATCGGGATAAATAGTATCCTATGTGTTAATCCAGGTTACAAACTACCCGTGTGCCAAATTTCATCCAAATCCATTCAGTAGTTTTTGCGTGAAAGAGTAACAGACATCCATCCATCCATCCATCCTCACAAACTTTCGCATTTATAATACCTATTAGTAGGATTACATTCATTCATCACACTATTTACATTCATGAATGTAGGTACTACCTAATAAAACATACACGACGCGGTCAAGGTCACGTTGAAACGCCGTAGTTCTATCTATCTATCTATCTATATAAATAAAAATCAATTACTGTTCGTTAGTCTCGCTAAAACTCGAGAACGGCTGGGCCGATTTAGCTGAATTTGGTTTTAAAATGTTTGTCGTAGTCCAGGGAAGGTTTAAAAGGAAAGATAGGGTAGGTAGGTAGGTAGGTAGCGTAGGGTAGGTAGGGTAGATAGGTAGGTAGGTAGGGTAGTAGGGTATGGTAGGTAGGGTAGGGTAGGGTATGGTGGGTAGGTAGATAGGGTAGGTAAAAAGTGCATTGCAACGCATGCCGGGGACAGCTAGTCGATCTATATATCCATACTAATATTATAAATGCGAAAGTCACTCTGTTTGTTTGTTTTTCTGTTTGTTACTTTTTCACGATTAAACGGCGAATGTGATCCTAATGAAATTTGGCAAGAAGATAGATTTCAACCTGGGGAAGGACGTATGCTATATATCATCACGCTACGATCAATCGGAGCGGAGCAGTAATGAAAAATGTTGCGAAAACGGGGAACATGTGACGCAGATGAAGTTACGCGGGACAGCTAGTCTATATATATATATATATATCTAAAAATGAATCCCTATTTCCCTTGGTCACGGCATCACGCGTGAACGGCTGGATAGATTTTGATAATTGTTTTTTTGTTTTGTATGTTACTGACAGGAGAAGGTTCTCTTAGGTAGGTAGGTAGTAGGTAGGTAGTAGGTAGGTAGTAGGTAGGTAGTAGGTAGGTAGTAGGTAGGTAGTAGGTAGGTAGTAGGTAGGTAGTAGGTAGGTAGTAGGTAGGTAGTAGGTAGGTAGTAGGTAGGTAGTAGGTAGGTAGTAGGTAGGTAGTAGGTAGGTAGTAGGTAGGTAGTAGGTAGGTAGTAGGTAGGTAGTAGGTAGGTAGTAGGTAGGTAGTAGGTAGGTAGTAGGTAGGTAGTAGGTAGGTAGTAGGTAGGTAGTAGGTAGGTAGTAGGTAGGTAGTAGGTAGGTAGTAGGTAGGTAGTAGGTAGGTAGTAGGTAGGTAGTAGGTAGGTAGTAGGTAGGTAGGTAGTAGGTAGGTAGTAGGTAGGTAGTAGGTAGGTAGTAGGTAGGTAGTAGGTAGGTAGTAGGTAGGTAGTAGGTAGGTAGTAGGTAGGTAGTAGGTAGGTAGTAGGTAGGTAGTAGGTAGGTAGTAGGTAGGTAGTAGGTAGGTAGTAGGTAGGTAGTAGGTAGGTAGTAGGTAGGTAGTAGGTAGGTAGTAGGTAGGTAGTAGGTAGGTAGTAGGTAGGTAGTAGGTAGGTAGTAGGTAGGTAGTAGGTAGGTAGTAGGTAGGTAGTAGGTAGGTAGTAGGTAGGTAGTAGGTAGGTAGTAGGTAGGTAGTAGGTAGGTAGTAGGTAGGTAGTAGGTAGGTAGTAGGTAGGTAGTAGGTAGGTGGTAGGTAGGTAGTAGGTAGGTAGTAAATTTAGGGATTTCTGAAAGAATTGTAGATTTTGGCACAATCTCTTAAAACCTATGTCAGTAGTACTGACCCTAACAGGTAGGTGTAGGTGTTCTGACTCAGTACACACCGAGACGCGACGCTGCGCGCACACTTATAGAGAGAAGATACACATTTCGTTGTGAGAAAACGTTGCGCCACGCAGCGCTGCGCCACGTGACGCCTGTAAAGAAATGTGTATCCTTTCGTGTAGAAAATAAAGTTAAATTTTGAATCGCTTTTTAAAATGTGCGCGCAGTGTCGCGTCTCGGTGTGAGCTGACCCTTAGTGTTCCAAGGCTTTGTATATAAAGTGAAGATTAGAACTAAAAAGCTTTCAAGCTAGTGGAAGTTTATCTTTGAAATCTTGGTGATTTGTTGGTCAGTGGGTCGTCTAAGGGGCAGATTTTTAGGAGTTGAAGTATACGCTAAGGGGCACTATGCGCAGCAAAGAAAACAAAAAAATAAAATTTTCAGCAAAAAAATTTTTTGGGACTTAGTGGATTTTCCAAAAAAAAAAAAATAGGAAATTTGAAAAAAAAATGGCAGTTTCGGGTTAACCTTGGCCATAAAAACCATTTAGGTTCTGCGAAGTATGGACCCAAGAGGCACCGTTTCCGAATTATGGGCCTCCGAATTTTATTTAATTTTTATAAAACTATCTACATTTCCAAAATGGTAGCTCAAAAGAAAATATTTTCTGGAAAGAAACTGTTGCTCTAGTAGAAAACTATGAGATGGTGTAAAAAAAATCCGAGAAATATTGAGAAAAAAGAAAAAATTGAAAAAAATATTCTGTGTCGGTCGATCTTTCAGCTTGAGTATCGTTAGGGGCAAAGACACAAATTTTCGGAAAAAAAAAAACTAACAGATTTCGTCCGTTTTTCTTGCAGAAGCCTATTACCCTTGTCCATAGAAACTATTTAGGTTCAGAGAGGCATGGCCCTCCGACGCACCGTTTCCGAGTTAGGAGTTTTTTAATTTTTTTCTTGTTTTTACAAAACGCTCTATATTTCCAAAATGGTAGCTCAGATGAAAATCTTTTCTGGAAAGAAACTGTTGCTGTAGTAGAAAACTATGAGATGGTGTACGAAAAACCAAAAAAAAATGCATTTTTTTATAAGTCCTCGCGCCATAGCGCCCACACTCCAAACGATTTTGTTCTTTGATCTTGAATCAGTTTGTAAATATCTATCACATAATTTATTTATTTATTTATTATTTATTAAAACTTTATGCACAAGTATAAAAACACTGTACAAAGGCGGACTTAATGCCTTAGGCATTTTTTACCAGTCTACCTTAGGGTGATGCAGAGAGAAAACATAGTAGGTGCAGCATAACAAATGGTAAGAGAACATTTACAAATAAAATATAACGATACATACATAAATACATACATATATATGTACAATAAGTAAAGAGAGAGACAAACTAACAACAATTTAATTAAGAGATGAATCTGCCAGCTTCTTAAGTAAGTCTTGGCGAGCTTTAACTTTAAATGTGAACCGCCTGTTGGCCAACCTGATGTTCAGAGGGAGCGCATTCCAAAGGAAGACAGCCTGGACAAAGAAAGACGACTTGAGAAAAGAGAGCGGTGAGAAGGACAACTTAGAAGACGATTATTGGAGGAACGAAGATTCTTACTGTGCGCAGAGCATAAATATTGAAAATAAGTAGTCACATAAGAAGGAGAAGTAGGCTTATTAAGAAGAGAAAATAGGGTAGTCAAAGCTCTCAACGCTCTGCGTTGTCGGATGAGCAACCATTTTAAAAGTGACCGATGTGCGGAGACGTGATCATACTTACGAAGATTAAATACGAATTGAATGCAGTTATTAAGAAGTCGGTAGCACACATCACCATAGTCAATTATGGGGAAGATTAGGGACTGTACAAGCATTACCTATAGGTGTGATGGGAGAATATTTTTTAGCCGATAGAGCGACCGCAATGTTCCGGTGACTTTCTTGCTCACAATCGCGACCTGCTTACGCCAGTCAAGGCAAGTGTCAACATGCAAACCCAGATCTTTGACGTCAGAGCTAAACGGAATAACCGTGCCGTCAAAGGTAACCGGTGGCACCGTTAAGCCATTCAGCCTTCTCAGGCTATGGGGACTCCCTATAATAATAGCCTGGCACTTGGTTGGGTTAACCGCCACCCCGAAACGATCAGACCAGTTTTTGACAAAACGTAAATCCCGGTTTAGCTCCTCGATCGCACTGGACAAGCTGTCAACACTAGCCTGACAGTAAAGCTGTAAGTCGAAAGCGTAAAGATGATACACACACTGAAGCTCGGTAGTTATGAGATCTATAAAAATAGAGAATAAAATACCGCCTTGAGGGACGCCAGCATCAAGATCACACCAGCTGGAGCTAGAGTCACCAGCAAGAACTGATTGCTGGCGCCCCCGAAGATAGGAAGAAAACCATTCCAATACCTCCGGAGAGACCATCAGATAGGAGAGGATGGATAAAAGGACTTCGTGACTGACGGTATTGAAAGCATTGGAAAAATCAATTAAGACCAAAACCGAAACTTTAGTGTCTTGCATTCCCCGCCTTATATCGTCAGTCACTTTAAGGAGGGCTGATACGGTACTATGGCCGGGCCTGAACCCGGATTGCAATGGACTGATAAGGGAGTTGTGGTAGATGAAGTGGGAAAATTGCTTGTGAACACAGGCCTCGAGTACTTTAGATAAAAAGGGAAGGATGGAAATTGGTCGAAAATGGCTGAGAAGAGTAGGGTTAGGAATTTTAGGGAGTGGCCGAACATGGGCTTTCCGCCATAGAGAAGGGAAAACACCGGAGTAAAGGGAGAAGTTAACGATATGGGAGATTGCAGGAAGGAGCTGATCAAGAGCTTTCACAATCATGTGACGACTGATGTTATCATAGCATCTGATTACAACGATTGCGAGCAGTTTTGAAAAGGGGCGTGAACGCGCGATCCCTTCGTCGCATTGCCATTAGAACTCCATTGTTCATCCATGGGGCCGGTGAGCGCTTCAACTTGACTTTCCTGACAGGAGCGTGGGTGTCATACAACTTGACTACAACCGCATTAAAAGTATTCACTTTATCATCGACTGATGTGGCTTCCTCCAGGGGCGTCCAGTCAATATTGGAAGCATGCTCGATGAGTTTTTCTGCATTCATCCGCGCAAAGGCACGCCTGTACTGGAAGGTAGGTTTGGGTTTAGGAGGTTTAAGGACATAAGACAGGAAAATAAGGTTGTCATGGGAAAAGCCAGGAGCGTCCTGTTGACCATGTGAGGCGACTAGGGAAGGATTAGATGCGAGAATCAAGTCGAGCCAAGTATCATCCCCGACAGTGTTATGATGCGTTGGTTGGAGAGGCAAGACATGCAGACTAACTGACTCGACCAGATGTAGGAGTTAACAGGATCGAGGGGAGTTGTGGGCAAGGAGATTGGTGTTGAAATCCCCCATGACGCTGTGATGTGCATACTCCGAACCTAATGATTTTAAGACCGATTCTAATTCGATGAAGTAATCAAGGGACGGGGGACAATACACAACTCCAAGAACAGTTTTAGCTCATAAAACACAAACTTCTAAAAAAAGAAATTCAGCCAAATTAGTAGTAGAGGAAGAAGTAGCAATAATTTTAAAAGAAAAATCGGCATGAAGGTAAATTGCAACACCACCCCCTCTCTTACCGATTCGATCATTCCGTAGGAGAACGAATCCTGGTAGAAAGTAAGTGGTAGACGCAAGCTCAGGTTATAGCCAGGTCTCTGAAATGAGGACGGTATGGACGTTATTGTTCGTAAAAGTATCGTAAAGCTCATTGTAGTGGCTGGGAATGCTCTGGGCATTGATGTGACAAACATTAAACAGTCGGTCAAGACTATGGTTAAAGTTTTGACGTAAAGTATCACCAAGGGTGTCTGTAATGGAACAAAAACTATCTTCAAGAGTGGCAGTAGATTTGTTAGCTGAGAAAAACGATTCATTATCGAAAATAGTGGTCATAAATACGAATAAAATATTTTTTTAAAAATATACTTGTAAAATTAAAATAACTATAAAAAAATAAATAATAAACTACATGCTAAACAAGTAGGTACGACGGTTGCATCTCTGCACCACCCGCCAGCTAACATCATCATTTTAAAACACAGTGAACAACCAAGGAATGAAAATAAGTTACAATGAAATAGAAAAAAAAAACAAACCCAAAATAAATACAAAAGTACAGAAAAATAAAATTGTGGCATTCGGAACGCACCTTACGCCCTCAACAAACATAAAATTATCGTGAGCCGTAGACAGAGAAAACTATCTGTTTACGTCGTGAGCGTATCCGATCCTTGAAAACCCGATGTCAATGTCAAAGACAGTCATGTCATAATGGCATTAGCAATATGTTTTCAAAAAAGAAAAATAATGACAAAAACATCCTTGTTGAGGGTAAACTATTGTACGAATGTACGCAAGACATGTAACAATCCATCTCATGGTCGTGTGAGGAAGAAAGATAAAAAAAAAACAAAGTCAAGCAAAACAATGATTACGAGCCAAAACTAATCAAAGGTTATCATTACCAAACAGCAAAAGATAGCATATTAAAAGGTAAGTAAATCCTACGCAACGTAGGTATCTAATGCGTGAATTTATATATAGATAATATTTAAGAGTTTTGTTACCAAAAATTAACGATTATTTTTACTTGTTTTTCAGGCTATCTCCAGAAGTTTGCACTTTGGGATAGGTACTTCAGCAGCAACGGACTCAATTCTTCATACGATGAGATTTTATGTTTACTTCCATCGGGGACTTTTAATTACGATGACACCGTCCTGAGTCCAGCATGACCGCATAGAAAAGTGAAGCCTCGCCTTCCCAAAGATGGATTGTCGGGTCTTGGTCAAGAATTCCTTGACGGACACAGACCTGTCTTCGCTCTCCATACCGCAGACCTGTCGTCATAGTTGAAGAATCTTACTAAAATCGCTGCGTGAGCGAGCGTGATCCACCATATGCTGGAGCTGCCCGCTGCCGGCCCGCGGCCTTTCGAATGATGATGGAAGATCAACAGCTATAATATGTTTAGTTATTATTGTGCTTCATTGGTGTAATTGCTAAGTGTGGCGTTCCAGTGTAACATATTTTAAATAAATAACTAAATAGGACTGTGGTGATGCTTGTTGGCGGCACCTAGTCTGTGGCAGACCTTTATGGAGGATGTGGTTACTGATTAAAGGCCCAGCTTCTTGTTAATTAGATCCAGGATCACTGTGCTACTGACCTCTCCTTCAACCTTTGCTATGCCCTGAAAGATCAGTGCCTTCCGACGATGCCAGGTCTCCAATTGGTCAACCTGTCTGGCACACTCGCTGATCTGTCTCCTAAGCAGACTTAGCATGCTAAAGTGCTAAAGATTAGCTCCCTGAAGGTCCGAAACTCCTCAGCTACCCTCGCCACATTATCTTTGGCTGGTCCTGCGCACTGAATTTGTGCCTCCAGTTCACTCATCTTCCAGACAAAGCTATCCTCAAGGCTTTTCTGTACCAATGCAATCTCATCAAGCTGTGACATGGTGCCTTGTGACCGGTCACAGTGAAAAAAACAGTGAAAGTGAAGTGATGTGCTGGCAGGTGGTGGAAAGTTATAGCTTTAGTCACATGTGTGAGCTGCAAACGTGAGTACTCACTATGCAGAAGTTATACACTGATATTTTATAAAGAATAAGTAAATAAACTGAGTATTTCTAATTAAAATAGGTATCAAATCAATATTGGAGATACATTCTTTTTTTTACACCTACCCGCGCTATTATCTATTTATACATATTTATATATCTATACCTATTTATCTGTCAATGCTTCATTTTTTATTCCTTTTACCTATTTTTAACCAACTTCTAAAAGAAAGAGGTTATCAATTGGAAAGTTTTTTTTTGTATACTAATTTCATTCAGTAATTAATTTCATTGTAAATAAGCACCATGTGGCTATTTAGTATATTTTTAACCGACTTCCTAAAGAAGGAGGTTATCCATTCGACTGTGTTTTTTCAATAATAGACAGCAAATCTGTTGTGACAACATCATAACGTTACATCCCGCTGTAATGTTATGATGTTGTCACAACAGATTTATTTGGATATCTCCAAAGATAAAAAAAACACAGTCGAATGGATAACCTCCTTCTTTAGGAAGTCGTGTCTTCTTTAGGAAGTCGTGTATTGTATGCTCTTGGGGCCAAAATGTAATATTCTATAAATTGATTTTCATCATATTACATTTTGATTTTTCATTTTGGTATGCAGATGTGTACAGTAAAACCAGATTTCGACAGTTAGTTATACATAGTATGTTAGTTTCCATTTGATTGGTGATAAGCATATTACCATGATAATGTAACAATACATGTATTGTATTTACATTCATAGCAAAAATTTTAATAGGATAATACAACTAAATGGATAAATAAAAAACTTTTTTCAAAGAACAAAACAACTTCAAAAAAGTGTAATATAACTTTAGCTTCAGAAGTTGGTGGCAAAAAAACTGAATCAAACAAACAAGTAACCAACTTCTGAAGCTAAAGTTATTTTTCACTTTTTTGTTTTTTGAAGTCAGTTTTAATTTTTTTGCAAAAAGAGTATCCATGGAGTTTCTTGCACGTTCTTGTCCATAGAGATCTACCTCCCTTTTGGAACGTGCAACTAGAGACCTGAGTCCTTGACACTTTGAAACACCTTGAAATGTGTGGACATTGATATTGTGGGCTTTATAGATTCCTAGATCCTTGGTAACTTTTTATCTTGGTCTATGTTTTGTAGTAAGCAAGAACTTATTGTCGGGCCTATGATATCCTCCCATACTTACGTATTAACGCTGTAACAAAAAAATATTGTAAAACCAAATGATTTTAAAAGAGTAACCATGGAGTTTCTTGCCGGTTCTTTTCCATAGGAAACGACCAACACGAACCGTGCACCTTTCTTGTTGACGTTTTACAAGTGCCCTTGTAGGCCTATGTGAAATAAAAATATTTTGATTTTGATTCAAAACTGCCTGTAAATGGTATTTAAATAAATGCGTTGAGTTTGTATCAATTGTATTTTTTTGCCTTATTATAAGTGCCTATATGACTTGACTTAGATTGTTTTTTTATAAACAATTTATTGTATTATGTAGTTGAAAGGTGGGCAGTGATATCCTCTTTGTGGAAATGGCCTTGACTTATGAATTGTAGGTTGTATGTTCGAACCCTGACAGGCTCTTTACTTTGGGTAAATGAATACTAATACTACTTGAATAAAAAGCATGACTTACAATAGTTAATTATATAATTAGAGTAAAACACAAAATAACCAAACAAATTGTGTAAAACACAACATAAGGAGTCTCTTTGAAGGATCGCATCCGGAACGAGGTGATCTGAAGTGGCAATGGACCGGCCATATTAGCCGTAGAACCGATGACCGTTGGGGTAGACGTGTTGTTGAGTGGAGACCGCGAATCGACAAGCGTAAGATGGGACGCCCTCAGGCTCGGTGGAGCGACGATCTTTGCAGGGTAGCTGGTAGCAACTGCATGAGAGTTGCCGAGAATCGGGTTAAGTGGCGAGCGATTGAAGTGGCCTATGTCCAGCAGTGGACTGCGGTAGGCTGCTGATGATGACGATGATGACACTTACACAACACATTTATCACAACTACTTTAAGATTCCAGAACCAGAACATAAGATTCCCTTGTAGAAAGAACTGTTCAGAACAGAATAGATTTTCGCACTTGAATGTTTATGTCACTGACATTTAAATATGTAAATCGCGACAAGCGACGTTCCGTTTCATGTTAGGTACTATTGATGGGTAGTTATTGTAAAAAAAAAATAACTAAAATAAAAACGTTGCAGTGGCCCATCTCGTATTTTTTTTTTTAAACATTTTAGTCATAAAATAATGATAATCTAAGCTATCTGCATCTTTCCTAATTAAACGTTTTTGATGAGAACGCCATCTAGCGGTTCAGAAAGTAACCGTTTACGTGTGCATGTGTGTGTGTGCATGGTGTGTACATATATGAAGTGGAGACGACTTGGGGGAATCTTGAAAATCTCCGTTTGAGAAGAGTTAACAAGTAAACTGTATATGTGGAAAAATCAAGACAAAAGGCTAGTTTACGCAAATAGAATATTGTCCATCAAAGATATTTGCGAGACCAAATATCTTTGATATTTCCCAAATGCGACTACAACGCCATCTATTGAAAAAACGGCGGCGGGATCGTCAGCGGAACCACCTTAAGGCTAGAAAACATAATTACACAACCTTTGTAAGTAAAACAATTCTCTTTTGACATAATAAATTGATAAAGCGTGACGATTGAATGATTAATTTCATTGATACACTGAATATTATCTCACAGATTAGTTTTGTGTATAAGTATCGATTCCGTTACGTCAACCTCATTTTGTATAGATATTTCATTTCTGTTTTATGAATGAAAGTCAACATCCCTTGATTCAAGTTGATATTCAAGAATTGCACTTAAAACCACTGATCTTAAAAATGATAATTGTATTGAAAGACGAATCAGTGCGTCCAAATCATAATATGGATTGCAATATCGCAAATAAGCAATTAAGAAGAGAAAAACTAAATCATTTGCTTCACAATTAAATGACGACGACGTACGAGTATAACCCGAAGAAGTGCTGCACAGCTCATTACATCATGAACCCCATAACAAACGTCAAAATTAATTAAGTACAAAATGGGTGCAAAACGAACGTTTTTGCTGCACTAGTTACGCGGTGTAACAATGATCATTGTTCGAATTGAGAGCAACGAGCGCACGTGCGATCCGTACGCTTTATTATATTGTATGGTAATTTAAATTCACACGCTAAAACACAGGTAAAGTATGATACTCATAATAGTAATGTTTGTTGTAGTTGTTTTTTCCCCCTTGATGAGGTAATCCGGGGCTTACCGAGAACGATAAACTAGTTTTGCCTATCAGTGAAATCTGTTCTAAAATGTTCACTGGTAAGAGATAATATGGTTCTATCACCGTTTTTTAACCAGAAATATATGCCACATTTTGTTGTGCATTTGAATCCCCTGAATTGAAGTCTACACCCATCCCCATACCAAAGTAATTTCGCGAACCACAGTCGTGTTTTGTTTTTCGTTTATATCGAAATCATTTGATATCGACCATTATTTTTATGTGCAGATTCAAAAATCACAAGAAAAGACGAGCGAAGTGTATTTTTATTGCAATCCTTTTGCAGAAGTATCAAATTGCTTAGCATACGAATGCGCCAATAAAATTAATTGGGATTTTGGAACTGAGCTCAAACATTTGGTTCTATTAAATACATGTAGTAAACGCGGTACTAAACTGTGGTTGGTTTAATTATCCCAAATAAAACGAAAAAATTGGCCCAAATCACCGGAAGAGAGGAGTTCCACAAACTAATTTCGTGAATATGAAGAATTCATTTCAACTATGGCGCTTCACTTGAACAGTTTCCCAGTAGCTTCAACTTTCGTTGATTGCTTCCACACAAATTAAATGAACTACCAACAATCCCACAGTTCATTTTACTCCACTAATTGGTAGGGAACCCCATGATACTATTTACAATACTTTAATATTCTCACTGGAACACATAAACGTGCATTACGTAGAGTGCAACTTCACCTTAGATTCTCGTGCAAAATAGATAGAATGCTCTAGACAAGAACGTTTAGTAAATAAGTAATAAAGTAAGGAACAAGACTTTAAAGCATCGGTAAATTCCTCTTGCGAATACATGAAAAGACCGAAAGAGCGTGTGTCGTGTTCTACATTATTTGATTAAACACTTCTGTCGAAAATAATTAATGAACTAATTCCCAAATGTACAACGAGGTGCAAGGACTTAAAAGCTGTTGATTAAGGAACGTAAATAAATTAAAATTTAGAGGACTCCGAGCTTCGGAGTCCGAGGGCGTTTACCTAATCAAATATTTATACTCAGTGAAACAACAAACGAATAAAACAGTCGAAATGAATGATCCTCTTAGCGAAGCAAATGGGCAGCTCTGTAATTAAACGCATAATCTGAAATACGAGGAAAGCCTTTTGGGATTGATTTCATTCATTTGGTAAATTGCGTTTTATCAGTCCAAAGTATATCGGAAAATCATCTGGAAATAATTAGAGCTGTTGTAATTGTTACCAGCCATTCCGGAGTCACTCGAATTGTAGAATCCGTGATGCACATACATACTTGTAGAGCGACAAATCATAAGAAAGGAATCCACATCAAATGGTATTTGTGTTAATGGTTGATGAATGGATCATAACACGACTGCACAAGGCACGAAAATGTTATTTTACGTCGTCCATAAAAGTAGATTGTTCAGACAAGTATGCGAATAGACCAGACAAATAGCCCAGCATAGGTGACTTTAGTCATACAACACATACATTATTATGATTACTGTAACAGACACAATTTGGAGTGGTAAACGAAGCGGAGAGCGGCAATCTCCTCATGCGAAACGCGACAAGTTGTCGAGTCATCGGTGAGTAATTCCGGACAAGTTTTACTTTGGAACGATGCAATTTCATATAACCCATAAAAAGTATCACATAAAAACAAGCAGACGAGAACAAAGATACTCAGCGTCTGGTAGACTAAGAAAATTGACGAGGCTTCATATACGCATTATTATCGTTTGAAGCCGTATATGAATAGCGTGCGTGTGCATAAATAGTGACAAGTTGTTATCGTATTGTCTTCGGACACGCCTTTTTACGCAGAATTTATTTCATTTCTAGGACCTTTTTCCATGTCTTGCTATGGTTAATACACCCTCACAAACCCTTCAAGCCGAAATCAATGAATATCTCCCGAATGCAATCAATAGAAAGCAGAGGCCTTTCCAATTCTAATCCTGTTTGCAAGCCTTTGAGAAAAGCTTCCTTAATAATTCAGAATGAGATTCCAATATTTTAGAAACACTTCTTTCAGATATTTCTTTGAAAGCATTGGAGGATAGCATCAATGGAATTGCAAGCAATGTAATTACTTGAAACGAAAATTGTGTTTCATAAAGCAGAGTAAAATATAACTTTACACATGATCAGGGAGCTATGAGGAAGGACAAAGGAGCAACATGTCAAGGGCAGGTCGAGGATTCTGCGCAATAGAGTTGGGGTTCGGCACGTATTACAAGAACTGCAGAAATGGAGCGAGGTTGGACCCTTGTTGAAAATTGTGGTTTACTCTCAAACTATCAAGGCAATATGGAAAATTCTTACTTTATACGTATTCCTTTGGAGATAGGACGAGCTTTTTTAAATATGAAGCTCAAGTCCTTGGATACTTGAGATTTTCCAATACACCTAGAGCGCAAACAAAGGATTTTTCCGTTGTTTGTGGATTGGGCAATTGCGCAAATAATGTTAATGAAACAAGGCATGTCCTCTGGATTACCAATGACGGAGTCAATCTCAAAAGTATTTGCGTACCTGAGAAGTCTCTTGTGTTGTTTACATAGTAAATTACAGCATGTTTTTTTTATGGAATCTAGAATCGGTTGCTAACCATTTACGAGCCCTATTTACTTTAGTAGCTAGAACGAATGTAATTATGCTTATTTGCAAAGTAATTACAACCACAAATAAACGGTAAAACGTTTCACAAAACAGGATTTGGTTTACGAATTTTACGATGCAACATCAACTGTATTTACTGGCTAACAACATTAGGCAGGTCGTGTCATCACCCTGACCCATTTACAAGCAAATCTGCTGTGCGCCTACGCACCGGTATCTGCGTCAACCGTCAACTATCGCATGTTTCAAACTCAACATTTAATAGCCTCGCCTTCCAAGAAGGACGATTCGTTAAAATGTTAACATGAAGATCTAATTACACTTTTTATAGTATGAGGTAATGGACTGGCATGCAGCACATCGATAAAATATTGCTCATCGCGAGCGAGCGGCATTCAGACATGTTAACCTGTGTTGATTATGACTTGTGCCAAGATGAGCAGTTAGATACAGCCCCTATTAGCACACGAATAGTCTATTGAGAATAGTGGGTGATCTTACGTCGATAAGGTTGCCCCAGCTAGCTAGTTTATTTATGAATACCACTAAATAGATGGGCTGTCCAATATATTGAAGGACACAACATCAATTACGGGAGAGGATTGATTAATGTCAGCCTGATAATAGATTGAATACAATGCTCTTTTATTGCTAAGATAACGATGTCCAATTAATCGTATACGTGCAGTAAATTGCATTGAATAAACTGAGACTGAAACTTGCAAGGCTTGTAATTAAACCTTTTAAAATATAGTATAGCTTTCTTATCATTAGTCAAAATACCATCCAAGGAAATAGCAGAAATATCAATCTGCGAGTAGAAATTGCTTTAGCGAAAGCGTCATTGAGAAGCAATAAATCAGTAATGAAATTGTCGCCGTTTTTCAATTAATTTTGAGTTATGATGTCTAAACGAGCCTATTCCGTCTGCGGACTTATATTGGAGTCGGGACGCTCTGACTCCCTCCACAACGAGACGAGATGTTAGCGAGACATCCGCCGCAGGCTCCTTAAATAGTATAATTTCCGTTTGCTGTTGCGACAGTTTCTGATTACATTGAGATCGAGGGTTGATAAGCGACTTGATACTCTTGAACAAATTCACACTTTGTCAAGTTCAGATGTTTCGTTGATAAATGATAAGTTACAAACATTCAAAAATTTACGAGCAATAGACGACACAAGACGAAGAAAATCGTTATCCAATACTTATTACTACTTGGTAACAAATCGGTATGTCTGTCTGTACTTCTGTAGTGTCATACGGGCCCGCTTGTCAGATAGAAGTCGTGTGTCAAAATCGAAAATGTTCGGGATCAAGAGTATGAAACATTCCCAATGTCTTTGTAAATCTCTTTGATAAGTTACAAGAATTGACAGAAAACAAAGCAACTACTTCGTTACACAGTTAGTCATAATAAGAGGAAATTGTAATAAAAACAATCGTGCTCTCTAATACATTGTGGTTGATTTAGTTACATGATTTGGTCACATTTGGCCACACGAAGGTAATAATGAAATTTACTTTACTCTCTATTTTTCTTTACAAGAAAGCCATGGAACTTTATGAAACGTGCGACATTTTAACTTTCTACTGGAAACCGCAAGTTCAATGTACCTAATCACGTATGTTCAATCCACCATCATAGGTACCGATTTACACCTTATGTTGTGGTTTGTTATCTCAAGTCTTTATAACCTGTCTCTACTCAGCTACGTCTGCTTCAAGAGATTAAAAGTGAAAGCTTAAACCTAGTCATCACTTTCACTGTCAAGGATATGTTTATCGATGATTTTATTTACTTCGTTTAAGTTTAAAATTAATATGATTTGAGGTTATTCGCGTGGCATGTAAAACATTCTAGCTCGTAAATATGCATGATGTCGGTCGATGACCGTATTAGCTACCGTTTCGTGCAAACACATACAAACTGGGACACTGTATGTTTGTGAACTGGAAATTGTTTTAACTTTACAATCAAATCTGTTTGGTTATTGCATTTGTAAATGGAAATTGATTTTGGCAGCAGAATGTTCCATTTTATTTTGATTACTTCACGTACACTTCCAATTACAGTTCAGCGTATGAAATTGCTGTCACACCACAACTTTTTTTATTTTCAAAAATCTTCTTCAGTTCAATGCTGCATGTTGAATGTATTGAAGCTAGTAATTAGGATAGAAAACGGACAAATTTCTTTCTAATATATATGCAGTATTTTCTCTTCGACTGGTTATTCATTTCTAAAGGAAAGTTAATTTATAAAATCTGCATGTTCTTTGACCTGGATTAGATTTTTAACATTTTTTGTGATTTATTGCTATGGAAAGTGGAACATAGTTTTACGATAACATCTCTTTATCTATGCAGTTTGATTCATTCTTGAGCCTTATATTCGGCCATCAATAACCCTAACATATTCAGTTCAAGATTGTCTAGAAGATTTTTTTTTAATGAAACTTTTTTGAAATGACCTTGCAACTTGACAAAAAATAATAACACTTCGAAATTTGTGTTTAAAAAAAAAAACGGAATATGAGAGACCAACAATTCACCGTACAGTTCTATACACATGGAGTGTATTCGACTTTTGCCTTTGTGTAATTCCAACATACCAGTGTCTTCATGAGAGCAGACAGTTCTTTGGTGACGACAGCGAACTTCAAGAATGCGGCGCCGATGTCTGGCTCCGAGTCTTTGCTGAGGGCGTTCCCTCCAAGCCGCTCCAGCGCTCGGGAGAGGTACATCTCGTTATCCACGTGAGCTACATACAAACAATTGAGGATTAGGACATGTTATGAAATACGCTGCCAGAATAATTCAAACATTCTAAGCTAGCACGTGTACATTTACAATATCGTGTACAAACATATTAAAATCAATATTTGTTATAAGTTATTGGATAAGAAAAATCACAATGAGCCATGAGAAATTTAAGTCCAGTAGAGAGCGAACAAAGGATGAGGAGGAGAATAAAATGTAGCCAATATAATTAATTAATCGCACAACGCCAGCACAATTTTCTTCCAATGAAAAATTCTGTTTTACAAAGTTTCTAGGTTGTTCGACAAAGACTCGTTTTATCTTCCTTGAGCCGTCAGACATTTAATTAGTTTTCCAGTCGGATCGGTCGCTATAAAGAGAAGCGCCAGTAGAGTTAGCTGCGCTTAACTGCAGCTTATTACTGGACCACTGCAGTAACCGTAAGTGCTTAGTGTTTAATTGCAAGACTTTTATTTGTTCCAGAAATCTTAGAATAACTTTATAAATAGGTACGTTTCGTTCAAAGGCGAATATTTCCGTTGCTGATTTGTTGCTACGTAAATTTTGAAATGGATTATCGGGATTGGAATATAGTAACAAATTATGGGTCCAGTTAAAAATAAACACAAAATAAAGGTAGCGAAGTGATGAGTCTCGAAGATCCGTGTCGCGGACTCGCGGCCCACATTTGCCTAGCTCAATCCCATCGACACGCGGCGACGAAGACGCTTTTTGAATTTGAAATGGCAAAGCACAGACCTCACGCCATTTAATTTCTCTGTGTAGCTTTTCTTTAACCTTCCACTTAATATGAGGTTTACATAGCCCCGGGCGGCTTTCGTCAAACGGCCCAAATTGCCAATAACAAGGGATTTTAACATAAAACGAAAGTGATGTCGTGACTTGCTTACAGTAAAATGTAATCGCATGTAGGTGACTGCGAACAAATTGAAATTGTAAAGGCTAATGCTAGACAAATAATGCACCAAAGTTCTATAAACAATGTGAAAACTTAGAAAGAAAGCAACAAAATGCTGACCAAAACACTAACGCCTGTGTAGGTACAGTTGGATGCGTTCCAAGAACGCGTCCTTCCATCCATTAAGGTTTTACAATAAGTAGGTGTACTTGGAAGTGAGAACATTGTACCTAGTGGGTATTAGAAAAAGATAAATGTACCTGCCTATTAGTTCTTCCGAGAAATAAAGTAAATATAGAGAACCACCTTTTAGGTACCATCATTATTATATAGGGAGATAGCCTAACTGATTCATCAACGCAGACTACGCGCTCTGCTCAGAATCATGGAGCCTAAACCACTGATTCTAGAATGTAATGAAAGCATGATAATTTTGTTATTTGGGCTTTTATTTAAAAAAGCACGAAACACGTTTATCTCAGTTTTTTGAAACTGTAGAGTTTATATTTTTGCTACAACTACGATGGTAAATTGGCGGATGAAATGATTGTAAACAGGGGTTTTTATGGGCAAGTCGGATATTTTGCGCAGACGAATTTACTGGCAACGTGCTAGTCTTCCCTAAATCTAACCACCGCATCATGGTGTAGGAATGTTGGTGTTTTCGATTGGTTGTTTTTGCGAGCGCGTGCTTGCGGAGCGCACGACCTTGCCAGCTGCGCCAGCGCACAATCCGAACTCGCACGACCAGTTCAGAGCGCTCGGCTTGACGCGGCCCGACACAGGCGCTAAACGCGACCACAATAAACAAACCCTAGCACGCGATGGAATTGCACTCAATAAACCTGTAAGTGCTTACAACTCAGAAAAAAACTAAAACGTACTATTTATAAAACGCGGCAGCGCTGCGGTCGCGTGTAAAGAATAGAGCAGTCGAGCACTTAAGTGGATTTAATCTCATTCAGGTTGTTTAAGCAGAGCTGCGACGGGGAACTGCATAGTATTGTAGTTTATCATTTTAAAATTAGACATCCTAGGTGTGTTGTGTGAATAAACAAGATTTATCTTATCAAAACATTGTCTCATGAATACTGTCTAAAGTTGAGGAAATACTGCATAGTGAATGAGAATGTTGCAGTCGCAAAATAGTTAGCGCGTGCGCTCACTGCCATGTAAATCACGATTCACATTACCTTTATAATAACAGGAAGCTAGAGCAGGTGTGGGGTGTTCCCCCTTGATATATATCAGGTTCGAAACAATAATCTAATATGTCCAGTTACACCGCAGCCAGCGAAACCAGACGTTCGACCCACTTTCCTTGACAAGTCGCACATGAAGGGAAATTCATTGGACCGGCCACCGCGACTCGAATCGGTTTATATTTCAATTTGTATTTGTTCAAATGCAGAAACCATACTTTGAAAGGTAGAAGAAGACGAAATGATTTACATTATAAAGCCCCAGTCTTTTCATTCAATTGAAAGTCTGCTTCTCGTTCTACCCTTTTATAAATTGTAAGCTCAGTCAAATCGTGAATTGCTGTGGGTATTAAAATCTGCTTACACTTTGCATTCTGTTACACAATACTGTAGACGCATCGATATTTTTAAGCCGCAGTTTTTTAAGTTTTGATTGCTTTGCTGTAAATTACGGAAATGAAAGAAATTCGTCGTAATGGAAAAGAAAGTTATTAAATAATTGCGTTCATTATAAAATCAATCCGAAATGATATAACAAGTGAATAGTAGTGTTTACAAATAATGCATTAATGTCTGTCTGCAAGCACTATTTGTTGCGATATTTGGGTCATTCTAGTTCAGCGGGTTGAACGGCCTTTCGTCCTAGCAAGCCGGTTCTGTGCTCGGCCTAAGCTATGCATTAGTAGTTTCTATAGTTTAGAATATTGAGTACTCAGCCCTTTGCACTTTTATGTCTCATGTGGTATTTGAAAAAGTGTGGCATGAATTTACGAATCGCAAAATTTTGCATCTCAGTGTTAGGATTTCGAACAATACCGGCGCGCGGCGGCGGCGTTGCAGTAAAGTGATAGAAAATCAATGATAATTTAATCAATGATTTAATAAAGAACTCCTTATTACAATGTATAAGTTCCAAGTACATCCATGTCATCACCTCAGGCATCAAACACATGACACACCTTTATACTTATTGGTTTTGTGTTCTCAAAGTCTGACACTGCGTAGTTTTTCATTTTCAAGTATCAAAATGGAATTTATTTTTAAAGTTACCGAACATGCATCGGATATCTCATCTATTCTAGTCAGCTATTCATACCGTATACTTCCTCTATTTCTATTTTTAATCGAGTTTCGTTCTCGTGTCGCCTGTAGAGACGGGAAATACAAATAAACGCGGCAGAAAGTATTTTGTCCGGTTGCCGTCTGTTACGGACTAAAAGGACTAGACGACTTTATTGGCTTTTGTATTAAGGTGGAAGTTTAATCGCACTTTACCATACATTTTTGTTTCTTCAAAATCTCGATACTTACATGCTTTTTGTAGAAGTAATGAAACAATATGATGTTATTACGAATTAGTGTTGTCGCAAAACCCTTCAAACATAAAGAAATAACAAGGTTTATAGGATTTCCAGGGCCGAAAAAAAAACGAAAAATCTTTGCTAGTGTGCGTGCTTGGAGTCACACCATCTACCGGATATCTAAAGAACTTCTAAAGAACAATCGAGCCCCTTGCATAACAAAACTCGAAATAATTATCTGTTGATACTAGATGGCGTGGCGTTGTCATTGTAAGTTGGTGCCAGTAATAAGTGCGTGGACTCGCGAATATTTCACATTTCATTCGTCAAACAAGTAGGTAGGTAGGTACTGGCTGCGACGTTTTTGTTTGGGTGAATTAGATTTATCATTTTTTAAGAATGAAGTTAAACATTCTTAAATTATGTCATGATGTTCAAACCAAAGTTTGAAAGTACCTATTAGGGATGAAATGTGTAATTCGGAGTTGGTTCTAATTTTACTGTGTGATAGGTAAAACTTATTAGTTATTAACAAGTAGGTATTCAGACATAATTCGTTATGAAGCCACAGCCTGCAGCACAAAGCTTATCTTACTAAACTTTAATTTTGTACGTGCACTTTTCGTATATGTAATAAACTAATAATGTACTTACATTTTATAACACTAGCTTATGCCCGCGGCGTCGCCCGCGTGGATTTCGATAATTGTCCCACGGGAACATATTATCGGGATAAATAGTATCCTATGTGTTAATCCAGGTTACAAACTACCCGTGTGCCAAATTTCATCCAAATCCATTCAGTAGTTTTTGCGTGAAAGAGTAACAGACATCCATCCATCCATCCATCCTCACAAACTTTCGCATTTATAATATTAGTAGGATTACATTCATTCATCACACTATTTACATTCATGAATGTAGGTAGGTACTACCTAATAAAACATACACGACGCGGTCAAGGTCACGTTGAAACGCCGTAGTTCTATCTATCTATATAAATAAAAATCAATTGCTGTTCGTTAGTCTCGCTAAAACTCGAGAACGGCAACGGCCGGCTGGGCCGATTTAGCTGAATTTGGTTTTAAAATGTTTGTCGTAGTCCAGGGAAGGTTTAAAAGGAAAGATAGGGTAGGTAGGTAGGTAGGTAGCGTAGGGTAGGTAGGGTAGGTAGGTAGGTAGGGTAGTAGGGTATGGTAGGTAGGGTAGGGTAGGGTATGGTGGGTAGGTAGATAGGGTAGGTAAAAAGTGCATTGCAACGCATGCCGGGGACAGCTAGTCGATCTATATATCCATACTAATATTATAAATGCGAAAGTCACTCTGTTTGTTTGTATGTCTGTTTGTTACTTTTTCACGATAAAACGGCTAATCTGATCCTAATAAAATCTGGCAAGAAGATAGATTTCAACCTGGGGAAGGACGTATGCTATATATCATCACGCTACGATCAATCGGAGCGGAGCAGTAATGAAAAATGCTGCGAAAACGGGGAACATGTGACGCAGATGAAGTTACGCGGGACAGCTAGTCTATATATATATATATCTAAAAATGAATCCCTATTTCCCTTGGTCACGGCATCACGCGTGAACGGCTGGATAGATTTCGACAATTGTTTTTTTGTTTTGTATGTTACTGACAGGAGAAGGTTCTCTTAGGTAGGTAGTAGGTAGGTAGTAGGTAGGTAGTAGGTAGGTAGTAGGTAGGTAGTAGGTAGGTAGTAGGTAGGTAGTAGGTAGGTAGTAGGTAGGTAGTAGGTAGGTAGTAGGTAGGTAGTAGGTAGGTAGTAGGTAGGTAGTAGGTAGGTAGTAGGTAGGTAGTAGGTAGGTAGTAGGTAGGTAGTAGGTAGGTAGTAGGTAGGTAGTAGGTAGGTAGTAGGTAGGTAGTAGGTAGGTAGGTAGTAGGTAGGTAGTAGGTAGGTAGTAGGTAGGTAGTAGGTAGGTAGTAGGTAGGTAGTAGGTAGGTAGTAGGTAGGTAGTAGGTAGGTAGTAGGTAGGTAGTAGGTAGGTAGTAGGTAGGTAGTAGGTAGGTAGTAGGTAGGTAGTAGGTAGGTAGTAGGTAGGTAGTAGGTAGGTAGTAGGTAGGTAGTAGGTAGGTAGTAGGTAGGTAGTAGGTAGGTAGTAGGTAGGTAGTAGGTAGGTAGTAGGTAGGTAGTAGGTAGGTAGTAGGTAGGTAGTAGGTAGGGAGTAGGTAGGTAGTAGGTAGGTAGTAAATTTAGGGATTTCTGAAAGAATTGTAGATTTTGGCACAATCTCTTAAAACCTATGTCAGTAGTACTGACCCTAACAGGTAGGTGTAGGTGTTCTGACTCAGTACACACCGAGACGCGACGCTGCCGCTGCGCGCACACTTATAAAGAGAAGATACACATTTCATTGTGAGAAAACGTTGCGCCACGCAGCGCTGCGCCACGTGACGCCTGTAAAGAAATGTGTATCCTTTCGTGTAGAAAATAAAGTTTTTTGAATCGCTTTTTAAAATGTGCGCGCAGTGTCGCGTCTCGGTGTGAGCTGACCCTTAGTGTTCCAAGGCTTTGTGTATAAAGTGAAGATTAGAACTAAAAAGCTTTCAAGCTAGTGGAAGTTTATCTTTGAAATCTTGGTGATTTGTTGATCAGTGGGTCGTCTAAGGGGCGGATTTTTAGGAGTTGAACGTATAGTATACGCTTAGTATATATAAGTATACGCTTAGGGGCACTATGCGCAGCACGAAAACAAAAAAATAAAATTTTCGGAAAAAAAATTTTTTGGGACTTGGTGGATTTTCCAAAAAAAAAAAAAATAGGAAATTTGAAAAAAAATGGCAGTTTCGGGTTAACCTTGGCCATAAAAACCATTTAGGTTCTGCGAAGTATGGACCCAAGAGGCACCGTTTCCGAATTATGGGCCTCCGAATTTTATTTATTTTTTATAAAACTATCTACATTTCCAAAATGGTAGCTCAAAAGAAAATATTTTCTGGAAAGAAACTGTTGCTCTAGTAGAAAACTATGAGATGGTGTAAAAAAATCCGAGAAATATTGAGAAAAAAGAAAAAATTGAAAAAAATATTCTGTGTCGGTCGATCTTTCAGCTTGAGTATCGTTAGGGGCAAAGACACAAATTTTCGGAAAAAAAAAACTAACAGATTTCGTCCGTTTTTCTTACAGAACCCTATTACCCTTGTCCATAGAAACTATTTAGGTTCAGAGAGGCATGGCCCTCCGACGCACCGTTTCCGAGTTAGGAGTTTTTTAATTTTTTTCTTGTTTTTACAAAACGCTCTATATTTCCAAAATGGTAGCTCAGATGAAAATCTTTTCTGGAAAGAAACTGTTGCTGTAGTAGAAAACTATGAGATGGTGTACGAAAAACCAAAAAAAAATGCATTTTTTTTATAAGTCCTCGCGCCATAGCGCCCACACTCCAACCGATTTTGTTCTTTGATCTTGAATCAGTTTGTAAATATCTATCACATAATTTATTTATTTATTTATTATTTATTAAAACTTTATGCACAAGTATAAAAACACTGTACAAAGGCGGACTTAATGCCTTAGGCATTTTTTACCAGTCTACCTTAGGGTGATGCAGAGAGAAAACATAGTAGGTGCAGCATAACAAATGGTAAGAGAACATTTACAAATAAAATATAACGATACATACATAAATACATACATATATATGTATAATAAGTAAAGAGAGAGACAAACTAACAACAATTTAATTAAGAGATGAATCTGCCAGCTTCTTAAGTAAGTGTTCGCGAGCTTTAACTTTAAATGTGAACCGACTGTTGGCCAACCTGATGTTCAGAGGGAGCGCATTCCAAAGGAAGACAGCCTGGACAAAGAAAGACGACTTGAGAAAAGAGAGCGGTGAGAAGGACAACGTAGAAGACGATTATTTGAGGAACGAAGATTCTTACTGTGCGCAGAGCATAAATATTGAAAATAAGTAGTCACATAAGAAGGAGAAGTAGGCTTATTAAGAAGAGAAAATAGGGTAGTCAAAGCTCTCAACGCTCTGCGTTGTCGGATGGGCAACCATTTTAAAAGTGACCGATGTGCGGAGACGTGATCATACTTACGAAGATTAAATACGAATCGAATGCAGTTATTAAGAAGTCGGTAGCACACATCACCATAGTCAATTATGGGGAAGATTAGGGACTGTACAAGCATTACCTATAGGTGTGATGGGAGAATATTTTTTAGCCGATAGAGCGACCGCAATGTTCCGGTGACTTTCTTGCTCACAATCGCGACCTGCTTACGCCAGTCAAGGCAAGTGTCAACATGCAAACCCAGATCTTTGACGTCAGAGCTAAACGGAATAACCGTGCCGTCAAAGGTAACCGGTGGCACCGTTAAGCCATTCAGCCTTCTCAGGCTATGGGGACTCCCTATAATAATAGCCTGGTTCTTGGTTGGGTTAACCGCCACCCCGAAACGATCAGACCAGTTTTTGACAAAACGTAAATCCCGGTTTAGCTCCTCGATCGCACTGGACAAGCTGTCAACACTAGCCTGACAGTAAAGCTGTAAGTCGAAAGCGTAAAGATGATACACACACTGAAGCTCGGTAGTTATGAGATCTATAAAAATAGAGAATAAAATACCGCCTTGAGGGACGCCAGCATCAAGATCACACCAGCTGGAGCTAGAGTCACCAGCAAGAACTGATTGCTGGCGCCCCCGAAGATAGGAAGAAAACCATTCCAATACCTCCGGAGAGACCATCAGATAGGAGAGGATGGATAAAAGGACTTCGTGACTGACGGTATTGAAAGCATTGGAAAAATCAATTAAGACCAAAACCGAAACTTTAGTGTCTTGCATTCCCCGCCTTATATCGTCAGTCACTTTAAGGAGGGCTGATACGGTACTATGGCCGGGCCTGAACCCGGATTGCAATGGACTGATAAGGGAGTTGTGGTAGATGAAGTGGGAAAATTGCTTGTGAACACAGGCCTCGAGTACTTTAGATAAAAAGGGAAGGATGGAAATTGGTCGAAAATGGCTGAGAAGAGTAGGGTTAGGAATTTTAGGGAGTGGCCGAACATGGGCTTTCCGCCATAGAGAAGGGAAAACACCGGAGTAAAGGGAGAAGTTAACGATATGGGAGATTGCAGGAAGGAGCTGATCAAGAGCTTTCACAATCATGTGACGACTGATGTTATCATAGCCCACGGCTTTGGACTTAATGGACAGGATTATCTTCTTGATCTCTCCGGGATCGACTGGGGTGAAGACAAAGGGAGAAATATTGGGTCGCGTCAGACCAGCAAGATAGTCAATGGTTTGACATTTGGTTAGACTATCAAGAGTAGGGACAGTGGAGAAATGGCGATTTAGATCGTCCAAACCAAATGCCTTAGGAAGGTCTGAATGCCGCGCTCTGCCGATACCTAAAATTCCAAGGAATTTCCAAATATCAGCAGGAGAAGCAGAAGTGATATTATCAAAAATGTGGCTGCGTTTAGCGTTGCGTACCATCTGATTACAACGATTGCGAGCAGTTTTGAAAAGGGGCGTGAACGCGCGATCCCTTCGTCGCATTGCCATTAGAACTCCATTGTTCATCCATGGGGCAGGTGAGCGCTTCAACTTGACTTTCCTGACAGGAGCGTGGGTGTCATACAACTTGACTACAACCGCATTAAAAGTATTCACTTTATCATCGACTGATGTGGCTTCCTCCAGGGGCGTCCAGTCAATATTGGAAGCATGCTCGATGAGTTTTTCTGCATTCATCCGCGCAAAGGCACGCCTGTACTGGAAGGTAGGTTTGGGTTTAGGAGGTTTAAGGACATAAGACAGGAAAATAAGGTTGTTATGGGAAAAGCCAGGAGCGTCCTGTTGACCATGTGAGGCGACTAGGGAAGGATTAGATGCGAGAATCAAGTCGAGCCAAGTATCATCCCCGACAGTGTTATGATGCGTTGGTTGGAGAGGCAAGACATGCAGACTAACTGACTCGACCAGATGTAGGAGTTTACAGGATCGAGGGAGTTGTGGGCAAGGAGATTGGTGTTGAAATCCCCCATGACGCTGTGATGTGCACACTCCGAACCTAATGATTCTAGGACCGATTCTAATTCGATGAAGTAATCAAGGGACGGGGGACAATACACAACTCCAAGAACAGTTTTAGCTCACACAAACTTCTAAAAAAAGAAATTCAGCCAAATTAGTAGTAGAGGAAGAAGTAGCAATAATTTTAAAAGAAAAATCGGCATGAAGGTAAATTGCAACACCACCCCCTCTCTTACCGATTCGATCATTCCGTAGGAGAACGAATCCTGGTAGAAAGTAAGTGGTAGACGCAAGCTCAGGTTATAGCCAGGTCTCTGAAATGAGGACGGTATGGACGTTATTGTTCGTAAAAGTATCGTAAAGCTCATTGTAGTGGCTGGGAATGCTCTGGGCATTGATGTGACAAACATTAAACAGTCGGTCAAGACTATGGTTAAAGTTTTGACGTAAAGTATCACCAAGGGTGTCTGTAATGGAACAAAAACTATCTTCAAGAGTGGCAGTAGATTTGTTAGCTGAGAAAAACGATTCATTATCGAAAATAGTGGTCATAAATACGAATAAAATATTTAAAAAAAAAAATATAGTTGTAAAATTAAAATAACTATAAAAAAATAAAAAATAAACTACATGCTAAACAAGTACGACGGTTGCATATCTGCACCACCCGCCAGCTAACATCATCATTTTAAAACACAGTGAACCAACCAAGGAATGAAAATAAGTTACAATGAAATAGAAAAAAAAAACAAACCCAAAATAAATACAAAAGTACAGAAAAATAAAATTGTGGCATTCGGAACGCACCTTACGCCCTCAACAAACATAAAATTATCGTGAGCCGTAGACAGAGAAAACTATCTGTCTACGTCGTGAGCGTATCCGATCCTTGAAAACCCGATGTCAATGTCAAAGACAGTCATGTCATAATGGCATTAGCAATATGTTTTCAAAAAAGAAAAATAATGACAAAAACATCCTTGTTGAGGGTAAACTATTGTACGAATGTACGCAAGACATGTAACAATCCATCTCATGGTCGTGTGAGGACGAAAGATAAAAAAAAAACAAAGTCAAGCAAAACAATGATTACGAGCCAAAACTAATCAAAGGTTATCATTACCAAACAGCAAAAGATAGCATATTAAAAGGTAAGTAAATCCTACGCAACGTAGGTATCTAATGCGTGAATTTTGTAAGATAATATTTAAGAGTTTTGTTACCAAAAATTAACGATTATTTTTACTTGTTTTTCAGGCTATCTCCAGAAGTTTGCACTTTGGGATAGGTACTTCAGCAGCAACGGACTCAATTCTTCAAACGATGAGATTTTATGTTTACTTCCTGTCCTGTCGTCATAGTTGAAGAATCTTACTAAAATCGCTGCGTGAGCGAGCGTGATCCACCATATGCTGGAGTTGCACCATATGCTGGAGTTGTTGGAATTTGTGCCTCCAGTTCGCTCATCTTCCGGACAAATCTATCCTCAAGGCTTTTCTGTACCAATGCAATCTCATCAAGCTGTGACATGGTGTCCTTGTGACCGGTCACAGTGAAAAAAACAGTGAAAGTGAAGTGATGTGCTGGCAGGTGGTGGAAAGTTATAGCTTTAGTCACATGTGTGAGCTGCAAACGTGAGTACTCACTATGCAGAAGTTATACACTGATATTTTATAAAGAATAAGTAAATAAACTGAGTATTTCTAATTAAAATATCAAATCAATATTGGAGATACGTTCTTTTTTTTACACCTACCCGCGCTATTATCTATTTATACATATTTATATATCTATACCTATTTATCTGTCAATGCTTCATTTTTTATTCCTTTTACCTATTTTTAACCAACTTCTAAAAGAAAGAGGTTATCAATTGGAAAGTTTTTTTTTGTATACTAATTTCATTCAGTAATTAATTTCATTGTAAATAAGCACCATGTGGCTATTTAGTATATTTTTAACCGACTTCCTAAAGAAGGAGGTTATCCATTCGACTGTGTTTTTTTTTATCTTTGGAGATATCCAATAGAACTCTTCAATAATAGACAGCAAATCTGTTGTGACAACATCATAACGTTACATCCCGCTGTAACGTTATGATGTTGTCACAACAGATTTATTTGGATATCTCCAAAGATAAAAAAAAAACACAGTCGAATGGATAACCTCCTTCTTTAGGAAGTCGTGTATTGTATGCTCTTGTGGCCAAAATGTAATATTCTATAAATTGATTTTCATCATATTATTACATTTTGATTTTTCATTTTGGTATGCAGATGTGTACAGTAAAACCAGATTTCGACAGTTAGTTATACATAGTATGTTAGTTTCCATTTGATTGGTGATAAGCATATTACCATGATAATGTAACAATACATGTATTGTATTTACATTCATAGCAAAAATTTTAATAGGATAATACAACTAAATGGATAAATAAAAAACTTTTTTCAAAGAACAAAACAACTTCAAAAAAGTGTAATATAACTTTAGCTTCAGAAGTTGGTGGCAAAAAAACTGAATCAAACAAACAAGTAACCAACTTCTGAAGCTAAAGTTATTTTTCACTTTTTTGTTTTTTGAAGTCAGTTTTAATTTTTTTGCAAATAGTTTTTGCAAAAAGAGTATCCATGGAGTTTCTTGCACGTTCTTGTCCATAGAGATCTACCTCCCTTTTGGAACGTGCAACTAGAGACCTGAGTCCTTGACACTTTGAAACACCTTGAAATGTGTGGACATTGATATTGTGGGCTTTATAGATTCCTAGATCCTTGGTAACTTTTTATCTTGGTCTATGTTTTGTAGTAAGCAAGAACTTATTGTCGGGCCTACGATATCCTCCCATACTTACGTATTAACGCTGTACCAAAAAAATATTGTAAAACCAAATGATTTTAAAAGAGTAACCATGGAGTTTCTTGCCGGTTCTTTTCCATAGGAAACGACCAACACGAACCGTGCACCTTTCTTGTTGACGTTTTACAAGTGCCCTTGTAGGCCTATGTGAAATAAAAATATTTTGATTTTGATTCAAAACTGCCTGTAAATGGTATTTAAATAAATGCGTTGAGTTTGTATCAATTGTATTTTTTTGCCTTATAAGTGCCTATATGACTTGACTTAGATTGTTTTTTTATAAACAATTTATTGTATTATGTAGTTGAAAGGTGGGCAGTGATATCCTCTTAGTAGAAATGGCCTTGACTTATGAATTGTAGGTTGTATGTTCGAACCCTGACAGGCTCTTTACTTTGGGTAAATGAATACTAATACTACTTGAATAAAAAGCATGACTTACAATAGTTAATTATATAATTAGAGTAAAACACAACATAACCAAACAAATTGTGTAAAACACAACATAAGGAGTCTCTTTGAAGGATCGCATCCGGAACGAGGTGATCTGAAGTGGCAATGGACCGGCCATATTAGCCGTAGAACCGATGACCGTTGGGGTAGACGTGTTGTTGAGTGGAGACCGCGAATCGACAAGCGTAAGATGGGACGCCCTCAGGCTCGGTGGAGCGACGATCTTTGCAGGGTAGCTGGTAGCAACTGGATGAGAGTTGCCGAGAATCGGGTTAAGTGGCGAGCGATTGAAGAGGCCTATGTCCAGCAGTGGACTGCGGTAGGCTGCTGATGATGACGATGATGACACTTACACAACACATTTATCACAACTAATTTAAGATTCCAGAACCAGAACATAAGATTCCCTTGTAGAAAGAACTGTTCAGAACAGAATAGATTTTCGCACTTGAATGTTTATGTCACTGACATTTAAATATGTAAATCGCGACAAGCGACGTTCCGTTTCATGTTAGGTACTATTGATGGGTAGTTATTGTAAAAAAAAAAAAACTAAAATAAAAACGTTGCAGTGGCCCATCTCGTATTATTTTTTTTAAACATTTTAGTCATAAAATAATGATAATCTAAGCTATCTGCATCTTTCCTAATTAAACGTTTTTGATGAGAACGCCATCTAGCGGTTCAGAAAGTAACCGTTTACGTGTGCATGTGTGTGTGTGCATGGTGTGTACATATATGAAGTGGAGACGACTTGGGGGAATCTTGAAAATCTCCGTTTGAGAAGAGTTAACAAGTAAACTGTATATGTGGAAAAATCAAGACAAAAGGCTAGTTTACGCAAATAGAATATTGTCCATCAAAGATATTTGCGAGACCAAATATCTTTGATATTTCCCAAATGCGACTACAACGCCATCTATTGAAAAAACGGCGGCGGGATCGTCAGCGGAACCACCTTAAGCTAAAAATGTGAAGAGTATTTCTCATTCGTATATAAATGGAGACAATGAAATTATTTAATACGCCTATTACTTTACAAACAATTGGATAGTTGCCTAGTGTTAAATTGGAGTGAAATTAACACACTACACGTAAACGCCCGAGTTTCCTTTTGTTTCTTTTGGCACAGAGTTGAGGCCGAGTTTGTTTACTTAGGTGCGTACAACTCACCATTTCCAGAGTTATGTATTGCCTTTATCGCCTTTTTCAACTTTGTTAGGCCATCTCGGTCGAAATCCAACGTCTGAAACAAGATAAAGAAAACATTAAACATGCACCGTGACGTCAACCTGGTAGTGAAATTTTTAAATGAAATATTTTTATTGTCAGAAACGTCCGTTGGGATTGCGGATTGCGACATCGGATTCACTCAAAACTTTTTTACGTGGACAAGCTGTCACCGGCATAAAGAGTCGTTTACAATAGGAGCCACGAGCCATTCAACTCGGTTTCGGCGCCCAGCGAACATCTGTCGCCCCAGCCGGCGATTAATCAATGGCTCCCCTTGAATTAAGCAATCGGCCCGTACCAAAATAAAACTTGCAAGTCGCAACGATTGGGTGCACCTTGACTCTTGTTTGGCTCAAGTATTCATGTGCAGTCGGCTTGAGCGAACTCTCTCATTGATGTTGATACAGTACGATAAGGAAACTTTATCGAATTTTGTGTCAATGACCTTTAAAATAAATAAAACCAGTCCAATTTTTTTTTAATATGGATAGCTCAGCACCTAAATTAGTTGATAATTTAATACTTTGTTTTGTTAAAATAAAAAAAAAACAACCCTGATTTGAGAAGGCCACGTCACCGTATTTTTATTGATGCACTGCAATAGTTCATTCGTAAGACCTGGCTACTGTGGAACCATACAGTGGTTAATAATCATGAAGATCGATTAAATACTAAAAACAGGTAGAAGTTATCAATAACAAGGTGCATCGGAAAGAAAAAAAGAGGAGGAACTCGTGGCTAAATAATAACAGCCGTCCGGGTCGATCTTTAAGGTTAAGCCGTGCTTGTGGAGGTTGGTCCGTGGATGGGTGACCATAATTACATACCGAGTTTTCACCGTGCCTCGGAAAGCACGTTAAGCTGTTGGTTCCGGCTGTCATTTGAAGATCTTTGACAATCGTTACAAGTAGTCAGAAGCTAAAAGTCTGACATCCAGTCTTACAAAGGGGTATCGTATTACCCAGTTACTGGGTTGTGGAGGTCAGATAGGCAGTCGCTTCATGTAAAATACTGGTACTCAGCTGCATCCGGTTAGACTGGAAGCCGACACCAAGATAGTTTGGGAAAAGGCTAGGCAGATGATGATCGGAAAGAAAAAAAACATGCATAATGAATGATGGTGACCGAAATAACACCATACAGGGTTAAACGACATTAATTAGAATAACGTAATGAGGTGATAACTGTAGAGTTACTGATCTGGCAACCCTTGTAGTTAAGTTATTATAGCGCCCAACGTCGCGTGACGAAGTAAACTAAACCGCCAGCAAATATTGCCCTGGAAATGACTTTGTTAAAACATAGTTACTGAAATTACCAATTTGTGTTAAGCTCTAGAATTATGCAATGCGGTTTTTATACTGTAAAATTAATTTCCGTATGCGAGAATATTTTTTGTTCAGTTAAGCAAAGCAGAGGTAGAGAGCTATTACAATATCATCGTTGACGATGTCCACTTAAATTATGAAACGTCCATCACCCAAGTTACATAATCCGCATCTGTCCAAACATAAAGATGATAAGTACGAGATAACAGAAGACAATGAGAATATTCGCTTTCTTGCTCGTGACCACCGACGCATGAAAAGTTGCGTAAACCACGACATCAGACGCACAAAACAAACGTAAGCCATCGTAATCTCTATTATAATAATAACAACTATTATAGACCTTAAATTGCATGGTCATAATTATCAACTATCAATTTTCATTTCGATTACGTCATTTATTGTGCCTTTTCGTTTCCTTGCAGTGAAGGCAGGGATGCACTGCAACGATGTGCGGCACCTGCATTATAATAACGTGAAAGATAACATCTAAAATGGCTGCGAAGTTTGTATACTTAACATATCACGACATAATATTAATGTACAGCTATTTTTAAACAGCATGCATTTGTTCCCCGCCTTCCACCTGCAAGCAATTTAGTAACCTACTTCCTTCACTCAACCTGTACATTTTGAACAGTGTATTGCGTCGAGAAAGAAACTCCAACGGCAGCCCAGTACCTTACTTATTTAATAAAGCACAAATCATGTGCCTTGTAATCCAGTGAACCACGATAAAAGCCGCCTATTGAAGGAAACTAAACGACCTTAACGCAGGTTAAATCGGCCTTACACGTTGCGTTAAAACGGGCCAAGAGAGTTAATCCTATTAACCATTTTACTAAAACGTTTAGCATACATGAACAATGTAACCGAGGCTAGAGCCGGGCCACGTACACAATAGTTGTTCTAGTCATAGACAACCGCCACCTTTGTTCTGTCTTCTAAACGGATTCAACTATCACCTCTCGGTTCTGCACGGTTAAAGCTCCGCAACTCCGCATAGGATTTCTTAAAATGGGTCACGTCTCTTTACAGCCTCTGCTCTTGCTGAGTGTTTATTACCAGCTATTCTTGTTAAAATAAAATACTGAATTCTATAATTCGGACGTCTATCGAAATTAGCTTTACCTACACTCATAAAATAGGATCCTCCCTCAGCTACTAAAACGCGGGTACAACTGTTAACACTCGCGTTTTACTAACTGAAGGGTTAACCAGGTGTAAGATTACCAAAATTTATTGAGCAATAAAATAAACAGCTGTTTCAAACAGGTCGAGTAATTAAAACGTCAATCGCATCTGTAGACATTTAGAGTTGATAGTAATAGCAGGACAGTGATTGCTATAGCACAAAGCGTAGGATTTCAGCAGAATGATGGTGGAAATGAGTCATCTGTGTTGTTACTTAATTAAATGTGTTTTGTAACCAGTACCCACAGTTATGCGTCACATACGGATGTTTCTTTAAGATATTTTTTGCATCGACAAGTGTTGTTACTTTACCTCCAATACCTGCATTGAATTGAATTTGAATGTACAACAGCAGCAGATATTATACGGCCAGACAAACTGATGGGTTCGAGGAGGAAAAGACTCAATAGAATCGTCAGCTGCAAAAGGGTCGCCCATGGTAAGTGGGTTCCTACAGCGCAAGCGGTTGACCTTGTGGTTTTATACTCCGACTGCCAACGAACGATCAAGAAGACTTCGCCAAATTGAAGCAGTTATTTTTTTTAACTGCTACTATTCTGCAAAACGTTTTACTAGACACAGTATTATCTTGAGCAAAAGCCATGAAATTAATATTGATTTTACTTGATTTACGTTAATACGATTTCGGGTTTACCAAGGGTAAGGCTCGCAACCGCAACTTAAGCCCCGAAGATACGATTGCCATAAATTATTAATTTAGTCAAAACATAAACACGATATGGTTACGAATACAGATTTTAATTGTTATCAACATGCAACCTTGCAATAATACGTTTGTTAGAAGTTAGGAACTCACAATCTAATTTCCGTCAGCTCCTGTGCCACCATTTACAGCAAAGCTCTAAAAACTTTCTCTAGTAAAAAGTCCCGAGGGGATCTGCAAATCAGGCGCTGAGTTTTCCGATTTATAATAAAGCAAGATTTTTACTCGGAATATAAAAGTGGTAAAATATCGTCGACTACAGTAACAGCTACTAAACTGCTGTGTTTATTTTTACAGGCTAGCATTGTTAGGAAGTAAAGAGCATTTTATCACACCGACTAAGTATTAGGATCCTGTTTACGCTATCGGATTACCAAAACATGAGCAGTGATCTTTAAACGTGTTCGTTTATCCGGGGATGTTGTTTGTAAACACGTTGAGTGAGTTTGATTCTCATTAACACATTAACATGTTGGGCGCCATTTACGCACCATTTACCGATGAACACATTTTGTTTTCGGTTAAAAGCCTAATAGGTGAGGTGACGCTTCGGTTGGTTTTCATATAAAAATAAGGCTAAATACCAACAGTATCAAAGTATAACTTAATGCATAAGTCACAAGATTAAATAATAAAAACTCAAAAGTGTTTATTGTAAAACTTACTCAAATATATACAGTAGAAGTTTCGTTGCCAACGGCAGCAGGTGTTAGTACAACTTTGGCACTGACGCAGGCTTATCTGAACATTTATTGTGAAGCAAGCGAGGCATGGAAAGTATTTTAGGAATAGAATATTATATCACTGACTACATCTTAATTCGGCAGGTAGATCCGATAGTGGAGTATCTAGATTATTATCAAAATACGAATACAGAACCAGTTCGTCAATGGGTCAAAAAATTGAAAGCCTCAGGCACATCTCAGGTCACATTATTTTTAGTTAGTATTACGTTGCATTGCGGTCTGTTACTCATTCTTGAGTGTGAGTGTGTGACTTTCATGCTAATTAATTATTTAAACAGTTATACACAAATGTAAGTATTTTATTATTTAACCCAACATAATTAGTGTTTAAATCCTCTTGTGACTGACAACCAAAGTGACTCATAGTTGGATTTTTCCTATCATACAAATCTGATGGTTGTCCGAGGTTTTATATCATAATCTATCTATACATCTATTATGTATGATTGTGTATTTATTGCATCCTGCAAAACTTAACATGTATTACCCCACCCCGACAAACTAAGCTCAGTATGGCTGGTCTCTAGCGAATTCAGTAAATTATTCACAATCAGAGGTATGATCATCTGTAGGTTCTTAAGTGCAGATATTAAATATTTACATATTGATTACAGCAATCGATCATAAACCAAAATTTGAATGTAATAGCACACCCACACTCATTTAAAGAGAAAGTTCATTACAAAATGTACCAACACGGCGAGTAACCACAAACAGGTACTTTCGCTTAATCACATCTGATCAAGGAACACCACATGTTATTTTACTCTTCGATAGGCACGAATATTTTACCTTTTTAGTTCGATTGAATGCCCTCGCCTCCAGGCTACTGGAATTTATTTATTATGAAACGAAAGTTGATGCTTATAATAAAGAACGAATCGATATATTAATTCAGTAATAAGAACCGAGGATGTTACTCAAGTCGGATACGAATATTATGGTAAAAACCTTGCTCTGCAGGCTTTACGCATACGTTACATTCTTCATGATAGTCGTAAAGGAAATGAGAAAGCTGAGCTGACGACATACTTAGTATATTATGTCGCATCTGTCTATCTGCAGCATACAGTCGTAGCAGAATAGTTCTCGATTTCAAAATTAAAACTTTATGAAAGGAGAACACAAATTCTGCAGACGAACTCCTGATTCACTTCGAAGCGAACAAAATGCACAGAAGTTTTATCATCTTCTTTGCTTTTGTCTTTTAAATTGCCTCATTCAAAGAGACGTAGTTCAAAGATGTTAACTTCTTTTATGTCTAGAACAATAACGTACTGCAATTGGTTTCCCCTCATTTGTTTTGGCCGATGTTTTTCTTAAACATTTTTAATTCCATGGCGACCGGTAGTAGAAAATATTTTTGTTTATCGCTTTCCGTTACATCTTGATAGGCGTTTCGGGCTATTGCTATTGTACTACATATATAATAGGTTATTGTCAATAGCGTGAGGTAAATGACCGTACTCTTCGTTGTTCTATAGTAATGTCCTCTTTCATTTTTTATTACTTTCTTTTACTTTGTTTTTGCCTTGGCTTCGTTGAACTCTCAATAGACTTGTGCCTGATATTCTGTGAATTTAATATCCCAAAGCGAAAGCAAGATAAAATAAAAATAAATAAATTACATGAATACGTAAAAAAGTAACAAGTGCCGATTTTATTGCAAGCAAGTAAACGATCAATCATAACATAACAAAGATAGGAACCGATAAAGAAACGATTGAACTCGAGCACAACATAAGTTAGTGCATTGTTTTACAATATTTGGATGAAATGTCATAACAACGATACATGGAAATATAATGTGCCAAATATGTTTGTTTAGCTTGTGAATGATACAAGCTAGAGACGTTGCATGTCGCCGTCTTTATTAATTATCTTTAAGATGTCTTTAAGTCATCAATTATCATATTTCTTACGGCTTCATTTTGTATTGCTAGACAATCATTACTAATTCTTCTTTCGTGATACCAGAATTGTTTTCTATAAAAAAAAAATTTGAATGTTCCTGATAGTTTAGCAATGTTTTGCAGTTTATTAATATTCAAAACGCTGTGTACACTAAATCTGAAATTAGTCCGCTCTTCAATGGCACCCCAGGTAAGCCTCTACTGAGTAGTCTGTTCATAACATATGGATAGTTACTTATTCCTCATACAAAGCTCTTTGGTAGAAGGGTTTAAAGGCCTACCTTTTCATAGAAACTCTAAAGTATAGAAACCTGCCGTGCTCAAGTGCCCGTAACTCTATCGCAGAGGGTCTGAAGGGGACGAGTCTAATGCATGCCGTTCTACCTGCCTGCATAATCGTGTCTGCATTGCCGTGGATTAAACTACACCATGATTACTAGGAAACTACTATCTGTGGTATTATGTCTTCATGAAGAAAAAGTTTACTGTAAAAAATGTGAAATCACCACGAGTCAAATGAAGGACGAATTCATAAAATACAGCGGTATAAGCACGCAATTATGAGAAAAATTCGGCGAAGGAGTCACTGAATTTTGACTTTAGCATGACTAGCCACCATAGCTACAAACATGTTTTACTTTGATTCATTGATTATAACTATCAGATTATTCATCATGCAGGACAAAAAAGTGTCTAAGTTCAAGTCTCCTCATGTTATAAACAAACACCGCAGATGAGTCACACATGATTTTTATCGCCTACCGCATCTGAGGTGCTTGCTTAGCCCAAGTCTTCGCTATGCACCGCGAGATAGTGGCATTGGTGATGACTCATTGGCTGTTGACCTTTTAAGGTCTATTCATACAACGCACTTGTAACGACGAAACCGATAGCACACCGGTATGGGTTAGCATTTTTCATATTTGTCTTGGCTTTTGAAATTAATTAGACAGCTTAGAATAAAATAGCTTATTTAAAAGTCTAATGATGACCGTACACGTTTTGTATTATAGTTGAATTTGCACTGCAATGTAATTAATTATTTTTATGTTATCAGAGTAACCAAAATAATTCTTTAGGAAAGGACACAATGTTAGCCATCTACGAAGAACGTCTGTGGCATATTACCAAATCTAAGTAAAAGTATCTTCAAATTCATCCCACATCCTTCGACGTGAATAAAAAGACCTTCAGTATACATAATGTGCAGTATTATGTACATGGATTTATGTATTTTATGTAGGTATGTATAGGTCCTTTTCCATTGTCGGTTTCTTTTTTCTCGGAACTCACCGACTATCCGACAGTGATTAAGTACCGATTCGTTTATTCAATTTGTATGTACCCAGTTCTTGCTGGCTATAAGCCAAACGTTTTAAACGCACGCAGTGAAATGGTATACGGTGCTGAAATTACATAAATTAGTTGTTACTTTAAGACTAGAGTTTAGTTTTATTTACCTTTAAAAGCAAAATGTTACATAATGTGTAATTTTAAACTGTTCTTTGCGTTGTTTAGTGGTGAAGTGCAAAATAATTTCGGTCTCCCTGTAATGGGATGTCAGTGTTTAGCCTCGATTGCAGTGGGCTGGCCACACAATCATTTCCCAATCTTCTAAGTATCTAAGCGTCCCTGTCGTCAAAATGTCATCAGCATTCACTGTGCGTCATCGTCATAACACTTCTGAGCAGTAGATAATTCAGTCTTGTCGTGTTTGTGGGCTACACTGCAATTTATCCCACTGCACGGCCTCTTAAGCCTCCATTAGATTATCTGCATATGACAGCGCTGGTACGTGCCTTGGTTGATACGCATAGGACGTTTTCAATATAGTACTTCACTATTTCATTACTCTTTACCTATAATAAATCCGGCGTTTATATGACCGAGGAATTCGACAGCTTCTAGCTTCTGGCAGAATTTAATGAGTGATGGTCCGAATAAAAGTCATAAATTCAAGTATTTTAAATTCATGTTAATGATTCTACTTTCCAATACATGATGATTTTTAAATTGATAATTTCCATAAGACCGCCGAGCGACCTAGTGACCTACGTTCGTTCGTAGAGCTACCACCTTTCTATCAGAGTTTGTTTTACTTGTTGGAGCTGTTGGCGGAAACGTATTCCGATATAACGACCAATGGTCAGTTAGTCCGCTCACGCAGGAAATTGGAAACTGCTAGTATTTAGTTTGATAACAGAAAATAACGAGTATCCAGCCAGTTGCAATTTACACTTCTATTTGATAAGGATATCAAGCGCGGTCTTTTGTGGGAACTTTTGAAGGATATTGTAATGAGCCGTGCAAAAGTTAGATCTATGCCAATGTGAGTTAATATTGATTCGCTCTTTTTATTGTAGGAGCTTCCGAAAACAACGTGTTTTTTTTTGCAAAAAATGAATGTACACTATTTTGTAATGACTATGAAATGCGTGTTAGAAAAGCATGTTCTAACAATGAAAATAAAATACGAACTTCCGCAGCCTGAAACTAGTTTGTCGATCAGTCGACCAACCGGTCAAGGTTTCCTTTTGCAATGTAGTCGGAGAGATATCAATGTCGAACTTTCTCTAAACTCGTAATCCCGGTTCTTGTGTTTATTATGCGGAATATGTTAATTCTTTGTTTCATCTATTATTACGACTAAAATAAAAGTTTTGATAGCGACCGAGAGATGCAAATTCAATGTGGAACCATCTTGTTTTATGTTCAAGTAGGCAGGCAGGATAAAATCGCAAGGTGAACATTGGAGGTAGTGTTTATTGGCAATAAAATAATTGACGAGGACAGTTGAGGTTCCACCAACGATGTGCTAAGGCAACTAAGAGTTGAAGTTTTATATTGGTAAAATATTAATTACAGAATGCAGACTATTCACTTCTTTCATCAAATCTTATGTGAGTAACTGCTACATATTTCCACGAATCCCTAAGTAGAAATTGAAGAATAAAATGTCTCATTTGAGAAGTCTAGACAGCTATATGTACTTATTGCAAGGGGAAGGGGACCCGAGATCGCATCAAATTCCGTGTCTGTGACTCGACATTTCTATGAAACGCTAACTTAACAAGTTTGATGATACTGTGAATGACATTTCTAGAGGGTGCGTATCATATCATATAAAGTTATTTGGTATAATTTCATTTTAATAACGTTCACAAGATATAATTAACGTAAGTTATACCAACAGTTGATATAATTTCTTTAGATATAACATTTATAAACTCTAAAACTTATTTCGTATAACGTTATTGGATATAACGTTTATTTAATCGAAAATCATTTGGCTTATCGTTTAAAATATATACTTAATATTGATACCATATTTATGATTAATACCCCAATTCAAAGCAATCCGACTCGGATGGGTTATAATAATAGAAGGTTCAGGCAGGAGCAGAGCGGAGTGACAGAAACGAATCGCTCAAAAACCGACTTCACGTTGTCTTGTCTGCCCTACCCCTAGAGTGTAATTTAAAAACGCGTAGGCGCAGAGGGGCGAGGCGGCCCGCGAGCTGAGGAGCAGGTGGTTTTAACACTCGCCACCACGGCTGAGGATGGACGGCGAAGCCGGCCAGCAAGCCGAAGCCGCGGTGGTGAGCGTGAAACACATCTGCGACGATAAGCTCGCATGGGACCGCCGGAGCCTGGCAGCGCCGGAGCCGTGACAGAAACCATGCCTGCTGCATGTTGCATGCTTGCTGCATGTTGCATGCTAGCTGCATGCTTGCTTGCATGCTGCATGCTTGCGTATACCTATAATACCTCCTATAGGCGTTTTATTATATTAGACTAAATAGGTCATGTCTTTTGAGTGGTATTTCAAACGATTTTATATTAAATGTATGTTATGCTTATAAAAATTAGTTATTTTAAAATTATATCAATCGTTTATTATATTAACTGATCGTTATATCGAATAAAATTATAGATTCAGTTGTCATATCTTGTAAATATTAGATTTTGTAATTATATCATATATTACTTACCCATTTCTAGATGTTTTATGTATTAGACATATACGTATACAGTATGTATTTGACTAGATAATCGTAAATTCCGAAACGTCTACCATGATTTGAACGTAACATAACTTGCTTATGTGATGCTCACAAACATCGAATAGGATATAGGTTAGGCACATTGAAACGGTGCGTGCTTGTCTTCACCAACAATTTTGTATGGCTATCAAGTTTTTTTTTTATGCAATAGGGGATGATCACATTATTTTTTTCTTTGTTCGTCGGGTAGATTATTGAAGTATTGGACACGTATTTTTTCTTTTTTCACGTGGTCATAAAATTACGGAGATATATTGAGTAGAAATGGCGCATGACGTCACATGTAGGTAATTTTTATACTTACTTGTGACGTAGTGAGCCCCCACTCTTCAACTTTAATAAGTTTTAACTAAGTAATTTTTTGACTTTTTGATACTTAAAACAAAAAATACGTGTCTAATATTTACGTATTACCTGTCTGACGAACATAATAGAATGTCGTTTTCTTTACCCAGTCTTCACCCCTATTACGTAAAACCTTATAATTTTAGTTTTTCTTTCTTTTGGCCCAGCCCAGCCTTGGATAACTCTAATATTGAACGTAAATGCGTTCAATATTAGAGTTATCCAAGGCTGGGCCTAAGAAACCAGAAACGTCCAAAAGCGCTTTTAGTTGACGATATCGTCAAGATCGCGTAGAACAGATGGATAAGGGACGCACAGACAGAGAAGAGTGGCAGAAGAAAGTGGAGGCCTATTGGGTATAGGCCTCCACAGTGGGTGATTTGAGGAGAATTATATATCAAATCGAAAATACATTATAGAATGGAAAACAATTTTTTCGAAATCTAGCAAAATTTTTCCCTAGCAACAATTTTTACGATTACGTGACTGTATGGTTGATATAACCATTTTTTTTTTAAACGTTTCGGTACGTTTTATTTGAATCGTTATTACTAACTTGCATTTAGGGGAAAGAGATCCATCAAGATTTGCCGTCGTGTTCAGGAATACATACTGCTCTCGGCATCAAACCCTTGACCCGGGCAAATAAGAGCTAAATATGGGGTTTATCGAGGCTCAAGCCAGCAGCTGCTAGGCAGTTGACCGTCACGATTATTGACAATGATTGCCAAGTCCTCATCCTACATCAAAACGTCAACACTACAGTGTCGTATGTACTAGGCTATATGACCCTGTTACTTATTGTTATGAGATTCGCGAGATTGTAATGGAATAGTATGGAACGGAAAAAACAGTTTTTATTTAATTGCGTGGTCTCCCGGCTTTAGTTAATTTTTTTTTTTCCGACAAATGTCCTGTCTCTATTAGCACAGCGTAGATCAGATTCAGTTTTTTTTTATTCTGTCTTTTTGAATGCTTTCAGTCAAAAATAGAATTCGAGACAAAGGAAATGTACCTATAGTGGGTTCTACTTGTTAGTTGTTGGCTGATCCAAGAACTACAATAAAAGCCCGAAATAGAGGGTTAAAACTATTTCAACTTTGTGTGTTGTTACAGATTATGAAGGCAAATGTTGCGTTTAGGAATTCCGCAAGCGTCTCTTTGGAGCAAAATAACGTCTTGCGCGTCCTGGGCATACAGCCCCGCTTATACCTTGCTGACTCGCCTTGAGCTTCTTGCCTTATACTTTTTTAATCGTCTTGTGCTCTGAATAGCGGACTGGGTTGGCCAAGAAAGCCGCAGGAAGTAATGTAGTACCAAGCAGAACTCACCTGAACATTGGAATGCTCGACAGATGTCAAGCGTGTCGTCCCCTAATAAGCATTTCCGGTGTTTAGTCACCACGACTTCCTTTATAATTGCGGAGACAATATCTTCGGATTTTCGTCAGATTTTATTGGATGGTTAGTAAGAGAGCCAGACCACTAGTACAACCTCAGTCGCAGTCTTTGCTGACAAGGATCAGGATTATTTCCCTAGAAAGCGCTCCATCATGGTGACTACCTACCTACGTACATATTTACGAAAGAAGGAAGCGCTTGTTGTGTGTAGGGTATGTGTACCTACCTTTCATAAAAAAAGTTCCCTGACAGGACCTGTGTGCCTGAACTTCAGTCAAAAATAGAATTCGAGACAAAGGAAATGTACATATAGTGGGTTCTACTTGTTAGTTGTTGGCTGGTCCAAGAACTACAATAAAAGCCCGAAATAGAGGGTTAAAACTATTTCAGCTTTGTGTGTTGTTACAGATTATGAAGGCAAATGTTGCGTTTAGGAATTCCGCAAGCGTCTCTTTGGAGCAACTTCTTTGAATAACTAGCACACACACTGTATCCATATAAGTATCTGTTTTTCTCGACGGAAAAGTTTCGATTCCGTTTTTCCGATTCCGAGCATTGCTTGGTCAAGCAATGCTCGGAGCATTGCTTGACCTGACTAAAGAAAGAAATGCAAAACAAATTGTTAATTGTTGGTGAATGACGACGCCAGATAAATAAGTATTTGGTCATTTGAAAACTGAAAGCAAATTATCCTAGCTAAAACCCGAACTTAGGTACCTACGCATTTTATCCCGCATTTTACCCCGATTGCATTCGCGTGTGCGTCATAACGTGAATTTCTAAATACATAGATGGATATAGGTCCTAGAGGTGATCATTGGGAAATTCCTACCTAAATTAAAGGTAAAATCTGTGTATTTAGTTCATCATCCAAAGTAGTAATGATGCTTTGCTTAGCGATACGTTTTTGCAATGCAACAGTATCGTATGACGGCCGATCAGACTTCGTAATCAAATTTCAGAATAACGACGGCAATTCATATTTATTGTTATTGCGTGGGCACAATTTATCAGGGTGTGTAAGTACTATTTTTTGTCCATAATATGGGGGCGTTTCCAAGGTCGAAGCGCTCCTACGCTCCCGGTATTATCCTAGTCCTGAATTGACAAATATTTACTATATTAACACTACCACATAAATAAACACGACTTAATATTGAATCGGCTCAAACTATTGTTAAGTAGCTACGTCAAACAAATATACAGATGTGCTTCAAGATGTTTGTCTTTTGTCAAGTAAAAGTAAACGCGGATTTCATATTTGCAATCAAACTTATTCGACAAGTGGTGAATAATAAGCAAGCTACTTTAGACATCCCAGACTTAGGTAATTTACTGAGGTCTAGGTATGTATATTCCGTTTTCGGTATGTGGTCAAAATTATATTTACTTGATACCCTGTTTTTAAACAGGAAAATAATGTTTTCGTATCTTGTCAACCGTTAGGCTTAGATTTGATGGCAACTTATCGAATTATTGTGGCTGTAATTACCTCTTCCAAAGCGCTGATAGTCTGACGACATTGTGGCATGCGGGAAACGAACGTAGAAGTAGTAGGTGAACTGTAATCCTCTCGAGTTTCCTCAATGAATTCACCGATACCAATAAGACCCGGCATGGTGGTTAAACACGAAGTTCCACTAGTTCAAGTCCAAAACTTCACATTCGTCTATGGTTAACAAATCACACAAAACTAACGAACATCAATATGCAAATTGAACACATTATCACCTGCAAAACACTTCAGCGCAAATAAAAACAATATCGCATCTAAACACGTCAACTCACGAACCGCCCATTCTCAACAAAGATGAATGAAGTTACTAAATTGATTGAACGTAGAACGACGAGCGCAAGGACCGAATGTAAAATTGAAAGAGAACGAAACCATGTTTCTTTACTTCTTTAGGTTGGACTCACTGTTTCCGGTACACAAGTACTACACCAATGTTTAGTTCGGATATTTCATTCATATGTGTTTTATTATATTATAGTTTTTTGCACATTACTGAAATAAATAGCGCATTTATGTAAAACGTGCTTATAGAAATCTGAGTTTTAACTGAAGAATACGACTTATTATCTTGGAGTCGGCTTCCAGTCTAACCGAATGCAGCTGAGTACCAGTATTTTAGATGAAGCGACTGCCTATCGGACCTCTACAACCCAGTAACTGGGTAATACAATACCCATTGGTAAGACTGTCAGACTTTTGGCTTCTGACTACTAGTAACAATTGTCAAAGTTCTACAAATGACAGCCGGGACCAACGGCATAACGTGCTTTCCGAGACACGGAGGAAACTCGGTACGTAATTATGGTCACCCATCCACGGACCAACCTCGGCAAGCACGGCTTAACCTTAAAGATCGACCCGTGCGGCTGTTATTATTTAGCCACGAGCTCCTCTTGTGCTCATTTTGTGTTCTCGCATAATTAAAATAAATAATAGCAATAATGAGCACAAAAATAATTATGTATAAGTAATACGTTTTCTAGCTAAGTAGAAGAATATTGTTAATTTCTAGAAAGTTTTCTGTCAGAGTGAGTCAAACTCAATCACTAGACTGTTTATCCGAACACACGGCGGAAGTCATACGTGTTGAAAACACTGACTATCAAAACATTGAATGAAGAACTGAAGAAGACTGAACGATAAAAATATAATGACGGAGCTGTCACGAGGTACGTGTGGCCTACTTTCGTATTCTAAAATTGTAAGAATATTGTTTACCTCCGGTTTTTGTAAGTTTTAATCATACAAACAGAACTAATAATACAACATCATTGAACCAGTAGACCATGAATTGTTTCAGAGTGACAGACATTCTGTTTATTTACATGCATAAAATATGTATGTGAGAAAACAATACTATTTTCTGTCCGTTTATAAATTCTCTTTTCTTATTTAAACCAAATTACCACTGGAATTGTTTTTAAAGTTTTAATTCTAATTGAAATGAATAATAGATTAGTTCTTAGGAGCCGTTCTCTTTACTTGCATTGACAACAACTTTTCATGGAGTCCATGACCCATTGTTTATTATTTTGTTACAGAAATCGGAGAAATCTGGTCACGATTGTTCGACCACCGTCCGTTTCTAAATGGTGAAATAAAGTTTATGCTGAAGGAGTTTGAGGTATGTCTTAATTCATGGGACTTTTCTATTCCAACATAATACACTCTTCAGTCTGATGAACCAACTTTCAATATAATAAATAATCTTTCCTAATTTTTAGGAGAAACGTGGAGACCGGGAAGTTGAAAATTTGTTTGCTATACTTGAAAAATTAACAGATATAAAAGACAGTCAGGCAGACAAAATCAAAAAGACTGGTGAAACAGGGCTTCCGGTACTGAAAGAGAAGTTGGAACAAGCCTTGCAGCTGAGTGAAGAGGTTGAAAACAATTATCTTGAATCACACAAGGTATTTATCATTTTTAATAATGCTTTGTCATTTTTTATGTATAGTCTAGTCTAGAATATGAGACAATGATGAAAGTTTTCCTTATATTGCAAAATGACCTGGCAAATGTTTTATTTAAGGATTTTGAGTTGAATAAAACATTTTTAATCTTTGAAGGGGTAATTTATGAAGTTACTACTTAAGGTTTTTGAACAACTTTGTTTTTTCTATCAGGTGCATGAACAACGCCGACTGGAACTGAAGGAAAAGAGGCAAAAAGAATGGGATCAGTTTATTGATGATATGAACTTCAAATGTCAAAGAGTAGACAACACTTTTGAAGAAAAAGAAGAAGAACTAAGGGACTTGTATGCTGACCTCAACCATAAACTAAATATTGCTAAATAAACAATGGATTCCATAGGATCACTTGTTGATACTAACCTCAGAATCTTCCCATCAAAGTATTTAATAGATTACCTCAAAACTATACCTATTGATGATAGTGTACCTATAAATATTGCAAGACTGTCCATAGGAGAAAGTTATGAACCTAAACATACAGCACCTAAAGAACAAACAAATACTATTCCAGTACATCTTAATAGCACTGACATTGAAAATTTAAATAAAATAAAAGCTCTTGTTAAGGTGGAAATTGAAGAAGTAACAGAAGAAGAACAAAAGAATGTTGAGGAGAGTTCTAAAGAGGACAGTACAGACAAAGTCGACAAGAATGAAGATTCTGAAAAAGCAGACCCTGATGAAAAAGCAATATCCAAAAGAGAGCTTAATGAAGATTATGCTGAGGAAGAAGACAAATTGCATTTAACTACTGCCGATATAGACTGGCTTTACATATATTTGCAAAAAGAAAGAAAAATAGGAGCAAATGGAGACAAAAGTGTTCCATACTTACATGTTCTATTAGAAGGCACTTCTATTGAGATGCCAGAAAACGAAGTTATTAAGAGAAATCCTGTTCTTGAGGCTAGGTGTGTCAAATTGAGGTCTCAACAGGAGGCTAGGGAATATCGGGCGATGACGAAGTCTGTAGACAATGTTAGAATGAGGTTTCCAGAAGATACTATCTCTTATCAATGTAAGTATAGAATAATTCCTGCATACTCTATTTTCATTTTAAACTGATTACTTCACACTATACTACTATGTAACAAAAGTTTTATTTCAGAAGCGAGAGTTATCATTCCCTTAATTCATTCCATTATCCCAATTTATTTGGGGGTTGTAAAATTATCAGTTTAGCTGTGAAAAATACTACCATAAATAGTATTGTAAATCTATAAGTAATAAATCATTCATAATCATGTTTTTGTATTTTCAGTGAAGCATATGAATCGCCAGTTGATTGCAATTGGACAGTTCATCCTTTCAATATTTGCTGGATTCCTATTTGGATTTAGAGGCGTCGAATGGATGGTGGGCAACATAGATTTCGGTTTTCGGCTATTACTAGGCGTAATGTGTGCCCTAGTAATCGCCCTTGCAGAAATATACTTCTTAGCCAAAAAACTGAATGAAGAATTGAATGTTACTGAAACTGTACAATTGGGTGGTCCTCCTAAATTTGCAGAATCGTCACCATATTATGTGCCACGAATAAGCAACAAAGTGTATGATGATAAAGAACATCAGGACTAGTATAAGATTTGTGCTCAGTACATTATTGTGTATATTTGTTATTATTTTGTCGTTTAGTATCTACATAGTTAAAGGATTATGAAAAAGGTGTTATAAACTTTTTATTTATTATAATTGTCTATTTTTATTTGACTGTGTACACAAACAAATTAATCCCAAAAGAGTAATGTCAAAATTTAAAATATTACATAGAAATACGTGACTATTGCAGAACTATTTCATCACAAAATTAAATATTGACATTAATGTGACTAAGCATTTTACATATTATCTGGCGGAGTCCTAAACATTTGTGTAGTATGCAATTGATCACACCTAACCCATGAAAGGTAATTTATACTGAGTCAGAAATAAATATAATATCCACGTTAATCGAAAGTAACCCTTCGATTTTTCGATTGGCTTCTTGTCCTTTTCTGCAGGAGAGGAGAATTTAGTCAGTCGAAAACAAAGCTACTGCTTTGATCATGATTACCAAAATGAAGGAGAAATATGCCTACTCAAGAGTGGGTGCAACACAGCTGCCAATGATGGTGATGATTACCAAACCATAGTTATATTAACACTAGCTGATCGCAGCATGCGTTGCAATGCACTTGTGCCTACCTACCTACTTACTACCTACCTAAGAACCTTCTGACAATAACAAACACAACAAAAAAAGAATTATCGAAATCGGTCCAGCCATTCACGTGTGATTTCCCTTGGTCACGCCAAGGGAAATAGGGATTCATTTTTATATAATATAGAAGATAGGGTACAGACGCCAGCAGGTCAAGCTACCCGAAACTCAAATTTTCCCAGTCAATCTTGAACTGTATAATCTAACGATAAGGTTGAAAATCGATTAAAGAAATTTGACAGATTGTTGTAGATTGATGTGCTGGCGTCTGTAGGTACCTAATTCGCATTAAAAATTTTACACAAAGTTATAAGCCTGGTTGGATAGTAAGTAGGGTGGGTACCCTCAGAATAATAACGTAAGGTACACCTACCTGAATATCTTAGTTTACGGGACGAACAAAAACATACTTACGTGTCGTGACGCACCAGAAGAAAATCGGTTTCATACATTTAATATGGTTAGGGACATATTTGCATGCCGGGTCGTGTCGCAACGATGTATGAAACCGATATGCTTCTGGCGCGTCACGACACGTAAGTGTGTTTCCGCCTTTAAGTCAGGTATATGTTCTGTGCTTTTAAGTAGATCAATATGCAACGGTACCTTATCGCACAGTCCCATTTTCACCTGCTTAGGATAGTTTCTCTAATTCATTGCACTTTATTTTGATGAAATAATGCGGTTGCATGGTTGCATCTCTTGATGGAAACAGGATTTGGTTTAGATTTCGATTACTCACTTAAAAAACGCTACAGTGGGCCTAGAAAACATGCCAAGGATTAAACTTAGGTACATTACTTTTAGCCTTTACTACATACGGCCTTATTCAATGCAACATAAATGTAAATTAATAAGGTTTTTTTCATTTCCGGCAGAAATTACTTCGTCATCAGTTCGATATGATCATCCTCCACATCCTGAGTTCACCACCTTTTCGTTTATTGCTGGTTCCTATCTCTAAGTTAGTGTGCCAACCACATCTAGGTTCCCAATGAGTTCTTGTAAAGCCACGGGTACGCCAAGGCTATTTTGAAAGACACCTACACCATAAAAAACCATATCCTTCCATATCCTACTATCATAATATATTTATTTTCGTATCATACGTCCCAAAGGGGTAATTTTCTTCTAGTTTTTCTTTCGGCCAAAAAAATACTGCTTGAAAAGGAGTTCTCACGCTAGTTCCTTAAATATGTTTTTTATTTTTATTTTGTATATTGAGCATTAGTTGTAATTCAGAAAGACGTTATAGAAGGAGAACGGAAAGGATAAACAAAATTGTTCATGCTACAGATGTAAAGAAACAGTTTATGGAATATTGACGATGACTTTTTGTTTTGACAGCTCTATTGCACAACAAAATATTGTTTTTCTCAACTGTTCCATTCGATGATTCATTTATTTTGAAGCCATAAATACCGTGTGCGGCGTTTATCAACATTCATTCACTTTGAAACTTTATCACAAGTGCGACGTATCACTGTGTCAGTTTTTATTTACTACCAATACTTTCTTTGCTAAGTTTTAACAGCAGGTGAGTTCCTAAATAAGTTTAAAGCAGTATCTACAGCTTTTACGCAGTAAAGCAAGGCTTGATTAGAGCTTTGAGCTTTGTCGCATCATGAACATCCTAAAATATTATATCTCAAGCAGACTGGAAGTCAAACAAAATGGCTTCTAGATAAACAAAATGGTTTTAGATAAAACTTATGACATTTTCCATTGTGTTTTATAGTCTACTTTGTTAATCAAAATATAAGGAAAACATCAACATTTATTTTCAATGTTTATTTGGTGCTTTGTACAGTGATTAAATACTGTAATATTTTTTTTGGTAGTTTTGGGTACTTCTGAAATTCAAATTATGTTAGTAATATTTGGAACTGATGTTAACATTTTATAAATAAATACTGCAATGTACTATTTCAAAATTAATTATAACGAAAATTTCACTGAAATTTCATTTCAGTGAAATAATTACTCATTCATGATTACTCATTTTGATAAAACCTATTATATATGTAGGTACTCTATCTAGCAAGACAAACATTAAAAACGAATTTTATTTCAGCCATGGAAGACCAAGTTCCATTCAAAGTTTATACATTCTGGAGGGAGGGTGAGAAGCCGGAAGTCAGGAGATTTGGCGTGGAGAAGAGTGTGGTTACCAGCTTCCACTACTTGAACGCTAAGCTGCTGGAAGTGTACCCTGGACTCAAAGCGAAGACCTACTCTGTAGCTTGGAGAGGTAATTTCTAAATAGTCATTTAAATGATTTACTAGAGCCTGGTTGGCTATGTACATAATTATTAGTCTAGAGCTGGTTGACTATTTTACAAAATTTCTAGTCCATTTTTAAATTCAAATCTAATAGATATTAAGATAATGGGGAAAACCATATGTTCCAAAGTCTTCTCTCTCTGTTTTGACCCACTTTTTATCCATTGTAATGATGACTTAATTCCAAAGTTGATTATCACGTGTCATGACATCACAAATTGAATACAATAGAACCACAGATTAAACAAATATATAAATAAAATAAAAAAAATATGGCGACCTCTGAATCATGAATTAGCATTTGTTTACTCATTTAAATTCTGCTTCATTATGTATGAAGCTCTTTCCACAAGGGACAGTGATTTTTATAGGGTTTAGCCCGTTTTACACATTATTTACAGAACTTCTTTCATTTGTGTTTTTACTTTAACATGTAAAATATAATGTAAATTTTCTTTGTCCTATTCAGATGAGGATGGTGATGATGTGGTTGTGTCATCTGATGATGAAGTGATGACTGCCCTGCAGGCGTTGAATGGTGACATCATCAAACTTTTTGTCTATGCCAAGGGGGATGAAGCTAAGGATGATGACTGCGACATTGTCTTCACTGCCTTAGCTGGCAATCCTAATGGTAAGTTTGTATTAATGGTCGTTGTTTAGGACTGATGATATGCTTGAAAAGATGTTGCAATAACACTCTTTAAAGGTAATACATAGATATACAGGCACAAGTAGGTACTTGGAGAGGCAAATGACCAGCTGTTCATATGCATACTAGTATCATCTGCGCAGCCTATTCCCTCCTTTGTTTTAGTGGGCTGTTGGTATACTAGTATTTTACATAGTGACTGTGGACTTTAAATAATACATATAAGATGGCGATTTCTAATTATTGGTGTCATGAATTAAATAAGTATGTTGTCTGTTGACAATAAACAGTACTTTCCACAATGTCTACAGTCACTGTCTATGCCTTTTGTTCTCATTCATCATTCATGAATTCAATAACTCTAGTAAACAATGTCAGTTATCTGTTACATTTTATTTATAATGGGTCTTATAATGTACAATAACCTTGATTAAATAGAACTGAAAATATTTTAATAAAACAATGTTTTGTAGGATCCACTACGCCTGGGCAGCATTACGGTGTGCAGTGTGACTCTTGTGATGGGGCTGTCATCGGGTTCCGATACAAGTGCTCTGTCTGCGATGACTACGACCTGTGCTCACGATGCGAGGCCGCGGGTCTTCACCCGGAACATTGCATGGTGCGTGTGCCCACGCCGACCATGCCTGTAAGTACCACAGGATTCGCATATCCGCTTCGTATGAATGCGATTAATGAACATTTTTTCATTACTCCTTTTCTATTGATAATACATGTAGGTATTTTACGTTTACAGCGCACAGTTATTAAAGCTGCAATTAAGAGGTCTCGCCATTTCTTGAAGTCTGTCGCCGCTACTATGGGCGAGGATTGTCCCTACAAGAAGCATCGCAGCGAGAGGGGGGGGGAGAGGAAGCACCGCGGGCACCACGGACCGCACGGACCTGAGCAGGGACCGACCGGCCCGCACGGACCCCACGGTGAGCATCACCGCCGCCGTAACCGCGTCAGCTGGCTCGACACTTTCGCTACCTACATGAATGAGTTCGCCAATCTCGCTGGAGACATTGACCTTACTGGAGATGACGGAAAATCAAAGGCTCCAGAAACTAAGACACCAGGCCAGACTCCCGAAACTCAGGCGCAAAGCACACAAGAGACTCAAGACAAGGCACAGAACGGCACCGAGTCCACTCAAGCTCCGAAACCTGAGGCTAGCACCTCTGCACATGCTCAGACTCAATGTCCCTTTAACCCCCGAAAGACAGTTAATGTCTTAGAAATCCAAAACCTCTTAGAAAACTTCATCCGCGGTAATTATATGCCTGAGACGGTTCGGCCTCAGCCTCCGACTCCAACTGCAAATGCTGCTGCCCCAACACCAGCTGCAACTGGCGACGTGGATATGGGACAAGAAGACAAGAAGGCAGCTGAAGCTGATGTTTTGATTTCTGTCAAGACTGAAACTTCCTCTGCTTCAAGTGTCACTGACTTTGGCAGAGATGCTTCCCCTGAAAAAGCTGACGGCTGGACCATGATTAACAAGGAGAAAGGTATTTATAGTTCGATTCTACTTTGGCCTATGAAAAAATAAAATGTCCTAAGAGTTGTTACTAAGTATGTGATTTTTTTAGACTTGATGGACACAGCCAGTGCTCTTCCTGCTGCCCCAATCGGATTCAACTTGCCTGAAGAGTTCCAAGAGCGTGTGAAGATCTCCACAGGTGCTCTGTACCCACCCCTGAACCCCTCTACTGCAGGTAATTATTAATCCTAATAACTTTTGTGTTGTTGACCATTTGTTTTGTAATGTGGAAATTCATTTTCTGTCTCATTTTTCATGGTCCAAATGAATAAGTTCTAGCTTCTCTATTTAGTTTTCGAAGATTAAAAAAAATACTAGTTTGGTTTTATTTCAACTTAATCAGATATTAAACATCCAGTAAAAATTAATACATGTTAGGTCATGATCCATCACTATTGACGCCTGCTGACCGTTTAGTGTTGAATCCTAAAGAGCCCGAAGTAATGAAGCCTACGCCTGTGCCGACCGCGCCTTCAGCACCTGCTGCCACCGCTCCTGCCCCCAAGCCTCAGGAGAAGCCGGCTGCTGCCAACCCGCAGACTCCACCACAACCCAGGCAACGTCACCCACGTAAGTGTCTTATTTTACTATTGGACAAGCCATGGGCCCGATGGGATTTCCCATTGGCATGAATGACGGAAACCCAAACAAACTTATACATAAAGGGTGTAAAACACCTCTTAACGAAGCCGAAAGGCACTGGTTTTCCCTGTCATTGCGATCATTTTTTTGTTCTACACCATACCTGGGAACCTTCTTATTACGGAGATATTAGGGGTCAAAGTTCCAAGTTTTTGACAAGCATTTTTTTAAATACAAGTTTTTAATGTAAGATTTGACTTTAAACACCTCCACGACCCCCGAACTATTCAATTCGTCCATCGGCACAATGTTTTGAGTGCATTACATTGAGTTCAACCACAAAACATGATTTTACACCCCCAAAAAAAAAGTCGTTTCCCAGCAATAATTTTTGCGTAAAGTTACTTAGTTCCATGTACAGAATGCTTGGTTGACGGCTTCGTGATGAGGTGATTTACACCCTTTATGTGTTAGGGGATGAGTTTTCATAAATTCTTCTTTTGTATGCACTTTCGTTATAAAAGGAACTCTGGTGCAAAATGTAATGTTTCTGACACAGACCCAGCGGTTTAAGCTGAGAGTCAGTGAATTTAAACCAAGTCAGAGGCCCATAAAACTCTGGCCTCAGGTTAGACGCTAACCACACGATACAGACAGACAGTGAATTTAAGATTTTTAATAAGCAGAGACTAGGCTAGAGGTATTAAGGTTAATTTTATGTCTGTGGTCTGTTTAAAAACATACATGGTCGTAAGTTAGTGCAAGTAACTGTCGGTGACCTCACGCTAGTGGAGTTGCGCGTCACGGCCAATGAATGAGTTGGGAAAGAGACCATTGAACTCAACATTCACATATCCAACTTATTTGTGGTCTTAGTTCAGTTTCTTTATTTTCCTTGCATGCAATATTTAGTTATGAGGTACTAGGTATTTAGTTGTGAGGGAGATGAAGCTATTAGTGTTACTCAAGGAATTTTTTAAATAATATAATCTTCTAAATTTAGTAAGAGATATACACTAGATATATGTAAACGCATGATTAATTGAATACATAGTTGGATAAAAGGAAAATAAAATTAAGTTTTTTCCCTTAAAAATATGTATATCATATCTCGGTACTAGCGTACTTATCTTCTTTATCGATATGAAAGTAGGCAGTGAGGACTATGAATCACTACTGTATTGTTTTGGTTCAATCGATTATAGCTAGCTATGTACTTAATGCGGAACTTAGTCATATCGCTGATATTGTACAAATACTGCGTCATAGGTATTATAATTATGGTCGCTTGACATGACATTCTTTTGGTGTTCCACTTATGGACAAAAATCTCTTGAATTTAATTTTTTGATGGACATTATCTAAACTCGGTATTTGAATGAGCTATAAGATTTATTGTAGCCTAGCCTATGCCCGCGGCTTCGCACGCGTGGAGTTCAGTAATTGTCCCACTGGGTTGTACTACCCGGTTAAAAAATATCCTATGTGTTAATCCAGGTTATAAACTACCTGTGTGCCAAATTTCATCCAAATCCGTTCAATAGTTTTCGCGTGAAAGAGTAACAAACATACATTCTCACAAACTTTCGCATTTATAATATTAGTAGGACTAGCTGTACCCGGCAAGCGTTGCAATGCACTTTTTCTACCCACCTTCCTATCCTACTTACCTTTTAAACCTTCCTTGGCTTGTACAAATATTTCAAAACCAAAATTACCCAAATCGGACCAGCCGTTCTCGAGTTCTAGTGCTGTGAGACTGACAAACGTCGTTTCATTTTTATATAATAGACTAGCTTATGCCCGCGGCGTCGCCTGCGTGGAGTTCGATAATTGTCCGACGGGAACATACTATCGGGATAAAAAGTATCCTATGTGTTAATCCAGGTTATAAACTACCCGTGTGCCAAATTTCATCCAAATCCATTCAGTAGTTTTTGCGTGAAAGAGTAACAAACATCCATCCATCCTCACAAACTTTCGCATTTATAATATTAAGTAGGATTCATTCAACCATAACATAAATTATTATGATTATGATGAGTAAAGGCTAACCTACTCAGGTCTAAGTGTATGTACAAAGTAGGTCGAAGTAAACGAATCCGAGGGTCACAATAGGTAGACTGTTGGTTGTTGCACAATGTTGCTTACAAACTATGGCACACATAGTGGATTAGGAATGGTGTTTTTTTTCTTTTAATTCATAGTGTTTCCTCTGAAAGTTTGGCGTGCTTGCTCATGCTGACAGATTCGACGACAATACGCGACGCGGGTTAGTTCCCTACTAAAAATGTACTACTTAACTACTATTTTTCTGTATTTGTTTTTATTTTGTAATTATTCCCAAGCTACAGAAGAAATGTGAAAAATTATTCTGTTTTAATGTGTAGTTCAAAGATTTTGTTTTTCTTACCACAGAAGCGCACATCGACGCGGCGATCCAGCACATGCTGGCAATGGGCTTCACCAACGAGGGCGGCTGGTTGACCCAACTCCTCGAGAGTAAGGACGGCAACATCGCTGCTGTGTTGGACCTCCTTACCCCCGTCAACCCCAAGAAGTAGACGAAGCTTTCTCTTGCCACATAAGGCCTACATATTAGTTTTTATTTTTCTTGATTAGGATAATGATGTTAATTCACATTTATTGTCAAATATATTATCATGTGATTGGTCTCAAAAGGGGTATACCATAAAGGTTATCAAAAAGATGTGATAATAGGGATTGAGATCGAAAGAAATAATAGCTTGCTAATTTAGACAAGTAATGTATGCCCTATGAACATTATAATATGGGTGCAGGGATTAAGATAATAAATACAATATTATCCATAGATTTCGTAGTTCTATTTTCTCTTCTCTCTTACCATTGACTTTACAGATCTTGCCTTTCGTAGTTTTAGTGATGGTAAAATTGTACAATAAGCTATGAACATAAACATGTATTTATGTACTGCATTATATATTATGATATATTCAAATTTCTGAAAACAATAATACTAATTCTCACCAGTGTGACGTAGTTTTTTTTTGTTTGTTTTACTTCCTGAAATGGGTTTTACTTTATATCAAATTCCAAAAAAATATATTTTTTTTTGTGTGGATATTTCAAAATGTGATATTTAGTTATGACTGAATTTATAATAGTATGATACATTTAGTGACTTAATGATACATTTAGTATATTAGAATATAGTTTCAATAATACAGAAGAATACATATGTATTATTATTTTAAATTTAATGGTTATATCAATAAAGGATTTAAAGGGAAACATGGTTTTAATGCACATATTTTATTTTAGAAAACCATATGAAGTTTTTTTTGTTTTGATACTTTCTTGCCTCTCATTTATCAATGCTTTAGCTAATGCTTTGTCGAGTAACTTAGCCGCAACACTGTAAACAAAACAATAAATTTTAATTGCTATCTTCATATTTTTAGAGAGATTAAGTAATCAATTCTGTTTACTAGTTGCCCTATTTTACTGAACTCCTTAGTTCAGGGCAATATTGTAAATCAAATATTAATAAACAATATACATACATTCCCTGGTTGATGGCATCTTTCAAGGTCTTGGGTGCAACACTGCCTGGTCCATTCATATCAATTGTACTGAATTTGCCCCCTATTTCCGTTAAGTTTTCTTGATCACTGTAGCAGCTGGGACTCCCAGTGATTCCGACTATGACTGACACGACACTGCAGCTTTCCTCTTCTGCCGATGGATCTACTACACATTTGTCGCCGATTTTACAAAGTGTCACCTGGAATTTAATTCAAATTAAAGTCTGATTCAGAGCCGCCATGATTCCACAAAACGCAAGTACGCACGTAAGTGCGTAAAAAGCCCGCACGATGATGCAGATCTGCACTTCCGCAAGTACGCGCGTAGGTGCGTTGACACGCAACATGCACCGTGATGCGTGGTAGTGTGATAAAACGTGTGCGTAGTCGCAGCGGAAAAATGTCGAATTTCTTCATTTCAGTTTAGCATATATTTAGTGTGCGTAGTCGCAGCGGAAAAATGTCGAATTTCTTAATTTCAGTTAAGCAGATATTTAGTGTATGACCTCGTGTAATTGTGTATGGTAAGTACAAATTTGTGTATCCAGCCATTGGGGAGCTATTCAACAAAAACTGTTTCCGCTGGAACTACGTCATCCTAGCGGCACTTTTTTTATCCTATGCACGTACATGAAAAAATATACATTCAATAATTAGTGTGTAAGGAGAGGTAAATGTGTATGCTTGAATGAAATTTGTGTGTCATAAAACTGCGGAGATAATCAAGTTTCCGCTGCGCTGACGTTTGGCTATTTGATGAAAATCATATAAAACAGCTTAGTGCAGGGTTGAATTTTTTTACGCACCTTGCTTTGAATTTGTGTGTAATGTTTGTGAAAACAGAAATTGAAAAAAACATACCGTTCAGAAGATATACACGTAAAAGTAAAATAAGGTTATTAGATCCAATTACTTAAAATAGGAACTCTAGAGCCTAACTTATTACGTTTACTTGTATCTTGTAAGGGTCTACAATGCCTTGCCAAGTTTCATTTATGTGGTCTTAGTAATTAATGAGCAATGGCATAATTTACTACGACTGGACCACTATATTGTATGACATCGGATTGCAGGACTTTTTATAGATAAAGCAGACTAAACTTATTCCGATAGTTAGTGTATTAATGCAACTATTCACATGTAAAATTTCAGGTCATTTCACTAAATAATTAAAGAGATGGAATAAAAATACCAGAACAACCGCAATTCATGAAAAAACCGACCAAGTTTGAATGGCTACAAAAAAGCGGCCGTGCAGTATATAGAGCTAACGTTCTAAAATTTCCAGTATAGTATCGTTATTGTGTGTAATAGTTTCGTACAGGTGCGCACACAATTGTTTAGCAGAAAATAAAACAACTTTATACCTACTCTTAAAAATATTTATTGGTTAAAATGACTAATTAAAATGAAAAAAAGCCACATTATTAACAAAGTAGGTAATAATAACATTGATAAAGAATCAGTTTCTTACTAAACATAAAGAACTAATATATTGCCAACTGTAAAAGCCTACATGTTTAAGTAAATCTTAGGTTTTTTGTACTAGCACCTAACTTTTCGGGAGTTAGTCTTCTCGTTCGAGCTTTCACGCACACAGAAACAATGTGCATGTGCACTACACACACGACTATAACCAACCCACCATCGTAGTGAGTTAGAATAACCTTTAGATTATTCACTAATAAACCGATCAGTTTTTAAATTCAACATCTGAAATAACTACTGGTGTTAATGAATTTTTATAAATATTATTAGTATTTCATTTAAACAAATTATACCGAGTATCATCAAAATATTTGTACGCTGGAAGCAGCAGAATATTAAGGAAGGACCTAATAATTACCAAGTGTAACAATTTTTTGTATTATTGTGATACAGAAGCTATTCTTATTAAAGTGAAACTTCTTATGCGACTCCCTCCAACAAGTTTAAACGCTACCATGGAGGGGAAATATTTTCTAAAACTCACTGGCAGTATTACAAGATTTGTGACTACGTACTACGTAGTTCTACTAGGTACGCAAGATGACGTGCAAACAGTCATGCATTCGACTCTTCGGTGTGACCAGTTTTCGCTCAATTTCCTCGATAAACTTATGTAATAATTATGTAATAAAAATAATACAATAATAAAACAACAAAATATTATTTAGAAGCTCAATAAAATAACGAAAGTTAATGCGTGGCGCTCGCACGCATGCGTTCGAGTATTACGAAGTTTCACTTCTTCCGCGCAGAGGGACTCAACGCACAGATTTTTTTGTAATATATTTTTAAGTTTGAGAAACAAACAAGAGACCCTCTGTTTTTATTACGATAATTATTTGTAACTTGTTTAAGAATTGTGTGCCCACCTGTACCAATCCAATAATGGTACAACACTGGAAATTTTAGAACGTTAGCTCTATATACTGCACGGCCGCTTTTTTGTAGCCATTCAAACTTGGTCGGTTTTTTCATGAATTGCGGTTGTTCTGGTATTTTTATTCCATCACTTTAATTATTTAGTGAAATGACCTGAAATTTTACATGTGAATAGTTGCATTAATACACTAACTATCGGAATAAGTTTAGTCTGCTTTATATATAAAAAGTCCTGCAATCCGATGTCATACAATATAGTGGTCCAGTCGTAGTAAATTATGCCATTGCTCATTAATTACTAAGACCACATAAATGAAACTTGGCAAGGCATTGTAGACCCTGACAAGATACAAGTAAACGTAATAAGTTAGGCTCTAGAGTTCCTATTTTAAGTAATTGGACCTAATAACCTTATTTTACTTTTACGTGTATATCTTCTGAACGGTATGTTTTTTTCAAATTCTGTTTTCACAAACATTACACACAAATTCAAAGCAAGGTGCGTAAAAAAATTCAACTCTGCACTAAGCTGTTTTATATGATTTTCATCAAATAGCCAAACGTCAGCGCAGCGGAAACTTGATTATCTTCGCAGTTTTATGACACACAAATTTCATTCAAGCATACACATTTACCTCTCCTTACACACTAATTATTGAATGTATTTTTTTTCATGTACGTGCATAGGATAAAAAAAGTGCCGCTAGGATGACGTAGTTCCAGCGGAAACAGTTTTTGTTGAATAGCTCCCCAATGGCTGGATACACAAATTTGTACTTACCATACACAATTACACGAGGTCATACACTAAATATCTGCTTAACTGAAATTAAGAAATTCGACATTTTTCCGCTGCGACTACGCACACATATATTTAGTGTATGACGTCGTGTAATTGTGTATGGTAATTACAAATTTGTGTATCCAACCATTGGGGAGCTATTCAACAAAAACTGTTTCCGCTGGAACTACGTCATCCTAGCGGCACTTTTTTTATCCTATGCAAGTACATGAAAAAAAATACATTCAAGAATTAGTGTATAAGGAGAGGTAAATGTGTATGCTTGAATGAAATTTGTGTGTCATAAAACTGCAAAGATAATCAAGTTTCCGCTGCGCTGTCGTTTGGCTATTTGATGCAAATCATATAAAACAGCTTAGTGCAGAGTTGATTTTTTTTACGCACGTTGCTTTGAATTTGTGTGTAATGTTTGTATAAACAGAATTTTAAAAAAACATACCGTTCAGAAGATATACACGTAAAAGTAAAATAAGGTTATTAGGTCCAAGTACTTAAAATAGGAACTCTAGAGCATAACTTATTACGTTTATTTGTTTCTTGTAAGGGTCTACAATGCCTTGCCAAGTTTCATTTATGTGGTCTTAGTAATTAATGAGCAATGGCATAATTTTACTACGACTGGACCACTATATTGTACGACATCCGATTGCAGGACTTTTTAAAGGAAAAGCAAATTAAACTTAATCCGATAATTAGTGTATTAATGCAACTATTCACATGTAAAATTTCAGCTCATTTTACTAAATAATAAAAGAGATGGAATGAAAATACCAGAACAACCTCAATACAAGGATAAACCGACCAAGTTTAAATAGCTACAAAAAAGCGGTCGTGCAGTATGTACAGCTATCATTCTAAAATTTCCAGTATAATATCGTTATTGTAATGATTTCGTACAGGTGCGTACACAATTGTTTAGCAGAAAATAAGAGTTAAGAGCCTCCAGAGTAAAATATTAAATTAGTAATTAAAAAATAAAGTAAATAAAATAAACCTTGGCAGCTAAGAGATGACCAGTCACAAATGACAGCGCCCGTTAACAAACACGACGCATATCATACACACACGACATCATTCAACTCAACATTTTGAAGGGTAATCACCCACCACCACCATTTAAGTGAGCTTGACGCTTAAATGGTGGCTTTACTCTTATAGTACTTACACATGTGCTATGCAATTATACAATACTAAGAGATTGAATCTATACAATGCAAATATATTTTTACAATCTTCTGCAGCTTTCACAATAACTTCACTTGTTAATTCAGATGATTCAGATTGCCCCTATGGTTGTGGAGCAGGACCAGGTTTGAGCCAAGCATTTTTATCATCAATGTAATCCCCCTACTTATAATATGCTTGCCTACACAGTGTGCGCTTTATGCAAGATTTAAATTTCATTTCATTCAGTTGTAGATTAACTGTATACTCTTAAAAGTATTTATTGGTTAATGACTATTAAAATGAAAAAGCTCCACATTGTCCACATTATTAACAAAGTCAAAACCCTGTAAATAAATAAAGATAAAAAAAAAATAATAACAAAGTCGGTAATAAAAACATTGATAAAGAATCAGTTTTTTTATTAAATATTGTACAAATGTGTGCAGTAGTTTTTGTGTGAAAGAGTATCAAACATCCATCCATACTCACAAACTTTCGCATCTATAATTTAAAAAAAAAATGTAGGATAGCCAATATTAAATTAATTTTATTATTTAGTTCAATAATACGAGGTATGTCATTTATTCTAAATAAAAATCATTTGTACGCTGGAAGCAGCAGAGTATTAAGGAAGAACCTAATAATTACCTAGTGTAACAACTTTTTGTAATATTCTGATATAATACAGAAGCTATTCTTATTATTATATTTTAAGTTTGAGTAACAAACAAGAGACCTACTATTTTTATTACGAAAATTATTTGTTACTCGTTCAAGAATTGTGTGCCCACCTGTACCAATCCAATTATGGTACAACACAGGAAATTTTAGAACGTTAGCTCTATATACTGCACAGCCGCTTTTTTGTAGCCACTCAAACTTGGTCGGGTTTTTTCATGAATTGCGGTTGTTCTGGTATTTTTATTCCATCTCTTTAATTATTTAGTGAAATGAGCTGAAATTTTACATGTGAATAGTTGCATTAATACACTAATTATCGGATTATGTTTAGTTTGCTTTCCTATAAAAAGTCCTGCAATCGGATGTCGTACAATATAGTGGTCCAGTCGTAGTAAATTTTGCTATTGCTCATTAATGACTAAGACCACATAAATGAAACTTGGCAAGGCATTGTAGACCCTTACAAGAAACAAATAAACGTAATAATTTAGGCTCTAGAGTTCCTATTTTAAGTAATTGGACCTAATAACCTTATTTTACTTTTACGTGTATATCTTCTGAACGGTATGTTTTTTTCAAATTCTATTTACACAAACATTACACACAAATTCAAAGGAACGTGCGTAAAAAAATTCAACTCTGCACTAAGCTGTTTTATATGATTTTCATCAAATAGCCAAACGTGAGCGCAGCGGAAACTTGATTATTTTCGCAGTTTGGTGACACACAAATTTCATTCAAGCATACACATTTACCTCTCCTTATACACTAATTCTTGAATGTATTTTTTTTCATGTACGTGCATAGGATAAAAAAAGTGCCGCTAGGATGACGAAGTTCCAGCGGAAACAGTTTTTGTTGAATAGCTCCCCAATGGTTGGATACACAAATTTGTAATTACCATACACAATTACACGACGTCATACACTAAATATCTGCTAAAGTGAAATTAAGAAATTCGACATTTTTCCGCTGCGACTACGCACACTGATAAAACTGGAAAAAATGCTAAGAAGTCAACTTTATTAGAAACGACATAAATCATTCGAGTACTCTTGTTCGCACGTGTTTTTTCCGTGAAACGGTTCGATTGATTCGTGTCTAGGACATGGCCTTCGAGTGTTGTTAGGTCGCGGCGGAACTAAATTGCATGGCATAGCTGTGCCGTGGAAAAGAGGCCTTACGGCTATTCTGTATGTTTACCAGAAACTGGTGACAATATTAGCAGTGAAAAATGGCCAGTAGCTTTTTATTCTAATTATTTAATCCATGGCTATCCAAGAGAATAATGTGAAAATAAACATGTATACACTTTAACGAAAGAAACAGGAAAGCATGCACCATACCAGTAAAGGAGCAGTTCCTACATCTAACAGCTTACTGTCATATGGGTCATCTGACAACTGCAAGTCTACATCCCCTCCATCCATGAGTATTGCCTTGACACAAGGTATCCTTGTGTTGAAAAGGGCAGCCTTAACAGCTAATGATACAGCATCACATAGATTGCCTCCACATTCCAATATCTGAAAGAATAACAAACTCTATACTAATACTATAAAGCTGAAGAGTTTGTTTGCTTGAACGCGCTAAACCTCAGGAACTACTGGTCCGATTTGAAAAATTCTTTCAAGACTCCAACACATACATATTGCATAATCAGCCTTCAGGCCAGAGGCTTCTTCTCTTGTGTATTCTGTGAGTGGGAGTGAGGCATAATCCACCATGCAGACCTATCATAATCATCAATTCATATCAGCCCTTTTTTTTTTCTTTCGGATTGGAAATCATCAAATGACTTCTCCCGCTCTGGGCGGAGCGGAAGGGAGTGTCGGACTTGACTGACTAAAACCCATCCATGTTCCTTCTTAGCCCTTTGTGTTCCAGGGCCACGGTATCTCTTTCGAACAGCCCGCAGCCCTGCCAGGCATCGGCCCTCTCGAACCCCTTCCAATTTGCTGACATCTCCTTGAGGCGCGCGTGGAACACGAACGCGCCATCGGCACGGTCTGTCGTCATAAGACGGACGGACGGTGAGCTAGCCCATTACTCACCGTCCACAGGCCCGCGCCTACGGTGGCCGGGGGCCGGGGGCTGGGACAGGTTCTCTCCCTGTCACGTTCCGCCACCTCCTTCGCTAGCATGACTGCTTCGCAGAAGGAGGCGACTGCTTCCCATTCCTCTCGCTCCGGACCATGGATTGAACCAGGGCCGGACGCGAGAGGTCGCCGCCGCCAATCGCAGCTATGAGGACACGGCGGTGCTCAGCCCAAACGGGGATCATCATATCAGCCTGGAATTACCATCTGGCCATCTGCCGGGTATAGGCCTCCGCTTTAGTGTGCTACACTTCCGGTTCTGTGCATCCCTTATGGAGTGTGCCAAGTGTTTCCCGAGACTTTGACGATATTGTCGAACTAACGAGCTTTGGGACAGCCCTGGCCACACAGAAAAAAGTGAAATTGTATTACGTATCAGGTCCTTACCAATATATCAACAAAAAGTTTCCAACACTGCTTGCCTTCAAAAATACACAGTTGTTTCAAATTAAAAGCCTGTGACGATTGAAATGCTGCTTGCATCAAGTTAGCTATACTAATGGCTAACTGTTCACCGCCCCTGCCTTCAAACTGTGGAGTAGCATTTGCTGAACTGTGGAAATAAACAGATTTAGTTTGTACTTTAGGTTTACAAAAGTAAACACTTTTGATGGCATTTAATAGGGCCCCTCTATTCCATGGAACTTAAATATAACAGGTGAAAAGTGGGTAGACTATTATATAATAGTCTAAAATAATGATATTATTATTTTAGGTGTTGCGTGTTACAAGTAGACACATAAGAAGGTGATTAACAATCCGTGTCATTTATTAGAATGAGATGCTTATATACAGTTCTAGTTAAAAGAAATTAAAATAAATAAAGTACATTAATAAATTTAGGACTAACACAATTTGGTAATGTGGGTACAATGTGCCACGCTTCCTCTGTCGAGCGATGATACAGATGGCCAGTCTACATACCTTTGACCTCGGCTAGCTTAGAAGACGCAGGTGAATCAAAATATCAACCAGTTTAAAACAAACTAAACACAATCTTCCAAGCAGAATGCATTGGTATCACCAGGGCGGCTCAAGCAGTTGCAGCCAGAGACTGCTGTTTCAAGTGCTAAGAAACAATATTTTAATTTCTGCCCTAGTAATGGAATGTTACAACAAACTCCAACACATTGCGAACACAAACAAAGTTACTCTGCAATGGATAAAAGGGCACAGTAGCTCACTGGGTAACGACGCAGCAGATGAACTGGCTAAAAGGGGAGCGAAGACAACAGTATACGGTCCAGAAAGACAACAGTATACGGTCCAGAAAGACAACAGTATACGGTCCAGAATCACTGCTGCCAATACCCCAAACCTAAATAAAATCATGGCTGCGTAAGAAAACCGAGGAAACATACCAAATGGAATGAAGAAACAGTGTAACCTGCAGGCAAATGAAAATCAAAGAGATTTGCCCACAGCATCACTAGACAGAAACGGGACAAAATTCGCAAGATTATAGGTATCATAACCAGCAACTGTCCCCTAAAAAAACACCTACTTATCATAGGTGTGACAGACAGCCATCTGTGCAGAGGATGCATGGAGGTGGAAGAAACACCACAGCACATGCTCATGGAGTACAGAAGCATGGCAGATCAACGGTCACAGACTCTTCAATTGCCAGCATCACTCCTGAAAGCCTGCAGCAGCTTGAAAAGGCTGCTAGCTTTCTGGGAGGACCTATGATGGTTGGAGTAACAAGGCGATCTTTATACGTACAATGGCCCAATAGAGAGGCTAAGCGCAGAAACAGCCCAGCTAACCTAACCTATGCGCGGGTGCGCGGTGGCGAACGGCCGTGTGCGCTCCACTAATTTATATGACTACACGTAAGTATGAGCTGTTCCATTATGGATACACTTCTGCTTCACCTTTCGGGGATTACAAGCGTGATGTTTTATGCTATATTTTTATACACAAACAGGTATTACTTTATCGACTCACCAATCAACATTAAATTCAATCTTACCCAAGTCCGGTTTATCAGGACTTGGGGTGTCTATTTCAGTTTTGACAGCAACAAGTAAATCCGTGTTAGCCAGTCGGAGCCTTGCTGATCCTGTAGCACTGTCTACGAGGTTTGTTTCGAGCTCCATAGGCCGGTAATCAATATTTGATCGTCCATCGGATCGATAGTCATCCTGTGCACAAAATAATAATATTAAATAGGTATGATATACCAAAATTATACATATCGCTTTTGAGACGACTTGTTTCATTTTCCGCAAACACATTATTTCGTTTTGCACAGTAAGAAGTTAAAATAGTAAATTTTTATTTTAGGTTATATTTAAACTTACTTGTACACCGTGAACGATAAATAATTTTTCTGATGGACTAAGTAAGAGACCTGCCATTTGAGCTGCAAGGTTGGTCTTTTACTCTTGTCTTGAGGAGTAAATATCAAAGAACAATAAATATTATGAAAAAATTGTTTTGATTTCAGTAACCGTGCACAACCCAAAACAAATTTCTTTCAGTTTGACAGATTTGACAGTGACATGACTGACAGTGACAGTAAAGTTGAACGCAGTCACAGACAATAAAATCCGACAGACTGACCCAAATCACGTTTAGTTAGGAATAGTTATTCAACAATTTTCGAAGCTATATGTTTAAAAAAATATAAAACTAGAATAACCCTATTAACCCTCAATCTATTAACGAATCATATTTTTTTGTTAATTTACATTGAGAACACTTGGAGCCCAATGATGAGGGAAAACGAAACGTTGCGGTTTCGCGGTCGAGAATATGGCGGGAAATCCAAAAATTGGGCGCTAATTAGATAAACATTAGAAGTGTGAAAGTGATGGAAATATTAATAACTAGCTGTCCCGCGCAACTTCGTCTGCGTCACATTTTCCCCATTTTCGCAAAAAATTTCATTGCTGCTCCGCTCCTATTGGTCGTAGTGTGATGATATATATAGCCTATGTCCTTCCCCAGGTTGAAATCTATCTTCTTGCCAAATTTCATTAAGATCCGATCAGCCGTTCAGTCGTGAAAAGGTAACAACAAACAAACAGAGTGACTTTCGCATTTATAATATTAAGTATGGATTAGTATGGAAGTATGGATGAAGTGGGCAAGTCAGTTTTAAGACCTATGTTTTTTTTTAAAGTGCCTTTTTGAATGAATGGTGTTAAATGAGGTCGCGTTTTTTTGTGGTGGAGTGGTCCAGTGGTCAGAAGTTCGGTAAAATCGGGTATAATGTAAGTACATGTTAGCTTAGATGTATGTAATAGTACAGGCAGTCTGCGTGCCTTTAATCGCAAAAACAAACTAGAGGTCTAAAGGCAATTAAATATAATCAGGTACTTACGTTAGGATATTAGGAATAGTAGGCAGGTACTTCTTCTACAGGCCTTCATCACGAGGTAGAGGTAAATCAAGCGCACCCAGGACAGGTAGCCATGTCAACTAGCTGGATAGCTAATTTTCATGTATTTATCACAGGAAATCTATATGAGTTGTCAGCCGCGGGAGCGTTTATGGTGATGTCCAACCTACACGTTTTTAAGTAAAAGTAGTCAGTCCCCGATTCGCTCCTAGCTACCGTTGGGGGGCGATCTCGCAACATCCTCTTTTAAATTGCGAGTTATCGTAATTGTTTCATTGTAGCAGATTGAGCTTACGTCTCGTTGGACTCATGCATTTGAATGTTGGGTGCCTTTAGCGCTACGCATATGGATATGATACGGGCTATCAATTTAAATATTAATAAAAACTCTTGACCGGAAATAAAAAGTTTTATCAAAAAGATACTCTGGTCAAGGAAAACCTGGAAAGTGCCTCGTTTTAAATTCTATGTGATTTTTATCGAAGAAGACTTTCGACCCTTGGCAAAATGGGGGAAATGCATGGGGAAGTTTTGGAACTAACGCATCTAATGCAGAGGTTTTCATGGGTGGATTATGTTGTGTTCGTGTTTATGTTGGCTATTAGTGCTGTTGTCGGAGTATACTGGGGTTTTATGAAGAAACAGACTACGCAAGCAGATTATCTCCTCGGTGGAAGAAACATGAAAGTGATTCCTGTTTCAATGTCTCTTGTTGCAAGGTAGGTTTTTCTCTAGGTATTAGGCATTGGACTTACTTATTATATCAAATCGAGAATCTTTTGGAACAAATAAATTCTTCACTTGCCCTAGATAGGTCACGGTCAAGGTTAAATCATTGTATATTTCAGATTTACTACCATCAAACCATCAGCTTTCTATAGTTTCACAAAAATCAGGCTAAAAAAGGCGAAACCTGTTCTTTTTAATTATTATTAAAATGAATGCGCTATTAAACTGTTCATGTAATACGTGAAATTCGATCGTCAATGCATCGGATATAAGACCCTCGACAATTTTGCAATTGTAACAATAATACATAGATCAGCCAATGGCCTAATTACCAAGAGCCTCGACCAATACCTGATGAGGCTCTCGTTAGGCAGTTGGATCAAGGGCTTGATTCTGCAAGCGGTACTCTTGGAAACGGCTCGTATGGTTAGGAGGTTCCTTTCTTTGGAGCCCTGACCACCGGTAGTAGCAGGACCCTGTTCCCGATACCGGTGGGTTACTATTTTTTATATTTTTAAATTATTTTTTGTACAGGAATATTCAAAAATGTAAAATGTTAGAAAAATGAATAAACGAATAGATATACCTAAGTGATAGGTACTGATATGCTGTGAACTTTAAAACGTTTTTGAGTAGCTATCTGCCAAAATTCTTAACACGAGTATAGTATTGGAGGTTGGCATATTTCAGTGGTTCAGGTACGTCACACACTACACTTAGGAGCATGGAGTAATCCAAAATGTATTTGCTATCTCCAGTTTCGTGTCGGGTATAACCCTGTTGGGGTCACCGACAGAAGTATACATGTACGGGACCCAGTACGCATACATCATTGGGGCCATTTTCTTGATGTCATTCATCATGACCCAAATCTATCTTCCCGTGTTCCACGACCTCAAGATTACATCTAATTACGAGGTAAGGCATGAAGACAAGTTTATTTAGTCAATGCAAATAATTCCCTTTAAATGACATACCAATATTAACACCGATTTACTGTTTTCAGTACTTGTCAATCAGATTTGACAATAGAGTGCGATTGTTTGGATCGATTTTATTCGCTTTTACGTTGGTAAGTACTCTATAACCAAAAACTTACTGAGTGATATGTATGAGCAGCCATGAATTAAAATTGTTTTTGTTTTTCAGATAGGCTGGTTACCCATTGTAATTTATGTGCCAGCACTAGCATTTAACCAAGGTGATATCAAGTTTCTTTTTAAATTTTACTAATATTTAACTTTAACTCTAAAGTAGTCAGCAGTTTCTAATCGCAAATTATGCTCGTCCACATTTCTCTAAGATTTGGTTTGTTATATTAATTTGTAACCATGGCTTGAAAGAGTCCCACAGGGTAGTTTTTTAGGACCACCGCAAACTACCCATTTTCTTCATATAATTAGTAACGATAGTATAAGGTTTAGATTTAAGTGTTATTTATGGTCGTACTATTTTAACCCTTTAATTCATTTCGATTTTTTTGCTACAAAGTACCTAAATCTAATTCCATTATTTTCTTTCAGTAACGGGTGTTAACATACACGTTATTACCCCAATAGTGTGTTTGGTGTGCATATTCTACACAAGTGCGGTAAGTCCTTAGCATTATCGCTCGTGATTCATGTTATATCAAATGGTTGATTCATTCATTTGCATCCAGGGAGGATTACAAGCGGTAGTTTGGACGGACGTGATCCAAATTACGGCAATGTTTGGCGCAATGGCCTTGGTCGCAATAAAAGGGACCATTGATGTGGGCGGTTTTGGTGTCGTCTGGCAGAGGAACATGGACAGCGGAAGGATTGAACTACCAAAGTAAGAACTAGCTAACAACAATAAAATACTATGATCTAAGATTGGTACTAGTTTGGTTCGGTCCGATTTTATCGATTTCAAAATTGATAGCATGAAATTCGGATTAAGTCATACAAAGGTGATCTTCCTTGGGTGTTAATTCAATAAAACCATAAAACATCCAAGTATAACTGATCTTTTACTCAATTAAAGGAAAGAATTAAAAGAGAATATCTGAAAGATTGATATAGAATTATTGAGGTACTACGCCAGCGTAATACGGTTACAGTTTGTTCCCATCTATTGTAATTTTACCATACAGGATCGTAAGACTGTGAATTCCCGGACTCTACTAGTCTACTACATATATTCTTCTTAGTATCCCTGTAGCAGATGTCAACGTGAGCTTTGTGTACGAGACACCCACAGCGCCTGCTCTGGAGGAAACGTTTATCTTTCGCTGACATACCTACTCGTAACACTCGTAACTGCAATATTTATGGCTGGGAATAAGCTAGTGGAAAACTACGTAGTCGACCAGCATAAGGAACACTTACGTAATACTTATAGGAATACTTATGGCTCACGTTTTTTTTTCTCAGTCAGCAGCATCGATTGACCGAATCCTTAAATATCCTTCCTGTTCATCATCATATACCATATTTTCTCATCGAGTAATTTTCCTAGCCTTTTACAACTTTGTTGGGATCGGCTTCTAATCTTATGAAGTTGGGTACTTTAAAACCTCTACATCCCAGTTACTTGGTAACACGATACGGGAATGTCTCATCATTAAGTCTGGTCAATTAAAACGATTATTGGTTTTCTCAGTTGGGATCCGAATCCTCTGACGCGGCACACAATATGGAGCCTCCTGATAGGTGGCACTATCTACTGGCTCCAAGCTAACGCCGTCAATCAGACCATGGTGCAAAGATACCTTGCTTTACCAACACTGAGGGGTGCTCAATGGTAAGTTATGTAAAAAGAAAACGAAGAAAGAACATCCACAAGTAGGAAAATTAAGAATACTTGTAGATGAAATAGGGTTTCGTAAAAACAAACTCTGTTCTGAACTGATGATCTGTTCTGAGAAGGCCGATCGTTACTCAATTTTTTCGCTCTGATAATATGTTCGTTATTGTTAACAGGTCAGTTTTTCTTTTCTGCATCGGAATCTCCTTCCTCTATTGCTTCTGCCTCTACTGCGGGCTGTTGATTTACGCAAGATTCCACGACTGCGACCCTTTACAAACTAAGGTAGGTCGATAATACTACTCCACAATAGACGATAGTTGGGTTGGTACCCTACTAGCACCAATGACTTATATCCTGCAATTGACTCCTATAAATTGCACGGGATTGAGAACAGTGTGGAACCAATCTTGCAATTTAAAATGCATCTATTGAGCCGCCATTTATATCATGTGTACCATGGAGTGCGAAAGCTTTGATTGAAAGATTATGCTTCATGATAATCATCATTATGTGGGCTTCGAACAAGGATATCGTCGAAATACCTAACGTTTGAATTTAAAAGAAATGTTAAATCAAATCTATTCTAGAAATTCTCAATATCATCTTCATGATGTACATTCCAGTTAGCAAAGGCGAAAGATCAACTTCTTCCTCTTCTAGTCATGGACGTTCTTGGGGAAATCCCCGGCTTACCAGGAGTCTTCATTGCTGGAATTTTTAGTGCAGCGTTAAGGTAAATTTTCACATAAATGTTTTACCCAGATCTTTTGTTTTGAGACACGTTTAGACATCTCTTAGACGAAGTTTTACAAAAACGATGGGTCTCAAAAAGCAGCAGTAATTGCTGTAACTGGATGAGGATACTAATAGTTTGGTTTCCCGAAATACTAAAAATCTTCTTTCGTGTGGTTAGTCCCTTACTTGGTGTCAGAGGTTTTATGCCACCCATGGGCCTCTGAGTTGGCTTAACATGCAATCGAGAAATATCTCATAGGCAAATACTAACAACTGACAATCATAATTTCCAGTTCATTATCAACGAGTCTAAACTCGATGTCAGCGGTGGTGTTAGAAGATTTCTACAAGCCATTCTTCAAGAGAACGCTTACTGACAGACAGGCCAGTTGGCTCATGAGAGGCGTCGTCATACTCCTGGGCACGCTCTGTGTAGGTAAATACTTCGAGCAGCACTCATAGCAACATTGAAATTGAGAATGTCAAATTTTGCTTTATGACAAGAGTCAGTGTTTTTAAATGATGTTGATGGAATTACTTTGCGTGTCACAGTCACTAACACACATTCCAAAAACACATCCATACTATATATAATATTATAAATGCAAATGTCATTCTGTTTGTTTGTATGTTTGTTTGTTACCTTTTCACGACTAAACGGCTGATCGGATCTTAATGAAATTTGGCAAGAAGATTGATTGCAACCTGGGGAAGGACATAGGCTAAGGACATTACGCTACGACCAATAGGAGCGGAGCAGCAATGAAAAATGTTGCGAAAACGGGGAAAATGTGACGCAGACGAAGTTGCGCGGGACAGCTAGTAGGTATATTATAAGCCAGTTGTACGTCCATCATGTCAAGCCTTATTTAACTTAGTTTATCTTCGATTTCAGGTCTAGTATTCATAGTAGAGAAGATGGGAACAATCTTGCAGCTGACGATGACTTTGGAGTCTATGACGATGGGGCCACAGCTCGGGGTGTTCACTATGGGGATTCTTATGCCGTGGGTAGATGCTACGGTGAGTGTCAGAAAAAAACCTTTCTCAAACTGTATGACATTAAAATGACAATGACTTTCGTCAAGTGCATGGAACAAAGATGAAGATTCTCATGTTCAAAGTTATCTTGGCTTAGTTGAAAATAAATTTGACATCTTGTTAAGCTATTTATTTATTTTTTATTTATTAAAATCTCCCTTACAACTATCATTACAGGCATGTCCCTAATGCGGTTGTGCATTGTTTCATCGCTAATTGTTTAATCGAATTTTGTTTCACATAAATTGTTTCTCATATTATCATTTCATAGAATAATCAATACGCAGAATACTTACTTTGAAGAAATTTAAATCATCGATTTTTGTTTCAAAAAAAGTTTAATGTTAGAATATTCATATCATAGAATAACAAATCAAATATTATTTATCCACATATTGTTTGTTTCACGTAGAACTTATTACGAAGAATAACATTTTAATCGACTGACAGTTTCTAAAATTCAAACCTTTGAAAAATGCATACCCTCCTACAAAATTACAACACCGGGTTCACAAAAATAATGCGGGTAAATTATTGTCAAGCAGGAAAACAATCTTGTTATTCTCACTAATGGTGTCCATGCCTGTTTCATGCAGCATGCAGCAAGCATGAGACTTGCAGCATGCATGCAAGCATGTAACATGCAACAGGCAAGGTTTCTGTCATGGCTCCGGCGCTGCGGGGCTCCGGCGGCCCCACGCAAGTTTATCGTCGCAGATGGCATTAACGCTCACCACCGCAGCTTCGGCTTGCTGGCCGGTGAGCCGGCCAGCCTCAGCCGCGGCGGCGATCTTTAGAAACCACCTGTTCCTCAACTCGCGGGCCGCGTCATCCCTCCGCGCCTACGCGGGCTTAAATTACACTCTAGGGGTAGGGCAAACAAGACTACGTGGAGTCTGTTTTGCAGCCATTCGTTTCTGTCACTAACTTTTGTAGTACAACATATTGACTTTTAAAGACAATATTTTAATTTAAGGTTAATAATTTCGTTGAAATAAAATACCATGGAAACATACATCAAACAAACAATATTCGTTGAAAAATAATTCTGCTGTTTGATAAGTTGGTCAAATAAAAAAATGTGATTGTAAAATTCTTTAAATTGTGTTTCTGTAAAATATTTTTCATTCTAATAAATAGTAGTCGAAACAAAAATATTCGAAATAAAAATACGGGGACTAAATATTATGTGAAACATTTTCTGGGAAACGAAATTCTGTCAAATTTCTGTCTGCGAAACAAGGTGACACCCCCTAATGCGATAGCTCGGTCTCAAAAATAATATTAACAATATAAAACTTATAAAAATAAACTAGTCCTACATAACAATATCTAATATAGTCAGCAATATCTAATTAATGATACATATAATTGCAAGAATATTCGCCATTGCAGCCATACAAATTTTAAGATTTTACCTTTTGGAATATTATTAGCATGCAGCATGCAGTACACATTTAGTAACACTTACAAAAACAAAAAAAATAGTTATACAAAGCAATTAATAAAATAAAATATAACTAATTAGATTCATTTAAAATAATAATTTATACCTATAATAGCTTATTTATCTTATAATAGCAGTAATAATTATGTCCTGTCAATAAAAATAGTATTTGATGGATCCAAAAACAAATAAAATAAATAATCAATAATAAAGTAGCGATGTCGAAATGTCATGTCAAATTTTACAAATAGTATGAATAATTAAAAATATTTTAAAATTATGTAAATAATGGAAATAATTAAAGGCTAGCATAGCTCTTAGACCAAGATTCCTACAATAAAAACACATTATTTAAATTTTAAAACAACAATATCGAGCCTACTCTAATCTACACTATAACATAAAATAAACAACAGTATTTTTGCGAATTCACTTTATGGGCATGTAAGTACAGAAGAAACTGGTTAAAGGATCACACTCGAACACAAGCGGAAAAATGGTGGACCTCGACACCCGGATGTAGGCAGGCCAAGGAAGCCATGCCGTCCCTTGATACAAAGCTGACCAGGCGCCTTCTGCGTCTGGACAGGGATGGACTGCGCCTGGTGTCGGGGACCATCACTGGACACTGTTCACTGAATAAACACTTCTACACTCTAGGAATCACTGATACTCCCCTGTGCAGAGCATGCATGAATGCGGAGGAAACGGTGGCGCATGTGCTGCTTGACTGCACCGGTGTCACTAAGATTCGCGAGGCAACCCTGGGAACACCAGGATCCCTCGCGGACACCCTGAGAAGACCGGGAAGTCTAATCTGCTTCTGGAGGGAGGTGGGCTGGTTAGAATAACGGCCACTATGGCTCACGCACAATGGTCCACTTAAGGGACTAAGTGCGGAAACCAGAAACCCCATGAAGAAGAAGAGTACATCGATCTTGACGTGAAGATCGTTAATAACCCGAATTGCACGGGTCAATGGTGCTTTAGAGAGGAGTTTGGTCCTGGCCACCGGCACGGCCAGTAGCGGCGGGCTGCGCCGCCTCCACACATAGCGGTCCGGTACATATAAACTCAGACGCTGCAGCACTCCTGGGTTATGCTCAGTTGGTTGTACCCGACCATACCGAGCACAAACAGAGTGGGGTACATCAACGGGTAAAATGGATATACCCCATATAGCTTCTTGTATAAGTGGCGTGTGAATTTGTTCTGTACGCGTTCCAGCATTACCACGTACTTGGCCTCATGTGGAGCCCATATGACAGCACTATGTTCCAAATGACTTCTTACTAGTGCGTCATATAGGACTCTTACTGAGGCGATGTTAGTGAAATGCCTTGTCTGTCTCAGAACAAATCCCAGGTTTCTAAACGCTCCTTTACAGATCCTCGTAATATGATCGCGAAAGGACAGGTATATCAAAACAGATGTAGGCTAAAAAAACATTCGTGAGTCTATAAGTTAGGTTTGGCAGCAGGGCTGAGTGTTTCCGTGTCGAGTCAAAGCATGTGCCTACTGTATTAATACATAATGCGGCCTGAAAATCTGTATAGATTCAGTTAAGCTTTTACGGGCCAGTGTCCAACGATTTTTCCGCTCCGCTTTGCTAACATTTTCTGTATGTCCACCAGGGTGCACTAGTTGGTGGTATGAGCGGGCTGGCTATAATGTCCTGGTGGTGCCTGACGTCACAACTTGCCATAGCCAGAGGTGAAATAACGCACGCACACAAATCTCTATCTACTGAAGGATGCACCTATAACTTTACTAGATTTGAGGATGTCAGTCAGGAGTCAGTTTTGAGGTAAGTCAAATGATACTGAATTAAGGGTAGCTTCAAGCTAGAACGACTCAAAGATGCTCAAATAATTTTAATTAAACATAAAACATGCAACATTCGGGGGTTATTTTTCACTAGTGTAGAAATGTGAAAAAAGGTGTTTATCGTATTTTTTTTTTGTCTGTTTCAGTTTATTATTCAGGAAAAAAATACATACAGTTATTTGATAGCCTCCACGTTCGCCTTAACGATAAAATCGTTTGCACATAATGTAGGTCTCTTACCTTAAAAAAATATTTCAGCCAATAAAAAAATAAGATGGCTGCCATTCCCGGGGTGTTAGGTTAGAAATGAGTATTATGCCCTAAAGTGTCGGTAACTTTTGTCCAAACACACTGTCCTGACTAACTGTTACTTCTCCTTCTGGTGCCTCTAAAACTACAAACAACCTACTGCAGTTTGCCCATCAACTCCGAATATTTCTCCTTATCCTTTGCAACATCTCAGCAACAATCGTGATTCTGAATGTTTCTCAGCAAAGACTTTTTGTTCTGGGCAACACTGCGTTTTCCCACTTCTGATACTTTTCCTTTAACTTTATAGTGGGGAAGCAAACCCAATACTCCGAGTGTCGTACATGTGGTACACCCTCGCCGGTATGATGGTGAGCATATGCGTGGGCGCCATAGTGTCGCGCATCAACCGCGCGCGCGGCACGCCGCACCTGCCCCCCGCGCCGCGCCTGCTCGCGCCACTGCTCAGGAGACTGTACAAGGACCCGCCCCACCCCACCGACGAGCCGTATATCAGTGCTTATGGACAGAATAAGGTAAAGTGTGTAAGGTTGGAGGATCGGGGTTGATCCTCGACGTTAAGCCGTGCTTTCCGAGGTTGGTCCGTGGATGGGTGAACATAATTAAATACCTACCAGAGTTTCCTCCGTGCCTCGGGACGCACGTTAAGCTGTTGGTCCTGTCTGTAATTTGTAAATCTTTGATAGTCGTTACGAGTAGTCTGAAGCCGAAAGTTGCGACATCCAGTCTTACCAAGGGGTATCGTATTACCCAGTTACTGGGTGGGGGCTTCATGTAAAATACTGATACTAGGCTGCATCCGGTTAGACTGGAAGCCGACCTCAACGAAACGCCAGGCAGATGATGATGAACGAATAACGTTGGTAAATGTTGAAACAGTTGAGAATTGACGTTGACGTTCTCTTGTTGCATGGTCTTCTTGGTTTGGTGCGAGAGTCAAACAGGAACTTTTTCTTCTCTCTTGTCAGTAATAACAATTTAATAATTATACAGTGCTATAAGGATCTTTTGGTGAATGAAATTAACAGGGGACGTTGTTGGTTAATTTTGGTGAAACTGTTGTATTGAAAAAACAATATCGCGGCGTTAGTTCCGATTTTTGACACACGCCCAAAGATCCTTGTAGATATCCTAGTAGAAAATTTTAGTAATCAAACCGAGAAGGAAACCCATAAATAAAGAGTAACCAATCGAGAAAACGTAATAAAAAAGAACTTCCTATAATTAATTGAAAAAGTATGGAAAGGAAACAAATTAGGCAAAGTTGTTACTATTCGTTGTGTCATGGTAGATACCAATCTGAATTTTATTAAAATGATTATGGTTTTATTACAGGAAACCTGCCATATCCACTCTACCTCAATAAACATGAAACCAATCACCGAAAGCGAAGAAATCAGTTAATTATGTATTTTAAGATCATTTATTTTGATTTTGTATTTGTGAAATAAATCGTTTGAGCAACAAATTCTGTGCGTCCTTAACTAGTACCACCCTACCCTCACGTGTTCTGAATAGTTGCTGGTTATGAATCCATACATTCTAATTCAGGCTAACATAATCGGCCTATAACGATACCACTGCTGGGAATCTTCATAACTTAAAATTACCTTGATTTTTAACTACAGAATAATTTATTTTAACACATCTTAAAGTACAAACACACACCGATAAATAAAACATTATCTCCTGTATTCATCTTATTTAAACACACATTTTTAAATATTTCTTAAAAAACATTAAAAAAGAAATTAAAAATATAAAAAAACAGGTTTCCGCCGGTCCATTATTATTGTTATAAAAAATTTCATAATTTAATCTAACAAAATAATTATAATGTTCTAACTCATAATTAATTGATCTCTAAATAAATGTCAATAATTGTTAGTCAATTAATTAAAAATAGTATAGGAAGAAACATAATTATTATTATGATAGATGAAACCCCACTTCTAAATTACAGTTTACTTGCGTATTTTAGTTCAAACTCTTTAGAGACTCTTTACATTAAAAACAGTCTATAAACTGGCCGTTTTAGGGCAAAGTAATCACAAGATGCCATTTTTTTTTTTCATTTTTTTTTTCTTTATTTAATGGCTTCGTATTTTTTTCCCACCTAAAACAGCATGTATACGCTGTCAAGTGTGCAATGCAACCCTATTTCTTTGGTATAAAAGTATTTTCTAACCGTATTAGTGTTTTCGAAAAAAAAAACAATTTCCTATAGGTACACTAACCTCCTCGAGTAGGTAACCTTAACTGTATCACCATGATCAACAGTGATGTATATAGTCTGGGCCAAGACGTAGAGTATCCTTTGAAGATAGATTAAAGTCTATTTTAGACCAACACAGGATATGGTCAATTGGTACAAAAATAGCCCCTGACCATCGAGGAAAATCGCGGGCGGCAATTGTAAAATTGCTTTAGCATTCATTCACACTTTGACACTGAGATGTGCCTTAGCTGACTGTGTATAAAGTTACGTATTTGATACGTAAAAATAAAGTTATATTAAAATCGAAAATTCTGGAAACTTCGCCAAAATGTCTGAAGAAAGGTTACACGTGTCTGCAGTCAGACGTTCTCTGCAACATTTTGCGTGGTTTGATTATGTAGTGTTCATTTTTATGTTAACAATATGTGGTGGAATCGGAGTATATTTCGGATTTGTGAAGAAACAAAGTTCTACTCAAGATTATTTGATGGGAGGAAGAAATATGAAGTTACTGCCTGTCTGCTTCTCGTTAGTAGCAAGGTAATAATATGATTTTTGCACATTTGTTAAAATACGGGAGGCATCGGTCATTTCTTTATTCATTCTCATAATAAAATTCATATATATATTCCATTTGTTTAATATTACAAATAAAATTACCAAGTTTTTACCTATCTCAGAGATTGATCTCGTCCATGTTTGTTTTAATAAATCTAACTTATCCAATTATGTTTCAGTTTTATTTCAGGAATATCCCTTTTAGGAATTCCAACAGAGTTATACATTTACGGCACAGCTTATGTGTTCACTTTGATCGGAACTCTTTTGATGTCAATAATAGTCGCATTTACGTTCTTGCCCGTCCTCCATGAATTGAAACTCACGTCAGCCTATGAGGTAAGTAGATTAATTACGGCAGGAGAACAAATCAAATCATGAAATTAATTATTGTTTTACTAATTGTTTTTTTTTTGTCAGTTGTACTAATGGCAGTAAGAATACTCGTAAAAAAAACAATATGATTTTGAAGGTTCCTATTTCAAATAGGCCCCCAAACCAAAAGGCACAAAAAAAAGTCAGTTTTTGCGGATTACATACTTTATGTAATTAACCTAACCTAACCAAATGGTAAAAATCTACACAGCTTGTTATAAAAGTACTTTGGTACTGCTTCACACACAACAAAAACATTTCTATCATATTACAATCCTTGGTCGATAGTGGCGAGCCTTTGGCGAAAACCAAATTGATGGTCAGGTATCAATTCATGCTGTACTACAAAAGGCATAATTCGCAGTATCAGCGTTTCGAATATTTTCGACGGTATAGGCAACAAAAATAATTGGCCGGTAAGACTTTGGGTCTTCAGTTTTTTTATCTGGTTTTATTAGCATTATTATTTGTGCAGTTTTCCACTGGTGGGATGAATTGCAAACTTATTATTGTGTTATAAATTGTTGTAATCATTGTTATCCCAGAGTCAGGTAGTTCTTACAGGATTTTATTGGTAACTAGCTGTGCCCGCGACTTCGTCCGCGTGGAATAGTGACTTTTCGGGCAGCATATTTTGAATTACATTACACCGTCGTTTGGCTAGCTAAAAATTTACTTTACGGTAATGCTTCTCTGTGTACGATATTTAACCCGCACTGGGCCCGCGTGGTGGATTACAGCCCATTCCCTCTCATAGAGAGGAGGCCTGCATCCCAGCAGTGGGAACAATATAGGCTGATGATGATGATGATGATGATGTACGATATTTGGCGTATGGCCATCGGGGATGAAAACATACAGGCTCCTAGGATTGCTAACCCGTTACAGAGCCACATACTCGTACAACTGACCGTGCGAGAAACAGCTGATACTTAGATCTACACCCACAACTTTCAGCGTCTGACCTTGGGCTTTATTAATTGTCATCACAAAACATAGGCTGACTAGAAACTGGGCTCGTTTAAAACTAATTGTTTGGAATGAGAGAAATCCGAGGAATGAAAACACTTTCACCTTTTCCACACCCTGTTAAAATCTTTGCTGCTATCAGATGTCGTTGTAAATTGGTCACTTTTAACCTGGTGCCCTTGTAAAGTTTTGAGGGGTTTAAGTTTCTAAGAAGCATTATGGATACGCCTACTTTTATTTTTATTTTATGTGCTGGTAGTCCAGGAGCATTGAGGGATTCTACTGGTAGCTTGTAGATTCTCCTTCTTCCATGACTCTGTTAATGGAGATATACTCAACATAATTCCCCGGAACATAGCTCAAAATTTCAGCGTTTATTGTTGCTGCTTGTTCGTTTCGTGGCGTCAAAATAGCTCTTTCGCAAAGCCAGGAATTTTCGCAAGTTGGTATTTGCGTTGCGTTTCCATATACAGATGATATGAGCTCTCGCATTGATGAAACTATGTTGCATAGGTTTTCATTAACAACAACTTTTCCTTGTGCCTGCATACACACCGTTACCAATCTCAAGTAGCAAATCTGAAAATTCTTGAGCATTTTCGTTGCCTCCAATTTGCGCACGCATATTTAATGTCAAATGCAAAGGGATAATGTAATGCCACAGTCGAGCACGCTTTAGGCAGGCTCAGGCACAGGGAGAGTCTGACGAAAATCGCCACAAAAAAGCATAGTAATGCCACCCATGTGTTAATCATTTTGCTTGACATCACGCAACGTTCTGTCTACTGCTTTTACTGCTTTTCGATTGGCCATTGTGGACTTATCCCAAATAATAAGGCTACAATCACGAAGAACCTTATCTTTATCGCTGTTTCTTGAAATATTACAAACAGAGCTTTCTGTGCGGTCTAAATTGATCGGAATTTTGAATATTGTATGAGCAGTTTTCCCACCTGGCAACAATGTGGCTGCTATGCCTGATGAAGCGACAGTAAGCGCGATTTTATGAGCTTCATGATCGGCAGTGAGACGTATTTCTCGTTCTTCCTGTGTTTCCTGAGACCGAGCATTTGCTGTTCGTATTCTCTGGGAGCTCAGGCGGGTTTCCCTGTCAGCAAAAGTCTCAGACTCACGCGATAGCGCGTGAGTTTCGCGATCGACAGATAAACGTGCCTTTCGTTGTTCCCCGTTTTCCCTATTTCGAGTTGTCATCATTCGAGAACGATTTGGACTCAGCCGAGATTCTCGCTGAGTCGAAGTTTCTGCAGCACGATACCTAGCCTGATGTTCCCGAGTTGCAGAGAGCCTTGCCTCACGACCTTCCTCAGATTCCTGTGAACGAACTAATCTCAACCTTTTAGCATTTTTGCTACATTGGGAGAGGTTGGATCTTCTTCGAGGCATTCTTACAATAAAATAGTACTTACTACTTAACACACAGTTATTTAGTAAACACGTACTACCGTAAACAATTAAATTATAAATACTTACAGATTATTATACAGTATAAAATTATCACAAACAGACAAACAGACAAACAGACAAACAGACAAACAGACAAACAGACAAACAGACAAACAGACAAACAGACAAACAGACAAACAGACAAACAGACAAACAGACAAACAGACAAACAGACAAACAGACAAACAGACAAACAGACAAACAGACAAACAGACAAACAGACAAACAGACAAACAGACAAACAGACAAACAGACAAACAGACAAACAGACAAACAGACAAACAGACAAACAGACAAACAGACAAACAGACAAACAGACAAACAGACAAACAGACAAACAGACAAACAGACAAACAGACAAACAGACAAACAGACAAACAGACAAACAGACAAACAGACAAACAGACAAACAGACAAACAGACAAACAGACAAACAGACAAACAGACAAACAGACAAACAGACAAACAGACAAACAGACAAACAGACAAACAGACAAACAGACAAACAGACAAACAGACAAACAGACAAACAGACAAACAGACAAACAGACAAACAGACAAACAGACAAACAGACAAACAGACAAACAGACAAACAGACAAACAGACAAACAGACAAACAGACAAACAGACAAACAGACAAACAGACAAACAGACAAACAGACAAACAGACAAACAGACAAACAGACAAACAGACAAACAGACAAACAGACAAACAGACAAACAGACAAACAGACAAACAGACAAACAGACAAACAGACAAACAGACAAACAGACAAACAGACAAACAGACAAACAGACAAACAGACAAACAGACAAACAGACAAACAGACAAACAGACAAACAGACAAACAGACAAACAGACAAACAGACAAACAGACAAACAGACAAACAGACAAACAGACAAACAGTGGGACAGGAGTCCCTCAAGGTAGCGTCCTGGGATCGCTACTCTATCTACACCTCTGACCTACCAACATCAGACTCCATAACAACTGGAACCTTTGCCTGATTTTGTCCTCTCATGAGGACCCAACAGAGGCGTCAAAAATCCTACAAGATAGAGTAAATAATATTTCAAGCTGGCTCAAGAAGTGGCGAATCAAAGCAAATGAAACGAAGTCTGTAAATGTTACCTTCACCTTGAAAAAAGGTATATTTCCGCCAGTAAAGCTCAACAACCTCGAGATTCGCCAAGCAAACCATGTGCGATACTTAGGCTTACACCTGGACAAGCGACTCACATGGCAAAAACATATCTTCACCAAACGCAAACACCTGGGATTACAAATTTGGAAATACGAGTATTATTGGTTAATATTACGCCAGTCACAACTATCAATGAGCAGTAAACTTCTTTTGTACAAGCCGATGCTTAAACCAATCTGGACCTATGATATGCAATTATGGGGGACAGCTTCTAACTACAACATTCAAATTGTTTAGAGATTTCAGAACAAAATGCTGTGAATGGTAACCAACGGTCCCTGGTATGTGGCAAACGAACAGTTGCATCACGCCCTACAAATGAACACAGTCAAACAAGAAATTCTACGATATACAAGGACCTACAAGAAAAGAATCACAAACCACCCAAACCGCTTGGCGAAAGTCTTGATGGAGGAAACTCACACAACCCGCAGACTGAAATGGAAAATGCCCCATGACATACTAAATCACAGTAACTCAGGTCACATACCGAACATGTCATGATAGACCCTGACCAACCAGCTACTTAATGTTCCAGCGTTACCAGGATGTAGTGCATAAAGTTATTAAAAAAGATACATATATATATAAGTATACATACATACATATATATATATATATATATATATATATATATATATATATATATATAATCTATATTTTTGAATAAGCATTGTAAAACGGCCGTGTGTGTAATTTATAATATCTCGCCTGCTCGCGTTAGCAACAATTTAGTGTAATATATGAACTAATTGCTATGAAAACTTAACATAAGTAAGGTGTATAGTAGGGCATGCAAACCGGATACCCGGTTAACCGAAAAAACCGGCTAACCGACTGATTTGAAACCCGGTTTTTTGGGATAGTAAAACCGATTTTTTCGTGTTTTTCGGTTTTTGGTTATATCTTTTTTAATAAATAAATATTAGGGAAAAAAAATTACACACTATAAATATTGAACAACAAGTTATGTTTCTCCTATTGATCTATCTATCTGTCTATCTTATTGATTTAATAATAATTTTCTCAAACAACAGACTAAGCAAACATGAATTGTCAAAAGTCAGTCCTTATTATGTTAGAAGGCAGATACTTACAGCTATGTTAGTAAAATTTAAAATAATTATTATTTTGGACATGCATAAGCGACAGCATGAGGCATTGGCCTCAAGATTTGGCTGTCCACTCTGTCCGATACCACGCTCAGAAGTGTGTCGGTGCTACTTTTTACCCGAGACCGCAGGGACGCCGTTCTTCTTGCGAAGCACCGCCTAGAAGCTGTCCGTGCTGTGGTTGGCGAACATGCCGGAGACACTGCACCGCCATGGAAGTCCCAACAAACCCCTGACGCGCAGAGAATTGCAGGCTTTTTTAGGTGTAATTGCTCCACAGGTTGCACGTGTATAACGTTTGGCAATAGCTTTTAAATAGTGTGACTTTAATATCACGTGAGCATCGTGCAAACCTGCGAGAAAGCATATTACCTCTTACCGACAATGCCCTGCGCTCCCTATCTATGTCCATATCATTATTTTGCTTCTCATTGACCCAGTGTAGTAGTGTAGATCCAAGTACTTAAAGGGCATTGGGTAAGTTTGTATGGACCAGTGGCTTGTTTTTTTTTCACAGCGGCCACAAAGATGCTCACGTATAGTGGAATATATGATAGTAATGACTCCTAAAATAATTTTACCGAAAATTATATCGGAGCTGAAATATCTGATTGCAAAGTTGTGTTGTTCCTACTAGCAGTTTGCATACTCTTATGTAATTTATCAAAAATTAATTATTTCCTATCGTTTGCCGTATGCTATTACATTCCAGAATTCGATACTTAGCAGCGACACTATCGAACGGGGTAAAGGCTGTGTTTTTTTTCAAATTAACGGGTTCGATTCCTGGCTAGGAATATTGATTTTTCACAAAACCAATGGCAAAAGCATATTTTTTTTAAATCGGGCTCCTGGCTTCTTTGATCGTTTTTCACTATTCCTCATAGTTTCTGTTTTGGCCTACCACCCAGTTAAAAAATTCACCCTGTATATCTCGGCTCCGATGCATTTTGGAAATATTAAAATTAATGTCTTACTGTGTTATTACTAATAGGTAAAGAAATTGAATTAGTGGCCGTAGAAAAATCATGCCACTTTTACTCCAACGCCTTTGGTTTCTTGCTGTTTACTCTGAGATTTTAGACCTTTGTGTTTACCTACCAAATGTTCCTAATTTTGTATGTTAGTCTTAGTGCCCTAAATTTTTAGACTATGTTGTTTACCTAAATAATAAGTTTTATTCTATGTTATGCATGAAGAAAAAATATTTTTATATTGATTTTTAGTCGTTTTTGAAGTCCAAACAAATTGTCATTATTATAAACATAGGTAAGATAAACGTAACAAAATTATTTTGATTAGACTTTAGCATTTTATTTTTTTTTCTACACATTTTTTAATAAAGATTGAAAAAAACCGAAAAACCGAGAAAACCGGTTTCATCCGGTTTTGTAAACAAGAAACCCGAAAAAACCGGTTTCTTAAAACAACCCGGTTTTTGCATGCCCTAGTGTATAGGTTATGAAGTTTAATGAAGACATTTTTTAATTTTCTTTTTGTTTCAGTACTTAGAACTTCGATACGATAAACGTTTGAGACTTTTCGGGTCTGTGCTTTTCAGCGTCTATTTGGTACGTACTCAAACTTAAGATAGAAATGAAGTTTTAGTAAAACAATTCAATAACACAATCACTTTTTCAGATGGCGTGGCTGCCGATCGTAATTTACGTACCCGCTTTAGCGTTTAATCAAGGTAATTGTTTGACAGTTTGTGTATCTCTTTTATTGGTAGATGCATTACATAAGGTGGTAGCACAGGGTGGAAGTTTCAAGGTATCAAGCAAAATTCAATTCGCCTTATGACTTTTTTATGAAATATTCATTCAATGGGATTAAATGAACTTAGACGGTTGCATTGATGAATGTCCGAATCAAATTTTGTTCAACATACAGCCAAAAACGAGAAAATTTAAATTTCGGGCTACCTTTTTTTAAGGATGGGAAATCATCAAATGACCCCTCCCGCTCTGGGCGGAGTCGAAGAGAGTGTCGAGCTAGCCCATTACTCACCATCCACAGGCCCGTATTTTTGGGCTACCCTTACGCTTCCACCTTAAGCCCTCTTACAAAGAAGAATAAGTAAAGATGGGTCAGGTAATGCTGCACTGACAGTAGGTTCAGTAGTTACCACATTAGTCTTGTTTTAGTATGAATCAGACTTTTATTTGGCAGGCATAACGCTCTACAAAGTTGAACTTTCTATGAAACCCGATGTGATGTTTTTAATTAAATGTTTTTTTAAATTGTTTCAGTGACTGGTGTCAATATTCATATAACTACCTCGATAGTTTGCATTGTCTGCATATTCTATACATCTTTGGTAAGTACAGTCAACTGTTTTTTTTTTTAAAATCTGATTTATATTGATTACAAATACCTACCTTCTTACCAGATAAATAAAGCAGGATTTATATGAAATTTTACCCAAACTACTGTACACTAACTTGGAGACGATGACTCAAGGCATTATTTTCCTCTGTATTGACGTAATTGAGTTCAGAACTAAACAGTTCTATATTTTCTTTTTCCTAGGGTGGCCTAAAAGCCGTTGTATGGACTGATGTAATTCAGACTATAGTAATGGTAGGAGCCATGATCATAGTCGTTGTTAAAGGCACAATCATCGCTGGCGGTTTCAAAGAGGTATTCAGAGAAAATTGGAATACAGGAAGACTGGATATACCATCGTAATACTTTTTTTTTGTTGTACTTATTTCATGTTCCAGAAAACATAAATGGCAACCTGTAAATGATGGTCTGTTCTAATACGTTATCAAACGGAAGTTGGTGAAAATTGTTTTCACTTGTATACAAATAACGCTTTCGGAGCTCGTGGCTAAATAATAACAGCCGCACGGGTCGATCTTTAAGCTTAAGCCGTGCTTGCCGAGGTTGGTCCGTGGATGGGTGACCATAATTACATACCGAGTTTCCTCCGTGCCTCGGAAAGCACGTTGAGCGGTTGGTCCCGGCCCGTGTCATTTGTAGATCTTTGACAGTCGTTGCAAGTAGTCAGAAGCCAAAAGTCTGACATCCAGTCTTACCAAGGGGTATCGTATTACCCAGTTACTGGGTTGTGGAGGTCAGATAGGCAGTCGCTTCATGTAAAATACTGGTACTCAGCTGCATCCGGTTAGACTGGAAGCCGACCCCAACATACCTAGTTTGGTAAAAGGCTAGGCAGATGATGACGTATAACGCTTTCTGATAAAACATGGCGACCACAAAAAAAGCTCCAAAGCTGTCAACTACCAAGTTTCGTATGAGTACAGTTGATATGCCACCAATCAAACATACCTCGTTGTCCGGCTGCACAGCCGGTAGGTTTTCCAAAGTGTCTTTGCTAATAACACGAGAGCTGACTTGCATGAGCGTTTAGTCTACCATTCATAAAGTTAACCCACCTAAAAATTGGATTAATTTCCCCTTTTCAGTGCCAGCCCTGATCTAACCGTGAGACTTTCGATATGGTCTGTTTCCATTGGCTCTACATTTTACTGGATCGGTAATGTAGCTGTGAATCAATCAATGATGCAGAGGTTTTTGGCGTTGTCCGAACTGAAATCTTCGAAAAGGTTCGTTCACTTGTATTTTTTATCTTCTTCTAATACAAAAAACTGTCGTGTCGCGGTGTTTGTTACCAAACTCCTCCGAAACGGCTGAACCGATTTGTATGAAGTTTTGTGTGCATATCGGGTAGGTCTGAGAATCGGCCAATATCTATTTTTATACCCCTAAAACCCATCAAAATTTCCACGTGAACGAAGTTTCGGGCGGCAGCTAATTTCACTGTGAAAATTGTAATTTTCCTTTTATTTTTTCGTTAGCAATTTGTAGCATTCTTAGGCGCTGCGTGTAATAACTTTCGGTGACCAGTTGCAGCAACGTTAAACTACTCTCACTAAGGATTTTTTGTTCTAAGTTCAATAGTTTCATTCCATTCCCATTTACTACGATGTCTAACGATGATGAGCTGGAAGACCTTACACCACTAAATTAATTTCCAGGGCCATCTGGGGTTTTTTAGGTGGAGTCATATTCATAGTTCTAATATGCGGGTACTGTGGTCTGTTGGCGTACGCCAAATACCACGACTGTGATCCTTTGGACTCGCGCCTGGCCTTAGCTAAGGATCAGTTACTGCCTCTACTAGTCATGGATGTGCTAGGAGACTGGCCTGGCATGCCTGGAATATTTGTGGCTGGAGTGTTCAGTGCTTCTCTTAGGTAAGTTCTTTTTTGGAAACAATAAGGTGTACGTACTTGCTTAGAGCAATATTCCGTTATTTATTTTGAAACATGCAATGAAAACGAACTTGTGACCTTGTACTGCACCAACTAGAGGCTAGAGGCTTTTGCGCAACCTGACTGACTAGTTCCAGTGAAATTCTGTCAGCGATGAACTCATAAGAGCTGCTCGGGTTGTTAGACTTCTGGGCCACGATTCCCCTTGGTAAGACTTCTACCAAGGGTAATCGTATTACCCAGTACTAACTAATGAACTTTAATATTTTATTTTAAGGATTTTATTATTTTGCTTGACCTATTTTATTGACTTGGTAGGGTTTATTGTAGTGATTCTATTTAAATCGATTGGTTGCAGTGATTTTATTATTTGATGTTAATGGTTGTAATTCACTGGTTTTGTTTAAATTATTTGTCTGTAATTGTAATGATGTTATCATTTTATAAATTGATGTTAATGGTTGTATTGCAATTCACTGGTTTTATTTAAATTATTTGTCTGTAATTGTAATGATCTTATGATTTTATTATTTTTTGTAGCTATACTTTAATGATTTTATTTTTCGAATCTGTATGCTAATTTTGATGCTTATTATTGAAAAAATTCGCTAAGTAGCGATTTAAAACTCTTGATGTGTTTCTAGTGCATTTATTATTTTAGCTTCAAACTATAACTTTTGCATGCCTGTTGGTAAAATATGGCTGAACCTACCTGTTATCAAATTATCACCATTTACTGTACCCATATTTGCGAAATAAAATACTTACTTACTTACTTACTTACTTACTAACTAGGTTGTGGAGGCCAGATAGTCAGTCGCTCCATGTAAAATACCGGTATTCAGCTGCAGCCGGTAAGACTGGAACCAGACCCCAACATAATTGGGAAAAGGCCATGGTTAACAGTAGTGGAAAAGTCAAAGATATACCTATGTATATACAGTTGGAAGTCATTGTAGAAATACGAAATGCTTTGCAAACAATTGCCACTTGTCCAGGCTCTCTGCTATACAAGGTGTTGTTTTGCATCCTCGTCAAATTCAAGGAGGTAACTATGCTAGTGGATCTCATCCCGAATCAATAATAAAATGGGAAAGTAATTTTTATTTTTTTACTTATTTACGAAAATCGGTAAATGTGAACCACCCGTGTTTTAAACGCGGCCCGCCTGATCATGGCCCTATAACCGCGCCTTCATACATACAAACATTCTCAAACGTTAATTCGATATTTTTTTATTACCTAAAGCACGTTATGGGGGTTATTCTGAAAAACTTAAAAATCCAATAAATCTGCGGTAATGAATAATTAACTAGGTACCGTAATTTTAATTGATTATTTATGTCTTTTGTGACATCCTCTTAAATTTTGACGAGGATGCAAAACAACACCTTGTATTATACTTAGTCTGGCGTTTAATTGCTTCAGTCTTTGCGTTTCAAATGTACTACATTGACTGAAGCAAACTTCGATCAATAATTAATCGAAGGAAGCAAATTATCTTTTTGAAAAATGTAACGTGGGTGCATTTTAGCCGAATACCAAACAGCCCTTAAAAGATAGAGAGAAACAAGACCTACTTTGGTTTTCGACAGCGTTTTTGTAAGATTGCAAGGTCTGTTTCAGCTCCCTCTCTACGGGCCTGAACTCAATGGCTGCTGTTGTATTGGAAGACTTCTGGAAGCCATTCTTCAAAGAGCTGACTCAGAGACAAACGCAGATAATGATTCGATCTGTGGTTGTTGTTCTTGGAGTCATTTGTGTTGGTATGTTTACTACATTGTAATGTTAATTCTTTTGCGAACAATAGCCTCAAGGTGCACACTGATATTTATTTTTGTGGAGCAACATTTTACGTTTGCTAGTATTAGTGGACCAAAACGTTTTACAAAAGAGTTTAAAGCAAAAGTTCTATAGGTAACTAAATGTTGCCCTAAAAAAGTAAATTCGGTGTGATGAAAATTGATTTCGGCGATCTCTGAAACCTTTGTACTTCTGAGTTCACTGACGGTCCAGCACTTTTCAACCTTATAAATAAGGGAATGAGGGTGAAAAGTGGTCCACCGTCAGCAACGTCAGCACCGTCATAACTCGGTGGCACGTAAGCCTTTATTTGGTAGCACACTTTCTTATACGAATGAATAATTTTCAGGTTTAGTGTACGTGGTAGAAATGCTGGGATCAGTTCTGCAGCTGACCATGAGTTTATCTTCGGCATCCATGGGACCACTGGCAGGGGTGTTCCTCATGGGAATATTTTTGCCTTTCATCGATTCGACGGTGAGTGGATTTCTATTTAACGGACTTCATGTTAGTTTTCTTCTTTCTTTATCGTTTGATCATAACCATTTTTCTTTATCATGTGGTTATTACCTGTACGTCGATTCTGTAAAATTCAGACGACAACTCACATCTCACATAGCAATCCACTGTCACTTCGCGTAAGGTTCAAAATGACCTTGATTTTGTAGCCAAGGGAATTACCTTACAGAATGCCACTTCTTAAGTCATCTCATACTTTATCTGTCAAAATCTCCCTGATAATTTAGTTCAACTCGCTGCCACGCTCGTAGTGGTAGCGCTAGTTTAAATTCGAATTATCAACCGGATTTTTAGAATGCCAATCAATAAACAGCGGATTCAGACTCGAAGTTCTAAGTGAGGTCTTACAGAATCAAACCGCAGATGTTAGAGTTTTTATGCCACACATGGGCTTCTGACTTGGCTTGACATGCCGTCGAGAACAATGAATGATGATGCATGAACTATTCTTAGTGCACGATAAAAGCTGCAAAATCCGTGAAAATTAAAATGAAAGCATGACAAATAAATAAAAACAAAAGTGAGCTAGATTTTTGTGTAAAAAACACACTTTTCCGGGCAAAGTGTTTGCATGAGTTAAATTGTCAGTCAGCAAGAAAAATGTTTGGAATTCTTAAAACATGAAACAAAAGCATGGAATTTAAATGCCGACAAAAGTGAGTTGCTTATTTGTATAATTTGTGTATGATAAATAAATTTCGATTGTAATTGTTTTCTTACTTTCTTTGAGTTCTCTTTGTTAAAATAATATCAAGCCTATGTTATTTCAGAGCGCATTAAGCGGAGGCATCATAGGTCTGTCGTCAGCGTGGTGGATCGCTGCACAGTCACAATTAGCCCAAGCGAGGGGACTGATGCAGTCTAACGAGAAACCGAGGTTCACGCAGAACTGTACGTACGATTTCGATCCAGTAGTACCTAATCTCGTTGATCCAGAAAGGTGAGCATTTTTTTTATACATATAATTATGTTTCCCAGGTAGAACATCACGCTTGTAATGGTGCACCTAATAGTACACCTATATTTCGCCAGTTATGTTTAACTCCCATTTAAAAGGGGGCGAGCCTATTGCTATGAACCAGGCACAAATCTAGATTCTGTGGGTGCTACTGAGAATTTCCCAGGTAGTCTGTTTTGGAAATCTTATATCAGCGCAAGATTAACTTTTTTTTTAAATATATTTCCATAATAAACCTCGTTAACGCTGCCACTGCTGGAACCATAGATTCGGACACTGGTCTTCTTAGAATACACGAAGAACAACATAAATAATATTTGACATTATACAAGATGTTGTTTTGCATCCTCGTCAAATTTCAGGAGGTAGTCCCAAAAGACATAAATAATCAATTAAAATTACGGTACCAAGTTAATTATTAATAAACGCTGATTTTTTTGGTTTTTCAAGTTTGACAATATTTCAGAATAACCCCCTTAATGTGGTTTAGGGAATAAGAAATTATCGAATAAATGTTTGAGATTGTTTGTATGTGCGCAAGCGAGGTTATAGGGCAAGAACCAGACGGGCTGCGTTTAAAACACGGGTGGTTCACACTTTCCTGTTTCCGTAAATATTACCTACCCATTTTATTATTGATTCATTAGCATAGTCCCCTCCTTGAAATTGAAGAGGATGCAAAACAACACCTTGTATGAAAATCTCTTCCTTACACAGAAAGAAGGCCAGTAGCCCAATCTATGGTCCAGCAGTCCACTTTTTTTTTTCGTGTGGTTAATGCCTTTCTAACCCGGTGTCAGAGTTTTGGTCCTTTGACTTGGCTTTTACATGCCGTCGAGAAATATCTCAGGCATGCACTTTTGCTTTCCTCACGATGTTTTCCTTCACCGAAGCATGTGATAGTTATACAATACTGGCTCTCCCGCGCAACTTCGTCTGCGTCACATTTTCCCCGTTTTCGCAACGTTTTTCATTGCTGCTCCACTCCTATTGGTCGTAGCGTAATGATATATAGCCTATGTCCTTCCCCAGGTTGCAATCTATCTTCTTGCCAAATTTCATTAAGATCTGATCAGCCGTTTAGTCGTGAAAAGGTAACAAACAAACAAACAAACAAATATACAAACAAACAGAGTGACTTTCGCATTTATAATATTAGTGTGGATGCTGTTTGGTTTTCCTCACGATGTTTTCCTTCACCGAAGTATGTGATAGTTTTACAATATGAACGTGAATCCGAAAACTGAACTGAACTCTTGGGTTCGAACTGTGACCTACGACTCGGCAGTCCGACGGTCTCACCACTAGGCTATCACTATCCCAGCAGTGGGAACGTGAGACTAACAGATTAATTTGGCGCAAAGCTGTTTCATATTAAAGTAAAATATATAATTTATTTTGTGGTCGTTTAAACCCCAATGAATCCTGGCTTTTTGTTTCAGTAAAGTGCTATACGTATACCGGATCTCATTCATGTGGTTCACTGCGTTCGGGTGTATTGTGACCATCGTCATTGCCTGCTTAGTCAACTTGAGGAAAACCTCTAAAGTGCACCACGACCATCGCTTGTTCGCTCCTTTTATACGAAGGTGGTTGGAGAAAGATAAGGTAAAATTGTCATTTGCTCTGTAGCTTTCATTCATTTGCATTCCAATGATAAGGCAGGAGGAGCTCATGGCTAAATAATAACAGCCGCATGGTTCGATTTTTAAGGTTAAGCCGTGCTTGTCGAGGTTGGTCCGTGGATTGGTGACCATAATTACATACCAAGTTTCCTCCGTGCCTCGGAAAGCACGTTAACCCGTTGGGCCCGGTTGTCATTTTTAGATCTTTGACAGTCGTTACGAGTAGTCAGAATCGAAAAGTCTGACGTCCAGTCTTACTAAGGGGTATCGTATTACCCAGTTGCTGGGTTGTGGAAGTCAGATAGGCAGTCGCTCCATGTAAAATACTGGTACACAGCTGCATCCAGTTAGACTGGAAGCCGACCCCAAGATAGTTTGGGAAGAGGCCAGGCAGATGATGATGATGTAAGGCAAGGCTTTCAGTTTTTTTTTAGGATGAAGGTATTTTTATGTGCATCATGTGTCAGAAAGTTGTGGTCTTTAAGAATATGGTCAAAGTGGATTGACATCGCTATGATCGAGTACGATATGAGTTCTTCGTTTTTTAAGTAAGTGACAAAATTCTTGCCAGTTCAACAGTGCCTGTAAATGGAGGATCGAGTTCAGTTTAAAAGAAATCTGTTAAAATCGGGTTGTTTTTTATTTAAGAAAAACTAGTATTTATGCAAATAATTATTTTGATTTAATACCTGTGTAGGTACCTACTTAAATTGTACCTTACTGAATAACAAACGACACTCCTATATATTATTCTATTTATCTACAGATCTTGATGAAAATATAACTATTATCTCTTACTTAATTATCAAAATCAGTGGTGGTGGTGCCACTGTGATTTAGATTAATATAATCGATTAGTTCGGACGTCATAAAACTGTCTTTAATTGTTTGTCGCATGCTTTTATCGGCATGATTGTGTATTTTCTGCAAGATATCTTTTCAATTATTTAAAATGAATATTCTGGATAGATGATAATATAAAAGATGATATGACTTGACAGGGTATGAGAGATTAATACCTAGAAAAGTATGGAAAAACCAGACATGCTGCACAGACCATAAATAAATTAGGATCAGGGCAATATAATGACAGCTAAATGGAAGCCGACGCCAACAAAGTTTGGGAAAAGGCTAGGCAGATGATTATGAATGACAGTTAATTATTCACCATTTCGTCCGAACACGTAATTGAAGTAGACCTTTTTAGAACCAATGATTTTTTTATCAACCTGCGTATGCTTCCCGCATATAAAAACTTGCTTAAAACATTTGAACTATCCAACCAGTGGTCTAAGATTGTACGGTTCTTTGGGTGTGCTTGATCTTTTAACTTTTTGTTGCTGTTAATTTCTAAGAAGTTGAACCAGCTCTTCGATAGGTTTGGATGGAGATATAACAGATTTTATTTATTTTACAGATACATCAAATACCTTTGAAGAATATCTAGAAATGAATACTTGAGCGGAAGACAATGAAGAAAATTAAACTAATATAAGGACAACTTAAGGATAAAAGGATTCATAAAAACCGTTGAAGAAGCAAAATCAGCAAAATTAAATCAAGTACCTGCTTAATTTAATGAAAATGTCCGCGATATATCTAGGTGTCCTAGTAGAACGTAGATTTGAGAGGGTTTATGTGATGCAAAGTTAAATATATGGGAAAAGTAATTGGTTGCCATATCATAACTATCTTTATTTATAGTCATACAACAGTTAGGTATCCAGTTGATATTTATAAAAACCAAAACAATACCCAATTTTAGATAAGTATAATAGTCTGGTCAAAATAGACATTTCAATTAATAAAATCTCAGATCGAGTTGAATTTTGACAGAGACCTTGGGTACACCAATAAAAATAAAGTGCCAAAAGTCCCCATCGATCCCATGTGTCTTTAAAGTCAAAGGCCAAAATGTTCGGTTTTTCTCGAAAACAGTTTTATCAAAAAATATAGCATGGATAAAAGTTGAAGATGATAAAACCAAAATTATCTACGTGAATGGTCTTATTAAATATTATTTTCCTAAGAATCACCATTCCTAAGATATTGTGATTCTAAAAGTTGTAAGTGGAGTTACAAAGTAAACGTATAAGCATTCGATCCAAAACAAACGTTACTTAAAAGGGAATAGGTTGATTTTACACGGCATAGAGGGGGCGTTGTTTACGAAGACACGGGCCGTGACGCGCCGCGTGCGTGGTTCACGCACCATGAGGAGCAGCTGTGCACCGCTGCTCCTCACGCACCACATCACGCATGCACCGCGAGTCGCCATGAGTTTTCGTAAGTCTCTACCAAAATTTTGCTCGATCCGAGTTTTTGTTATACATATAATCATTATTTTATGTCTAATTGGACCGGACTATAAAGCATACCAAGCATATTGTGACAAACAATAAAAATAAAAAAGTTAGATCATTTTAAAGGTCATGTATTTGCATTTTTTTGTTTTGAATATCACAAAATTAAAGCGTACAAAGGTTTTACACGAAACAAATTATTATCAAAAGGTCATTTTATTCATCAGCCTTTGCTTCACTCAGTATGGGTAGTTCCGCGCTGTGTTGACTCTAAATATTCCAGCTCTGTAAAAAAAAACAAACAAGAACTTTATTATGTTGATAGTTGATACTTGCTACATGGTTCATGGTTCCTGGATGTGGCTGGCACAAGAACGTGGTGCTTGGCACAAGCAAAGAGAGGCTTCTACCTAGCAGTGGGTGAAGTCAAGCTGTGAATGATGATGATGACATGGTTTATAGAATTTGACATGATGACACTTACCGTGACTTGTTGATATCGCTATTGCCCATAGGGTTGAGGGAGCCCGTGCACCTGTCGCGAGTAGCATCCCTGAGACTTGCGCATTCGTTAGCCAGAAGACGATTGTATTTGACGGAACTAGCCATGTACTCGTACGAACGGCTGTGGGAACATGCAAAGTTTCCAACGATGCAGCCAGGCATGTTGGACCCTCCATTAGGGTAGAAGTCAGCGTCACCACAGGGGTCGTTGTAACCAAGAGTTGTAGTTTCTGTGTGGATTACTTCTACGTAGCGAGCATCCGACCGCACTAACCGGTTGCGGTCTGAACCCCAGAGTGGACCAGCAGGATCCAAAGCTAGAACAGAACAGTCATAGTTATAGGAACTTTACTTTGATGTGGAGATTTGTTTAAGTATTCAAGTTTACTTATCACAAAGTTTTACCTGTGACTCGGTGGACCCTAGATCTAGTTTCCCTGCCAGCATTTCCAACTAGATGACCACCAAGACTGAAACCTACTAAGTGTACTCTGTTGTATGCCATTCCCAAACCATTCAGCCAATTTACAAATTGTCCGAGTCCTCTGCCAACTTCTGCGGTACCGCCTTTCGCTGTATTGTAAGACCTGTTGGCTAGAGCGCTCCAGTCGAGAACAATAACGTTGACATCAGCATTCTGGAGAAAAGCTGAAACAAATGTTAATATCTACGTTTTTAACAATTGTTGATGCAAGATGTAAAACAGGTTTACAAATAATTTGAATGATTTTTTTTTTGGTTCTGTCAATACTGTTACAGGAAGCAAGATCAAACAAGACACGGGTAAAATAAGTAGGAGGTAATTTACCGGCAGTAAGCAATCTGTTCATGCTGTTTCCGCCATTTCCATTCCACCCGTGAGCGAGAAACACGGTGATTTTTCCGAAACTAAAGTTGGAGTTTGATACGGACGCCGCATTACCACGGATTAAGATCTGGGCTGAGTTGGGATTGGACCTGAAATGAAACACAAAATAATTATAATAACGAGTAAATCTATCGCAGGACATTTAACATGACAGCCAGATTTCGAAACATATTTGAAATCTAGACATTATAAAATTTTGCTTCTTGAGTATACCTATACTCCTAAGAGTTACCCTCTCTGCTTACCTAAGTAGAGAGGTAAACTCTTAGTAAAGCTAATTGATGTAACTATCAACCAATGAAACATACCTGGTATAAAGCCAATAGGCGTTATTGGCTGAATTTCTGGTATATTCTTCAATAAATTCCCAGTCTACTGGCTCTTCAGCATCCACAAGATGAAGGGTATTGTCGCCATCTCCAGGCATGTAGAAGAACCTGTCACCTTCCTTATAACCCTGTAAGGGGTCTCTGAGGACGCTTGCAGCACATGCTGTTAGTAGAAACGGATATTTTTTAAATTAAGGATCATAGATTTTTACAATGTTGACAGCTAAAAGATGAAGTCATTTAAAATAAAGAAATAATGTATGCTCTTCGTAATCTTTAACGTACATAACGCAAGGCACAATAATTTTTTTATTGTGTTTGTGTTTATGATTGTGGTCGGATCATATGTCAGAAAATCACAACATGTATGTAATCTTAACAAATTCTAGCTTATGCATCAAAACGCCGAATTTTCTTACGGATTACAGTGTAGAAAAGTTCTTACCTGCTATAACGACGAATAAAAGTAACAAGCACTTCATGACGCACAAGACTAGCACTATCTAGTCAAATTAATTATGATCCGATTGTTTTTTAAAGGTACTTATATACGAGAAAATTTCAATTCACGATTATTTTCCATTTATCGTGATAAAGAGATATATTAATACAAGGTGTTGTTTTGCATCCTCGTCAAAATTCAGGAAGTTGTCACAAAAGACATAAATAATCAATTCAAATTACGGTACCTAGTTAATTATTAATAAACGCTGCTTTTTTTGTTGTTTAAGTTTATCAGTATTTTAGAAAAAAAAAAACCAAACGTGGTTTAGGGAATAAGAAATTATCTGATAAACATTTGCGATTTTTTGTATGCGTGAAAGCGTGGTTATAGGGCGAGGAGCAGGGCAGGAAAAATTACTTATCCATTTTGTAAATTGATTCGGGTCGAGAATCATTAGCATAGTGGTAACTATCCTTGAATTTGACGAGGATGCAAAACAACAGCTTGTATACAACCTGTTTTTTTTTATATCCCATAACTTTATATTCTGTAGGTAAAAATAATACTAAAACTCCTAAAATATGTGGTCCAAAAATGCATAGTTTCGGAGATATCATCAATCATAATTTACTTTGGTCAAAAATTGTCACCTATGACGAATCTTTACTTTTGCGAGGTTGCCAAACTTCGCAGTAGTGTAGTAAAATAGTAGTAGTTTCATTGATAAATACGAGTAATTATTTTTATTCAAACCAATAATTCATATTTAAAGCTAAGAAAATCCAACTAAAGAAAACAAAAACAAAAGTATAATTGAAACATAACTCATATGCCAGTTGATTCTTTGTTATGATCTCAATCGGTTCTCTATTGTGCCACCTAACTTTTTTATCCATAATTTAATGTGCCATAACTTTTTTTGTCCTAATCATCATTTGTCCGAATGATAACTTGCCCGAACTTATTATCACATGCCATAAAATTGAAATCCCTAAATATAATATGTCCTAAATCCGTTTGTCATAAATATTACAATCAATAATATACTAAACACATAAAACCGTTTTCAATAAAAGTTATAACTCCTAAATACAAATTACATAATGTTTATTTATAATAATATTCTTCGAACAAATTTGTATCACAAAGCTATGAACTTCTCTCAGGCGTTACGTAGATACGAGCGGGCAATATTTTTTCATCGACAGACTTGTTTTGAGATAGTTCACTTGTTATGTAGTTCTGTTTAGTAGCAGGATAAATACGTTTTTGTTTTATAATATACTCGTATCAAAAATAAATTATTCAAAAATGCAGCAATGTGAACTTTTAAAGACTAACAAGGGTGGCATAAAGTTAAATTGTGATGGCTTTACTTACAAAAATCGATTCTACAACGAACAATATGACTGGGTGTGTGAAAAGTACATAAAACAATGTAAGTGTAATGTGCGAGTGATTACTTCAGAGAAAAATGGTGCACACACGCTGTTTAACAAAGGCATAATGGAACATGTTTGCTTGCAGCAGCATACAAGCAAGCATGCAGCATGCAAACAAGCATGCAGCATACAAGCAAGCATGCAGCATGCAGCAAACATGGTTTCTGTCACGGCTCCGGCGCTGCGGGACTCCGGCGGTCCCACGCGAGTTTATCGTCGCAGATGGGTTTAACGCTCACCACCACAGCTTCGGCTTTCTGGCCGGCTGTGCCGGCCAGCCTCAGCCGCGGCGGCGAGTGTTACAACCACCTGCTCCTCAAATCGCGGGCCGCCTCGCCCCTCCGCGCCTACGCGATTTTAAATTACACTCTAGGGGTAGGGCAGACAATACTGCGTAGAGTCGGATTTACAGCGATTCGTTTCTGTCACTAAAACCTAATTTTTAGCAAATGTTTTAGGACTAAAAATTTTATTATAAATGAACATTCGGAATAATACACATTATTTAACACAATACTTAGGACATATGACTTTAGGTCATGTAAAATTAGGAGATTCAATTATTATAGTACTCGATATTATGACGAAATACTTTTAGAACTAAAGATTATTATGCTAAACAAAATTTCGGGATTTTAAACATTATGGTTACTGAAGTTTATAGCAAAGGTGTTATGGATAATGGTTTTCGGACAGACAATTTTAGGAGAAGAAAGGGAGTACCTCTCAATCATATCCTAGAGTTATAGGATATAAAAAAAAAACAGGTTGTATAGCTGCGTATTTTTAAAAGGTTTTATTTATCAGGTAACTAGCAATTAGGAGGTTTTGCTAAGCAAATTACTTAGCAACAAAGTGTTTAAATAAAAAAATTGAATAATACTTTAAATAACCGGGCAGAGGCTCGTAACTATTTAATAACCGTCGCCCAGATGCCTACGCTTTTATGGGACCATTCAGAAGATACCTATACGAGTATGTCGATACCCTTCTGTACCTCGGAAAGCACGTTAAACAGCATATCAACTGTTCTTTGAAGATCTTTGACAGCTGTTGAGGGTACTTAGAGGAACGAAAGTCTCACAACCAGTAATACCAAAGGGTACTAGATATTACATATAGCAAGGTATTACTTAGATATTGGGTTGTGGAAGTCGGATATGGTATAACTCCATACTGGCTGTAATGGCGTTCAGCTGTATCTCGTTAGACCATTGAAAGTCACCAGTTTAACATAATTTGACAAAAGGTATGCATTATTGTATGCCCTACAGGTAGTTGTTCCGGGTCAGGTCATTTGTGACTATGAGGTTAAATGTTTGTAAATGCACCCACGATATAGAAATACAATGTGTGGGGTAAAGTTTAATAAAAAATGGAAACCTATTTCAGCTGCCAAACGGCGTTGAATTGTTTTGTACCGATTTTAAGTCTTATAATTCTGTTTTCGCTATCTCTGGCTTGACGTACAGAATGTTATCTTTTTTTTGTACGCTATTTTGTCATAGCTTGCACGCGGCACATTTTATCTGCCTATATCTGATTTTCAGGTGGCGCGTTTATAATTACAGCTGGCTTCATATTTTACTCATATGAGCTGAAATGCACGGACCGTCTGTTTAGGTACATTTTTCAACGACTTCACTCTGGATGAATCATGGTTGCGAGAAACGCTTAGTTTCATCAAAAGAGGGCAAGTCGAATGTTTCATTGTCACTTTCAAGGCTGTCGTAGCGTAGGTCGGGCTGCACCTGATTACAAAATTCTTTATAAGTTGTATCGTTTTATAAATATAAACTATCGCTTCTAGGCGGCTCGATAACATTTTGACACAGGAAGACTTAGATTAGTATACATAATAATAGGAATGATTAGTATCGGAGTTTGGATTAGTAAATTATTTTAAACGTTGGAAGAGGAAACTCCTATACCACGCCATGCTTTGTGTAGCTGTAAAGGCGCCGCCTCACCATACTTCTTGTCACGTTGGATGGAACATAAATGAACGACAATATCTATAGTTTTCATTTTTGGTGGATCCTCCAAGATAAATATTTTATTTCCTAGTTTCAATTTATTATATTTAATTGTTTAATAAAAACCAACTTGAATTAACAGGTAAAAATACACATCGTCATCGTCAGTCTATAATGTTCCTGCTGCTGGGACACAGGCCTCCTCTATGAGAGGGAGTGGGCTGTAATCTACCACGCAGGCCCAGTGTGGAGTGGTAGATGTCACATGTCTTCGAATTTTTAGTTCTAGGACATGCCGGTTTCCTCGTTACGTACGATGTTTTTCTTCACCGTTTGTGAGAGCAGCGGTGATGAATGCGACTACCTGGGTTCGTACCCCCGGCTTACTGCTCGTAAGTCGGGGCTGCCACCACTGGGCCACCGCTGCTCTCACGGTAAAACTACACGTAAAAGATTAATGTAAAAGAGCCTTTTATCGACATTCAACATGGGTAACAACAAACAAAACTAAAACACGTTCATTTTGATAGAGATGTCATGCATAACTTAAAGGAAATTAAACGATAATATAGTTAATTCTATTAACATTCCAATTCTCTTCCAAAATGTCATAAAGTGAATAAAAAATAAAACCATGTTTTTATTTCAAGATTTTCATTCTCTGAATGAGGCATTTGTATGCCAGGATTTACCTAAACGTTGTGTCTTTGTTTTACTCAGAATGGATAGGTTCGTCCTGTGTTGACTCTGAATATACCCCATCTGGAAACGAACAAAAAGTTTAAAATACGTGCACATGAAGCACGTGCTGCCATATAATATCTGATTTACCAATAAAATTAACTTATATGTCCTTACCGGTACTTAAAGATATCGCTGTTACCCATAGGGTTGAGAGTCCCCCTGCATCTGTTATTATTCGATTCTGACATATTAGCGCATTCATTGGCCCAAAGATGATTATATTTCACGGTAGCAGCCATATACGCAACGGAACGGCCGTGGGAACAACCCATAGCTGAGCAGCCGGGCATGTTGGCCCCTCCATTAGGATAAAAGTCAGCGTGACCTAACCGGCCGGCATAACCAAGGACCGTATTGTCTGTGTGGATCACTTCGACGTATATACCGTCCCTCCGGGATAAGCGGTTGTTATCAAAACTCCACAGAGGGCCAGCAGGGTCCAGACCTAGAACAAAGAATCAATTGAACATACATAAACTAACGCCTTTGTTTCCAAGGGTGTAGGAAAAAACCACAGAAGGCCACCTGCTACAATCGTAACACACTCCTTTCGCCTCATCCACGTTCATACATCTGGTCATACACGAACTCCGGTTTGCGAGCACTAGTCACTACGCACCTGACCTTTCCGAAGAACCTCAGCAATAAGATCAGTTTATGTTCTTCTAAGGCGTTTTTTTTTAAGACCTTGCCCCACACTAGGAATCTCTCCTGTATCATGAGCTGCGTTTACAAACATTTCAACTTACATACACAAACAGCCAGACTCGGAACAACTACCTGTAGGCCATACAAGTATTTGTTCCGTGCGGGGATCGATCGGATTTGAAATAATATAATACATAGCAGAGTGGGTATTTTATAAAGTTTAGACATATAAGAAATCTTTAAGTACCTGTGACTCTACGGACTCGACCTCCCGTTGCCCTGCCAGCATTTCCAACTAAATGAGCACCAAGACTGAAACCTACTAAATGAAAGGATTCGTAATGAACACGAACATCGACACCGACGAGCCAGTTCAGAAATTGTGCTAGTCCTCTACCAACTGCAGCAGTTCCTGCTTTCGCTGATGAGTAAGATCTGCTGGCCAGTCTACTCCAGTCAAGAACAATAACGTTGACGTCGTCATCTTGCAGAAAAGCTAAAAAAAAAAGCATAGAGTAAATTTTAAATTTAGTTTTTTGAGCCGTTGCCGTGTAATTGTAGAAGCTCATTAACTCACAAAAATATCTTTTGTACAGCAAAAACCACATAATTACTATTATAACTTTCAACGGGATAGATAGAATTTGCTGTCATAAAATTGCAACAAAAAAATGATAATTAAACGTTTAGAAGCGAAACTCATGAAATCTAATATCCTTTGTGCAAAGGAAAATCCAAATTTAAATATGGATTTAAAAAGTCTTGGGATTGGGAGTTTCGCATCTATATAAGCTAGACAACAAAAAGCTATTCAAAGAAAGCGGTACTCCTGCCCCCCTAGCATGACCGTTCTATCTCTATTCTACCAAGAAACGACAAGAAATCTTTTCTATACAACTTGACATTTCTTCTGCCCGAGCATGGCGCGCACCGTCGACTCGCGTTTCTACGAAGACATAGACAGAAATTCTTTCGATAGCAACGGGGACGTTTCACGTGATGTTTATATTCCCTGAATATTATTACGTTTAGTTAACAGAAAAAAGTTGCCAATTGCACGAGTTTTTCATTTTTCGTGGGCGGGATGGTGTTGCTGCATCCTGGATTTAGGCCTGGATCTTTTTCGCCAAATTAAACCTAAATATTTTACATAACATTTCAGCCTTTTGAACGTAACTCAATGCAGCCACGAAACGTATTTCTCGTATTTAGTTTTTGATAAGACTAGTTTGACATTTGTCAGAAGTAATGTTTCTACCCCAAATGTCAAAAGAAGAGAAAATATGGTCGTCATGCTCGACATTGTAGACTTGTGTCGACTGAAGAAAAGAAACATTTCTTTTCTACATTCTTAATATCGCCATGCTTGGGACAATAGAATTATCTGTTAAATTGTCGATTCTTCCTAGACATAGCCCGTTTCTACGGCGGTCATGCTAGGCCGGCTGGAAACGGCTCGTATTGTTCGGACATTCTTATCTCTGGAGCCCTGACCGCCGCGCCTGTAGCTTGTTCCAGATACCGTTGGGCCAGTATTTTTATATTTTTTGTTGTTTTTATTATTTTATAACGAAATATTTAAAAATGGAATTAACGTGTAAAGAAATAAATAAAGGAAATAACATAATACGAATATGGAATAATGAATGCGGTTATCATTGTGCCGAATGTCGTTATGGCTAATGGCCTGATGGCCAAGAGTCTCCACTCGACGAACATCTTTCGAGGCTCTCCTTAGGCGGTTGGATCAAGGGCCTGATTCAGAACGCAGTAGGTATTTCTCGATACGTGTCGCATTGGTAGGAGCTTCCTGTCTCTGGAACCCATACCACCGGTAGCTTGGACTCAGCTCCCGACACCGGCGGATCACTGTTTTGATAATTTTAAATATTTCGTTTCTTTACTTTTTCAACACATCTTTAAAAAGAATGGAAATAATCAAGAAATACCATTAATGAGCTGTATGTTAAAATTGTCTCTGCCGTTTCCACCCCATCCATGAGCCAGAATTACAGTTATTGTTGGTTCAAAGTTCGAGGTCAATAATGAGTTATAATCATTTAACACTAATCGTTGAGGTGTTGTAGGATTGCGCCTGAAAACAAAACAAAAACATATGTTACGAGTATGTGATCAATAATATTGGGCTGTGTGGTGCTGTGACCATTGACAGAACATGAAACGGGTATCTCAGAGGTGAAAATGGTACTGGTGACTGAAAAAGTATTGAGAAAATCGGTCTCTCCCTGTCTGATTAGGAGAGGAATTATGTAAATATCGTACATGAGTATGAATTTGGATGGCTTTAAGTATAGTAGAGGAGCAAAGAAACCTTAAATGGACTGTGTGTGAGACGAAGACAAATAAAAAAAAATAAAGCAGTATGGAAGAACGCAGAACTCCAAATAAATTGGAATAAGGACAAGTATATGATGACTAGCTAGATCATTTATTTCATCAATTTTGCCTAATATAGCGAATTGCGCAATGAAATTGACCGTTTCGTTAGTATTGACGACTGCACACGCAATGATTGAGCAATAGTTTGAACCAGTTAAAAAGTTGCCCTGTATTTTTTCATTGAAAGCTAAGCTAGTTACGTTAATTTAGACTTGAGCCTTGCAAATCTTGGGTATTGCCAGTCTATGTCATAACGTGAAAATATTGATCGTTGAAGTGCAATAAAATACAGGGAAAACTTGTTGTTGGTGGAGCCTGAGAGAAACGAGTAAGATTGAAAAAACTTGCTAAACAGTGTCCTGCTTTATTTGATCCCTCTTACAAAGAAGAACATGGAAGAAGGACAAGATAGCACGGAGCACAAACTGACTGTACCTGGTATAAAGGAAATATGCGTTATTCGCTGGATTTCTAGTGTATTCTTCAATAAATTCAAAATCTGCGGGCTCGTCTGCGTCGACAAGATGAGGAGTATCATCATCACCCTTTGGGAAGTAGAAGTACCTGTCACCTTCCTTGTAACCTTGTGACGGATCTCTGAGGACGCTCGTAGTACATGCTTTAAAAGTACAAGATAAAATAAGACATAGTAAATAAGTGATCAAAAGAAGAATGTAAAAAAGTATGAGTACCTAACCTGATTAAGATGTAAAACTAAATTAGAATGACAAAAGTATTATTAATAATAATGAGTGAAGAAAGACTGTAAGCGAAGCGGAAAGACACTGTGTTCTCCCCAACATTGCAATTTCAAAATAAAAACACTTTCTATTCGGTCTTTTTTGTGTTTTTTGGAAGTCAGTTTTTTTTTGATACCCTAGTACTTTGACAATTTATATGTTCCTGTAACTGGTTTATTTGAAATCAATGCTTTGATTTTGATGGTGCTTACCCGATATAACGACAAATAACAGTAAAATACACTTCATTACGCACTATAGTCGGTAACACTATCTAGTCAAATCAATAACGTTCCAATGATATTTATATTATTTTTACCCAAGATTATTTGCCATTTATCGCGATAAAGTTATTGTAGGTATGTAGTTTTTATTAGGCATTAAACTTCCTACATCATCATCTTCCTATAGTCTGGTCGTGGTCTGGTAGGTCCTGTAGGGTCTTACACATTTTGACGACGATACTGTAGCTGGACATGCTACCTGGCCACCCACGGTGACATGCCGTGCCTTGCCTTGCGGCTATTAAACCGGTTTTTTTATTTAAACGGTTTGGGGCGGCGCACCCGCGTGGCAAATACCTGCCGGCTCTGCAAAGAGTGTGAGCACAGCCTCATTAACTCCTATTACCATAAAGACTCTTAATTCGTGTCTTGTTGATAAGATCGCCCCTATGCTTTAACATGCTTTAACAAAACTGACAAAATGGGGTGTAGGTACTATAAAGTCAAAGTCAAAGCATTTATTTCAATTAGACCATTACAGGCACTTTTGAAAGTCAAAAAAAAACCAAAAAAATGTGAAGCTACAGTCCCAGTCACAAGGCATAATAACTTATGAAAGTACTGTAGTTGCCCATTCCGTAGCGTAGATCTCTATGGAGAAGAACGGGCAAGAAACTCCATGGACACGCTTTTAAATCAAAATATGTTACAAAATTAAAAAAAAAACTTGGTTACATCATTCATGTTAAGAATTACAAATATGTGAGAACAATGTAGAAATACGGGCAAGTTAAGAGCGTTCAGAGTAAAAGATTAAATCAGTAATTAAAAATAAAGTAATTAAAATAAACCGTGGCAGCTAAGAGAAGAAGGGAACTAAACGACCCGACACACCCGCCACCATCAGCGTGACATTTAAGTGAGCATGACATTCACTCAACCACCAGGTTAATTTCGCGTCAATGAAAAATGTAGGTACTCATTAAATGGTGACTTTACAGTACATAGTACTCACACATGTGCTATGCAGTTATATAATACTAAGAGATTGAATATATACAATGCAAATATATTTTTACAATCTTCTGCAGCTTTCACAATAACTTCACTTTGTAATTCAGATGATTCCGATTACCCCTATGGTTGTGGAGCAGGACCAGCAGTGAGCCAAGCATTTTTATCATCAATATAATCCCCCAACTTATAATATGCTTTCCTACATAGTGTGCGTTTTATGCAAGATTTAAATTTCGTTTCATTCAGTTGCAGAATAGGGGGAGGTATTTTATTGTAACATTTAAAACAGTACCCCATGAAAGATGAGTTTACTTTAGATAACCTGAAACCTGGCTGAACTAGTTGGTCCCTGTATCTAGTATTATAGTGGGGCCGGTCACCTCTTTTACTAAATAAATGCAGATTTTTCCTAACGTACATGACGTTTTCATAGATGTATTGACAAGGTGCCGTCATGATGTTAATTTCCTTAAACAGTTCTCTTAGAGAATCGCGCCTACGTAGTATATGGCTCTGATAGCTCTTTTCTGCAGAATAAATATAGACTCGATGTCTGCAGCCCGTCCCCATAGTAAAATACCGTATGACATAATACTATGAAAATAACTAAAATACACTATCCTCGCGGTCTAAATCAGTAAATTGACGGATTTTTCTGACAGCATATGCTGCTGAACTCAGCCGTCCTGCAAGAGATGTTAAATGAGGACCCCATTGTAGCCTTGAGTCTAGCGTGATCCCCAAGAAAACAGTTTCATCGATAAATTCAAGTTTCTCTTGATTCAATACTATGTCACAGTCACTACATTTGACATTTGGTAGAGAAAACCTTATGCACTTAGTTTTTTTCCCATTTAATACTAAATTATTAGCGGTAAACCATTTATGAACCTGCATTAGAGCGTTATTTACGTCGTCAACATTTGTGGCACGTCTGTTTATCCTAAATATTAAAGAAGTATCGTCAGCAAACAACACCATTTGTGGTTGGTTTTTAAATAAATGGGGTAGGTCATTAATATACACTAAAAAGAGGATAGGACCCAATATCGAACCTTGTGGTACAAACCATTTTTACTTTTATACAAGTTGTTGTTTTGCATCCTAGTCAAATTCAAGGAGGTAATTATGCTTATGATTCTCGACCCGAATCAATAATAAACCACCCGTGTTTTCACACACACACAAAAAATCACAAAAGTTTGTTCGATAATTTCTTATTCCTTAAACCACGTTATGGGGGTTATTCTGAAACACTGTCAATTTTAAACAACCAAAAAAAAAAACAATGATTTTTTAATAATTAACTATGTACCGTTATTTATACTGGTTACTAGCTGTCCCCGGCATGCTTTGCAATGCACTTTTTACCTACCCTATCTACCTACCTACCATACCCTACCCTACCCTAGGTACCTACCCTATCTACCTACCTACCCTACCCTACCTACCTACATACCCTACATACTCTACCCTACCCTATCTACCTACCCTACCCAACCATACCCTACCTACCTACCTGCCTACCTACCCTACCCTACCTACCTACCTTACCCTACCTTTCTCCTTTTAAACCTTCCCTGGACTACGACAAACATTTTAAAACCAAAATCAGCAAAATCGGCCCAGCCGTTCTCGAGTTTCAGCAATTGATTTTTATATATATATAGATTTATGTATCTTGTGACAACATCCTGAATTTTGACGAGGATGCAAAACAACACTTTGTATTTGTACTGTTGCTTTGACGTCTGTGGTCACACTTTGACTTGGTCTAGCGTTGTACGGAGTTTCAATGGAATAAGAGGCCAGCTGGTTTTGTTACCAGTGAGGCGTTGCCCACTGTACAGAAGGGAAAAACAGGTATATTTTATCAATGATAGGTATCTTTTTAGGATCTTAAATGATAGTAATAACTGCCTTATTATAAGATTGCATAGATAAGTTGTCGTGATTTTTATGGATTAGTGACATAATAAAATAAGCGGTACCTTTGTGCGTCGTTTTTTTCCTGTAATGTTTTTTGTGTGTATATAAATAAATAAATGCATTAAGTGATTCAGATAATAAATAAGGAAGCATAACCATAGCATAAAATTTAAAACCGAGTAGATAGGAATGTATATTATGTATTTACATATGTCTTATACACACCCACATCACCGGTGATTCTGATAAGAAACAAGGAAACACAACAACAGTGTTAAAATATAACAAAGAGTAGATAGGATGTATATTAAGTATTAATGTCTTATACACGCCCACATCCACAGTGGGAGATACTGAAAATTGTGTAATCTATTAACCAGGAACCAATTCCGTGTTCACTCAATGATAAAAAAATAAAAAAAAAGGCTCTTAGTTGACTCCCCCCTTGGAGTACGCTTGAAGCACTTCATATCTTGGTCAACTTGCTCCTGCTGTAGCGGAGAAGACCAGTTGGATGATAATTAGCATTAATTTACTACCTTGGTCTATCTAATGACAAGTGTGTTATTTGAAACCCTTTTTCAAACCTAACGTATGAGATATAGGTTGTTAAGTTCTTTAACCTCGTAGAAAAATGCGGAGCCTCCGACAGTAAATGTCTTGTGGGCCACTTCCAGACAGTTGTAGTGGAGATCTTGTATATTATTTATGCTAATCTCGCAATATTAACTCTGCAGGCGTGATGGAGGATTATTAATTCGTATGTTGTGAGATAGATGTCGCTTCACAATCATTTTCCTACATGATTTTCTTTTAATGGTAATAACTAAAAAAATCAACCTTAATCAATCATATTGAGGTATTCTTCAATTCAAGTTTCTTGCAATATGATTGATTTAGTTTGAATTATTGAGTTGTTCCCACTAAAAGTTGTTTTTTTTTCACTTTCGAAAGTGCCTGTAATGTTATCAAAGAAACCTCTCATACAAGTAAATTCTACAAATGCTCATAACATAATGTCAGTAAATATTTTCAAGATACATAAAAAGGGTTTTGGGTAGAAAATAATAGCAGAGAAGTACATTTAAACCATTATAAATAACCATTTTATTGTGTTATTGTTCTTACAAACGAATTAACTTCATTCATTATAACGATAAAAGTATAGGTGTAGTTCATATTGTATCTATTAATTAAATTATTGATCAAATAATATCTGCCATTTAGTATGGGTATCTTCTGTCAGTGTTCACTCTGAATATACCCGTTCTGTAAAAAACATACAATCATGTTAAAAGTGATGTGTAAGCAGTCAATAAGACTTTTAAAAGTATGGATTGGTAAAATATTGCCACACTCCTATAATTTATATTTTAGGCAAAAACAATCTCGAAACAATTTTTTGTAATTAATTCAAATGTCGTCCTCCGAGGTTTTCTCCTGAAGTATAGCAAATCCCTCGACATATATACATAAGGGAAAATCTGTAAGCACTTGGCGAGTCATTTGTTCACACTCTAAACGGGCCTTGAATATTATATATTCAAGGATAATATTTGAGTACATATATTTTTTTTCATTTTATAAAAAATCGAAAAAAAGATAATGTAGGGTGCTATTTTATCAACATTAGAACTAAAATAATTAAATTTGTCAATGATCACTGAATTCTCACCTTGATTTAGATAGATCACTGTTACCCATGGGGTTAAGTTCACCAGTGCATCTATTGCGAGTAGCTTCCCTCAGAGTTGCGCATGTATTGGCGTGGAGATGGTTATATTTGACGGAGCTGGCCATGTACTCGTAGGAACGGCTGTGGTCGCACGTGCTTAAGATACACCCAGGCATTCCTGAACCTCCGTTGGGATAGAAATCCGCATCACCGCAAGGGTCAGTATATCCAAGCAAGCCAGTGTTTGTGTGGATAACCTCTACGTATCGGCCATCCGTAGGCACCACGCGACCATTCTCTCTGGTCCATAGAGGACCAGCGGGGTCCAAAGCTGAAAGAATTAGTAATTTAATGATTTGCTTGTCATAACTTTCTTACTGCAATGAAATACTTCTAATGTACATATAATAAACCGGTGAAAGAATATGGTAGTTACCTGTAACCCTCCTGACCAAACCTCCCGTTTCCCTGCCAGCGTTTCCAACAAGGTGGCCGCCGAGACTGAAACCTACTAGGTGTATTCTTTCATATGACAGTCCCAAATAAACGAGCCAGTTAACAAATTGTCCGAGTCCTCTGCCCACTGCAGCAGTTCCACGTTTCGCTGTAGTGTAACCTCTGTTGGCGAGACGATTCCAATCGAGAACAATCACATTGACATCGTCATCTTGAAGAAAAGCTGAAACAAATTGTGAAATTACAAAACCTGCATCGATAAACCACTCACCATAGCTTAGTTCAAAGTAGGAGGCAAATTCACGTTACCTTCAGTCAGTAATCGGTTCATTGTGTTTCCGCCATGACCATTCCAACCATGAGCCAAAAATACGGTAACCTTTGATGCATTAAAGTTTGATTGTGCTACGGAGTGAGCATCACCAAACCCAAGGATTTGAGCTGAAGTGGGGTTTTCCCTGAAAATTACATAGTTATAAAAATACAAAACTATCTGTTAGTTCAGTAGAGGTATCAATTTTTTTTTATTGCTTTTGTATCATCCAACGTAGGCGTACTTAATGAGTTTATGTAGTAAAGTGTAATTTTTTAATATATATATATATATTACCTTGTAAAGAGCCAATAAGCGTTATTCGCTGGATTTCTTGTAAATTCTTCAATAAATTCAAAATCTATTGGCTCCTCAGCGTCTACAAGGTGCAAGGTATCGTCACCATCTCCAGGGAAGTAGAAGTACCTGTCACCTTCCTTGTAACCCTGAACTGGGTCTTTGATGACGCTTGCAGCACACGCTGAAATAAGTAATTTCATTTTTAATACAAATCTTTATTGGTAGCTGATAATTAACATACCTGTGAGCCTACAGGGGACTAACTACCGAGCAAGGGTGCGACTTTACAAATACAGAAAGAAGCATGAAAGAACAAGTCGCTGCTTCGCCGACAGTCATTTAATTGGGATGAGGGTAAGGAAATGATGATCGAAAGGAGCCAATCGTATTCAAAGCATTTTTATGTTTCTACAAAAATGTTTAATAGGATTGAGATAAGCTTTTCAGTATGACTTTGTTTCGATTTTTAAAGCGATTAAAAAGTGGGTGACTCTGACGGCGAGTGTCTTTAATATTATGTAATTTCTTTTCAATTAGTGTAGTTTATGAGTTGCTTCTTACATTTTTAGTAACAATGTAAATTTAATACATACGAATGTATTTGTATGGCATATCACGCAATTGCGCAAGCAAAGAAAAAAATACTAAATAAGGGTAAGTACTAAATTTAGTTGTGGTCCCACAAATATTTTGGTCATGTACTTTTGTGTCCTTTATTTATTTCAATACAAATTACTTTACATTTTTAAATATTCCTGGTCATGTATTATTATTACGAAAAATTTCGATGTAACCTAGAGCTTATTTTTTAAATAATAATATTTAGGTTTAAATTACCTGCTATAGCGACGGATAACAGTAACAAGCACTTCATAATACACAAGAGAGACACTATCAGCTAGTCCAAATAACTATGAAGTAATTGTATTTTATTTAAAACACCGTGTTTTATATGTGATTAAACTCATTTATCGTGATATGATCAAAAATAATATGTTTTATCGTGTATCGAACTGCTATCAGCTTTTCTAGTTTTATCTCAGTAGTTCAAATCAAACTTACCAACGATTAATAAGTTAATATTTCCGTTTGATTCGCTAAAAATAATTGATAAGGCCAGATTTTGATAAGGGAGACTTTATGATTCTTCTACAGGGTGGTCAGGTCGGATGTAGACGACTTTGCTTTGCCACTATTTAATTTTACCTTAAGCTGTAAGCACTGCTGTAGGGACTCCACGGCCCCAGAGTCTCAACCTCAAAGGTCTCGAAAATAAAAGTAAACCTTTGATACCGGCTGTCATTTGTAGATTTTTTACAAAAGTCGGTACATTAGGGGCCCGTGTGACAGCCAGACAAAGCTAAGGGGTATCAATGGAGAATCAATTGGATGAATCAATTGGAGTTTCTTGCCCATTCTTCTCCATAGAGATCTATGCTTTGGAATGGGCAACTACAGTACTTTCACAAGTTATTCTGCCTTGTGACTGGGACTGTAAATTCGCGTTTTTGTTTTGTTTTTCAGAAGTGCCTGTAATGGTCGAATTGAAATAAATGCTATGAGTTTGAGTTCAATACCCAGTAACAAAAGGGTTGTGGAGCTCAGATTGCTCTAGGTAAAATAATGGTAAACATAACCTAAAAACATTACGCCTGTAATCCCCGAAGGGTAAGGCAGAGGTGTACTTAATTGTTCCACCCATATTTCGACAGTTATGTTTTAAGTCCCATGTCCAATCCCATGCAAGTCTAGTTTAATTTGTTTTTTTTAGTGAATACCCAACCCAAAGACAAATTTCAAAGGTACTCTCATTTTCTAACTACCATTGAATCGTATGTGCGCAGTCTGGAATACTCTTCATGCGCACATCTTTGGTGCGCAGGATAGAATAAGTATCACAACAAAGATAACGTGTCTGTCGTAGGGTCTTAGCTACCTAAGTGTTATTTTATTGGTTGGTAATAATAGCTTTGATGTAATGTTTTTATGGCGTGATTAATGACGTATTTGATGTTTAGATATTTATAATTAATCGGATAAGAAAATCTAGCTATCAACTAAAGGTGAGACATGACATAAAGAGTAGCGTACATTGTAACATTGGTGCGTCAATGCACTGCACACGTATGTAGGACTTGTGAATATTAGGCACGTTGGGCGTTGACATTGTTTTATGAAGTTTCTTGTGAACATTAGGTACGTTGGGCGTTGACATTGTTTTATGAAATTTTATCCGAACAAAATTTTGTATTATTATTTAGAGGAGATAGTCAAAACAAAACACGTGTCATGCCATGTTGGCAAAAAGAAAGATTAGAACATGATTTATTTGTCAAAATTTTTGTGTGATTTTGTGCTATTGATATATCCATAAAGTCTTCTATACCTCTTAACTTCTATAGCTTTGCAGGCTGAAAAAAATCTGTTAACTGCGAGTTTCATCGGTCACTATAGCCTGGCGCATGATCCTTAAGAACGTCCTCAGCGCTTTGGGCTGCAGCCTGCTGCAGCTCGCATAGTACACAGAGTTACAGAATGTACGAATTGATAATATTGCCGTAGGCAACTTTTCTAATGTAAATGCGTTTCGGCGCTGCCCGTCCTAATGTGAAATAGCCTTAACACAATTTGTTTATTCATACCTGTTACTTTATTGTAAAAGTATTTTTGATTGATTGATTCAAACCAGAGGCATTAGGTTATCTATTGATTTGATAGGTTCGTTGATTAGATTATAAATAAAGCAGGTGTACAATATGGTCATAGTCAGGGGTCTCTGTAAAAACCGTTTACGTAGTCAATACGTGTTAGACTTTACAGCAGATTAGGTTTTTTGTTTGTATTTTTACAAATCCTGTTCTGTTAAATTTACAATATGTAATGTAATAGATTTGTAATCACTTTCTCAAAAACGGCTCTAGCGCTTTCGATAAAAGGTGCAATATGGGAATGTACGGTCACAAAAAATTGATCTAGAAAATCTTATAACTGGAAAAAACATCTTTTCTCTAATCTACCTAACAGAGTTGGGTCGCCCAGATACTGAAATTTTTGGTCGCAGATGGATTTGATTTAACGCTCCTCCTACTCCTCAACTCGCGGGCCACCCCACCCATCCGCGTCTACGCGAGCTTAAATTACACTCTAGGGGTAGGGCAGACAAGACTACTTGAAGTCAGTTTTGCAGCGATTCGTTTCTGTCACAAAATTTTGTAGCACAACATATTGACCTTTTATGACACTATTTTAATTTAATATTGAAAATGCTACCAAGTAATCGGCTATATATTTGTGTCCAAATAATATTCCGTAAAAAGGTTTTTCGGTTTGGTGAAAATATGGCCAATATACAGTATGTTAGGTTAAACGAGGGACATATTGAGGGAGGGTATTCAGTATTCGATTCTCGTCCCAAATATGTAAAAAACCTATAACGTATATAGAAGAATTTTTAATGTTTTGTTTAGTGCCTAGATATTTTGGACTGTCCTAAACCAGGTAAGTTTAAAGTATGAAGGGAAAATGGATTATACCTAAGAGTCATTGACCCGCTCACATGTTTTGCGATAGTATTAAGTCGCTAGCGCAAGGGTGTAAACACGTTGCGTGACATTTGCGAAAATTTTGGTATGGTTCTGTCTGTTATTTATCAGTGTTTTTTTTTGTTTATATTTTTATTAGTATCATGTTAGCATGTACTATTATGGGTTTGAATATGTCCCTCGTTTAAACTAACATACTGTATATTTTTAAACTGACATGGTCACTAACACTATTAATAACACTTACAACGGGATATTATTTACCATGTGTATTATTTGTTTCGAGTTCCCGATATTTCGGCGCTGTTGCAAACGCCATGATCACGGATAAACTGACACACGGTAAATATCCCGTTGCAAGTGTTATTAATAATATGGCAAAGAAAAAAGTTCAAAAGAGGCTTCAGCCAATAGCAAAAAGTTATTTTGTAAATCGGCGAAATAAGGTTCGATAAAATAGTACATATGACGCATGATACTCGTACTTCGATGATCTAAAAATATGTCAAATAACGCTTATAACAAAAGAGATGTCGGTCAATAGTTTTCGGTAAAATGAAATACGAACAAACAAAATTCGGAAACGTGATCGGTTTCCCATGATATAGCATGATTTCGATGCTAGTCCCATTATCAAGTTAACAATTATTCATTTAATTAAGGAAAATGAAGGACAAATTCAGTTTAATGCTTATCTGTATACTTATCTAAAATCTCGCTAATTTAAAATCAAAACAAAAGCTGCGCGCCCAATGTGTCGATTAAAAGATAACGTTGATTTATGATTTAGTTTAGTACCTACGTCTTTAACTCATCGCATATATGGTATCGCTTCTCGTACGTTTGCTGTTAAGATTCTCACCGGACTTCAATAAATTCTAATTTATAAACCCAAAGGGTGTCTGTTTATTTTCGTTACTTTTTACGCCTCATTTTGACAATAATTAGTTCAGAGATTTAACGCGAACAGTAAACGGGCGCGGGTCCTACATTTTTCATTTACAACGATCGTATATTATATCCATCTAGCCTTTAGAATTAGAAAATTGTATTTTAAGACCGCTTTCAAATAAATGTTAAAGTTGTAGAATACACGTTTTTAGTGTTTGGGTAAAGAAAAGATATGTATCATCATCATCATCATCATTTCAACCAAAAGACTTCCACTGCTGGATATAGGCATCCAGCGTATGCGTGCACATTATTATGTTTTAGTGCGACCTAAAGCACTTTAAGGTGTATGAGGACCAGGGTGTAAAGTTCTTCGATACTCCATAGAAAAGGGAGGATCCTCCGACCAGACAAGTTTTATGTCGAGTGGGTAACTGCCCGACAGCTGTTATCGGTTTTTTCTATATAGTCTTAAGTCGAGGATAACTCTGCTTGCGAGATGCAGACAATATTAGTTCTTCAGTTTTGACCAAGATGGCGCTGTAGTTAATTTTGTTGTAAGTTGCTTTTTGTACGTCGCTACACACTTAATCTTTACGTCCCACTAAAACATGGAAGTTCATATCCGGTGGAATATGATTCAAAATAAGGAGCTGAATGCACCCTGTCAGTTTACGGAGGGCCGTCGCTGACACCCTGTATAAAGGATTGATTTATAAATCATTGGTCTAGTTAAGAAAAGATCGATTATTTCCTCTTCGTATAGTATCAATGTTTATCAAGTAATCGAATATCAGCAGTACCTGGAACACACCCTGATCGAAATCAATTAACTGACTATTAATAAGTACCTAATTGATTAAAGAATGCATGCATTTTTCCTTATACTATCAGTGATACTAATCGGCCCATGGAGGTGTGACCGTGCATTACAAAGACATAGTGAGACCCTCCCTGTCCCGAAAAGCATGTGAACCCGTTTTGTTCTACCCAGCTGTCGTTAAAATTTGTAAATTTCTGACAGTTGTACCGGTTAGTCGAAAGCCTGAAAGTCTAACAAACAGTATTATCAAGGGGGTTGGTGGGTATAACCCAAAGGATTGTCGAGGTCAAATTGCTATTCCTGTAAATACTGGAACTCAGCTGCATCCGGTTGGTTTTGAAGACAGTCCCAATAGGGTTGGAAAAAGCCATGGCAGGTGAAGAGGTCTTTTTTTTTTTTTTGCGGATGGGAAATCATCAAATGACTTCTCCCGCTATGGGCGGAGCGGGAGGGAGTGTCAGACTTGACTGACTAAAACCCACCCATGTTCCTTCTTAGCCCTTTGTGTTCCAGGGCCGCGGTATCTCTTTCGAACAACCCGCAGCCCTGGCAGACATCGGCCCTTTCGGACCCCTTCCGGTTTGCTGACATCTCCTTGAAGCTCGCGTGGAATACGTACGCGCCGTCGACACGGCCTGTCGTCATGAGACGGACGGACGGTGAGCTAGCCCATTACTCACCGTCCACAGGCTCGCGCCTACGGTGGCCGGGGGCCACTGGTTGCCCCCCGACGCCCGGGGCGTCTCCCGCGGCGGCTGGGACTTGAGGTTCTCTCCCTCTCACGTTCCGCCACCTCCTTCGCTAGCATGACTGCTTCGCAGAAGGAGGCGACGGCTTCCCATTCCCTCTCGCTCCGGACCATGGATTGAACCAGGGCCGGACGCGAGATGTCACCACCGCCAATCGCCGCTACGAGGACACGGCGGAGGTGAAGAGGTCTGCGGTAGCGTTGAACCTAATCTGGCAGCCTAATTACGGAATCTGTATTTTCCTTCGCTATAGTAACAGTGCGGGAACGCTATCGCACGCGGTAGCATCGTTAGTACTACTACACCGTTAGCTAGCACTACTTAAATCAATGTAATTGGGAAGAATGTATTCTGTGAATCGTTAAATTAGCCGAGTGCAATTTAGAAAAAACACAAAAAAAACACTTACCCAGAGACTACATTTGTATAGCAGGAATTCCAATTGCATGGCAATCAAAATCTTTAACCATTTACACCCACGCATCAGAGTGTTGCTCATTAATAAATTCAGAAAAACACTCTTTGAATGGCTTTTAGACAACTGTTTCTATTCAGTTAATGAATTTTTAAATTATAAATTTTGACATTATATTTTTATCAATACTTTGTGTGTGTATGTATACCTATTGACATGTATTATTATTTTTATTTTGTTAAATCGTTTGACATTATATAATTAGTAAACTTTGACTTTTCACTCTACTTTCCAACTTGACATTGTATTAAAATCATATTATAATTACATTAATGGGGATATTTCTTTATTTAGCTTTTGTGCTGAAAAACTATTATAATTAGGTATATTGTTGCGGCCTAGAACTTGGCCACTTTGGCTTTTTATGCTAATTTTAATATTTCTACTCCGGCAACGGTAGTGTATGTGAAACTGTTTTAGATTAAGATCATAATGTACCATTCACTCAGAAATAAATATTATTCTATTCTATTCTTAAAGTACTGGCACTTCGTTCATACTGATTTCACTCGAATAAATAATTGTGTATTAGAAATACAAAAAAAAAACTATAACAGTCTAACAACCCTTAATTTAAGGTATAAATGGACCGTTCACAAAGCATTCAACCAAGCATTCTGTACATCAAAATAAGTAACCCCACGCAAAAATTATTGCTGGCAATTTTTTTTTGGGTGTTAAAATAAAGGCGTACAACGTGATTACGTTCAAACTCAGTGTAACGCACTCAAAACATTGTGTTGGTAGTGCATTAAATATCGGGTCATGGAGGTATTAAAAGTAAAACTAAAAGTTACAACCTTAAAAACTAGTATTGTAGTAACACTTGTGAAAAAGTTGGAACTTTCACCTCCTATATCACCGTAACTGGAAGGTTCCCAGTTTTGGTCGAAAACAAAAAAAAAAATATTGCATAAATATTATAATTGCATAAGTTGATAAAAACTTGAGAGGTGTCAAGGGACACCCGGATGGAACGAAGTTCCTTTTATTTTTTATTATTTACAAAAAACCTGTATACACTCAACAAAAATAATCGTCGCGACACCACACTGTTCAATGCGAAATAGAAATGAAAATATCTGGCTTGCTTTCTATAAGAGAGAGAGAGACAGAGAGAGAAACATGCGAAGCCGCACAGCTTACAATAGCTTGCTATAGCAAAAAGTGTCGTGACAACTTTTCGTAAGAATTTTTTCCGTCTAGACCCCTTTCACAACGCGCGATAAGGAACTTCGTTCTAAAAATATCACAATGACGAAACAACAACCTTTCAGCTTCGTTAAGGGCCTATTTACATTCTTTATAATATGTAAAGGGGTGTTCTTGGTGCCCATAATTGGAAAAAGTAACACTGTTTTAAAACGACTTTGGTGAGATAAGGGATCATTCCCACTTGTTTATTAAACAGTGCTACGATAGAACTACTGGGAATATTTTTCCTACTGGTCCTACGATTCTGTACCTCAAATCGTAGGATTAGTGGGAGCAAAATTTGTGTCGTTACCGCTAGTTCTAATAATCAGTTCTACGGTAAAACTTACGGGAATGTTTTTTCCTACTAGTCACATGAAATTAGGTGGTACAAAATCGTAGAAGTGGTGGGTCAGAAAAGTCCCATTAGTTATATCTGTTCTATTACACAATTCTACTTTAAAACTAATGGAGTTTTTGTTCTCACTAGTACTTCGTTTTGGCGTAGGTCGTACATTCTCACTGGGCAAAACTCGCACTAAGGCGAAAAGAAAGTACCGGGAAACGTTCAATAATTCACAAAATGTTAGTTTTGGTGCAAAAGCAATAATGTACGTTAATAGCGTTCCCGCAAAGACTTGGGGCGAGTTTTTTTAAATAGGTAGGTAGATAGTCGTCTGATAGCCTAAATGGATACTATTGGAATTTAGAGGTCACCTACCGAAGTTCTTAACACATCGAAAATATAGTAACTTTAATATACGGGGTGTAAAGGACACCTACGCAAAAACGCTTACCACGTCCTCATTCTGAACCACCGGTGTTTTTAACGCGGGCCGTCTGATACTCGCCCTATAACCGAGCTTCCACAAATACAAACAATCTCAAACCTTTATTCGATTATTTCTTATTTCTTAAACCATGTTAAGGGGGTTATTCTGAAATACTGTCAATCATAAACAACCAAAAAAATCAGGGTTTATTAATAATTAACCAGGTACCGTAATTTTAATAGACAGGTAATTTTATTTACCTCTTTATTTATTTTGTATCTTACATATGTAAATTATTTACAAACTACAAATAAATATAAAATAAAAATAAAATATGTGCAAGTATAAAAATTTTAATTGATTATTTATGTCTTGTGTGACAACCTCCTGAATTTTGACAAGGATACAAAACAACACCTTGTAAAAGTGTAACCCTTGTAAACGTTACGTAATTTATACCAAAGGACCTTGAGTAATTTTGGACCAATTACTCAACAGTGATAAAACCTATCCCATATGCAAGCTTTTAGGGTATTATTAATTTCTTATTATGGCAGCTACATCGAATTCGAGCGCGAAAATGGTGTTTTGGAACGTTTTCCATACTGACAAAGCATCAAAATTCAGTGTCGAAACTGTAAACAAAATATTTTTTACTATAAACAACATTTGTAACGAGATATTTACCATGCTTACTATTTATTCTGTCAAAGTTGAAACACAAAAAAAAAAAATTACAGACATTACTAATATGTTAATATCGGCTCTTAACCAAGGAACTAGGATGGATTTTGAACTTTTAGGGTCATTCTGTGCGAGTGACATGATTTTTGGGCTGGACTTAGTATTGAGCAATTTAATGCAGTTGTATAAGAAACTTCTTCTCTGAGCCAAGTGGCTAACCGTCCTCGTACTGTACTTGGTATTTATTTGTCCAAACTTCGTACAGATGAGTCCAATGAACGATTGGCGAGCCTATTTAATGTCACGCAGAACTCTGGAAAGGAAATTGGCACTAGCCAGAGAACATCTGACTGGAGATTTTGTCAATATTCATTTAGGCATGGACAACATAACTCGAGAAAATGTTACAAAGGAATTTACTTTTACCAAAGGGTTGCAATGACGACAAAAAGCGATAATTATCTGTGATGGGACGTACATCTTTATTGAAAAAAACAGTTATTTTCTCTTTCAGAGGCTATCATATAGCCATCATAAGTTCCAAAACCTTTTAAAACCATTTTTAATAGTTAGTAGTGACGGTTACATTATAGATGTTCTTGGTCCGTACCCAGCTACAACAAGTGATGCAACAATAATGCGCAACTTGTGTGAGGATGAAAATCACGCTTTTCATTGGTTTTTTGAACCAAATGATGTTTTTATATGAGATAGAGGTTTCAGGGACTGTATTATAGATTTAGAATCACTGGGATATGAAGCACATTTTCCTCCTACAAAGGATGGAAATGAAAGTCAGTTGACGACAGAGCAGGCTAATAAATCTAGATTAGCAACAGTAATTCGCTGGCTGGTGGAAGCAGTCAATGGCAAGTTTAAGAATAGATTCAAATTGCTTCGCCATGATTATTTTAATAGAGCGTTGCCACATATTATTATGTTTCCGGATTTTAGAATTGCAGCTGCGCTAATAAACGCGTCCTATAGAGTAGCCGTAAATAATAGATTTGCTGGAGACATTTTGCGCATTATAAATGCTAAGATCAACACCCCGAATCTTTTATTTGACTATGTGACATTCAAAAATCTTAACCGACAACTTGTTGCGTTTGAAAGGATAGATGCTCATCTTCCTCAGTTGCAAGACTTCCCGGTATTAACGGATGATGATTAAGTACTTCTGTCCCTTGGTTCATATCAGTTGAAACTTGCACGTACATACACTAGCGATTCCCAGCAATAATTTTTGCGTAAAGTTACTTAGTTTCATGTACAGAATGCTTGGTTGACGGCTTCGTGATGAGGTGATTTACACGGTGTATACCTATGTATGTTATAAATAAAATTGAAGTGTCTGTTTGTTATATTAAAATAACCGCTTTTTACTACATGCATTTGAATATATATATACTGCACATTTACAGGGTGTAACGGAAAGGGTATATACATCCTTAAGGGTGTGCTACAGACCATCAAACTGAACATGTTACTCATCATAAAAAATTTTTTGCCGCAAAAAAAAAATATCAGCTGCCGATACATTTGGGTCGAATAGGTATTGCAATTTTCTATGGGGCAGATATTTTTTTTGCTGAAAAACATGTTTTATGATGAGAAACATGTTCAGTTTGATGGTCTGTAACACACCCTTGAGTATGTATATACCCTTTCCGTTACACCCTGTATACCAAAATATTTTTTTTTTCTGTCAGCCTGTCTGTTTGTTCCAGCAAATCTCTGGAACGACTGGACCGATTTTGACAAGACTTTCACTGACAGATAGCTGATGTAATAAGGAGTAACTAAGGCTACTTGTATTTTAGAAAAATCTAAAATTATTATAAAACTAAATAACTTTTTTGTTAAATTCCACGCGGACGAAGTCGCGGGCACAGCTAGTTCAAACTAAATGTTAATCAATACACGAATAAACATGTTGTTTTATTTTTGTTTATAATAATAATATGTTTAGTTCCTCGCTAGAAGCTACCAATAAATATATTTTTTGATGTTCGAAATCACCTTGTTGGCGCTCGATTTCGGGTTGGCTCCCATAGTAACAGTTAAATAATACCCCAAAAACTTTCTTTTGGAGTAGGTTTCATTAATGTTGAGGATTTGGTCCAGTCTCCATACAAATTTGCCCATGGTCCTTTTTTGATTAAGAATCGAAATTAGGTATGAATATTTTTTTTTTATATTTATAATAAAATTATAAAAATACGATTACATTCAAACGCTAACTTTAAAAAAAAGCTTTTAATCAACGTATTTACGTTACATTTAAACCGCGCGCTCGTGCTTGGGCCTAAGGGTCAGTTCACACTGAGACGCGACGCGACGCGACGATACTTGAAGAGGCCAGTGATTTCGCGCTGCGTCGCTCTACGCCGTGAGCGCGGCACAACCCTGCGTGGCGCAACGTATTCTGAATTCTCACAACGAAATGTGTATCTTTTCGTGTAGAAAGTTTGAAAGTGTGCGCGCAGCGTCACGTCGCGTCGCGTCTCGCTGTGAACTGACCCTAAGATAGACCAAAGTGTTGCCACTCGACCATGTGGTGAACGACACGACTAAGGTCAACAAGTAGCGTGATATTGGCATTTAATCAATAATATTTAATCTCTAAGCATGTCTCTGACGTGAATGTCACCAATCGCTTGTTTAGACGCAAAATAATCATAATCATTCATATACCTATCGTAATAATTCTTGATACACATCAAAGATAAGTAAACAAGTAGGTACTTGTAATAATTATTGAGGTAGTAAACCAGATTATACCGAAAAACGTTAATGCTGTACGTCTACTACTTTACGATAAGTTGTTGGGTTTTCCCATCTGCAACTGCGCAGGAGCCAGCGTTAACTTCCACGTGTCTAACTTCGAAATTCACGAATTTCGATACAAATTTTGTTCCCCTATATAAACCCGGGATGGATTTCGGAAATCATGCCTCTAGTGCACAATTTCGTTATGCAATTTACCTCAGGAACTCTTGGGCAAAACATACAAATAAATACAAATAGTATTTTTCTAGAAAAGGTTTGTACTACATAGCTAGTGATAGAAGTGTCCTTTTAAGCAAGTAAATGCCTGTATTAGGACACTCCAAACATGCTTTTAGACTGTTCGTGTATGAATGAATTCCAGATTTTATTAATATGCAGCTATCGCTAGTGTACCTACTACTGTGCATTTGTGCATGTGCCATAGAGCTGGTGAAAATTTCGGTAACGCTATCTTTGTCGCGTTCTCCTTAACCTATAACTAATATGAAATCTATTGATATGACTATGTCATATTGTTCACCATTTCACATTATGAGGGTAATTCAAAACAATTCAATGTTAATAACTTAAGCTTTAATCGTTATAATACTTTGTCGTAATCATCGTTTCCTTTAGAAGGGCCAGCTGGAACCAGTTCGGAGACCGTAGATACCGTTTCTGTAATCAAGAGAAACAAATATTAGAAAATTCCAGCCGCAACATTCCATTCTTTTCTCAAAATATGGTTTTAAATCAAATTAAAACAATATAAAAGTAACCTAAGCTCGTGTTTACGATCACCAACTCCTAGAGAAGGTGCTATTGAGAGCATGACGGAGAAAAAATTAATGTTTGCCTAATTACCCATAGCACTACTGTTACAGTTCTGAAAATTAATGGAAGCTGTTTTTCTGAGGCACAGAGATTTGTTTATATGCTATAAAGGTCAGCATTTCTTACCCTCGCTTTGAAACAATGCCGTTACCCATGTTAAGGGTACCACCGGTGCACTGAATGTTCTGGGCTTGTTGGATGTTGGAGCACAATCTGCCGACGAAGTGGTTGGTGCGGACACTGGACGCGAAGAGTTCGGGCGCCCTGCTGTGAGAGCAGGTACTGATCCAGCAACCAGGTTGAGGGTTCCTACCACCGTTAGGGTAGAAGTCAGCGTTGGCAATTCGGTCGAAGATACCGAGGAGACCACCGTCAGTGTGGATAGCTTCAACATATGCGCCGGCGTTGCTGTTCAAAGCGTTGGAGTTTCCGCCCCAGTTGGGTCCGGCAGGGTCCAAGCCTGGAAAATACAATGTGTTGTAACTCATCTATTAATACATGTCCATAGTTATGCTTGTTTCTTTAGTATAAAAAAATACCTGTAACTCTGGAGGGACGACCGCCTGCCTGGCGACCAGCGTTACCAACGACGTGAGCACCCAAACTGAACCCAACCAAGTGAACGTTGTTCCAATTACCACCGGCGGTGTTGATGAGCCATACGAGGAAGTTTCCGAGGAACTGTCCAACGCCGGGGACACCGTTGGTAGCAGTAATGTAGTTGGAGTTAGCTAGAGCGCGCCAGTCAACCACGATGACGTTGACATCCTGAACTGCGAGAAAAGCAGATGTAATCTGGGGGTTCATCCCGGAGTTTCCATTGCTGTTCCATCCGTGAACGATGACTTTCAAGCCACGGGTGTTGCGGTAGTTAGAGTTCCAGATGGTGTTAGCGTTGCCGTTAACGATTACTTGGGGGCTGGTGGGGTTCTGCCTGAAATAAATGATAAATATGTTAGGAGAAGTAGCATTGCAATGGCACAGTATTGTGCTCCTTTTTTATTTTCATGACATGAATAAACTTAATATTCTATTGTCGATTGTAAGCTTAATTTGAATAAGTTAATTTTGATTTTAGAGTGCATAGCTGTAGAACGTAAAATTTTGATGACAGCCTACAGAAAAATAATCTTTTTAATTCAAAAAAAAAATTCAACTATCTAGATGCACGTACCGCAGTTTTTTAGGGTTTCGTAGTCAACAAGGAACCCTTATAGTTTCGGTATGTCCGTCTGTCTGTATGTCTGTTCGCGGTTTAGCTCAAAAACTGTTGGTACTAGAAAGTTGTAATTTAGCATGAGTATACACGTTAATGACGCAGGAAAAGTGGTAAAATAAAATTTTGAAAAAAACAATTATTTAGGGTAGGTACCCTAAAAATATCATCACTACTTTACATATAGGGGAGGTCCCCTATATGCAAAGTAGGGATGATTTTTTTTTTTCTTCCTTCCCATAGTGTGGCATATTGTTGAATAGGTTTTTCAAAATATTAGGGGTTTGGGAACACCGTTTTTTGATTAAGTAAACCGTTCGTGACTTATAAAGCATTAAAATACCAATTTTCGTTAGAGTCACGGGTCCCCCCCCTCTACGAACTTCCTACTACGAACCCTCTACGAGTTAGAATTCAAATGTCACGGCAGTAGTATCTATATACAGGGTGTAACGGAAAGGGTATATACATACTTAAGGGTGTGCTACAGACGATCAAACTGAACATGTTTCTCCATCGGACAAACATCGTAATAGCGAAAAAAAATATCAGCTGGTACATTTGGGTCGAATGTATTGCAATTGTGTATGGGGCGGCAAATATTTTTTTCGCTAAAAAACATGTTTTGTGATGAAAAACCGTTTAAGTTTGATGGTCTGTAGCACACCATTAAGTATGTATATACCCTTTCCGTTACACCCTGTATAACGAAGTTTAAAGGAAAACTATCACACTTAAGTGGGCTTTACAAGTTTTCGAGTAATAGTCGACCAATTGTATTTGACTCGAAAATTTCGAACAACTCCATAGATATGTCGATAGATGGCACTAAGCGTCTGTACTAAAAACGAGTCTCATTTACAGATCATATATGGCGGTTTTTATAAATATCGGTACGGAACCCTGTGTGCGCGAGTCCGACTCGCTCTTGGCCGGTTTTTTTTTAATGAAAACGTGAACGTTTGCTTTACTTAAAATCAAAAGAGTATAGGAGAGAAAATAATATAATAAATAATAGTTACCTGGTGTAGAGCCAGTACTGGTTGTTGGCGCCATTTCTGCTGAGAGCAGCCTCATCCACAGGTTCTTCCAGGTCCACTAAATGAGGAACACCATCGCCATCTGGCATCCAGAAGTAGCGACTTTCGCCTTCCACGTAGTGGCTGTTGTCCCCGGGAATAAGAGGGATCGCGCTGCTAGCGCATACTGAAAAACAATAGTTAATTTTGAATTACGTTTTTAGGCATATAACTCAGCGTGGTTAATAGTTTTTTTAAACCTATTTGCCAACTGAAAAGTGACAATAAAAACTGAATGATTTTAAAATATATACTCGTACAATAATAGTTTATTTGCATTTAAGGCCAAACGTATAAACTTTAAGATGCTTTAAGGCACAGGTTTTTCTTAAGTTCCTATGACAGGATATACTTAATATGTAAATTAAAATTAAAGTTGATAAACTCACATGCGACCAAAGCTGCCAACACTACCAGAAACTTCATGGCTTTCATTAGAATTAAACCAGGGGAACACGAATTAGTATTTATAAGCGTTTAATCTTACCTAAATATCAACAAATCTTGTGTAAAATGTTAAATGAGCATGATAATGACGACCGCGATAGTGGAGTTGATTGATACTCTTTAATAACACAGTGAAAAAGTTTGTGAGTATGTTTGTGGGGAAGGTAAGGGGTTTGGATGAGGTAGCTGTTACAAATCTTATCCGGAAGGTTTGCATGTATAATAATATATTACAATGTACCCTGCAAAGCATAGGCTAGGTACCAACAGAATAGATTCATCTCAAATCTATGTATAAATGCCATGGTAAGGATACAATGTAATATTACAAAGCATTGAAGGGAAATTTGAATTTTGTCGACGGACAAGCCCTGAGCAAAAGCTAGATTTTTGGATTTATCCGATTTAATTGATCACGTACTGATTTCTACGATATGCGTAGTACAAATTTTAGGATTCCGCTAAAAAAATATAGTAATAATGCGACCGAATAGCGTTGACCCAGCGGTAGAAGTAGCGCAGCGTAGGTCTTGTGTTTTCGTGTTGATGTGTATTTAACTTTGGTTAGATTTTATACCTAATATTTAAACATAATTTCGCGTTCGTATTGGCATTCGCGAATATCATTTTTATATCAGGCGCCATTTATCCGTCTCCAATTTGACTTCTAAATAGCGTATCGAACGCACACATTTGTCGTATTGCATTGATATTGGCTGAGCTATCCGATGTAACCCGATGGTCGTTTGTTTGCCTTCCATCAACTCCTATAGATAGACATAAAGATCGTGAACAAAAACAAGTAGTACTTACTTTTTCTGACGTACTTATTCGCAAAATATTTGCGAATGCATACATATTGCGAATGCGAATATCCATTAATTAGCCCTTTTGTAAAATGCAAAGCTGCGTTTAAAGTGGAAACTAAGAATAATACGTTAGGGCCCAGAAATATTGCGAGTTAATCTCGTAACACCAAAAACTCAGCCACGGATCCCAAGCGCGACAGTCAACTCACACTTGACTTTATTTTGATTAAGTATGATTATCACTGATTACGATTGTTTTGCTTTGTTAGTCTGTATTAGGAAAGATATTGGAAGTTTACATCAATTCGTGCTAGTTTCAAATTACATAACTACTTAGATATTTTATCTAGGTCTAAGTAGTTTTATCATCATCATTTCGGCCCGTTATTACCCCCTACTTCTAAGAAAGGCCTCTTATTCTTCTGCCACAGTTTTTGGCTTGTGTGTTCCTCATCCAGGTGTTTCCCGCGACTTCGAAAATACCCTCAACTAAAAGAGATTTTGTCCGGCCCTGGGTTTCTTCAGCCTAACCTTGGCCACCACTTAGCCAAAGATTTGCAAGTAGTTTAGTTCCTGCATTCCCGTTATATCATCATAACATAGCGAAAATACATCCACTGATTGAAATAGGCCTTATCTTAGATATTATATTTTTTTAAATTTGACGACAAATATTTGGTCAATATACCAGCTCGTGGCTTAGGCTGCACTTCACTAGTAACAAAACCAATATAAGCTGGCCTCCTTATTCTATCCAAACTCCGTACTTACTATTTTATACCAAAAGCGCTACATACCAAAGTTGATTTTTGAATCGCAAATACAATTATCTTATAGCGAGTTAGTTAAATTAGATATGAATAAAATCCAAAATGTGAAAAAAGTAGTTTTAACTTTAAAATCAACGTATTTACGTTACATTTAAACCGAGCGCTCATGTTTGGGCCTAAGACAGACCAAAGTGTTACCACTCGACCATGTGATGGACTGGGACACGACTAAGGTCAACAGTAGCGTGATATTGGCATTTAATAAATAATATTTAATCTATTGGACGTTGTTTTGCATCCTTGTCAAATTCAAGGAGGTAAGAATGCTAATGATTCTCGACCCTAAGCAATAATAAAATGGGTAGGTAATTTTTGCAATTCATCCGTGTTTTAAACACGGCCCGTCTGATTCTCGCCCTATAACCGCGCTTTCACACATACAAACAATCTCAAACGATTATTTGATCATTTCTTATTCCCTAATCGTTAAGGGGGTTATTCTGATATACTGACTAACTTTAACAACCAAAAAAATCTGCGTTATTAATAATTAACTAGGTACTGTAATTTAAATTGATTATTTATGTGTTTGTGACAACCTCCTGAATTTTGACGAGGATGCAAAACAACACCTTGTATAAGCATGTCTCTGACGTGAATATCACCAATCGCTTATTTAGACGCCAAATAATCATGATCATTCATATACCTATCGTAATAATTCTTGATACACATCAAAGATAAGTAAGCAAGTAGGTACTTGTAATAATTATTGAAGTAGTACACCAGATTATACCGAAAAACGTTAATGCTGTACGTCTACTATTTAACGATAAGTTGTTGAATTTTCCCATCTGCCACTGTTCAGGAGCCAGCGTTAACTTCCACGTGTCTAACTTCGAAATTCACGAATTTCGATACAAATTTTGTTCCCCTATTTAATCCGGGATGGATTTCGGAAATCATGCCTCTAGTGCACAATTTTGTTATGCAGTTTACCTCTTGGGCAAAACATGCTTTTAGACCGTGCGTGTATGAACGAATTCCAGATTTTATATGCAGCAAGTGTACTGTGTATTTGTGCATGTGCGAGAGAGCTAGTAACAATTTTGGTAACGCTATCTTTGTCGCTTTCTCTTTAACCTATAGCTATTTAATATGAAATCTATCGATATGACTATGTCAGATTGGTTCACTATTTCACCATGAAGGTCATCATGAAGGTAATAAAAAAAATGCAATGTTGATAAATTAAGCTTTAATCGTTGTAATACTTTGTCGTAATCATCGTGTCCTTTAGAAGGGCCAGTTGGAACCAGTTCGGAGACCGTAGATACCATTTCTGTAATCAAGACAAACAAATATTAGAAATGTCCAGCCGGAATATTCTATCCTTATCTCAAAGTATAGTATTAAATCAAATTAAAATACTATAAAAGTAACCTAGGCTCGTGTTTCAGATTATCAATTCCTTGAGGAGGTGCAATTATTTTCGAAAAAATGAATGTTTTCCTAATTAGGTAGGTACCCATAGAACGGTCAACAATTTCTTACCCTCGTTTTGAAACAATGCCGTTACCCATGTTAAGGGTACCACCAGAGCACTGATTGTTCTGGGCTTGTTGGATGTTGGAGCACGATCTGCCGACGAAGTGGTTAGTGCGGACACTGGACGCGAAGAGTTCAGGCGCCCTGCCGTGGGAGCAGGTACTGACCCAGCAACCAGGCTGAGGGTTCCTGCCACCGTTAGGGTAGAAGTCAGCGTTAGCAATTCGGTCGAAGATACCGAGGAGACCACCGTCAGTGTGGATAGCTTCAACATATGCGCCGGCGTTGCTGTTCAAAGCGTTGGAGTTTCCGCCCCAGTTGGGTCCGGCAGGGTCCAAGCCTGGAAAATACAATGTGTTGTTACTCATCTATTAATACATGTCCATTGTTATGCTTGTTTCTTCAGTATAAATAATACCTGTAACTCTGGAGGGACGACCGCCTGCCTGGCGACCAGCGTTACCAACGACGTGAGCACCCAAACTGAAGCCAACCAAGTGAACGTTGTTCCAATTACCACCGGCGGTGTTGATGAGCCATACGAGGAAGTTTCCGAGGAACTGTCCAACGCCGGGGACACCGTTGGTAGCAGTAATGTAGTTGGAGTTAGCTAGAGCGCGCCAGTCAACCACGATGACGTTGACATCCTGAACTGCGAGAAAAGCAGATGTAATCTGGGGGTTCATCCCGGAGTTTCCATTGCTGTTCCATCCGTGAACGATGACTTTCAAGCCACGGGTGTTGCGGTAGTTAGAGTTCCAGATGGTGTTAGCGTTGCCGTTAACGATTACTTGGGGGCTGGTGGGGTTCTGCCTGAAATAAATGATAAATATGTTAGGAGAAGTAGCATTGCAATGGCACAGTATTGTGCTCCTTTTTTTATTTTCATGACATGAATAAACTTAATATTCTATTGTCGATTGTAAGCTTAATTTGAATAAATTAATTTTGATTTTAGAGTGCATAGCTGTAGAACGTAAAATTTTGATGACAGCCTACAGAAAAATAATCTTTTTAATTCAAAAAAAAAATCAACTACCTAAATGCACGTACCGAACCATTATAGTTTCGGTATGTCCGTCTGTCTGTCTGTCTGTTCGCGGTTTAGCTCAAAAACTGTTGGTACTAGAAAGTTGTAATTTAGCATGAGTATACACGTTAATGACGCAGGAAAAGTGGTAAAATAAAATTTTGAAAAAAAAACAATTATTTAGGGTAGGTACCCTAAAAATATCATCCCTACTTTACATATAGGGGAGGTCCCCTATATGCAAAGTAGGGATGGTATTTTTTTTGTCTTCCTTCCCATAGTGTGGGATATTGTTGAATAGATCTTTCAAAATGTTAGGGGTTTGGGAAGACCGATTTTTGATTAAGTAAACCGTTCGTGACTTATCAAGCATTAAAATACCAATTTTCGTTAGAGTCACGGGTCCCCCCCTCTACGAACTTCCTACTACGAACCCTCTACGAGTTAGACATTCAAATGTCACGGCAGTAGTACCTATATACAGGGTGTAACGGAAAGGGTATATACATACTTAAGGGTGTGCTACAGACGATCAAACTGAACATGTTTCTCCATCGGACAAACATCGTAATAGCGAAAAAAATATCAGCTGCCCCGTACATTTGGGTCGAATGTATTGCAATTTTGTATGGGGCGGCAAATATTTTTTTCGCTAAAAAACATGTTTTGTGATGAAAAACAGTTTTGATGGTCTGTAGCACACCATTAAGTATGTATATACCCTTTCCGTTACACCCTGTATAACGAAGTTTAAAGGAAAACTATCACACTTAAGTGGGCTTTACAAGTTTTCGAGTAATAGTCGACCAATTGAATTTGACTCGAAAATTTCGAACAACTCCATAGAAATGTCGATAGATGGCACTAAGCGTCTGTACTAACAACGAGTCTCATTGCAGATCATATATGGCGGTTTTTATAAATATCGGTACGGAACCCTGCGTGTGCGAGTCCGACTCGCTCTTGGCCGGTTTTTTTTTAATGAAAATGTGAACGTTTGCTTTACTTAAAATCAAAAGAGTACAGGAGAGAAAATAATATAATAAATAATAGTTACCTGGTGTAGAGCCAGTACTGGTTGTTGGCGCCATTTCTGCTGAGAGCAACCTCATCCACAGGTTCTTCCAGGTCCACTAAATGAGGAACACCATCGCCATCTGGCATCCAGAAGTAGCGACTTTCGCCTTCCACGTAGTGGCTGTTGTCGCCGGGAATAAGAGGGATCGCGCTGCTAGCGCATACTGAAAAACAATAGTTAATTTTGAATTACGTTTTTAGGCATTTATCTCAGCGTGGTTAATAGTTTTTTTAAACCTATTTGCCAACTGAAAAGTGACAATAAAAACTGAATGATTCCAAAATATATACTCGTACAATAATAGTTAATTTGCATTTAAGGCCAAACGTCTAAACTTTAAGATGCTTTAAGGCACAGGTTTTTCTTAAGTTCCTATGACAGGATATACTTAATATGTAAATTAAAATTAAAGTTGATAAACTCACATGCGACCAAAGCTGCCAACACTACCAGAAACTTCATGGCTTTCATTAGAATTAAATCAGGGGAACACGAATTAGTATTTATAAGCGTTTAATCTTACCTAAATATCAACAAAACTTGTGTAAAATGTTGAATGAGCATGATAATGAAGACCGCGATAGTGGAGTTGATTGATACTCTTTAATAACACAGTGAAAAAGTTTGTGAGTATGTTTGTGGGGATAATTTCCAAAATGAAATATCAAATCTGCGAGATCTCGTTGATTATCTGAATTCCGTAAGGGGTTTGGATGAGGTAGCTGTTACAAATCTTATCCGGAAGGTTTGCATGTATAATAATATATTACAATGTACAAGCATAGGCTAGGTACCAACAGAATTGATTCATCTCAAATCTATGTATAAATGCCATGGTAAGGATACAATGTAATATTACAAAGCATTGAAGGGAAATTTGAATTTGGTCGACGGACAAGCCCTGAGCAAAAGCTAGATTTTTGGATTTATCCGATTTAATTGATCACGTACTGATTTCTACGATATGCGTAGTACAAATTTTAGGATTCCGCTAAAAAAATATAGTAATAATGCGACCGAATAGCGTTGACCCAGCGGTAGAAGTAGCGCAGCGTAGGTCTTGTGTTTTCGTGTTGATGTGTATTTAACGGTGTCACCTTGTTTCGCAGACAGAAATTTGACAGAATTTCGTTGCCCAGAAAATGTTTCACATAATATTTAGTCCCCGTATTTTTATTTCGAATATTTTTGTTTCGACTACTATTTACTTGAATGAAAAATATTTTACAGATAGACAATTCAAAGAATTTTACAATCACATTTTTTTATTTGACCATCTTATCATACAGCAGAATTATTTTTCAACGAATATTGTTTGTTAGATGTATGTTTCCATGGTATTTTATTTCAACGAAATTATTAACCTTAAATTAAAATATAAGTCAATATGTTGTACTACAAAAGTTAGTGACAGAAACGAATGGCTGCAAAACTGACTCCACGTGGTCTTGTTTGCCCTACCCCTAGAGTGTAATTTAAGCCCGCGTAGGCGCGGAGGGATGAGGCGGCCCGCGAGTTGAGGAGCAGGTGGTTTCTAAAGATCGCCACCGCGGCTGAGGCTGACCGGCTTGCCGGCCAGCAAGCCGAAGCTGCGGTGGTGAGCGTTAATACCATCTGCGACGATAAACTTGCGTGGGGCCGCCGGAGCCCCGCAGCGCCGGAGCCGTGACAGAAACCTTGCCTATAGCATGTTACATGCTTGCATGCATGCTGCAAGTTGCATGCTTGCTGCATGCTGCAAGTTGCATGCTTGCTTGCATGCATGCATGCTGCAAGTTGCATGCTTGCTGCATGCTGCATGCAACAGGCACGGACACCATTAGTGAGAATAGCAAGATTGTTTTCCTGCTTGACAATAATTTACCCGCATTATTTTTGTGAACCCGGTGTTGTAATTTTGTAGGAGGGTATGCATTTTTCAAAGGTTTGAATTTTAGAAACTGTCAGTCGATTAAAATGTTATTCTTCGTAATAAGTTTTATGTGAAACAAACAATATGTGAATAAATAATATTTGATTTGTTATTCTATGATATGAATATTCTAACATTAAACTTTATTTGAAACAAAAATCGATGATTTAAATTTCTTCAAAATAAGTATTCTGCGTATTGATTATTCTATGAAATGTTAATATGAGAAACAATTTATGTGAAACAAAATTCGATTAAACAATTAGCGATGAAACAACGCACAACCGTATTTAACTTTGGTTAGATTTTATACCTAATATTTAAACATAATTTCGCGTATTGGCATTCGCGAATATCCTTTTTATATCAGGCGCCATTTATCCGTCTCCAATTTGACTTCTAAATAGCGTATCGAACGCACACATTTGTCGTATTGCATTGATATTGGCTGAGCTATCCGATGTAACCCGATGGTCGTTTGTTTGCCTTCCATCAACTCCTATAGATAGACATAAAGATCGTGAACAAAAACAAGTAGTACTTACTTTTTCTGACGTACTTATTCGCAAAATATTTGCGAATGCATACATATTGCGAATGCGAATATCCATTAATTAGCCCTTTTGTAAAATGCAAAGCTGCGTTTAAAGTGGAAACTAAGAATAATACGTTATGGCCCAGAAATATTGCGAGTTAATCTCGTAACACCAAAAACTCAGCCACGGATCCCAAGCGCGACAGTCAACTCACACTTGACTTTATTTTGATTTAGTATGATTATCACTGATTACGATTGTTCTGCTTTGTTAGTCTGTATTAGGAAAGATATTGGAAGTTTACATCAATTCGTGCTAGTTTCAAATTACATAACTGCTTAGATATTTAATCTAGGTCTTAGTAGTTTTATCATCATCATTTCGGCCCGTTATTACCCCCTATTTCTGAGAAAGGCCTCATTCTTTACCACACTTTTGATTTGTGTGTTCCTCATCCAGGTGTTTCCCGCGACTTCGGCAATACCGTCAACTAGAAGAGATTTTGTCCGGCCCTGAGTTTCTTCGGCCTAACCTTGGCCACCACTTAGCCAAAGATTTGCAAGTAGTTTAGTTATATCATCATCACATAGCGAAAATACATCCACTGATTGAAATAGGCCTTATCTTAGATATTATATTTTTAAAATTTGACTACAAATATTTGGTCAATATAGCAGCTCGTGGCTTAGGCTGCACTTCACTAGTAACAAAACCAATATAAGCTGGCCTCCTTATTCTATCAAAACTCCGTACTTACTATTTTATACCAAAAGCGCTACATACCAACGTTGATTTTTGAATCGAAAATACAATTATCTTATAGCGAGTTAGTTAAATTAGATATGAATAAAATCCTAAAATTATGAAAATGTGAAATAAGAAGTTTTAACTATATATTTACGTTACATTTAAACCGCGCGCTCGTGTTTGGGCCTGAGACAGACCAAAGTGTTACCACTCGACCATGTGATGGACTGGGACACGAATAAGGTCAACAGTAGCGTGATATTGACATTTAATAAATAATATTTAATCTATTAGACGTTGTTTTGCATCCTTGTCAAATTCAAGGAGGTAAGAATGCTAATGATTCTCGACCCCAAGCAATAATAAAATGGGTAGGTAATTTTTGCAATTTGTATCTTATTTACGAAAATTAGTAAGTGTGAACCATCCGTCTCATTCTCGCCCTATAACCGCGCTTTCACACATACAAACAATCTCAAACGATTATTCGATCATTTCTTATTCCCTAATCGTTAAGGGGGTTATTCTGATATACTGACTAACTTTAACAACCAAAAAAAAGCGTTATTAATAATTAACTAGGTACTGTAATTTAAATTGATTATTTATGTGTTTGTGACAACCTCCTGAATTTTGACGAGGATGCAAAACAACACCTTGTATAAGCATGTCTCTGACGTGAATGTCACCAATCGCTTATTTAGACGCCAAATAATCATGATCATTCATATACCTATCGTAATAATTCTTGATACACATCAAAGATAAGTAAGCAAGTAGGTACTTGTAATAATTATTGAAGTAGTACACCAGATTATACCGAAAAACGTTAATGCTGTACGTCTACTATTTAACGATAAGTTGTTGGGTTTTCCCATCTGCCACTGCTCAGGAGCCAGCGTTAACTTCCACGTGTGTAACTTCGAAATTCACGAATTTCGACACAAATTTTGTTCCCCTATTTAAACCCGGGATGGATTTCGGAAATCATGCCTCTAGTGCACAATTTTGTTATACAATGTAACTGAGGAACTCTTGGTCAAAACATGCTTTTAGACTGTGCGTGTATGAATGACTACCAGAATTTATTAATATGCAGCAAGTGTACTGTGTATTTGTGCATGTACGAGAGAGCTAGTAACAATTTTGGTAACTCTATCTTTGTCGCTTTCTCCTTAACCTATAGCTGTTTAATATGAAATCTATCGATATGACTATGTCAGATTGGTTCACCATTTCACATCATGAAGGTAATAAAAAAAATGCAATGTTGATAAATTAAGCTGTAATCGTTGTAATACTTTGTCGTAATCATCGTGTCCTTTAGAAGGGCCAGTTGGAACCAGTTCGGAGACCGTAGATACCATTTCTGTAATCAAGACAAACAAATATTAGAAATGTCCAGCCGCAACATTCTATCCTTATCTCAAAGTATAGTATTAAATCAAATTAAAATACTATAAAAGTAACCTAGGCTCGTGTTCCAGATTAAGAAATTCCTTGAGGAGGTGCAATTATTTTCGAAAAAATGAATGGGTAGTAGGTAGGTAATAATTAGGTAGGTACCCATAGAACGGTCAACAATTTCTTACCCTCGTTTTGAAACAATGCCGTTACCCATGTTAAGGGTACCACCAGAGCACTGATTGTTCTGGGCTTGTTGGATGTTGGAGCACGATCTGCCGACGAAGTGGTTAGTGCGGACACTGGACGCGAAGAGTTCAGGCGCCCTGCCGTGGGAGCAGGTACTGACCCAGCAACCAGGCTGAGGGTTCCTGCCACCGTTAGGGTAGAAGTCAGCGTTAGCAATTCGGTCGAAGATACCGAGGAGACCACCGTCAGTGTGGATAGCTTCAACATATGCGCCGGCGTTGCTGTTCAAAGCGTTGGAGTTTCCGCCCCAGTTGGGTCCGGCAGGGTCCAAGCCTGGAAAATACAATGTGTTGTTACTCATCTATTAATACATGTCCATTGTTATGCTTGTTTCTTCAGTATAAAAAAAATACCTGTAACTCTGGAGGGACGACCGCCTGCCTGGCGACCAGCGTTACCAACGACGTGAGCACCCAAACTGAAGCCAACCAAGTGAACGTTGTTCCAGTTCCCACCAGCGGTGTTGATGAGCCATACGAGGAAGTTTCCGAGGAACTGTCCAACGCCGGGGACACCATTGGTAGCAGTAATGTAGTTGGAATTAGCTAGAGCGCGCCAGTCAACCACGATGACGTTGACATCCTGAACTGCGAGGAAAGCAGATGTGATCTGGGGGTTCATCCCGGAGTTTCCATTGCTGTTCCATCCGTGAACGATGACTTTCAAGCCACGGGTGTTGCGGTAGTTAGAGTTCCTGATGGAGTTAGCGTTGCCGTTAACGAGTATTTGGGGGTTAGTGGGGTTCTGCCTGAAATAAATGATAAATATGTTAGTAAAAGTATTATTGCAATAAATATTGTGTTCACGTTTATGATTATTTTCATGGTAAAAATAAACTTAATATTCTATTGTCGATTGTTAGCTTAATTTGAATAAATTAATTTAGATTTTAAAGTGCATAGCTGTAGGTCGTAAAATTTTGATTATAGCCTACAGAAAAAAAAAGCGTATAAAAGTGAAAATATAACAATAAATAATAGTTACCTGGTGTAGAGCCAGTACTGGTTGTTGGCGCCATTTCTGCTGAGAGCAGCCTCATCCACAGGTTCTTCCAGGTCCACTAAATGAGGAACATCATCGCCATCTGGCATCCAGAAGTAGCGACTTTCGCCTTCCACGTAGTGGCTGTTGTCCCCGGGAATAAGAGGGATCGCGCTGCTAGCGCATACTGAAAAACAATAGTTAATTTTTAATTACGTTTTTAGGCATATAACTCGCGTGGTTATTAGTTTTTTAAAACCTATTTGCCAACTGAAAAGTGACAATAAAAACTGAATGATTCCAAAATATAGACTCGTACAATAATAGTTTATTTGCATTTAAGGCCAAACGCATAAACTTTCAGATGCTTTAAGGCACAGGTTTTTCTTAAGTTCCTATGACAGGAAATATTTAATATGTAAATTTAAATTAAAGTTGATAAACTCACATGCGACCAAAGCTGACAACACTACCAGAAACTTCATTGCTTTCAGTAGAATTAAATCAGGGGGACACAAATTGGTATAATATAAGCGTTTAATCTTACCTAAACATCAACAAATCTTGTGTAAAATGTTGAATGAGCATGATAATGATGACCGCGATAGTGGAGTTGATTGATACTCTTTAATAACACAGTGGAAAAGTTTGTGGGTATGTTTGTGGGGATAATTTCCGAAATGAAATATTAAATCTGCACGATCTCGTTGATTTTCTAAATTCCGTAAGGGGTTTGGATGAGATAGCTGTAATAAATCTTATCCGGAAGGTTTACATGTATAATAAACTTATATGTATAATAAACTTACAATGTACCCTGCGAAGCATAGGCTACGTACCAACAGAATAGATTCATCTTACATTAAATCTATGTATAAATACCATGGTAAGGATAGAATGTAATGTTAGTCATGTCATTTTCATGGTTATCAAGAGCTTTCGAAATAAAAATTAAGTCAAAGTTGAAATAAAAGATGCTAGCTAGCTCATGAGCAACATTTTCATGGTTATCCAGGGCGTTCTTATTAAAACGAAAAACAAAGATGGTGGCTATGAAAACTATTGAATTTTTGGTCAGAGGTGTAATTTTCGTGATAAAACAGGTACACAGAGAAAATGAATTTTCTTATTCATGAAAACAAGATCATTTGATGAAAACGAGATCATGAAAACGAGATCATTGATTGATTGCCATGGTCGCTCACACCATGCTACCATTTACCACACAAAGAACATGATCAATCCCCTAATTAGCCCTTTTGTGAAATGTAAAGCTGCATTTAGGGTCGAAACTGAAAAAAAAACGTTGGGTCGCAGAAATATTGCGAATTAATGTTGAAACACCAAAAACTCAGCCACGGATCGCAGGCGCGGCAATCAACTCACACTTGACTTTATTTTGATTTAGTATGATTATCACTGATTACGATTGTTTTGCTTTGTTAGTCTGTATTAGGAAAGACTAGACTATGCCCGCGGCTTCGCACGCGTGGAGTTCGTTCACTGTCCCACGGGATTGTACTACCGGGATAAAAAGTATCCTTTGTGTTAATCCAGGTTATAAACTACCTGTGTGGCAAATTTCATCCAAATGCATTCAGTAGTTTTTGCGTGAAAGAGTATCAAACATCCATCCATCCATACTAACAAACTTTCGCGTTTATAACATTAGTAGGAAGTAAGATATTGGTATTTTACATCAATTCGTGCTAGTTTAAATTACATAACTACTTACATGACATTTGGCGCGGTGACCGCATGGGCAGGGTGACCGCATGGGCAGGTCCTCAAGGCAAAAGAAAAAGAGGCAGACCTGTAGATAGATGGGAAGATGAGCTCAAAAAAACAGCTGGCCCCAACTGGATTCAAGTAGCCCAATCCAGAGAGGACTGGCTATCTTTGGAGGAGGCCTTTACCTACAGAGGAGTTCTAGCAGAGTAGTCTAAACCAACCACTAAACGAAATTTAAAAATTAATGAATAGATTTTCAGAATTATAGAATAGAATCTTAGATATAAGTATATATTTTCTCTTGTGTTTTCTGCTAGAAATAAAAGGCTTTTTTTTATTTTTTATTTTATTTATAAGTGGTTTTATCATTATCATTTCTGCCTGTTATTACCCCCTATTGCCGAGAAAGGCCTCATTTTCTTCTAGCACAGTTTTTGGTTTGTGTGTTCCTCATCCAGGTGTTTCCCGCGACTTCGACAAAACCGTCAACTAGAAGAGATTTTGTCCGGCCCTGGGTTTCTTCGGCCTAACCTAGGCCACCACTTAGCCAAAGATTTACAAGTAGTTTAGTTATATCATCATCACATAGCGAAAATACGTTCACTGCTTGACATAGGCCTTCTCTTAGATATTATCACTTCTCTAATTTAACGACTATTATTTGGTCAACATAGCAGCTCGTGGTAGAAATAACAGCCACACGGGTCGATTTTCGAAGTTAAGCAGCGGTTTTCTAGGTCGGTCTGTGGATGGGTGACCGTCTATTACATACCGAGTTTTTCTTGTGTCTCGGAAAGCACGTTAAGCCGATGGTCCTGGCTGTCATTTGTAGATCTTTGCTAGTCGTTACAGGTAGTTTTAACAAGGAGGAGAGATAACCCAGTAGGTACCAACTGGGTTGTGTTGTGAAGGTCAAATAGGAAGTCGCTCAATGGGGGTACGGGTTTTTGCTTCCAGTCTAATCTGATGCAGCTTATTGTATGCAACATTGGTGGGAAAAGGCTAGGCAGATAATGATACAAGTGGACAGTGGAGCAGTCGCAAACTGTGTTCCGAATGTGATTATTTTTGGACTTTTGTAAGAACCTGGTTAGATCAACACCATGTGTGGTCTAAAAAGGCATAATAATCTTTTATCAAGGTTGCCTAACCATAGACTCGTGGAGCCATCCATTATTGAATTATCTAGATAATATGATTGAAAGTCAAAGCGATAAAGTATTAATTGCAGCCGTCTTGAAGCGAATGGCGATGATGACAATTTAATTTGGCGATAAATAAATAAACTTATCTTACATAATTAAGATTGAATGAGGATTAAGTATACAATCTAATGGAAACGGCACAGCAAATCAGTGCACGGAATTCTTCAGTCATATCTATGTAAATAATTAAGCTATATAAGGGTATGTTCATAAGGTACTCGCCGCTTTTTAAGCTGGAAGGGACACCGAGGCACAACTGGTTACCTACCATGTTTTCCGTAGACCAGGTACATCATTCCCAACCAGAGCAAAACGAAAATCTGCTGTATATAAGTGCAACACGGTCAAAATGTATGGAAGAGCTAAGTTTTTAATGTAAATTACCTATAAAAAGTTTCTAGGGGGGGGCGGGGGGTGTTCAGAATGTTCCTCTCCATTCTGTATATAACAGAGTGCAAGAGGCAATCTGACACTACCGAGGTCGGTCAGTGGAAGGATTACTGGTCATCCCTTTCATACCGAGACCTGAAAGCCCGTTGTTACGAGAAAGCAAAGTCTGACAATCAGTAACAGGGTTGTAGAAGAGCGACTGCTTGTCTAACCAAACTGGAATCCACCTACGTACTTATTCACTTGACGGAATCAACTGCAGTTAGACTATAAGCCAACCCCAGCATAATTGGGTAAATTCTAGGCGGCTAATGATTATGTTTGAATAGTACTACAATGTTAGGGAATGTGCGAATTTACGCGACCAGGTTTTTCACTAGGTATTTACTTGAAGTACCTGGCTACCAAATAATCACTAGTCTTCAAAGTATTTTACTAGGCTACTGTCTTCGTTGTGGCTCGTTACTCATATGCTCCACGCTGGTTCGTGATGGGGGCTTGGGCCCGCTTGCGCCGCACCGGGCGTCGGGAGGCGCGTCACATAGCATTAAGAAATGATACATCGCTCTCGCTCTGTTGGGCTTTACTCAAGTAGTGTGTGACCGTCGTACTACCAAAACATATGACTCGAGTTCGACCCCAAGACCCCTTTCATTTTTTGGATTCGTGTGCGTATTGTATAATTATTACTTGCTTTGGTGAAGAAAAACATCGTTAAGAAACCCGTATGCCTGAGAAATATTTCTCGACGGCGGCATATAAAGCAAAGCCAGAGTTTTATAAACTCTGACACCAGTCCACGTTAAGTTAGGTTAAGCATTAAGAATCGTCACCTTGTGCACTATAACAAGAGTATGATGACAAGTTATCGCGCGTACGATAGGGATTTTTTAATTCCGTATTTTTATGACAAACCTGTGTAGAGTGTGTGTTTACAAATTACGCAGGTACTTGACCAGATTTTCAATATCTTCAATTAATCTTCAATTATCACGTCACTTTTCGCAAATGCGATAATTCTCTGTATCGGTAAAAGCCTACGAAACAGTTTCTAATCTCTTCTATTAACTGGATTTATAAAAGCGATTGTGCTTCTTACTTATAGGAAATTACGAATCAATGTCCTATGCAAGTATCTTTTATTCCAACAGGGCTTGGAAAATGTAAGTATTATTTTTTTGCAAACGTGTGTACTCCTTATCTGTAAGATTTTCAAATTAATTTAAAATTCCTGCGTTAGATTCACCAAAACAAGCAAAAACGGGCATGATTAAAAGTGTCAATAATTATACTGAAAAAATAATAAAAAAAACATCGCTCATGCACTTATTTAAATAATTTTAATGTACACAACAACGTCTGGCAACAATGAAAAGAAAGAAAGGAAAAATTACAAGTTTGTTTTGCTCGTAGAATACAACAGAATAGTTCTTTATTTGCACAGAAAGTAGGTACAAGTTACAGATGTAAAGTTTAAAGTGATCCTTAAACTATTTTAATTAAGGCATATAACAAACAGTTTTAGTTTTATGAACACATTAAATCGAATCAATATAAGTTTACCATGTCAAGATGAAATTAAATAATTTGAAATAGGCAATACAATACAAGTAATAATTATAAGTGATGTTAATTGATTTAAATTCTTATCGGTCAAAAATTCGCCAATTGAGTAGTAACGAAAAACGAAAAGTGGTGATGTCTCATTTATTACTACATCAGGTATTTTTTTAAATATAATCGGACCCATACATATAATACTTTTCTTTTATAGGGCGGTATCGGAACCACTAACAATGAGCAAATTTTTATACTGCCTCCTGATTGGCCGATTTCTATTTTCGGACACTTTATTAAAAAGATGCATATTTGATTTAACAAAAACGGCCACCTCGTAAATATTAAGTGGGAGTGTTAGTAGTTTTAGGGACTTAAATACATGTACGCAGCTATCGATTACTATTAAATTGCACATAGCCCTTATACAGCGTTTTTGAGCCTAATTCCCTCAGACTACAATTTCCCCAAAATATTATGCCGAATCTCTGATCGACGCGACTTTACCAGTATGCAATTAATCTTGTGATCATGTTTACTTTTTTAGACAGGTTAAAGAGTACATACGCAGCTGTACTAAGTTTTTTCATACTTTTTCTGCCTGTGGCTTCCAAGTTGTACAAGGCTTTTAAGCTTTCCAAGGCTGTCTATCGTAATACCAAGGAATTTCGCAACTAGTACTTGGTCAACGTTTTGTTCATTATAGTGTTAATGTAAGACTTATAGTGGAATCCGTTGATAAAAATGCATTAGATTAAATTTTGGTATATTAATCATTAAATTATTTTGGTCAAGCCTGCGTATAATGTTTATTATAGTAGTATTTATGTCATGTACTTTTGTTATCTATATCGTATGTTTTTTTTTTTGTCAATACATTTAATCACAGCAGTACTATCGTCAGCGAAAAAGACTACAGGATGTTCAATGTGGCAAGGTAAATCATTAATGAACCGCAAAAATAATATAGGGCCTAGCACACTGCCTTGCGGTACGCCATACCAAATAATTATACTAAATAAATAAATGTATAAAAAAAAACTCAGGCAACAAGTAAATACTCGTACACAATATAAAAACGAAGAAAAACTTAAATCCTAGAGAAAGAAATAGACAAGTAGGTATGTTTCACGTTTCAATTTTGCCATTTAATTTTTATGTTTAGGTGTCAAGTCGTCGCTAGTTTAGAAAGGCCAGGTAGCTCCAATGCGCAGTCCGAAAATGCCGGTCCTGTAAAAAGTAGTTAATTTAATTTATTTAAGACGCAGAAAATGCAATAATTGCAATTACTTTTGTTAACCTTTTTTGTCCCACACCAGGAATTTCTCCTGTATCGTAGGTGCATTTGTAAAAATTTAAACTCATATACACAAACAGCCTGACCCGGAACAACTTCCTGTAGTCAATACAAATATTTGTTCCGTGCGGGGATTGAACCCACGACACGAAACGTAGCAGCCAATCGTTCAGCTTCTGCCCCAACCGTGTCGTCAAATAATAATATGATGGACCAAAAAAAACGTGTTGCGCCGACCCGAAGTACTCGTAGTAAGGGACAAAGGCACGAAGATATTATTCCAGAAGGAATTGAAGGAAATTCTGCACGGGACTTTGGCCGCACTTTCCGCATTGTCCACGGAATTGAGAGAATTCATGAATTTGTTGGTTATGTATCTGTTGATCGAAACTCTGTTAGGGTTTCAGTTAAGCCTCCTCTGTGAGAGTAAGTAACAAAAAAACACTACTAATTCATTTATGTAAGAGTAGGTTTTGATAGGGACTCACCCATTCTTATTTACATTGCTATTGCCCATAGGGAATTCAGCACCATCGCAGGTTCCTTGCAAAGCCTGCAAAAGATCGTCGCATAGCCTTCCGTATATGTTGCTGAAACGGATGGTGGCGTCAAACAGTTGGGACGCACGGTTGTGGGAGCAAATGTTTATATCACAGCCTCGCTGAGGGTGCAGGCCACGGTTAGGGTAGAAGTCAGCGTCACCACTTGGGTCGAGGATTCCGAAGGCGAGACCATCAGTGTGGATGACTTCAACATATCTACCGTTGCTGGAGCGCAACCTGCTGGGATTGGTTTCCCACAAAGGACCTGCTGGGTCCAAACCTGCAATCATGAAGTGAGGAATATTTTTATTGAGTGTAATATTGTTATTAACTTTTTTTTAAGTGAAATTTCTTTAGCGGCTTTGGGCACTTTTTTGATGGGTAAAAAATTTTAAACTCACGTCAGGTCAGTGTTCTGATTGAAAATTCGTTAGACGGATTGATATTAATGTTAGGTTACGAAGGAATTTGAACTTTATGACATCTGTCATTGAGTTTGGGTTTCGAAAACGGGAAAATTCGTAAGACGGATTGATATTAGGTTACGAAGGAATTTGAACTTTATGACATCTGCCATTGGGTTTGGGTTTCCAAAACTGAATAATTACATTATGCTCGAACAAAACCTTCGGTTTCTACAAAGAGGTAAAATTCGTAAGACGGATTGTAAAATAGTTCTGAAGTGTTTAATTTTTAATGTAATATAAATTGTCATGTTTGTGTACAATAGCGCAATATTTATGAATATTGTATTTTACCACATAAATGAAAGTACTTTTATACTGATATTTAAAGCAATTCGTGCAAAATTATTCCATAACCATTCCAAAATATCAAAAATGCACAACATTAATATTCAAGTTTTTACTTCTGCCAGCAATCTCGGAGTGTTTTGTTTTAATTCTGCTAACTTACAATTACATTCGTCTATTTGGTCTTGGAGTGTACTAATTATTTTCACATGGATCTAACTGTGGATTTATGCATTATAACTGACAGACTTCGAGAAAATAATGAGAAACAGGATTTTTACCTATTCATTCCGGCCTGAGTTGGTAACATCTCTGTCCATAAGAATAGAAGTGAAATAAGATTTCTCTTAAAGTGAGATTAAAATTTTACCGAAAACATTTTTAGTGCCTTAAATAATGGCGAAAAGAAACAAGTAATCTCACCTGTAATTCGAGCTGGTCGACCACTAGCTTGACGTCCAGCAGTCCCAACAACATGGGCACCTAACCCGAACCCGATCAAGTGGACTTGGTTCCAGTTACTGCCGGTGACGTTGTTGAGCCAGGTGAGGAAGTCTCCAAGGTGTTTTCCTACACTGGGGACACCAGCTACAGCACTGACGTAGTTGCTGTTAGCGACAGCTCGCCAATCAACAACGATGACATTACAGTGCTCAGCTGCGAGGAATGCTGCAGTGGTGAGAGCGTAATACGGAGCGTTTAAGTCTTCACCTCTCCACCCATGAACGATAACATTCAAAGGCCTTCTGTTATCGTAAACGGAGCCAAGAATTGAGTTGGCATTGCCATGGATAAGAACTTGAGGAGAGTGTGGGTTTAAACTGAAATACAAAAGTAATTTAAGTTACAGCAATGAAGAGGCAAAAGGAGAGTTTATGAAAGACACTAAGAACTTAACTGCGCTTAACCGACCGAACCGAGCAGATTACCTACAATCTATTTACAAGATTATTTTAACATCAGCAGACGAAAGAACGTTTGCTAAAGCAATTAGAACTTTACTTTGCTTGAAATAATAAACTGACCGAGTATACAGCCAGTACTGGTTGTTGGCGCCATTCCTGGTCTTTAACAACTCTTCATCGACTGGCTCGTCGAGGTCCACTTGTACAGAATTGCCTTCAGCATCAGACATCCACACGTAGCGACTGTCACCCTCGTTATCACTCGGGATAACATGGCCGGAGCACACTGAATATGTTTTAAGTTAAACTTATTTAAGTTTTCTTACACGTTTTTATCCCTGGAACTATGATTGATGAGGGGATAAATGAGTGGTAGGATGATGGGCAAGCCCATCATCCCGCAACTCATTTATCCACTGGCCGAGACATGAACACACTATTCGAAAAGCTCATTTTACAAGGATGCAATAATATTCGGCTACAATGTACAGTCACGTCTAATAATATATTTACACGCAGCAACTTTTAAAAGTGATTTTCTCCTACTGTATTGATTAAGGTTTTACGTTTTCACGAACATGGAATTTGGAAGCCATACTATTACGAAATAGGTTTTATCACAACGTAGAAACCGTAATTTCACGAGCAAATCACTTTTCAGTTTTGCTAAGTGGATACATATTATTAGACGTGACTATACGTTTAAAAATAAGCACATTGCATCAACATTCCATCCCGGCGTAAATAAAAAAATAATAATACCGAAGATAACAGATTAGGTTCAATTTAAATACCGAATTTTACCTGATGCAAAGATACTTACAAGCTAGAAGGGTGGCTACTAATGTGACCGTCTTCATGTTGATATATACCGCAGTAGTTAGCTTTTTGGCAGTTTTTATAAACAATGTTATCTAAAAGCCGATGATTAATTAATCTTTACCAACCAAACAGTAATTAATAACGTCATCACTTTCTTTTTGCAAGTGACTGCATGCCCAAATCTGCCTAAATCTAGATCGAATTCGATCATATACAGGAAAACTTTTTATTTTATCAAAAACCGTTTTATTTTATCTACGCTTCGGAAAATTACATTTTATGATGAGGTATCTACATATTTATTTAACTATGGGCTTTCAATAGCCAGACACCGATCAACATAGATCTTTTAGCACTTGAATGGTATTGACAAAAAGGTATTGTCAGGCATGGTGCAGGGGTTCCGCCTGACGCAGGTCATCACCGGACACGGTTGTTTCGGGAGGTTCCTGCACCGAATCGGGCGGGAGGAAACGCCCGGTTGTCACCACTGCGAGGATCGGCCTGAGGACACGGTGGAGCACACCATGGAGGTCTGCTCCGCTTGGGCTGAGCTAGCGGCGATTGGCGGCGGCGATCTCCCGCGTTCGGCCCTGGTTCAATCCATGGTCCGGAGCGAGAGGGAATGGGAAGCCGTCGCCTCCTTCTGCAAAACAGTCAGCGAAGCAGAGCGGGAGAAGACATTTGATGATTTCCCATCCGCGAAAAAAAAGGCATGGTGCAGGGGTGTGGTGGTACTCTTCTTCAAAAAGGGCGACAATGCCCGGTTGAAGAACTATAGGCCCATCTCACTTCTAAGCCATGTCTACGAGCTATTTTCAAGACCCATCACGAATCGTCTCGCGCGCAGATTTGACAATTTTCAGCTTTCCGAACAAGCCGGATTCCGAAAAGTCATTAGCATCGTAGACCACCTGCCATTCTGTTTAGCGTATGTGGACTACGAGAAAACTGTATTGCAGGCTATACTGCAGTCTCTTCAACGGTGCCAAATTGAATATTGGTACATCGAAGTGTTGAAATGTTTGTACAAAAACGCGACCATGTCAGTCCGACTTCAGGACCAAACCTCGCAAATCCTTCTGCAGCGTGGTGTGAGACAGGGAGACGTCATATCTCCGAAACTGTTCACCGCTGCACTGGAAGATGTCTTCAAGGTTTTGGACTGGAGATGGCTAGGCATCAACGCCAATGGCGAGTACATCTCTCACCTTCAATTTGCTGACAATATAGTGGTCATAGCTGAAACCATGGAGGACCTCAGTACAATGCTCGATGACCTCAGTAGAGGTTCCGAATGAGTGGGTCTTAAAATGAACATGGACAAAACTAAAGTCATGTTGAATGCCCATGTAAAACCAACTCTCATCAAGATCGGAGACTCTACACTCGATCTTGTCTAGTCTCGGTCCAGTTGGGTAGGTCTATCTTCGAGAAAGAGGTCAATCGTCGAATCCGACTCGGCTGGGCAGCGTTCGGGAAGTTGCGTGGTATCTTTTCGTCCAATTTACCGCAGTGTCTCAAGACGAAAGTCTATAACTAGTTTGTGTTGCCAGTAACATACGGGACCGAGACGTGGTCGCTCATAATGGGCCTCATCAGAAGGCTTAAAGTCACCCAAATGGCAATGGAGAGGGCTATGCTCGGAGTATCCTTGCTTAATCAAATCAGAAATGAGGACATCCGCAGGAGAACCAAGGTTACCGACGTAGCCCGAAAAATTGCCAAACTTAAGAGGCAATGAGCAGGGCACATTGCTTACAAAACAGATGGCCGATGGGGCCGAAAAGTTCTGGAATGGCGACCGCGAACAGGAAGACGATGCGTTAGAAGGCCTCCCACTAGGTGGACCGATGACCTGGTGAAGGTTGCGGGGATCCGCTGGATGCGATGTCACACGGGACCGGTCAATGTGGTGACACATGGGGGGGGGGGCTATGTCCAGCAGTGGAAGTCTTTCGGCTGAAATGATGATGATGATGAAATTAATTTTTGGTGAAAAGGCAGTATACCCAAAAACCTAATCAATGCAAACATTTTAAGGACGCTTTTACATTTTTCTGCAAATAACAGTGCTTTTCAGGTACCATTTTAATGTACATGCAATAAAAAATGTGAAGATATCATGGTTTTAATTTATAGATAATATATTCATCTCCAGATTGGAATCAAAAAAATTGTATGACGTTATACAAAATTTTCTCACAAATACGTTTTTCCCATCACAATAATCGCAGAATTTCAAAAAAGTAGGGTCCGAACAGGTACCATTTTAGGTAAATTTACAGGTGATTTTATCTTCAAAATTATAATTAATTGCGGTTTATATAGTCCTTTATTCGTGTAGCTATTTTTTTTGCATCAAAATCAATATATTTTTCAATTATTAGCTAAAATAAAAACACTTGTCCATTTCTTCATACATTTTGCACTCGCGGTTCATCATTCCGCGCTCAGGAGCGCTCGCGGAAGGACGGATGTATCGCTCTCTTGCAAAAAATAAATACGATAAAAGTAACAGAAAAGATTGTAGTGTGCATGCGTGTGAGTCCGTCGTCATCGTCTATCGTGATTGTAAAGAGTTGATACTTTTTCGAACAAAAATAAAATTAAGTACAAGTTTCATACTTTCATTATTAGAATGCGATTTAGAAATTATGTTGGGTAAGAGCTTTGGGATGGGTAGGGTTAAGCAGTTGTTGACAAGGTTGAAAAATGGATGGGTGGTTTTAAGAAGCTATTAGTAAGGTTCGGATTTAATTGTGTAAAGTTGTCTGTGGTGAGGTTCGAAAGTGGATGGGCGGGAGGAGTGTTATAATTTTGACCGGTGTGTATGTGTGTATGATGATTCTCGGTGTGATGGTCAAAAGCAAAATCCAAGATGGCGCCGATAAAATTTTGTGAATTTTTCGTCATAGCTGTCATTTTCATAGTTTTTGAGGTCGCAAATAACGGACATAGGATCAAAACCAAAATTAAAGATGGTGCCGACGAAAATTTAACATCTTTTCGTCATGGGTGTCATTTTCATGGTTTTTGGGGTAGCTAATAACGAATATGGGGTCAAAATTAACATCCAAGATGGTGCCGACGAAAATTTAACATCTTTTCGTCATGGGTGTCATTTTCATGGTTTTTGGGCTAGCTAATAACGAATATGGGGTCAAAACCAACATCCAAGATGGCGCTGACGAAGTTTTAACATATTTTTGTCATTGGTGTCATTTTCATGGTTTTTAGGGTAGCTAATAACGACTATGGGGTCAAAACCAAAATCCAAGTAGGCACCGATGAAAATTTTCAAAAATAGTTTTTGCAATTTTAACAATTAAAAAAAAACAAAAACTAACCGATTTGGCGTATAGGCTTTCCTTACAAGCTAACAGTTTAGGGTTTGAGACATCCCGAAAATTTCAAAGTCCCGGGACACGAGACAGCCTACAATCAAAGTCCTGCGAGACTTTTAATAAACAACGAATTTACGTTGTTTTTTTTTTAGAGAGGGGTAAGCCTTTTTTGAAGAATTTAAATTGAGTTAATTTCTGGTGAAACGTATTAAACAAATGCATTATTAGTAAAAATCAAAGTTGGTTAAACAGAAAATTTAATCTTAATAACTTTAAAGTTAATTTCAGTCAGAATAATTCCCTTTGTTTATTCCTTTTAATCACACACAGATTAAATTTTATGCAGTTATACCTTAAAAATCATACTAATTCTTAATAACTTTACTATTATCGAGTAATTCTAGTATCTAATCATTCGTCATAATCACAACTTTGTTCATTTATGGCAACAATCTCAGCAATGTCCCGTCGATAAAACGTGGCAGACAAACAGGCAGAACGAGCACACCGCGCTGCAAGAATTAAAAAACGCATCAAATTTAAATATCCAAGAACGTGGGTTATATTGATGATGAATTTTCATTTCTGGATGCTACTCCAGATGGCAAATGCGAACTTGGTATTAAGTAAAGTGTCCATCATCTGCGTATACTTTAAAGTTAGATCCTGAAGAAGCGATAAAACTAAAGAATATTTACTTTTGGGTGTACAGATCTGAAGCTTTCATCGTCAATAAAAAAAGTAAATGGTACTACCAAGTACAAGGCCAGTTTCGAGTAACTGGTCAAGACATGTGTGTGTTCGCAGTGTGAACAGGCGGTCTAAAGACGGAAAACTGAAATACGAATTTGTGAAAAGAGACGACCAATTCTAGAAGTAAAATAAGGAAGGAAATTTATTAAAATTCTACAATAACTGTTTTCTTCCAGAACTGGTTGACCCTCGATACCCAAGGTCTATGGACCTAAGGGACCATAGTTGACACACACGCAAAAAACGCATTGAGTGTAAAAAATAATGCATAAAAGCTAAGGTTGCAAATAACTACTGTCGGTGTATTTTTGTAGCCTTTATTAAATCTATTATAGATTTTTACTACTCCGTGTGTTTTAAACTTTATCAAAAATGCTGAAACTACACCATAGTCTGATAGTAGATCGTTCGGGAGTCGAGATTTATTTTATTATTTCTGGTAAAATTGTATGTAATAATATTTTAGATGTGCATGTAGTTGCAAAATGCTTGTTATTGAAGAGTTCCATTCTCTATCTTCGAAGGTCTCAGACTCTAATATATTTTACAATAAATCCTTCCCGGAAAACATGCATTTAACAATGAAATCTCCAGTAATATCGTAGTAGTAGTTTTTGAGAAAATCGCGGATACATATTTGGAGCGAATAGAGAAACTTCTTATTTTGAAGTCAGTTGAAAATACTAACCTACTTATTACGACGACGGTACTAAGTAACAGCAAATGCATTTTCAAAGTCCCAAGTAACCTTCCGGAAACAAATTCAATAAAATTAAAAAAAAAACATAATCAAGGACCAAGATTATTTAAGTGATGTATAAAATCGAGCGCTCAAAATGTGCGTACGGGTGATGTTGCTGTGTGCGACTTTAAATACCTAAATTTAAGTTTGTCGAAAATGTAACAGCGTCCAAAATAATTCTGCCAGCGCCCGTGCTAACATCTGTAGCACGACAAGAATAATTAACGAAAAGTACTAATGAAGAGAAAGCAGAAAAGAAAGGAGATAAAAGCTACAAGAAAACTTCAAAAAGTAAGTGTACCCAAAATCGCTTTTTGATCGAATTTGAAGATTGGATAAACGTATAAAGAGCGCTCTAATAGGAACAATAAGATTTGTTTTTCATTTACCTAAAACTAATAATAAATAAATAATTTATCAGAAGTTATTACTACTTATTACTGAACAGTTAGGGTGTCAATAAATTGGTATTTCGAATTTCAATAATTCGGGAAAGTGTGTCAGTAACTGTCCGAACATTTTTTCTAAAGTCGAGGGGAACAATAATAAACATATTAAAATAACTTTTTATACAAGGTGTTGTTTTGCATCATCGTCAAATTCAATGAGGTAAATATGCTAATGATTCTCGTCCCGAATCAATAATAAAATGGGTAGGTAATTTTTTTTTCTTCGGTCGGTAAACTAAGTGTGAACCACCCCTGTTTTAAACGCGGCTCGTCTGATCCTCGCCCTATAACCGAGCTTTCACACATACAAACAATGTCAAACGTTTATTCGTCAATTTCTAAACCACGTTAAGGGGGGTGTGTACCATTTGTTATAATAACAAAAGTTCTAATGATCATATGACATAATTTCATTTGATATATTTTTTGTTTAGTATAACGATGAAATGATATAATGAATTATTGTTATAATTTCTGTTAACCTAATTTTATATGGACTAATTAACATTTTCTATAATGCACATTTAAACTAATATTCAGTTAGTATAGTATTAGCTTAGTATATTATTTCTCATATATTCCTGCGTCAGATCCCCTATATGGTTGGTGAATCATGTGGGATAGGTTAGGTTAGAACCATGACCATGATTAGCGCACGAAGGCGAGCGAGCGTAGCGAGTGTGCGGCGGCAGCGGCCGCCGAGCGCCAGATCCCTTCTATTTTTGGTGAATCATTTGGGTTAGATGAGGTTATAACGGGTTAGTAATATATGATATAATTACAAAATCTCTAATATTTACAAGATATAACAACTGAACCTATAATTTTATTCGATATAATGTTCAGTAAATTTAACAATTCATATAATTTTAAAATAACTAATTTTTATAAGCATAATATACATTGAATGTAAAATCGTTTGATATACCATTCAAAAGACATAAAACCTATTTAGTCTAATATGATAAAGCGCCTAGTAAAAAAAAGCAAGCACGCAGCATGCAAGCAAGCATGCATCAAGCATGCAGCAAGCATGCAACATGCAGCATGCAGCAAGTATGCAACATGCAGCATGCAAGCAAGCATGCAACATGCAGCAGACATGGTTTCTGTCACGGCTCCGGCACTGCGGGGCTCCGACGGACCCATGCGAGCTTATAGAGTCGCAGATGTGTTTCACGCTCACCACCGCGGCTTCGGCTTGCTGGCCGGCGAATCGCCCGCCAGCCTCAGCCGCGGCGGCGAGTGTTAAAGCCACCTGCTCCTCAGCTCGCGGGCCGCCTGGCCCCACCACACCTACGCGATTTTAAATAACACACTAGGGGTAGGGCAGACAAGACTACGTGGAGTCGGTTTTGTAGCGATTCGTTTCTGTCACGTCGCTCCCACAGCACGCTCGCTTCACTCGTTCGCCTTCGCGCGATTTTCGTGATCAATGTTCGAACCAAACCTAACCCAAATGATTCACCAACATAGAGGGGCCTGGCACTCCGCTCTGCGCTAAGGCGGGAGCCTTAACCTTCTTACTTAATATAACCCATCCGAGTCGGATTGCTTTGAATCAGGGTGTTAACCAGAAAGATGGTATCAATATTATAAATTTTAATGATTACTGATTTTCAATTAAATAAACGTTATATCAAATAAAGTTATACGAAATAAGTTTTAGAGTGTATAAATGTTATATCTAAAGAAATTATACCAACAGTGGGTAAAACTCACGTTTATTATATTTTGTGAACGTTATTCAAATGAAATTATACCAAAGAACTTTATATGATATGAGACACACCCGGTTATAACAGTATATGATGTTTTCTGATATTTACTTACTCACTACAGAATTTGCGCAGAAAGTTTGTAAATATGAAAATTAGGTCAACTGAATGTTATACAAAAAGAGCAATATAGTAATTGAACATTATATGAGGTGAACGTTATACTAAATGTTATTAGAGCAATTATAAAGACAGTATATGAAATGTAATATTAGATCACATGAAATTAGCTTATTTGTTTTTATAGCATATGAAAATTATATCACGTGAACGTTATTTCAAGTGATAGTATATTATCTGTTATTATGGCATATATTACACACCCGTTAAGGGGCTATTCTGAAATAATGTCAAAATTGAACAACCAAAAAAAACGGTGTTTATTAATATTTAACTAGGTACAGTAATTTTAATTACTTATTAGTCTTTTGAGACAACCTCTTGAATTTTCACGAGAATGCAAAACCTTGTATTGGTTTAGTAACATTCTCCAGTATTTATTTTATCTTCCAAAAACCCCTTATTTTCACTCGTAACTCGCCCAATAGATTATTTCGCGTGTGAAGCACAGATAAATCCTAAAAGGGCTAATGATTGGGTAAAATAAAAATAACGTAAATTCTTCTTTTTATGTTTTGTCGCTTTGTATGTGTTTTTTTTTACAAGAATACATTATTGTGCACAATATCTGCCGATTTAGATAATTTGCATACGATTGTCATAATCTGGCTTCAGCATGAATCTTATAAACTAACATCCATAGTTTAGAAAGGCCAACTTGATCCAGTTCGGAGAGCGTAAAGGCCGTTTCTGGAAATAAAAATAAATAAAATTAGTACAGTAAAGGTTGTTGACTGAGTTTATGGAGTACACGGTAGGTCCGTAGTGAATGAAACATGTAAAAAAAACGCAGAAGAGATGCTGTACGTCGGGCAAACACATACGAGTATGCATCTCCTTTACCCTCAGTGTCATTCTCCGATGGGACTGCAATCCGACACGACCGGAGTGGTCAGGCCGACGGTATAACGTGCTCTCTAAGGGGGCTTCAGTCACACCAACTTCCAAACTTCGAGGGACAAAAACTTACCCTCGCTTGTTAATATTGCCATTGCCCATATGTAATTGAGCACCGCTGCAGGTTCCGAGCGAAGCCTCCCAAACATTGGGACACTGTCTTCCTACTAAATGGTTAAAGCGGACGGTTGCGGCAAACAGATCGGTAGCACGACCGTGAGAGCAGATACTCGTTTGACCTGCACAGCCTGGCTGGAAGTGCTGACCACCGTTGGGGTAGAAGTCAGCATTACCACTTGGGTTGAAGATACCGAAGACATGGCCATCTGTGTGGATGGCTTCAACGTATTGGCCATCGTTGGGACCCAACCTGTTGGCGTTAGTGTGCCACCTGTAGCCAGCAGGGTCCAAACCTGTAATATTGAAGACAAGATTATCAAAAACTAGCTGTCCCGCGCGGGTTACCTATAACCGAAAAGAAATTGACAAATTATCACTTCCCAAACAATTTTCCGCATAATTTCATTTGCCAAATTATTACTCAGCAAAAACTCTTTTTACAAATAATTGTAACGCAAACCTAATGTTTGGAAAGTGAACGTTTAAACAATAACTTGTTTACCAACTAGTACTTTTACCAATTTTCATGTAGTCAAATATTTCAGTCGGCAAATATTTAGTATCGCCAATTTACCATTTCTATTTAGTCAATTGCGTAGTTAATAACAAAAATTTTGCATCTATAAGTTACTTGCACTGAATATACAAATTAAATTACAATGTGTGCTGTTAGGTGGGTATATAGTAAATCATAAATGATGCTCAATGTGGGTTAGTCATGCAAAACCCTATCACTGTGTTTTCCATATTTCTTTCTATATAATCTAGTCGTTTCTGGTACTCGCCGGCCGCTACCGCGGCACCGCTCGCTTTGCTCGCTCGGCTCTTGCGTAGGAGGTCACAGTTCTAACCTAACCTAACCTAACCATTTTTCTTTTAATAATTAACCCCGTCTAACAAGTTCGGTTCTCGATAACCTGCTAAAAATAATCTCTTTTTTTCCATATTTTTCTAGTCGGTTCTGGTACTTGCTCGGCTCGTGCGACAGTGGTGACACATGGCGTCCGGCTCCCTGTAACCTAACCTATTTTTTTTTAAATGTAAGTACCATCAATAACCTAATAACCAAATCGTTTCAGACAAATTCAATCTTATTTTTGTTTTTATATTTTTTGTCATAGCAAATGTTTTGACCTAACGTTTATTGTCTAAAGAATGTTTGCTGTAATAAAACATTTAATTAAAGACTAAATCCATAATAAAATTATCTTTGGTAATATTCTGCAATGTAAAAATTTGACCAAATGAAAAAGTACGTACTAAAATCATTCCAAACATTGCATTGGTATAAAAAAAGGTTGCTAAAATTTGTTTGGGTAGTGAAATTTTGTCAAAATCTTTTCGGCAAAACGGCAGGCTCCCGTCCCGCGCAACTTCGTCTGCGTCACATTTTCCCCGTTTTCTCCTATTGGTCGTAGCATGACGACATATAGCCTATGTTACTTCTAATACCTCCAAGAATATGTGTACAAAGTTTCATGATGATCGGTTCAGTAGTTTTTGCGTGAAAGCGTAACAAACAAACTTACTTTCGCATTTATAATATTAGTTAGGATTTAGACGAATTATTTCCTAAGAATAGAAGCTTTCGCCACTATGCCGAAAAAAGACGTTCTTAATCATTATCGTAAACATATGCAAATCAGTTTAAAATCTTTTCTGATTTCATGACAACGAACGTAGTGAATCAATTTGATTTCTTTGACACTTGTTATCATTCATTTCCTTGGATGCAGGTAAACCGCGGGCAGGAGATGTTAAAAAGTATAACCAACCAGTAATACGAGCAGGGCGACCACCAGTACGACGTCCAGCATTCCCAACAACGTGAGCACCCAAACTAAAGCCCACCAAGTGGACCTGGTTCCAGTTACCACCGGCGGTGTTGATGAGCCAGGTAAGGAAATCTCCGAGGTGTTGGCCTACACCGGGGACTCCAGCCACAGCAGTGTAGTAGTTGCTGTTAGCGAGAGCACGCCAGTCAACAACGATGACATTGCAGTCCTGAGTTGCAAGGAATGCAGACGTGATGAGAGGGTTCATTGCAGTGTTTCCATTGTTGTTCAAACCGTGAACGATGACGTTCAAGGGCCGAGCGCCATTGTAGTTAGAACCCCAGATTGTGTTGGCATTGCCATGGACGATTACTTGGGGGTTGTGTTGGTTTTGGCTGAAACAAAAAGGAACTCTTCGTTATTTGGCATAAACTGCTTTTTACATTTGGCCTTTTTAAATATAAAAAAATAACTGACCGTGTGAACAGCCAGTACTGGTTGTTGGCACCATTCCTGGTCCTTAGCAACTCTTGATCGACTGGCTCGTCGAGGTCTACTAGTACTGGTTTTCCTTCAGCATCAGTCATCAACACGTAGCGGCTGTCACCCTCGCTGTCACTCGGGATAACATGGCCGGAACATACTTAAATGTTAGGAATTATTTTATAATATTACGAAATTTGCCAAAATAAACGCGTACAAACTAAAGCAGTAAATCAGTAACATCAGTTTTATGAACAATACAAAATTACTAATAGCTTTTATTTCCAAAAGACACCACTTATTTTCAAACCTATGGTAATAACTTATTCAAAAATAAGTATTAGTCAGTAAAATGAGATTATATTCACATTATATAGAAACTTTTCACAAACTATTATTATGGGCTCTTGGCGTAGTCCCTTTGTGATTGCGGAGAGATTTCGAGTAATTGCAGATGAGGTTAAGTTTAAAATTAGGCTTCTAATACATAATTGTTATGATAATTACAAGCTACGAGAGCTGCCACTACTAGCATAGCCTTCATGCTGAGGTTTGGTGCAATAGTTAGCATCGCAGGGGTTTTTATTCTAATGTTATCTCAGAATGTTATGTTTATCAATAATAAGCAGAGGATTATAAATTGTTTCCGATATTAGTCGGAAAGGCAAATTCGGTAGGTACTTTATTATTTGGTTTATCAATTGGTTTTACCAAAAACATGATTGTCTATATCGATCCATTAGGGGGTATAGTAGTAAGTAAGGTAAGGGTCAGTAGTTTCTAAGATTTATTGATTGTTAAATAATATTAGTTGCATTGTTTTTTTTTTAATATCGTTCCGTTCCCACAGACAAACTGTGAAAACAGTTTTGTGGGGCTTAGTTTTTAAATGAAAGTTTGTATAAAAATTGTTTAATAAATAAATAATAATAAAATTAGAATACGGGTGGAATTTAAATGCTCACTAAAATAATTTTTAGACCCTATGACTTAATAAATTGAATATATTGAATTCATATACCCACTCTATACCGATTAAGTTCCAAAATTAATATACGCTCATCAGAATAATTGTACGGTTTGTATTAATATGATTTTTGCATACAAAAATAGATAAATGCTCATCATATATTGTTTTTCTGAAACAGTACCACTAATACCGAAAATTACAGTTCCAGCCTTTTTTTTTCGGATAGGAAATAATCAGATGACTCCTCCCACTCTGGGCGGAGCGGATGGGAGTGTGAGACTTGTACTGACTAAAACCCATCCATGTTCCTTCTTAGCCCTTTGTTCGAACAGGGACTGTTACACCCCTGGCAGACATCGGCATTAATGGTGCTCTGGGGAGCACCATTAATCCCCTGATGGTAGCAACATGTATATGTGTGTGGTTTGTTGGAATAGTTATTTGTGCAACAAGAGAGCAAAGTCGTTTTTTGCTGCGAGTGCTGGTTTTGAATCCTGAGTGTGGCGAGGGATTCAAAGGCACGAGATGCAAAAAACTTTACTCTCGTGTAACACAATAACTTTTCACTTCAGCAGCGAGAACACTTTAGGAGATTAAATAATAAACAGGAATAGATTGAAATAACGATTTATTGTGAATCAAAATAATTAACATTGTAGATGATCGTCTCGTCTGTGATAAATCTAAAAAATAAGATAGCAATACCGTCTCCGAAAAACTGCTTGCGCCCTTTGTAAGTCTCCAATCGTTGAAGACATGGTATGCTTTCAGATATTTCTTGCGAGACTTCTCAGGTAGGAAACTTTAATCTGCATTAATAACTTGTTGTATTAACTCTTCCGGTATTAAAGTACTGTTCTCGTCGCTAGTTTTTTTACGATTATTTTAATATTTTTAACATATTCAACTCTTTACACTGGCCACGAAATTTTATTCCCGCTCTTTTATTAAAATTAAGGCGTGTTCGGAAATAGCAACCATGATATTTTATAATTCAATAGTTATTTGTGCAAAAAGAGAGCAAAGTTGTTTTTTGCTGCGAGTGCTGATTTCGAATCCTGAGCGTGGCGAGGGATTCCAAGGCACGAGATGCAAAAATCTTTGCTCTCGTGTAACACACATAACTTTTCACTTCAGTAGCTCAAACATGTAGGTTTTGCTGCCTGAAATCAGTGAGCAAAATGCGATTTTGCTCACTGAGTGAGACAAAGTAACTTTTTAATTATTTTTTTCAGAAAGCCCCGAATATCTTATTCAGCCTTGGGTTAATCATACAATTCGAAACATTCACACTCTATCTCTTTCCCGCCCATTAGAAAGAGAGAGACAAAGACCAGCCCTTTCGAAGTTCCGTTTTTAAATCAGCACTCGCAGCAAAAAAACAACTTTGCTCTCTTGTTGCACAAATAACTATTTCACTTCAGTAGCTCAAACATGTAGGTTTTGCTGCCTGAAATCAGTGAGCAAAATGCGATTTTGCTAAGTTACTTTGTCTAAGTTACTTTGTCTCACTCAGTGAGCAAAATGCGATTTTGCTCACTGAGTGAGACAAAGTAACTTTTAAATTATTTTTTTCAAAAAGCCCCGAATTTCTTATTCAGCCTTGGGTTAATCATACAATTCGAAACATTCACACTCTATCTCTTTCCCGCCCATTAGAAAGAGAGAGAGACAAAGACCAGCCGTTTCGAAGTTTCGTTTTTGAATTCGAACACGTTCGGAATTTCGTACTGCTAAAGAGATTTTGAAAAAATGTCTTTTAATGTAATTTATTGAATTTTTAACTTATTGTTGTATTTAAACGAAAATAAGTATTGCACAGGCACAATGTAGTGTGGTCGGTAGACGTGACGACATTTAGGGGAGACCGTTTTTCGGCTGATATGATGATGTTGTTGGTTTTGGTATATTAGCTACTTATACATGGGACATAAACATAACTAGAAAAATGTGGGCAACGTGGTCTATCACACACCTTACACATTCAGTATGCAGTATATTTTAAATATAATGAATGTTGGTAACCCAGTAATTGGCAACTGTTTAAGTCCGAAAATAATTGATGTTAGGACATTTATGAGAATTGAATGTGCGATGATCCTAGGTTAAAATATGTTTTCTTAGTATCAAAGAAGTAAACCGTATCAATTTTATTTCTCCTCACCTTATGTATGGATCTCAAGGTTTGAAGATCTCTTGGGATATTTAACTGTAGGTAAACCTTTTATGTATTACTTCAATATAAACAACAACAAAAAATACACTTCAGAGTTTAGATGAATCTATTTTAATAGCTAACAAAATACAATAACATTATCACAAAACGCTTTAAAACAGCATCTTCATCTTGTGAAACCGTATCTGTAGTTTAGAAAGGCCAGCTTGCTCCAGTTCTGAGTCCGTAGAGACCGGATCTGTAAAAATGAAACGTGGTAAGTTGACACAAACATAGCTGTGTAGAAGCATTGATTTCTAGTATGGACCCATGATGTAGCAGGTTATATGTATATTTTTCTCACTTTATCCAAGCGAGAGTAATGATCTCTATATATTTTCACCAAATTGCTTGATTGTTCTTGTTTCTTCTCGTGACTTAGGAAGTAAGTCACGAACTGAGCTACCTTTAGAACTAAAACCAGCAGGCGGTTTAAAATCTGCCATATAATATAATAATATAACTGTTGCATTAACATAACCAAACCTTTATACCAATACCAATTTATGGATCTCATAGTTGTCCGAAATAAAATGATTTATTATTATTATAACTGCTTGATTGCAGTTCTGAAATGGGTAGAATTACATATGCTATAGCTAAGAACGTACCCGCGCTTATTCATAATGGCATTGCCCATGTGCAGGGAAGCTCCACTGCAGTTCTGGTCCTGAGCTTGTTGAAGGTTTGTGCACTGTCTTCCGACAAGGTGGTTGTGGCGGACAGTAGCAGCGAAGAATTCTGGCGCACGGCCGTGGGAGCAGATGTTCCCTAATGTTCCACAGCCAGGCTGAGAGCTTCGTCCACCGTTCGGGTAGAAGTCTGCGTCTCCACTGGGCGTCAAGATCCCGAGACGTGCACCGTCAGTATGGATGACTTCGACATATTGACCGTCAGTGCGCCTCAGAGCGTTGTTGCTACCATGAAAGTATAAACCAGCGGGGTCCAGACCTGCAGACAAGCATAAGTAAACATAGATAAAAACATAGAAAAGTAAAAAAGAAGAGGTAACGCATACAAATATAACTAACCAGTAATTCGGGCAGGGCGAGATCCAGTCTGACGTCCAGCGTTTCCAACAACGTGAGCACCCAAACTGAACCCAATGAAATGAACCTGGTTCCAGTTGCCACCGGCGGTGTTGATGAGCCAGATGATGAAGTTTCCGAGGAACTGGCCTACACTGGGGACACCACGGGCAGAAATGGTGTAGGCATCGGCAGCGAGCCGGTGCCAGTCAACAACGATGACGTTGGCATCCTGTACGGCAAGAATAGCGGACGTAATGAGAGGGTTCATATCAGAATGTCCACTGCTGTCCCATCCATGAACCACGACGTATAAGGGACGGGTGGCTCTGTAGTTGGAGTTAAGAAGAGAGTTTGCGTTGCCATTGACGATAACTTGAGCATTAAACTGGTTTTGTCTAAAAAAAGAATAACATTGTTAGTTTAGGCTTACGCTAAGAATGCTAACGAAGATAATATAAATCACCTCGTAAACAGCCAGTACTGGTTGTTGGCTCCATTTCTGGCACTAAGCAACTCTTCATCGAGTGGCTCTTCGAGGTCCACTAGTACTGGTTTGCTATCACCATTGGGCATCCAAATGTATCGGCTCTCACCATCCACGAAATGACTGTTGTCACCCGGGACCATGGGAATGGCATGGCCGTAGCACACTTAAAAGAAAAATTATTCCAATAAGTAATGCACACGTAAATTTGAATTTAAATATGATTTAAACCATATTAGGTAAACTAAAGCAAAATTAAATTCAACGGGATGCAATTGGTCGCAGTGCGAGATCCAAAATTAAAAGTTATCAAAGAGACACTTTCAAGCACGGAATTAAGGCGGCGGTTTTTTACACAAAAATAAAACAAAAGAATTTACATGTTAAATAAGCTGCTAACACCACGATAAACTTCATATTGGCACTGGTTAAGAGGTAGAAGTGTTTGCTACCGGGGTTTTTATAAAATATTGTTATCGCTTACATAGGTGATAGATAAATTATCCGATGGAAAAGCCTTAGATATAATAATTTCTTGCTCAGTTACAGGAGATTATGACTCTATTTTTTGTCATTAGTATAAGTAGGTACCTAATTAGGGTTTTTGTGGCCATACACGTGTAGGTTATGTAATGTCTCGTTGATTTAACGATTCACTTGTTTTATTACTATTTTACAACCCCAGGGTCCCGAAATAAGCCACGAAGCCTAAATCATCAAAATGATGACTAATATCCCATGCTTTAACTCCTTACTTTTTTGGCGTATTGATATTGTATCAAAGAAGTTTTTATGCAGTTCAATCCCACACTTTTGTCCATCGACCCTGTTTATTTGGTGACATCACTGTTCCAAATCAGAATTTACGATATGGAAAAAAATAAAAGAAGTAGTATAGAGTTGGTCCAGTCGCAATTAAGCAGCAAGCTTTATTTAGAGTACTTACAAATAATTCAAGAGTGTTTTGCTCATTAGAAGTGGATTAAATTCGTTTTCCTTATTTTTAAACTCACGATGGGAAAAGCCGGACTGTATGACCATAATGAAGAAGGCCTTGTGGGATGCAACTTGCTTCGACACCCTTGTGCCATCCCATTTTCCTAGCACGGTGTGCTGGATTGGCTCCAAACGGAACAATAATCTTACCAAACCTGCCATTGCTGCCAGTCTATTTGACACATTTTTTGATAACCTTTCCCACTTTTGATACTTGTACATTTTTATAATATTAAATGTAATGTATTTGCGTAAATACATGTAACTATAAAATATTGTAGACCTGCTAATAATATAATTCGGGTACACAGTCGTATAAAATCGACGACAGCGTGCAGCGCTTAGCTTGAAACGTTAACTAAGAGTCAGCTCACACCTTGAGAAACGCGCACCTTGAGAATTCAGAATATGTTGCGCAACGTATTCTGAATTCTCAATTTCGTGTAGTAAAAACTAATTTTCGTGTAGTAAATAAAGTTGTATTTTGAATCGCTCTTTTAAAGTGTGCGCGCAGCGTCGCGTCTCTGTGTGATTTGACCCTTAGTAATACAACTTACTTGTTCGCCGCTGCTGTCTATGAGGTCTACTAAATCGAGGCGAAACAGTACAGCACGGTCGGCTCATCGTTTCGTGTCTTTAATGGACTGTTTATTTGCGCTTTTATTTAACTGTCAAAAGGACACAAAAGAACGTGTTTTGCAACCTCATGAGTAGCAAATGGACTAAAGTAGGACCTCACGTGATGTCTCTTTTATGTTCTTTTAAAATAATATAGCATCAACCAGGCAATTTTTTTTTCTAAGTTACTAACGCGACATTTTGCGAAAGAGACATTCTGCGAAAGAGGCATTGTGAGAAAGCGACCTTTTGAGAAGGAGTCTTTCTGCGAAAGCGACATTATGAGAAAGCGACATTATGAGAAAGAGACATTTTACTACCAGTAGACATTTTGCGAAAGAGACATTTTGCGCCTAAGCCCATTTTTCATTTTTGTTTATTTAGTGACAGACAAGGTACAGCTTAAACCACTGCGTAAGCACAAAGGAAGGTGAGGCAACACAGGAACGATTTCTGAATGGCTGAAAGTATGTATTTGTCCAACTAAGTTAATCAGCAATGTCTAATTTTAAGCACTGAGATGGACCATGAACCTCCCATCTCTGATAGAATTTTTCCATTAAAGCCTCACAAAGTAATGTAACTATTGACATATTGTTATTAAGGCGGCGCGGAAATCAAACCATTGCCGACTCGTAGTCACACCAGATTATCACACCAGTGTGACTAACAGGAATTTTTTTCTCGTTTGTCACACCACTGATTTTTCCACACCATGTATTCCTAACTAGTGCTGTCCTAGTTATACTATGTACTTGGTTAAATTAAAAACCTTTGAATTACGTTTTTATTAAATTAAAAACCTTCAAACTACGTTTTTAACGCAATGTTTCAAGGAAATGTCCCTATGATATTTCACCATTTAAATGTTTTAGTTGGCAGAAAATGATAAAATTATGTTTAATGCTGACTGTGTGTATTTTACTAACCGATTTCTAAAAAAGAAGATTATTTATTCGGCCTTTTTTTCATGCTTGTTGGCCGATTTCTCCGTGATACTGGTCCGATTTACGTGGAAGCTTATTGATTTTACTAACTTTAATTGGGTAGTTTATGAGTTATCTTCCAAAATACGTTTTATTTCTTCTTCGTCTATTTGATGATCTTCTAATAGTTGCTAGTTACAATTTAAAACTTCAGCCAGACCTTCCGCAGCGGCCAAAATGTCCCGAAGTTTTGGTCGAAACAGAAAGTTTCTAGTGAGCGTGAAGATTGAACGAATAGTTAGGCTGAGACCGCATTAGTTCGTTACGCTGTGTTCCGTCGTCGATGCGTCGTTTCACATATATAAATAGTTTTAGTAATATGTTACATTATGCATTTCGTCGTCGCATGGGATGTTTTTTTGGACGTATCGACGGACGAGAGACTAAGCGGCGAAGAGTGATGCGCTGCACTGTCAGAGCTCCGGTGCGATTTACATCAATGATCTCCCAAAAATACTTCAACATAAGATGGTTCTTTTTGCAGACGACAGCACAGCTATAATAGAATGCAATGACATAAATAATTATGAAAATGATATTAATGAATCTTTAACTAAAATAATAAATTGGCTTAATGATAATAATTTAAAAATTAACCTAAGCAAAACCAACAACATGCAATACCATCAGCGTCGGGAAAATAATAACATTTATATCAAATATAAAGACCATAAAATTCAGGAAGTTGATAGTGCTAAATTTTTAAGAATAACGATTGACAATAAATTGACTTGGAAAACTCAAACTGACATAATATGTAAACGACTAATTAAATCTGCGTATGCACTATTCCAACTTTCAAAAAAGGTTAATATTGAGACATTGCTAGTAGCATACCATGGACTCGTAGCTTCTGTTTTACGGTACGGAATTATTTTCTGGGGGCAGTCGGCTAATAGGGAAGTTGTATTTAGGATGCAGAAACGCTGTGTGAGGTCTATGTGTGGTCTAAAAACGACAGACGAGCTGTATTCCATATTTCAAAAAACTAAAAATGTTGACACTGCCCGCAATGTATATATTTGAAACTGCATTGTTTGTAAAAAAAAAACCGCATTTATTTGTAAGACTATCGGCAGTCAGAAGAAATCCATTGCGTACTCAATATTGTAACAAATTATGTAACGTTAAATGTAAAACAGCCTTAATGCGTAAAAGCATTTTCGGCAACGCTCCAAAAATTTATAATAAAATACCGGATACCATTAAAAATATGCCATTAATAAAATTCTAAAAGGCGCTTAATAGCTTGCTTAGTGACAAATGTTACTACACACTGGAGGAATTTCTCAATGATGACTCAATGTAATTTTGTTTCTATGTTATAGGATTATTAGTATTGAATTTTTTTTTTGACATTTTTAATTATTCTGACTTAGATTTTACTTTATGTTTTTAATTTCTTGACATTTATAACTAAATAATTCCTGCTTTAAATCTGACATCACTTAATTTTTTAAATAATATTATGTAATTATTATAGTTTATTTTGAAATTTTAACTAAGCATGATTTTCAAACATTTTCTCCTTTTTATTTTTTAAAATCGTAATTTTTGAGCTAGATGCACACCATATTTGTACGCCTCCTGGCATAACATAGCGTTCTGTTTACCAAACTCAAGATCTGTATTTCGTTACCTGTGTTAACAAATAAAACTTGTGCGCAAGTGAGCGCACAGCTATCGGACGCGCAGAACGGGTTCCGGCCGGCGCGCAGCACTGCCACTAATTTTCTTAACTTCATGGCGAGGGTGGTGCCCGCCGTCGACGCTGGTGTGCAGGTAGACGCGGCTTATTTTGATTTAAAAAAGGCATTTGATACCGTAGACAATGATGTACTACTAATGAAGCTGGCAAAAATTGGCTGTACTCCGCACCTACTACAGTTCTTCGCCAGCTACTTGAAAGATCGACAGCAGTACTTTGACTATAACGGGTTCGAATCCGAGCGATACTACACCAGGTCAGGCGTGAGCCAGGGCAGCAATGTGGGTCCTCTCGAATTTATTTTAATGATAAATGACTTACCAGACGTAGTCAAACATAGTTTATGTTTATTGTTTGCAGATGACCTCAAATTGCTGCTTGAGGTTAAGGGTGAGTCGGACTGTGAGAGCTTGCAGGAAGACATAAATAGAGTGGTAGAGTGGAGTCATAAAAATAAACTCTATTTTAACACAGCAAAATGCTCACTGATGACATTTACGCGCGCGAGGAACACCTTTGCCTACGAATACAAAGTAGAGGAAGCGCCGATGCAGCGAGTGTCTCGGGTACGAGATCTAGGAGTACTGCTTACCCCGGATCTAACTTTCCAGGATCATATAGTTAAGATAGGTATGCAAAAAGGCGTACAGAAACCTGGGTTTCGTGCTGAGACAGTCGCAGGGATTCACAAACATAACCACGCTCAGGGTGCTGTATGATGCTTTGGTAAGGAGTCACTTGGAACACAGTGCGGTGCGGGCACCTCATGAAGCGAAATACAATGCCATGCTGGAGCGTGTACAGAATAAATTTACAAGACATTTGTATTTTAAACTTTATGGGGTGTACCCATTTTACCCACTGATGTATCCAACACTGTTTGTACTGGGTATGGTGGGGTACAACGAACTCAGAGTGCGCCGGGAATTTACACTTGCGGCGTATGCGCTAAAGCTCCTGCGTGGAGTAGCTAATAACCCGGGTGTGCTGTGTAAACTGAAGCTATGCGTGCCAGATCGGTACGTATGGAGGCGGCGGCGACCGCCACTGCTGGCCGTGCCTGTGGCCAGAACCAACCTGCTGTCAAAAACACCCCTCACTCGCACAATATGTGTGCTTAACGAAGTGCATGAGAGACTTGACCTATTCTCTTGCAATCTGAGTGAATTCGCAAAAGTTTTGTTGAATTATGTTAGTTACATTTAAATATTAATATTCTGTTTTGATTTTTAATTTTTAAGTATTAGTATTTTTTTTTGATTTTTAAGTATTAGCCGTAAGTTTATTTTTTCAAATTATTTGGTGTGTGTTTGCAAACCACTATTGTATTGGGGTTATCCTGTAATGATAGTGTGTAAGATAAATAAATAAATAAAACTGATTTGATTTGATTTGCGACGGCGGACAGTTCTTAATGCAATCAAGGGAGATATCCAGAATCTTGTATTGTTTCTACTTCTGCAGTGGCGGTGGCGGAAAAAAACCACAATAGAACACATTTTTACTAATGTATTGTCGAAAGAAGACTGAAATCCAGACTGAGATGCTGCGCTAGTGCGCTGCTATGGCGAGCGTCGTCCTCATGCGTAACAACGTCGTGCTTCGTCGCAACGCAAGGGTGGCATACAATGCGTTCATAAGTCGCGCCGACGCAACGCGATGCATTTTATGAGGCCTCAGTCTTTACTGACCGAAAACTAAGCTATTCCGAAGCTATACTGAGCCAGCTTAGCTAAGCTAAGATAAAATATAAATATGATATCTAAAAAAAAGACATTCCAAACCTAAGCTTCCATGCTTAGCTTAGCTCGCGTAGCTGTGCAAACTGCAAACTATGAAAACTAAGCTATGTGAGCTATCTAAAATATGCGCAGCTACGCTTTGCAGTTTGTATACGAGTATGAAAAACTGCGTAAGCTATGCTTTTTTTTTTGACATGGCCACTCGCAGATCAACCTGCTAAGGTTTTTACTGCTAAACCGGACTATCCTGTGGTGACCTCAAATGAATTTAAGGCCCCTAGCTATGGCTTACAAACTAGATATTTATACTAAATGACCGCTCGCTAAGGGCACGGTTCGGACCTCGGTTTAGGGCGTCATTGAGGGGTGGGTAGCAAGGGACAGGTTGGGTTATTTTGTTATTATTTAGGGAATTTAACGCTATGCGAGCCAAGTTAAACTAACTTAGCTTAGCTCTTGGTCTGCAACCGATTGCGAGAATGGAAGAAGCGACGCCCGGGAACAGGTCACACATTTCGAAGTGTTATAATTTTTGACAACTTGTAAGGTAATTCTATTAATCTCTATAATTTTTTTAAATACAGTCAACATATTTAAATGTAAAAAAAAAGTTTAAGGTTCAAACTGTTTTTTTTTAAACCTTCGGCTACGATTTCGGGCCACAACCTTTTGAGGCGTTAACAGCCTTATCGGCTTTGGCTTCGGCCAGAACTCATGACCAGAATTTGTGTAAAAAAGGCAAAGCAGCAAACAAAAGTCTCCGACGTCCGAAGGTAAAGTTTTTTTTTTTTTTTTTTTGCTTTATTTGATTCTGTACTCGGTGCCGACGGAATAAATGATACATTTTCTTTGTTTCACTTCTATTTGAGAAAACTCTAGGAATAGGAAGGAAAATAAAAAATACAATATTAATAATAATTAAGAAAAGCAATTTAATTGTTTTAACCAGATTATCAGATTCATTTTTGAACTTGTCCACATTAAAATAGTCAGATGTAAATCGCTATCAGTTAACAGCGTCAATTAAAGTTGTAGTCCGTAGTTTAGAAAGGCCAGCCTGATCCGGTCCTCAGTCCGAAGATACCGTTTCTGTAAAGAAAAAAAAAATGTAAATAACGACAAATTAACATTTTACCTACATAAGTATGTATCTTTGGATTAAATAAAGCACAGTGTGTCCCTTTCTTCAAAAAACCTTGTAAATCTTTACATTTCATGATTTAAAAAATAACGATTAAGATGGATCTTGGAATAGGCCAGAAAAAGCACACCATCGTGAGAAGTCGAAGGAATGGATGGAGGCCTTTGCTAAGTAGTGGGTAAATAAAAAAGATGGAACCTGGAATATTCAGGTTTTATAAGACGGGTTATGTAAGTGACATAGAGAGAAAATATACACGGTGTTGTTTTGCATCCTCGTCAAATTCAAGGAGGTAAACTATGCTATTGATCCGGACCCGGTTCAATAATAAAATGAGTAGGTAATTTTTATTTTTGAAGTGAAAACTTCTATAGTGGCGTTGTGCACTTTTGAGATTGGTAAAAAATGTTAAACTCGCGTCAGATATCTCGTCAGGTCACGTGACCGTTACGTCACGTACGCTGCGAAGGAATTTGAACTTTATGACGTCTGTCATTGAGTTAGGGTGTCCAAAACTGGAAATTTGTAAGACGGATTGAACAGATTGACGGATTGAAGGAATTTGAACTTTATGATATCTGTCTTTTTGAGTTTGGGTTTCCAAAACTGGATAATTATCTTTATACACAAACAAAACCTTCGGTTTCTCCAATGAGGTAAAATTCGTAAGACGGATTGTAATAGTCCTGAAGTGGTAAATTTTTAATGTAATATAAATTGTCATGTTTGTGTACGATAGCGTAATAAATGAATATTGTATTTTAACATATACATGATAGTACTTTTATACTGATAATTAAAGCAATTCGAGCAAAATAATAATTTTAGCTTTAATTATCAGTATAAAAATACTATCATTTATGTACCCCTACCCATTCCAAAATATCAAAAATGCACAACGTTAATAATTATTGAAGTTTTCACTTCTGCCGGCACTCCCGGAGTGCAACCCGTTTTTTTTTTCATATTAACGGAGATCGGTAAGTGTGAAACTTCCGTGTTTTAAACGGGGCCCGTCTGTTCCTCGCCCTATAACCGCGCTTTCATACATACAAACATCAAACGTTTATTCGATAATTTCTTATTCCCTAAACCACGTTGAGGGGGTGATTCTGAAATACTGTCAAACTGAAACAACCAAAAAATCAGCGTTTATTAATAATTAACCGTACCGTAATTTTAGTTGACATCCTCTTGAATTTTGACGAGGAAGCAAAACAACACCTTGTATAAGAGAATAAATGCAATGGTGCGTGCAGCGCGGTGGTGATTGAGACATGAGATACAGATGATTTAGCAGTGAGTTTTAAGTAAAGTGTATAATGTTAAGTTAAGTGTGATTAACGAGCACTTCTCGCCCTCAAACTGTAAAGTTTGGCTCGAAAAAAAATGGACTTTTCATACTAATTGCGTCAGCCGATACGATATCTTGCATGACATGCCCAATTTTAAGTAACTTACCCGCGCTTGGTGACGATGCCATTTCCCATGCGGAAGGAAGATCCGTTGCAAGTACTGAGCTCAGCCTCCCAAACGTTGGCGCACTGTCTTCCGTTCAAGTGGTTGTTGCGGACGGTGGAGGCAAACAACTCAGTCGCACGACCGTGAGAGCAGGTGCTCACCCAGCAACCAGGCTGTGGGTTCTTTCCACCGTTGGGGTAGAAGTCGGCGTTAGCAATAGGGGTCATGATACCAAGGATGTTACCATCGGTGTGGATGGCTTCGACATATTGACCAGCGTTACGGTTTAGCGCGTTTCCGTTGTTACCCCAGTTAGGACCAGCGGGGTCCAAACCTGTAACCAATTTGGTTGATTGATTGACTCTAATTTTATTTATATCCAAGCAATTGATTTGTTTGTGAATTGGTGCGTGTTAGCACTTGTAATCCCCAAAGAGTTAGGCAGAGGTGTACTTGTACCTAATAGTATACCTACATTTTGCCAGTTTTGTTTTAAGTCCCATTTAATAGGGGGCGAGCTTATTGCCATCAACAGGGCACAATGCCAGACTCCGTGGCTGCTACTGAGAAATTCCTGATGGAAAAACTCAATAACACTTTACGCGACCCGGGAATCGAACCCAAGACCTCATCTTCAGCAGACGCTCTCGCGACCATCAACCAACGAGGCTGTCAAAGAAAAACATAAGAAGTTCTTAAAAAAAAAACAAAATACTGACCAGTAACACGAGCGGGACGGCCACTGACCTGGCGACCAGCATTTCCAACAACGTGAGCACCCAAACTGAAGCCAACAAAGTGGACCTGGTTCCAGTTACCACCAGCGGTGTTGATGAGCCAGTTGATGAAGTTTCCGAGGTGCTGACCTACACCGGGGACACCGGCAGCAGCAGTGTTGTAGTTGCCGTTAGCGAGAGCACGCCAGTCAACAACGATGACGTTGCAATCCTGGACGGCGAGGAATGCAGATGTGATGAGAGGGTTCATGGCAGTGTTGCCGTTGTTGTTCCATCCGTGAACGATGACTTTTAGAGGACGGCCGCCGTTGTAGTTGGATGACCCAATTGTGTTGGCATTCCCATTGACAATAACTTGGGCATTGTTGGGGTTACGCCTGAAAATATTTCATACAGTTCAATGCTGATAAATGTACAAAGCATGATATGGTTTGCAAGGACTTCAGAAATAAGAAAACATTATTTTGTTAGTTTTGTAACGAGCTAAAACACTGATTTAAAATCTTATGTATTCAAACAGGAACATGATCTGAACATCTAAGAAACAAAACTATCTAAGAATTCCAATCGTTTACCTGGTGAACAGCCAGTAGGCGTTGTTGGCTCCGTTTCTAGAGTTCAGCAAGGCTTCATCGACTGGCTCCTGGAGGTCGACGAGGACAGGTGTGCCTTCACCATCAGGCATCCAGATGTACCGGCTCTCTCCCTCAACATAGTGGCTGTTGTCCCCAGGGACGGTGGGAAGAGCGTGGCCGGAGCACACTTGAAATAAAATTCAAAACTCTATTTGACGCTTCCATTTTAAACACTATTTCAAACCTAATGGATTGATAGTAATTTAATGTCACGATGTACCGAAACTTTGAAAACACGTTATTGCTTATGACCCTGTGCACCTTGCGATGTGGTGACGATATGAGTTTATCGTCACCACATTGCTGGATGAAGAACTCTTAAAAATAAATTTCTAGTGGCGCTTTGTTCCTAAGAATGCAATACCATGATTTTAAAATGTTCCCATTGAATTATACTCAAATATTTTGGCACCATGCATTGTTTTGAACTGACCAAATGGTCCATGACGCGGCAGAAAATGTAATAAAAATTGATTGGGAAAAGCCGAAGCATATGAAACAAATTATATCACTTCTGGATTAAAACAAAGTTGTTGGGACATTATAACTGCTTTAAAAGTAAAAAAAATCTAAGTAGGCCTGCGTTTGGCTGCAACTCGCCAGATCTAAAGCAATGATGCGGCCTAGGGTAGAGAGCACGCTTGCCTAGAAGAAACCGATTTACTCGAACTTTGAAAAGATCCGGATTATAATGATCAGGGAAAAGCCGGCAGTGAATTCTACAAACAAACTGAATAAATGTTGAGTACTAACACGCAACGAAGGCAGCAGCTACCACGAAAAGTTTCATTTTCAAGAGATAGTTATGCACTACTGCAGTTGACGACTTTGTAGGGGTTTTTATAAATGGTGTTATCGGTTTAGAGGACCGCGAAATGATTAATGAATTACTTTTGGTAATCTGTTGATACGCGAGATTTCTTAAAGATATGTAATTTAATCTCTACCATTTGTTTTCGTTTCCATTATATGTTGGGTTAATTAATATATTGATAAATTTTGGGCATGTTTTGGCACAAACACTATAGGAAACAAAATCAAAGTCGCGGGGAACACCTGGATATGGGACGCACAGAACCGGTAAGTGTGGCAGAAAAAAGGAAACCCTGATGAAGGAAGGGCTGATATCATGATTATAGGAATATTAATATTTTGACGGAGACAGTTTCAGCAATTGCTAGCGCATTACTAATTAAGATTCAGATGATGCAAATTAATAATAATTCTACTACCTATTAACTCTAACAAAAAACTACACAAGACACAACACAGTGCCTTGAGAAATTCCCGTTACCAGGTCAAGCAAGCCCTATTAACTGTCCACTTATTATTAGTTTAGATTACTTATTAGTTACAAGGTGTTTTTGGGTAGTGACAGTGGGGCAAGGCTATTAAATCCCAATTTATAACGGGATAGCAAATAGAATAGCGCAGACCACAGTGTTAAATGCGTTGAATTAATCGATGACTACAACATCGTTTGATGGACAAACAATGGAAACTTGCTCATCGCAAATATTTTATAATACTGTATGTCTGACACACGGAGAGGGTGTGTATTTATGATTTCGGGGTTTCACAATGACACGCTTTGCTAACGCTTTGCTTGGTAGTATAAATGCAAGCCTACCTTACTGCTTCCCTTAGAGGCGGTAAGGTGGCGGGGTCCTGGGGGAAGCGCCACAGTCGTGTAGATCCTCAAGGCAAGTCTGGTGAATTCTCCTTCACGAGGATGCCGCCCTGTTCTTGGTCTAGTTTCAGAAATAAATAGACGCAACAAAAACCACCAGGCGTTTTTTCTCCTAACCATGACCCTATGTGACCGAGTGGTTGTGGGCTCGGCCGTCACTAATACTCAGCTGGCCACGAGTAGGAACATACAGTCACCTGCGCTAGGACCTGCGCAGTCGAGCGCCGTAAGTGGGGATGAAAGATACCTGGGGGGCTAAGTCGAGCGGCGCTGGTTGTAATGCGTCAAAGGCAACACGCCCTCTTTGATCCGGATTTCAAGAGAACCGGTAGCCCTAACCAATAGCCAAGGGAAGGGGATAGCCGCAGTGTCCCGTCAGGGGGTCACGGCGAGGAGCGGGAGGTCCGCTGAGGCTATACTCGGATAGCCAAAGCTTTGGGTCGTGCTGACGGTGCAAGTGGGGACAGATCAGTTTGGAAGGGACGGGCAGTCCCCTGCGCTAACCTGATCAAGCACCCGATGTCGCACTGTAAGCTAGCCGTTTTTTTTTTTTTTTTGCGGTGGGAAATCATCAAATTACTTCTCCCGCTCTGGGCGGAGCGGGAGGGAGTGTCAGACTTGACTGACTAAAACCCAACCATGTTCCTTCTAAGCCCTTTGTGTTTCAGGGCCGCGGTATCTCTTTCGAACAACCCGCAGCCCTGGCAGGCATCGGCCCTTTCGGACCCCTTCCGGTTTGCTGACATCTCCTTGAGGCGCGCGTGGAACACGTACGCGCCGTCGACACGGCCTACTGTAAGCTAGCCTCACGCTCCGATATCTCGATGGTACTCCTAACGGTTGAGCTAGTTTGTAGCGAAAAGTTTTCAGGTGCGGGCTCCATGGAGGGTGGAAAGCCAGAGAGACGAAACAAAACTACAACTTTACAATGGATAACTCAGGCCCAAATAACACTAAACACACACACACAACACAAACAAACAGACCAACCACACACGCACACACACCACACAAACATACCGGAGTGGACGCGAAAGCCAAGGAAGCTTCCAAGAGGAGTGCCTGCAGCACCTCTCTCGCCCCTGGGTGCTCTGCTGTCAGTACAGCGAGCTCCAGCACGGGCCGTGGCGAGAACCGCGGCCAAGACCAAACCAAAGTCCCGGAATATACAGAGGACATCGGCGCTGATTGGGACCAGTACCGATCCTCTTTCTCTTTCAAGTGTACAGCCGTCCACGACGGTTAATTTCGGTGGTAGGGCTCCACTTCTACATTCACCTCCACCTATGACTCTTCAAGCCAGCCCTACCTCGCCAATGCCACTGCGCTGACCCCTAAGTGCAGTCAGCGCAGTTGCACCGGTCCCTTTGGCTGGCAACGGAAGGAAGACGAACCGTGGCCAAGTGGTCTCTCAACGAGACCTCATTACCTCGAAGGGAGTACAAGCGGCTCAAGCTTGATAAATCCAAACCGGCCGCCAACCGTCGCTACGCCCAAGCTGTGAGTTCCGAGCTTGATGTCGCAGTCACCCGAAAAAAAAAGTTTTGCGCCAACCACAAATAACATGGGAACAGGGCAGGAAAGGAGTACTCCATTTAAACCCACCATTCTGGTGGTGTTCGCACAGAATAACATCATTATCAGTAATTGGTAGCTGTGCCGGATACCACAGCTACGTTTCATGTTGATCGATTGATGATTTGATGGGCTTTTTTAACTACTCGTGTAGATACTGAACAAATATATAATTTCTTTGATAGAGCGGATTAAAATCACTTTTAATTAATGTGTTGTTTTGAATTGTTTTATCATTATTATCAATTTATTAAGAATGGAATTCAAAATTGTGCGAATTTCCAGCGAGATTAATTTATAACATTTTTTAAATAAATTGATCTTTCTTGATTATTTATTGAATAAATGTAAAACTGCCTTAATTTTCTAAGAGAAATCTTCTCAGAACACAAAATGATTTTTTGAAGCCTCAATCAAAGTGATGTATCATCCAAATAAACGAATGTATAATTTTTCAATATGTCAATTTAATAATGAAAGTCTGGCAAGAAGAATTTAAGACATTTAAATTATGACGAATCACAGCTCCTCAGACGACCTGTACAAAGTGCCAGCGATAACAGTGGTAGAAGTCAAGAAAAATATATTGGGTTCACATAAACAACTGACAAGCTTATAACATCACGCCTGTAATCCCCGAAGGGTTAGGTAGAGGTGTTCCTAAAAGTACGCCAACATTTAGAGGCTATTGGCATCAGCCGGGCTAAAATTCACACGCCGTGGCTACTACGGAAAACTTCCTGTTGAAAAACCCAATACCACTTTGCTCGACCCGGGAATTAAACCCCGGACTTCTTGCTCAGCAGTCACGTTTGCAACCACTTGAACAACGAGGCGATCCCGTTAATTGTAGTTGGGAAAATAGCAAATGTTTCAAAAGCCATTGTCATTTGTCTAGGCTCAATGTTATAGAAAAAGGCTAGCCAAGATCTACATGTATTTTTTTAGATAGGCGTACTCAAAAAAGCTTAAAAATAACAATTTTATTAGACAGTTATATCAATAACACCTATTTAATTACATTTATCTATTTATTCAATCAAGCATGAAGATGTCACCCTCATATCACGGCCGTTATTAATTGCTCTCTTATCTTTATAATTATCCTACGTGAGCTCAAAATAAAGACCAGACTCTCTACGACCTGTCTCTGCAAAGTTTTGGAATTTTTCGACCATATAGCGAGAAAAGATTTAATAACCTCGAACAATTACTGATGGTTACCGGCAAGGTAGATGGTAAACGACCAAGAAGTCGCAGCCCTTTGCGATAGTCCGACCTGATAAGCTCTTACCTTGATACGAAATTTCATGATGCGCTTCACTTGGCCAAGAATAGAAAGAACAATTATATACCTACACATGTTAAATAAACATTCGCACTTTTTAGTAGGTCACTATAGTGAAAACTTATTTCTTTGGATAGTAATCCTTTTGTAGGTAAACTTAGGTCGACAAGTCTACCTATTGGATGTAGACACAAAATAGCTAGGCTATTAGCTTTTAATATTCACACAGACATTAGTAGTATGTCTAAGTTTAGTTGTATTATTAACACTGCGACTATTAGTAATAGTAGTATACTAATATAGATTTCTTCTCTATTCACAATTATTATACTGAGGAGGTTCCTTGTGTGATCATGGAAAATTCTCAATTAGGGTGTATTAGTGATAGGAGTTTGTTGTGTGGTGGCACAGGAGTCTTGGAGCTCACTCCGGATGCTCATTTAAACTACTTAGTATGACAACAGAAGATACCAGTAACATTATACCTTCTCAGCGTCAGTCGTACGTTGTACGACTGACGCCGGTATCGCTTTATTAAAACACATATAAGTCAAAGTCAAAGTCAATTTTTTATTGCGAACTAAGTGTACAATGTTGGTGTTATTTTATGTTGTTACTTAAGACTTAGCAGCCTTTTACAAGCATTGCAATTTTCATCCTAAATTAGCATGCAATAAATATTATTATTTATTAATTATTTCCTTTAGATCACTACAATTAAATTGAGACATTTTCTTTTATGTCAAAATTAAATGTCAATGTTTCAGTTTCATCCATTTCAGGTAGTACAAATTATAACTATGATTTTAAATTAGGATAGACTAATCTTATTTTGTTTTATAGGACAGATCGCCACTTTTGTACATGAGAGATAATAGTTATTTTAAGTTAGACTCTAAATATTCTTTTACTGAGTAGAAACATTTTTGGATTAGGAATAGCTTTAGCCTTTGGAATATTGTTACTGATTTTTCAGTTTTAAACGTGTTTTTTTTTTTTTTTGTATGGCATCTCGCAGTTCAACCTATGAGGTTGTCGTCTGCTTAACCGGACTATCCTGTGGGTGCCTTTAGAGTAAGGCCTCCAGCCAGGGCATAAAAACTTACAAACTAAGCGACTGCACGCTAAGGGCACCCCCTGTGGGGGGTATGAACCTCGGCTTAGGGCGTCGCTGGGGGAGGACTGCATGGGGACAGGCTGGATCTGAATGGTATCATTATTTAGGGGCTGATTTAAAACTACTGGCACAGCATCGCGGGCTGGCTCGAGCGAGGGTCGGGGAGGGCATGGACCGGGACGTCGCGACGGACCTCGACGGCGAGGTCGGAAAGACGGCGGTTTGAGTCGGAACTTTTTAAGAGTGCTAGTCTCTTTGCTACTCTCCTGGAGGAGGGTGATAGCATCATCTGGAGTGACAAGGGTATGCCTAGGACGGCGTACTGTACTAATGCGCGAGGGTTCGTAACGGGCGGCCGCTGCGATCAGGGGATTACGGTGTTTAATGGCGTTATCGAAGAAACGCTTCGAAAGGCGTTTCATAAACTGAAGGACGGTGGGCATTCTAAGGTCTACGTGTAGACGGTCATTACGGACATAGAAAGGGGCTCCCGTGACTCTACGTAAGAACCGGTTCTGTAAAATTGGCATCCTATGGATGTACTTAGGCTTGGTGTGAGCGTACACGACGCAAGCGTACGTCATAATGGGGCGGATCACCGCGGTATAAAGGCGCAACTTGCACTTGAGTGACAACTTGCTTTTTGCCGAAATCATGAAATGAAGCCTACCCTTAGCAAACGCAGCTCGGTCGCGAGCTGCTTTGATGTGCGCCGCGAAAGACAAGTGGTTGTTAAGTATGACTCCTAAGTACTTGGCTTGCTTCTCCCAAGGGATAGGCTTACCGTACATAGTGATCGGGCTGAGCGCGGGTGGCTTAATTTTACGCTGTTTAGAGTAAAGAACTGCCTGGCTCTTGTCGGGGTTCACCTCGATTCTCCATTTCCGGAACCAAGCGCCTAAGACGTTGGCTGAGGTTTGGAGGGTGCTATAGATAGCGTCGTGACTGCGGCCAGTGTAATAAATGGCCGTGTCGTCCGCGAACAGGGCTAACTGAGCCTTCTTGCTCTTGGGGATGTCACTGGTGAACAGAGTAAAGATAAGGGGAGAGACGACGGAGCCCTGAGGGACTCCGGCTCTAATGGGGTGGGGGGAAGACAGTGCCTTCCCGATGCGATAGCGGAAGGTGCGATCCGACAGAAAGTCTCGTAAGATGAGCACGAGACGGTCCGGCACTCCCAGTTTGTACAGCTTATATAATAAGCCGTTGTGCCAGACTTTGTCGAAAGCCTTTGCTATGTCGAAAAACAACACACCCGTCATCGCTCCACGCTGGAAGCCAGCGCTCAAGTGCTCTACGATGCGATGGGCCTGTTGAATGCAAGAGTGTCCGGTTCTGAAGCCGAACTGCTCGTTGGGGATGAGACTCTTAGCCTCGGCGAAGTCTTTGAGTCGCTTATAAATGAGTCTCTCGTAGATTTTGCCGAGTGCGTTCAGGAGACTGATAGGTCTGTAGCTCGAGGGCTCAGACTTGGGTTTGCCTGGCTTACCGAAACCGATGACAGTGGCCTCTTTCCATATTTGGGGAAAAGCGTTGTTGCTCAGGGCGCCATTGAAGATGGCCGCCATTAACACGACGAGCCGAGCGGGGAGGAGTTTAAACACCCTATTGGTGATTCCGTCGGAGCCGGGTGCTTTGCGCGGTTGAAGCTTATTAATGATGTCTTGCACTTCGTCAGCTGTGACCGGAGGCAGAGGATCATCTGGGTCTTCTACAGGGGGGAGGGCGGCTCTACGTTCGACGAATGCGTTCACCTCATCGAGATGTCGCTTGTCTACTGGTTGAGAGCTGGGGGAGCACTGGGACTCTAGGCTGTCGGCTAGGCATTCGGCCTTCTCAGAGTCGTCGAATGCAACGCTCTTATCGGGTCGCGTGAGGGGAGGCATCGAAGCCTCTTCGGTGGAGCGCAACTTGCGTTGCAGCTGCCAGAAGGGTAGGTGGGTAGGCTCAAGCTCGCTAAGCGTCTTGTCCCATTGATCTGAACGATGCTCACTAGTGCGCTTCTTTACAGCACGCTGTAAATGACGCATGTGAGCTTTGTTCGCGTCGCAGGGAAAGTTGCTGTAGGCACGGATGGCCGCGTTCTTCTCGGTTATCAGTTCACGTACGTCAGCGGGTAGTATCCAGCGTTGATCGCTCAATGCTGGAACTTCTCGTGAGCAATCCTTCAGTACGGATTGCACGTGTTCTGTAAACGAGTTGATGGCGGCCGTCGTGTCTGCGACTGAGACTATGTGGCCGGGGATGGACTCCAGGTGAGACGACGTGGTGGATTTCAGCTTTTCGCTGACTTTCCTCCAGTCGGTTATCACTTGGGTCGGCGGGGGCTGGCTGGGGTCAGAGGGACCCGAGCGGGTAGCTAAGTGTATGAGCACTGGTCGATGGTCTGAGTTAAGCTCATGTAAAGTCTCGATGGAATGCAACTTAAGGTTGACATTCTTGAGTAGCGCTATGTCGAGAACGTCCGGACGTTAGTGATAGTGAGTGTGCTCCATAGGAGCGATGGGATCGAAGTTGAGGGACTCACCCAGGTTATACACGTGACGTCCTCTGGCAGAGGTCGTCGTGCTGTTCCAGGCGGGGTGTTTGGCGTTGAGATCGCCCGCTATGATAACGGAGTCACTCAAGCCGAAGAGGACGGCAAGGTCTTTGGTGAACAGAGTGTGCTCCTCGGACGTGCCGCCGGGAGGGATGTACGCGGAGGCGATAGTGATCGGTTGATGACCGGTCATGCCTAGTCGACACACTGAAGTCTCGAGTAGAGACTCCATGGGAGGGGGATCTAAGGGGATGCAGTGCAGTTCTTTTCTATAATAGATTAGAGTACCGCCCTTGTGGCAACGTGACCGATCGTTGCGAACTATGCGATAGTTGGCAATTCTCGGATCGCGGTGACTGGGCTTGAGGAAGGTCTCCTGTATGAGGAGGATATCAATTTGATGGTCACGGAGGAAGGTGGCGATTTCATCACGCTGGCCTCTAATGCCATTGGCATTAAAGTACCCTAATTTAAGGGATCGGGGTTTGGTACACGTTAATTCTCGTATTATCCATTGAAATTAAAGATTAATGCCGCTGAAGGCTTCGCCTAACTTGATTAGGGACTTGAGGATAATTTTAAGCTTATCACCGTCAGTGTTAGCCTCCCTGAGATCTGCCGCCATGCGGTCTGCTTCGGGGGTGACTAACTTTGCTAACGTTTCTAAAGTTTATTTATTTATTTATTTAGGATCTCCAACAAAGGATGTACACAGATCATGTGAAATAGACTGCACTTCAAAAGTATCACGTAGGTGAACTCCTTCACTTACAGAGTTAAGTTAAGTTACGTTAGGAGAGGAGACCGCGGCCGCGGGGCCGGGAGGCGCGGGACGAGCGGGCGCCGGTGCGCTCGCTTGGGCCACGGGAGTGGGGACAGGGGCATCTAATAGCCCGGGAATGGGGCTGGACTTTGCTTTGCCGAGCGCCGGGAAGGCTCTCTGGTGGTTCAGCGAGGTCCAGGGAGAGGGCCTCTGAGGGCTGAGTCTCTCCGGCATCTGTGCAGTTGGTAGCCTCACCGATGGGCTTTCTCTCTGCTGGCGGGCGTTTGCACGCTTCGCCAGTTTAGAGGAGGAGCCTTTGGGGGCTTTCGGGCAGCCGCGGTAGTTAGCCGGGTGGCCCGACTGGCCGCAAAGCACACAGCTCGGTGGCTCCGTGCATAGCGATTTGTCTTTGGGACGGGGGCAGTCTGCCGTACCATGGTCGCCTAGACACTTTACGCATCTGTGCGGCGCATGGCAGTTGGCTTGGCTGTGTCCGTACAGCTGGCAGCGGTGGCACTGCCCTACTACGGTTGAGCGGTAAGGCTTCTCTATTGAGATGCCTGTGAGGGAGCATACCGACTTCACTTTGAAGATCGGGTAGTGTCCTTCTACTGGGTCACAGATGACCAGTACCATATCGAAATTTTAAACGTGTTGGGCAACTTATTACATATTTTTATTGCCATATAGTATGGGCTGTCACTTAACATTTTAATTCTTGAGGATGGTTTGCATAACCTCTTTTTATGTCGAGTGTTGACATTGTGCGTATCTTCTACTTTAACGAATTTGTTGATATTTTTGAAAGTAAATAAGCAAATGTCCAGTATATATATTGACGGCAGAGTTAGAATCTGATATTTAATAAAGAATGGTTTCCAGCTCTCCGTATTATCTATTTGGGCTAGAATTCGTATACACTTCTTTTGTAATTAGAATAGTTCATCTACATGTACACTATTACCCTATAGCATGACGCCATATCGCAGCCATGAGTATGCGTATGCGTAGTAAGCAGCCATGGCTGTTTGTGTGTTAGTGGTAATTTAATTTGAAAAAGAGCGTAAGTGAATCTCGAGAGTTTTGTTTTAATATGTTCTATGTGTGACTTCCAATTAATGTGTGTCTCAATATTAATGCCAAGTAGACTAAATGTACTAATTTCTTCTATTTGCACGTTTCTAAATACTGCGTGGGAAGAGGCACAAGATGCCATAGGAATCTTCTGTGACCTCTCGAAGGCATTTGATTGCGTAAGTCACGAAACCTTGCTTTTGAAACTTGGGCATTACGGTTTAGGTTAACTTGCGCTCAGTTTAGTAAAATCGTATTAGTAAGTAAAATCGTATTTGAATGATAGACAGCAGCAAGTACAAGTAAATGGTGTAAATTCAATGGGTTTAAAAGTAAAAATGGGTGTACCACAAGGTTCAATATTGGGTCCTTTCCTGTTTTTAGTATACAAGTTGTTGTTTTGCATCCTCGTCAAAATTCAGGAGGTTGTCACAAAAGACATAAATGATCAATTAAAATTACGGTACCTAGTTGATTATTAATAAACGCAGATTTTTTTGGTTGTTTAAGTTTGTCAGTATTTCAGAATAACCCCCTTAACGTGGTTTAGGGAATAAAAAATATTCGAATAAAGGTTTGATATTTTTTGTTTGTGTGTAAACTAGGTTATAAGGCGAGGATCAGACGGGCTATGTTTAAAACACGGGTGGTTCACACTTACCGATTTCCGTAAAAAAGAAAAAAAAGAAAAATTACCTACTAATTTTATTATTGATTCGGGATGAGAATCATTAGCATAGTTACCTCCTTGAATTTGACGAGGATGCAAAAAACACCTTGTATATTAATGACCTACCCCATTTTTAAAAAAAACCAACTACAAGTGGTGTTGTTTGCTGACGATACTTCTTTATTATTTAGGATAAGCAGACGTGCCACAAACCTCAACGACGTAAATAACTCTCTAATGCAGGTTCATTACTGTCTTACCGCTGATAATTTAGTATTAAATGGGAAAAAAACTAAGTGCATAAGATTTACTTTACCAAATGTCAAATGTAGTGATTGTGATATAATATTGAATCAAGATAAACTTGAATTTGTCAATGAAACTGTTTTCTTGGGGACGCTCGACTCAAGGCTACAATGGAGTCCTAATTTAACATCTCTTGCTGGATGGCGGAGTTCAGCAGCATATGCTGTTAGGAAAATTCGTCAATTTACTGATGTAGATACCGCGAGGCTAGTGTATTTTAGTTATTTTCATAGTACTATGTCATACGGTATTTTAGTATGGGGACGGGCTGCAGATATCGAATCTATATTTATTCTGCAGAAAAGAGCTATCAGAGCCATATATAACCCCGCTGTCCATGGCTAAAGAGAACTGGCGCAAACCTGTAGTACTTACTACAGATGACCGCAAGGAAGTATGTCAAGGCAAGGAGCTTCACGGGCGCTTCTACCAGGCTCTTCATGGGCCTGATGTAGATTTTCTAGCGTCCGTGTCCTGGCTACGTTTTGGCGACCTCTTTGGGGAAACTGAAGGTTTTGTCTGTGCGATTATGGACGAAGTTATGCTGACGAACAACTACCGGAAACATATTATGAAGGCCGGGACGGTGGATGTGTGTCGGGCATGCCACCGTCCTGGTGAGTCCATCAGACATATTATTTCTGGTTGTTCTCGTCTGGTTAACGGCGAGTACTTGCACAGGCACAACCAAGTAGCCAGGATTATTCACCAGCAACTTGCCTTGAAATATGAACTTGTGAAATCTGAGGTACCGTACTACAAGTATGTGCCCGACCCAGTTCTCGAGAAAGACCATGTCACGCTGTACTGGGATCAGTCTATCATTACTGACAGGACTATTGTTGCCAATAAGCCTGACATAGTGGTGGTAGACCGATCAGCGCGCCGCGCAATGATAGTCGATGTTACCATCCCGCATGACGAAAACCTCGTGAAAGCTGAGAAAGAGAAACAAATAAAATATCTCGACTTGGCTCACGAGGTTGTCGATATGTGGAATGTGGACTTGGCTATCATTGTGCCGATTGTCGTAACGGCCAATGGCCTTATGGCCAAGAGCCTCGACGAACATCTGTCGAAGCTCTTACTTGGCAGTTGGATCAAGAGCCAGATTCAGAAGGCAGTACTCCTTGATACGGCCCGAATTGTGAGGAGGTTCCTATCTCTGCAGTCCTAACCACCGGTAGCTTGGACCCTGCTCTCGTTACCGGTGGAAACCTGTTTTTTATATTTTTAAATGTTTTTTTTGTTATTTTTTTTTATAAGAAATATGTAAAAATATAAAAGATAAGATGATAAATGAATAAAGGAGATAATATATATATAATATAATTAATAATTATAATATTACGACGGGCCGCTAGTATTATACAGGGTGTTTGGTGCATCGTTTGCCAAATCAAATAGGCCGAAAGGAGAGGTCATTTGCTATCTCTTCACGCCCTATAACTCATTCCTTGCCACACCGGTTTTTTTATAACAACTTTTTAATTTAAATATTGAAAAATTCCAAAATTCAGCATTTTAGGTCAAATAAAAAAAAAAAATGTTTAGACACACAACAGTACACATCAAAATTAAATTGAAATTTTAAATTTCAATTTAATTTTGATGTGTACTGTTGTATGATTGTATCAAATTCAAAATTACTTGCTAGTAACAAGGCGCTGTCAGTTGTCATCTCTTAGCTGCCACGGTTTATATTTAACTAGCGGCCCGTCCCGGCTTCGCACGGGTGGTCATTTTTTTTTAAACATTATGGGATAAATAAAGATAATTTAACTTATAAATATGCTAATTAAGACGTACATAACTAAATTTTTCCAAATGTTCAAAATAAACAAAACGTATTTTTTTTTGTTGATTTATATGTTTTTCTTTATTCACTTAAATCCATTTTTAAATAATTTTATAAAATTGATATAAAAAATCATTTAAAAATATAAAAAATAGTAGCCCACCGACATCGGGAACAGGGTCCGGGCTACCGGTGGTCAGGGCTCTTGAGAGAGGAACCTCCTAACAATACGCCTCTTTTCCAGAAGTACTGCTTTCTGACTAAAGCCCTTGATCCAGCTGCCAAGCGAAAGCCTACTCAAATGTTATAAAATTATTTTATATTTAAGGGGTGTAATTTATTACTCATGTAATTTTTATTTCTTTATTTACATTTAAATTTAAGTTTTTATTTTGTAATAGTTTACCTTAAAGCTTCACTGTACACTATGTTGGCAGTGGTATTTGTAGGTGATAACAAAACATTGATTTTCAGGAGATTCGAGAAAGAGCAACATACAATTGCCCATGAAAAAAGCACTCTTAGGTTGATGCCAACCATCGAGAACATTTGTCCCTGGGATTTATTTATTGTAAGGGCAAACGATATGTTTACAGGAAATTGTAACCCTTTAAAAGTTATAGGCAAATCCATCGGTATCATTGGGATCCGCGGAATGTGAGCGAGCTGACCGGCCGCGGGGCCCGTGATGATAGTTGCTACAATCACATTCTCTTAATCCTTTATCAAAAGTCTTGTACCATTACACATACTGGGAGGGCTTAAATTTATCAATAGCATAATGGATTACCTACTATGCGAACACCCCTCACCCACACTTCGGTGCCATCTCTCTCGCCGCGTTGCTCGCTGCGCTGCGTGGAGCCACAACGGCGCGTCAGCGTGTAATTTTTGTTTATAAAGATATTTTTAATTTCGTAATATCTTTTGAATGGAATGTCCGATTTCAATAATTCAAAGTTAAAAAAGTAATTAACAGGTATTGAAATTGTCTTGAATACGAAATAGTTTATTTGGATAAGAATTAATACAAAGGTATAGATAACATGGTCTGATTTCGATCAGCATTTCTATCAACTTTTAAAATGTAAAAAAGTAGTTATAGTGACATAACTACAATAGTTGGAGATATAGTCTCGCGAAGTTTTTTGATGATATTGATGTGTTCTATAATATTGTAGAACATTTTTTTGTTCTATCTTGAATACTTTCCGCAGCGCATGCGATGAAAGACATTTTAAGGCTCATTTTTTTACACCTTTAGTTGGTTTTAGTAGTGATTTCTAAGGATCTGTATTTTTTTCTAGTAATAAATATAGCCTATGTTACTCAGTGATAATGTAGCTTTCTAACGGTAAAAGAATTTTTGAAATCGGTCCAGTAGTTTTTAAGTTTATTCGTTACATACAAAAATACAAATCTTTCCTCTTTATAATATTAGTGATTTATTATATTTTACAAATTAATATTATTTTTAAAACTAGATACTTAACTAAAATAACAACAAATTATAAAAGGGCGTCAAAAAACTCCTCCTCAACGCTGTCAACTGGTAACGTGCCCAAGAGACTGGCGGCGTTGCCACGTTGTATGGCAATACTTAGCCTCTGGCCAAAGTAAAACCCAGCCCTTGGGTCACGGGAAGTGTCAACTAGGCGTTTAGATATTTCCTTGAAAAGGCTGTGAGCACTCGGACCCCACGGCCCCAGAGTTTCAACCCCAAACGGCTCAAAAATATAGTTACCACAAAGGTTACTATATTTACGCCGCTTGAGGTTCTCCGCAGCCGCAGCGGCAGCGCCTGTACAGCACGATGAGCTTGGAAGATGTGATGGCGCAAGAGTATCGACGCAAGTTGCGTCCCACACTAAAGGCCTACCCATCTTCCAAGGAAACAAAGACATGCCGTCCGGTCTTTTGCCATCGTCGCGTGCCAAGCCATTGGGTTCTAAGATAGCTGGAACGCCGACGGTAACAAGAGCTCGACGGATGATGTCATTTATGTTCGCGTGCCGTGCAAAACGTCCCGCACTTCGGTTGCATGACAGGCCGTGGTGTCCGAGGCTGTTGACAGCTTCACCACAGTGACAGCGATGAGGAGAGCAGCAGGCGGCACCAAGACGTAAAGAAGCAGCGAGGCGGAAGGTCGTGTCGTCGAACAAAGTGCCTATGCTCGACGATGGCAGTGCGAGAAGCCAAAGACCCGACTCCCACTCACCCACAGCCAGCAGACGCGCACGCTCAGCAGTAGTAGCAGACGTGTTGAGTAAATTGTCCTGAACTGTTCTGCAGAGCGGCTCGTCCCACCGTCTCTGGGATAATGGATTGTCGGGTTTTTCAGTATTACGGCAAGCGAGTTTCCAAGCATCGATAGCCTCGGAGAAACACGGCACATCAAAATCAATCAGTGTGGAAGCCAGGATATTCCTGATTAATTTTTCAGTGCCGTAGACCGAGGATATGAATGCAGGTAAACTAATACTAGAAATTTTACGGACGCCGAGTCCTCCCATGCGAATAGGAAGACTTGCTTGTGCCCAAGCTCGGTCGTCCAAAGCCACATTTAAAATGGATGATAAAGTACGTCTGATAATTTGATCCATGTTGTCCAAGAGATGTGTGTGCTTTCCATAAAGGGGAAGCACGAAGGAAGTATGTTAATTTAGGGCCGAAATAACAGTAACGAATTAGGGTGATAGCCGAATGCATGTTAATTTGGAGCAATCTTTTCGAAACATCATTAAAATTTTGAATCTTTTCCTCTATAAAATCGGGAAAAGAATTTTCAAGGATTGGAGACCCGAGGAGACGAAGAGAACTTTTCTCAATAATTTTAATGTCAGGGGCTATTGCGTTAAATTTGGAAATAGTTGGTTGTCTGTCGATACTGTCCTCTACAAATAATTCGCATTTCGAAAGATTAAGGTCAAGGCCAATGGAATGAAATTCATTTTTTAAGAAATTTAGATCATTTAACACGGTATCTACATCGCCTCCCAAGGTTCCATCATCAAGATACCAAACGTTAAATTTAGAATTTAGTTGACGTACAATTGGGTGAATAGCTAAACTAAAAATCACTGGCCCGAGGGGGTCACCTTGTTGACAGCCAACAGCAGATTCTAAAAGGTTGTCGCGATAAAGTAATTTTGAAGGGTGTCTGTAACATTGCCAAAGAAAACTATAAATTTGGGGTAGTTCATATTTAGTTTCTGTTAACAAGGTGTCCCTATTTACTGAGTTGAAGGCATTCTTTATGTCAACCTTCAGAATGACCTCACCTTTGCCAGAATTTAGGTAGGTCGACAAAGCGTGTACGGCAGCCTCACAGCCCCCTTTAGAGCCGTAACCTAGCTGTAGGGGCTGAAATTTTTTCGAAACAGCCTCACCATAAAATTTACAGCAAATCTTGGCTGCCATACGACGGTAGACAGTTCCCACGGCAATAGGACGAATGCCGCCATCCCGCTTACGCAGGGCACATAAATTTGCCCCGTATAGGACGTCGATGACGGCCTCGTTCACCTTGCCGGAGAGCATGAGGTTAATCAAAGCTGTGAGTTCCTTCAAGAGTAGCTCACCAGCTTCCCCGGCGCCTGAACAGATAAGGTCCTTTAGGTGTTGAGGACTTAGGCCGTCGAGGCCACCGGCGGAGCCACTTCGGAAGGAGCAAACAGCTGTGACCACCTCTCGACCTGTAATAGTGAGGGAGTGTATGTCAGAATCAGGGGGGTCGGGAAAAGAAAGGCCATCCGCTGGGGCAGGGTGTTTGGTCTCCAGAGCTGCGAGTGTTTCTGGGGAGCACGGTGCCAGCACATCGCTACTGAAAAGAATCCTGGCTGCTCCACTAATGTCACCTTCCCCTAACTTGGTTTCCACCAAATGGGATATACCTCTTGAAGAGGTATACCTCTGCGTCGGTAATTTGGTGTCTAAATCATGAGCCGAAATATTACAATTTTCTTTAATTTGTGATGTCAAAGATTTTTTGGTTGCCAAATTCTTTTGCACGTGAAGAATTCGATAAGGGAAGGTGAGCAGTTGTTCCCAAGCACTTAGCGAGTTCTCCCGGACGGCAAGGCGCACGCAACCTGCTAGGTTTTGTGCTACAAGTGGTCTAGCGCCTCGGGGAACTCGCTTTAGTATAGGAACAGAGTTTTTGAATTTTGACAGGGTTTTCCAAAGTGGGTCGAGAGAAGATATGTCCTGTGTCGTGGGCGATGGTGTTAAAACAGGGTCTGAAGTAGGTGCATTTTGAAGTTTATGTACTTTTCCAATATGCACATTCAGACCCCGCTTACCTTTAAAAAACCGTGCTTGGGTACAAAGCGGGCATCTCTCCAGGGTGGTCAGCGATGTTGAAGATAGACATGCACTATTACCCACCACATCGCTGCTGCTATTATTCATAAAAAAAAAGACTTAACAAAATAAATATAATAAACTAAATTAATATGAAAACACTGAAGTAACACTTATATTATATAAAACAAAGGCGGTAGTGGCGTTGTCTTGTGGGGGCTCTGGGTGCTACGCCGCCAATGCATACATTGAGGCGCAGCCTCGGCAACAGCTCCAGGTGCGCCAGGTGTCACGTGCTCAGCTCAGCCTCTTAAGCTCCAGCACTTATCTTCACTCCGGGTTGTTTCAAACGAATTTCTAATTAATTTTTCGTATCCAACGGAAAAGCCCCAAATGGGCAGGATCTCCGATAGAGCTCTGAGCTTCAAGTATTGCAGTGGCGCTTGGGACCACAGTATATGATGTAGAACTGTAGGAATCGGCAGAAGACGCCGATGAAAATCTGCTTCTATATCGCGCAAAATTAATTATTAGATTTTTTTTTTGATAAAACGAAAAATGTTGATCAAAAATGATTGTTGAATTAATATTAGTGTAGATTACTTTATTTTTGAATTACTGATTTAATCTTTTACTCTGGACGCTCTTAACTTGCCCGTAGTTCTACATCGTTCTCACATATATGCACAACCTTTTGTGGCGTTAACCGCCTAATCGGCTTTGGCTTATTTTTGGGGTGGGTTTTTTTATTTTATTGTTTGCTTGATTTGATTCTGTACTCGACGCCGGCGGAATAAATCGTACAATTTCTTTGTTTCACTTTTAATAGAGAAAACTGTAAGTATAGGAAGAAAAAAAAAAAATACAATATTAATAATAAATAAGAAAAGCAATAATTTAATTGTTTTAACCAGATAATCAGATTCATTTTTGAACTTGTACACATTAAAATAGTCAGATGGTTATCAGGTTTAACAGCATCAATTAAAGTTGTGGTCCGTACTTTAGAAAGGCCAGCCTGACCCGGTCCTCAGTCCGAAGATACCGTTTCTGTAAAGAAAATAAAGATGTTAATAATGAAAAAAAAAATGTTACCCACATAAGCATGTATCTTTGTATTCAATAAGGCACAGTCTGTCCCTTTCTTTAAAAAAGCTTGTAAATCTTTACATTTCATGATTAAAAAAATGACGATTAGGATGGATGTTGGAAAAGTGTATGGAATGCCTTTGCACAGTACTGGGTTAATAAAAACAATGAAACCTGGAATTTCACGGTTTATAAGACAGGTTATGTAAGTGACAAACAGAGAAAATATACAAAGTGTTGTTTTGCATCCTCGTCAAATTCAAGGAGGTAAATAAGCTAATGATTCTCGTCCCGACTCAATAATAAAATGGGTGGGTACGTTTTTTTTTATCATTTTTACGAAAATCGGTAAATATAAACCACCCGGGTCCCCTATGTTGTTTCGAACGCCGCTGTTGCGACACACGCTGTTGCCAATTATTTTTCCACTGCCTCACAGGTTCGAAAGCTCATGGACTCGAATGAATTAGTCGCGAAAGACTTTGTTTCGAAAAACATTTTCACTGTCTCATACGCTCGAATGCTTGTGATTTCGATTTATTTAGTCATAAAGTGTACAGAAAAATATAAAAGCAGTAATTAAATAAAATCAACAAAGATGTCAACATCATCATTTAATATTATTATTAACAAAGTTACAATCAAAAATATTAGTACCTCAACTGTAATTTTTTTCTATGAGTAAGTACTTAACACAAAATCTAAGACTGATCTTTATAAAAAATTGTCTAGGTACCTAAGTGGTATTTATTATTAATGGTATTTTTCAGAAATTAATCAATTGCACATCTGTTAGTATTAGTTAGTATATACGAGTACGCTAAAGATCTTATAAATTCAGGCGTGCCCAAAAAAAAATTCATTTAATTTTATTTAAAAACTAAATCGAAATCACAAGCTCGATTCTAGCGTATGGGACAGTGAAAATGTTTTTCGAAACAGAGTCTGTCGCGACTAATTCATTCGAGTCCATGAGCTTTCGAACCTGTGAGGCAGTGGAAAAATAATTCGCAACAGCGTGTGTCGCAACAGCGGCTTTCGAAACAACATAGGGGACCCAATTACGGTACCTAGTTAATTATTATTAAACGCTGATTTTTTTGGTTGTTACAGTTTGTTAGTATCAGAATAACCCCCTCGACGTGGTTTAGGGACTAAGAAATTATCGAATAAACGTTTGAGATTGTTTGTATGTTTGAAAGCGCGGTTATAGGACGAGGACAGGGCCCGTTTAACCCACCGTAATTTTAATTAAATAATTATGTCTTGTGTGGCAAGTGTGGCAACCTCTTAAATTTTGACGAGGATGCAAAACAACACCTTGTAAACAAGTTGTAAGAGAATAAGCGTAATACCACTTAGGTGGTAATTGAGAAATGAGAGAGAGATAATTTAGCAGTAAGTTTTAAGTAAAGTTTATAATGTTAAGTTAAGTATGATTAACGAGCACTTCTCGCCCTCAAACTGGAAAATTTGGCGAATAGTGCTAAAAAAAAATGTAACAAAATAACTTGCTTATGTAAAGGATAACCACAAAAAAAGACCATGAATCTGGACAACGTTCCCAAAGTAACTTGGCTCGAAAAAAAAAGTGGACTTTTCATACTAATTGCGTCAGCCGATGTGATATCTTGCATGACAAGCCCAATTTTTAGTAACTTACCCGCGCTTGGTGATGATAGCATTTCCCATGTGGAAGGAAGATCCGCTGCAAGTACTGAGCTCAGCCTCCCAAACGTTGGCGCACTGTCTTCCGACCAAGTGGTTGTGGCGGACGGTGGAGGCAAACAACTCAGTCGCACGACCGTGAGAGCAGGTGCTCACCCAGCAACCAGGCTGTGGGTTCTTTCCACCGTTGGGGTAGAAGTCGGCGTTAGCAATTGGTGTCATGATACCGAGGATGTTACCATCGGTGTGGATAGCTTCGACTTGTTGACCAGCGTTACTGTTCAACGCGTTTCCGTTGTTACCCCAGTTAGGACCAGCGGGATCCAGACCTGTAACATATTTGGTTGATTGGTTGACTTTTATTTTATTTATTTCCAACCAATTGATTTTCACAGACAGTCAAGTTACATTATGCGTGTTAGGTAATACATAACTCACACCTGTAATCCCCAAAGAGTAAGGCACAGGTGTAGTGTACTTAATAGTATACCTATATTTCGCTAATTATGTTTTAAGTCCCATTTAATAGGGGGCTAGCTTATTGGCATCAACAGGGCACAATTCCAGACTTCGAGGCTGTTACTGAGAAATTCCTGATGGAAAACCCCAATAACACTTTACGCGACCCGGGAACATCGAACCCCGGACCTCATGCTCAGCAGTCGCTCTTACAACCACTCTACCAACAAGGCTGTCAAAGAAACATAGTACATGAAGTACTTTAAAAAAAATAAGTTAAAAAACCTTTTTAATAAAGCTTTTATTTAAATGCTCTAAAAAGAAGAATATAAAGGTTAACTTGTGTAAATAAACTAGTACCTATTTATTTGAGTAACTTAATATGCAAAGCTTTTTTTTAAATTTCAGTTTAATTAAATACTTATAGGTACTTACGCAAACCTTGCGACAAGCTTTTATGATAATATAAATTGTGTATAATGAGGTTATAAGTTGATAGTTAAAACTTTAAAAGAAAATTTTATTTTCTTCTTTTTAGAGCATTTAAATAAAAGCTTTTTAAAAAAAGGCTTTTTAACTTCATTTTATTTTAACATTTTTAGATTTGCCGTAATCTTTTCTGACCACACACCATTATCACAATCTCAAAACTTTTTTCATTCCATGCTATTTATTTACCGTTGAGGAGTTCCCTCGTGAGAAGACGATCCTAACTGCAGGATAAGTTCATGATAAAAATCGTGATAATCCATCAAATATGAACGTGTATACAAATTTTCTTGTCTGTGCTATTAACCGTTGAAGAATTCCCTCTTGAGAAGACGATCCTGGCTGCAGGATGAGATCCTGATAGAATTCAAGTTTATCCACCAAATATGAACGTGCACACAAATTTTTATGTCTGTGCTATTAACCGTTGAAGAATTCCCTCGTGAGAAGACGATCCTGGCTGCAGGATGAGATCTTGATAGAATTCATGTTTATTCATCAAATATGAGCGTGCATACAAATTTTCGTGTCTGTGCTATTAACCCTTGAGGAGTACCCTCGTGAGAAGACGATTCTGGCTGCAGGATAAGTTCAAGATACGAATCGTGATTAACTATCAAATATAATCGTGCACGCAAAGTTTCGCGTCTGTGCTATTAAACGTTGAGGAGTTCTCTCGTAAGGAGACGATCCTGGCTGCAGGATTACGTTATGTCTGTCATAAAAATGTATTGTCACTAAAACCAAAGGTGTGTGCAAAATTTCAGCTCAATCGTACATCGAGAGGTGGTTCTTATTTAGCTTCCAAGATTCCACCGTAACAAACATACATACATTGCAAGTTAAATAAAAGATTTTAAAATTACATAAATAATTAATAATTAAGAAATTTATTGTGAAGGATGGCACGGTTGACATATGTCGGGCATGCCACCGTCCGGGCGAATCGATCCGTCACATTATCTCCGGGTGTTCTCGTCTGGCCAACGGAGAATACTTGCATAGACACAACCTTGTAGCCAGGATTATTCATCAGCAACTTGCTCTGAAATACAGTCTTGTGGAATCGGAAGTGCCGTACTATAGGTATGTGCCCGACCCAGTTCTCGAAAATGGCAATATCACACTGTATTGGGTTCAATCCATCATCACTGACAGGACTATTGTAGCCAATAAGCCTGATATAGTGGTGGTGGATCGATCAGAGCGGCGCGCAATGATTGTTGACATAACGGTTCCACATGACGGGAACCTCGTGAAGGCCGAGAAAGATAAGCAAATCAAGTATCTTGACTTGGCTCACGAGGTTGTTGACATGTGGGATGTTGACTCAGCGATCATTGTGCCGATAGTCGTATCAGCCAATGGCCTAATTGCCAAGAGCCTTGACCAACATCTGATGAGGCTCTCGTTAGGCAGCTGGATCAAGGGCTTGATTCAGAAAGCGGTACTTCTGGACACGGCTCGTATTGTTAGGAGGTTCCTTTCTCTGGAGCCCTGACCGCCGGTAGCTTAGACCCTGTTCCCGATACCGGTGGGCTACAATTTTTTATATTTTTAAATGTTTTTTTTATTTTTTTTATTTATGAGAAATATTTAAAAATGTATCAAATTTGTTTATAAAAGTGAATAAAGGAGAATAATTAATAATAAAAAAATAAAAAAATTACTGACCAGTAACACGGGCAGGACGGCCACTGACCTGGCGGCCAGCATTTCCAACAACGTGAGCACCCAAACTGAAGCCAACAAAGTGGACCTGGTTCCAGTTACCCCCAGCGGTGTTGATGAGCCAGTTGATGAAGTTTCCGAGGTGCTGACCTACACCGGGGACACCGGCAGCAGCAGTGTTGTAGTTGCTGTTAGCGAGAGCACGCCAGTCAACAACGATGACGTTGCAATCCTGGACGGCGAGGAATGCAGATGTGATGAGAGGGTTCATGGCAGTGTTGCCGTTGTTGTTCCATCCGTGAACGATGACTTTTAGAGGACGGGCGCCGTTGTAGTTGGATGACCAAATTGTGTTGGCATTCCCATTGACAATAACTTGGGCATTGTTGGGGTTACTCCTGAAAATATTTCATACAGTTCAGTGCTGATAAATATACAAAGCATGATATAGTCTGTAACGACTTCACGAATAAGAAAACATTATTTTGTTAGTTTTGTAACGAGCTAAAACACTGATTTAAAATCTTATGTTTTCAAACAGGAACATGATCTGAACAGATGAACATCAAAACTATCAAAGAATTCCAATCATTTACCTGGTGAACAGCCAGTAGGCGTTGTTGGCTCCGTTTCTAGAGTTCAGCAAGGCTTCATCAACTGGCTCCTGGAGGTCGACGAGGACAGGTGTGCCTTCACCATCAGGCATCCAGATGTACCGGCTCTCTCCCTCAACATAGTGGCTGTTGTCTCCAGGGACGGTGGGAAGAGCGTGGCCGGAGCACACTTGAAATAAAATTCAAAACTCTATTTTACACCTCCATTTTAAACACTATTCTCTATAGCAAACCTAATGGATTGATAGTAATTTACTGTCACGATGTACCGAAACTTTGAAACCGGTGATACTATTTTAAATTTATCATTTGAAAAGCAGTATTGCTTATGACCCTGTGCGCTCTGTGGTGACGATATGAGTTTATCGTCTCCACATTGCTGGATGAAGAACTCTTAAAAATAAATTTCTAGTTGCGCTTTGTTCCTAAGAATGCAATACCATGATTTTAAAATGTTCCCACTGAATTATACTCAAATATTTTGGCACCATGCATTGTTTTGAACTGACCACATGGTCCATGATGTGGGAGATAATCTAATAAAAAAATATTGGGAAAAGGCGAAGCATATGAAATATTATGTCCGACATTGTACTGCTTCAAGATTATCAAGTATACAAAAAAAAAAACTAAATAGACTTGCGTTTGGCCGCAACTCGCCAGATATGAAGCAATGATGCGGCCTAGGGTAGAGAGCACGCTTGCCTAGAAGAACGGTTTCTTCTAGGCAAGCGTTTTCATTCACTCGAACTTTGAAGAGATCCGGATTAAAATGATCAGGGAACAGAGACAGAGAGCCGGCAGTGAATTCTACAGACAAAGTAAATAAATGTTGAGTACTAACACGCAACGAAGGCAGCAGCTACCACGAAAAGTTTCATTTTCAAGCGATAGTTATGCACTACTACAGTTGACAACTTCATAGAGGTTTTTATAAATGGTGTTATCGGTTTAGAGGAATGCGAAATGATTAATTACGTATTACTTTCGGTAATCTGTTGATACCCGAGATTTCTAAAAGATATGTAATTTAATCTTTACTATTTGTGTTTGTTTCTAATACGTTGGGTTTTTACATTGTTTAATTAATACATTGATAAATGTAGGGCATATTTTGGCACAAACACTATAGGAATCAAAATTAAAGTCGTGGGGAACACCTAGATAATAATAATAATATTTATTTAATTCGAACACACATGATATATTTATATATCATCTCATTCATCATTTCATATTGTGTTGTTATTAACACTTATAAACTATGTTAGTAACATTTCTCATAAAATTATCAAAATCAAAATCAAAATATTTTATTTTACATAGGCCTACATGGGCACTTATAAAACGTCAACAAAAGGTGCACGGTTCGGGTTGGTCGTTTCCTATGGAGAAGAACCAGCATGAAACTCCAAAAATAGACTATAGATATACTAATTAAAAATAGAATTAAATTAAAATAAATCAAATCGAAATAAATTAAATCAAAATAAAATAAATTACATTAAATCATAATGTAGATGCACACAAAAAAGCTTCAAAATAAAAATTTTATTAGACAGTTATATCAGTACCACCTATTTATCTATTTAATAAAGCATGAAGATGTAATTTATTTTGACCCTCATATGACGGCTGCTAAATTTATGTAAAGTTTAATTTTATTGTACTCTTATCTTTATAATTATCCTACGTGAGCTCAAAATAAAGACTAGACTCTTTATGACTTGTCTCCGCAAAGTTTTGGAATTTTTCGACCATGTAGCGAGAAAAGATTCAATAACCTCGAACAATTACTGATGGTTACCGGCAAGGTAGATGGTAAACGACCAAGAAGTCGCAGCCCTTTACGATGCTCCGACCTGATAAGCTCTTATATACTTAGAGAGAGATATACTTATAAAAATAAATTGAATGAGTGGTTAATTAACAACAACTTCTATAGTATAAAACAATTCCTAGAATAAAAATAGCGTTGTTGTAATATAATAAGAATTTTGTAAAAAAATTGTATGTAATTGAATGTTTGCATGCTATGATTAATCTTGGCAAAACATGTCTGCTCTATTTTTGTACTGTAAGACCTTTTTTACCAAGTTTTACGCAAATAAAACATTATTATTATTATCTTGATACGAAATTTCCTGATGCTGGCTAAGTGAAGCCACTTAGCCAAAGATAGACTGAGATGGCGAAACATCGTCAGAGAAAAGATGTTTTTAAGGGATGATTATGACCCTTATTAATGAGGGGTACCACTTGACTAATGACGCTAAAGGTGATCGTCTGCCGTAGGTTGGTAGTCCGAAATCCCAGCGCCCCCGGACATTACGAGTTTTCTGATTAACAAAATATGTGGGATCGAGTACTGTTAGTATCTCCTCCGACTGACCAACGCCCTGTAAGTATATTACCATGTCTATCCAAAGTATTAGAGAAAATCAGCCGCCAACTAACGCTTTTCCAGGAGCAAATTAACGTCATAACCGACTTTCAATCAGGGTTCAGAAAACCACGCAGTACATTTAATTCTTTACTGAATGTTACTGATAATATATTATCCGCCCAAGATAAGAGATTGTGCACACCACTGGTTTTGCTAGACTTTTCCAGTGTCTTTGACGCTATTAATATCCTGTTATAACTATCGAAGTTAAACTATTATCGTTTCGACCCTGAAGCTATGCATTGGCTACCGTAGGCGTGGGCCTGTGGATGGTCAGAAATAAGCTAGCTCACCGTCCGCCCGTCTTATGACGACAGGCCGTGTCGACGGCGCGTTCGTGTTCCATACGCGTCTCAAAGAGATGACAGCAAATCGGAAGGGCCGATGCCTGCCAGGTCTGCTGGACTGTTGTTGCGAAGGAGATACCGACTGCGGCCCTGGAACACAGAGGGCTAAGAAGGAACATGGATGGCTTTTAGTCAGTACTAAGTCTGACACTCTTCCGCTCCGTCAAGCGCGGGAGGGGTCATTTGATGATTTCCCATCCGAAAAAAAAACTATGCAATGGTTCCGTAGCTAGCTCAGTAGTACTAACTAGTGGATATACGATTGAGTGACGGCTTTACTCTTAGTTCAACACTTATTCTCGAAAGAAAAGAGTTCCGCAGGGCTCTATTTTATGTACAGTCGCGGGCTTTAATTGATCAGCCACTTGCCACTGTTCGAATTTTAGCCGTGTAATGCAAATCGGGTTTAGTCGGTTATATTCGTACATAGTACAGAGTGACTACCCAAATTCAACCAATTGCAGGTCTAGCAACCTTTACATAGCTACAATTTGTTTTAGCGTAGCCATAGTAACGCCTAGCGTATGGAGAAATTATGATTGGTACTTTTGACATCGGAAAAACTCGAACCCACGATTTTATCCGAACGCGTGGCGTCCAAGATGACGTTCATGAAATAAAGAGTATTTAGTGAGCTCTAATTCAAAGGAGGTTGGTAAGAAATAGATTGGATAAAAGATTGTAACATTTTATGGATTTTTCATTGACAACTTATTAGTCGCTAGCTGTCCCGCGTAACTTCGTCTGCGTCATTTTTTCCTGGTTTTCGCAACATTTTTCATTGCTGCTCCACTCCAATTGCTCGTATCGTGATGATATATAGCCTATGCCCTTTCCCAGGTTGATATCTATCTTCGGTACTCCCTTTCTTCTCCTAAAATTGTTTGTCCGAAAATCATTATCCATAACACGTTTGCTATAAACTTCAGTAACCATAATGTTCAAAATCCCGAAATTTTGTTTAACATAATTATCTTTAGTTCTAAAAGTATTCTGTCATAATATTGAGTACTATAATTATTGAATCTCCTAATTTTACAAGACCTAAAGTCACATGTCCTAAGTATTGTGTTAAATAATGTGTATTATTCCGAATGTTCATTTATAATATTTTTTTTTAGTCCCAAAACATATGCAAAAAATTAGGTTTTAGTGACAGTAACGAATCGCTGTAAATCCGACTCCACGCAGTCTTGTCTGCCCTACCCCTAGAGTGTAATTTAAAATCGCGTAGGCGCGGAGGGGCGAGGCGGCCCGCGAGTTGAGGAGCAGGTGGTGAGCGTTAAACCCATCTGCGACGATAAACTTGCGAGGGACCGCCGGAGCGCCGCAGCGCCGGAGCCGTGACAGAAACCATGCCTGCTGCATGTTGCATGCTTGCATGCTGCATGCATGCTTGTATGCTGCATGTTTGCTTGCATGTTGCATGCTGCGTGCTTGCTTGCATGCTGCATGTTGCGTGCCTGCTCGCATGCTGCATGCTTGCTTGCATGCTGCATCCTTGCTTGCATGCTGCATGCTTGCTTGCTTTACAAAAACCACATGTTCACAATCAACTGCTTTATTGAGTACATGTATATATATATTTATTTATGTATAATCAAAAAAAAATCGAATTTGTTCTAAGAATATTATTATCATAAATAAACATTATGTAATTTGAATTTAGGACTTACAACTTTTATAGAAAACATTTTTATGTCTTTTGTATATTATTGATTGTAATATTTATGACAAACGGATTTAGGACATATTATATTTAGGGATTTCAATTTTATGGCATGTGATATTATGTGATGTTAAGTTCGGTTGAATTATCATTCGGACAAATGATGATTCGGACAAAAAAAGTTATGGCACTTTAAATTATGGATAAAAAAGTTAGGTGACACAATAGAGAACCCTATCTTCTTGCCAAATTTCATTAATATCTGATCAGCCGTTTAGTCATGAAAAGGTAACAAACAAACAAACAAACAGAGTGACTTTCGCATTTATAATATTAGTATGGAAGTATGGATTCTTCAACCTCTATTGATAAGACTTTTTCCGATTACTAGTAATATGTCATCTTGTTCACGAGCATGTGGTTTGAGTTCGGGTTTAGTCGTTTAATTTCGTGAATGGATAAAACTGCAAAATTAGAAAGTTTCAAAGTGGCTCATCAATTAAAGTCCGTGACTGTACAATTCTTATCATTTTGTACTGTGTACATATCATAAATAAACCTTCAATGATGCAAGTATCAAATATATATATATTTCCTTTAGACGAGTATGACAATGCCATTCATGCATGATGATCTTCAACGAGTCACCGTTTGGTCAGATGATGAGACCTTCAAAAACAAAGTATACGGTGTTTGTCACCAGACAGTAGCTGGCTTGACTAACTATAATTTTTGAGTTGGAAGTTTGGAAGTAATAAGCGAACCAATTGAGCGAGTGTATGAGGCGCGAAATCTAGATCTTACAATGGACCTTCGTTTTGAGAAACACGTGGCGGTAAATTGTTTCCATCGCCTGAAGGTCTTGTACAGGATGAGGTCTCATTTATCCGAGTCTCTACGGGAACAACTTGAGTAAACTTAAGTTCCATTTAGGTTGAACTACGCTGACACTGTGTACGGCTCGTGCCTACTAGCTCGTACAGATCGGCTCATTTAAAGGTGCAAATGCATTTGCACGGTTTTGTTACATACCTCGGAGAAGTCTTGTGACACTCTTTCTCAACAAGCATTTTATTTTAATAATTAAGCCCAGACGAAAACTACACCTGGTGTATCTTCTGTTCGGTGTTGTTTAATATAAAAAGCCGGACTACTTATTTAATAAAATTAGTTAGGTAGCTAGTGAACGGGATTGTTTGACAAGACAATGTTTGCCACCACTCTTTACTCTGGGTGAGTTACAAAGTAGAGTAATCTGTCCCCCACAGATAAGACCGATCAATACAATATACACATTGAGAAGACGTTTACGGCAGCATCTAGTGGAAGCGCTACGTAAACTGAATATAGTCGCACTAAACGTCTCAATTATTTGATGCATGAACCTACCTAGCGACCTTATTTACTTGAGCGTGTTACCGTATTTATTTCGACAAAATTAATGCTGCACAAAAGGATAAATAATCGATTTTAAAAACTAATCCGTACATACCATTTTTTTACCTTTTTGTTTTATTTTGCACTTATCTCGGTATTATTATGCAGTTTATTTGGTATTATTATTGCTGTACACAAGTTTATTTTGTTTATGTATTTGTTCACTTCTACACTTCGACACAAATTATGAAACTACTAGCTGTACCCAGCATGCGTTGCAATGCACTTTTTACTACCCACCTACCCTATCCGACCTACCTACCCTATCCTACCTACCCTACCCGACGCTACCTACCTACCTACTCTACCCTACCCTACCTACCTACTCTACCCTACCCTACCCTACCCTTACTACCTACCTACCCTACCTACCTACCCTACCCTACCCTACCTACCTACCCTACCCTACCTACCTACCCTACCCTACCTACCTACCCTACCCACCTACCTACCCTACCCTACCTACCTACCCTACCTACCTACCTACCCTACCCTACCTACCTACCCTACCCTACCTACCTACCCTACCTAACCTACCTAACCTACCCTACCTACCTACCCTACCCTACCTACCTACCCTACCCTACCTACCTACCCTACCCTACCTACCTACCCTATCCTACCTACCTACCCTACCCTACCCTACCCTACCGTATCCTATGTCCTTCTCCTGGCTCTAAACTACCTCCCTGCCAATTTTCAGCTAAATCGGTTCAGCCGTTCTTGAGTTATAAGTGAAGTAACTAACACGACTTTCTTTTATATATATAGATTTTACGTCCGTCACATCACTATCTCAAGTCCAGTTGAAAACCGTGTCGGGCACTACTTGCCTGGCATTTTATTGAACTGGACCTATTTGGCGCAGCCGTGAGACACACAATAATTATTTTATTGTCTTTTTCTGTTTAGATTTAAGTTTTTTTTTTTTTTTAACGTTGTTTGCACTTTTGGCACGTGGCAAATAAACGTATTTTCTTTCTTTCAAATTTTTTGCCAAATAGTTTTAAAAGGACATCAAATAATAACAGACGGTGCTATAAAAATCTTATTTATTATAGTTGATCGGAAACGCTTAAAATATGTCCTTAGCCGCGAGCGAAGGGTTGGTTCCAGTTGGTCTCGAAGCTGTAGATACCGGATTGACTGAAAGAGAAGAAATATTTAGTTCTTCAGTTATCAAATTAAACTTTAGTATACTTAAGTTTGAGACAAAACTTGTAAAAAAACGATTTGGCTATCGACTGGATTTTCAGAAGTTACGCATATATGCTTACCCGATCTTGTCTCTGAGACCACCAAAGACGGCGTTCCTTTCACCAGTGCAAGTCTGAGCAATGGCTTCTTCGTAACTTTCACATTCTGTACCAACGAATCTGCTGCCACCTTCAGTAGAGATGGATTCGGCGTAGAAGACGTAAGCTAAGATGTGGGAGCAACCAGGGTCGGTACCACAGCTTGTCTGATAGCTACCACCGTTGGGGTAGAAGTCAAGGTCTCCCAAAGGATAGTCGTATCCAAGGGTGCCAGCAGTAGCGTGGAGAACCTCAACCACTGCAGCTTGTCCAGGCTTCAGGACGTCAGGGTGGTGAGTCCAGCCGACTAAGGAAGGATCAATAGCTGTTGAAGAAACATAAAAAGTTAGAAGACATAAAATAAAGAAAGTAATAGTAGATTATGCACCAAGCGGATAAAGTAGTGTCTTATGTAGCGGGCGCCGTATTGAATCCCGAGCAAAACGAAGGATTCTAGCGTTAACTCCCGAGCGGAGCGAGGGAGTTTAGAGTTAACTCCCGAGCAAAGCGTGGGAGTTAAGACAAGAATCCTGAGTGCAGCGTGGGAACCAAGGTCGCCCAAGACGAAGGCACCTTTATCCCCGAGGTGAATACTCTACTTTTCACACCATCTACGAGAGAATAAAAGCAGTAGTACTAGAATCAAGTATTCCGGAGTCAAATCACTATCGTCATTCAACATTTTTGTGAGAATTTGCAATATTTTAAGTAATTTGTTGTATAACAATAAACAAAGCAAAGCAATTTCCAGTATTCGCGCCTCTTTTTAATTTGTGTTCTATTTTTCTTTTAATTATATTCCATGTCGAGGTGGCCAGTTCGATTTTTGAACAATTAATTTTTTTGTGCAGATATTAATATGTGAATGCGTGAATATTCGTATGCGATTTATGTTCCAAATTCAAATCACATTATTGACCAGCGGGTCATAATGAAATTCAGTACAATATTATTGCCCTGCTAGACCTCAAGTCGTTAATGACTTACTTTAGGTTAGGTTTGCATGACATATAATTTGACATTATCGAGCAGGTGGTGTGAAAAAACATTTATGTATTCTAAAAGTGACGCAAGGAAAAATAAGACTCAAAAGCAAACTCCGTCTTCCTCTTACTGAAGAATGTGTTGAGCAGAATCAACTAACCAGTAACGAGAGGAATTATTCCATTGACACGGTCTGCAGTGATGCCGGCGATATGTCCTCCGAGGCCCACACCGACGATGCGAACGTTGCCGGGGCCGTAGTTGAAGGCCGAGGCCAGCAAGTTGACGAACGAGGCGATGCGTTCGGCGACAGGGACAGCGTAGCTCAGACCCTGGGTGTACATGCCGGACACTGCGCTCCAGTCGACAGCCACCAGGTTCACGGCTTGAGCGCCGAGGTGAGCTAGAATCAGAGATATTTATGGTACTATAGAAAGGCTATCAAATCAGGTACATAAAATGTCAAAGAAATAATGTGAAAATTGCCATGCTTGTTGACCTTTGGATCTAACTAGATAGTAGATTACAATTTTGTTAGTGCTATCCAGTTTATTCTAAGTACATTCGTATGACGACCTATCAAACTATAATAACCTGTTTAAGCGGATTTCTCATTGTACAGGTAAAGCGGGTCTATTTTATATAGGATATTTATGGCTTGATTTGTCATCGTGTGTACGAGACTTATATTTGAATATGTCCTACCAAATATCTACATCCTTATGAAACCATAAATTATAGTGTATGGAATTGAACAATATTAATTCATGAGCGATGTTACGTAAATAAATCGATTACCTGGAACAAGGTGGGCATTGAAGTTTCCAGTGACGCCTTCACCATTGCTGTGAATGGTAATGATGGTCGGGACGGAGGGGTTGAATGTGGATGACATGACGGAGCCAGGTGTGATCAGCAGAGGTATACTTATTTGCGGATTAGCCCTTAAAACGTAAATCATATTTATAATAAATTAACTATATCATTTACTGTAGTATAAAAAGTAGCTTATACGCGCAGCTTCACCCGCGTGGTGTTCGGTAATTGTCCCATGGGATAGTTCCTGGTACGGCATAAAAAGTATCTTTTGTGTAAATCCAGGTACAACTACCTGTGTAAAATATTTCATCAAAATCCGTTCAGAAGTTCTTCGTGAAAGAGTAACAAACATCCATCCTCACAATAATGCGGATTTTTTAAAAGTAGTAAGACTATGATCCAGTTTCTGGGTTGAGAATGAGCACTTGAACTTAAGCATTACATTTTGAATTTGGTTTTTTTTTTCTCTATTCTTGTCTTCTCTGACCATATTGCTATAGTAGAGTTCGACAAATTCTCAACCTCTAATCCAAAGAAACGGGCAGTTCAACTTCTAAATTTGAACATTTAGAATTTGTTGTCAATTCGCCGTCAATAAAAAAAAGAATCTGAAGATTGGTTTGTTTTATTTTGTGTACAAACCTGGTGAATAGATGAAGTTGGACATCATTGTCCGCCAAAGTTGACCCGGACGCTGTAAAAATAAAAAGGAGAATTGAATTTGTTTGCTCGCTTTTCTCAGTACCGTTTATATACTCAAAGTGAAAGACATTCAAATATTTAAGTTGAGTACAAACGTTTTGTCGATCATCGTGTAGATAAAATTCCGAATGAAAGTGTTCCATGTGGTGTGGCGAGTACCGTCCCACAGTTTCAAGTTGGTTGGTGTGTAGCATCACGGAGTATGTGCGTGCCTGGCTATAGGCGTGTATAGATATAGCGTGTGGGACCGCCATTTTGGAGGAATCAGTGGCCATCATGAACTAGATGTCATAGTGCGCTCGCGCAGTACGCACACGTCTCACCGCGTGTTTTAAATCTTAAGACATCATCCCCCGCAAACCCTTAAATCCAGAGTATTATCCCGTAAACATTGGGGATTTACCGAGGATTAATAATAATCCCATATTACCGCGTCTGTGTAATTTGTGCTCAAGAAAAAGGAAGGTGATCGGCGCGCCAAACCAGGCAGAGAGACAGGTGGTACCACCTGCGAAGACCTTCGAGACTGAACCAGGAAGAACCAGGTACCGCTTTTCTTTACATGCTAGAGTTAGGCCACCATAGGCCGTCTGCTGCCGCCACTCCCAGCTTGAAAATTATACGGACAAATATAGGCATTTGAATCAGCACGCAATCCAGGTGTTTGATTGTAACAAGTCCTCAAACCGCAGAGATACACGGCTATTTACACGCCTGTCCCTCCATCCGGCTCGAAGGACCATCTACCATGTATCAAGGGTATGTATTAGGGTTAATAAACCTTCGACTTCGGCCAGAAATATACCTTCGATCGGATATTAATTAATTAGCGCATCGCTGTCGCTGCAGCGAATTTCCCGTGGCCTGGCTGTTAGGGCACTATCTCATTAGGACACCTTAGCGGCGCCATCGGTCACCCTACAAAATATAAACAGTTGTATGAAACAATTTGGCAACCAAGCTGATACCAGGTGAAGTACCCTCACCCGGTATCAGCTTGGTTGCCAAATTATTTGCAATTTGGTTGCCAGCAACCGAATCATCCTTTGGTTGCGCAACTCTTAATATGTATAAATCTATTTGGTGTCTCACTCACTCCAACACCAGTTGCGTTACCAAGGACAAGAATTGTCCTTTACTATGATGTGTTTAATCCTAGTGTTTCTTTGGTGTTTCTCGCTTGGTAGCTTAAGATACCAAAGTTGTGCAACTGGCGGCGGCGCTGCCATAGTGTCCTAATTAGATAGGGCCCTAAGTAAGGTTGGGTACCTTAAAAAACAAACCCAAAAAAAGTTTACATATCATGATGGAGCCGCACTTAATCAGCGGTAGCTAATCAAAGGCTTGACATCCAAGCTGATAATAAGAACTACTGTCGCGGATTGATGTAATAAGTAGATAAAGCATACATATAGTATCATGGCGAATTATGAACACAGATTAGATTGGTTTTAATTTATGATTAACTTTGATAATTTTGTAACAAAACAAAATTTTGCTCTCAAGAAAATCAAATATTCAATCATCAGATCACTTTTCATTGAAAAATAATAATTCATTATTAAATACAGCGATATGGTCGAGATATCAAACGAGATTTTTAGTCCCATGGATTCATCATCATCTGCCTAGCCTTTTCCCAAACTATCTTGGGGTCGGCTTCCAGTCTAACCGGATGCAGCTGAGTACCAGTATTTTACATGAAGCGACTGCCTATCTGACCTCCACAACCCAGTAACTGGGTAATACAATACCCCTTGGTAAGACTGGATGTCAGACTTTTTTTGGCTTCTGACTACTCGTAACGACTGTCAAAGATCTACAAATGACAGCCGGGACCATCGGCTTAACGTGCTTTCCGAGGCACGGAGGAAACTCGGTATGTAATTATGGTCACCCATCCACGGACCAACCTCTGCAAGCACGGCTTAACCTTAAAGATCGACCTTGGCGGCTCACAGATCGAGCTTGGCAGTCCCATGGATTCACAATCTGAAAAAATTGCTCAACAAGCTATTTCTTGAGACAAAGTGATATTCTTTCAGCGATAACAATGATTCAAAAAACTATTGGATTGGCAGAAGCTACCGAAAAACTACATCAAACCTGTTAAAAAGCCGTTGTAGAAACAGGAACACTATTAAGATGGCTGTTTGTTAAGAGAAAGTGCATTGATATGTCAAACGTGGTACATTTATTTTAGTTCTGGGTTTTTCCGCTTGCATAGATAAGTTGGTTGAATTTGTACGTAGTTCAGAAACGTTTTGAAATTGATTGCCTGTCTCTAGATTTCATTGGCAGTCGGCCCTATTGTAAGACAAATCAATTGTTAATTTTAATTTAGTGTCTCATCCAATCAAAACTGTCTTAAATTATATCCAAAATTAATTTTCTCAATTGAGTTGTGGGATTTATGTAAGCAAAAAACAATAAAACTTTTATTTCCAAATGTAATACTTAATCTATGAAGAAGAAGAAGACATGCTGCACCGACCGACCCCAAATAAATTGGGAAAAGGGAAAAAGAATTATGATGATAAAGTAATACTTAATCTCTTTCATCAAAGTCGCGTGATCATAAATTGCATGAAGCTGATATTTTTTATCAAAAGAAGGAATTAAGCGTAGATTATGAGTAAGGGTCAGCTCACACCGAGACGCGACGCGACGCGACGCTGCGCGCACTCTTTAAAAGAGCGATTCAAAATATAACTTTATTTACTACTCGAAAAGATACACATTTCGTTGTGAGAATTCAGAAAACGTTGCGCAACGTATTCTGAATTCTCGAGGTGCGCGCAGCGTCGCGTCGCGTCGCGTCTCTGTGTGAGCTGACTCTAAGGTGTCTTGATAAAATATGTGTTATTATTTGAGGTTCAAAAAAATAAGTCAGGCGTTCATGAATCAGACTTCATCATTATTAGGTTTGGCCTTTTACATAACATCACGCCAGTAATCCCCAAAGGCTTAGGCAGAGGTGTAGTTACACACCCACATTTTGCCAGTTAGGTTTTAGTCCCATGTAATAGGGGGCGACCCTATTTCCATCAACCGGGCACACAATCCGGACTCCCTGGCTGCTTCTGAGAACTTTTCTGATGGAAAACCCAACCTGGGAGTCGAACTCAGACCTCATGCTCAGCATTTGCTCTTGCGACCACTAGACCGACAAGGCAGTCGAGAGAAGATGGACTATTCTAGATCAATAAAAAAAAAATTGTGCGTGGAGTCCCTCCGCGCGGAAGAAGTGAAACTTCGTAATACTACACGCATGCGTTCGAGTGCCACGCATTCACTCTCGTTATTTTATTGAGTTTCTAAATAATATTTTGTTGTTTTCTTGTTGTATTATTTTTATTACATTATTATTACATAAGTTTATCGAGGTTATTCTACTCATGGAAATTGAACGAAGTCTGGTCACACCGAAGAATCGAATGCATGACTGTTTGCACGCCATTTTGCGTACCTAGTAGAACTACGTAGTCACAAATCTTGTAATACTGCCATCTCTTGGTGAGTTTTAGAAAATATTCCCCTCCATGGTAGCGTTTAACTTGTTGGTAGTCGCATAAGAAGTTTCACTTCAAAAATCTACAAATATGTTGACGGCAGGCTATGCAGGATGATAATCCATGCATGGCCGGACTTCATAAACTGCTGGGAATGTAATGGACATCTATGTTTACTCATTAATGTAACTCGACTCTTGAATTGTTACATCACAAGCTAATGATCCTGGTGCGGGAGCGCCTTATCACAAATTTGACCAGCAACTTCAAGGCAAAACTTTCAAGTTTCAAAGCAGTCGTTGGTATGTTTACAGGCCGATATTGACTGATTATGCCCCTTATATTAAATTGATATAGTGGTAATTATCCGTGACAATCTTGTATATATCGTGACGAACGAGGCGGCCTATCTTTTGTAATATCAAAAGGTGTATAAACAAGCTGGTATCATTATCAGGCATTCAATGTGCCTACATGAAAATAATGAATATGTTTTAGTTGATCGACGATACTTAGTAATATAAAAAGCTTTTCGTTAAAAAACTTAACAGATGTGCATAGTTTTATATTTTCTATAAATTTATAAGGCTAACAATTTATTGATGAAACATTAACATTTGAGTAGAATCTATGATAGCATTTTAGTTACCTACACAGTAAATATCAGGGTCCGGACCCTATTACTTGAGACAAATAAAAATTGCGACCTTGGGGTGCCCCCCAGCACACTTTGACCTTCTACCACACGGAAGCACATAGTTGTTCTAGTTTTTGTAACATAGACGAGGTCAAATATTCATTAGATTCCTACCTGCAACCGCAGCGCAAAGGATAAAAGCACACTTCACGAGCCCGAACATTTTCACAAACTAACTCTACCGGAATAACCACGGATTTATATTAATACAATTTATCATAGATTAAAAGACAGTTAATCCCAACAAAGATAATTGTTAAACTTGTACAATAAAACTACAAAAACCTAGTGATAAGAAGTACTACCGTTTTTGTTGTTCTATATTAACTTATGAAACTCATGGAAATTCAAGGAAAATGAGATACGAAGCTTCATATCGAAGATTTTTAGCAAATGCAATCATTTTAGTCTGTCCTGGAATGACGAATGGATTAAGTGTATTTAATGGATTATTGATTAAATACGGTCATGAGTTAATTTCGTCGATGTTCATATTGTGAAATACTTTTAGTAAAAGGTCACCTAGACTGTTGAAAAAGAAAACTTTAATTTTAGCAGTTAATTCTATTTTAAAGCTAACACTGCAGCAACACCTAAGTCAGTGTTATTTTTGCAATTTAATTTAGTAATATGGACAACATTATAAAAACAGTGAAAAATTTGGCAGCCATATGCAACGTTTTGGCAAAAAACAGAGCATCAAGAATAATCACATAGGTAGATAAAGGGTCACGGCACATTTAACGACGGTTTTTTGCGGGTTGTCCATACAAAAAGAGCACAAGTATGAAAAACGTTTTAGTCACCCCATATTTTGTGAAACCCTAAGTTTTGAATAATTTTATCTGAAATCTAAACCATCTCATTACAACTTTGGGAAAACCATCAGCTTACCTTTATTTATCTAAAGATGATCTATAATTTCCTTAATTATTTCTTTATCAATTGTTTTCAAAAGAACTAATAGGTAGTAGATAAGTATCGAAATCGTGTTATATTCTTCTTATGACGTCACTCTACGATAAGATCGTTATATCCGTAGGAAGAAGGTATTTAAGATTATATGGCTTGAATGTAGATTTGTAGTTGTTTTAATCTCATTTCTTGAATCTCGGGAAGAAATTATAGTTGCAGTCCTGTATAGGCTGTCCTACAGCTTTATTGATTATAAAACAGCTGTACTAAATAACAATAAAAAAATCAATATGTGGCAACGCCATCTAGTTACGTTAAGCAGTTGTAGAACTTTTGTTTTGTATAAAACAGCCTGTATAGGCTGTTGTTTTGCATCCTCGTCAAAATTCAGGAGGTGTTCACAAAATACATAAATAATCAATTTATTAACATAACATCTTGTATTACGGTACCTAGTTTTATCAGTAAAAAGATAAGTTGTATGACAGACCAAAACAACACAACACAACTACAACTTATCTTTTCTTTCAGTCCAAGAAAGTATGATTGGAAAAGTATTTTTTTATTTGTTTATTATTTCGACACGATGGCTGGACTCTAAGGATAAGGACAGGTTTGCAGGAGAATGATGATTTAGATACCAGGGCACCTAGCAAGAGAGCAGCTGTGGCCCAATGGTGGCAGCCCCGACTTACGAGCAGTAAGCCGTGGTCTCGAACCCGGGCAGGCGCATTACTTTGTGTAATTTATTTCATGACCGCTGCTCTCAAAAACGGTGAAGGAAAACATCGTGAGGAAACCGGCATGTCCTAGAACTAAAAATTCCAAGACATGTGACATCTACCAACCCGCACTGGGCCCGCGTAGTGGATTACAGCCCATTCCCTTTCATAGAGAGGAGGCCTGTGTCCCAGCATTGGGAACATTATAGGCTGATGATGATGATGCACCTAGTAAACTAGTAGCAATCGGTTTCACAGCATTTCGAATTTCAAAAGGACACAGGCTGTTCGGGAGCTTATGTCACTTCCATACATTTTTCCATTTTCGTTATCGCTGATTGAATGTCACTTTATGTCGACTGCTTCGTTGGTCTAGTTGTCACAACCGCAACTACTGTGCATGAGGTCCTGGGTTCGATTCCCAGGTCAGGTAAAATGTTATTAGGTTTTTCCCTCGGGCATTTTTCAGTAGCAGCTACGGAGTCAGAATTTTTGCTTAGTTGATAGCAATATGCTCGGCTATTACATGGGACTTAAACATAACTAGTGACATGTAGATGTACATTACAAATAGTTTTTTTCTATAACAGGTTTGTACTACATAGCTAGTGATAGAAGTGTCCTTTTAAGCAAGTAAATGCCTGTATTAGGACAATCCACTCTTCCGTAACTTAAATTTACGTAATGTACACATACAGGATTAAATTATTTTAACTATTACTAATATATTTTCTTCTAAATTTATAATTACGAGAAAGAAAATCAAGAAAATTAAAATACAAATGCAACATTACAAACTTTACATCAGCTTATTTAAATTAGTGTGCTTTTTGTGTATGTTATGTGTGAGTTGGGCACGAGTGTTATGTGTGTGTGGGATGTATGTGTGGTGTGTAAGTGTTGTATGTGTGAGTAAGTGAGCGCGTGAATGAGTGAGTTATGATGTGTGCTTCAGGAGAGCCTCAGTGTCCTCATATGTAAGTGGTTTGATCCATTTAATGACAAGTTTTTTACACTCATGATATTGTTTGGTGTATACATATATCTCTTTATTTATTTTATTATATAGTTGAGATGCACATATGTATACATATATGTATACACCTCTGGCTATACAAGGTACAAATTCATGGAGGTATCTATGCTAGTGATTCTCGACCCGAATCAATAATAATGGATTGGTTTTTTCTTTCTTATTTATACATAAAATCCACCCTTGTTTTAAACGCGGCACGTCTGATCCTCGCCCTATAACCACGCGTTCACACATACAAACAATCTCAAACGTCTGTTCGGTATTTTTTTTATTTCTTAAACCACGTTAAAGTGGTAATTCTGATATTTCACGACTTTGTGACTTTAAATAACAAATAAAGCACAATTATTAATAATTAACTAGGTACCTTAATTAAAATTGATTATTTATGTCTTTTTGACCACCTCCTGAATTTTAACGAGGATGCAAAAGAACACCTTGTATAACCCTTCGGAAATTACAGGCGTGAAGTTATGTTTATCTAGACCCTAAGCTAAATCTACGGTTTTAAACTGAAGAGGCTGAAGAGACGAAAGATTTCTATGTTATCGATTTAAACTTGAAAAAATAATCCTTTAGATAATTGGGCAGGTGTTTATCTTGGCGACAATGGTCAAGCAGTAATGATTAATTATCGGAATAATTAATTAATACATTTGTGAAGTGACCATGAACAAATTAACAGCTTTATTTTGTTTTTTGTTACTTGGTCTAGGCTATGGTGAGTTTCTTTTTTTAATTTTGGTGTTTTCAAACTTTTTAGAGTCATATTTAATTTATGCAATTTCTCCTTTGTTTTCTATTTATTTCACAAATGTTAAGCCAAACAACGCCAAGTTACGTAACTTGCAACGTGCCTAAGCTGAACTTTGAGCATTAACGGTTCTTACTGAGTAGGCAACTCGTAAGCTTCATAAGCGCCGTTTTTGATACTTGTCAATGGACTAAAGCCTTAGTATAGTGCCTATCAATATTGTTAGAAATCTGTTGCTTGGCAAAACCGTAAGAGCTATCTAAGAATTTAGTATACCTTAAGACATTATTACTTTTTAATCCAGAATGCTATTCTGTCATTGTTCAGGTCTGCCAAATCCTCTGCCTCAGCAGCTTGATTTAGATCACCTCGATCAGTATGCAACGTATAGACAAGATGGTTTTGTGGAGTCATCGATGACAGCTGATGACATCAGTGAGGCTATGCGATACGATCCAGTTCAGACAAATGTCTATCACTTGTTTACAAGGTAAGTTTTTATAGAGAGCGAGAGAGAGATGATGATGTTAAGGCCAACTTGCACCAAAAATGTACAGACGTATCTTCTCAATCAAGTTTAAACCTAATTCTTTAATGATAAAGTTGAAAATCTATTAAAGAAATCGACAGATTGTTGTAGCTAGATGTGCTGGTGTCTGTATTCCTGTCCATCGGTTGACAGAGTTGTTTTTTTTGTTTCTGGTACAAGTAGACTTAAGTGTTATAAAAGAAATGCGGATTGTGTTGCACATATGTTTTTTACGTGCGTTGCACTATGACTATAGATGTAACTATACAGATTTGCGAGTACATAACCAGTGGTGTGCCTAGGGGCCAACAATACCACAAGCCCACACGGCCAACTGACTGTTCTGAAACCCTTATAAGGGAAAGCCAAGCTTTAAGGCTTGTATGGAAGTACCGTCACTATACATGAGCACCTTTAATTTTCAGGGATAATCCAGTAGTAAGCCAGCCTCTCATTTTGAGCAACCCCACTCTTCTCCAGACTACAAACTACAGAAGCGACAAACGTACAATTGTTCTTGTCCATGGCTGGATGGAATCAGTTGTTTCTAACTTTAACAGTGTACTTATTCCGGGTAAGTATTTTTTTACTTGTCAATACTCAGGCACCTTGGTTCCAAGATGGGATGCCTTAGTATATGATGATCAATGAAAGCCAGTATTGGCAACATTGAAACGAGAGATATCATTAGCAAAAATATTTAAAGAAAGCAAATACACCGTGTAAATCACCTCATCACGAAGCCGTCAACCAAGCATTCTGAGCATGAAACTAAGTAACTTTACGCAAAAATTATTGCTGGGAAACGACTTTTTTTTGGGGGGTGTAAAATCATGTTTTGTGGTAGAACTCAATGTAACGCACTCAAAAAATTGTGCTGATGGACGGATTGAATAGTACGGGGGGCGGGGAGGTGTTTAAAGTAAAAACCTTACATTGAAAACTTGTATTTAAAAAAATACTTGTCAAAAAGTTGGAACTTTGTCCCCTAATATCTCCGTAACTAAAAGGTATGGTGTAGAACAAAAAAATGATCGCAATGACAGGGAGACCCAGTGCCTTTCGGCTTTGTTAAGAGGTGTTTTACACCCTTTATGTAATGACATAATTATTTTATAGTCTCTTTTGGACGTACCGCATATATTTCGCTGCAAAGGCAACAGATTATTCAGCTTTCGGCAATTCATATGAATTGTCGCAGGGTGGTTGTAGCAACTGGAGTTGCCGAGAAAAGAAGTGCCGTGCGATTGGCGAGGCCTATATCCAGCAGTGGACTACTGTACGCTGATGATGACATATATGAATTATAACTTTTTCTCATTCCATTTCTAGTATTCCTCGCCGCAGAAGATGTGAACATTATCGTAGTAGACTGGAGCGTCGGAGCAAGTGCTGTTGACTTCAGATTCATCATCCGTAACACCATTGCTTCTGGTACAGCAGTAGCAGCGTTCATAAACTGGGTGAACCAGGAGTCCGGTGCTACTCCTGTCATGTACCACATTGTAGGACACGGCATCGGTGGACACCAAGCTGGTATTATTGGCAGGAACGTTGATGGAGATATTGCGTACATTACAGGTGAGATTTAAACGGAGTTGAAGGATGCTAGATGATAAACATAGGTACAAGAAAGAGGTATAGTTACCATAGTATGACAAATTGATATATAAATGATAGTATGATGAGGATCCAACAGAATTGGCATGTGTGAGGAAAATGCAAGAAGCACAAGCATTCACGTCTCTAACGCAGCCCTTAAGACTGCAGTATGGGAAGCAGTCAAACATTTTATTTTTCAACTAGCTTATGCCCGCGGCGTCGCCCGCGTGGAGTTCGATAATTGCCCCACGGGAACATACTATCGGGATAAAAAGTATCTTATTTGTTAATCCAGGTTGTAAACTATCTGTGTTCCACATTTCATCCAAATTTCATCCAAATCCGTTCAGTAGTTTTTGCGTGAAAGAGTAACAAACATCCATCCATACTCACAAACTTATAATATTAGTAGGATTGAGCCAGCATCGTAATAATCTAAAGTGGTAATAATTACATTGTCATTTCAGCCCTTGACCCTGCTTTCGTCGGCTGGTCGAGTCACCCTGATCGCTTCGACCGAAACGACGGACAGTACACCGAAGTGATTCATACGAACTACGGTATCAACGGCTTCCTGGCTGACCTCGGTGACGTTGACTTCTACCCCAACGGTGGTATTTCCATGCCTGGCTGCGACTCCCACGCGTGTGATCATGCAAGGAGTTTCTTTTACTTTGCGGAGTCTATTACCTCTGGAGGATTTACTGGAAGACAATGTGTTAACTACTTCGCTGCTATTTTAGGCACGTGTGATCTGTTGCCTGGTAGGCTGCAGATGGGAGGACTCAGGCCTAAAATTGGGTGAGTAAATTTACATACAGACATAGCATCATGCTTGTAATTCCAAGAACGTTAGGCAGAGGTGAACCTAATAAAACAACCCACATTTCACCAGTCCTTTTTACGTCCCATGTAATGGGGGGAGACTATTTCCATCAACCGAGCACATATCAATAATCCCCGGAGGGATTAGTGAGGTGTACCTGACAGAACCCCATATTCCGCCAGTATGTTTTCCAGTACCATGTAATAGAGGGCGAACTTATTTCCATCAACCGGACAAATATCCAGGCTCTGAGGCTGCGAATGAAATATTCCTGATGGAAATCCCAATAACGCGTTTGCCCGACCTGGGAATCGAACCCGGAACTCTTGCTCAGCAGTCCAGCTTCCGACCACTACACCAAGGCAACTTTTGTAATTTTTGTACCTCCAAATCCACCACTGTGTTATCGTACTACAAAGTAAATACTTTCATCGGAAACGTGACCGATAACTTTAAACTTGCAAATTAGGAAATTATATAATTGATTTTGATTTTGAAGTAGCGAGTACCTAGGTAAGTACTTGGAGTTATGTGAGTTGACGTAAACACACACACAGATTTGGTAACACTAAAAGTTTATTAGAGAACCGATCACAACTAAGTAAAATTAGGTTGGATGCTAATCCGCAACACAAAGGGCGAAAAAGGAACATGGATGGCTTTTAGTCAGTACAAGTCTGACACTCCCTCCCGCTCCGCCCAGAGCTGGAGAAGTCATTTGATGATTTCCCATCCGTAAAAAAAAAAAAACGGGCCAAGTGCGAGTCTTACTCGCACACAGGGTTCCATAGCCCCAAACAATATAATGACAATGTTTTGAACGGTCATTCATTAGAAAACCTTCACTCAACCGCAAAACTAAATTTGTTTTCATAGTAAGTTAATGAAAAACAAAGTTACTGCTGCAGTTTGGTGAAAAAGTCCCATATCTCAAAAACTACATATCAAATCTTATTCAAACCAATTTTCGTTGAAAGTTTTTTTTACGGTCTACATCTCCATATTTTTTTCAGATTTTTTCTCCTGTTATTTTAGAAATTAGAGGGGGGGGGGGACACTCGTTTTACCACTTTGGAAGTGTCTATCTTTCAAACAATTGACTTTGAAAGAAAATGGTTTCAGAAACCTCAATGTCATTTTTAAAGACCTATCTATAGACACCCCACACGTACAGGTTTGATAGTTTTTTTTTTTTTTTTAGTTTCAATTTCATGTATGGGGGGATATCCTTATCTATATTTTTTTTAAAATTTTGTACAAAAATCATAATGCGGTTCACAGAATACATCTACCTACCAAGTTTCAGCTATGTAGTCCTAATAGTTTCGGAATAAAGTGGCTGTGATACGGACGGACAGACAGACAGACAGACATGACGAATCTATAAGGGTTCCGTTTTTTGCCATTCGGCTACGGAACCCTAAAAAGTATGTAATTTGTCAACTAACTTAAAATTATATTAAACATTGTTTTAAATACGAAAGAGAAAAGTAGGTTGCTGCGTTTGCAGCCTGCCGGTGTGTAAGTACGTAAACCGTACAAATTTAATGCTAGTTAAAAAATCAGTCTGTTTTATCTTTCAGGCAAACTGGTGTCTACCTGTTGGAAACCAACGCTTCTCCTCCATTCTCTCAAGATTGAAGAAAACAACACACTAACACTCAAAATTATTTATTACTAGGTACTAGTCACTCGCATCACAAAGTTTAAAGCAATAAATAGGATACTGATTCATTATAAGCATGAGAACTGAAGTCTTAAAACCTAAGATAAATGCGTTTTTGTATCTAACAATCCGCAAAGTATTTTATCACAATTGATTAGGATGTTTCAAGGCTTTGGGTCCTCTTCTTTGTGAAGACTCTGTTGGGTTCTCTTGAGGCAAGGAACTGCTCGGTTCTGTGGAACTAGCTGGTTTTACTGATGTGCTGTTAGTTTTTGGTATTTCTAAAAGGCTGCTGAGTAGGGCAATGCTCTGCTGTGCCGTTTGATACACTCCAGCAAAGAACTTGTTCGGATCAAATTCTTCGTCTACGTCTTCACCTTCGTCAGTGTTGTCATCAGTATTGTCTTCTTCTGCCACGGCTCTGGAATTAAGTATTACATTCGAATATTCATTTCAAGATATTTTTTCATGAATAAAAAATACAATATCAAAATATAATAGCATAATATGTGTGTTTCACTGTGGTTTTATTCGAGAAAATCTTTATCTTTATTTCCAAAAACATATTTCAGAATGTTATTTGTTGTTATTCGTTGTTATCGAAGTAATGTAAGATTTAGATTTAAAGAATTAATCATTACAAATGATAAAGACAATGATAAACGAAGACTCAAGGCCAACTCCGTACCTAATCCGAAAAATTAATTATTTATTAAATGGTCATAAGTAAATAATTTGTCCAATGTACAAATAATCTTAGTCGAGAATTTTATAAAGTTAAATAAAGTTTATTGAGTAATCTCAATAAAACAGCAATATTCTTTAGGAAGTCCACGTTCAGTTCAGTCAATCAAACAAATATTTTTATTTCACATAGGCCTACATGGGCGCTTGTAAAACGTCAACAAAAAAGGTGCATGGTTCGGGTTGTTCGTTTCCTATGAAGAAGAACCGGCAAGAAACTCCATGGTTACTCTTTTAAATTATTTGATTTTACTATATTTTTATGTTACAGCGTTAGTACTTAAGTATGGGAGGATATCGTAGGCCCGACAATAAGTCGTTGCTTACTACAAAACGTAGAACAGGATAAACAGTTACCAAGGATCTAGGAATCTATAAAACATAGAATAGTTAGTAATAAGACTAATAAGACAAAAGGAGGTACCTAACGTACTTTACATATTGTCCTTTCTTTAAAAACATTGTTAACTTACGTTTCTTTCGGTGGCTCCGACATTTCCATTAGACTTTCGTTAGCCTTAAAGCAGCCAAGTGGAACCTTCCGCTGGGACACGAAGATTGTTCCTGGCTCCAGGTTGACACAGCCTCGCAGGCCATCGGCGGTAGAAACCATATTGCTGAAGGTGGCGCACATTTGGAAGAGCACGCCCATCACAAGGCACAATGGATCTGGGTTTGTTCCTGTAACAGAAATAATAAGAATTTAGGGAAGCTTGCCTCAGTCGAACTAGTTCCTCCGACAGCACATTATCCTAAGGCATTAAGTCTGTCTCTCCTACATTTGTGAGCTCATAAGTATTGAATACACATTGTACTTGTACTGTCGGAGTTTAAATGTAATAAATATATAAATAGCTCTTAGTTTATTTACTCGACCAAAAGTTGGTGGTAACAACTACAGCTATCTTGCTTGTTATTTTTTCTACTTACATTTATTTAGAGACAAGTAAAGAGAGTGTTTTAGAAAATATAAAAAAAATACGAGTTCGAAGTTATCCATATTCTTCGACGTCTAATTGTTACGTGCTTTTAAAACTATCTCACACGTTTCAATTAACTCAAAATACTAATGAATAAGTAAAGGATCTTAGAACTGCAATGTCTGACATACATTCGCACATGACGTTTTTGTTTTATAAGATAGGAGCACAGCATCCGAAGTAAATGAAAGCTAAAAGGAAGTGTAAGCCATGAGAGTAACAAGCGTTGCATTCGACTTTCTCCCAAGATTATCCGAGAAACATCTAGATGCAAATATGGGTGATTGCAGCTGCTTAGTCGGCGGAACAACTTTCTATAGAAATGCGGGTGAGCGCCCTTATTGAAAGTTCTGTTCGAACAAACCAAATAGACGTGGTTACAAATAGAAAATTATTTATAGTTAAGACGTGTCGTTCCCAATAGATTCATAACATAATTGTACAAGGGCTACGTATTAGGGTCGTTTCTAACAAAAATGATTAATTAAACGTACCTTGGATTTTTTCGTAGTCAATTTTCTTGCCATGTGAGATCTGAACAAAGAACCCTTCATCCTTGGAAAGATACCTCATGTGAACGCATTCTGAAAAGCAAAATGATAAAAGTCAACATTTATTTATTAGAAGTATTGAAACAAGGGATTGAAACCACCAGTTGCGAATAAAGATTTTTTATTCTTTATTCGCAACCAGTTGCGAATCAAGAAAACTTTATCCATAACCGCAACTTGGTTGCAAACAAAGAATAAGAACTTCGCTAACTTACACCAGTAGGAAACCTTAGACCTATATTCATTATTAACAAAATGTTCAATAAATGTATCATTTCTATATCGTCCTTTTCTTCGCTAGATATTATCATCATTACTGGTGACCTGTAAAATAGGTTTTTTCTAAAAAAACCTACTTCAGGCACCAGCTCTCACAATGTGAATTTATATAGTTCTAAACCTAAACCATTGTGAGAGAAAATTAAATTAGATTTATTATCATTCTCGTGCCCTTATCCCAATTGATTCAGGGTCGAGGCAGCATGTCTTCTTCAACCATACCTCTCTATTACTCGTCAACTCATCAGACAACCTCATCATCACATACTCATCCTCTTTACATCCTCCTTTCTTGCCATATAGAAAGGAGGATTGTATCGTTCACACAGTTCATCTATCGTTTCTCTGATACCCATCGACATTATTACTCAAAACTTCTTCCTCCACATCCCATTAGATGCTAGATATAAATATATAAAAAATACTTACTTGCTCCTGATGGATCGTAAGACGTGATGTTCTGGTCGATGCAGCAGGCACAGGCAGGACCCTTACACTTCCACTTGCAGGCCAGATCCTCACGAGACTCTGGGGCTTCTGGTGCCGCTGAGTCTAAGAGTTTCTTGGCATCTTCAAGGTTCAGAAAATCTGTGAAAGAAAAAAAATGAATGAAAATGAATTTAGTGTAGGTACAACATATCGACTCTTGGGCCATTCCATATTGATTTTATGAGCGTGAGGACTTAGGTTCCATTTTCAGGTTGGACCTAGTGTTTTACTTCGGGATTTTCTTTTAGTAGGTAGATGCCCGTGGCATTCATTTATGTTCAACTGATGGCAATAGGCTGAAACCCTATAATATATGACTTAAGATAGCATTTAGGCGTTCTCGATGTCAAAATGGTAGTCATTGAACCTAAATATGGTAGGTAGTATGTATGGTACTTGAACTAGATTCTGATCTACATTAAAAACTTTTCTCTTTGTAACAAACGACCTGTATAATTTATTATTATACGACAACTGTGTGGTGAACGTAATCCTAATTAGATTTTAATATAGTGTTGGTATTGTAACGCTTTCTAACCTTACAATGAAAGTAGATCTCTAATTTAGGAGCAGCCGAGGCCTACAGCCTAGGTCTCTCTTTGAAATTAATTTACTGGGTATCATTTTGCTCGCTCTTTTATACTGATAATTAAAGCAATTGCTTTAATTATCAGTATAAAAGTAATATCATTTAAATGGTAAAATACAATATTCATTAATTGCGCTATCGTATACAAACATGACAATTTATATTCCCTACATTAAAAATAAAAATAAAAAAAATAAAAAATGTTTATTTCAATTACATGGTTCTTCAACAAACATGATTTGGAGATCACCTTTTAAGCAAGGAGATGCTTGTGTTAGGTGTCTCCGCTCTTCCACTTAACATTAAACAGGGTATGTAATTGAAAAATATAAAAAGAAAATAAAATATTACAAAACGAAACATTAAGGCGTAAAGGAGCGCGCATGTGTGGTGTATGGGAGTGGGTTTTTGAGATAGTGTGCGTTTGTGTGGGTGTGGGTGTGATTGTGGGTGTGCGTGTGTATTGTACGTATGAGTTAAGTTCATTTAGCTTTCAGATTAGGTTTAGGTTTAGGTTAGCCCTTCGACAATGTCTTGGGATCGGAAGAAGCTAGGCGTAGCTTCCTCCACTAACGATATCATTAACGCAGCTCTATTAATTGCTAATTTATGTAAGCGATGATACCAACGACTCAATGTCGTCGTAGGATTTATTCTTAAGCCAATTAGTCACAGCTAGTTTGCAGTCACGGAGTTTCAGAGGATAGATTTGAAGTTCTTTGTTTAGCAGGTTGTATAAGTGGGAAGATTGCCTTGCATACTGCCTCTTTGCAAAAACAGATCTAACTGGGACAGACGGAGCGACTAAGTAGCTTCTTCTGCCACTCAAACTCGGCTTTTGGGGGTCGTACCGAAGGGATTTGTGCTTTCTCAGGATGAGATGGAGAAGGTAAAGTTTCCTTACAGACAGAAGGTCGGAGGTTAAGTAAAGGCTTTGGGTTGGGAATCGATAGGGTTTAAAGAGCATAACCTTAAGCAGAGATCGCTGCGCTCTCTCGAGTTCTAAAAATTTTATTTTCGTTGCGCCACCCCAGCATGGCAAACAGTATGTTAGGATCGATTGGGCCAGTGATATGTATACCTTCTGCAGAAGATTCTTTGAAGCAACGTGCCGTAATGTTTTAAAAGTCCATATTAATTTCCTAATCCTTTTCATAAGTAGTTCAGTATGCATGTGCCAGGACAGGCGTTGGTCAATCATGATGCCCAGGTATTTGGTATACTGTAACCGGTCAATATGTGTACAAGAGCAGCCAGGAGTTGGGGGGTTGTCACAGCAGTGGATCTTAATTTGGAAATCGGGTGGAGGTTGTGTGTTTGAATACTTGGTGAAGCATATGTAGTTAGATTTGGTGGCATTTAGTGTGAGGAGGTTACGATTGAGCCAATCTGCAATTTTTGACAAGCCAGTTTCTGCTGACTTTCCTACCCTTTCCCAAGTTTTATCAGCAAAGACTATGGCAGTATCATCCGCGTATGAGAAGATGCGGCCCCCATCAATATGCATATTGCATAGATTATTTATATAAATAAGGAACAAGGTGGGACCAAGAACAGTCCCTTGCCCAACGCCGTACGACATCGTTTCTTCTGTACTTGTATACTCCCCTATTTTTACTGTTTGTTTCCGTTCATTCAGGTAAGATTTGAACAACTCGAGAGGACGGCCCCTTATGCCAATGCTTTCGAGCCTGTGCAGAAGAATGGGGACAGATACAGTGTCAAAGGCCTTTTTGAGGTCAAGGAAAACTGCCAGACATTTGTTACCCTTATCAACCTTGTCAACTAAAGTATTTGTCAGTGACAAGACCGCATCTTCTGTAGACCTTCCTTGCCGAAACCCAAACTGAGACGGCGACAGTATGTTATGTTTACAGAGGTATTTAATTAAGCGTGAGTTTAGGAGTCTTTCTATGATTTTTGAGATAGATGGTAGTACTGAGATCGGTCTATAGTTCGACGGGTCCGACTTGTCTCCATACTTATACACAGGCGTTATCAGGGCTATTTTCAAGGCATCCGGGAAATTTCCCTGTTCAAAACATAAGTTTGTCAAATAGCTCAAGATAGGGACAATTTGCTCGTGTGCAGCTCTTAAAAATTTTACTGGAATGTTGTCCCAACCAGGGGCACTGTCTACTTTTAGGCCCATTAGTGTAGAATGAACTTCGCTAGGGTCTGTGTCGAGTAGAACAAAAGATGACGCAGATGTATAGTCAGATAGAGATTTGTTAGGGTCATTATTATTGGCTGTAGAAGACGGATATGGTGAGATATTGTCCGCAAGGAGTTTTCCAATGTTTGAGAAAAAGCCATTCACTTTGTTAATAGAGTTTTGTGGGGTATTGGATAGGTCCAGAAGGTCCAAGCTATTTGTTTTTTTAGGTTTTCGCTGTGTAATGGTGTTAATGATCTCCCACGTTTTTTTAGGGTTTAAAACCCTAAAAAAACTTTAGCATACACATTTAACTTTAGCATACATTAAAAATATATCACTTCAGAACTATTACAATCCGTCTTACGAATTTTACCTCTTTGTAAAAATCGAAGGTTTTGTTTGTGCATAAGATAATTATCCAGTTTTGGAAACCCAAACTCAATGACAGATGTCATGAAGTTCAAATTCCTTCGTAATAATAATAATCTGACGGTCACGTGTCCTGACGCGAGTTTAACATTTTTTACCCATCACAAAAGTGCATAACGCCGCTAAAGAAGTTTTCACTTCAAAAATAGGTTTGGTTTTACGTGTGTATGCAATTTTTGTGCTCTAAACAGTTCCTCAAATGGGATGAAAGTTACCGAGCAAAACAGATTATTCTTTCGCGTGTAAGATAAAACCGAAAATCACATCCAGTTTTAAATAAGATCATCCTCACTTTCAATAGCTAATATTTATCTACCACACAATAACATATTTCTTCCGAATACAGTTTTTTTAATTGTTAAGCTTGAAGACATGCGTATTTTCGTGACACCACAAGTCAGTTTAATACATAATCTTAAGGAAAAAAAACATCTACCAAACGTAGTGGGTGACACGACAACAAAAAAAAAAACACGTTCAAATATTGTTGGTCACTTTCACGCATGCGTAATTGTAACTTTCACTAGTTCTGCGCTTGTACCATTGTTTTGTTCATGGTTCGCTGTTACTGTAGATGATGGAACAATGTCTATTTTGTTTGGTTATGTAAGACGTATGTCACGGTAAGAGTTTTTGTTTGCCGTTTGATTGCAGATAAAATGTTATGTTGTTGGGTATGAAAGCGTGACAAGAGTTTGTGTTTTTGTCTGCGTGATGGCTGAATCGGGTGTTGTTTTGTATGTTGTTATTAGCGCTGGAGTGCAGTGTCATCCTAAGTTTTTAGGGTTCCGTACCTAAAGGATCAAACTGGAGACTATTACTGAGACTTCGCTGTCCGTCCGTCCGTCTGTCACCGGGCTGTATCTCCTGAATAGTGATAGTGAGCCAGTTAAAACTTTTACAGATTATGTATTTCTGTTGCCGCTATAACAAAAAATACTAAAAATAGAATAGAATAAATTTTTAGGGGGCTCCCATTAAAAAAAAAGTGTTTTTTTTTGTTCGTTTTATTTAATGGTACGGAACCCTTCGTGCGCGAGTCCGACTGGCATTTTGACTCGCATCGGCTTTTTTTGACCTTTGTGTCGTGTTTTTTTTTTAATTATGGCCTTTCATACTAGGTATTGCACCTGTATCGTGGGTGCGTTTAGAAACATTTAAACTCACATACACAAACAGCCTGACCCGGAACAACTACTAGTAGGCCATACAAATATTTGTTCCGTGCGGGAATCGACACGTATATTTTGGTGTTGATGTTTTCAAAATATTTACTTTATACGAAATGCTGTGTTGCATTAATATCCTTTACTTATCGTTTATTTCGTCTACATTAAGTTCATTATCCGCTTTGCCTTTTGCCAACTATGTTGAGATCGGCTTTCAGTCTACCCGGATGGAGCTAAATACTAGTATTCTACATAGAGCACTTGCTTATTTGACCCTCATATTACAGTTAATGGGTAATATGACATCCCTTGGTTAGACTAGTAGTCAGACTGGGTTTGTGACTACGACTGTCGAAGATCTACAAATGACAGCTGTAACCGAAGGCTTCTCAAGGCATGGAGGGATATATGTAATGAACGGTCACCCATCCACGGACAGACCTCGGCATGCGTAACTTAATCCTTTGAAGCACTCGTGTTTATTATTTAATTATTTAAGATAAGTCAGGCCTAATTTTATGGAAATCCATGACATTAAATGTTATGCAAAATATATATATATATATATTGCATAACATATATATATTTAATTCCACAAAAAAGATCCAGGCCCGGATGTAAGGTGCAGCAACGCCCTCCCAACCAACAAAAAAAATGCATACGCAGGAAAAGCAATAATAATTAGCATGCCATGCAACCAAACCTATACTCGACATGAGTTTCGCCCCTGTACGTGGCACCCTCTGGAGGTATTGCGACCGAACCCTGCATGAAACGTTTCAAAAAACACCGTTTTGTTTCCGCACATTTTAGCATTTTGTTAAACTAAGCCATAACTGAAAAAATATAAGTAGGCTCATGATGTGTGCCTTATACTTGATACACAAAAAAACAGAAGATATATTTGTAATAAAATCTATAATTTCTAATTAGTCTAAGACTCTAAGTAACTGTCGGTAGCGTTTTATAATTTTAGCTTATCCCTTCGAAATCTATCCGCACTTAGAATATTCGAAAAAATATTGATTTTGCTATATGTTTATATAGTGCATTTATTTTAGGACTTTGTAAGCCATACTGCTCGCGGCATCTCTTAATTATACGTTTCCAAAAATTGAAAAAAAAAAAAAGAAAATGCAAATTTTGAACATGGCCAAAAGCTTCATGCTTAGCCTTATTTTTACAGCTTAATTTGCCAGAAATTGTGGACATTATTAAGTCAATCAATTAATTTTCCCTTTAGTAAAGTTTAATATGCATGACGATCTAATGCAGCGGTAACTACGAAGTGCACCATCATGGACACGTACAAACGATTTCAAGTGCGAATAAAATGATACTTATTAAAAAAAAACAATAAGTCTCTCCTGGAAACAAGTTCCTTATGTACAACGGTTCATTAAATTAAAACAAATAATGAATTCAATATTCATTCACACCGTATCTGTTATTCATTAGACTCAACCTTAATAGCTTCCTGTCGCACACAGCTGTCAATCACGTTTACATTAATCACTGCAAGCCAATTGTTGCCCTAATACATACACTTTCTAATCAAGTACGTACATACAAGATCTAAAGTACTTACCCAAAATGTTTGCACAATGAGCAACCGCGAGTACAGCGAAGAGCAAAGAAAGCTTGAGTTTGACCGACATGTCGATCAGCTGTCACTGTCACGAATCTCGACGTAAAACGAACGAAAAAGTCGATTTATTTAATACCGCGTTTATAAAGGAGCTACGCTCGTGTGCTTGGAGAAGGCGACCGTCGCAAGCGCCGGCAATATACTGCTCCTTCACAGAGATCTCACAGCGGCCGTTTCACCTCGCTCACAATAGAAGGTGAAATTTAAATAAAGCATAACGCAGTATTATAACGACATGCATCAGTGAGATGCATCGAGAAAGCGGCTGTCATCCACGCTCCTCCTAATTTAGCCATGTTTGTTTTTGGTATTGGGGAAAAGTACAGTATTTTGTATTATTATGGACATTTTAGTACGTACTTGGGTATAATGTAGGAGCTTGAAACTTGTTTGTTCGCTTTCTCCCAGACGTTATAGACGCTTCGATGTGTTTATAAGGCAAACAATAAATGTGGCTGGTGACTGTAGTGTCGTTTCTTATTTATAATAATAGTAGTATGTTTAGAGAAATTTAAGTGTACGTACTTATGTACTTAGCTACTGCTTATTTAGTACTTGTGTATAATTTTAGAGCTAATTTGCATTAAAACAATTTGCAGAAGAGATTCATTTGCCTTTTTTAGAACGCATAACCGAAATGAATTAAAAAATATGAAACATTAAATCGTTACTGATATCGATATTGGCGTGAATTTAATTTGCATAATAGTTTTGAATTAGTCAATTTACATTTTCCGTTACATGATGATTGATTGACTTTATTTCGTAATACAACCGATATTCTCCTACTTTGCTTCATTCCATTTTGGACTTTGGGAAAATTGCGAATCGTCCGGTTTGTGAGAAGATAACAACAAACGGACTGCATATTTTAAATCTGGCTGTGTTTAAAAAATAAATATACGATCTCCAACAACTACGATCGTGTTAGACCAAAACTAAGAATAAGAGTGACTGGAATTTAATTAATGGTTTAACTTGACTCGCATACGGAAAATTACGGCTGGTATACTGTATCTTAGAAAAATATTGCAAGCTAACTAACTCTCCCCCTATTGAATTGTATACCGTAGAAAATGTACATCTGATCACACAATAACAGGCCTGATGATGTGTTATATATAGTATGATACCGGTCACCGATACTGTCACGGCAAATTATATACTCATTTCTTAAGACATTTACACTTTTAAATACTTAACTCCCGCGAATGGCAGCTATCTTGCTTTTTTAATCGACTGATCTAAGGTACGTTCAATACAATGCTCATTTATTTGAATCTAAGATACTTAGCAACCTATTGCAAGGTAAAATAAAATTTCAGCTAAAATAACCGGTTCTCGATCGAGCAGTTTGGCACACACCTTTGGTTCTAGTGACCATGCATTTTTATGACAAACACGACTTGATCCTGCAGCCAGGATCGCCTCTTCACGAGAGTACTGCTCAGTTAAACCTAATTATCTTATTTTTATTTCAATAAAAGTATGGTTTAAAAAAAAAACAAAAGAAGCTTCGTTTTTTTTTTCGTTAACAATAATGTAGAAAAAACTGGCGAAGTGCGAGTCGGACTCGCGCACGAAGGGTTCCGTACCAATATTTATAAAAACCGCCATATATGATCTGAAAATGAGACTCGTTTTTAGGCTTAGCGCCATCTATCGACATTTCTATGAAGTTGTTCGAAATTTTCGAGTCAAATACAATTGGTCGACTATTACTCGTAAATTTGTAAAGTCCACTTAAGTGTGATAGTTTTCCTTTAAACTTAGTTATATATAGGTACTACTCCCGGGACATTTGAATTTCTAACTGTTTAGTTGGTAGAGACACTTGACTCTAACGAAAATTGGGGGGGACACTTGACTCTAACGAAAATTGGTACTTAAAAAGCTTGATAAGTCACGAACGGTTTACTTAATCAAAAAATGGTCTTCCCAAACCCCTAATATTTATTAAAAGATCTATTCAACGATATCCCACACAACGGAAAGGTCAAAATAAAAATTATCATCCCTACTTTACATGTAGGGGAGGTACTCTAAATAATTGTTTTTTTTTCAAAATTTTATTTTACCAGTTTTTTGGCGTCATTAACGTGTATACTCACGCCAAATTACAACTTTCTAGTACCAACAGTTTTTGAGCTAAACCGCGGACAGACAGACGGACATACCGAAACTATAAGGGTTCCTTGTTGACTACGGAACCCTAAAAAGGGGTATGCATATAGAAATCTTGTTATAGTCAGGTTCGTCTGCATGTCTGTCTGACGGTACATAGCGTGCACAGTCAGGTGCGCACGCGCCACTGCCCCAGTTGCGGGTCGTTGTCTCGTAGACCATGTTACGTGATAGAACTGGCCATGCCGGGTTATTGTTACGTGGTGAAAGAAAACTTTGAAAACGTTGAAGATAAAGAAGTTTGGCTGTAGTTCCTTCTGCTCATGCGGCTTCCCTGGTAGCTCATAAACGACACAAATGTGTGGATGTCTCTAACTATTCCCAATATTATTTTTTCCATTCTTTTTATTAATTTTTCTTTACAATAGTTTTTCAATCATTGCACCTTTCGTTCATTGTTCAGAATAGTTACAGCACTGATGATAACATCTGTGTCTATTGTTTAAGTTAGTGTTCTTTTATTGTTTTATTTTTACTTTTGTATAGATTCTTTTTATATTTACCTATTTGTTGTGAATGTGTGGACATTGTAGGCTTTGTATTTTTTTTTTTTTTCTATATTACTACCGTCTGTAGTAAGCAATCGACTTATTGTCGGGCCTACGCTGTCCTGCCATACTTAAGTACTAACGCTGTAACTTCAAATATTGTAAAACCAAATGATTTTAAAAGAGTAACCATGGAGTTTCTTGCCGGTTCTTCTCCATAGGAAACGACCAACCCGAACCGTGCACCTTTTGTTGACGTTTTATAAGTTCCCATGTAAGCCTATGTAAAATAAAATATTTTGATTTTTTTTTATTGTGATTTTGATTTTTTGATTAATGATAAAATATGTAACTGAAGATTTAAAAGGTTAAATTAAGGTACGCGCCCTGCCCATAAAGATCTTCGTGTACGTTTGAATTGGTATAGGTACAGGTCAAAATAGCTTACCAAGGGGTCTGTGTAGTCAATCCATATGTTTACCCCATTCTCACATTACCCAAAGATTGCGGCATTAAGCAGGAACAGGGCCTGGCCATACATTTTTACTGATATGTAGAACTTGTGAAGTTAGGGTCGGTAGAGTTAGGCCGTGTAGATTCAGAAGCTTGGCTCTACATGAGATCTGATATCTTTTTCACAGGGTAAACCTTATGTCTTGGCAACGTTTTACATCAAATGTTTTTGGTGGTAATTTATATTCTTAAACTGTTCAATGGGTATGAAAACAAAATCAAAATATTTTTATGTGTGTGTAGATTCATCGTGCAGTGTGATTCATCGTTTTTTCTAGATATCGTCGTATTGATTATTTTAATTCAACCGAGTGCGTTTGCGACATATTTGATGGACTGTGGTGCACGTACGTATTGTCAAGTTCATGAACGTGCAAGCTGTTAAAGTTGCAGACCATGCTTTATAGGCAAGTCAGCTATTTAAAACCAGTCTGGTAAAAATAACGTTTATTAATGCTAGAATAAAGATCATATTGATAAGTTAAGGTAAATAATGCAGCTAACTTCAGATTGGTTGTGCATGGATTATTTTATATATGTAAATACACGCCATTTTTCCATGGTTTCATTTTTCATGGGGGTAGGCAGAAACTACTGAACGATTGCTATGATCCTTTCACTTCGTTGACGTTTATACAGCACTAGCACTTCGCCCGAGACTTTGTCCGCGAAAATTGTGATAAAATATAGCCTATGTTACTCGGTAAAGATGTAGCTTTATAATTAAGAATGATATTTTAAAATCTGTCCAGTAGTTTTTGAGTTAAATCACAACAAACAAACAAAGAATCAAATATTTCCACTAATATTAGTTTAGATATACATATTTTGTAACTATTGAAAGTTATCCCAATAGTGGAGTTTAAAAAAAAATAACGTTCTTCGTACCTCGTAATGTATAAGCATAATACCCACTCCTGGCATTATACGGATTGCGCCTCCAGAAGTTCGTAGGACTATAGCAAGCCACATCGAGAGGACGCAGCTACAAGCTGACTCACGCCACATAATGCACAACTTCGTCTCTGTACCCCAGAGGCTGAAAAGCCGTAAAAGCTTTCTTGGGTGCGTGGGGCCAGCTAGTCCAGACATAACATCACGCCTAGTAATCCTCGAAGGGTTAGGCAAAGGTGTACCTAAGTAAACCCACATTTCGCCAGTTATGTTGAAGTCCGATGTAATAGGGGGCATAATGGAGGGGTATGTTATACCCCTTGTACAATTCCCGAAGAACTATCTCCCGATATACGTCAAATAAAACACAATAACTTTCAGAACAAGACAATTTATATTGATGTACCGCTGGAAGGTCGTTAAGTCGCGGAGAATCTCGACAGCGCGATTCAGGATTGTGACGTATTTACAAAGTGCCATCTATGATTCAAAAACATAATCATTTTGACATAAATTCAAAATTCAAAAATAAGAATAAACACTTTGCAGACTAAACATACCGCCCACCATGGACAACCTTGTCCATCAACATAAACATAACAGAATACATTAAGCATAAAGATTATTGTTCTTGAACACACACCATAACATAAGATTTAGCATAACATATTATAGCATTATCTCCTATATAACCTTCCACTCTAAATTTCTAAGTAAAACTAAATAAAAGTGAATAGCAAAATATTAAAACAATTGATGACTTCAATCCAACAACAAAACAATAGTTTGGCATGTAAGATATTGCTATTTAGATTAATTTAAAAACATCTCAGGTTTGTATCTTAATCTTACATTACAAGACTAAAATTATTCTAACATAGTTGTTTTCTAATAAATAATCACTCCGTATGAACTTAGCAGTTGGAAGACCGTCCTTCACCAAAACAATGTCTCCAACCTTTGGCAGTAGTAGCCCGAAGCTACTTGTAACGATACTGTAATTGAGTTTAAGATTAGAACTTACAAAGTTTGTAACATGGGGAAATATAAAATGACAAATCATACTATTTGAAGACATTAAGTCAACCAACAAAATGTTGCCTCGTTATCAATGGTTACCCAGAAGTTAGCCTTTTGTGGAATGATGACCACGAGTTTTACTGATTGGACTAGGGTAATCCACACCATACATTGGAAACGTTTCTGTACAGAAACCGTTGCTTTCAGCAATTGACGTATCATTTTTTTTTGTTTAATTATTTTGAGTGTCGAACCCAGCACATTTATGCACATACTGCTTAACGCGAGTTTTTGAATAAAGTTTTAGGATCCTAAACTTGAATCATAAATAGTTTGACTTCAACTGAGTACCTTCGTGCAGCCTCCTCCTCTCGTGAGCCCTCACAATCAAAAGATTGGTGCAATGATGTTTATAAGGAATTGAGGTTGAGTATTTCGTATACTTCTGAATAGTCCGCTTGCTGCGAGCGATCTCTTAAGATCCTGTCATCACAAAGAAAGGGACTCAAAGAGGTACCCTTAGTAGCCATTTTAAGTTTACATTTCTTTTTTACCGATTCTATTTCAACTTTGATGTTTTGCAACTGGCACAGTTTGATGCCAGTAGGTGTCGCTTCATTAAAATTTATTTCTAGTAAGCCACCTAGTGATTTCATTTATGTCACGTTTAGTCACCTTCGTCACTAAAAACTTTCTACAGTTAACAAATACTTTTATTAACCTATTACATTTATAAAACCTAGTTGTCAAGCTATCGTTCCATTTTTTAGCACTTGTATGACACGTTTTTATCTTTCTTTCTTTTTGTGTCATATAAACCTTTTCAAAATTATCATTTCGTTCTGATTTGAATTCCCAGACCTTTTTTTTAGAAATGTATTATTTGAATGGACGGCAGTGCTACTACGTGGCATGTCTCGCTTTGGCTGAATTCATTTGTTTGACCAGAGAAGATCCAACCTAGTTGAGTGTTTTGTGCTATAAGATGACTAGGTGGACCTTTGATAAACCCCTACAAATTCTGGACATATACTTTTGTATCTAACAGCAAATCAATCGTATTCGGTTTCTCGAACGAAAGATCTGCTAAATCCAAAGACGAGATTGTGGTTAAAAACGTTTGCCATAACTTCATCTTCGACGAAATGGTTTTTAATTTCTTTGAATCATAAAACCTAACAGTCACCATAAAACTAGGGTCGACGCGTGATTGTACCCTAAAAAGAACCATCGAATACGATCGTCCTTGATCACGGCCTGTACCTGAAACTAAACTTTTAGTTAGGTATATTTTCAAGACCCAAGAACTGTACTGCGGACTTCGATTCAAACGAAGCCTGAGACCCTTGGTTTGTCAAGGATCTTGTTCCAATAGCAGTACCGTTCTTTGATTCTGCTGTAGTTAAAGCAGTGGCCAATAATATTTGGCTATGACTGTTAGCATAAGAACTTACTATGTTAGTGGACTTGCTCTGAGTTGACGTGGTTGTATCAGCAGCGTCGCTGCTGTCTACAACTTGATCAGTGGTGATGTTGTCACCAACTGATTTGGAGATATTCTTGGGATGAAGAAGACTATGATGCTTCTTTTGACTTATAGAACATCTGGAAGATTGGCGGCATGAATATACGGAGTGATTTGACCTTATACAGTTGTAGCATACACAATTAGTTTCCACAAAATTACGACGCTTATCCAAATCGAAACTAGCAAACTTTTTACAATTAACAAGTTTGTGATTCTCTTTACAAAAAATGCACATTAATGTTTTCGACTTGTGAAATGAGTTGACAGGAACAATATTATCAGCAAAGGACTCGTTGGACTTTGAAGAGTTTACCACAGAATCTGACGGCACAGGATTGATCTTCTAATGATACCAGTCGACTTTCTACATAGGACTAAGATATTATCCTATTTATTGGATACTCTTTGAAACTAACTCTGCTTTGTTCAATTCTAAATGTGGTCACTTTGTGTATGTTTCCATCTTGCTTCGCAGAAAAAATGTGATTTTTCTAAGTGTTTGACACAAGTCCAAACTTTTATATATTTTCTAAGTCACTAAAATAGGGTTTAACACTTCACTGTCACTCACTTTGTCGTCCGGCGTGATGATTAATTTAAGTTAAACTATTTAAGATTCAAGTATAGGATTCTAAAACTTAACTTATGATGGTCAGCTGATGCATCTCACCATAGGCTGCTCCTCCGTCTCCAAATCCCAGATCCAGACTCCACACTGGTCACTGCCACCAACTTTCCATTCGGCTCCGAAGGACCATTTGTACAATTCCCGAAGAACTATCTCCCGATATACGTCAAATAAAACACAATAACTTTCAGAACAAGACAATTTATATTGATGTACCGCTGGAAGGTCGTTAAGTCGCGGAGAATCTCGACAGCGCGATTCAGGATTGTGACGTATTTACAAAGTGCCATCTATGATTCAAAAACATAATCATTTTGACATAAATTCAAAATTCAAAAATAAGAATAAACACTTTGCAGACTAAACACCCCTCCATTATCCAAATGTCTGGTTGAACAGATTAGACATGATCTATGTCTGTAGTCATTTTCTTCTTTTTGAACGTCGTTTAAACGGGATTAGGACCGACCGGTTGACTATGTCATACGTTTAATATTGCTGTTTAATACAATGTTATTCTTCACTGTTATTTGATAGCAATGTAACAGCAGCAGCACGTTTAGCTGCACATAACTGAATCCTACCGCAAACCTACATATGAACGGAATTTAATGGAACGTAAATTGATTGATTCCGTGCTAGCCGACATAACTTAGTTTTTAAAACAAAATTCGTGCATGCTTTTCGCTGTTTATAACTAAGCAAAATTATAAACGTAAAGAATTAGCGTCCAGTAGCCAGTGGAGAAGAAACATACTACTACTTTTGCATTCCGGAGTTAAAAACTAAATCAATGAACTTCTAATACGAATCAATTTATTGCCAATTCATTAGTTACACTTACCTATGACTACAGTTTTTGCATATTAGTATTTAAATGATTTAAAAGTATTCAATTCAATGTGAAGCAGCAAATTATAAGAAACTTAAATTCAAATTAGGCACATTAAAAAAAACATGAATGAAAATAATTCAGTATAAATTAAAATTTAATACTGCTGCACGCGACTACGTTCGCGAAGAAATTTTGATGGGTTTTTTTTGGTAAAAATTATAAATATATTTAGAACCCTTCCTCTTGAATCATTCTGTCTATTAATGAAAACCGCATCAAAGCCGTTGCATATTTCATAAGATCTAAGTGGGGAGCGACTTTGTTTTATACTATGTAAAGATGAGACATATGTGTCCCACGGAAGGCAAAGACCTCTCTTCCCTCCCTCCATTTTTCTGTCTAGACAGTAGTCTTATTAAACCAAAATATCGGGAACCTCCAATATCGTATATTCTGAAAAAGGAATCAGATTTTAATCGTAACTTCTAAAACTTTAAACATTTGTTTCTGTATACTCTCATGAGTATATCTTAAAGGTTTTTTTATTAAAAAAAAAGAGTGTTTTACGTGGAAAGTTGAATCGACGTCTATTTGTAGGAAGCTGTGACCCAATTCCGAAAGAAAGAAAGAAAAGTTGAATATCGATTATGGAGACCGCTTTCAATTGCCATACTTGAATTTCAAGTTTTTTTATTGCATCCGAAATTACCTGTAGTCTGGGTACTAAAAATGACCTATGTTAAAACCGACTCGCTATACGATTCTTTTGTAAGTGGTGAAGATTTTTTTATTTATTAATTATGTTTTGATTTCAGTTTTTAGGTTTTTTTCAAAAATATTCAAAAATGTATTATGTATATATATTATGTAAACACACTGCATTTTTGACGGTTCGGACCTAGACAGGCACATTACTTTGTGTAATTTATTTCATCACCGCTGCTCTCAAAACGGTGAAGGAAAACATCGAGACGAAACCGGCATGTCCTAGAACTAAAAATTCGAAGACATGTGACATCTACCAACCCGCACTGGGTCCGCGTGGTGGATTACAGCCCACTCCCTCTCATAGAGAGGAGGCTTGTGTCCCAGCAGTAGGAACATTATAGGCTGATGATGATGATACGACACTATGTGAAAACGAAATTAATGTGAAAACTAAAACAAGTAGTGCTTGTGTTGGCTTTTATTTACATTTATTGCTGCTGTTAATAATCTAAATAAAAGAACACAAAACACTGAAATAAAGACTCAACCACAAACATTACATAATTTATTTAGGGTCAGTGCAGCATGTTCTTTTCTTCCATATTCTCTATCACTCATCATCTCGTCAGACACCTCTTTCCTGGCCATATAATCCTTCACCCATGCAGTCTATCCATCGTTTCTTAGGTCTTCCTCTACTCTTATAACTACCAATATTCGTACTCAAAACTACATAATACATATTTTATTATCATTAAAACATCTAAGAAACTCTCACTTCTAAAAATAAACTCGTACAAAACATAACTAGACAAAATATTTACAACCGCATATTACATACAAACATATAACAGAATACAATAAAATATGGCGCCACAAAGGTTACACCATAGCCATCATCATGTGCCCGCTAACGATGGCCCAACGATGGCCCACTGTGTAAACACGTGTACACGAGTGGTCAGAATTCGATCGCGTCCACTTTCTCCGCGGGAAAGTGACCACTCATGGACCAAATGCCAGTGGTTATGGTGACTGACCCGACTGGTTTGGTACGGACGATGTGCATTGGCCACTGTAACATACCTTAACATAACATCACGCCTGTAATCACCGAGGGGTAAGGCAGAAGTGCAACTATTAGTACACCCACACTTTGCCAGTTATGTTTTTGATTCCCATGTAATAGGGGGCGAGCCCACAGATCCAGGCTTTGTGGCTGACTGACTGAGTAATTCCCAATGGAAAAACATGGCCTATGTACCTTTCTTGTACATGAAGTTTAATAACATTTTGTTCAACCCGGGAATCGAACCCAGGACCTCATGCTCAGCAGTCGCATTTGTGATCACTAGACCAACGAGGCAGTCCACTGTCGTTTGGCTTTTTTGAGAGTATTTATATTATCTAAATGTGTGTATAAACCGTGTAAATCACCTCATCACGAAGCCGTCAACCAAGCGTTCTGTACATGAAACTAGGAACTTTACGCAAAAATTATTGCTGGGAAATGACTTTTTTTTGGGGGGTGTTAAATCATGTTTTGTGGTAGAACTCAATGTAACGCACTCAAAACATTGTGCTGATGGACGGATTGAATAGTACGGGGGTCGTGGAGGTGTTTAAAGTAAAAATTTTACATTAAAAACTTGTATTTAAAAAAATAGTCGGCAAAAAGTTGGAACTTTGACCCCTAATATCTCTGTAACTAGAAGGTTCCCAGGTATGGTGTAGAACAAAAAAATTATCGCAATGTCAGGGAGAACCAGTGCCTTTCGGCTTCGTTAAGAGGTGTTTTACACCCTTTATAGTTAATAGTTCAAAGTGGATTAAACTAATTTTTTGCCAGATACTTATTTTTGATGTAAAGTAAAATTTATTTGCATGGAAAATTGTTTTATATTTTAGTATCACACATAATTATTAATTATGTATATTGTCTTGCCAGAACAACTCATTCAAAATAATATTTTACGCCAATGCGTAGAGCCCGTAATATCCGAGAGCGACGTTCTGTATGAGACGTTTCTGGAAGTTACGGAGAAATGAAACGCCTTTCTGAGAAACAATCACGGTTTCTTAATTTCCGTGGAAATGCCAGTATTAATGTATGTTGTTAAGATTTGGTTATGTAAGGTTTGGTAACAAAATAAAAAAGGAAATAAAAAATGTGCTCTAATTTAGGCGGATGCACCAGGATTTTCTACAAATTAAAAAATTGTATTGTTTAAATAAAGTATCTTGATATACACAAACTATTGATACAATAAAGTTACACTCGGAACTATAAATACTACGTAAACACAAATAAAAACGTCAAGCAAAAAAGGCAACAAACAAAAACAATTGCATCCGTCAATTAACCTAGCGAATCGTTTTCACACCCCAAAAAAGCTCACATTAAGTGTCTATCATTTCCTTCCCAAGTAGAATGAACAATCAACACTTGAATGCCGACTTTACTTGACACTGAATTCTACATACCCGACCAACTGCGTCTCGGCTTTCACCCATCCTTCACCGTTCGTACAAGAGTGAAAGAGAGGTCCGAAAGGCAGTTTTCCTTTCTCGCCCACTGTTATACGTCACTGCACATTTCTCCCGGTACGACTCGATGCTTACAACAAATCAGTGTAGCTGTTACTACGGTGTCGTCTGCGTTTTTGAGATCCGTAAAGTGTGAACTCGTAATAATATTTGTATTTATTAGAACGTGGTTCGAAGGTGTTGGATGTATTTGAGTGTTGAATTAATTGATTGATTATTGAAGTTTTATACTAGAAGGTAAGAATTAATTTTTAATTGAATTTTTTTTCCAATGTTAAAGATGAGGCTAGATTTTTCTGGATAAATATTTTTCAGTGCATTTATATATTTTTTAAATTATCAATTTTGAAAATTCCAATATATTTTGTCCTGTCAAAATATTTACCCATAGGAAGAAAGTCTAATAGCAATACATGCATATTAATTACATTGTATACGCATACATAACTTCTCATAAGTGTCGGTGCAATGCGCAGTGGAAAAGACTTCAACGCGCTACTAACTCTACGTTGTACGAAAAATTACGTTTTCCAATTCATATGTTTTTTAAGAGATATATTGTCAGTTCTATAATATCTTTATTAGTATATAACAAATTATTTTGGCTTATAATTGACGTAAAACATATTTAAACAAATAATTTAATTTATACTTAATTATACTAATATTTATACTATACTTTACGTGAAACTAATGTTTATTTTAGGGGAATAAGAAGAAGTGTCACCTTGGTTTTCTATATTTTATCTTTTAATATTTTTCAGGCAGGGAGCCAGTCTTCAAGATGAAGCTCTCCCTGGTTTTTGAGTTGCTTCTAATATTCATACTCTTGGCCTTTGCCGCGTCCGCGAGTGTCAGTAAGTATCATGGCATCACTAACTAGTCAAAACCATGTTCACATTAGTCAAGCGTCAGAATTTAATTGTCCAACAAAAAACGATGTACCGGTGATTGGTAGTTGTCGTGTCCGAACCTCGAACGCACTACTTATACAGTCAATTAAACGTATCAACATTTGTATGCCCAATACAATGTACAGGTGTCCTTTTAAAAAACTGTGAAAGTCGTCGATCGACTGGTGGTCTTCAAATTTTTTGTGCTGAATTACTTTCAATAAAACATCACGTAGCGTGTCGAGCATGGATATTTTTTCTTTGCTAACGAGATGTATAAAGCATTTGATATTGCTACGATGATATTTCAGACGTTTTTCCTCAATGTGTTATAAATGTTTCATAATTTGTCCGCGATTGCAATCAACACTTGCATTGAAAGTGTTATATTTATGGACAGAAGAATTAAAGGCTTTTACAACGATGCAATAAATCTTCGCTCCTATCAAGTGCAAAACGCTATGAACGAATCCATCAAAGACTAAACTTTTAATTATAATTAATAAGAAATGTTAGCATAAAAAATTTGCTCCACAATTTTTAAGTAAATAAATCAAACGGGATACAAGTCTCAAACTAATGACGCTGTATAAAACGACATCAATAGTTAATTGTAACTAAATCAATGAGAAATTTAAGGTAAAATGCCTCCTTTTAGGAAAAGAAAAGAAAAATGTGAAGAAAGGTATCCAGGTCATCCAGAATAGGAATGATGACGACAAAATTGAACAGAACGACATCAACAAATACTGCAAATGTGTGGAGTCTTACTGCAACTGCTGTCGGGAGTTCAGACTGCCTGTTGTTGAACTACATGGACCAGGTAATGTCTTGTTATGTATCTGACGGTTTTAGGCTCCCCACAAATACACAAGGTCGTTGTGCAAGTCTGCACTAGGCTTTTATATATTTTTTCCCTTTTGATACTTTTTGTCTATGTTTTTGATACCTATTGTTTATGATTTTTGATTGACTGAATTAAACTTTTGTTTTTCTCTGCCAAGAACCAGCGCATTTTTATTTGGTAGTTAATAGTCCTGATGAAGGCCTTGGGAATAGCCTCAAAAAAAGCGTAGGAGTGTTTGATGCAGCGACGCTTGTGGAGGCCTGTGTCCAACAGTGGACATTTTCCAGCTGAAATCATCATAACATAATTATCTAGTGTCTGAATTTTAAGCCAATCTACTTTCATAAACCATCAGAAGAGAAATCGGACTGCTTATCATTATCTTATCTTAAGTGAAATCTGATGAATAACATCTTACTTAATGATACTGTTTCAATTCCAAATTTAGTTATGAATATTCAGTTATGAATATTGTCTTTTTAAAAGCTCATACTCCTATAGAAAATCGAACAAAACGGCGCGGCATCTGCACCGTCTTCACAATCAATATTCATAGGCGTAACCAATATCACAACCACATTTTTGTCCCCCTCTAAGTTTTTTTGTTACTTTGATTTGGTTGCTGTCAGTGAAAATATAATATACCTATTTCTAGTATGTTCTTTTGCTCATTCAACTTTGTTATGTAATGCCATTCATGAGTTCTTAACTACTCGCAAAAGGCATAACTCGTGAAAGTAAGTCGAGGTCAGTAACAACACTTGCACTGATGGTAAGGTCCGGAATATTGGACTGACTCATTTCCATTATGGATACGTTCCGGATTTTCAACTTTGAAATTACGTCTAAGCTGATGTAATCACTCAAAATATGAAGCATATATATATGTTGTAACACTCAGTTGGATAGCGCCATTTCTTCTTTTTAAGAAAGTTTTTAACAGGAAGTAAACGTCGAATTCCCGCAATAATGAACTGAGTTGGTTTCATGTTGACCTCAAATGTTTTGTATACTTCCAGGATGTGCCTCCTTGATGTACCTCAACGGTGACAAGATGTCCGTGTCGCTGAGTTTCGGAAAGAAGGTCATAACAAACCGGACCCTGTCGAGTAAGTTGATATTTTCACTTTTGTTTTTAAACTATCAAGACTTTTACGGATGCCATAAACCTGACGATGTCGTTTAATATCTTGGAATGGGGTTACGGTACCTTCGGTACTGGGATTGTATTTTATTTTAAATTAACATCATGTTTTCTTTTTAGGCCGGAAGCCCAGCCCCGTCTGCATGCCACTGCCAGGTGGTGTGTCCAAGTTCTGTGGACGTGTTTACAACATCGCCAGAGCTGGTGAAGAATTCAGAGCTTGTCTCGGCTTAGAGCTTCAATCGAAGAAAACGGTGGAAGCTGCCGTTCGAGTTTCCTGTTTCAAGTTTGGACCAAGAGGTGTGACTTCGGAACCAGCTGACCCATTGCCTTTAGTCCCTCAAGATGAGAAGTCTGAAGACGATGATGATGACGATTATGAAGATGATGATACATTCGGACTCGGAGCCGGAGCAGACGATGACGACGACGACGATGATGATGATGATGATGATGACGATGATGGTAGGTGTCATTACTTTTTTTAATTTACGTGTGTTTGCTCTTGACTCTAGTCTAGGTCAGAGATGACAGAGACAAAGTCGACGATGGTACGAACTTACACAGAGGAAGCCTGTTTACTCTAACTTTAAAGAGATTAGGGTTGTAAGCGTTCGAAAACAGACGCAGGCAAAGAATTTAAATAAATTAAGTGAGATATAGTTTTCTTACAACGATGTTTTACATGTTCCAGGAACACTCGATGCCGTCAACGACGTAGACTCTGCTGATTACACAGGTTTCAGTCTTCTCGGAGAAGATATACTGGGAGACCTGTTTGGATCAACAGGAGGAAAAAAATCGAACAAAAATAAAAAGAAACAAGCACCTGCTCCGTCTACAACGACGACCACTACCAGACGCCCTCGACCCTCACGAAGGCCTACAAGAAGACCTGGTACCAGGTCTACAACAACACCACGCCCAAGGCGCACAACTACTGCAAGAGTAACTAGACCTGCCGGAAACAGGCGCCCAACTCGCAGACCCACTAGGAGACCGACTAGGAAGCCAACTACAGAAAGTACTTCTACATCAATCCTCACGACAACTACCACTACTACTACAGTTAGGCCAAGTTCACCAGCAGTATCAAGTTCAGTAGCTGCTGCTATTCCAACAACAGAACGTAGTCCAGTCATGAGCACCATTCAAGAGCAATCCCTTGCACCAGTATCTGTGATGGTTGAGAATCCCACACCAGTATTACCAACAACAACTCCTAAAAGTGTAACCGATTTTGATGATCCTGGACTAGAAATGTCATTAGCACATATCACTGGTCAATTATCTGCGATGCCTGTTACACCAATGATTTCAAATGAAAGCAAAGATTCAAACGTAATGAACAAAGAAGAAGAACCAGAGAAGTACGAGAAAGTCATTACAATCACCCCAAAAACTCCATCAACCATTTCCTTTATTCCCACTTCTGAGGAAGCCGTCAATGATGACATGATTCAAATTGTACAAAGCCTCGACTCCGCAGAAACCGTGGCATCTGCAGAAGCCATGCCCGAAAGAGAACCAATATCTGGAGATGAAAGTAGAGCTCATCTGTATCAATTTGGTGCCCCTGTCCCAGAAAGCTATTATGAAGGTCTGAATTTCCCTAAGAAGAAGAACAGGAACAAACAATTTAACTTCCAAGATTTAGATGTGCTCAATCTGGGTCAGATCGGAGAGACCTTGGGCGATGAACTGGGAATATTTGGTAAAAAAAAGAGACAGGATAGGGACAACAAGGACACCAAAGTGCATGGTGAAAAAGATCAGGGCAATGAATACAATGACTTCGTTGACGATTTTAGTGAACTAGCTTTGATGATGAGGAAGTCAAATGACAATAAGAACAATAAAAATAAGAAGGACAGGAGAAGACAGAATAAAATGATGCGCGAATGGTCACAAGTATGACGTCGTAGTCAGGCTAGTTATAAGTAGCTCTAGACATTATTTATTTTTGTACTTTAACATATTAATTTATTGTGTGTGTTGTAAATAGTAAAATTTTTGTATGAGATTATTTATTTTGCATGAATGAGTAAAAACTTTTTCAATTATATGCTTCTGTTTATTTATCCAAATATATTCCATTGATGCTTGAAAGATGAGGTAGCAAGTTACAGAGTTATGAGTAATTTCATTTTGGTGTATTTATATGAATGCTCCCAACAAAATACTATGCAGCTTAAAACTATAAGATCAACTATATCGAAGTTTTCATCATCACGAGCCTCCCACCTCTTTTTGCGTCATTTTTTCCCTGGTCTGCACGAGTCTCAACCATCATATTGTTGAACAATTATGTATTTAACAATGACAAAGATTTTTTTTGTGAGCGGAAATGAAATAAATAATGGATGGACTGCGTGAAGGATGATATTGCAATAAAAGTGATGTCTGATGAGATGGCGGGTAATAGACATGTACGAAATAAGAAGACATGCTGCGCCGACCCCAAATACATTGGGATAAGGGCAGGAGTATTATGAATAGGGGAGCGGCTATTGCGATATTTTGACTCTAAATTTATTGCTAATGTAACTTCAAAAGGCGCTAGATACAGAAATATACTTATGAATAATACAGTAATCGAGGAAAACTATTTATCTAGAAAGAAAAGAAAGAACCTATCCTCATTAAGGTTATTATAATTCAAAACCACAAATGCCTCATTACAATCATAAATACTGCATTAAAAATCATAGTGACTAAGCATATTCAAATGACGTTAAAAAAATGCGTGATTGCGTAATAACAGCTTACGCAACATTTTAATGAAAGACATTCAAAAATTCATTATGAATACTTCAAACTATTTTCCTCATTTTTGTAATCAGTTCTTAGAAGGATAAGACGTTTGTTGTTGTGTCTGTAAATAAACAATTGTATTAGCAGTATATGTGGGACTTTGCATAATCACTTTCAATACTCAGCTTGCACAAACATTAAATAATAAACGTTAATGTAATTTATCAATACAAATTCTTTTCACGTATCTATATTGAAAGTACGCAACATAATATATACTTTTAAATTTCAACTTTCTCTTGTACTGGAATTAAAATTTAAAACTTGTTCCTGTCACTGACTGTACAGCTTTAAATAAACATTGAATGTTTGTGGTCGATACTTAAATACTCCCGGTTACTTGTTACGCCTACAATCCGTAATGAAGAGTCAGGCTTAACTGTTCAACTTTACTTTACTTACTCTATTGAAAATGGGCCCTTCAATAATAAAACTGTTTATATTGCTAATGATATCCACTTGCCATTTGGGATTGGGTGAGTGTTTTTTCAATGCAGATCTTACATTATTTTGATATTTAGTACTAATGAAAAATAATATTTCTTAAAATTTATTGCAGGTGACAAAGCATATAAAGTGATAAAATTCAAAGTACCTCAAACGGTGTGGAGGCAAGCGTTACATCCGACGCCTGTACTTAAATCTCCTGTTACAATTACTGTGCCTATAAACGTTCAGGGTGAAGACATTGAAGATGATGACAACGAAATTGAGGATGAGATTGAAGAAGAAATCGAAAGCGAAGTTCCACCTGTCGCCGACGCAGTTGTTGAGACTGCTAATGTAACTCAAGCCTTAGAGGAGCCAGTACCAGTAGTCAGTACTACTACACCAGTTACTCAGGCTCCACTTCTCCAAGATGAAGTGGCAAGTGAACAACCCGCGGGAGTTGTTCCAGGTCAAGTCATTAGATTCCCTTGTGCGTGTCGAGGCAGACAATGCGGATGTTGTACAGGCGCTCTTATGGACCGATTCAGAATGAAAGCGTGCGGAAACATCACCTTTGTACCAGAGGACTTTGTATTCGACGTGAGGATGAGCATCAACAATAACACTGTTGTACGACGAAGAGTTTCAGGTGAGAATGAACATTAACGTCCATTTAAGAAAGTTTCTTTTTTTGTTGTACTGAAACATAGTTTGGAATACAAATAAGGTTTCTCGTCAACATATTCATAAGTATGCTATTTAAAATCAATGACATATGTTATAAGACAAAGGTATTAATAGAAAGTCATTTCAGCTAGCGACCCGCCGCCGATTTGCTTCAATCCTAGAAGAGCTCCGTTCGTTCGTGTTTGTGCCGAAATATCGAATATTCAGATTAGAAACAGAAACGCTCATGCCTGTTTAGACATCAATGCAGACATTGGTGGATTTCCAGTTTATTCAGCGTCCTTCAGATGTTTTAGGTAAAGATTGTACTACAAATAAATAACATTTAATACTATTATATTATTGATTTAAATGTTATTTTCTGCTATCTTAACAGATTTGGAGCATCTGGAGTCCAGACAGGATTAAAACCAAGGCCAGTTTCATCAGGACCTAAGCCCGTTAGTCTGTTTGGCAGCAACAATGATGACGACGGTGGTGGTGGTGGTTTCTTAGAGAACGCCGCTGGCGATGTTTTCGGTGGAGATGGCTTATTCGGAGGTGGAGGCTCTAGCGATGACGGCCCTTTCGATGGCATCGGTGACGCGTTTGGTGACTTGTTTGACGGCGGCTCTTAGACAATCGTGATTGTAAATTTACTTACCAGTATTCTTAGGAACGTTAAACGTACAAAAAAATTATTATGTAACTAAGCCTATTTATTGTTACCAATAAAATTTAAATATATTAATAAAGCTGAGAATTTTATTCGAATGAACTTGGGTGAATAAATCTCAACGTGAAAGTGTAAATAATGAGATAAACAGATCTTTCTCTGCCCCTGTTGAACCGGTCCACTGTTGTGCATGTGAATTGGAGTGTCGGGCTTGTTCAGACGATAGGCGCACGCGCATATTCGCGCCACAAACTCAAGGAAAATGTGTTTAGTGATATTTTTATTCGCGGGTTTTTTTCTCCAAAATGTACAAGGAGGTAAGATTACTCAATTCAGTCAGTACACATTTCTAAAAATCAAATTTGAATTTTTGAATTAAATCTAACAGTGAAACTGACTTTGTTCCAGCAACATTAGACGATAATGTAAACAAAACTAAAGTGACAACGCCACACATAAATGGAATGGAAGTTCCAGACGATTTCTTGCTGATGCTGGATCAGTTAAGAAGCAATTCGTCACTGATGGCGACAGCATTGTCGAGACAGAACCAGGAAACGCAAAACGGGACCTCTTCGACCAACAGGCGCTGTGTTTGTGACAAGGGTATTTGTAAATGCTGTACCGGGTACTTCTTGGATTTGATGAATCAGAAGGCTTGTATGAGAGTGACGTATCACCCCGGAGACTTTGCTTTCGATGTAGCCATGTCCCTCAACAACAGGGTGCTTTATGAAAACTCTTTGTCAGGTGAGCTAACATTTTATACTACTCGTCTATTATACTGCGTCGTTAAAAGCACAATGACCTGTTTATTTTTTGGAAATGGTTTTCCCAAATTATAATGATACTTAATGGCGATTTTATTCATGAAAATACTTTTTTTAATAGGTTAATGCAATAAATTATCTGTAAATTATTTTGAGTCAGAAAATACTTATAATGGCAACAAACCCATTTTCAGAGAAAAAATTAAAATATTAAATATTTTTTAGGAATTTTTGTAAATGACTCTAGTAATAAATCTAATTGCTCCTGAATGAATGGCTGGGGTTTACCTATTTCCTTTTACCAGTAAAAACACACTTTTCAAGGTAGAATTTTCTAGAATTCGTTTTATTATCTAATTAGCTGCCTCCTGCGATTTCGTTCACATGGAAAATTTGATGATTTTTTCAGGGATAAAGCATACATTTATAAACCTTCCTATTGAATCATTCTGTCAATTGATGAAAACCGCATCAAAATTCGTTATGTATTTTGAAATATCTAAGCGGCGGGAAACGACTTTGTTTTAGACCTACTATGTAAAGATTTAGAGAAAATATATTCTGTTTTCAGGAAAGAACCCCAGGCCGATATGTATAAGTCCACCAAGAATGAACAATTTAAAAGTGTGCGCGAAGTTCTACAACGTATTCTTCCCAGGACGCAACTTTCACTTCTGCTTAGCAATGACAGGACAGTGGCGTTCGTTCGAGCTCTTTAATTTCGCTTTTGACTGCCTCCGGTGAGTGATACGACTATTTAAGTATCGGATAAAGAAATTAACCATACTTTCTAGTTTGTATTTCGTTGTTAATGTGAACTTTCTTCGGTTTTGGAGGAAAAAGTCTTGAATTCCTCTACGATCAACTACCTAATTAATGTCGATTCTTTTTTTACATGTCGTTCGTGAAAGCTCTACTTTTTTTTTTCAAAACGAAATAGTTATTCCCATTATTTGAGTGGCGGTACATAAATGTTACATTACATTATAAACCCAAGGAATTTGTATAGAAATAAATAATGGACATAAAAAAGAGCCTCACATTTACTATTTCATGGAACGGATGTTTGTTGTTTACATTAAAACTTTATATAACTTGTAATCTCCGATGGGAAAACAGAGCCGTATGGCTATAAGTGCTAGTCTAAGATTTAGTTCTCAAAGCACTAATGTGTTAAAGAGCGAACTTATTGTGGTTTTCAGCCCATGATAATTAAATTGGCCTGAAAACCACAACGGGTTCGCTTCCGAGTTGAAAATGTACGGAACGTTTTGTCTAGTTATCTGTAATGTACTTAATAATATATCACGTACATATGTACATAGGTCATTAGTTATTTATGATTCTTTGTGTCATAAGTATAAGTCTCAAATATCAACCTTTTTATCTAAAAAAATCGTAAATCTGTTTTTTTACTTGTCTTTTAATTAGCAGGTGATTTATTTTGAATTAAACCTTACCATAGAGATGGGAAGGTTAAACATCCATCAACTCCATCCTTGAAATCTAGGATGGTTAAAGTTGTAATTTAATGCAAATTGAAATTTTAACAATACCTGAAATCGTTCACCTGGAATCGTGCAAGGCAAGGCATCACCCAGTTCCGACACGGATAGGAGAAATGAGCATTGATTACATTGATACAATATATTTTAAAAACGAAGGGAATATTTTTGTTAATATTCCCTCTTTACAACAAGACCTCACTTACATTTTAAACAAGCTTCTATAACTAAACTAGTTTTTTCCTCTTCTGTTCTTCCCATGCACAATCATTGCCCACAATCGATACTTGTTCACCAATGAAATAATTAATCATTTTAATTGTATTTTATCATATATGTGTGTTAGACTGTAAGGTATTTCTATGGGCCAAAGTTGCCTGAAAATAAATGTATGTTGTTGTAATAAATCCAAACATTTCATCCTCAGAATGGGAGCCAATGGTATAGCGATGGTGAAGCCGTATGATGACGTGGGGATCCCTGTAGCCAACCCTCAAGGTGGTGTAGACGCAGTCGTGGATGCTGGAGAGGATGACATCGAAGACTATGACGAAAACGTTGTCAGATCAATTCTGAGCCTGTTTGACCGATGATGCCATGATCGAGATGATTCTGGTGTATGTAAATGTGAATTGCGGCTGAATTATTTGTTTTGTAAATTATTAATAAGTAATTAACTTTGTTGAAATAAATAAAAAAAAAAAAAAAAAAAAAAAAAAAAAAAAAATATTTATTTTTTATATTTTCGTCTGTTTTGTTATTCCAGCCTGTATGCCTAGCTTCCCCTCCTATGTTGGGTTGGGTTGGGTAGCTATAGTACCAGTATTTAATTTTTACATGTAGTGACTGCCTATCTGACCTCCACGACCCAGTTAGTACTGGGTAATATGATGCCCCTTGACTGGTTGTCAGACTTTCGGGCCACTGACTAGTTAACGATTCTCAAAGATGACCAATTGACAGCCAGGACAAACGGCTTAACGTGCTTTCCGAAGCACGGAGGAAACTTGGTATGTAGTGGGTGGTCACCCATCCACGAACCCACTTAGACAAGCACGGCATAACCTGAAGATCAACCCCAGCGGCTGTTATTATTTAGCCACGTGCTCCTCTCATCCCAGCCTGTAGTTTATTTAAATGAATATAACCTGTATCAACAATCCAAGCTATTAACATTTATGTCTAGTACGTCAAAAGTACTTAAAGGCTTTTGTATTCACTTGAAGTTCTTGAATATTCTATATTCAAGAACCACGTGAATATTTCTTTTATCTGAATGATAAATATTTGATGTATGTGAATGATAAATTTTTCATCATAAATATTTCTTGTATCTGCACAAGCGTTTGCTCTCGCCATCCACTTCCTTGAATCAGCATAAAATACTAGGTAGGTACTCTCGGTCATTTTGGACTAGTAAACCTCAATGACATCAATTTGTTTCAAGATGAGTATACACAGCGCTATCGCATTTTCTGCAATATGTTCGAGTCAGCATGATGCAGCAAACCATAAATCTAATTTTATGTACGAGCCGATCATGATTCAGCGATAGTACATGCCGAACGAGGCTTTGACCGAGGCCAAGGTTAGGCCGAAGAAACCAGGGCCGTCCTAAAGCTCGTTGGGTCGACGATATCGTCAAAGTCGCGGTAAACAGCGTCCTGCTGCTAGCCTGTGTCATCCCACTGCTGGGCAGAGCCCAGCCTTTCCCATGACTTCCAAATCCTTCGATCTAGGGCCAATCTAGACCACTGGCTGTTTGTTTTGTCTAGCTCGTCCCGCCATCTCCTGCGAGGTCTACCGCGTCACCTTCTGGCTGTGTCAAGGCTCTACATCGTCGTTATTTTGGCCCACAGCTCGTTGTGCTTTCCTTATCCGTGGTAACGAAGTTTGCCGAATATTTCAATATGTTCACAAAAATCACCGAATACGATGTACCTACTACCTATAGTACCTACTTGAACAGGTATGTGGCACCCCTTAGGTAAAGGTAGGTATACGGCTAGACTGCATGGACGCTGTGAATACACATGGACTGATTATCACAGAACACAGTTCAATTTCTTGTATTCAGACTACATATTATCGATAGATAGTTTGATTACCACTTAAATGGAGTTCCGTTCGATATCATAAAATAGAAAATGCGGATGCAAGAAATATACTTATCAAGCAAACTCTAGAGAGAACTAAGTACTTTAAATGCCATTCACTATAAAAAATCCAGTAGATTTAAGGAAATGACGTGAAGAAACTTTTGAGTATGAATATGGATAAGTCGTGCGAGTAGGGCAAGACCAAAGATGTGTTGGAAACTGTGTGAAAGATCGTAATGACTAGAAAGGAGGTAAATTCTGAGATGAAGACTAATAGAGAAGTACGGAAGAAAAAGACAAGCTGCGCAGACTTCAAGTGAATTGGGATAGTGGCAGAGGAATTATGAATAAATATTTCAGTAAGAAATATGATGACTGCGAGGAACTAACCAACTAAAAAATGTCACCGAGGTTTGAGCCATAGACATCAAGCAATAGAAACATGAAACCTCCTCTAGACTACACTAACCGAAAATAATATCATTATCAAAGAATGGCAAGCAACTCATGAGCTAAAATTAAATTGATTTATTTTAATTCTGGCAAAAAATGCATTATGCAACTCCAAATGAGTCTATCATTCCCTTGCTGAACTATGCCAATACAAACTATGCTATATTGATATTTAGGTGGGAATTAAGCTGGCTACTGTAGCATGTCTTTCAAGTTGCACTTTTCGCGCCAAGTTATCTAGTATTAATAATATGACTCATCTCATCGAACTTAAATCTGGATATATCAATCCATAGAATAAAAGGACTTTTCAGTTTTAAAATTGCACGGACATGCTTACAATGTAGAATCTATTCTCATCATTTTGTAGTTCTACGTACCCCCAAAGAGCGGTGACCGTAAAATTATCATCATTAATAATAATGCTGAATGGTCCGAAGATATTATTATAAAGAAAGTACCTACCCATAATTGGCAGCTTTCAGCGGCTGTCTAGCTTGACAGATCGATGTCTGATCATAGGTCAGCGTTACTTGAATAAGTCGCGGAATTAGACACACTTACAACAGTATTTGTCAAGCGCATCATTACTCTTCTCACATTAATGAAGATGCGTGAAAATATATACGTGAAAATACCTAGCCATTATCCGAACAGTGGTGGTATCGCATCGATCCGATGCGCAGGAGTTTCTCTCTAGAAAGTACCGCAAGTCAGTCGCTCGCGCATCGCATACCTTGCATACAAATACTGAGTTACCTTTGGAAGTATTGACATAGGGTATCGGAAACCGATCATTTGAATTTGGTCCCCAGAGCTGTTGAGTTGAACGAACTTTAGTCAAAATGAAAACGAAAATGTTTGCACTTTTAGTTGGTCTGTGTTTTGTTCAATTTGGTTCAGGTACGTGCGGTTTTTTATCTCTTAATTTATTCGTTTACAGGCGTGTGTTAATTAAGTCTGTGTATCCTAAGAATGTCTCTTTCGTGCAATAATTAGCATTATATTGAGACTGAATTTACATAGCGTCACGGTGATTAACTCAATTGAGTTACTATGTTAGTCGACATTGCCTACTGAATCAAGCAATTAGACGAGAATTTTGCGAGTTTGGGAGTTTCTAATAATTCTTTTGTATTTTACATTTTTAGGCGATGCATCAAGACTCAATCGGCATTTCCACAATAAAGAGGATAATTCAATGGATGTGACTGATTTTTCTATCTACTATGATATAGACTCGAACACGGTGAGTGGTTGTTTCCTACCTGGCTTCTAAATCACCGGCTTTTTTAGTATTTAATGTTTGTGACATATAATCAAACTTATAACACCCCTCTTTTTTGGTCGGGGGTTAAAATAAGACAGTGTAAAGTAAGACAGCCTCATAGAGAGGACGCCTGTGTCCCAGGAGTGGGAACATTATAGGCTGATGATGAAGCGTACAGACGGACGGCGGGAAGCAACTTTGTTTAATACTATGTAGAGATGACTGTGTCCCTTGCTATAGAACTCTATTGCCTTTCTAGCTGTAGAATCATCGTATCATGATTTTCCAGACAATAAGAAAGATGATGCCCCGCCCCTGGTACCAGCCTGGCTGGAGACTACGGCTGCCATTCAGAGGCGGGAAGTGCGATTGTGATGGACTCAAGTGCAACTGCTGCTCAGGAATGCGCATCCCAGCGTTTAACTTTGATAGACAAAGTAAGTATGAACACGATACGTTATCCGACGAAATGGATTTTATCCTTGTAGCTTATCTGAATAAGTAGGGCTAAGACAAATGACATACGCGTATTCGTATTTCCAAGACTTCCAAAACAGTTGACATAAACTTGGCGATAGCTTATATCAGTTCCATTTTGGACTATTTAAATTTTATGACCATCGTTGATGAAATCTTACTTGTTTGTCGAGTGTCCGCAAAAGTGACAGCCGCGCATAAAGTCATGGGTTCGATTCTTGGGTCGAACAAAGTGTTGTTGGGTTTTCCATCAGTAATTAATGGCAATAGGCTCACCCCCTATTACATGGGACGCATGAGACTTAAACATAACTGGCGAAATGTGGGTGTAGGTACTATTAGGTGCGCCTCTGCCTAAGCTTTCGGGGATTGTAGGCGTGATGTTACGTTGATAAAATGTCACTTTGGGTAGGCTCTCAGGTAAGACGTAGAAAAACAAAAGAATGTCTTTGTGAAGATGCAGCGGGCTGCTGGTGGGCTGGAGCTAGATTCATGAGTTTTAGGTCTGCGAATGTTTAACGCGGTGGGCAACTTTCGTACTTAGTAGACACCTCCGCTCTGTCCAATCCATCGGGGAAAAAGTACGAGTACCTACCTATACGTAGAGCTATGTTATACAATGAAAATAACTTTGTTTATTACAGCCTGCGCCGAGCTGACTTTTGATCCCACTGAGGGATATTTGAACCTAGACGTGAAAATGAACAACGAGAGCATTTACCACAAATCTTACTCAGGTAAAGATATTAATTACATTATGTGAATTTTATATTTTTTTAGTTTAAAATCCCGGGGGCCCGCTAGTGACTATCCTCGAGTCGTCTTAACTATTCTTTTCACGATTTCCTCAGAATGGGAAGTCACTGGCCACTTCACAATATCATCAACATTTTTCTTTTTTTTTTTTCCAGCAAGTAACCCACCGCCATTCTGCATCCCGATCCCGATTCCGTACGTGCCCATCACTATTCTGGACATGTGCATCCGACTGTTCGACATCACTATCGACTTCACCAAAATGCACGTCTGCATGGATTGGGATACTAGAGTCGATAAAGCTCCTGTTCTGGTAAGGACAACACGAAGAAATATTAGATTAGATCACTGATTAGGTCAGGAAGACTTCCTTTTCAGCAGTGCAGCAGATTTCTTTGACTTATTGTTTTAGTCGATTTATTTGCTTAAATTAGAAAAGCGATTTCGGATCTAGATACTCATTGCATAAATTTCATCCCAGATTCTTTTGACATATGAATATCGTAACTGCAAACACATAATAGTTATTTGTATTTTCGCAAAATTTCAGATCCTTCACTTCGACTGCATGGACTTGGGTCTTGGTGGAATAAGTTTGACCAAACCAAACACAAATCAAATTACCGGAGGCAGCGAACCTAACGAGCCACCTCAGCTCAATGGAGATGTTTACGACCCTGTCACCGAAAATGCCAGTGTAACCACGCAACACTCTGTATTCAATAATAGTGTTAAATATATTTAAATAATTTATTAAAAACATTATTCATAATTTTCCTCATAATTTATGTCGCACTTCCGTCCTAGCCTTAAATTTCCTCAGCTCTATTATTAAATTGAAAAGCGAGATAATGATTGATTAAACAAATATTAAAATCAAATCTGATAGAAAATTGCAACGCTACAAATTTTAATGCTTCTGTCTGATTTACGAGTTGAAAGTAATAATGACAACTGACAAGTGAAGCGTTTTTCTTCCGGGGATTCTCAGATAATTCTTTCCAAATTTGGGCTATAATCCCCAAAGGGTTAGGCAGAGGTGTACTTACCTAATGTAATGTGTAATGCATTGGTACACCGACATTTCGCCAGTTATAATTGTGTTAAGTCCCATGTAATATAGAAAGTTATAGCTTTGTCTTGGAAAATAGTTTTATGGTGCTCCCTTACCGGGAGCATTCACATATTGATGATCAGATTCGAGCATTACATCAGTCAGTGCGAAAACGGAGCAAATACGTACAATATAGTACACAATTTGTTTCTTAACAAAATCGAATATTGGATTTATTACAAGCGAATGCTCCGGTGTGGAAGCGCCTTCTTTTAAAGTGAAACTTTTATAACATCGTCTTAAACTTTTTCGTCTGTGTGTTGCATGTCGCGTGACGGTCGGCCGCGGAATAGGTATAAAGTGAAAGGCGCTCCCAAAAATTTTTAGTTAAATTTCGATAGTGTGAAAAAAAACGTTTCACTTTTACCGTGGTTTCATAAAACCACACAATCCTTTTTTATGTCTTTTTTTGTGCTTTCGAAAATAGAGTCACTAAGTTTTCCCATAATTGGATTACTAATTGTGAGAAATCGACTAAACGATTTGCGTTTGATACGAATCCCACTAATTGCCCTACACCGTGGTTAGTTGATAGTTAAAAGATGACTTTGACATTTGTTTGACTTGTAAAAAAATTGAAGCAAGCAGGAGAGGTGTGGAAACCGAAAAGTTGAGGGTTCTAACTTATTTTTATGTATTTCTATTTATAAATGTAGCAAATCTTCCCCAAATTTTATGGTAATTTAGTCTTCCTCTACCTTAGATTCCGAAGTGCACTTTAAATGGGCGATAATGACGATTATTATGATGGTGACGGGTTAGTACAGTTTGCATGTTAGATAGTGTTATGGTATTAATTTTACAGAACTCCTGTAAATATTATTGATTAATCCTCGTAGTTTGTGTCATGGACTGTATGTCGACGTAGTTTGTTTGGTATTTTCGGTGTGACTATTAGCTGGGATGTGATATTGTACCGGCTTTTATTTGACACTTCATCTTTCGCAAGTGCATCGCGAAGCTCAACAATCGCTTGGAATGAAAACATGTAACAATTCTGCTATAAATTGATGTTCATCTCGTCCAGCTTTTTGTAGACTTGGTTGGCAACAGAATTTAGAGCTTCACTTTATTTAATTAAGTTCAATGATATGGATCAGTGTGAACCGACTTGCAGTTGTTGATTTAAAACACCTTCACTTAATCTATCAGTGAAGTAATTTAACATAGTCCAGGTTTGTATGGTGTGCCTAAGTTTTTGATGAGGCAATAAAAGTTTTCACAATATCTACCATTGCTAGTAATTCAGTTAAATCACATCAGACAGAAAGCCCAATCCAACATAGTTGGAGAAAAGCTAGGTAGATGGAACCATTGTTAATTATTTGTGTAAATAAAATAGACTATTTCGTCCCTATAATGGTAAAACTGATTATCTACCGAACACTTAAACTTGTAGATAATCAGTTTTACCAATATAGGGACGATTTCAGTGTTTTGTTGTTCTTACTGTGAATGAAAACTGCTGGTTTTCTTTAAAATATTGAAGTAGCAGTGACATGTTAGCAGGGTACATTTTCCCCCTAACAGACAAAAGCTAGTAGTTAAAGAATCACCACATTAACAATGATATATCTATTTTAAGTAAATGAACTGTTACAGTAAAGTTTAAAATGTTAAGAAAAAGAAGGATTACTGTTCCATCCCACTCTATCTTTACCACATTACCTTTTCATTGATATAACAAGTAACTCATGAAATTTATCCTCCTAATTTGATTGTCTGTACACTTTTAACCCAATAAGTGTCATAACATGAACCAACAATAGTACAGAAGAAATATATATACTTGAAATGATAATAAATATAAATGTTAAACCTGTGGAGCTTTTACGAGGAGGGGGCTGATTGTATATAATAACAAGATGGGATAGTTAAAAAACGAAATACTTACCTGGAGTACATCTATTAAAATATCTTTGATATAGGAGAATGGATTCCTTGGGGGCAACACCTGAGGTAATCTACAACTGGGTTGACATCACTTCCGACTTCTTCAGTCATATCCAAGGTAAATATTGAACAAACTATTTATTTTCATGGGTGCTTTGTTCGCTAACTATTTCAAAACCCACTTGTACAAGAAGTTAATGCTGAACTTCTGGGTGTGTTATTGGGTTTTTGCACCATTAATTTCTCCAGTGCATCATGTATAGACTAGATGTACAATATGTCAAAAAAACCCTGTCCGATTTGAAAGGGCCATATAGGAATACCAAATAAAATAAGAAACATAAAATATTCATGAAAGTGAACATGTAATTGAATTTCAAAAACCCGATTTTTGTGCCCAAATTACCACCCTAAAATGTAACTAACTTTTAAAAACTGAGAAAATCATCTTCGGCATTATTATGTTTGATCGTCAGTTGTTTGTTAATGATGTCACTACCTTGAGAAGTAATCGGAGTGATCTCCGGTGCTGCCATGTCAGTTTCCTAATTACATTACATTTTTGTCGTCGTATTTTTTTTTATTTATTATCCAAAAAGGACTACATAATATGAGATTCTATATTATGTAGTCTGTGTTATTAGGTATTGAGATACCTAATAACACCCTCATAGATTGGACAGGGATTTTTTTTAACATATTGTGTAAGTAACTTCAATACATAAACTCACGCCTTTTTGCCATGGGGATAGGCAGAAATCACAGAATGCTTACATACTCATTTTGGCTCATCCACATTCCTACATCTGGTTATACACGCACAAAGAAGTTGCTTAGTATTTCTTTATATTTATTAAGATTGGGCTCTAATACCTACATTACTATAAACCCTGACATGTTTTAGATCTTCAACTTGGCGAGTTACTTCACGATGGCCACTTATTTGGTCTCTTTGAAGCCATGTCTGCCATCGAGATGATGGATCCCAAGATGGATGCAGGCATGCTTTGCAATCGAGGGAATCCTAAACCACTGAACTTCCAGCAAGCTGTTGCTGTAAGTATTAAATGTTATATTAATTAAAAAGTGAAATGTGGCAGAGTTAGACTGGATGGCGAAAGCGGAAGAGTGTGGTGTCTTGTGGTGGAGGTTGGGGAGGCCTATGTCCAGCAATAGGCTGAAGTTGATTGAGTTGAGAAGTGAAATTTGTAACATAGCAAACAATACAATAACCTGAGAACAAATTCTAATTTTAATAGAACCAGTGAAATTTTTCAAGAATGGTCTTGTTCCAAAATTGTCACATTTCGTATTAACTTTGATTAAAATCACGTTTTCTAAATCACAAATCATGGTTCTGCATCATTATAGAATTTAAATTACAGATCATTATGCTAGTATTCAGCTGCATTTGGTAAGACTTTGGTGAAAGCAGCGGTGGCCCAGTGGTGGCAGCCCTGACTTACGAGCAATAAGCCTTGGGTTCAAACCCAGGCAGGCGCATTACCTACTTCGTGTAATTTATTTCATCACCTCTGCTCTCAAAACCGGTGAAGGAAAACATCGTGATTCGATCGAGATTATGAGGTTATCATGCTTATGTGTGTTAATTCCTTTTCACAGGCTGGAAAGTTGAAAATAGATGATCTTGAGCCAGCGGAGCTGATAGGCATCATGGATGCCACAATGGCCTGCATTGTTTCCTGGTTAGAAGGTCACTCACTAGCTCAGACCGTTTTCACAAACCTGTATCTGCACCAACCTCATTCTATTGGAGACAAGACTTTGAAGGCATATTGTATTGCCATCTACAAATTGCTGGATTGTATCAGGGATTGTATTAACAAGTAAGTTGATAATATTATTTTCTCTTTGTCATTTGAAGATTTAAATTGGTTTAGTGTAAAAAAAGTGGCGCCGGTGACTGAAAATATGTGAGACTAGCTTTCCCCGGCATGCGTTGCAATGCACTTTTTACCTACCCTATCTACCATACCCTACCTACCTACCTACCCTACCTACCTACCTACCTACCCTGCCCTACCCTAACTTACCCTACCTACCTACCCTACCCTACCCAACCTACCTACATACCCTACCTACCTACGTACCCTACCCAACCCTACCCTACCTACCTATCTACCCTACCTTTCACACCTTTTAAACCTTCCCTGGACTACGACAAACATTTTAAAACCAAAATCAGCTAAATCGGCCCAGCCGTTATCGAGTTTTAGTGAGACTAACGAACAGCAATTGATTTTTAAATATATAGATGTGTGTATGTGGTAATTGCTTGTCATGGTATGGGCATGTGATGCAGAGGAATGAGGAAAATGTCGTGAGGAAAGTTTTGAGTATGAATGTGGATGGTTATAAGACTAGAGGAATTTCAAAGAAGCAATGGATGGACTGTGTGAAGGATGATATGGCAAGAAAGGAGGTGTTTCATGAGATGACTAGTAATAGAGAAGTATGGAAGAAGAAGACATGCTGCGCCGACCCCAAATAAATTGGGATAAGAGTCTTATGATGATAGTGTAAAAGGTGTTGAGTGTTTTATAGTGCAAGTGAGTCTAATTAAACCATGACAAAACACATACTTCTCAGTTGCTTCGTACCTTGGCAAAAAGTACTATCTTTTTTGTGAGTTCAGAAATTTTTATTGATAACTGAAATTGGTTTAGTAGTCAATTTTAGACTGTGTAGGTTCTTACAGATCTGTTGCAGTAATAAAAACTGAACACTCCCACTTGCTTTACTATTTGTCAAATATCAGATTCTCTCAGTAAAATAATATTTCTTTCCACCTTCCCACCTTCCCAGGGCGCAAGTATTTGAAGAAGAAGACTTCCAACCAATGGGTTATGGTTATCGTCTGGGCTCGAACCCGCAGTCAGGCAACACGTATGACGCTCGTCTCGAAGTCAGTGAGCATAAGTGCGTTCTTATGCTGAGAGAGCAAGAGGAGAAACTCAATAAGATGGCTAAGAGTTCTGATGATGAGGTAAGGTATAGTTATTGTGTCAGATTGTTGTTATAACTATAAATTTTAACGGGCCTTAGAGCTCGTACTGCTCGGCTTCATAATAACAGCCACACGGGTCGATATTTAAGGTTAAGATGTGCTTGCCGAGGTTGGTCCGTGGATGCGTGACTATAATTACATACCGAGTTTCCTCTGTGCCTCAGAAAGCACGTTAAGCCGTTGGTCCCGGCTGTTTCTAGATCTTGGACAATAGTTATGAGTAGTCAGAAGCCAAGTTTGACATCCGGTCTTACCAACAGGTATCGTATTACCCAGTTATTGGGTTGTGGAGGTCAGATAGGCAGTCTCTTCATGTAAAATACTGGTACTCAGCTGCATCCGGTTAGACTGGAAGCCGACCCGACGACTGATGATAACATGACTGTGAATGAAGAGAATGGATAAAGTAAGAAATTAGTCTGTTAGAGAAAGTTTGAAAATGGCAGTGACAGAAGAGTTTAAGGAAATCTTAGGCTTGGTCTGGTATGCAAGGGATGGGGATGAATAAGTGCTTGTGACTAAAAGAGTGATGAATTTAAATGTTGACATTTGATACTGATGATAACATCTGTGTCTATTGTTTAGGTTAGTTCTTTTTTTTTTTTTTTTTACTTTTGTATATCAGTGGACATTGTAGGCTTTGTATTTTTTTTTTTTTTTTCTTTTACTACCTTCTGTAGTAAGCAACGACTTATTGTCGGGCCTACGCCTCCTCCTCCTCCTCCCATACTTAAGTACTAACGCTGTAACTTCAAATATCGTATAACCAAATGATTTTAAAAGAGTAACCATGGAGTTTCTTGCCGGTTCTTCTCCATAGGAAACGACCAACCCGAACCGTGCACCTTTTGTTGACGTTTTATAAGTGCCCATGTAGGCCTATGTAAAATAAAATATTTTGATTTAGATTCAAGATTCTTTATTTGCATGAAATATGGTACATAATGGTCTTATAAATAAAAAGGTTTCACATATTTATATTCATAACTCTTTTAGTCCATTTTTTTTTCACTAAGAGCGTCCCCTACGCAAAAAGAAAAATGGACTATTCCAAAGATAAGATATATGGATTTTGTGAGGATGTGACGGTTGACAAGGAAGAATGGAATATAAACAAAGATGATTATTCAAAATTTTTACAAGGAGGATAAAAAAACTTAAATTTGTTTAATCTGTTGTTATTTCAATAGTTAATTATGGCAATTTATACTACATAATAACGCATTAAGAATGTGACAGCAACAAATAATTTCAGGAAAATCAATGGGCTGCCCTACAAGCCCGCATCAGGTTCACAAGAATGTTCTTCCAAGCGCTCCTCATGATTACCAAGAGGGACTCCCAGTCCGGAGCGGATTGCGTCGCTCTGCTTAATGGCTGCACAGAGATGATGAAAGTCATCATCAAGACCTCGGGAAAAGGAACACAGCCGTTGGAAAATTGTGAGTTGTATGAAAACAAGATTCTTTTTATTTTTCGAAGCTATAACATCACGCCTGTAATTAATAGAGTGTTAGGCAAAGGTGTAAACCCACTTATCGTCAGTTATGTTTAAGTCCCATATATTGGGGGCGAGCCTATTGCCATCAACCGGGCACAAATCAGTGGCTGCCACTGAGAAATTCCTGGTGGAAAAACACTCTGCCCAATCCGGGAATCGAACACATGACCTGATGCTCATCAGTCTAGCTTGCTACCACTAGACCCATGAGGCAGTTCTTTTTGTTTCGAAGTTATGTGGCAGGAATTGAGTAGGTCATTGATGTCAAGGACTTAATTCAGTTTTAAATTATGAATTTCGGGACATTGAAGGATTACATCACTTTGTGTGAAAAAAGTGAAACTTGGTTAGTGTTTTAATAGCGGATGGATGCCGCTTTTAACATTCCTCTGACATTATTGACGGCACGGTTGGCGCAGTGGCTGAGCGATCGACTGCTGCGCTGCGTGTCGCTGGTTCGATCCCCGCACGGAACAAATATTTGTATGGCCTACAGATAGTTGCTCCGGGTCTGGCTGTTTGTGTATGTGAGTTTAAATGTTTGTAAACGCACCCACGATACAGGAGAAATTCCTAGTGTGGGGCAGTATCAAAGAAAAAAAAAAAGTTTTGTCCTTCACGTTTATCTTCAAAACCGACATAAGTATTTCAATGTCAGCGATATAATAAGTGATCTTCAGAATTGAAACCATATGTACCAAAAAGAACCTAAACAATCTTGTTCTCGGATTTTATAAGTTTGATTTTGGCCTTGGACTATTTTATTTAACCACGAGCTGTCCCGCGCAACTTCGTCTGCGTCACATTTTCCCCGTTTTCGCAACATTTTTCATTGCTACTCCGCTCCTATTGGTCGTAGCGCGATGACATATAGCTTATGTCCATCCCCAGGTTAAAATCTATCTTCTTGCCAAATTTCATTAAGATCCGATCAGCCGTTTAGTCGTGAAAAGGTAGCAAACAAACAAACAGAGTCACTTTCGCATTTATAATATTAGTATGGATATGATTGTGTGTGAAAGCTGGGAGAGATTATTGTAAGCGTTGAAGGTTAGGACAGCACATTAGTAGCGGCTTCTGCCGATTAATGCCAGAACTAGCTGTCCCGCGCAATTTCGGCTACGTAACATTTTCACCGTTTTTGCAAAATTTTTCATTGATGCTCCGCTCCTATTGGTCGTAGCGTAATGTTATATAGCCTGTAACCTTCCTCAATAAATGGGCTATCCAACACGTAAAAGATTTTTTTCTATTCAAACCAGAAGTTTTCGAGATTAGCGCGTTCAACCAAATAAACAAACTTTTTAGCTTTATAATATGACTACCTGTCCCGCGCAACTTTGTCTGCGTCACATTTTCCGTTTTCGCAACATTTTTTATCGCTGCTCCGCTCCTATTGGTCGTAGCGTGACGAAATATAACCTATAACCTTCCTCGATAAATGGGCTATCTAACACAGAAACATTTTTTTTTTCAATTTCAAATCGGACCCGTAGTTCGTGAGATTAGCGTGTTCAAGCAGACGAAACAAACAATTCTTCAGCTTTATTATTTATTAGTATTAGATAGATATGAGAATGCTTTCTCAGTCTTGACCAAAACCTTACCATTCCAGCCGACTCCCCAAACCCAATGGGGTTCGAGCCGATGATCAACCAGCGCCTCCTCCCGCCCACGTTCCCGCGCTACACTCGCATCAAGCCCAGGGCCGAGGCGCTGTATTACTTCGACGAGCTGGTGGGCAGGCTGCGACACGCCTGGAAGATTACCTCTTGCACTAACTTCCATACCGCGCTGGTAATATAACCATTGATATTTTTAGTATGCTTCCTCCCGACCGAATATCGGCGCTAGTTTCAACGCAGATTGCTTAGAATGCGGGGCATATTATAGTGCAGAAGTGGTGCACTCTTTGTTTAATCATGTGTCATAGCTTGATCGGTCAACAATTTGACACTCCTGGGGAAAGGCGGAGTTGCAACGAATTTACGATGTCTCCGGTATTGCACGTGTGCACAGGCAGCGGACCAAGATGACGGAATCGACTGGATGCGGTATAAATGACTGGTTTGTTGTGGCGATGTCTTGGGAGGCCTTTTTCAAGCATTCGCTGGTCGACCGAATGATAATGATGAAAGGCGGCTTTCACTACTACATATGGATGATTCCCGATGTCCACCAACTGGCTTTTCCAACATCGTTTTTTTTTAAATAACCACTTTCTGTCTACCAGGTAAGTTGTGGACAGAGGAAGAGTGGGGTGTTACACTAAGGGATGAAATAAGAAATGAGTACATAAGAGAAAATCGGTAGAATTATTATATACAGCGTGTAACGGAAAGGCTATATACATACTTAAGGGTGTAATACATCCGGGTCGAATAGGTATTGAAATTTTGTATGGGGCAGCAGAAATTTTTCGCCAGTACGATGTTTGTCCGATGGAGAAACATGTTCAGTTTGATGGTCTGGAGCACATCCTAAAGTATGTATATACCCTCTCCGTTACACCCTGTATATTGTTTAAAAAATTGTTTCGCTGTTCACCACTGGTGGACAAGCCGGTGGTGGACATCGGGAATTATCGCTGGATATTCACCCAATTCCATAAAACTTTCCGTTATACATAGCATTTACATACGTTTACAGGACTTCTTCATGGAGTTCAGTCGCCAACGCGCCTGCATCCTGTCCCGCTCGGCGCTACAGTTGCTGTACCTGAGCCCGTCGCCGGCCAGCACGGCGTCGCTGGCGCAGTCCGCGCTGAGCCCGCAAGGCCAGCCGCGGCCCGTGCATCCCTTCGTGGAGATACTGAGGGAATCCATCAAGAATTTCGTCAACCCGCCCGCTTTGACGCCAAAATCGCCTATGGTCTCTACGCCGCAAGTAAGTTTTTAAAGCCTGATTAAATTACATATAACTGCCTGGATGGATCAGTGGTCGCAAGCGTGACTGCTGATCTTGAGGTTCTGGGTTCGATTCCCAGGCTGGGCAAAGTGTTATTGGGTTTTTCGTTCAGGAATTTCTCAGTAGCAGCCACGGAGTCTTGATTTGTGAGCGGTTGATGGCAATAGGCTCGCCCCCTATTACATAGGACTTAAACTATAACTGTCGAAATGTGGGTGTACTATTAGGCACCTATACCTCTGCCTAACCCTGCAGTGATTACAGGCGCGATGATATTTTGTGTTTTTATATCATCATCTGCCTAGCCTTTTCCCAAACTTTTTTTGGGGTCGGCTTCCAGTCTAACCGGATGCAGCTGAGTATCAGTATTTACATGAAACGACTACGTATCTAACCTCCACAACCCAATAACTGCGTAATACGATACCCCTTGGTAAGACTGGATGACTTTCGGTTTCTGACTACTTGTAACAACTGTCAAAGATCTACAAATGACAGCGGGGACCAACGCGACGGCCTTACGTGCTTTCCGCGGCACGGAGGAAACACGGTATGTAATTATGGTCACCCATCCACGGACCAACCTCGGCAAGCACGGCTTAACTTTGAAGATCGACCTGTGCGGCAGTTATTAGTTAGCCACGAGCTCCTCTTGTAAATTCTACAATATTCATTAGCAAAATCTTATCACAATCAGCCTGTAACGTTCCCACTGTTGGGTCACAAGGCTCTTCTCGGAGAGAGTGGGCTATACTGTAATCTATTAAGGGAGCACACTGAAACTTAGTATACTGCCTACCTTTGTTGTAGAATGTACCAACGTCGTCTTAAAAAATGTCCAAAGCTAGGTTAATTAATTATTTATAATTTAGTTTGACTTGTTACAGGCTCGTGAGTTTGTGGAGAACTTCCTAGCTCGTTGCGTACGTCCGTTTGCGGTGTTACTACAAGTGTGCGGACACAACCGCGCGCGACAGCGGGACAAGCTCGCACTACTGTTGGATGAGTTCGCCGCACTACAGGAGGAGGTAAAGTGTAGGATTTTTTTCTTTTAACAGGCTTTATAATAAGTTTAGTGTTGCAAATCAAAATGGCGTTTTATATCATTATACATATTTCCATTGGTTTGGTTTTTTCTCGACTATTTTGGGATTTTCTTTCATTTCAATATTTATTACATTTTTTGCGGTTAGTCAGGAGCTTGAAAATAGAGTGATAGAAAATCGTGCTCCACGTAAATTACCGGTGTTCAGCTACATCTGGTTTGAAATTAGACTGGAAATTGATTTCAACACAGTTGGAACAGGCTAGGCAGAGGATAATGAAGTCTCTGATCGCCAATCCGCATTAAAAAAGGTGATCAATGCCTTCTCTGTAAGAGAGGAGGCCTTTTCCCTGCATTTGTACATCAGTGGGCTTTTTTTTTGTATTTTTTGGTAATTGCATTTCACAAGTTAACTTATGGGGGTTCTACTGAACCTTTTTTAAGTTTCCGATATTTCAGCGCTGTTGCAAAAGCCATGATCACGGATAAACTGAAGTTCGGCCTTCCATCTTAACGTGGTAAATTACCCGTTTCCAGTGTTATTGATTGTTTACTGTGGGTCCCTTGAGCGTGATGCCTCCAGCCAGGAAACGTGAATGGGCTGATATAATAGGGGTGAAGATTGGGTAAACAAAACGAAATTCTATTTTGTCCGTCAGACAGGTAATACAAAAATATTAGACACGTATTTTTTGTTTTATCAAAATATCAAAAAAATACTTAGTTAAAACTTATTAAAGTTGGAGAGTGTGGGCTAACTACGTCACAAGTAGGTATAAAAATTACCAACACGTGACGTCATGCGCCATTTTAACTCAATATATCTCCGTAATTTTACGACCACGTGTAAAAAGAAAAAACCGGCCAAGTGCGAGTCGGACTCGCGCACGAAGGGTTCCGTACCAGTATTTATAAAAACGAGCAAAAATATCACTTTTTTGTATGGTCCCCCTTAAATATTCATTTTATTCTGTTTTTAGTATTTGTTGTTATAGCTTCATCAGAAATACATAATCTGTAGAAATTTCAACTGGCTACCTATCACGGTACAGCCTGGTGACAGACGGACCGACGGACGGACAGCGAAGTCTCAGTAATAGGGTCCCGTTTGACCCTTTGGGAACGGAACCCTAAAAATGCGTGTCCAATACTATTCAATAATCTACCCGACAGACAAAGAAAAAAGAAATAGTAATCATCCCCTATTATGACGTGTACAGGCAGAGAGCGTGGACGCGGTAGTGAGCGGCGCGGCCGGGTCGGGCCCGCGCGCCTACTTCGGCACGTGGCTGCTGTACCACGTGCTGCGCGTCATGATCGCCTACCTGCTGTCCGGGCTCGAGCTCGAGCTCTACAGCGTGCACGAATACCACTATATATTCTGGTGAGTCACTCTTTTTGTCAAGCTTTGTCATCTGAAAGCGCGTTAGGCTGACGAGTTTGTTACAGCCGTGGAAAACTAGATGAGGGACGCTCGGAACCGGAAAGTGTGGAAGGAGGAAAGGGCAGGGCAGGGCCGTGGGTGATTCTGGGCTGCAATTCAAATTGGGATGTGCCCCCTCCCCCCCCGCTTGGCGATGACCCGCTCCCCCCGCCGCTTGGCGATGCCCATGGTGGAAGTGACAAGAATTTAAAATGTGATGACCTTCAAACGGCTGAGCAGATTTTCTCGAAATATAAGTTAAAAACACTCGATTAAAATTCCTTTCAAACGACACCAATTTTATCAAATACGGTTATCTGTTTGGGAGCTACGAACGATGCCACAGACAGACACACAGATACACACGTCAAACATATAACACCCCTCTTTTTGGTCGGAGGTTAAAAATAACTTCAAACCTCATAGTCGTTACGCTTTCTTTACGTCTAAGACCCGATTTACATTGGTCAAGTGTTTATTAGTTAGATAAGTACAGTGGGTAAGGACAGTGGTGCAAACGATTGAACAGTAGCAAGTCAACAGTCACTGTCTAGGTTCCCGCCACTCGACACTGTACTTGTACTCGCTACTCGCCACTGTTCTTGACTAATATAATCAAGCTTTATGTAGTACCATTGTATAATGTTTCAGGTATCTGTACGAGTTTCTTTATGGCTGGTTGGTATCAGCTCTAGGCCGTGCCGAGAACTTGGCAGGCGATGCCGCGAGGCGAGACAGTCGGGATTTGCGCAAACAACGCAAGAGCAAGAAGAAAGTGCGCCCGTATGCGCGGGAGGGACTGCTGTGTAATGTGATGCAGAATATGTGCGGCGGGTATCATAAGGTGAGGACTTATGAGGAGCTCGTGGCTAAATAATAACAGCCGCACGGGTCGATCTTTAAGGTTAAGCCGCGCTTGCCGAGGTTGGTCCGTGGATGGGTGACCATAATTACATGCCGAGTTTCCTCCGTGCCTCGGAAAGCACAGTAAGCCGTTGGTCCCGGCTGTTATTTGAAGAACTTTGTCAGTCGTTACGAGTAGTCAGAAGCCAAAAATCTGATATCCAGTCTTACTAAGGGGTATCGTATTGCCCAGTTACTGGGTTGTGGAGGTCAGATAGGCTGTCGCTTAATGTAAAATACTGGTACTCAGCTGCATCCGGTTAGACTGGAAGCCGACCCCAAGATAGTTTGGGAAAAGGCTAGTCAGATGTTGATATGCTACGATTTATCGAATACCTGTCTCATTAGTGTAGTGGGAGCAAGCGCTAAGCATGAGGTCCTGAGTTCGATTCCCAGGTGGGGTAAAGTGTGGTTGGGTTCTTCCATCTGGAATTTCTCAGTAGCAGTCACGGAGTCTGGATTTGTGGCCAGTTGATGGCATTACGCTTGCCCCCTATTACTTAGGACTTAAACATATCTGGCGCAATGTGGGTGTACTATTAGGTCCAGCTCTGCCTAACTCTTCGTGGATTAATAGCGTGATGTTATGTGTATGTTTCTCTGTTGAGTTTTATTTGCGATAATCATTCCCTTGCCCTTGTCCCAATTTATTTGGGGTCGGCGCAGCAAGTCTTCTTCTTCCATACTTCTCTATTGCTTGTCATCTCATGAGGCACCTCCTTTCTTGCCATATCATCCTTCACACAGTCCATCCATTGTTTCTTTGGTCTATCTCTACTAACCATCCACATTCATACTCAAAACTTTTCTCAAGACATTTTTCTCATTCCTCCTCCTTCTTCCTCGCATCACATGCCCATACCACGACAAGCGATTACCACATCCATCTTTTCAGTCACCGGCGCCACTTTCAGACTGCCCCTTATATACTCACTAGCTGTCCCGCGCAACTTCGTCTGCGTCACATTTTCCCCGTTTTCGCAACATTTTTCATCGCTGCTCCGCTCCTATTGTTCGTAGCGTGATGATATACAGCCTATGTCCTTCCCCAGGTTGAAATCTATCCTCTTGCCAAATTTCATTAAGATCCGATCAGCCGTTTAGTCGTGAAAAGGTAACAAACAAACATACAAACAAACTTACAAACAAACATACATACAAACATACAAACAAACATACAAACAAACATACAAACAAACATACAAACAAACATACAAACAAACATACAAACAAACATACAACCAAACATACAAACAAACATACAAACAAACATACAAACAAACATACAAACAAACATACAAACAAACAGAGTGACATTCGCATTTATAATATTAGTATGGATTTCTTATTTTATCCATTCGCGTAACAACACACATCCCCCTAAGCATTCTCATCTCAGCCACATGGAAATGCCTTTCATTCATCCCTTTTGTGGCCCAACATTCTGATCCATACAAGACAGCAGGTCTAACCATTGTTTTATAAATCTTCCCCTTAAGTTTAAGGGGAATGCGGGAGTCGCAGGTAGTTAGTTATATTTGCGATCAAACTAAAAAATGAATATGTTATTTTTCCAGGCCCTAGTCGCGTTCAAGCTGCAAGGCAAGATCCGGCAGCCTCAGTCCGAGTTCGACAACGAAGCAGTTCGCTACAAGCACCGCTTCGCGCCGCTCTCTGTGCTGACCCCGCCGCAGGTGCACTACCATGAGTTCTGCGAGATGACACAGCCGCTACAGTGAGTATACTTAATAAACAGTGTATAAACGAAGCCGTAAACCGAGCATTCTGTACATCAAACCCAGTAACTATACGCAAAAAATCTTGCTGGGGTACGACTTTTTTTCTTGAGGTGAAAAATCACCTTCATCCATCAACCATATGGGTTTTCTTTAACGTTTAAACAACTTTACAAACATTGAAATTCATAAACACAAACAGCCAGATTGGAAAAACTATCTGGCCAGACAAATATTTGTTCTATGCGGGGATCGAACCCGCGACACGCAGCGCAGCAGTCGATCGCTCAGCCACTGCGCCAACCGAATGCGTTATATTTATAGAGTTCAAACAATAATTTAGTGACACTAGCTCCTGCCCGCGGCTTCGTTAGTTTGGTTTTTTTTTTCGGGGTTGTGAAAAATATGTTGGTCGATTCTTTTATGCACAAAAATTTCATTCAAATCGGTTCCGCCGTTTCGGAGGAGTTTGGTAACAAACACCGCGACACGAGAATTTTATATATTAGATATATTATTGTTTAAACTCAATATAACGCATTCAAAACTGTTGTGCTGATGGCAGCATTTAAACAACATTTGAACGTTGATTAGTTGGAAATTTGACCCCCCAATATCTTGGTAAATAGATGGTATAGTCTAGTACAAAAAAAAAACCGTCATGCCGAGGAGAACAAGTGCCTTTCAGCTTCGTTAGAGGAACTATTACACCCATTATTTTATTACTCGACTGTGCAACTGCGAGGCAAAGGCCTTCCTCCATTATTTCTATCATTCTCAGGGTTTCGCCAGTTCTAGTTCAGTTCAGTTCTTTCTTAAGGACGGTTTCCAAGCCGTCCCGTCTCGCGAGCATTCGTTCTTATAATAAAATAAAAAAACTTGAGAGGTGTCAAAGGACACCCGGATGGAACGAAGTTATTTAATTTAATTAAATAAATTAATTAATTAAATTATAATATGCGAAATAGAAAGACGAAACGAAAATAACTGGCTTGCTTTCTATGAGAGATAGAGAGAGAGAGAGAGAGAGAGACAGACAGAGAAACAACTATAGCAAAAAGTGTCGTTACAACTTTTGTTCTTAATTTTTTCAGTCTAGCCCCCTTTCGCAACGCGCGATAAGGAACTTCGTTCCAAAAAAACTCGGGTTAGACCACTTTTTAATGATGGTAATCAAAGAAGACCTGGGTGTATGGCGCAATTAAGTACAATTTCAATACTCCTAGTAAGCAAACCCTAGTATAGACTTGTGTTTTGACTGTGTTAAAACTTTACATTTCGATAAGTCAACACTTTTTTTTCGCTCGGTTTTGTTTCCCGCCCAACAACAGCGTAGCATGACCGCCGTAGAAACGGGCTACGTCGATGGAAGAATCGATAAACTGACACATTGTCTATCTGTCATTATGTCGATTCTTCCGTAGACAAAACTTTGATTTGAAACTCATTTCTACAGTGGTCATGCTACGCGTGCTGTGGTATATTATTTGTCGATCAACAGTTTGTTTCTTTAACTAAGTTTTATTTTTATAAAGATTTTTGTTTTGATCTGTTGACAATACAAAAGCTTTGCAAACTTATTAATTCAGATTGGTTTGGTCCAGCAATCCATATTTCGGTCCACAAACAATTTTTCGGATTAAAAGAATTTAGTGTTACGCTCTCTCAACAGTAAGTCATTTTTCAGCCCCTAATTACTTTTTTATGTACGATTTCAGTCTGTTTATTTTACGTTCTAAGTAAGTTCATTTACTTACAGATACGAGAACCCTGTGATACTGTATCTCGGTGGATGCAAACATTTCCAGCAGGCTCGATCTCTACTTGAAACCGTCACAACGCCGGATCAAGAAGTAAGTACTCGTAATTTGCACCCGGGTTTTTATTGACTGAGCCCATGTAAGCGAAGGCAATCATTTATCGAGCAACAGAGCGCGTCAAAAGAGTTTTGTTGAATTTTTAACTTGGCAGTGAGTTAAAAATCCTGCACACGGTAAAAATTCGCCTGTGTAAATACTTGGTAGGGGCTACTAAAAATTGGCCCAACGAATTTCATCATCATCATCAGCCTATAATGTTCCCACTGCTGGGACACAGGTCTCCTCTCTATGAGAGGAAGTGGGCTGCAATCCACCATGGGGGCCCAGTGCGCGTTGGTAGATGTCACATGTCTTCGAATTTTTAGTTCTAGGACATGCCGGTTTTCTCACGATGTTTTCCTTATTAACAACACCCTAAATTACACAAAGTAATGCGCCTGCCTGGGTTCGAACCCCACGGCTTACTGCTCGTAAGTTGGGGCTGCCACCACTGGGCAAACCGCCGCTCTCGACGAACGAATATACTTTACAAATAGTGTCATTATCATTCTCTTGCGCTTATCCCAATTCATTTGGGGTGTCCGCAACATATCTTATTTATCCATACTTCTGTATTGCTCGTCATCTCATCAGATACCTCCTCCGTAGCCCTATCATCCTTCACACAGTCCATCCATCGTTTTCTTGGTATTACTCTACTCTTATACCAATCCACATTCATACTTTTCCTCATTCGTCCGTATACCACGATAAACGATTACCATTTACGTTTTCCAGTGTTTTGTTAAGTGTCCCATTGAAAAAAATACAGTTCATCACTCCAGGCCCCCTTTTCACAAACGCTCGGATTCGATTGCGATTCGATAAGTCGTATGTCTATCTTGTTTTGGCATTACGAAAGCAAGCGAGATAGACATACGACTTTCCGAATCGAAATCGAATCCGAGCGTTTGTGCATAAGGGGGCAGAATAATGCGAATGACAGTCGAAGTTAGAATAACGAACGAAATACCCTTTCTTTCAGGTTCAAGATCTTCTAAAGGTAGCCAAAACAAACTTCGTAGTTTTAAAATTATTAGCTGGAGGACACAAAAGGGACTCGAAAGTCCCCCCGGAATTTGATTTCTCAGTACACAGACATTTTCCTATTATAAAACTAGTGTAGTTATAGACATCTTTTAACATTAGAATTGTTTTAAAGAGTTGATACTTGCAACCTAGATTATGAACAAAGCAGCTATCAAGTTGACATGAAGGAAGCGGTCTAGTTAGGCTATTCATCTATTTTATTGGTCGGTAATATTATTTGACCTATGTCGATGTAAAAGTTTTTTTTGGATTGCTATAGCTCGGTAAAAAAATAATGGACAGTGTTTTTGGCCTATTAGTTTGTAAATCAGTCAATATTTCTGTACTGATTTTACATTAAAACAGAAAACAGTACGTCTACGATGAGTTTTAACAATCTATACTCGCTAGCGTCTGTAGTTAAAAAAATGTATGAAAACTTTTACAGCGCCTCTAGCGGGTAGTTGGGTACTAAAATGCGCAGTATGAGTCACTATAGTTATCTATCCTACGTCACCGTGTAGTAAACTATTGTACAGCGACTGCAAGTTTGGGCTTCATTTGCTTAGAATTTGGTAGTAAGCACCAACACAGCTCATGGTACCATTGAAAAAGCTAACTATAGTATTTGCGTATTGACGGAACTATTGCAGTTACGTCAAGCGATCTAACTATGACAACTCATGGTAGACTTACTAGATATTTACCATGTTAACTATTTGTTTATCCGTGATCGCAACAGCGCTGAAATATCGGGAACTCAAAACAAATAGTGATCATGGTAATTACCCCGTTTTCAGTGTTAATAATAGTGATAGTGACCATGTCAATTTAAATAATGTACTGCAAAGTCTTGAATCTTCTATCCTAAACATTGTAGTCACGAAGTCTATAGGCTCAAAGTATCAAGATGTTTTTACGCGCTATAGTTTATTTATCAGAATATTTTATTGAAGAACAGATTATGTAATGAACTATTATGTAAATGAACCGGTAATGCAACATTATGTAAATTATTTGTATTGTTTTATTATAATTATTAACGTGTGTATAGACGGAAATGTGAAATCAAGATGATTTTTAAAAGTGCAATAAAAATCATTAAAAATAAAATGTTTTTTATTTTCTTCCTCCTAACCCAGAGAAAAGAAAAACAAAAGATTTACTATGATATGATTCTCAGTTCTGTTTTGTGACAATATCAATTATTGATTGATTTAATCGTGACAAGACTCCATTTTGTATATACTAACACACTCCTGGTCAATATGGAAGAATGCCATTACAAAGGTGAAAGAAAAACTATAAAATATCAAAGCATTTACTTATATATTTTCAACGCAATTTCACAAATTTTAGTTTAGAACTGTTTCAGATAGTGCTGTTGAGTAAAAGTGAAGAGAATTTGAAACTATTTGATATAATTTATTAGTTATCTTCTTCGTCGGTGTCCGCATCTGAAACGTCCGTGTAGCAGTCGGTCTCCACGGCTTTTACCTTCAGGAAGTCGCCGGTTTGTGGACCTGGAATCAAAACATATGGGTGATTTTAATAATTCATTTAAGATTTGACCCTAAATGATTGGACTTCTGTGACGTGAAGCGTAAATCCAAAAAAAATGCAAAGGTCACGGTAAGGATAATTTTAGTTCATCCCTAAAAAAGACTTACATCCCAAGGGGTGTTAAAAGGAAGAAAAGAAAATCACAATATCGAAAGACAGGACCGAGACCCTGGCGTTCGTAAAATTAATTATTTATGGATTTGCTAAAGCAAATTTTAAAATCAAACAAGTTTGGTTTGGCCACGGTTTCTGCAAACGCATATTAGATTACGTATATAAATTTCACGAAGGTCAGAGAGGAAAGGCGAAGGAGGAAAGGAGGAATGATGTTCGCGCCGATACGGTCGGCGGAAGGGGATTAAATACAACGAGTTTCGCGGAAGACTTCTACCTAATTCGTAAGATAAAATCCCCGTCCACATACTGCGAAACATTGTTGATTTGTTGGCGAGTTTGTGAGCTCATTTGATGACTTGTTAGAGTTGTCAGGGATGTCTTGAGTTCAATAAACAAGTTAACTGAAGTCAGACAAAAAAAAACGGCCAAGTGCGAGTCGGACTCGCGCATGAAGGGTTCCTTACCAATATTTGTAAAAACTGCCATATATGATCTGCAAATGAGACTCGTTTTGAATGCAACTGACGCTTAGCGCCATCTATCGACATTTGGTCGACTATTACTCGTAAACTTGTAACTCCTACTTAAGTGTGATAGTTTTCCTTTAAAATTCGTTATATACAAGGTGTTGTTTTGCATCCTCGTCAAATTTCAGGAGGTGGTCCCAAAAGACATAAATAATCAATTAAAATTACGGTACCTAGTTAATTATTAATAAACGCTGATTTTTTTGGTTATTTAAGTTTGTCAATATTTCAGAATAACCCCCTTAACGTGGTTTAGGGAATTAGAAATTATCAATTAAACGTTTGAGATTGTTTGTATGTGTGTAAGCGAGGTTATAGGGCAAGAACCAGACGATACGCGTTTAAAACACGGGTGGTTCACACTTACCGATTTCCGTTAATAAGAAAAACAAAAAAAAACCTGTCCATTTTATTATTGATTCGGGACGAGAATCATTAGCATAGTTACCTCCTTGAATTTGACGAGGATGCAAAACAACACCTTGTATAGGTACTACTGCCGTGACATTTGAATTTCTAACTACAACCGTTTATTTGGTGGAGGGGGGGGGGACACTTTACTCTAACGAAAATTGGTACTTTAATGCTTGAAAAGTCACGAACAAACGGTCTTCGCAAACCCCACATATTTTTGAAAGACCTATCCAACGATATCCCACACATTGAGAAGGGCGAAAAATAAAATTATCATCCCCACTTTACGTGTAGGGGAGGTACCCTAAATAATTGTTTTTTTTTTTTCAAAATTTTATTTTTACCAGTTTTCTGGCGGAACGAAAGGTGTTACCGAACGGGAATTACCCGAAATAATAAGTAGCGTTCGTCAACACTGTGAACGAACGAAACTTTTTTTTCCCGATCGTCAACAGTGTTGACGAAAGGGTGTTACCGAGCGGGAATAACCCTCATTATCGTGTATACTCATGCCAAATTACAACTTTCTAGTACCAACAGATTTGAGCTAAACCGCGGACAGACAGACAGACATAGCGAAACTATAAGGGTTCCATATTGACTACGGAACCCTAAAAAGACTTGATTTTAAGCGCTTATCCAATCCTCCCGAAGTCATGTTAATATTATATACTGGTTTGCATGCGGGGAGATTGTTGTTGAATAATAAAACTAAAAAAATAAATCTGGCGGATATAAAATGCTTATTCACAAATAAACTCACAACAGCGGCGAAATAAGCGTCATAGACGAGACAATGCTTTCACTTTTTTCATTTTCGGGCAAGTCCAAGGAAAACCAAACAATCAACTTGTATTATCGTATCTTCAAAGTACTTTAATGACTCATACCAGAGGCAGACTACATAATAGGATTACACCTAAACCTAGCCTTGTGTAAAATTCAAATTCAATTACGTCGACGTGACCTTCATTTGACCTAGCCGTCACCTGTTTCTTTGCCCTAGTTTTTTTTATGAAAGCCGAGATTGTGACGGCTCTAATTATGTTGCTTTTAAATAATTGTCTTAAGTAAACATCTCTTCCAGCTGCTCACCGTATGGTGACGTCATTACGTAGTAATATTTTTTTTTGGTTGAACGAAGAGGTAGTTCCATTTGCTGGAAAGTGAGATTTCAGAATCACCCTACCTGGGTCCTAAGGGATCTCCGATACGTTACTTAAAGCCAACAGCTTACACACTTTTAATCACACCAATATCAGCAGCACTGGCTAAGTAAATTTGTTTAGCCAACATTTAAAATATTGATGACGAACTCAAAGACCTGCTACGTTGGATGGTACCGGAGAAGATTGCCTCGTTAGTTGCGCAATTCCTATGTTTGCCTGCTACGCATTCAAGCATGACTGGGTCGGTCCTGCCCTCATTATCATTCAAAGCGAAGTGAACTCGCGTAACTTGGTCGTGGGCTACTTACTGCTGGATGGTGACTTTAAATGCGATGCTTTGGTCAAAAAACTTACATGTTTCAGTATAGACGACATTGGCCCCGAAGTCTTGTATAGGCGTCGGCGTGATTGAACGGTCGCCAACATCGCCACCTTCAGCGTTGTCCTCCTCATCATCGTCGTCACTCTCTATTATGATCTCTATTTCTTCACACTCTTCCACCTGGAAAAATAAAAGAAAATAAATAAGTACTTGCATAGTCTTTACTAAAATGGTAGACTTGGTCAAGGTCATAGGTACGTATGTCAGCTATTGCTAACAGTACAGTAGACAGTACTGTCTACGTGGCGAGCTGCGTCTGTCACGATAGTGTGTTAACACTCACTGCCACCCAAATTCATCTTTTTTTTTTGTTTGATGAATATTTTGAAGGATTGCCAAACTTAAGTGGTCACCACCACTTAGGTTTGGTACTGCCCACTGGCAGGGCACAATGGTCGCAGAACGGATGGGCGATGGAGCCGAAAAGTTCTGGAATGGCGACCGCAAACCGGAAGACGATGCGTTGGAAGGCCTCCCAATAGGTAGACCGATGACCCGGTGAAGGTTGCGGGGATCCGCTGGATGCAAGTCGCACGGGACCGGTCAATGTGGCGACACTTGGGGTTGGCCTATGTCTAGCAGTGGACGTCTTTCGGCCACCCATATTATAATAAAGAATTTTCATCTCCAGCAAGCTCACGTAATATAATTACCATCTGCACAAGCCGTGGTATGAAATCTATTATGGCCAGAGAGCTCGCCGGCCAGTATGACCTGCCGAACTTATTCGCATAGCATATAGGTGGCGTCTCATACTCGAAAAGTTACGAACCGCCAGCGGACCGCATGGCAGTCAGCGTGTTAAACCATTCCATTGGTTGAACACAATATCGCAGGCCATATATAACAAAATATGTATCCCAATTGCTCGTGGAAAGTAGAAACTAAACTGGCCGCGTCGTTCTTGGAGTCTGAAACGTATTTGGACGACTTTGCCGGGTATGGGCAATGTAGACTGAGGTGAAAGCACAAAATAATGACTCCGAGGTACCTTTGTCCGGTCTTAGAGCTTGACGTGCGAGGTGTGTCATGTGTCATTCAACAACACCGACCACACACTATTCCTGCAGAGAACTTCCGGGAGCGAGAACATTTTGAACTGAAAACGTGTCTCTGCTATTCTGCTCACCTGAATATCAAAAGACTGCTGCTTGTTTTTAAAGTCAAGGAGTGCGGAAGACGAAGACTTCTGTTTATGGTGAGCAAGGCGCCTTATGTTGCTAGGAGACGGCGTTCCCTGGTCAGGGTCACCATCGCTGACCAGATACTCCACATCGAGGTTCAACGGCAGATTAGGGTTGCCAGACACCTTTCGTCGACGCAGTTGACATTCAGGTTCGTCGGCCATTTTGTTATGGTTTTATAACTGAAATGGTAAGCGGCGAGTGTAATATAAGGCTGGACTAAGTTGGAGCATGCCATTACAGACTTCTATAGACTAGGTATAGGTTGGCATATTTACCTAAAAACATGGTGATTAGAAATAAGATGTTGATGAATATCTAATAAGTTGAGAAAGCTAATAAAAGGACGGGTGAACTGCAGACGTGGTATCTAGTGAAGGTTTACAGAAATCTCTTGGTTAAATATGAAGAGATACGGCTTCCAAGTCCATTAATGCCAATTTTTTTTGCAAAGGTTTTGACTTTAGGTTGACTTTAGTCTAGATCAGAGATGACAGACACGAAGTCGACGATAGCGTATCATCGTCGACTTCGTGTCTGTCATCTCTGAACGTGGAGTTGCGAACAAGCTTCTTCTGGGTAAGCTCGTAAGAAGCTTGTTCACTCTAACTTTGAAGAGATTAGGGTTGTAAGCGTTCAGAAACACAGACGCATTACTAATTATAACAGTACCTAACACCTTAAACGATGTAACTTACACAAAAGTTAATGCAATATGATAAAAAAAAGAAAATGCTTACCAAAAAATGGAAATTCCTTCGTAAAACCACACCAGCTGATCTTCTAGTTGAAACGCGTCTTGACTTCGTAAAATGACGTGGTATCCATGAATGGTGGGTGGACACTGGGGCGGGCGGCGGCTCAGTAGATCGCTTGCGGGCTCTAGAGCGAAGCCCCACGCCACTAATCTGCACTGTTTTTCACCAGGTGAGAGTAACATTTTAGTGTGCCAGATAGGGATAAAAAAAAACCAAAGTAAAGGAAGTCGGTTACGATGTTGAAACCCTAGTCCTTCCACAGTACTTTCCCAACTTATTATGCCTGGTGCTGGGACTGTAACTTCGCATTTTTTGTTTTTTGTTTTACATTCAAAAGTGCCTGTAATGGTCTAATTGAAACAAAAGCTTTGAGTTTGAGTTATTATGCCTTGTGGCTGGATATTTTTGTTTTTCGAAAATTCGAACGTGTCCCGGCCGGTCTGTTTGAAAAATGCCTTGAATTTGAGTTGAGTTCGAGATTGAGCCTTTTATTGTTATGAAAGGCAAAAAACCGTCGTGAGGAAAGAAATATGGACGGCTATAAGAGCAGAAGACCAAAGAAACTATGAGAAGAGACTATGTGAAGGATAATATTATTATGGCAAGAAAAGAGGTGCAGACACCTCCTTTCTGCTCAGTGTCTCAGATACCCTTTCTCACGGTGCAGTCACTATGAGTACTTTCTATGAGGTAGGATTACGTTTATGTGCATTTTGTTTTTGGAAACACAATATTTCAATGAGTCATAAGGAAAAAAACATAAAAAAATCAAAACCTTGTACGACTTATCAATTAACTATAATATACGGCTTTACTACAATCCTACTTCCACTAGGATTAGTCGAACGCTAATCCATGTTTATGATTGGATTGCAATGTTTTGTCCCGCACGGAAATTTTTATCTGTCAATAAATTCGCTATTTTAAACCTTCAAATTAAATGTGTCACGGACATTTAATCCATATTAACTGAAATGTAAAAATAAAATAAAACTTAGTATGGAGTTCTAAGTAAAATTATTTTTCAGAGCAAATGTTGGTGATCTCTGACACTTGTACGGATTCAACATTTCATGATATTTTTGTCGTACGGTATGCATATATTATTGAATGGTATTGAAAAACACGCCAGTTACGTATACGTAAACCATTGTATGCCCAAATCTCTCAAATATCATATTTCTTTCGAAGACAGCTTAAATATGTTAAATGTAGGATATAATGTATACGAATGAAATTATCAAATAAAATAAGAAACATAAAATATTTATGAAAGTAAACATTAATGAATTTTAAAATCCTGATTTTTGTGCCCAAATTACCAACATTTCCAATCATTTTCAATCTAACAAGCTTTTAAAACTTGACAACACCATTTTCGGCATTAGCATGTTCAATCGTCAATTACTATTGTTTGATGATGACGTCAAACCAGGAAAGTGACCGGACTGTCTACGCCCGTGCTCCTGTGTTGCCATGTACATTTCTTTATTTTAGTTAATTGTATTTTTTTATCGGGGTATTTACTGATATCCAAAAAGTACTACATAAACAATCTAATCTTGATACCAAACAATACCCTCACGGATCGCACAGGTTTTTTTTTGAACATATTGTATTTATGAAGAAAAGGATACTTACTGGAGAAAAATTGGGTTTCTTTTTCATGTTTTTATTATTCGTATTTATTTTGATTTTCCTTATCCAGGCTATCACAGCGCTTCTATAGTTTTATTTAATTGTGGTACTTAATTACACATGTTGATGAAGACTTAATAAAATTAATCATAGATTGACGTCATTGGCCTGATCAGCTTTGGGTACAATCAACGAGCACCAATAGGTGTATGTACCTAATATAATATAGTAAATCATTCAAGCCTATCACTGTCCCATAGCTGAGTAAAGGCATCTTCTCATACAGAGAAGGCACGAGCATTGATCAACACGCTTTCTTAAGAGTTGTACCTATATGGGTACACTAGCTGTCCCGCGCAACTTCGTCTGCGTCACATTTTCCCCGTTTTCGCAACATTTTTCAATGCTGCTCCACTCCTATTGGCAGTAGCGTGATGATATAGCCTATAGCCTTCCTCGATAAATGGGCTATCTAAAACAGAAAGAATTTTCCAAATCGGACCAGCAGTTCCTGAGATTAGCACGTTTAAGCAAACAAACAAACTCTTCAGCTTTATTATTAGTATTTGATCAGATCACCTAAATTAAAATGATTTTGCTGGTGAAATAACAATTGCAACTTTGAGCTATCACCTATTTCATAAATTTAAGGGGTTTGCAACAGCACGAAATTTTAATGAATGCGGTAGGAAATAATCACTTTTAAATGTTGCCAAGTGATTTAAGCGCCCATGACTGTACCGAGAAAAAATAAAGATATCTACTACAGACTTCATGTGATGAAATTGAAGTAAATAACCGATAAGATAGGTAAGCATAGGTTAGTGAAATACATTGGTAAATAATAATACTATATTTATTATTTATACACGGTGTAAATCACCTCATCACGAAGCCGTCAACCAAGCATTCTGTACATGAAACTAAGTAACTTTACGCAAAAATTATTGCTGGGAAACGACTTTTTTTGGGGGGTGTTAAATCATGTTTTGTGGTAGAACTCAATGTAAAGCACTCAAAACATTGTGCTGATGGACGATTGAATAGTACGGGGGTCGAGAAGGTGTTTTAAGTAAAAATCTTACATTAAAAACTTTAAAAAAATATGTCAAAAAGTTGGAACTTTGACCCCTAATATCTCCGTAACTAGAAGGTTCCCAGGTATGTTGTAGAACAAAAAAATGATCGCAATGACAGGGAGAACCAGTGCCTTTCGGCTTCGTTAAGAGGTGTTTTACACCCTTTATAGGTACTGAGGTAATTTTATGCCGGTCGGTGGTAGCAGTTTGTCAAACATATTTAAAATACATTTTATTGTTCTTTCTATAATATACGTAAGTTAGTAAAACAGATTTGTGTCAGTCCTTTGAAATAAAACTTAATCTATCTATATTAAGGATTTTAATGTCTCATGGTTCGTTAAATTTCGATGATATGAGATTATTATTAAAAAAAAAAAATGTATTGAGCTATAAATTATTGAATAAATAGTCAAACTATCAGGTTGTCTGTAGAAAATCTATAAAATCTTAACCTAAACATCTACAAAATAAATCTGATATTAATAAGTAAAACTTAATCTATTGATTATTTGCTTAAATAAATAAATACGTCAAACTATGGAGAACTTATTACTAATGTTAAAATAAAAAGATAAAATTACCCACATTAAAATATTTAAACATTTTATTCTCTAATCCCGTCATTTTCAATGAGAAAAAGAGTATTGGCATAAACCAACACAAACAAAAAAACTTAACCCCGCGGCCTAACCAAAGTGATCTGTCACGCGATCGTTGCGTTCGTATGCCACTCATTTGTTCAGGAAGCTGAGACACTCGTGTGTTCACGTTATGTTCGCTCTGGTTAGGATGCGCCTTTATGCCTTTATTGGCTGGCCAGTTTGAGAACGGACCACTACATGTAACTTAAAATTCTAAACTATACATTCGTCAGCAACGAGTCTCTTTGACTTCGCTTGTTGTTGATACACTGGCAACATCTACATCATACATATCAACCAGTTCATTCAAATCAACTGGTCTATTCATATCAACCGGTTCATACACATCGATGGGTTCATACAAACCATCCGGTTCATACACATCATCTGTTTCAGGGTCGGTTTCCGGTTCATCCACTGGATAATCCATCGGTGTAGCCGTTCTTGCATGTTCAGTATCCAAACTGTCATCAGTACCGTTACTATTGAAAGACAGCCTCCTTATATCGAAAGTGGAGTATCCATAGACACTAGAACTGTTAGAATTATTACTGAATTGACTAGCTCGGACAGCGAAGTACCGATTTCTGTCTTCTATTCTGTAGAAGTCCATGCTGTTTTTCTTTTTGATGAGGTTGAAGTTCTCGTTGAGGGGAACGAAGTAGGTTTTGACGTAGCCAGCTCCCTTTACGAAGGTTTCACCGCGGCATGTGGTGAGGATTCCACACTCGTCCAAAATTATGGCTGTGTTTTCAGTCACCTGGTTTATAAGAAACAGTTACTGATTAAAAGTCCCAACTAAATGATAGAATTTGTATAGACATTTTATGGGTAAGATAAAAAAGACAGTTAGTCAAAAGTAGATCGAAGTTGGATTTTACCTGTATCTTTCCAGATTCGCCAGTGGAGTCCATTCGTGACGCCATATTCACAGCATGACCCCAAATATCATACAAGGGCTTTTGTGACCCCACCACTCCAGCTGCTACTTCACCATTTGATATTCCTGTAATTACATGAACATTTAGATGAATACAAACTTGTCAATCTGCCATCTTTCAGGGTCTATCAAGAATTATCACTAAAGATAATTCCAGAAGAATTTTAAGCATAATTATTATAGCATAATTAGCCTGTGGGCTGATTTAACACAGAAATCGTACAGCGTGCTTCGCGTTCAATATAAATTAATGCGTTCAGAATTAATTAATAGGGTACCTGACCCTGACGCACTACAGAAGTGGGGCACCACTTCTGTAGTGCGTCAGGGATGTTTGCTGAAGCTCAAGTCGACTGTTTTTATACAACGTTAAGAAAACGATGCGCTTCCCTGGTGAGCCACGTGCGGGCCAGCCGCAACCTTATTCTGAGCTGTGTGGCGAGCAGACTCGGTTGTTTATATGTGAGTAGCTGCTGCAAGCTGTACTGCAACCCGGTGTTAAGCGCGTGGCAGTGATTCACATCTATTCATGATTTTTTAGGCTAAGTGATTATAATAGGAATACTAACATAGGGTAAGGAATATTGTTACCAACACCAATGAGTCATGTTACTTTATGAATAAAGATATAATATGCAAATATATACAATTATGGTGAAACTCACCGATCCGCAAGTTCAAGCTCTGGAACGAGCCTCGATTGAAGTTCTGCACCTGCATCATCATTGCTGCAGCAAATTCTACCATAGTGAGCACTACAGCTCGACCGTATGGACTGTTCTGACGAAGACTGGCGTTGGATATGGAGTCCGTAGACTCTCTCCTACTTGGGTCCAAGCCACAGGCAGCCATGTAAGTCCAACCAGCCAGCTTTATTTTCTCCACCTTGTAATCTGAAGTTCCCGCAAGCAACAGCTAACAAAAAAGGGTTTAATTAGCTTATGTATTGGTAACACTAAATCTAGTTTAAAAAAATTATGCAACTGATTACGTACTCTATCAAAATCTGATATGATTTCATCCAGGATGCTCAAGAGGAATTTGTCACTCATATCAGCATCGCCTTCTACGCCCAGTTTGTAATCGGTTAAAGACGCGAACATAACTGCTACGTTGTCATACTTCTCGTTATACAACTCGTCTAAAGATCTATTCAAGTTCAGATATACTTGGACTGAAAATAAAACAGGATTTGATTACGTCCATTCAACGTCAAGAACAGGTTGTGTTAGAGTTTTAAATACGCACCTACATGAGCCGGTAAAATGTTCTCCAGAAGCATATTATTTACTTTCAACATAGTCTCTGCCTCCTTTTGCTCTGCACTCAATTGTAATTGCCACAAGTGATCCAATCTGTTCCTGTACTCCGTAGTTCTATCAATCCAGTATAAAGTTACAGTTATAACGATAACGGCTAAAGTGTGGGATATTCTAGGATCCAATCCTACATTCCATGTCACGTCATCGATGAAGAGCGATGTTTTGATCTCCCATACAATCCATAAGTAGAAGAATGTCATGCCGCCAGCGACGATCCATTTGAAGATAAAAAAGACCCTGCTGAACAAAAAGTTCAAAAGCAAGGCTAAACCCCAGCACTGAGTCACATGCTGGAAAGAAAATTAATGTTAGCACACTGAAGAAACAATGATCACCCATAGAAATTAAAATAAAGAAATGTGATTACCCACGAAGATATGCAGTTGGACAGTACAGTTTCTCCTTCAGGCACCTCAACTTCTCTGCAAGCGATGACATTCACCACTGATGTCGCAGCAAGTCCAATACTTATTACTAAGTAAATGGTAGTCCTTATAACAGCTGATCTAATAATTTTAGCAGAAATGTCGTAGACCCATCGTAGGCATGTATTATGCGGCTCTTCATAGCCTTTATATTTAGTCCAGAGGAATTGGAACCAAGTGAAGGGTTGCATTATGATTAGTGCAAATAGTAAAGAACCTAGTAGCATCCAAGCGTACCATTGGAAGCCCTCAAACCTAGAAACACGAACACATAGTTATTATCTGGCCAAGTCAAGCCTACTAATTCCCAAACTAGTAGTAGGTACAAGTGAGTTACCACATCGTAGTCAGTCCGTTAATCAACAACATCAGTGAGAAAATGATCAGGCAGCACGTTATGTAATATTTGAACAGTGGATCTGGTAGCAGCAGGAAAGTCTTCTCCATTTGGATGTTCTTGTACATCAATGTGAACCTGTTCAGCTTAGACTCGTTTCGGAAATGTTCTCTGCAAACAAATGCAATTTGAATTGTCAAGTCGCTTATTTGAATATTATGAGTTTTCACACCCTTGTCCTTGTCTCAGTCGTCATGTCAGTAGCCTCATCTTTCACACTGTTCATGCATCGTTTCTTTGGTCTTTGTTTTCATACTTAAAACTTCCCTTACAACGTTTTCTTCTAGAGTGTTATCTCAATCGTTTTGGTTATTTAGTACACAAGAAAAAGTCTCACATATTCATGTCCAATCCAAGTTCGTATATACAACGCAATATAATTTATTGATAGCTAAGAAAAACTCTCGTCCAAAATGCATTTTAACTTACTTGCCGTTTGTCATATCTTCAATTTCCTTTGCCATTTGGGCGTCAGCGGCTTTCAACATTTGCTGGTATTCTACCAAATTCTCATCCATGAACGTTGTGGTTCTTCGGAAGTTATTCGTGTTTCTATTTTCCGCTCGCTACTAGAAATACATAAATAATATAGCAAATTATTGCGTGATAATGCCTTCTATAAATAAATGCATGAATCGGACTTACTCTAGTAGAAGTATTGGTTTTTGTTATTATTTTGTTGAAACCGACTGATGCTCGCCTGAATGGTTTGTATTCAAGAACCTGAAAATAAACAGTCAATATTGGTTCATATACATACATATTTTTTAATGAGCGTTATTTCACAAATATTTACCCTTGCTGGTCTTGACAGCAGATATGTTTCCAATTTATTTTTCGCAATAAAAGGATCATTTTGAGATTCAAAGTTAGGTTCAATAATGTATTCTCTGGCGTATTCTACAAGTAATTCGAGAGTTTGTTTAGTAACGTGCACTTTTCTGGAAAAAGAGATTTCATCACATTATTATAATATGTGTCCTTAACGAGGTTTTTAACAAAATTATTATTTATTTAACGTCATGTTTATTGATACTGCTGTTTACGAGTTTGTTGACGACTTTTTTTCTCTTGGAGTAAGTAACTAAGTATTCATGTTCTATTATTTACTTGACTCTGCCAGGAAATAAAATAAATGACAAACTTGTTCTCATGGTATTTTCTATCGGTAAAAATTACAAACTTTCACGACAAATTTAACATCCTGTTGGGAATAAATTCTCAAATGGCCTTCTTTATCAGCTTTCGTTACTTGAGGATTTTTCTTCTGTAGCTGTACCCAGCTGTTTAAACTGAGCAGTGAATTGTCTATAAAAGAATTTAATTAGTTTTTATTTAGAAGACGTAAACAAAGGTTTGACATACCCAGATTTACCCGTGGATTCCATCTTGTTAGCTATTGTAACATCCTTCGACCAAATATCGAATTGCCATTTCCTGATACCGATCAACCCACTTAAGATCTTCCCAGAGTGAACTCCTATCCTCATGTCAATGTTCAGCGATCGCTTTTCTCTGCAAAATACGTTAACAGTTTAAATTTATCACAATCATATGTTTTTAAAACACTTCATACGCATTTTGTTGTATTCATAAAAATCGTGAAACTGCAGCCCAATATAATGTTCGGTCGAAAAAATCGAACCAAACCGTCTTTGCTGGAATTGTGTCGAGCCGATCCGAATATGATTAATTCATTCATATGATGGAAGTTGCTGAGATCCAATCAGCACGAGCTAAATTAGATCCGAATATGAGTAGTGATTATTGCTTCGGGTTTGCTTTGTTGTCAAACAAATACTACTGAATAAAATGTCCGGCCAGAACATATGTGAAAATTCTCTGTCTCACCTTTCTGACTATCAAACTTATTGTCAGTTCCGAAAAAATCCTTCACTTGTTGCGATGCAAGTAAATCAATATTATATTGGAAGTAACATTATCTTGATTGCCACGATATCATCGAAAAAGTTTTATTTGATTTGGTTTGATGCAGTAGGTGTGGCTTGGTTGAATGTTGACGTCGCAAGCCACAAATAACAAAAACATTAACCGATTGAAGTAAATACAAAGTGATTGTTTATCTAATCTAAAAACATATGTAATGAGGCTGTCGGTACTTTCGATTATTGAACTCGAAAGTATCTTACAACACAGATTTTGGAAAGATAAAACTTCACGCAGTGGTTTAATAGTTTGATTCGTCTTTACGGATACAGTCCAAAAGTGATACCTATTTAACATCATCTGCCTAGCCTTTCCCTAACCATGTTGCTTATTGTATTGGGCTTATTGTCTAACTGGATGCCGCTGAATACCAGTGTAGGAACGACCGCCTATCTGAAAGCGTAGGCTTTGAAGCGGTACCTCTAGATAGTTAAAAAAGTCCTTATACTTATGTACGTGCACCACGCGGTAGGTATATGACCACTTCTACTTCCACTAGGTTGGTACTACTCTTCTTCATGCTACGCGGTTAGGCCATTATATTTATAACCTCATCTTAAGTGATATCAGACCTGACGTCTTTGATAATATGGATCATTTCCAGACCAAGGTCTACGCAGTTCTTGGCATGCTGTTCGCTGGGCTTCGGAATTCCGCTGACGCAGTAGTAACAGTCTCCCAAGAATTTTATTCTTAATACATCATGTTCCTGAAACGAATCTTTATTAATATAATTATGTTCTGCTATTAACTTAATTATCTCTTCAAGAATTCGAAGAAAATTATGGTGCTGTTTAGTTGCTAGGTCAGCCTACTTGTAGAACTTTGGCTATATTTCACTTTAACTTTTTTATCGCCTTTCATAACGTCTATGTCAACTACTTTTACACGAAACTTACAACTTCATATACAATATTTCACCCAACCGTCATTCTGACATTCTCTTCAGAATTGATTACAAACCTTATTTTTCCTTAAACGATTGTCACGAACAAAACGAAGTTTCAAAGTTTAATTAATGTGTATAGCAATTATGGTGCAAATGGCCCTAAAAATATTTTTTAATAAAAGACGCATACCTCAGAAGCTTCATCAAATCTCCCGAAAAGCTCGTTCAGTAGCTCCACCATCCTCATTGGCGACAAAGTGGTTGAAATCATCGTGTAGTTCACCACATCCGCATACAAAATGCTCACATTATCATGCTCTTCCACGTAAAGTTGGCTGTAATCGACAGATAACTGTATTTGAGGATTATTTACGTTATTGCCCCAAAAAATGCAAACTATCAACAGATATTGCGTTACTAAAGTAAGTCAAATGGTATCTTTGTAGACTTGAGGAACTAATAACTGTGTATTGCTGGAAAGACCAGTGGTGGTCTAGTGGGAACTATTCCGAGTTGTGCTCTCAAAATGGTGGCGGTAATCTGCATGGGCCTGCTTGGTGAATATAGACCATCTCTTTTTCACCAGAGAGGAGGACTGTTACCCAGCTGTGGGAAAATTGTGCTGAAAAATGCGGTGGAATATCAAAATTTTAACTTCGCTCAATTGCAGCAAGTTTTGTGTTTAAAAAGTAGCGGTTTTTTTCTTCTGATTTATCCCTAGCCTATAGTTTTGAGCTTAGATTTCGTGAACTTACTTGAAAGACCTCAAATTGCTACTTAAAGAGCGTGTTTCGATTCCCATAAACATATTTCTGATGTCTTGCCGCACTTTTGATACTATGTGCTCTGGTAATATACTCATCATCAGACGTTCCTGAAAGATAAATGTTTATAATAAAACTAGGCGCGTTTTCAGAGCGTCTTAGCATCAATTGGGATATATGCAAATAATGTTATTATGTGTTACATCCACCAAATCTGGTTTAGGCCCGCATGTTGAACCTGGGGCCTGTCTCTCTCATTTGTATCCCATCAGTGGGAACGTTTGAGGTTGATTATGATGAATACTAATGATCTGTAGTAGACATGGTTTGACATGGTCCTGTAGGATAGCAGTTTTAAATTGGTTGATAGAACCTTGGACCAATTTGATGTTTTTAAATTGAACACTTACGCGACAGTAAAGAATAGTGATTAACTGTGATAACTTATAGAAAATCCTCAAAAATTTATAAATCTAGCGATTCTCATGTCAAAATAAACTATCAATCATTATTGGATAATCGTTCCAAATGTATTTAAGTAGTAAGTGTCTCTTATCAGTAGATTAGATTAATGTACCACTGTTTTTATGTAATTTATAAAACAAAGGGAAAAAACCTAAACAAAATATGAAAACTCATCATGGCAAGGACAATTTAACCTTCCTAAGATGTTTTTTAAATATAGGACTCTGCCTCCAAAGTTAAAATTGCGGTTCGCTGAACAAATTGAACGCGCCAGTCGGGTGTTCCCGCGATGATCACTTTGGTTAAGACGTGGCCTTAGTGAGAACGTTAGCCAACTGATAATCTAAATACAGCCCTGTAGATTTTACTTTCGGATAAAAAAAAAAACAAAATGGCGACAATCCAGATCCAGAAAATGGAACTATGCCAATGCTTTCACCATTTCCTTGATTTTTCTGATAAAATAAGTCTTGCAATGATTTAGAGGTAATTTTATTTAAAATTAAGTTAAATTTAACTGGTAAATTAGTTACTTGCCTCCTGATCCTTAACAAACTTCAGTCTCAGCGTGCTTTCAACACACGCTCTCCTGTCCAAGAAGGAACGTCTCGTCACTATTTCGTTCATCAGTCTAAAGTACACACCCATAAGATTCACACCAATAAGATAAATTATATCGGACGATACCTGAAACAGGAAAATTAAAGTTTTGAGAAAAACTGTAAAACGAATAGAAAAATTACCCTGTAGTGCTGCATACCTAACTTAGGGCGGAGACAAATTGACATTCTTTCGGAGCATTGAGAATTAAAAAATTGAACTATATACTCTAGTATACAACTGTATTATATTGAATTGCAAAATATTGTAAGTACCTATGTATAAGTAATTTAAAGAGTTTTCCATTTTGTTAGCGATTGTAACTTGTACTAGGCCCTGATGTTCTGGATACGGTAAAAGAGAGAGAAATGTTTCAAAGCAATTAATATTATGATAAATGAGGGCAGTCGGAAACCTAGGGTAGATTTCCGACTGAGTCCGGGGTTCCATACATAATCTGTTGTACATATAACAACAATCGGTCATAATTGTTGTCAAGTGGTCGCGACTGCTGATTATGGAAACGTGGGTTCTATTTCTAAGTGGGGTAGAGTGTTATCAGAAATTTCTCAGCAGTAGCCACGGAATCTAGATTTGGGTCCGGTTGATGGCAATAATCTCGCTCAGCATTGATGATTCGTAGTATGTATAAAACAAAGCCACTTTTCGTGACTGTCTGTACGGCCGCTTCTTTTAACCTTCCCAATGGATGCAGTTTTTACCATAATTTTGAATATTTATTCTAGTAGGTTTATAAATGTACTTAATACATTTAATTTAACTTAAATGTGAGATTACGTAAGTACTAAAAAATTGTGCGAAGCAGGGGCGGGTCGCTAGTTTATGTACAAGCCACTTTATCGGTAAGTGGCGTGATTGATAAACGAACGATTAGAATATTATGAATAAATGGCAGAAATCAGTATCATCCCAAAAAAAAAATATATCGGAAAAACCCAAAAAAGATAAATTGTTCAAGCCAATAAGGCGATTATGAGTAGAATTTACATTTCAATGCACCAGTAATAACCAGAATAAAGGAAATATAAGGAAGGTAGGTAATAAAAGTGAGGTCACGCTTAGTGCCATTTTTTCAGCAGATCCTATTGGGCACTTTTACTAAGTCAAGTTTGACTTATGTGTTGTAACTTACCATTGTCGGAATATCAAACACCTTTTCCATTAGAATACCTCTGTAGTAGGCCAAACTTTAAACCTTTTGAACGCCAAAGCATAAACGTACGCGCGTGCCCTTAACGCCAAGCCACAAAATCACCGCAAATACTTACAAATAAAAATAAGGGATTGAAAAACTTTTCTTAACTTATTTCTTGATAAGACATTTGATATTTAAGATATGTAGATCATATTTTTGAGATATGTAAATAAACACACACAAAAGTAATGATTTAAGTTGTTTATTTCGTGTTATAGTGCACCACATTGTCACATATTTGTGTCGTTGGCGTACAGGACATGCGCTTGCTTGTCACGTATAAGTGACAATGGCGTTCAAAAGGTTAATTTGTGCCGAGTTGGTGGGATTTCCTATTATGGCTTCTTAGTATGAACTCAATCAACTCATCCTACCGTAGTCCACTGCTGGACATATTCTAAGCTGCGCCACAACATCATGCCCTCTGACTTTCGGATCCAGTCTTACACAGCCACCTTAAACCTCCTTTCCTTTTTTTTATGAACTCGGTTTGTTCACAGTAAATTGTTTATGATAAATGCATCATTATCTGTAAACAACTGATTTCACTTACTACTGTTCCAATTAGAGGGTCCTGATCATAAGTGAAGAAAGCGAAGATCAGCACGTAGATAGCACTGACAAAGAAACCGAGGAATATTGCCAAGAAGTTGTTCCTCATAGGTAGAAAGATGTAGTTGGAGAGCAGAGCCATGGTCGCATAAGCTGGTCTTAAAGAGATGCCTTCGAACGAGCTGTAGATGCTTACTGCGATATCTGCGGGATAAGAAAATATTGTCAATTGATCAATGTCAGTGCAGTAAAACTGAAAACTGCTGAACATGGGCCTTAAAAACTCAAAAAAAAAAAAAAAAAACAATAAGTGTTTTCAGAGAAATCATTGCTAAGGTCCGATTTTTAAACGAGTTTCGTTTTGGTGTACCTCAGGGCAGTTTATTCGACCCGCTACTGTTTCTTATGATTTAATTTAAATCGTAAATTATTTAGTTGGGTGAGTATTATAAACACATGATACATTTAATGTTTGCCTCTGAATTTTAAAAGTCCTTACTCAGCGAAAGCTACAAAATAAAATCTCTTACCGGTAAAAACAAGGTCCAAAGTCACAATAAAGGTGACAAGTATAGGCATCAAGAAGCATTTCTTTTTCATAGGATGGTATAAAGGTTTCCATAAGGATATAAATGGTATAGCTATCCTTAAAATGTACATTCCCATCGTTAAATATGTTGATGTTGATTGTATTTGCTGTAAGAAAACCGCGATTGATGATAATGTCTCGTCTATATTTTCGGTTTCCATGTCTACCTGTAAAGTAGCTCGGAGAATGAATGTTTTGACATTACATTGTACGCCTTCACCCTGTGCCCAGACTCGACGCTGAAGAGTGGGATTTCTTGCTATGTGTAGGAATGCGCGACACTTCAAATAAAATGTCATCATCATCAGCCTATAGCAGTGCACAACAGTGCTCTGCATATAAGTGTAAAGCATGAGTTTATTACCAACTTTATTTGTCCGTAAATTCAAATCATAACCATCATTTTTTGACAGTACCACTGTCAGGAATGGCAATATCACAGCAAATTTGTGGACTGACTGTGCTTATAAATAGACAAAATTGATGAACTTTATTGCATCATTTCCTTGAATTTATTATAAAATGCGAGTCTCGTAGATTTGTTAATCATTTTAATTGCAAACGTTTCTGCCTTGTGTCCCAATTACTCCAAAAACTATACACGATTATAACAGACGATCACGAAACAACGAAAGACAACTTGGGAACTTACCTCAGAAAATGTACCAGCGACAACAAAACCCACGTGTACGGTTGAAAAAACTACTAATAAAGTTAAATAAATATAAATCAGTGTTTCTCTCAGTTTGTCATCATATTTTCTGTACAAGCCTTCCAAATCTTTCTGGTCAAATTGGTCCTAAAAATAAAAATTTACTATTTGGTACATACATGCTTTCATCAGTAATTGTAATGAACTCCAGCAAAAGCTGCAAATAGCAATAATCAAAAAACGTGAAATTAAAATTGCGATGCCAAAGGTGACCGCATCCGGCAACCACAGTGGCAAAGCCGCCCAAACGCAGAGGCACAATTTGTTACTACAGAACTATGAAAACGCTTTCTTAGGCTTTCTTACGGCCTGTTGCTGTTTTCATAAGATGTACTTACCGCAGCGAAATGACAAATTTCTATGATAGAAATTTGTCGTTTCGCTGCGGTTTGTACCTACAATTGGACAGCTGTTTGGGCGGTGGTTTTGCCGCTGCAGTTCACGACTACGGTAGCATTCAGAATTGTATATTTACATTTATTATTCTTGATTAGGTTAAAAAAAAGCTGTAAATCAGCAAGTTTAGTTGGTTATAAAATAGCTGCTAAGATAACCATTTTAATGGCTATTTTATCTTCACTCTAAAAGCATGAATCTACTTCTTAAGACGTGTTTTTTGAACGTCTAATATTTAAATTTCAGACGACCAAAAAATACGTCTTAAGAAAAGTAACAAAAAAACTCACCCTCAAATACTTCCAATTCCATTGTTTTCCGTGAGCTAATTCTACTTCTTGCATTCTGAACTCATGTAACGATGATAGAAGGCTGGTAGCTCTGCCAGAGTTCATGGAGTACCGTGCCAAGAGTTCTAAGGCTCCCACTTGGAGCACTACGGACCCCATTGTCCGAGTAGATTGGTTATCCTAAGAACACACGCACACACTATTGGCTAGACTGTTAAATTGAGGCGGTTTGAGTAATGACAGCGCTTCTGTGATGGTGTTGAATGTCGAACATTTAGGGTACAGGCATCGTAATGTTTCAATGTTCTGATATGCTTATCCGATTATATTTGGGGTCGGCGCAGCATTTCTTCTTCTTCCATACTTCTACATATATTACTTGTCAACTCCGCAGTCACCTCTTTTCTTGTCATATCATCCTTCACACAGTCCATCCATCGTGTTTTTGGTCATCCTCTACTGTTATTATAGCCATCTACATTCATACTCATCTATACAGGGGGGTTACTATGACGCTTATAACATTATTGTTCCATTCCTATTCCAGAGTGGGAAAGAGATGGAGCTAGACGACCTGTACAGCTCCGTCTCTTTTTCGCTCTGCCGGCCTAGCATGACCGCCGTAGAAACGAGCTATGTCTACGGAAGAATCGACAATTTGACAGATATTTCTATCGTCCCAAGCATGGCGATATTAAGAATTTAGAAAAGAAATGTTTCTTTTCTTCAGTCGACACAAGTCTACAACGTCGAGCATGACTACCATATTTTCTCTTCTTTTGACATTTGGGGGTAGAAACATTACTTCTGACAAATGTCAAACTAGTCTTAATAAAAACTAAATACGAGAAATACGTTTCGTGTTTGCGTTGAGTTACGTTCAAAAGGTTGAAATGTTATGTAAAATATTTAGGTTTTATTTCGCGAAAAAGATCCAGGCCTGGATGCAGCACCATCCCGCCCACAAAAAATGAAAAACTCGTGCAATTGGCAACTTTTTTTCGTTAACTAAACGTAACCTTTTAACTTTCCATAGCAACGTCCCCGTTGCTATGGAAAGAATTTCTGTTTATGTCTTCGTAGAAACGCGAGTCGACGGTGCGCGCCATGCTCGGGCAGAAGAAATGACAAGTTGTAAAGAAAAGATTTCTTGTCGTTTCTTGGTAGAATAGAGATAGAACGGTCATGCTAGGGGGGCTGGAATAAGAATGGAATAATAATGTTTTAAGACGTCATGGTACGCCACCAGATATGTTTACCCTAAAGTTCTATAATTATTTACACGCTTGTCAGTACAGGTTCTTCTCTCGTCTTCCTCTCGCTAAATTTACTTTCTCTTAGGTGCACGTATCTAATTGCCTTATAATTAATGTGTTTTTGTTGTATTTGCTTTTATGTAAAGTATTGTAAGTAGGTTATCTATTATTATCTAAACATATATCGAGATAGCTTTGTGTTTAGGTACTATCAAAGCAGTTCTAACAAAGTGCATTCTGAGGATTAGGTACACATAGATATTATGGAGTGTCTTCTTTGATTAATACCATAATATGGTATTAATCAAAGAATTATGATAATCTGGAGTTTCTATATTAGGGATTTATCATTGCACAAATTACATATAATTTGTACACAAACCGCATCGAAAATTCGGTGTCTGTTCGGTGACTTATATTATGTTATATATATACAGGGTGTAACGGAAAGGGTATATACATACTTATGGGTGTGCTACAGACCATCAAACTGAACAAGTTTCTCATCATAAAACATGTGTTTCAGTGAAAAAATTATCTGTTGCCCCATACAAAATTGCAATACCTATTCGACCCAAATGTATGGGGCAGCTGATATTTTTCGCTATTACGATGTTCGTCCAATGGAGAAACATGTTCAGTTTGATCGTCTGTAGCACACCTTTAAGTATGTTTATACCCTTTCCGTTACACCCTGTATATATATAGTTGACTATAAATATGTGTAGTCTAGTCATTATTATGTGCACTGTCGATTTATCGTACAAAGTCGTAAATAAAATTAGAAACTGTTCGATTCGCCAGTATTTGTTATCAATTAAATAAGGTTACCATCATCCAACATTCCGTTTACATTATGTCCTGGCTTTAGAATAATCGTGGACAAGTAAAGAGCACCAGATTACCAAAATGAGGCACATATACTCGTAGTTTATGCAACGCTGTGAGTCGTTACATTCAAATCTCTGTTGTCGGGTTGACCGCTGTATAAATAATCTGGCCAAATGGGGTATCATCGATCCGTCCCCAATACAATGACAGTGTGGAGCCCCTCTGCAGGATATGCCCACCTCCTCCTGCACATCTACGTGCACCTTCCAGGAATTAAACGAACTTAACGAAAGAGCTGCGCAGGTGCCTACATACTGATCGGGTATTATTTGAGTCCATCAACACGCGCACACACAAAGACACACAAAGAGTTACAGTCAAAAGTCGTCAAAAGTCCAAAAGTCTCAAAACCAGGTTGAAGAGGTTCGATTGACATTCGCTCCTTAAAAAATAATAAGATGCATCCGGTTATATTTGAAGCACACACTAATATGGTTGGAAACAGAGACGGTTACCGTTACCAAAAAATACCGGTAATATTACCAAAACAGTAACGTCATGCTTCGTTAAATAATAACGATAAAAATAACGATAAGTCATAGGATTAAACGGTATTTAAAAAGCGACACTTATTGCGTTAATTCGCTAAAAACTAGCAATATCTGGTGCGACGTTGCCCAACTGAAACTCGCGCAGCGCGCCTTACGTTTGGCTCTTCTAATCGGAGAGAAAACAGTAAGCATTTTACGATGATCGGTCAGATATTTACGAAAACGAGACGATTCGCGCGGCTGTTTCATTTCATAGTCAGATGTCACACATTTTTGTTGTTCTAATGATTAGTTGTTTGTCTAAGTCATCAACCGACATCATTAGATAGAGGTATAAATTACCGGTATAAGAATGGTAACTTTTACAGATACTTAAATAAGTAATTAAATAACGTTAACGTACTTACGGGTTTCATTATTAATATCTTTACTTTTTTATTGATAACATCGATAAGCTAACAATAAAAAAATAACGATAACAACGAAAAACGATAATAACGAAGCGACCGTTTACCGATATTTCTGTATAACGTTAACGTTATACAGAAATATCGGTAATTCGGTCCCAGGTTGGAAAAAGGCTAGACTAATGACGATCTAAAGCTGCAAACAAACTACAAAGTCAAAATTTTTATTTGTTACATGTGTTACTTGAGACAAGACTGTCTTAAGGAAGAATCATATTTAAGTCAACATACAACCCGACACTGGCGTGCAAATTGCAAGAAACGTAGGGCCACCCTTGCGCTTCCCCTTATCGTTCTATGACAGCAACGATGGCACGCGCACTTGTGCCCAAACAGTCAATTCATTGGAATGTCTTCAAGGAATTTATCTATTCAGATAAGTATGCTCTGTTAAATATTTTATTTTATCACATTTATTCATGTAAATACCTGCTTATTAATCTGTGTTATCCGTTGGCATAGATTGGATTGTATGTAATTTGGTTCTAGAATTGGCGAATTTCTTAAATTATTCACTCCATTTTACTCCTTCACCATTACTCTCATTTTTCAGTAACAAATTGAAAAATTTTAAAGGACTGCATCAAATGCTTTAAAATATTCAATAAAAAAAACAAATAATTCACAACAGAACAGACTTCAACAGAATAATTTTTCAGCGAATACAATGGACCTTGTACACATTTTTAGGTACATATCTATATGTTTAATACGTAACGAAAACACAAGAGTGTTCACACCTCTATGTTGGTCAAGAAAGTGTTGCAACAATCACAAAAACAAAGATTTGTTAGATTTAATTACAACATGACAATAGAAGCAGATTAATATCAGTCGATACGATATCAAGGCACTACCGTCCTTATCCATCCGCATTGAATTATTTCATTGATAACAGGATTACTGGCAAACAAGACGTTGGCGTTCAAATAGTTCTGCAATGTCATGGGTCTAAGGTCGCGTTCAAATCGATAGGTAAATTATTTGGGGAACTTGGGGCACCGCGACTCGGACAGGTTAGGTTCGAAGGGGATGGCGGGGTCTAGTGAGCGAGCAAAGCACTCGCTTTGCTCGCTACTAACTAAGGGCGCGGCATCCAGTGGTAGGTTACTTTAAACCTTGCAAACAGAAATAGGACCACCGCACAGCGGGGCCACGTCGACTACGCCTTATTACAAAACATTGATCTTGATGATTCATTGATTTTATTGATTGACCTGGCAATACAAATTACTAACGAACAAATTAAAGATTTGAAGCAATAGGCATTTCATACATCGTTTAAATAACCAATATCTTAAAAATTGTTACATTAATCATTCGTTAGTCCAATTAATTTTAGTTTCATCAATATTCAGTAAGTTAAACAGTAGTTCAGTCGACTAATATTCGTTATGAACATATGTGAACCAACCGTAGCTATTTCGAAAATAGTTAGAATAAGTTAAGTTATTATAATACATAACCGCAGCTGATTACCAGTATTTTACATGGAGCGACTGTCCATCCTACGTCCACGACCCAGTTTGTACTGGGGAATACGATACCCCACGCTAAGACTGGATGTTAGAATTTTGGGCCATTGACTGCCTGTAACGACTGTCAAAGGTCTACAAATGACAGCCGGAGCTAACGGCATAACGTGCTTTACGAGGCACGGAGGAAACTCGGTATGTAATGCATCCACAGACCGATATTTTGATTGAAAAAAAAAAACAGTCAAGGTTTCTAAAAAATGCATCGAATTTTAGCAGTGTATATCTAATATACAATACTCATTAGGAAGTTAAATATTTAAAAACAATAGTTAACAAGCAGATTTGTCGTGTTTTTTTGTTATTGTATACTTGGCTTTAGATTATTATCATTCAACGTACCTACACATAAATAAAATAAATGTTTTGTTTTATTGTTAGGAATGCGTTATATAGCATGTCTTATGTGGTCAATTACTTTTCATTGTCGTTAGAAGCGATGACTAACTGTTTAGATCTTCAAGGTTATAGATAGTGGTGGCAGGAACCGTAGGTAAGTTACCTTACTATACAGATAAATCGATCACCAAAATATATTTAAAAAATGGATTAACATTAGTCTTGACATCATTATCTACCTAGCCTTTTCCGGATGTTGGGGACAGCTTCCAGTCTTACCGGATGCAGCTAATTACCAGTATTTTATATGAAGCAACTGGCTATCTGACCTCCACATCCCAGTTACTGTGTACAAGCCCTTAAACGATACCCTAAAATCTCCATGGGGAACACATTTAATTAAATTAATTTAATTGCTTATTAAAAATAGTCGATAACTGCTTTTCGTACGATTGCCATTTTGTTCAAACTCAAAGTAAATCAATTTTACACTGATTAAAGCTTCGCTCTTCGTCGAAGTTGGCTCTTCTTTGATAAAAGTATCCATCTTAATCATTATTCAAAATGAATAATGCAAAAACTTTGTTTTTAAATACCTTTCTAATAATACTAAGTTTTTTTTTGTAACCTTCATGGTGTCCCACTGCTGAGCATAGGCTTCCTGTTTCTCCTTCCATACCTCTCTATCCCGTGCGATCTCTGGCCATGTTAGCCCCGCAAACAGGTTCACATAGTTACGCCACCTTCACCGTGGTCGACCTCTTTATATATTAGGATTAGATTAAAAAAAAAAAACCCGATCTAACCTAACTATCACACAACAAAATAAAAAGTTGACAACCTCACGCAATTATCGAGGAAAAACACTGCACCGTCATTTATCGCTCACAAAATCCATTGCACCATCAACAGACGCTATTAATTAATTAAAAAATAACATAAACACTCACCATATTTGTCAACAAAACGGCACTATCACAGAAAATGCACAAAACAAACACAACATAGCGAGCACTGACAGACACGAGCACTAACCACTGTCAGCTATCACTGATACTGACTGACTAAGGCGTATGATTAATTTTGATAAGCGCCACTCAACGGCCAAAGATTAATATTAGTTGATTGTGGCAGCGATTATCGTATTATACTTAACTGATTCAATCTGGTGATGAATTGGGAACTGAAATATTTGGTTGATTGTTTTTTTTTTTCGTATCTGAGACGTGATTTGGTATTTTTTTGTTGTTTCTACAACAAATTGTGTGATATTTTTTAAGTGTGTTGATTATTTTTTAATTTAAATTATTATTTTAATTACCCAGTAAATACTTAATTTTTTGACTGATTGCCTGGTTTGCTATCGATGATTAAATGTGCACATTTTTTAAAACACTTCTCTTCTTTATTTAATTCATTTTACTAGGTTTGACATCCCTTGAACGGGTTTTCTACGCAAAACAAAATAATGTATTGAGGGTTTAATAGTTACTTACGTACAGTTATAGTGGATATTGCAAGACTATAACTTTAACATTCAATTAATAGTCTGAAAATTGAACTTATTAATACTTTTTCCTAAACCTAAACTCCAACTGGTTTTCAAAAAGCAATTAGCACAGCACGTGTAAATATCAAAATAAAAGTAGGTACAATTACTAGTAATTGAAACACGATTTGCACCATCTTAACTTTTTTCTATTTACCTAACAGATCAGGATCCTAATTTTCCGAGCACAGTCATGGTTTGTCTGAACACTTAGAAACAACTGACGATGCCACGAGTATATTACTAACACCTTTTAGTTTACACAATAAAACCATTGTAGGCTCTAAGTGGGCTGCGCTTCTACATATATTTGCCAATTCTTTATTAGTTTATATGGCACAGTAATTTAAGAAAATATCAAAAACCTTAGTACGAACGTGGGTAGAGAGCGTTTTTCATCACTTTTCACTTCACTTTCAAAATTGTTCCCGCCCGGAACAATTTTCAATAGATAAATTAAAAAAAAACCGTAAATTGTTATAATTCAGAGAAATGAGGAAAATGTCGTGAGGAAAGTTTTGAGTACGAATGTGGATAGGTGTAAGAGTATAATAGAGGAAGATCAACGAAACAATGGCTGAACTTTGTGAAGGATGGATAAGGCAAGAGAGGAGATTCCTGATGAGATGACGAGTAATAGAGAAGTGTGAAAGAAGAAGATATGCTGCTCCGACCCCAAATGAATTAGGATAAGGGCAAGAGAATAATGATGAAGCAATTAAAGATAGGTACGTATTTGTTTTGTTCGCTATGTACCTAAATTAAAAAGATGGGGGTAATTTTTGTGATACAGTACAACTGACATTTTCGAACCACAAAACCAGCATAAGTTGGCCACTTATTCTTTTGGAACTCCATACTACGTTAAGTCAGCTGAAGGTTCAAGTGTTACCTACTACCGGTATGCCGCCTACTGTACTGTTTACACGGAATTGACAGTCGGTCTTATTTGGTAGCTTTAGATCAATTTATGAAGCACAAACCATTAATTTAAATAATTCTCTGACTTAAGAAGGATTGTCAGAACGGACATTATAATTTTGTTAATGATTTTCCGCCAAAAAGTGTTGCGATAATGATGAAATTTTAAGAACCGAATCAGTACTGATTACGTTTACAACGTTAAGATTGTGATAAGTTTATTTTTAAAACTGAAAGTTCATACCTAAACTAATCATAATGGCTCATCATTATCTTCTTTTCATTTATTCGTGTTTTTTATGTTTTCAAAACATGACAAGCCCAGGATTCCACAAACTATCAACCTCTATTTAAACCTTCATTTAGGGAAGAATTTTCAAAATTTCTAATTTAGTTATACCTTTTCTTTTTTCTAGCGTTGTCCCTTGTCCCTCTGTCATTGAGTTCAATTAGTTTTCTGAAGACTAGGCAGCATGGTCTCAGACCTTAACCTGTTCCGAAAGGAACAAATAAAAAAATAAAAATAAACAATTAGTTTTTGTCAACTCGAAGATATTCAGTATTCTTTTTTTATAGTTCAACTAACAATTTATAGTCATAGAAATAGATCATGAAGATGGATTAAAAATTATAAAAAAAAAAAACATAAAATCCCTAATAAAAAAGGAACGAAAATAGAAAGAAAATGTCTATATTACAGTACACCCGTGAGAACAGCTCACTGCAACCACGATGAACACACATGCCTCTAATTGACTGCGAAGTTCGTTTACTTCGTTAGGTTCAGTTATGAACTTATGAGCCGTACTTGTGTGGTTGCGTGTATGCTAATTGGATATAGAAATAAATATGTTACTGATGTTTTTTTATATTGCTATTGAATTTCAATATTTCAGCGAGGAGCTCGTGGCTACGTAATAACAGCCGCTCGGGTCGTTTAAGCTTAAGGTTAAGCTGTTATAGGTTAAGCTGCCCTTGCCTAGGTTGGTCAGTAGATGGCTGACCATCCATTACATAGCGAGTTTCCTCCGTGCCAAGCCGTTGGTCTCCGCTGTCAAATGTAGATCTTTGACAGTCCTTAAGTAGTCAGTGGCCCGAAATTCAGACAACCAGCCTTACCAAGGGGTATCGTATTACACAGTACTAACTGGGTTATGGAGGTCACATAAGCAGTCGCTCCATGTAAAATATTGCTATTTAGCCGCTCCGGCTAGACTGGAAGCCGAACTGAACAAAGTTGGGGATAGGCTAGGCAGATGATGATTCCAATAAGCAATTCAAGCAAAATTCAATTCAAAAAGCTGTCGACAAGGCTTGACACTAGTATGCAAATGTGGAACTCTTCGCCAACGTCGGTTATCACCTATAATTAAAGCCTACCAAGCAAAATTAACCAGGCACCTTTTGGGCATCTCGTTCCACCGTAGACCGAGATAAAAGTCAAGGGCATCTGAAAACAAAAATCGTTTTTGTAAATTTTTTTGAGAGATTATTATTATTGTCTGAACAAGTGTTTTCCCAGAACCTATTGCTTACAAAACTGCCCTCTAACGATTTTCAAAGGTACTGTTATCTATGACAGCAGTTACTGAAGGTATACGTTTCGGGAAATCGGCTCTAGATGGCGCCCCAGGTAAAACAGTAAAGTGAAATGAACGGGTGGCTTCTAGGTTTAAAAAATATAATAAGTTTTAGTTGCCCTAATTTGCCAGATATCCATTTGTTTATACTGTGTGTAAAAATACTCTTAACTCAAACTCAAAGCATTTATTTCAATTAGACCGTTACAAGCACTTTGAAAGTCATAAAAACAAAATAAAACGCGAAGCTACAGTCCCAGTCACAAGGCTTATTAAATTGTGAAAGTGCTGTAACTGTAACAAAGCCGAAAGGCAGTTGCGCTCCCCGTCAGGGATTTTTCTTTTATTCTGACCATACCTGGGAACCTTCTAGTTACGGAGATATTGGGGGCTAATGTTTCAACTACTTTACAAGTCTTTTTTTTAATACAAGTTTTTAATGTTATAACTTTACTTAAAATCCACCTATGACCCCCTTACTATTTAATGCGTCCATCAGCATAATCTTTTTAGTGCGTTAGGTACTGCTAGCCTTTTTGCGAAGAGTTACTTTATTTGATACACAGAATGCTTGGTTGACGGCTTCGTGAAACGGACTTAAACAGACTCTTCGTTTCCACCTTGTAGGTTGTAATTGCGGTCTTGTTTAGTTTTATTATGTAAGTACAAGCTGAATAGCCTAGGGCTCGTTTGTTACGTAGTACTTTGTGTAATGCCCGTGTTCACTTGACACTTAATTGAAAACCTTAATAAAAGCTGACCCAACCGTTTTCAACGCTAGGAGAGTTAAAATTTCAAAATATTGCAACTATTTTCAGGCATTCATTTTGTTGTATTAAAAGAGCATAAGACAAGGAACGAAGTAGAAAGTCGCTCGTTTTTCCCAGCGCCCCTGTGAACATTTTCTTGTACTGAATCACAATTGAAACCTTCGTATAATGTTGACGTTTGAAGTACCATTTTTTACCGTAGATGCTTTCACAGACAAAAATTTAGGTTGCACAGAACTTCAGCCGTGGCAACAGACGGTCGACCGTTTAGCCACGTATTTGTTACGTGCGGGAATCGAACTCGCGTCACGTAGCGCAGCGCTGAAAGTCAAGGCGGCCACTGCGCCAATCCAGCCGTCTGGCAACAGCAATTTGAACACTTTGACATTCCTTAATTTTAAGACCAATTTTATTTTCATTTGTAGAGCAGATATTGCAGTAAACAGTTCGAGCAAAATAATTTTGTATTTCCTAGCATTGTCACTAACAAAATAATATTCCTTAGCGAAGTTGTAACAAGTTCGTTTCCAATCTAACTTTTCGTTTATCGTGCAATCCATTATTTTTGTTTAAGAATGCGCAGATTTTGTAAATTACGTACAGCTACGAGCGAAATAATTGCCAAAGTTGTTTCGCTTCATTTGGATGTAAATAATGGAAATAATACTTACGTACTTCTTGCTTCGAACAGCCTTGAGTGCGGAAAGGTAAGAACTTTTCTTCAAAATACTCAGATTTAAAAAACCTCTAATCCTGTGATTATTATTGGCATCATTTTGCAAAGCGTGGCAGTAAGTTAATGTTTTAAATCATTGTGCGATGTCTAATGTCTCGATAGCTTTCCAGTACACAGCTTTCTACTTACTAATATGTAAGGAAGACAAAAACAATGGAGAACAAAATACACCTGCCCAGTTGCCCACTTCACGCTTCTTTTTATTGTGACTGAGAGATTTGGGATCACTTATCAGTTAATATGTATAAGAATACACCTGTCCCGTCTGCAGATGTAATCTTATTGCGGTCAGTTTCTACCTGACGAGTTGTGACGGTAAAAAAGGCGTCCCAAAATATTTGTGAATTAATATGATAGAGATGTGTGTTGTGTATGTTAGCAGGAGGCGTTTGTTTGTAGTATCTAGAGTGTTTGTATATGTTTTTAGTACGTAATTATTACAACTAATAGGTATTGTTTTTTATCTTGTTCTACCTTCTGTAGTAAGCAACGACTTATTGTCGGGCCTACGCTGTCATACTTAAGTACTAACGCTGTAACTTCAAATATTGTATAACCAAATGATTTTAAAAGAGTAACCATGGAGTTTCTTGCCGGTTCTTCTCCATAGGAAACGACCAGCCCGAGCCGTGCACTTTTTATCGACGTTTTATAAGTGCCCATGTAGGCCTATGTGAAATAAAATATTTTGATTTTGATTGGGAATAGCTCGATTGTTTATTTGAGTAAAGTTTGGATTGAAAAGGAAAGTATCCTATAGCATTTTGATTTCAATGCAATGTGCTTAATTTGGGCCATAGTCGTCACGCAGTGGGTTCCAGAAGAATATAAATATCGTCGCTGACGGAGGTCTAGAAAACGCTGGGTTCATGACTTAGAGGGCGTTTGCGAGAGATTTGACGGTAATAACTCCACGGAGAGATGAGTAGAAGGCTAAAGAGGCCTTTGCCCAGCAGAGGGACAAAATAGGCTTAGGAAAAAGAAAACATAATCTTTGTCATTCATTGTATTACTTACATTAAACCAAATACATACATTTCGAGTAAAAACAGTAGGTAGTTCAAATTCAAAAATCACTTATATTATTTGAATTACGTTTAAGTGATTTGGTAGGTTGGTACAACATACGTTCGGGATCTCTAGTGTAAGAATTGTATAGGTACTGTAAGTAAGTACTTAATAACTTAACAAAAAAACAAATAAACGACTTAATTATTAAAATAAATTATTCGTAATTCAAATATTGCGATCACACGATCACGATTGCGAACCAACAAAAATTCATCAACAAATAATTAATTTCAAAAGTCGAGCACACACAGCAAATAACTTTTTCTAACCTGTTCGTTAGCTTAGCTGCGCATGATTTGCAGAACCAAAACTTTTGTACTCCGAAACGAGATCCAGTTAGATAGGCTGTTAATGCGAAGCCTCTATTTTTTGCTGTCTGGCTTACTTTAATAAGAAACATAAAGAGGCAAATCATAGATATAGATATACCTAGATGACGCAAGTTGTTTTTAGGGTTCCGTTTCTCAAAAGGAAAAAATGGAACCCTTTAGATAAAAATGGGATTGATTTGAAATCCTATTTAAGTGGCTGGGCACATATTTGTCATTTCAAAAAGAAAAAAATCAAGAAAAGAAGAATGAGTAGGTACAATAATATGATTGCATTTTGGTTTACTGAAAATATTTTATTTTTGGAGTTTGTTTTATTGTTTACTAGCTAGCCCGTGGTTTCGCCCGCGTGAAGTTCGGCAATTGCCCACGTGTGCGTCACCCCCGCAAAATAATGTCTAAAATAGGCATTTAAATGTTATAGATAATAGTTGTTGCCCGCGGATTCCTTAAAGCGCGTAAGTGTTAGTATAGGATAAATAGTTTTGTAAAAGTCTGTGATTTTCAAAGTAAGAAGCCAGAGAATTCATTATGGTTAGAAAAAAGTATATTACGGCGTTTTTTTATTTTAGATTTTTAGTGACCTAAATGGGTTGAACCAGTATTTATTTTATACATGTCTTTCGAGCTACGATGCCGTAGCTCAAATGCCCCGGTCATCCATCTACGCCTATCGTAATAGTTAAAGGCGTAAATGAGCTAGCTTACAATTTCTTTTAATTTAATAATACCTACTCACATTTAACAAAACTATTTAAATCCAGGAAAAGTATATTATTAATTATTTATCATAGCACCTCTTTGTAAATGACGTTTTCAATGTTTCTTTTTGGGGCTAAAATAACTAAATTACTCGCAGGGCTCACTTCGGAGCTTGCAACATAAAACTACACATGTGAGAAACAGTTATCACTTAAATCAATGCCAGCCATAGCTTAGGGGAGGATATTGAGACATTGTGATACAAATATTTGTTCCGTGCGGGGATCGAATCTGCGACACGCGGGGCAGCAGTCAATCGCTTAGCCACTGCGCCAATCGTGCCGTCGTTTTCTTTTATTTATGTTTCCATAGATATTATACAACCTGTTTTTTTTACATCTCATAACTCTAGGATATGATTGAGACCATATCAAAGAATCAACTGGCATATGAATTATGTTTCAAACATATTTTTTTTTTGTTTTTTCGCATTTTCTTAGCTTTAAATTTGAATTATTGGTTAAATAAAAATAATTACTCGTATTTATCAATGAAACTACTACTATTTTACTCCACTACTGAGAAGTTTGGCAACCTCGCAAAAGTAAAGATTCCTCATACTGGTGACAATTTTTGACCTAATTTAATTATGATTGATGATATTTTCGAAACTATGTATTTTTGGAACACCTATTCGTATTATTATTATTTTTCGGAAAGTGTTATTTTTCTCAGCCTTTGGGCTGGATTTTAGCTACATTTACGGGCGTAAACCAAAGCAAATGTAGCGTGTGGTGTGTAAAGGTTGTACTTGATTAAGTATTGTGATGAGGTCCTATTTCGTTCTCTTCTATCTGCATAAACTTTCTAACAATCTTGCATGTGTTTAAAATCGCAGCTTTTTGCAGTGTTATGTAGAGGGTTTCTGTAAGGTCTAGTAATTTTAAGCTATGGAGGAGATGATTTGGGATTACCCCTGTTGTAGAAAGGACTATTAGGACTACATATACTTTTTCTTGTTGCCAAATTCTAGTAACTTCTTCTTTGAGTTCTGCGTATTCACTTATTTTTTCAGTAATTGTTTTCTGTATGTTGTGCGTGTTGGGGACTGCGATGTCTATCAGGTATGTTACTTTATTTATTTTGTCCTGTAGGATTATATCCGGTCGGTTGTAGTGGATCGTCCTATCAGTGAGAATAGCACGATCGTAATATAGCTTATGTGTTGTATTTTCTAGGGTAGGTTCTGGTTTATAATTATAGTACGGGGTGTGGGTTTTTTGGATGAGTGTGTGTTTGAGTGCTAGTTTTTGGTGAATGACATTGGCCACTTGATTGTGCCTGTGAGTGTAGTCGGTTTGCGTGAGAGTTGTGCATGCTCCTGTAATGTGCTGGATGGTTTCTGGTTGGTTATGACACTTGCGACATCTATCATTTGTTACTGTAGGATCTTTGATTATGAATTTTCTGTAGTTTTTTGTGTTGATGATCTGATCTTGAATAGCTATTATAAATCCTTCAGTTTCCGGGAATAAGTTGCCTATTTTAAGCCACTTATTTGAAGCTAATTTATTTATGTGGGATTGTTCTAAGTCATGAGGGTGCCGCCCGTGGAGTACTTTCTTCTTCCAGTCTTCCATTTTATGTTGCTGCGGGTCATCGCTAGTTGTGTTTATTGTTTCTGTCTGATGACTTAGATTAAGTGGAGTGAAGTTGAGATCATTTATGACTATGGCTTTATGTATGTTACTAGTGCGGGATTTCGATTGAAAGAATGTTTTTAATCGACTAACTTGTTTCCGCCATAGGTGCTGAATGTCGATTAGGCCTCTCCCTCCATGTTGTCGTTTAATGGTTAGTCTCTCTATGGCGGATTTAGGGTGTAAATTGTTGTGCTTTGTAAGTGTTGTTCGCGTAGTACGCTCTAATTGTTCAGTGTCTGTTTTGGACCATTTTATAACTCCGAATGAGTACGTTAATACGGGGATGGCGAAGGTGTTTAAAGCCTTGATGAGATGTTTTCCTGAAAGTTGCGTTTTACACACGGCGTTTTGTCTCCTTTTGTACTCAGTAGTAAGCGTATTTTTAATTCGTGTATGATCAAGACCTTTCAGTTGCGCGTAACCTAAATATTTATACAAGTCAGTCTGTTCCATTGCTGTTATAGTGTCCGTATTATTTACTGCATAGTCGCCGGGCCGTACCTTGCCTCTCACAATATGAAGTGTTTTACATTTGTCTAACCCAAATTGCATGTTAATATCTTTACTGAACTCTGCTGTAACCTCTACTAATTTCTTCATGTCTTTTTCTGTTTTGGCATAAAGTTTGATATCGTCCATGTATATAAGATGTGATATGGTTGTATCGTCTGTATTGTGTTTGAGGCTATATCCAGCCCCACAGCTCTGCAGCAAATGAGACAAAGGATTTAGCGCGAGACAAAACCACAGCGGGCTCAAGGAGTCACCTTGGTAGATACCTTTTTCGATGGATATTTGACGAGTACTGACAGTATTGTGGTTGCAATTTATTTGTAGTGTTGTTTTCCACACAAGCATTATATGGCGTATGAAATCTATTATTTTGGGGTTTATTCTATAAATCTCTAATATTTGTATCAACCAGGAATGAGGAACACTGTCAAAAGCTTTTTTATAATCAATATATGTACAATGCAGATTTCTGTTTTTAGAGGTGGCATGTTTATGAATAGTGGAATCAATAATCAGTTGTTCTTTGCATCCCATGTGGCCCTGCCTACATCCCTTTTGTTCCTCTGCTATTATATTGTGGTGTTCGATGTGTGAGCTAATTTTCTTCGTAATTGCAGATGTCAATATTTTGTAAATTGTGGGTAGGCATGTAATTGGTCGGTATTGGGCAGGCTGAGGTGAATTTTTAATTTATTAGTATTATTTTTACCTACAGAAAATAACCCTACAGTTATGGGATATAAAAAAAAACAGGTTGTATACTTACACTCACGCCCTTTTCTCATGATGGTGAGACAGAAACCACAGAACGCCACCTGATACGTTCTTTTAACTTCATCCACGTTCATGCATCTAATCATGCACGCACTGCAAATACTACGCACCTGAAGAACATTACCAATAACTCCAATAAGCCTAAAGAATATTACCAATAAGCCTGAAGAACATTACCAAAAAGCCTGAACAACATTACCAATAAGCCTGAACAACATTACCAATAACCCTGAAGAATATTACCAATAAGCCTGAAGAATATTATCAATAAGCCTGAAGAACATTACCAAAAAGCCTGAACAACATTACCAATAAGCCTGAAGAATATTACCAATAAGCCTGAAGAACATTACCAAAAAGCCTGAACAACATTACCAATAAGCCTGAACAACATTACCAATAACCCTGAAGAATATTACCAATAAGCCTGAAGAATATTATCAATAAGCCTGAAGAACATTACCAAAAAGCCTGAACAACATTACCAATAAGCCTGAAGAATATTACCAATAAGGTAGTGTATTTTTTCCAGGGTTTCCTTTCCACTTTATAATTATTTTAAAGTACTTTTTTGTTTACGATGTAGTAATTGTGCGTTTGTTGTGTTTATTCAAATGAAACCAAAAACGAATCGTGTGTATTTAATAAGAAACAGCATAAACCTTGTATTGCTTTGCATTTTGTTCTTTACAGGGGAAATATCTTCCGATCTCTGTTTTATAACCTTAAGGAAAACATCTTTAAACTTTTATCTGATTATTTGACTTAATTAGTAACATGATAATATATTTATCAGTAATTTTATATTCCAAGTTTATTGTGTTGACGGTCGTAGAGTTCGGGAGATCGTAAAAAAGTATCAACGAATGAGTCCCACGATTAAAACAGTTTTATTCAGTGTTCGTTTAATTGTAATAAATACATGGCGATCGTGCGAGTATTATATCTATGAACCCGCTGTATCGCTATTTTATTAGAAAGAACTGTCTTTATCATGAAATATCAATATAGCGGTGTGCGTGTATGACTAGATGTCATCTATACATCTATATCTATACTCGTACATCTATACAAATAAATAAAATTGAAGTGTCTGTTTCTAATATTAAAATAATCTCATTTTAGGGTTCCGTACCCAAAGGGTCAAACGGGACCCTATTACTGAGACTTCGCTGTCCGTCTGTCACCAGGCTGTATAAATGATAGTTAGCCAGTTGAAATTTCTACAGATTATGTATTTCTGTTGCTGCTATAACAACAAATACTAAAACAGAATAAAATAAATATTTAAGGGGGGCTTCCATACAAAAAAGTGTTTTTTTTTTTGCTCGTTTTTATAAATTACGGTAGGGAACCCTTTGTGCGCGACTCCAACTCGCACTTGGCCGGTTTTTACTACATGCATATGAATATATACACGATACATATACCAAAATAACATTTTATACAAGTTTTGTCCGTCTGTCTGTCTGTTTGTTCCAGCTAATCTCTGGAACGGCTGGACCGATTTTGACGGGACTTTCACTGGCAGAAAGCTGATGTAATAAGGAGTAACTTAGGCTACTTTTATTTTAGAAAAAATCTAATTACACGCGGACCAAGTCGTGGGCACAGCAAGTTATATTATATGAACGTGGACAAGGCAAAAGGAATATCTAAGTGTCGTAGCAGGTGGTGTTCTTTGGTTTCCACCTATCCCCATGAGAAAAGAACATAAGTTTAAGTATGTATGTAAATAACAGTTTTTTATATACACGGTGTAAATCACGGTACTCCCTTTCTTCTCCTAAAATTGTTTGTCCGAAAATCATTATCCATAACACGTTTGCTATAAACTTCAGTAACCATAATGTTCAAAATCCCGAAATTTTGTTTAACATAATTATCTTGAGTTCTAAAAGTATTCTGTCATAATATCGAGTACTATAATAATTGAATCTCCTAATTTTACATGACCTAAAGTCATATGTCCTAAGTATTGTGTTAAATAATGTGTATTATTCCGAATATTCATTTATAATAAATTTTGTAGTCCTAAAACATTTGCTTAAAAATTAGGTTTTAGAGACAGAAACGAATCGCTGTAAATCCGACTCCAAGCAGTCTTGTCTGCTCTACCCCTAGAGAGTAATTTAAAATCGCGTAGGCGCGGAGGGGCGAGGCGGCCCGCGAGTTGAGGAGCAGGTGGTTGTAACACTCGCCGCCGCGGCTGAGGCTGGCCGGCTAAGCCGGCCAGCAAGCCGAAGCTGCGGTGGTGAGCGTTAAACCCATCTGCGACGATAAATTCGCGTGGGACCGCCGGAGCCCCGCAGCGCCGGAGCCGTGACAGAAACCATGCCTGCTGCATGTTGCATGCTTGCATGCTTGCTTTCTTGCTTGCATGCTGCATGCTGCGTGCTTGCTTGCATGACGCATGCTGCGTGCCTGCTTGCATGCTGTTTGCTTGCTTGCATGTTGCATGCTTGCTTACATGCTGCATGCTTGCTTGCATGCTGCTTGCCTGCTTGCTTACAAAAACCACATGTTCACAATCAACTGCTTTATTGAGTACATGTATAATATATTTATTTATGTGTAATAAAAAAAGAATATTAAATAAACATTATGTAATTTGAATTTAGGACTTATAACTTTTATAGAAAAGGTTTTTATGTCTTTGGTATATTATTGATTGTAATATTTATGACAAACGGATTTAGGACATATTATATTTAGGGGTTTCAATTTTATGGCACGTGATATTATGTGATATTAAGTTCGGGTAAATTATCATTCGGACAAATGATGATTAGGACAAAAAAAGTTATGGCACTTAAAATTATGGATAAAAAAGTTAGGTGACACAATAGAGAACCGTAAATCACCTCATCACGAAGCAGTTAACCAAGCATTCTGTACATGAAACTAAGTAACTTTACGCAAAAATTATTGCTGGGAAACGAATTTTTGTTTGGGGGTGTAAAATCATGTTTTGTGGTAGAACTCAATGTAACGCACTCAAAACATTGTGCTGATGGACGGGTTGAATAGTACGGGGGTCGTGGAGGTGTTTAAAGTAAAAATCTTACATTTTGTAAGTTGGAACTTTGACCCCTAATATGTCCGCAACTAGAAGGTTCCCAGGTATGGTGTAGAACAAAAAAATGATCGCAATGACAGAGAGAACCAGTGCCTTTCGGCTTCGTTAAGAGGTGTTTTACACCCTTTATATCGAATTATTTGGTTGACTGCTCTTCATCATCTGCCTAGCCTTTTCCCAAACTATCTTGGGGTCGACTTCCAGTTTAACCGAATGCAGCTGAATACTAGTATTTTTCATGAAGCGACTGCCTATCTGACCTCCATAACCCAGTAACTGAGACGATACCCCTTGGTAAGACTGGATGTCAGACTTTTGGCTTCTGATCACTCGTAACGACTGTAAAAGATCTATAATGGACAGCCAGGACCAACGGCTTAACGTGCTTAATTTGATCGACTGCTCTTGTTGGTGTAGTAATTAAAAAAGTGTACGTTGAGCTTTGATCCCTTGGTTGGTTGAAGTGGTTTGTTATTACAACATCCCTCAGTCTGGATTTGTGCCCGATCGATGCCACTATTTCCTTGCATACTGGGAGAATGTGACTTTACTAGACCTCTGCTTACCCCTCGGAAGAAAACAGTCTGGATGATATGATATGATTGATCCCAACGTAAACTATCGTGAACCCTCAGTTTTACTAACAATGTTTATGCTTTTCATTATTTGTTTAGGACTAAAGGGGTGAGCCAATTGTCCGACGTAGCGATCGTCGTCGGTAAGGTATCTTAAATTTTAGTATATCCGAAAACGTTGAAACATTAGAAAAGTAATTGCTGTTGATTTATTCTCATTTCAATTTACAGATAAATTCGTAAAGAAAATGTTCGAAACAAAACTTTATCTCTATACTTCAGCCGAATAGGTATGTTGTTCAATTAAAACTTTGAAACGATGTTTTATTTACAGAAATCTCTTTCAATTTTAAAACAAAAGAGACTGATCTTTGACGATTTACATTCTGTTCTAAGGGTTACACTTGCTAACAACTTCTGTAGTTGAGGAGTTCGCGAAAAAATACTACGACGCGCCTACGAAAAAGCGTAGCGCTACGGCCCATGATATTAGGTGGAATAATGTAGCAATTTGCTCGTAGCAAATTAACGATCATTACCATAATTTAAAGCTTTAACAATTTGTCATTCCGAAACCTTTACCGTTAACTGGTTCCAGTAGTGGTTATAATCATAGCATAGATTAGCATAAGCATCCTTCTTCTTCAATATTATAATTCTAAGATACGCCTTTTTCCTAACGATGTTTAACTAAGCGGTGCTTAGTACTTTTTTTCAAAACGAAAACTTTTCACTACAAGAAATCCTCAAAGCATCTAAAATCATTCCTAATGCGGCACAGGTTAGTTTTACGTGTGCCTATTTTCAATTTATTCTTCAAAACCCCCGTTACTCTTAATTCAATTAAAACGTGCACAGCGTTTGGGGGCGAGCTTCAGTAAAAACAGCTTTTGACAGCGCGGCTTCGGAGCTTATGCGAAAATTTATAGAAAATTGCATGGTACACGCGTTGCGCCCATAGGGTGCGCGGGAAACGTTCGGGGGGTGTATATTTAGAAATGCTTCTACCAGCCAGCCGGCAGTCCACGCTTGGCGCGCGAACCGAGCGCACGCGTCCCCGTCTTCCCCTTTCGCTATCACATCGTACCCGATTCCGTAATTAACATAAATTGAAATTAATTAATAGAGCATTACTGGTGTGTTGTGTGCCCCGAACTGGATTTGATCGTGCCCTGTGGTACTCTGTGGACTATCAGAATATTTTGCCGGTTTTCAGTGACTGTATGATTATTTAATCATTCCTCGCATCTTTAACGTGAATGGACTTTTTATTGAAAAATTGACTTCGTTTCTTCGATACAAGGTATGGGAAATAATTGCTATTCGTTTTTGTTTTATTCGATCGTATTAACCCTTTCTGGGTATTGCAGTCTATAATTAAGTGATACGACTTTAATTTTCTGGGTCGTCGGCACTAATAACAATTCTTAAAAAGGAGAGATAACATTTTTTACAAATTAACTGCTTTATTATAAGAATTGTTTTAGTAGGTTTAATATTGATCGTTTAATTCGTTTGATAATGTGTGTTTTGAAATGGAATTACTTCATAATTATATGGTTCTTCAGAAATATTGTTTACGAAGGTAAAGATAGCACTAAAACTTATCTCAATAACTTAAATTTATGGCCGATATTTAAAAAAAATGTGATTAGAAAAAATAAACAAACACCATAAAAGTTAAAAGCTTCTTTTCAAACAATTTCAAATGAAAACTTAATTGAAATATGTTCTCAAAAGCAACGCTTTTAGCATTTCTCATTACATAAAAATTAAATATCTAATTAAAATATAATTTACTTCTAATGATAACTGTAGTGTTTGTCACATAAATATGACACATTTTGTAAACACGGATATATTATAAGAAAATATAGCAGCGGCTTTGAATCGGGTACTCAACGCCGCTTTGATAGTTTTCATGATAATAAAATAACTAGTTTTATTCAAAAACCAACCTAGTTTCAATGTAAATTCGTATAATTTTAATATTTTATCGTATAAACTAACGGTTTGTTTAGTATTCTGTGCGATAACAAACGATGCAGATGGATATTTTAACGTCTCGAGAAGTAGACCAGCCATCAAATATTAATGAGTTATTGTCAATGATAAGAGGTATCTTTATACGCTATATATTTCATTTTATCGTGACATCTTATTCCAGTTGCTTTGATTTATTAAATTATTATTTTCTATTATTATATTTTGTTGAACTAAGTTAGTGGAATTAAGTGCTCCATTGTGTCTAGAAATCTTTGATGAAAAACTTGCTCAAATTGAGTTTGAACTTTGTCTGAGTTCAGAATTGAGCTTTTGTCATTTGGGAATCATACACACTGGTTGGAAGAAAAGTTTTGCTTCGTTAGAAGACGCTGATTTTGTTATACGGACACTGTGTTATGAAATTGCTTATTATTTTTTCTGCCCCCGTTTTGGACAAGTAACTATGAGTAAATAAGAGGGAAGGAGTCACAAGGATCGTGCCAAAATGACATTCTGTATTTGCTTTCTTATTATTTCTTCTTTGCTTATCTTCGTAAAAATTAAATCGAAATTCAAACACTGTATACGTAAGTTACGTATGCAGTGTATGAATGTCCATTAAAACCTCTTTCAGGATTCAAAGTTCAAACGTAATGTTTACACATTTCTAACAGCCAGAATTTCCCTTGACCGTGCAATAACGTCAAAGGATTCTATTTGTCTAATAGCGAATCTTTTACATGTTTAAACTGCTTCTCGGTGAGCGAGTTGTTCAGGTGGTTCGCGGCAGGAATTTCCACTTAGCAAACGTTAGCAGCCGGAAATATTCCACATACAGCTTTGACTACGAGATTTAAGCTTAGATAACTAACGGATTATGGGGTCTAGCGGTGTTTACGTTTTTAAAAGGTATTTCAGTGATGTTCGATCATGCTGAAGTTTTTACGTAATAGGGTTTTCTTTTTCATTTCAGTTTGGGAAGGTTTTTGGGTTAGATTTTTTGTAATCATTTTATGGATGGGTTCGGTAGTGGAATATTTTTTATTAGGGGGTGGTGGGTGATATAGTAAATCTTTTAGGTACTTTTTATGTTGTCTAGTTTAATTACAAATTTTTAAGTTATCTTATTTCTCTATCTAAAAAAAGATATTTTCCTAAAACCTGAATAAATCTATAAACACCGAAGCATATGAGGAATAAATACAGCAAACAGAATATAAATTACTGACGATAGTTACACGGTCCCTCTGTATTATTGAGTCTTTCGACAGAATCTCTGGAGCAAAAAATCGTTGGGAGCGTAGCATTTCACTCGGCGATTTGTTATTTCGTCAAGTAGCTTTCATGTTTGCCGCAGCCCCAAAAATATACAATAAAATTTTATTTGCAATAATAGGGGAAAAATCTAGTTTTGGATTCAAGTTTGAAGGGAAACTGAAATAAATAGTGGATTATTCTAAACACTTCCGACATGAAAATTATTTCGATAGCTATATTTTGGGATAGGAATATTTTACTTAAAACTAGCTTGTACCCGCTGCTTCACCCGTGTGAAGATCGGAAATAGTTTGACGACAATGCAATACCGGGTTAAAAATCTATCCTATCTTCTTCGTTTTAGGTCATGGCCTGCTGAAATTTATCGAAATCCCTTCAGTCATTAAGGCGTAAAGTTACAAGAGACACAGACAGAAAAAGTTACTTGCGTATACAGGGTGTAACGGAAAGGGTATATACATCCTTAAGGGTGTGCTAAATACCATCAAACTGAACATGTTTCTCAACATAAAAAAAAAAATTGCAGCAAAAAAAAAATATCGCCTGCCTATACATTTGGGTCGAATAGGTATTGTAATTTTCTATGGGGCAGTAGATATTTTTTTTTGCTGAAAAACATGTTTTATGATGAGAAACATGTTCAGTTTGATGGTCTGTAGCACACCCTTAAGGATGTATGTACCCTTGCCGATACACCCTGTATATAATATTAGTATGGAATATGGATAAGTTGCTTTCTGATGAAGTCAGTTTTGACACACTTAAAGGGTCAGATCACACTGTAGTGTCAATATCTTCCATATTCATACCTTTCAAATCAATTTCCAAAAATATGATGTAGCAATAAAATCCAACATAATATATGTAGAGCGAAGTAAAATTAGTATCCGAGTGTGAATTACGATGCAACTTTGAAATTCATTAGGTAGTGAATTAAATATTAAAATACATAAATAACTGACTACGGTACTTTAGTCTTTTTAAAAGCTTTTTTTTAGAGTGAATCTTGAGATTAAAATAATTGAAAAGTTAATCATACTTCCGTTGTAGGTACATAAACGAATTTCCATGAGTACCCACATTTCATATTAAATAAGTAAACACAAGATGTTGTTTTGCATCCTCGTCAAATTCAAGGAGGTAACTATGCTAATGATTCTCGACCCGAATCAATAATAAAATGGATAGATGTTTTTAATTTTTTTTGTTTATTTAATGAAATCGGTAAGCGTGCACAAACCGTGTTTTAAACGCGGCACGTCTGATACTCGCCCTATAACCACTCTTTCACACATACAAAAAATCGCAAACGTTTATTCATAACTTCTTATTCCCTAAACCACGTTAAGAGGGTTTTTCTGAAATACTGACGAACTTAAACAACAAAAAAAGCAGCGATTATTAATAATTAACTAGGACACGTAATTTAAATTGATTATTTATGTATTTTGTGATAACCTCCTGAATTTTGACGAGGATGCAAAACAACACCTTGTATATAAACTGCATTGGTACTCAAACAAGTGTACCAACAGCTTAATTTAAGTTTACATTCCGCGGCAAAATCAAGTGCGTTGCACTATCTATGTACACAAGTAATGCGTTTGACGAAAATATTCGATGGCGATTTCGACAAACTTTTTCCAGTATTCATTACTAATTGAAAATTTAATTGTTAAACTCGTTATAGTTGACTCAACGGTGCGACCAAACAGGAACTTTTGAAGTCATAATAATATTTAATGATTATTTAGTATTAAATTGCTTATTATGTACCTACGGTGAAGTAATATTTGATTAACAGGTTTCCTATGCAAGAGTGCATCGACGTGACATTTACAGCGCTCTTTGTTGATTTTACGCTATGTATATTGGATTTACTGCAATTTAAATGGTAAAAAAAAACAGAAAGTTGTTAAATCAACGAAATAGGTTACGTAAAACTTTTTCCTTACGGAGTGTCAATTTGTAAGTATGACAATTGGCAACCCTATCAACCAAGACCATTTAAGAACATTTCATTTCCCTTTACCATTTAGAACCCTCTAGAGATCTTGCAAATGATTGTACTTTGTTATTGCATGTTCCCTGTTTTTGCTTCGTCCTCAGACCATTACCTAGCCTAACAACAACTATATTTAATACCTACATTAAAAACAGTAATATTTTTTATAGTATAGCATTTGCACGTACATTTATAACCTAGTTGTCTAATAACTGCAATTTCAGTTTCAAGTAGGTCATAATAATGCAGCGACATCCTTCACTGCCGAGGTTTTAAAAATGCATATGTCATTATCGACCGTCAAGTCTTTACTCTACACATTTTACAACACTAGAAAAGAACTTTAACGGAGGAGGTTATAAATTTTCGAGCTGACTGTACACGATAAAACTTAAAAAAAAACAAGTTCCTAATTTAAATACTTATAAAAGAAACCTTCGTCGTCCTAATTAAGTCTAATACTGGCATATAAAAACTTGCATGTCCAGTATGTTGGGTTGTAAATCGAACTAAGTTGGTTTATAAGTGTACTATTACGGTCAATTAGTATATGCAGTCGGTTTTCTTTGATGGTATTGGGTTGTAAACAGAAAATTGATCCGGACCGCCCTGGAGATGATGTGTAGTTTTATTTGAATGCACAAAGTATTTTGAGAGTGGATCAATGGCCATCAGATTCAATCGTGTTCAATTTGGTTTGCTTCAACCGGCTTGTTTGTTGGTGAGTTTAGAAGCTAAGTTGTTGTTTTATGTTGCATCTATCAGTGTGTATTTTATTGCTTCCTGATGCAATTTCGTTTTTAAACTAAAAATATCGTGCATCAAAAAAGAAAGTTCTTGTAAAATAGAAGATTTTAAACTGACATGGTCACCAACACTGAAAAGAATATATTTACCATATGTTTACTATTTGTTTTGAGTTTTCAAAATGTATCAAATGCAAATCGATCAAAGTTGCTTAAATAATACCAGTTATAATAGAAAAACTCGATATTAAATAACCATTAACATACACCACAAAAATCACTTCAACAACGCGCAAACGATATTTCCAAAAGGATCTTAAAAATGTACCACAAATACGCGCTACGTATTCAAATTTAAACCGAGCGAACAATATCCGTTCATTTAATTTCCAGAAGAATGGCTGTTCTGGCTAACGGCCGGAGCTCAGCCCGCGGGCAATGAACACCAGGTGTGTTTCAAATAAATAGCCCCACATAGCCACGTTCACTACCAATTATTACAATTAATTGGAAACTAGTCAGAGCCTTTATTTTTGTTTCTGATCGTTAAAACTGTAAGAAATATTCTAATATATGAGACGTCGCCCCGGGCAATCTTCGGCCTACGGATTATTTCTATATGTACGTAATTTTTGTTGAGAAAATTACACGGTTTGGTAGCTAATAGCGTGGTTTTAAACAGAAGTACGCTTAACGGTGGCACGGAAGTTTCTGAATACGATGTAGAAATTATTATCTATCAAGTATTTGTATATTATTAGAGGCATTAAATCAAATCTGTGTAAGAAATTTCGGAAGACGAACATGTACTTAATTGATTGTTTTGACTGCCTAATTGCAATATCACTGAATCAAATCGCATTCCTATACGTTTTATATTTGGTTTTTGTTATAATAAATCTTTAATTTCTTATAAATATTTTACGCTACCTGCCAATCGACACGCAAACTTTTCAGAAAGTTTATTCGAAAAGCTGATAAAAGGTGCAACTTTAAAGTCTCATATATCAGCATTACTAGGTAAGGTCGAAGTGTATTGTCTCGCGATTATCCTCAGCGTAGAGAATTAATGCGGCATGAAAGTTCACAATTTTATTCCATTATCGGACGCCGAGAGAGAGGCTAGTAACGCAGTTCTCATGTAATCCCAGCTCCACGAAAGCGTTAAAAGTTCGTCCACCGAAGTTCCTTCGTACATTCATAAACATTTTACTTTTGCAAGTTCCGTGTCGAGGTCTGTTACTGTATTACTTGATATTTTACATTTATAGCACGTGTTTTCCAGTAATATTGTTCTTACTGAATTGCCACCGTTTTGAATCTTAATAATTTATGGTTGTTGAAAGTTTTGGTCGGGTATTAAGAGTTTTCGGAAGTCTCTATGGGCGTTCCGAGTTCATGCCCTATCTGTACGGCGGATCTTTTCGGGGCTCCTGCGTTTTGAGGGGTATCTTTATTCATATTAGTGTAGCGTCACTTTCCTCGTATTGAGGGAGGAGGTTAATTCAAAGCATGTCGGAATTAGGTTACCTTACGAATAAGTTTTTTTCGGTAGCCAAGAATAAACGCAGATTAATTTACCTACTTGTAGCATAATATCCTCAAACTAGTCAATTAAACCGAAATTGCAACAGACAGCCATAACATAAAACACGACATCTTACTTTTACGCCCCTAACCCTCAAATAAAGTATTTATTGCACAAAAAACAACGAAATTTAGGGGTAGGGTACTAGGGTAACAAGAAAGTACGAAAAGTTGTCGTATATTATATAATTTGCAAACAACTCACGTTCATACGGGGGCCCACATGAACGATATGAATAAGTTATTCACACACAGTCCTAGGCCAGGCCGCTCTGGCCTGTACTTACGGCCTGCTGGATTTTAATAGTTTATTCCTGGTTTCAGAGCAAAACTATGTGCAACACGTTTGTGGCTCGTTTAGACATTTATATTCAGGATTTGGATCTTTGCTTGTTTTAGAGCAAAGTTGAAAGAAAGGTAGAGAAAATATTTAAAGTGGATAAGTTAGTCTTACTTTCATTCGACTTTGTATGTGTGGCGGTATTAAGGTAATGGAAAGACAATATTGTCTTTTTCATAAATGTACCATGTACTCGTAGAGTGTAGAGAGGATTTTTAAGAACTGACGAAATTAAGATAATTTTGAATTTAATGAAGTACTTTTTGAGTTGGAGTTGGATTTAGACATCATTTATCATAGCATAATAATTTTATGTAGGTCAAATAAATTTCTCCAGTCGTTAAAATATTCATAAATCAAACACAGGATGACCTATTAGCTCAAGTTACATCGTAAAAATATTAACGATAACATCTTTCGACGTAAACGTCGGACATTTTGCATAGTTGATGTTCATTGGACACCGTTTTGTTAACTTTGGTCGTAAAAATTGACCCGAAATGTGTACTATCGGCTCCTGTCATCTGTCCGTAGGAGGGAACAGAAGTTATGGATGAATTTGGTATGTTATGGTTATGTGGTTTATAATTAATAAAACATAGCGTTATGCTACTGATGCCAGAAGAGATATGATATTCTTCGATTTCACGTGACTGTGAGCTTGATCCCTTGACCATTTCATCCATCTTTTATACATCTATACAAATAAATAAAATTAAAGTGTCTGTTTGTGATATTAAGATAACCGCCGTACAAACCTCGGAAAGCACGGCTTAAACTTAAAGACCGACCCGTGCGGCTGTTATTATTTAGCCACGAGTTCCTCTCCTCTCCTATTTTGGTAGCAAGTTCCCATGGAGTAATTACAGATCTCCAGAAAAAAAGCTAGTTGACGTTAAAGAAGACGAATTATATCTCATCTAATCATTGTTTCTATGAAACTCCTAAGCCTAACTGAACAGAAGAACCCCTATTAACACATCGTACTCATACCGTAGCAAATCTGGTGTTGACTTAGTTCTGCATACCGGTAGATAGAGCGCAGATGGTTAAGACTTAGCTGCGGTTGGCTAGATTGCCAACACACAGCTAATGCAGTGTGAGTATTCATGTAGAAGTAATGATATTTTCTTACTGAAAATAATCTTTGACTTGGTGTTTTGTCTCTTAATCACCTTACCTTGATGGGTAGAAAATGGCTGAGGCATTAAGTCCGCCCTGTGTACAGTTTCTTTTAACTTGTGGCAATGCTGCTTGCCTTCTTGACAGTTTTCTTATTGACAACGATGTAGACGAATTTTTTGACGCCCTGTCATTCTTTTCCCGATTCGATATTTGTACATATTTTAAATATCATTTAGGATCTGTAAATAAACTTCCTGTTATAAAAAAAAATCTCAAATATTTGTATGGCCTGCAGATAGTTGTGCCGGGTCTGGCTGTTTGTGTATGACTTTTAATGTTTGTAAACGCACCGACGATACAGGATATATTCGTAGTGTGGGGCAATGTTTCTTTTTTTTTTAAAGATTATTGTACAAAGCAATGAAATATACTTGTTCAGTTTAAAAACAAATAAAAATTATTGGTAAACTGCAAGTCAGTTTACCAATAATTTTTATTTCTTTTTCTCAGTCATATTTTACAAGTACAAATATAACCCTGCAAAGTCTTGACTCGCTCCTGTTTTATAAACCTTTATAATTATAGATTAGAAGGGAAGAGGCCTGCGTAGCGTATACCTATGTAGGTTAGTAAATGAGTATGTAAAGGTTTAATTATAGACTGTTGGGCTGGTCGGAATCCTTAGGGGTTAACCCTATAAATATATTGGCTACCTGCATTTTGCTTTAAAATTGATTGATGTCAAGGTTTTACCTTCTTTCATTTATCTTTACAAAAATAAATGCAAAAAATTGTTAAAAATACCATTGTTTTCATCAGTAGCTTTTAAGCCAATTTAAACCAAATAATGCATCCAAAATCTAACAGTAACAAAAATACAGGAACGAATCCAAACCGGATTAACAAAATACATTACAACACAAAGCTAATTCGATATACGAAAACGATCAAAGAAGTCATAACAAGCAACCAATGGCTTTATTATAACCACTCGTTTTTCTATTATTGTATTTTTTACCGGGCACAATTGAATAATCGCGGAATATCCTTTTATCGTCCCGAAGGCCCGGTAACGACCCGATACATCAGGGTTAAGGGTATACGATCAATATTCAATATCCGGCTAGAATTCGCCTCTTCCGATCTCCGGATATACTAACTAGTTACATGACCGGATTTATCTGTGGCACACTCGTTAAAATTAAGTGAAAATATTGATGTATTTTCATGTGTGAAAACCGAATTGACCAACGGGTTTTCCGGCTATCGTATTTTATTCGATAAACGGGTATTGTTGATTACACTTCTGTTATTGATTTATACAAGGTGTTGTTTAGCATCCTCGTCAAAATCAAAGAGATAACTATGCTAATGATTCTCGACCCGAATCAATAATAAAATGAGTAGGTAATTTTGAAGTAAAAACTTCTTTAGGGGCGTTGTGCACTTTTGTGATGGGAAAAAAATGTTAAACTCGCGGCAGGTCACGTGTCCTGATCGAAAATTTGTAAGACAGTTTGACATTAGGTTACGAAGGAATTTGAACTTTATGACATCTGACATTGAGTTTGGGTTTCAGGAGGATGCAAAACAACATCTTGTATAAAAACTTTGGTGGAAATCTGTCACAATCACCATGATTAGCATACGTACTGATTGGCGACTAATATGCATCATTATAACATGTTACTTTTTGATAACCACGCGAAAAACCTTCTGATATTCCTTCCAAATATCCGTCAGCCAAAAGCAATCAAAACCACAAGTACAAAGCAACAACGCAATAACAAATTAACCTAACGCTATGCAGCTGCAACTGTAAGTGGCCAGCATGATAATAGAGGTAGTTGAACAACGCCATTAGGTAATCAATTCCCTTCGCTTAGTCACGATAAGAAGTCGACACTTTCTTTTAAATTCTTTCTTGGATTAACTCGGTGACAAGTAACTCGAATGAAAGATTATGCAAACTTTCTACGAAGGTTTGAATACGTCATATCCTATTTTTAGTACGACCAACTAGGGTATGCGGTAATCGTATGCTTAGGGCTTTGTTGCTATGGACATTAAGTATTAGATTGCCGATTTGAAGGTCGGATATTTAGGGTCAAATAAGAGGCTTTTACCTGCAGTGGGATCGTAATATGCTGGTTTTATTATTACATAACATATAAGCCTCTGATGATAAGAGTATTCTTGTGAAACCTGTAGTCGTCTATAGTGGACTATGATAAGTTAAATTAATATGACAAAGTAAATGGATTTTTGCATACAAGAGTACATTGAACTGCCTGAAATATTTACGTAGCACATCGGCCCTTCTGATACTGACTTAGAGCAAACAATCGGTAATAATAATTGTGCATAATCTGATTGATGCTGGTAATCAACCACTGCAAAGTTTTGCAATCTATACTATTTTAATCATATTATAAAGAGGTAAAATTTGTTTGTCTATAGGGGGTAATCTACGAAACTACTGATCCTATTCTGAAAATTCTTTCACTGACGGGAAGGTACCTTATCTCAAAGTGTCATAGGCTATATTTAAAACGTTTCCGTGGTTAATTTCAGTACAAAACGGGAGCTAAGCCGCGAGAAAAAGCTAGTACCTTATAAAGGAATGGTCCAGGTCCACAATTCGGGTAAAAGTAGACACAAAAGTACTTACAATAAACCAAGAGATTAAAGTATAATGCGAGCATTAGCCACAGGTTGCCAGTGCATCACCAGCGAGCATCGTAACCTACATTTCCGTCACTATAACTTCTGCGGAGATACGGGGACTTAGATATAAAAGATATTCTACATCAGAATAGAACCACAACCTGTGGAATTTATGAAGCACTAGCTTTGGACCACGACTTCTCTTGCGCACAGTCGGAAATTATACCACAGGAATGCACTACCGGAATAGAAATTCCTATACATGTCCTATCATGGTCTATCGAAATCTGTTCGGCGGTTGACACGTAAAAAACAGTCAGTCTTTTGCATTTATAATATAAGTAAAGAATGTATGGATAGCTCGTATTAGAATAGACCCACAACATAGAAACTTTATGAAACATTTGCGATATGTAAAGTGGAATTGCAAATCTATGGTGGCAATGGTAACGCCCACAAGATTAATAAACATGGTAGGTATCAGGAATCGTGATATTTGGTCAGCAATCTAGGATCGTGAGTGGCATTGTGCGTTCTTGTATTATAATTGTCTTCGAACGACCGTCATGACTTTAAGTGCCTTCTTCGGTTCCTGCTTTACCTTATCCTAGGTTCAAGACAGAGGTCCTCCGAAGTGGTTCATAAGCTTTTCAATTAGGTGATCTTTCGGGCTTCTTCTTCTTCATTACGTGTCAAAGAAACTCAAATGGTGGTAGACCAGTATGTAGCCACCTGCACGGCTCTAACATTCGCTTCGATTAAATCCTGAAAAGAGCAAGAGGTTGTGCAGGATGAGCAGGACAGGACGTGGGGCATATCCTGCATAGGGTCTCCGTATTCTGTTTGGGATTGTTCGAGAATCTTTCGGGTTGTTTGGCTATAAGATCGTCTAGTATTCCATTGGACTTTCCCTTTGGTAAATACAAGCATGATGATTTCAACAACCGAAACGTAGATTCCGCTTTCGTATTTTTAAATTCATTAACAACTCGACGAGGAGGCAATGGAGAGGGCCAGTTAGAAACTGTTACGGTCGGGGATTAGCCATCTGACCCATTTTAGCCCGATGCAGGAATCTGTAACAAAAAATCCCCTCTGCTAACTCGAACTGACCTCACTCAGTCTCCTGAGTGACGTGTGCTCTTATATCAATCTATAACACTGTAATAATGTAGCCTTTTTTAAGTCATTTAGGTTTTTGTTGAAAACATTTTTGGCGAACCGTCCGATACTTTAAGTGGCTGTAGTGGTGGCTATTATTAGTAAGGCAATCTTTTATTGAATTACTCTTGAGTCTGAGCGTTTCTTACATCAGCGGTTATTAGGCGACCCGCAATCATAAATCAAATGGTTTAGAATAGAAAAGACAAAACTTTATTGTACACCAAAAATCAAATATAACGGGTTTACAAAACTACGGCGGTCTTATCGCTTATAGCGATATATATATATTTTTTTTAATATTAATATTTCTGCATAAATCATAAGTCATTTATTAATTTGTTTGACATAGATACAATTATAATGGTATACAGGGTGTAACGGAAAGAGTATATACATACTTAAGGGTGTGCTACAGACCATCAAACTGATCATGTTTCTCATAATAAAACATGTTTTGCAGCAAAAAAAATATCAGCTGCCCCATAAATTTGGGTCGAATAGGTATTGCTATTTTCTATCCGTTACACCCTGTATATTAGGATGATAGATAAAGCAAAGATGTCGTCAAATTTTTATTTAAAACTTTGGATAAGTCTAAAAACGTATAACCCACATTTTGAGGTCCAAATATTTACGTATTTAAATATCAGTGAAGCCGAAATTTTCGTAATAAGGAGAAGGTCCTACCTTCAAAATTGTGTACTCATTCGTACTATTTTTACTCCAGTATAGTGAAGAGCCACGTCCGGCCATAACCAGTAAGGTTTATAGGTATAGCTGCACAAGTAGCATGTTGCTAGCCCATCGTCTAAGGACAAACCCATAACCCGTTTCCCTTTAGCTGACTTTTATAACTTGCGCATGATAAGCTGCTCCAATGTGGAGTATTTTTATTTGTAGTACGCACGGCGACCAACCAAACTGTACAAAACCAGTAAATGCGGATCCTTCATTGTATTGGAAATCTAAATGTAGCGATGCCAGTTACACTGGAAATCTATAGCTTGCTTGTGTCGCCGTGTCGATGGTTTTCCCGCGTCGCCGTCATTTTGATCGAGATATAAGTATGTAAGGTGTAAGTAAGATGTATAACTTAATTTGATTTCTTATCTATTATTAATTGAAGTGAAGATACAAAAAGGACGGTACAACTTTTAGATTAACTATGCATTTTTCAAGGTTTATGTTACGCAAAACTTTAATCCGTGTTTATGCATAAGGTTTACACTATCTTTAAAGTAATGCTATAATTAAGTCTAGAATTAACTTCTAATCACAGAAATATATTTTAGAAAGTTATCAAATTAATAAAAGAGATACTTCAAGAGACTGACCCACTGAAAATCTCATTTGAAAACTTTCAAGTCATTTTTGTGTGTTGCGACTGCGAGTACAAACAAACAGACTGACGGGCGAGCTCTCCCCTTTTAATAACATGACTAAGGATTTCGTAACATGCAATACTTTTAGCTTTAATTATGAAATACTAGCACTATGCTAGTCGCTTCGTATGTGATATAATTTAGCTGCTCTACCGAATATGGTGAACATTTTAGGATGATCCGGCCAACACAAATCTTTAATATTTCTGCAATTACTATAATATAGTGAAATGTATTGAACTAGCTGGATAGCTTTAAGTCAATCTGACTGGCTGGAAAGTGTCTAGAATAATGTATTGTTTTTTTTTTGGAAACCTAAATAAAAGCTTTGTCGTTTTCTTTTTCAGGTAAGCTGCATTCAAATAAGGAACTCTTAAGAGAAACATTGGTAAGCTAGCTCAAATTAATATGAACCATATAATAATCATGAAAAATGGCGTAAGTTTATAACATGTGTATGTATTAACTACATAATAAACGAATAATGATTATTTACGTTATACGAATAAATTAATGATGTAATTAATGACAACACGATCATATCCAATATTAATAATTAAATATCAACAGTTCGTCGTATAATTACCTAACTAGTTAGAATATATTATTCAATAGGTAAGTTATCAAGGGCTGTCAATAGAAGGCACTTAAGTTTTACACCAAACTTAACAAAAAAAGTAAGTAAAAAAATAGATCTTGCAAATTACTTATCGAATACAAACAGTCATCGTTTTTTTTTTCTTATAACAGCAGATTCAACAAACTCTACTACAAACGTATTAGCAAATTATGTCGTTAAAAAGTTTACAGACATCTCCTAGACGAATTTTAAAAGAATTATAACTATTAATTTAATGTAACGTAACTATAAAAGTTTAAGTCCGAATACAAATAATGATAGTTAAATTTATCATTTCGAAACAAAAATAATAGGGAATTGTTCTGAAGCCAGAGGCGCGGGTAAGTCTTTTAAAATATTTATACATTTGTTCTGAAGTAAAATATTTCAGTTCTCATTAATTAAACCATAAAACAAGGTAATGTTATTAGGAACTTAATATGAAAAACGTTATGTTTTAGTACTAGGTATAGAAGTATTATTTTTAAACGGGCTTACATATCATCTTGGTTTACATTTTCCTAGAATTTCCTTAGCCTACGGAATTAGGTACCCCATTTTAAGTGTGATGGCTTTCATCTTAAATGAAGATATTAAAATTTATTTATATTATTAATTTTGCCCAGAGTTATTTACAGCAGGCAGACCCTTAAATAAACCAGTCTTGATACATTTAAGCTTATTTTCTCTTTTATTGTCCTTTTCTCACGAGTTCACCTTGTGAAAGGATGTTACTCTACCTTTTTTATCCGAACCATCGGAGCAGGTGCTTTCTCAGGTCTACTCTGACCTTTTTTCAAACTTTCTGCTCAATAATTACGGCACAGACCTAACCACCAATACAAAGATTCCAATTTCAATCCAACTCGGTTATACCTCACAATGTTGGCATGTGAATTAATCTTGCAATTGCCTCCCTCGGCCTCACCGCGAATCAACATAGAATCAGTAGATATTTGCTGACAGATACGATTTTGCATCAGTACGCAGCGCCGCGAGAAGCATTATCTCAACCGCAGATCAAGCGTCTGAAACGCTCTTATCCCGCTCTGGTTTCTTCACCACGTATCATTAGTTAATTTATGTTGCTTTCTGTTCAGAATTATGTGGCCAGTGTTATCTATGCTGAGATACTCGTCCGAGTAGCTCCGGCCGACGTGGACGGCGGCGGGTCGACGTCCTTGCGATCGCATCTCGCTCGACCGCGCCGCAGGTGCACCGCGTACACCTGCCCGGCCCGCCAACTTACCATAAAATGCGATTCGAACCAACCCCGTTGAAACAAAGCTTCATCTCACTCACACTTGCACAGATAAAAAGGACGGCCGCACAATCACGACCGATATTAACTCAATATACGACGGACGGAACGCGGCCGAACGGAATATCAGTTTTTACTGGCGCAAAAACTATCGGAATTTCAAGTCTGGGTTAGCTGCCGGCCGTAATCACCCGCCCGGGACTTACTTTTAAAACAATATCTCCGCTTTATATTTCATCGAGGCAGGTGTAATTTATGGGATGTTCTCATCCTTTTTTTTCTGTGAGTTTTGATTTTTCACTTGCCTTCGCCCCTCGGTAGCATTGATCGTGTTCTCAGAGTTTTGTTTTTCTTCTGTCTACGGTTCGTCTCGGCCGTCTTTCGCGGTGTTTACTCCGGACTTTAGATTGGATTTCGCCGTTTCTTTTTAACATTCTTTCGTGTTGTGCTCGTAGCTAATCGTACAATCAGTTCGACAAATAAAAAATCAATTATAAACAACAATATAGAGTGCGAGATGGAAAACATGGCGCTGCTTGGGGCTTAGTCATTGTGTTGTAGAATTAATAGGCATCCCAACGGGTCGCAATATCAAAACATCGAATCAATAAAGAAGCGTGTCTGTACTGAGAGCCTCATTCGGAGAATAACGGTACACTATATTATTTTTAATCTAAGAGATTTATTATTGCGCTCTCAGGCGCTTCACTCGCCATAACTTAGTTTGAGTTAATAGTAAAAGTTAAAATGTTATGATGCTTCTTGAATAAAGAAACTATAAAGATATCCTATTAAGTCGGTCATTACTTAGTTTCGCATAAAATCTACCTTATAGGTTAATTATCTCTAGCTAAGTAAGCAGCTTCGGAAAATTAAACAGTGGGCGCGTATAAACATACAAAATGTACGAGCGTATAGAATAATAAAGCGTGGTATTCTTGACGAGGCTTACAAAACTTAATACAAAAGTTACATTATCTAAGTAACGGAAGGCCGTGCCTTTACCTACGCATGTTTAATGGAGTGATGTGAAACGCGGCGGAGTTTTTAAAAGCTAAGTCACGCCTCGGCTCGATGAACAATACATCTTAATTAAATCGTAACTACGGCGTCAGAACTTACGGCCGTACCCACCATATAATTATTTAATTATAAACGTTCCCGCGAGACAATCAATAATTTAAAGCCGAGTACGTTTGCTTTGTGAACGAAATAGTGGAAATCAAAGTTGAGCACGTGCACTGGTGTTAATAAGTAATGAATTGGAGCTTACGTGCGACAGAACAGTCGGATTAAAATATAATGTTGCCAAAAGGACGTTCGTAGTATTTCGGCACATGTCGTGCCGGTAAGGACGATAGGATAGAAAAAATAATTCCCATGCGTCACGAACGCGCGTGCGAACGTGACGCTCGCAATTTTGATGTCGATAAAGTCGTATAATTGGCGCTAAAGTTATTAACAAATAATTTATTTCAGCGGGCTTTATATCTAGTTTAACGATGTGTATTATTTAAAACGAGAAGCCTATAAAAATGTTTATACCGTGTGTAATATTTTAGCATTATCTTCATCTTTATGTTCGGCGCTCGTAGGCGATGCCGCGATGGCGAGGAGCTGTCACCTATGCACTTCTGCGATCTCCAAGTCCCACGCATTAAACGGTTCGATGAATGTCTTTCTCAGGCTGTTATTTCTTATAACTAGGACCTGAGAAATACTAAAACAATTCTCCAAGTTGGAACATGATAGAGTATGCGTCAAAGTAAATTTACCTACTATTTCGGATACAATGGCCAATTTAGATGCCGTTCCTAAAGCCACAAATTAGGATAGATGTACATCTTTAATTTGTTCGCGAAAGCCAGAATTATTTATAGCATAATTATATTAAGTAATTATAGTGCAGTGAGATCCGCCAGAGGCGGTGGTAAGGGATTTACAGCGTCACATCACGCTAACAATAGGCCGGACTGAGCTGCATAGTTCGTACCTCGCATTCGTTTTGCTGTCCTTACGTTCCAGCAGTCTAGACGTAATATTTCTAAGCAATATGCAGACATATCGTATAATTTCAAACGGACCATTATCGACCTGTCCGTTTTCTAACGTAAAGTCCTTTTCGGAATGTTAATGCAGGCTCAAGTAGTCTGTTTGATGTCATCTGATATTTTTTGGGCAAACGAGAAAGTATTATGAACTTGACTGCAGCATTAGTTTGTATTAATGAGTGCTAACAGACCAAGAGCGTCGAGCTCAACCGAATTGATGTTTTTTTTGTGTGTGACAAAGTTAATGCGATCCCTAATAGTCATAACTGGAACTCGTTCGGTGCGGGAGAACAAATCAAATAAAAAGCTCTCACTTTGAAGGGAAGTATGTGAATTTATTAAAACAAAACATGAGGCGCACTCATTTCTAATTCCAGCGAGTGCGGCGCCGTTCCTTAACATTCACAGGGCGGCCGCGCGCGGTAGGTGTATTTAATCTGAATTATTCCAAACTGACTGACAGACTGTCTAAGCACTCCAGAAAAAAAAAAAAAACAAAAAGTTGGCTACCTAAAGGGGAAAAGTTTCGAATAAAGAGAACTCTTTGTTTGGCGAAGAATATTAAAATGGCAGGATGTCTCCAAGTCGTGCCAAGTCGCTGCCGGATCGCGAATATTAACCGCTCGACTCGCTTCTGATTAAAGAGAAGCGATTTTGGACAGGATGACTGATGCGCACGTGATTTCGAGGAATAATGTTGTTTATTAAAATATGAACGGATATTTTAACTTCGTGATAGGAAGGGCCCGCTTATTTCGTGCATACAAATTAGGGTGCGCTCTTAAAATCCAATAAAGTGAGTGTTTAGCCGAGATTTTATACCCGAACACTGATTTATTGAATCTTGTTACATGAATGTAAACTGCCTACACTTGGTCTGTATCAGTAAGAGGGACATGGAAGTTCTGTCGACTAGCCTCGATAAATTTCCGTGGCCCACGTTTGCGTTTGCTGGAAGCGTAATTATCTCGAATTAAGCGAGTCATTACAGGAGCGGCTAACGAAGTCGCTCGTCGCGCGCCGCCACCGCCTCATAACCGGAAGGTTCAGTTTCGCCCCCGAATACGGCGACGACTCGCAATCATTAACGCGGTACCGTCGAGCACAGAACATTCGGTGCCTATATTTAATTCCCTTCTTCTCGAAATGACCGTCATTGTACATTTCAGATTATGTACTAATTAAGTTGCGTGTTCGGATTCTACGACTTTTCTTCGAAGTAGTTCGTGATACATTGTAATTTTGTAGCTTCCAGTAAGCGTAATAATGTAATACGTGTCGCGTGAGCGGTGAGACTGGGGACAGACACCTTGCACCGTGTCTGATCCAATCCTGAGCGATGTTCTAAATATAAAATGCGTGGAGTTGATTGTACTTGCTGCGAACGAGCCTGCGGTTTGTTCGGCTTTGCTGCGGTTGCGCGTTTTTGTTCACACCTGCGGTCATCTCCAGTTATGAGATCACGGCGCGAAAGTTCCCGCTCCGCACTCCAAATAATTATGTTTGTTGTGGAACTTTTGGGCAGTTGTATTTGTGTGAAGGACATCTAAACGGTTCCTCACCTACCCATTGTGACTTTATAATGAAAACATTTATTTTTCACAGCTCCACAAAGACGCAAACATTTATCTTTCTCAGTATTAACGCGCTGAAATCGTGTCGTGCTACTGTCGCCATAAATCATTATCATCAAACAGTACTCCGGGCCGGCGACGACGTCGGCTTTCATCGGACGCTTTCAATCTGGCCCTCCTTTATTTCATTACAATAAGTAATTCACTCGCCTACCATTCAGTCACTTTTCGGTAAACATTTTCTGAAATTGGCAATAAATTCTCCTTTAAAATATCGCCCCTTCGAACTCAACCTTTCGTAACAATAGGCTGAGATGTCGTCTTATGAAGATGTTCACTTGGTTTTGTTTGGCGCAACAATAGTTTTATTTAGCTGCGAGCCCACTGCCCACACGCCTCGGCTAATGGTCAGGATTCTATGAAGATGTAAAAATGAATAGCCTATCTTATAAAGGGCTAATAATAAGTTCTCATGCGTCTGCGATCGACTCTATTGTTGTGTTATTTTTTGTGTGCGTGTGGATCGTGGTGTATAATGGGGTAGGTGTCAATCGCAGTCGAGGTAGGCAGGTGGAGTCCGAGGCGGGAAATAAAAATGCTCATAATTTCATACTGCAGCTGCCCGTCGCCGTCAAGCGAGCATCGATTCGAACCGGCTCTGACCGTCCTTTGGTAACATTGTAACAACGAATTCCACAAAAATATTACGCAGGATCATTATTTTTAATTTGAACATATTCGGTTACGCTTGTATAATGTTAAGTAATTAAATGGTTTTAGCGTGCCCTCGCTTAACTGATATATCTAGGTTGGTGTTAAAAACCGCAGCTATTTTACGTGCGTGAAAATGTTCCGTATTTTCGATAATAGTCGGTTCGACAATGTAAAATCGTCCATACTTGGCTCGTATTAGAATCGCCTTTTGTTGTTTAATGCAGTAGTTTAAAATAATGTGGATAAGTGGGTTGATAGAAATTGAATTTAAATGATAAGATTTAAACTAGGTTCTATGTTCATTGGATAGTAAGTAGACACTTCAATATACTGTAGAAGATAATAATGCTTTATACTGTTTTTAATTGTTCTTAAAAGCTTTCGATCAGAGCTATCAGTTTACATTTAACTCGTTTTCAGTCTTAATATAATTTTCATTACTATTTTATTAAATTACGCCGAGCAAGAAACTTTATCAAATTACATAAAATATAACGAACAATATTTTATTTAGTCAGTGTGCCCATTACACAGAAAATTACAAATAAATTGAAGTTAGTAGAGGTGAGCCGAGCGAAGGCACCGAAATCAATTCTACGATAAATTAATCAACATCAGACACTTTAATAATTTTGCTTCAACAGTGGCGAGTGGCATCCCGCTGCGCTCAATTCCAGCCGATTTTCATATTGAAATACAGTGTAAGATATTAACATTAAGAAAAATCCTAGTAGGAACGCGCTCCTGGCGCACCCGCCGCTAATCTCTACTGAATAAAACATAAGATGCTCGATAACCTACTATTAGAGTTAAAGCACATTTAATACGGCTTTCTATTATCGTGCAATATGGCGCGTGTTAGTGTAAATAGCGCGGGATTGTACGTAATCGCAGGCACGAGCGAAGAACGCACCCGTTAGCGAATGTTAATTAAATCTTAATAAAAAGACGCGTGTGCTCGAGTAAAGGGGGAATACTTAATGTTTAGATAAAGGAAAATATGGGTTCGCGTCTTTATGTTTTGTTTTATGAGTATAGCGAAGTTGCGGGAAGCGCTCCAGGCTACGTCGTGTCGTGATAGGACTAATGTGGAGGTACATACAACCGACAGAATTACAGTTAGTTAAACATAACTACGATATTGATTTTGGTTTCATCGTTTCTGTAACATGTTCGAAACAATATTGGATATTTGATATTGTTTACTTGCGTACGCCTATGTCGTAACGCTATGTATGAAATATGAAAACATACATTTTCCTTAAACATATACAGTTTGTTCCGTTCCCACAGACAAATTGTGAAACGGTTTTGTGGGGCATAGTTCATAAGTTAAGATTTGAATAAACCTTGTTTTGATAAAAAAGTAACCTTAACGAAGCAGAAAGGCACCGTCATTGCGATATATTTTTTTGTACTAGACCATACCTGAAAACCTTCTATTTACGAAGATATTACGGGTCAAAGTTCCAACAAATACAAGTTTTATATCATACTTTTAATATCTCCACCTAGCCCCGTTATTAAATGCATCCATCAGCATTAAAACGTGTTTTTTTACTAACTCTAGTGCTTAAGTTGTGTATGTATTACTAACAAATTGGATTGTGTGATCTGTTAGTAAATGATTATTATTAGTATACTAGCTTATGGCCGCGGCGTCGCCCGCGTGGAGTTCGATAATTGTCCCACGGGAACATACTATCGGGATAAAAAGTATCCTATGTGTTAATCCAGGTCATAAACTACCCGTGTGCCAAATTTCATACAAATCCATTCAGTAGTTTTTGCGTGAAAGAGTAACAAACATCCATCCATCCATCCTCACAAACTTTCGCATTTATACTAGAGTAGGATTTAACCCCAAAAAGCAAAATAGTTTCTCTGCAATAATATTCGCGTAGAGTTACTTAGTTTGATATACAGAATGCGTGGTTGACGATTTTGTTTGTACCTTGTATACGCCGTGTTCATATAGTAAATTCGAATTAGTCGTTATTATGTATAACTTTCCATTGTGACGGACGCGCTAGAGCTTATCTTCTAATTATGCATTAGGCCGCTAAACAGGGACGTAAAATATTAATTTATGTGTGACGTCGGTCGTCCAATCTCATAGTATCAATTAAACCCGCCCACTTATCTCGTGGACTCACCAAAACTCTAGTCTCTATTTCCCGATCAATTTGCTTTATCTATGGATAGCTCTTATCGTCGAATAAAATATTTACAGCACAATAAAGGCCTCCTCCCCGCAATAATAAAGCTAAAAACCACGATAATGAAATTTATGAACGCCGACGCAAAGTCCATCGTTATTTTTGTTGAGAAAAGTTAAGTTATCTATTGAATACTGTAACTTAATTAAGTATATATACAGTATTACAATAACTTAGCTTTTTTCAGTCTTAGACATTTGAAGACACAATAAACGCTATAAAGTGAAAAATCTTAATCTACTTTCAACAATAAATTGGTTACTGTTGGTAAAAACGTACCCTCTTAAAATTAGTAAATCGATGTCATTTTGCCATAAATAAGGCCTCATGGAAATTATAATCTATGTATAGTGTAACAGTGGCCTATAATAGCCTACGTTCGAAATAAATGGAAGTCACGGGGAGAGGCCTTTGGGCTTGTACACAAACCTGCGATGCGATGTCGCATCCTTAAAATCTACAAGCTCAAACAGTACAAACAGTTAGGGCTTGTACACAAAACTGCGATGCGCATCGCATCGCACCGATTCGCAGTTTTGTGTACAAGCCCTTTGCCCAACAGTGGAGAGACGTCGGCAAGTAACAGAGTATCTTAAATTTCTTTGGACTTAGTATAAATATATTCATTTTCGTATAAACAAGAGAGCGTACAAACCACATTAGATATTTATAGAGGCAATTTCTTAAAACAACATGAAAACCAAACAATTCTCTTTGTGCGGTATTTCATTTATAGTTTGCGCCTCTTATTGATATTCCTTGCACATCGGACGAGATATCAGCGGGTGGGTATAAAACTTTACGTGAGTCTGAGTCGAGGTGCGAGTGGCAGCGATTTGCGAATTACAGTGCTGCATGAGACTGAGACCTAGGGGCCTAAAGTTATCCTATTTTGATTCTGCTAAAGCTGCCATTTTGGGCGCCCTGGTTGGGACTCACCCAGGCCAGGAAACGATCACACAAAAGAGAAAAACCATAGCAAATACTAGATGGCGACGTTAGTTCCGATTAAGGCCGTATGCCAAAGGAACCATCATCATCATCTGAATAGCCTTTCCCAACTGAGTTGAGGTCGGCTTCCAGTCTAACCAGATGCAGCTGAATACCAGTACTTTACATGAAGCGACTGCCTATCTGACTGATATCTTATTACTGGGTAATACGTTACCCCTTCGTACGACTGGTTGTCAGATTTTCAGGCCACTGACTACCTGTAACGACTGTCAAAGATCTACAAATGACAGCTGGGACCAACGGCTTAACGTGCTTTCCCACACCCAGAGGAAACTTGGTATGTAGGTAATGGGTATTCACTTATCAACGGGCCAACCTAGGCAAATGCGTCTTTAACGAAAGATTGACCCAAGCGGCTGTTATTATTTAGCCACGAGCTCCTCTATGCCAAAAGAACCATGCTTAATTATATGAACCGCGGTTCGCCTCGAGCAACACCTCTATACAGGGTGCTTGGAGTTGATTGCTAACAAGTGAACCTCAGACGCGGTAAATATTTGCCAACGTTAATATTAATTTGCAATCCCTCTGTACCTATATTACGTGTAAAGGTATATTATATTCCCGTATACATTCCAGTTTACGAAATACACACCAATTTTATTACTAATTTTTATTTTATTAAAAACCACTAAAAGTTAAAGCCTGATCTCTGATAAGAACATGATCTAACGTAAGATAAAGATTTTAAGAGTATAAAATTGGTTATTGGGATTTTATTACCAATCAATGCTTAGTTTTAATGTCGTCACGGTTCAGTAAATAAAAACAAATGATTTACATATTGAGCTTTACTTTTATTGGTCAAATTAAAGTTTTTTAAGTAAACCAGAGTAAGTTGGGCTCTTATGCTATAAAAACTCCGTACTGCCTGTACTAGGCTAGCTTGAAGTCTCAAGTGTTAGCTCTCTTTTCATCTCACATTTTTTTTCGACTTCTACAGAGTGTTTTCTCGTAATCTATGCAACGTAAGGATTGAAGTTTGGCATAATTTATTTAATAAATTCTATGCACACGTAAAAACAGTACATAGTGGAAAGCCTTCAGCCTTCCTTATTTCTCGCAGATCACAAGACTCAAAGACATATTTTTTTAAGTCCCTGTTGCATCTTTTTTAAAATACTACTTGCTTTAAAAAATATATTTGCATTGTATAGATTCAATCTCTTAGTATTATATAATTGCATAGCACATGTGTGAGTACCATGTACTGTAAAGCCACCATTTAATGAGTACCTAAATCTTTCATTGACGCGAAATTACCCTGGTGGTTGAGTGAATGTCATGCTCACTTAAATGTCACGCTGATGGTGGCGGGTGTGTCGGGTCGTTTAGTTCCCTTCAAAATGGTTGAGTTGAATGATGGCTGATACATGTGTCATGTTCGTGAACGGGCGCTGTCAGTTGTGACTGGTCATCTCTTAGCTGCCACGGTTTATTTTAATTACTTTATTTTTTAATTACTGATTTAATCTTTTACTCTGGACGCTCTTAACTTGCCCGTATTTCTACATTGTTCTCACATATTTGTAATTCTTAACATGAATGATGTAACCAAGATTTTGTAACATATTTTGATTTAAAAGAGTGTCCATGGAGTTTCTTGCCCGTTCTTCTCCATAGAGATCTACGCTACGGAATGGGCAACTACAGTACTTTCACAAGTTATTATCCCTTGTGACTGGGACTGTAGCTTCGCGTTTTATTTTGTTTTGTTGACTTTCAAAAGTGCCTGTAATGGTCTAATTGAAATAAATGCTTTGACTTTGACTTTATTTGATAACTCTAACATGATATCTTATATTATGTAATTTCACTTAATCTTCTGTCTATTCATCTGTCGTATTCCATAATTTCATAATCATTATTATGAGTACAATGCCCCCAGTGCGGGCTCGGTTGAAGCGATGCTCAAGTTCCTTCAGTAATTATTTAGAATGAAGTAATTACTTTCAATTTGTTGTAACTTAGCTCAACTTTACTTTGTACTTGATTTTCTGAAGATGGTCTAACTTGCAATACAAAGATGAATTGATTGACGTTGATTTAGCTATCAAAATTATCTTGTTCTGTAATCGTTGTAAAATCATTAGTAAAACCGGTCATCAGTTTTGAATTTGAGTTTACGAAGCAAAGCATAACTGAAAAGCTCCTTACGAATATAATAAGTACTTATATACAATTTCATTTTTTTTATCTCTTTTGTTTAATAAAGCTGGAGATACAAAACGTATAAGAAGCACCTTTGAAATTCCTATCTCCTGTTATTTAAGTAATAAACATTAATGATTTCTGCAGTTTTAATTTTTTTGGGGCTTGTAAAAGCACTTCAAATTCAGTACAATCTTGTCTTGACTCACTGTTTAAGCTTTCTCCAAACACCAGAATTCCGTTGTTTTATGTGCATAAAACCCGCTTCAACCCTTTCCCCGCTACTCGCATATACTGACACTACACCTCAAACCTCGATGCAGTAGGCAGTAACCGTCACGATCGCTCGCGGGCCGGGCGGCATCGACTGAGGGTGGCCCACAATTCATTGTGCTTTGTTTGCCTAACGTTTCCTGCATCGTTCACTTCGTCGATTAGTGATGTTCATGCAAATTGTCGAACTTTTGCTGAAATGTAGTACTTTCGTGAAGAGCTAATTTGTTTTGGAAGTTGATGGTTTGGGTTGATTATGATGTAAGTTTATTAAATGAGTTGTTTAAAAGTTAAGTTTGAGCTTAAAGCTTTTTACCGCGATTGGTTTTGCTCGAGGAGCTCGTGGCTTAATAATAACAGCCGCACGGGTCGAACTTTAAGGTTAAGCCTTGCTTGCCGAGGTTGGTCAATGGATGGGTGATCATAATTACATACAAAGTTTCCTGCGTGCCTCTCGGAAAGCTCGCTAAGCCGTTGGTCCCAGCTGTCATTCGTAGATCTTTGACAGTCGTTACGAGTAGTCAGAAGCCAAAAATCTAACATCCAGTCTTACCAAGGGGTATCGTATTACCCAGTTACTGGGTTGTGGAGGTCAGATAGGCAGTCGCTTCATGTAAAATACTGGTACTCAGCTGCATCCGGTTAGACTGGAAGCCGACACCAACATAGTTTGGGAAAAGGCTAGGCAGATGATGATGGTATTGCTCTTTCAGAATAAAGTAACCAACAAGTGCTGATAATATATTCCAGTTAATCTTTACCACGTGAAAGTAAAAGAAAACACACACATGTAGTTACCGTACAGCCTTTACCCTCAGAAGGAAAGCCTTCTTATCATAAACCGTCTTCAAGTAAATAGATAACTCATATTTTAGCTTACTTATCCTTGGAATACGGTCTGTGAACGAAATAAAACATCTTGCGAGTACTATGCGTGTATTTGAATAGGAGGCACGGAATATAAAATGAAGGTTTTTAGATTTTTCGCAGAGTAGTCTTAAAATATGTACGTTAATGTATTTGAATACGAATGTCGTTTCCATCTAGAGAATTTACTTTAACTACTCGCTTTTGTATGCCCTTTAAACAAGGTTTTATGGAAATGCGTTGTCAACGTGTAGAATTTTTTCGTGTATGATTTATTTATGCGTCTTTTGTAGTATTTCGTGTACTTTTACAGAGGTTTACTTCGACCTAACGGCATGAATAAAATTACAATTCAGCATTGTAAAATATGAATACAGGATGTTGAGTATTTTGTAGGTACAGCATGCGTGGCCTGAAAATCATGCAAATACCACCCATTCTACGCGATAGACTGGACCTGTGTACACCGATCACATGAACCACAGGTTTACGGCCATTATAATACGACAGAGGCCTGCAACCGATCGCACCGGATCTAATGCTAAATACCAACTTATCGTGTGTGTGCCTTCGTAAATTGTATGTAAATACGTGAACACCTGCTGAATATATTTGTATAAGCGTTAGTCCGCAAGGCGTGTTTGAGAATGCTCAATAGGGTGCATTTGACTGTGTAAACCTATTAATATGGGCCGTCCAGTATGATGCGGTGAGGTGTTATGTAAATTGCCAAGGGATAAACGTGTGACAACTCATGAGAACTACTCGGGACTTGTTATTATAATGATACTCTGTTTATTTCTAACGTCAGAGCCTTGATTGGTATGACAAGATCGAGTGGCGAGCCCTTGTCGTTTTGAGTAACTTGAAATGGAGGGCTTCGGTTCAATTGTTTTTATAAATGCCTGTAACTAAAAATTTATAATAGAATGATTCTAAAGCGTGAAAAACTGTTAAGTTTTTAGATTAAACTCTGTATTATACAATTATGGAAACTCGTTGGTCACTTAAAAATCGGAATTTTATATTTACATAAGATATTTAAGTTTAATAAACTTCATTTTTATGAATTTTAGAGGTTACTAGCTGCTGCCCGTAACTTCGTTCGCGTGGAAATTTTGATGGGTTTTAGGGGTATGAAAAATAGATGTTGGTCGATTCTCAGACCTACCCGATATGCACACAAAATTTCATACAAATCGGTTAAGCCGTTTCGGAGGAGTTTGGTAACAAACACCGCGACACGAGAATTTTATATAATAGATAATGTTAGATAAGTACCTACCTAATTTATTTTGGTATTCAAATATGTTTAGCTCACCTATTTGTTAAAACAAACCCAACCAATAAGAAACTATTCCAATTTCAACACTAGTTCACGAAAGATTAATCATTAGTTAAAGTTGCGAAATAAACCGCCCCTACTCGTAGTTTGCTAAAATTTTAAAGTTCTATTATTGTATTTGAAAACCCTCAAAAGTTTAGTTTACTTTACAATAGAAAGTAATGACTGGACCTATTAGACAAACAATGGTCTTTTTTGCGCACCATTAGGAGCTCGGTCCTTCTGAATTTGTACGAAAAAGGGGATCTGCAGTTGGATGCCATTATTGCTCCCAGTACGACATGCGACAGTTTGTATTTAATAGTATTTTTAAACGACATAAATAGGGAAGTATTAGTATAGAGATATAGGGGTCGATAACGTACCCTCATAGTTTTTTATGACGTTAACTGCACAAATATTGTAATGGGACGTCCTAATTTATTGTGGACTTTTTTACTATTTTTGCATATAAATCTATAAAATAAGCAGCAAGCTCCTGTAGCTCTAGTTATGTATTCAATTAAAGTAAAAACATGATGTTTATATTAATAACTAGCTGTCCCGCGCAAATTCGTCTGCGTCACATTTTCCCCGTTTTCGCAATTGCTGCTCCGCTCTTATTGGTCGTAGCGGTTATATAGCCTATAGCTTTCCTCGGTAAATGGGCTAACTAACACTGAAATATTTTTTCAAATCGGACCAGTAGTTCCTGAGATTAGCGCGTTCAAGCTAACAAACAAACTCTTCAGCTTTATAATATTAGTATAGATATGTTTCCGGGTAAGAAAATATATTTGGTTTCTTTAAACCGCCTCGTTGTAGGTGCCTCTCTGGCAGTTTGCAACAAGATTCGCTTTGTAAATCAACAGTGAAAACTTTATTATAAAAGTCACAGAAAATATACTATGACCATATTGACCATAGATAGAGGGGAGAAATAGAAAGTAAACAATAAAGAAAGTCTCCAAACACATGTAATACATGATTAAAAAATAAATCCAATAGATTCTGATGCCGCTATTAAGCAGAACAAGTATCCAAGCGTCTAATCAATAAGAGACACAAGATACTCATGTAAGACATATAGAACTAATAAAACAAAACCATTATCGTACACGAACCTACAATCTTGTTAAGTAAGCCTTGGTGCACGTATAATGATATTGACAAGATTTCTTTTTATCTTACGCTCCCATCAAGACGGTACTCGCGATAATAGTAATACAAGAAAAAAGTTTTTAAGTTATCGTCGCTGTCAGTAACACTAATCTTACATCTCATGGAATGTCCGGATAGGTGGATAGTGACGTTTCGAAATCGTCACTAGACGAATTATTACCCGTTAATGTAACGTCGTAACATTTTACTGGTTTACAACCGAGCCACTTAGGACCAAAGCTCAAATTACTTTAAGCTTATCCTATTAAACCGCTATTTTGTTATCTAAAAGTATACCTGGTTACTTTATCATCTTTTTACCATATAAAAGTTTATGCTTAATAAGTTTTATGGTTATTTTATTGATAACTTATTAATAGATTGCATTGTCCCGTGCCTGTGTTACGCGGTATTAAAATGGAAAATGATAATTCTTAGAATATTTGAGTGCCAGGTCAAAAGAGCTTTGACATTAAGATAATCTTTATTAAGAGTAAATTGACGAACGTATAATAAAATTAAAGTAATACAAATGCATAAAGATTACAGACGTGTTGTAAAACTATATAGCATTTTTATGATATTGATTAAATTTTAGAAACGCTGTTTTTTTCATTTTCGTTTCAGCCACTTCGGAAAGTTAGTTAGTGGATAGAATGTCAATATTTTTGTTTGCCGACAACGTTGATCGCTCCATATATGAATGAGTATCGAAGCGAGGCAATGACTGAGAGCAATAATTTGTTAGCGATAGTAGCGACCGACAAAATCGGGATTACCGTTACCAGATTCAGTTGATGACCAGATAGAAATCTATTAATAACATTCGGACAGTGCCGACGGACAGATCTATAAATGATGAGTTTCATTTGAGATAAGATCATATCCGATATCTCGGATGATTGATGGAACTCCGCCTGATATTACTTAGGAATTCTATTAAGTGTGCTCGTGTATTGTTTCCTAGCCCATTATACACGCATTAGCATAGTTCGTTACTTAACTTGATACCATCTATAATACATTGTATATTACTCCGTCCTATATGGTAACTTTCTAACTCGTGTTAGTAATGTATTCTAATTAATTTTCAATTAGAAAAGGTATTTTGAATACAGTGGAAAATGGAAACGCTTGTGAAGTTCTCTTTGTGTACGAATCCTTTGGAGGATCTAGGCGAGTATAACTTTGAAGAAAGTTTTCTTCACTCCATAATTCCTTTGAAAAAAAGACTTTGTAAGGAAAAACTGAAGACCTCATTAATCTCAAATAAAAGTTTCTCATTACAAGATTGTTACAACCTTCCTGTAAGCACTTTTAGTGGTTAAGAGAAAGACATGCTTGTACTCAAGGTGTACAAAGAAGAAAAAACAAACCAAAGTCATTCTAATCATGTAAGAGATCCATTTGATTGTGCCGAGTCATCGCCTTACGATGTACTACGCTTTATTGTTAACATGCTCAAAGAAAAACAAATGAATTTAAATCACCAGGCAACATTGAGACGAGCGGAAACGCGGAGGCGTTGTCATGAACAAAACTTCGAGACATTGAGTGTATTTTGTATCACTATCTCTTTTACACACCACCATTTACTAATGAAAGAAAGAGATGCAATGAAAAGAACAAGAAAATTCATGAAAGCTTGATGTAGCTAGTAATTTTTGCTAATTCCCCGGCGCTGAAACAGTTCGCAAGATGAATACGGGTTTTGTTACTCTTTATTTTTCTTTTGCATAATCTTTTCCGTAGTTTTAGTAAATAAACCAGTTCTAATAAGATATTCAAGTGAATTGAAAGCAGGAAGTGTTGCGCTTGATAAAATGATAAATTTATAGTTCTTACAAAGTAATTGGCTCGATCTAAATGCTGTACTAGATCCAAAGTGGACGACGAAACTAATAACTTTGGAGACTTTAATCGAAATGGTCGTATTATAACACCATTGGGTTAGGCACGGCTGTCCTTCAACAATCTGTATAATAACTATCATTTGGGTAATAGCTATTAATTAATTAAAGGCACCATACCGAATTCGAAGCCTTCTGCGACCCTAATGACTTAAATGCTCCACACGCGTTGAATCTTATGTAGCCCATTGATTTAATAGGAATAAAATGTTTTCGAATGAAAAAGGGAGGATTGTATGTGGAATACTTTAGCGGGGACCACACACCGCCGCATTTCTTGGTGCTCTAATGATATGCACATTTATTTTAAAGTTAATGTAATACACTTTATACATGGGTGTTGATTCTGTACACGCTGTTGGTTTAATTGAAAGGAATGAAGACCCTTTTAAATTACATCTGGCCAATGTGTTGTTGAAAGAATATGTTCTCAGCGTTCCTGGTCTATTGTCTGGTTTGATTATGGGAATCATGGGTCTGCTAACAGTTTGTGAAAGGCTTTAATTCCTTTTTTAATTGTTGCTGTTAGCTTTTATAGTATTAAATGTTTTCTTGCTTCTGTAGTTGGTTCAATACTCTTTTGTTGGACCAAACTCATCAGTTACTGGATTTTTAACCTGAATAGAATCTGTAATTCTGGATGTTCAGTTATATGATTGCCAGTTATATCTACAGCTGTTTGCATGTTGTCTTCTAATCTTTATGCCACACATTTCAACTTTAAATAAAACACTCTGGAAGCTCTATAAAAAGCCTTTCGTATTAGCATAAACCACTTGTTTGTATGTACCCACGCATTTATTTGGCACTCACTGTTTAGAGTTAAAATTTCATTTGAATCTGGCACTTTGCCCGCGATAAGAATCTTGTTCAACTTGTTTATACAGTCAAGTTTATTATGCCTACTTAACATAAGCGTACTTACTTAGTATTATTGTGTATATTCTTGTCGCCTTATGGCTCTAGTGCAGTTTTCTTAGTACCAAACTTTGGAAGATCGTCTTTTTTTTTTCTTCGAATTTGGAGACTTGCTTCTGCTGTATTGTGGGTTTATTGACCTTTTTTTCTCCATAACCTAACATCAGGTTTTCTATTGCTGATCATAGGTTCTTTATATAATCTCCTCATAGCCGATCTTTTATCATGATTTAAAGTACTTCTATTATGAGTTCTCGGAGCTGCTTTGCAAAAGATCGAGACTTTAATTAGATTATTTTCAAGTTGAACTTCACGAACATAGAGATTCTAACTTCGTTAAGTTCACAAGTATGATGACTGGGGAATACGTATTGTTTTAGTTTACCTCTAAAAGTTCCAAATCCAATTGGAAGATTGCACTGAGAAGTTGAGTAGTACCTAGCATTAATTTTGTTTTGCGCCCAAGAGAAATATAACAACAACTCATTACAAGTAGCGCCAGAGACTGGCAAAGTTCAGAAAGTGAAAAAAATATAAAGTTCAAAACTATTATGAACGTTTTGTACGCCGCCCGTTACGAACCCTCGCGCATTAGTACAGTACGCCGTCCTAGGCATACCCTTGTCACTCCAGATGATGCTATCACCCTCCTCCAGGAGAGTAGCAAAGAGACTAGCACTCTTAAAAAGTTCCGACTCAAACCGCCGTCTTTCCGACCTCGCCGTCGAGGTCCGTCGCGACGACCCGGTCCATGCCCTCCCCGACCCTCGCTCGAGCCAGCCCGCGATGCTGTGCCAGTAGTTTTAAATCAGCCCCTAAATAATGATACCATTCAGATCCAGCCTGTCCCCATGCAGTCTTCCCCCAGCGACGCCCTAAGCCGAGGTTCGTACCCCACAGGGGGTGCCCTTAGCGTGCAGTCGCTTAGTTTGTAAGTTTTTATGCCCTGGCTGGAGGCCTTACTCTAAAGGCACCCACAGGATTGTCCGGTTAAGCAGACGACAACCTCATAGGTTGAACTGCGAGATGCCATTCAAAAAAAAAAAAAAAGAACGTTTTGTAACAGAGCAAAAAGCGAACAAAAGTCACGTTTCTGTATAATAGCGATTTACGATAAATAAAATGTCCTGAAGTAATTCCAGCATCATTTGAACATTATAAACGATATTTAAATTGGTAAATTTACTGCGTGTAGCCTTAAATTTATGCGATGTAAATCTTTATGTTAATAAAGTAAATGTTGGCTTCGGTTTATCCCTTGTACATTGATCTCGGCGAGTGTACAAGTTAAACAATGATAATTTCAAAGGGCCCACGTGTGTTCCGTGAATCGAAACGTGGCGCGTTGGGCGGTGCGGACAACTATCCCACCACTAATCTGCATATTGGACTTCCAAACATTATATGCACACGTCTTCATTATAAAATCCAATTATGAACCTTATGCCAATACCATAAAGGCCAACAATGTTCACTTCCAAAATGCAAAGTGAAAATTCCGGTGTCGCGAGCTTTGTTCTTGATTTTGAAGCGGCGATGAGTTCATACATTTTATGGCAGTGTAAAAAGTATTTTTTTTTAACACGAGTAGGACGTTACCTTTAATAAATTTATCACATGTCATGTCAGCTTATTTATGAGTCTAAATTAGAAAAAAAACTGACAAGTCAATTCTATTAATTTAGCCTTACAATGTTTGCAAATAAAGAGTCGCGCCTCCGTTTCGCAGCAAGATGTATCTTCTCGGAAGGATAATAAAACGGACAATATTTCTCGTTATATCGCGTGATGGATGGTCTGAGCAGCCAGGTAGACGTGGTGATTATTAAACTTTTTTTTCGCCCAAAAAAATTCTACCCAAACATAAACACTTCTATTATTCGGAGTACAATGGCGGTCTAAAACTGGCGCGCCGAATTCCGATCGGTTACGCTAGTTTAACACAGTTAATCGTTATTTTTTACTTTATGTCCGTAGTTGTTATTAACAATTTCATCTCATTAATAAGCACTGGAGCGAAAGAGAACACATTTGAGCGGCGGGCTCGGGTTACACTCGATGGTAACGCTCGCATTAATAATGTTAAATGTTTTATTCAGATCATATGCCGCTATTGCATCAGTACGATATAAAGCTTCTAATTGATATCATGTTCTTCATTATAACGGTGATTAACCTCGCCCGCCTTTGTCTAATGCTTCTTTTCCAATTTCTCTTATTGCTATCATTAAAAGGAATAGTCGTTTTCACTGTAGAAAGCCCAATTTGTCTGATTTATATTAAAGCATTCGGCCATTAGCAAATGTTTGTCGAAATAATAATACCACCCTGTGTTCAGCAACCGCATAACCACTCAAATCCAATTCACAGCATCGCTTCCTTTATTGTGTATAACAATGGATAACGCTAATTTATTTCGACATCGAGTATCGTTGGGCACAGACCCAATATAGAAAAATTAAGTAATTCATTCGAGTTGAAAGGGTAGAATGTTTGTATCTGACATAGAAAAAAGCGGTACCTACTATACAGACAGCAGTCAGAATGGACGCGCTTGGTTGCTCCCTGCGGGCGGGCACCGCTCACTCTCCCGTCCGAAGCATTTCTATTCTGATGTTTAGATAAACATTAATAAGTCCCTAAGGCATTCCCTATTCCATATGTATCTAAAATGGCGGTTGGCAAGTTAAATTATTTCCGGAAAACGAGTTATGCACCATCCACCCGAACTCGAACGATGTGAAAGAATGTTAAATTCATTATGCGTGTGTTTTGTCAAGATACACATCAAATTAGTGCGCATATGTATGCGTAATGCGCTGTTTATGTAATTTAATGGTGATAAGGTAATTTATTCACGTGGAAAGTCATCAATTGTACGGGTGTCATCAAAATTCGAGTAGCGTTTAGAAATGAAAGAGTCGTAATGAGAGTTCCCAGGTAGAAGTCGGCCGGGCTCACGAGTGTTGAGCAAGCAGGCGCGCAGAGTTACAGCAGCTAATGAAGATATGCAAGTACACTCGACCGTGTAAACAAGCGAACCCCGAGGCGCTTTTTCTGTTTGCCCCCGCGGGATTAGTAATTTAAAAGTCAATGCGGACACTCGAAAGGGTCAATCGCATCGCTCGGCCAGTGTATTGAAAACAGATACCCTTTTCTGTATTCCGGTGGTGGCCCATGAAAGTTATAAGGGCTGAGTTGTTGAACTATGTAATTGACTTGGTTCTGCGGTCGCAGGCTTTGTTCTCCGGAGGGCGGATAATCGAAAACGCCTCTGGTTAGCCCGAATGATGGGAGAGAAACAATGCGAAGTTGATATGTGGATTCGCCAGACGGTCCCTTGTTTGATTTGCAAAGAGCTATTTGCTCGTCGAAGACTGCGGCTGGAGCAGGAAATTGGACCTCGCTGCCGGTTTCGACTACGCTAACACTTGTCCAATTACTTCCTTTTCAACAGTTTAACTGTTAAATGCGAACACTCGTTTTAATAAAGGGCGTACGTTTCATCACAAGCATGTGTGACACAACAATTTCCGTGAGACACGAAATAGTCGTCGGAAAAACTAATACGTTACACGAAAATAAAAGGAAAACAGAGAGATGCGACGCCGGTCATAAAATAGACAAAAGCGTTTAGCTAAAGCACGAATAGTGATCTATTTAGGTCTGCGCGCCATCATTTTTATTTTCTCGCACAAGACATGTCGGCTGTCGCTCCGCATTATGCCGCCGAGCGCCATCACACGTAACATTCGACGGTGTTTTATTTTGGTTAAATGTGGACGTTCCAATGATTGACTTATCCGGGGGTAACTTGAGAGGCTCTCGTGACGTGCGCTCGCTGCGGCCCGACTGCGACGCGGCCCGCTCGCCGGCCGCCACCGACTCTGCACTTGTAACACTATCCCAGCTCTCCGACGACAAACACAACTCAAACACTGACAGCTATCTTAAAGTGAAAGGTCGTTTAAATATCTCTGATACATATATCACGGATTTCATAATTCAGTCGGATGTGCGTCGCCTGGGCGTAAAATTTCCTAAAGAGATATGATTCCCAAAAGCACATCTCGGTTGCCGTATCTCAAAGATCATAGTACCTTAATTTATTCAATGTGTTTTTAGAAAATATAATATTCTACGAGCTTGAATCGAGTTAAGTTGACTTTAATAGTTGAAAGCAAGTAAACAGAATAAATCTCTGCCTTGGTCCAAGTCGGTCGTGTTGTGTCGCGGCTCGCGTCGCGTCGTCCACAGCGACTAACACTAATCTATCTTAGTTTAGAAAGGCCCGCCTCAAACAAATGCCTTTGTTTTACTAAGGGAAGGAAATATCGACGGTCTCATGTGATTTAAATGTCTTCTGTTTTAAGAGAAAGCTAATACGGATGTAGGTACCATCTGTGTGTTGTCTTTTTCAAATGGTCCCGACTCGGGAGTAGTAACTTGATCCGGGACTCCGCACAGGATGAGTGAGTGTGTAGCAAAATAAACTTATTGTATTGACTGAACAAAGAAGAGACTTCGAAGAATATGAATGTAATGACACGACTGCAGCGAGTAGGGCTTAGCGCCAAATGTAAAGGAAATAAAAACGTGGAATTCCAGCCGAGTTTGCTGGCTTAACGCATCACCATAATTCAATCGTGGCCCGTTCCTTTGCTACCAAAAAGAGCATCGAATTTATTACAAAGCTCTTTGGTTCGGGAACCCCTACCTATTATTTATGGCACTCGGTTGGTCTGTCACAAAAAAAACGGACGGGTGCTTCGAATATCTCAGCGGGCGACTACGAAACATAAGCTGCAATAACACGCACTTCCTACGGGCTGAAAGCACGGTACCCGGCCACTGTTGCACATTTGTTACCGGCATTTAATGTATTATAAACCTTGTGACAATGTAATATAAAACATTTTTAAAGTTCATTAGGTGGTGTTCGTGCCTGGGTATGCTTAAATAAATGATAATCCGGATTTATTGAAAGTAGGCTGCAGTGTAGGAGATATGTTTCAATGCGAGCCATGTGGTGGCAAATGTGGGAACCCCGCCAAGATGTTGTCCTACTAACGACTTTGTTACTTCATTGTTGTGCTGTTATAAATGTGTTTGTTTCAGAAATAAACTCTTTTATACGGCTGTTTATTTTTTATTCAGTAGCTCATACTTTTTCATCAGGCATGACGAAAATATTGTTTGGCATTTCGGGTATCAAGTGAGACACGCGTTTCCGGTCGGATAGATTTAATTTGAAATGAATAGTGAATACTACGATCAAGTGCACTTACGTTTTCTGTTCAAAATCCACCACGTGCAGTTTCTTTTTTATGTATTTTTTACCTTTAAAACTTTTAAAAAGCTTTTAAGTAGCACCGGATGCGAATTTAAAAAACATTACCTCCTACAAACGGAGAATACCGTTCGAGATGTCATTGAACCGCCTTCAGAATTAGGCAGAGATCCCTTCTTTGGAGGCTGTTATAAGTCCTCTTTTGTCATTGGAGAACACTCGAACAGCAAAGCCATTTAGAACGGGCTCTAATTATACGAGATGTTCGTACGAAAGACGCGCGTAAACCAACCCCCGATGTTTATTGTAAAGACAGATTGAACAAACAGAAGGCGATGCCGCTCAACAACGATCACTTTTAATCCCCGAAATGAGACAAATATCACGAACCGGGTCAACGGCTATCTTCTCACGTTTGTTGACGACTTAAAGTGTGATAATATTTATTAAACGGTTCACTCGAAACGACCGACGACGATAAATAAACTCCATAAGACCATTACGCGTCACGCAAGATTTACTATGTATGGGTAACGACTGCTTTTTTACCGATGCCGCATTATAATGTTAAATATTTCGGTCGCGATGGTATCGTTTGTTATTTTACTAGTAATTAGTATTTATTGCCGAGTGGCTTCGTGCGTCTGATCTTGGAGCGATCTTCGAGTGTGAAAGCGGTTTAATGTGAATTATGTGGTTACGGGACGGATGAGTTAAGCAATTAAAGCTGTTTTTATATGTACTACGTGGACTTCTTGATGCGGCATGTGATAATCACAGAATTTATGTTGTTATAGGTGTTGAAGATTGGTATCACACTGTTCAAGTAAACTCGAAGTCGTAACAATCCGAACACATTATTCTCATTTCGGAAGACGGCATCGTTAATAGTCTAAATATTTCGCATGTTCCGAATAACTTCGCGTTGTTCCCGGCCCACACAAATCGTTGGCATGTTTACGAATTTGTATGACGAAAAAAAATTTCAACTACCGTCTTGATTTTGCTACCGTTTAGCATCTGTTCCAGGAATGCGATCCTTCGAAATTAATGCGATAGTTAACGCTTAAATAAACCGTCTCGACGGCGAACCTGTCCCATCGCAGTCGCGACCCTTCGCTCCGAATAAATCATATGATAATTGAATCATATGCTGCGTGTCAAAAGTAATTAACAGACGCTGCGATACGCATCTCGAGCCACATGTGCGTTTTTAATAACGTCGCGGCTCGGTTTCCTCTCGCACACGCGCCTCGCGCTCGAGATAACATCGACATAGAATTTCTTTAATACTGACATGAAAATAATATTATTCTCCATTCATTGCCCCGAGATGACTCCATATTAAGGTCATTGTGAGAATAAATTGATCTGTGAGCCTCCGCCGAGCGGGCGCGGTCGCAATTATACAAATCTAATTGAACCACGGGCATTTTTCTGCTGGTACGATTATAGCTTCAATGATTAATAGTTATAAATATTAGTTTAGCTTATACCCAATTAAAATAACGCGAACACTATTAAATAAACGTGACAATAGGTTGTAAATTGCCGACTTTTAATTTAAATACATACGTTCGACAGTTTGTTGTTCTATAAATCTTGAGAAGCAATTTATCTGGGTGATACGTAAATTCGTTCCATTAGCTTTGTATCCCATATTAAATTCGGCCGGCGGCAAAGATTGACAATGATTGGCCTAGCGCAGCCCCAAACGACCGATGCGATGGGCTATAAAAATGTTTCGCAGCCGTACACCAATTACCTTAATGTAACTACCATCAAAACAACCTTTTTAGCGAATCGTTCCTTCCTTTTTTTCCCACGGAACGTTTGCTCCTAATGAAATTAAGAGCAAATGTTCGAAAAGGAACACATTCAACAAGAGCGTTTTATGAAAATGAGAAAACTCTTCGGTGTATTCGCGTATCGTTTCGGTAAAAGCTGTTTCGTCGAGTAGCGTCGTCACGGCCCTTGCTAAGGATGAAATATTAGAGGTGTCGGCCCCGCCCCGGCCTGTAATGAGACCCGCAGGAATACCAAGCAATATCTTAATACCCACCTTCGCCCGGGGTGACAAATACACGGCGTTCGCGTGGAAACTGTTCATAATTTATAACGGCCCTGTTTTACGATGTTTCCAACACCGCGATGACAGGACGAGGCCAGGCCGAAGATATTGCCCAAAATACATCGCCACTAAGTGGAATTATTGCTGACGACATACCGAAACCTTCCGGATTCCCGGGTTCTGTAATTCCGCTATCGTTTCCAGAGCACATCAAAGCTATTTTGGCATTAGGTAAGTAGTAATGCCGCCTAAACAAACTTACGCGTGACTCGACAAATGTGGAAATGATTTATGAAATATCCGACTTGAAGCTTTATTAGATAGTCAACACTATCGAGAACATCAAAGGTGTCGAACGATGGAGCTCTCGCCTGACTTCAAAGAACAATAACCGAGGATATCGCGAGCCGGCGCGGAAAATAAACACGTTTACGAGTCGCCCGCATTAATTTATTTTGTCGTAGAAACAATCGCACTTCGTCCTCACTTAAGAAGGTTGCGACTGAAAGTTGAATATGAAAGGGCTCATAAAACGGTCGTAAAATATACGAAGAGTGACGATCGTGCTTTTGGAGTGTTCGGGTGTAGGCACTTTGATTTGTGTGAGGCAGCTGGCAGCGTTAATAACTTAATTCGTCAGAGTCTATGCGACTGACGGGAAGAGGGTTTTAGTGGATGAGTACATGTGCAGGCGCCGAGGAAGCGTTATGTGGTGCGCGGGAGCAGGGATGACGCTGTGACGTCGACGGTTCGCTTTGAAAGTGCGGCTGTTGAACGATTTGTGAACATCGACCACTACTTGAGTTGAGAGCGCGTCTAATTGACTGCTAACCGCGATAAACATGAATCCAGCCGCCCAAATGATCATCAAGATGGCCGTCAACAAAATAAGACTTTGAAACGTTCCCGTAGATATAAATACATACTTTTATTTTAGTAATAATTAAGTTCCTACGCGTGGGCAAAGTATTAAGTTATTGTAACTTTAGTATCGCAATAAACTTTCTACTCCCATAAAAGTTTTCACACTTAAATGAAAATTTCCCCTAGCGCTGATGAGGCGGGGTCATCAAGAACACATTAATAAACTTGTATAAATTCTTATAGTCGCGTCTCATTATGATGTCTATAAATTCCTGAGGTACTCGACAGGTGCTTCAAGCGCCATTCCTATGAGAACTGTCATAATTATTTGTACACACTCGTCGGTAGGGCGCTGAGATGTGCTTCGGAACACTACTTGAAGTTCAGATAGTCGCCTCCTCATGATAATTCATGTCCCGTCGTGTCGCTTCGATGGAAGCCACTTCACTACTTGTTAAGAGTCACAGGGACTCACCTTTTACATCATTTTTATAACACTTCCTACGGTTCGACAGTTTTACCAAGTTATTTCTGTTAATATTTCTTTATGCGAAAATTGGACTACTGTTCGTACATATTTTATTTGACAGGTTTTGTGTGGAAGGTTCGAATTAGTTATTGATATCGTTAACCTTTTTCACGTGTTCACGAAAAAGGGTATCATTGATATTAACAATACTTTTTGATGCGTAAAAATCGAGTGTAAGTAGATCATTTAGAAATAAATATATCAATTTCAGGAAACGATCAAAAGCTTACTTCGCTTTCGATAAATTGGTATTTATCAAATTCGGATCATAAATAAAATAATAACTCTTCGTAATTTCCGAAAAAATCATAATGATACATCACTAGACTTCCGGAAAAGCGATCGTCCGATATGGAAAATCGTCAGCGGGTTAAGCATATAACGATCTTATTTTATTTTTTGCTATGTATAATTGGCGGCACGGCTACAGTTTTAGGTCTGAAATCGATAAGTCGTGTTTGATTGCACGCCGCGGGAATATTCAACGAGTCTACTATTTTGTACCACATGTACACTGCAATATACTTAGGTTCCATTGCATTAATTAATGGAATTTGCATTGTGTGTAATCCTACCTACATAGTTTGGACGTCGGCTTCGCTCAGAGCAGTGACGGTGATAATTATGTTCTGATAGGTGTACTGACTGGTTGATCGCTGGTCCATAATTATATGTGTAATATTTAACGAGAAATGCATATGAAGATCATGGATTTATTCATTTAGATTCTTGCTAGGCTTGATCGTAAAACATCCTCTTAGTTTTCTGTTGTCAAACTTTCAGTTTCAACATCTATGAAAGGTGATAGTCGTCAAAGCGGTGTCACAACTCGGAACTTACTTCCAGAAACCGTGTTTGAGGGTCAACGAATTGTAACTCCATTAAAAGTTTCCTTGTTTTCGAAGTAAACACGGCACCACTCAAAGGAAGTCCTTAAAAATTAATGGAGACATCCTGATTACTCTAAAGATCCAAGGTATGAGTTGTATTTAGACTACCGAGTCTATTTCTGTTGACACAAACATCTTTACGATTTAATCTTCCTTATAACTTTGCATTTCCTTTCAGTGGTTAAGTCGAATTCCTGTTGATATTTTCCTAATCCAACAGCACATAAATATCCGCGCCAGAGGGCGTGACAGCCACTAAAGAATCGGATAAAGAACCTGCATGCGGGTAATATTGTGACTGTCGCCGGCATAGCGCAGTTAATATCTGAATCCCACAAAGGAAATAAAGTCCGATACGAAAAACGAACACGAGTTGAACAGAGTGCACCGCGCGTCAGATTATAGGCATAAATTATTAGGCACTTTTGTTCAAGTCAAAGAGCTACTCGCGGCCCATTCAATTACGGATCAACCGTACAAGGAGTGCCGAGTCTTTTTCAGATGTTTGTGTAAGGGATTAGTCGGGATATCTGTGCCGGTATCTCCGTGAGATAAGTACGAATATACGTCAACGTCGGACGGCTAAGCCGATTATTTTAAATGTATTCACTTCCTTAATGGACGTCGTTTTTCACATCCCGCACCGTGAGCTTCTCTCTCTAACTTACTGAAGATTTTCGGTTATGATCCGGTCATTGACTGTTGGATATTAATGCTCACTTATCCGACATTTATTAAATTGTCGGAATAAGGGCGCGAGGGCAAGTGGATGAAAATATCAACTTTTATAAATTGATATGTCCACTTGTCTCAACTCTCCAGGCTCGACCCTTTTGAATTCGTAATTAGAATGAAATATAGCTTTTAAATTGTTTCAAGTACCTAGTAGATAGATTCGTTATAATAAAGTATTACTTTTCTGTAGAGGTCCAGACCAAAATGTCTTATATACCGTAAAGAAATAATTATTATGCGTAGGTTCCCCGAGGGCCAATCTGAGACCACACACACGTCTATAACATTGAATGCCGGCACGATCGTGGGCATTTATAAGAAGCTGCGTAGGTTATTGAAATGGACCAAAAAATAAAGTAATAACAGGATCACGGGCGGCCCACCTGGGCGGCACACAGTGGAACGAATGTATGGGAGCGGTTGGACGTAGACATGTCCGAAAAAAAAGAGTAAAATTATGCCAAACTAATGATGCCATCTTATTCGATTACTTAATGCCTTCATAACTTGTGGTGATGAATTTCTTCATAACTCCCATATTTCGGGAGTAATTTGAGAAAATGTGAAATTTTACTATGAAAATGAGTGTATCGAGCTCTCTCCCTCCTGATTCCGGGCTTGTTTCAAGTAGCGGTCTCTAATATCATAATGCTAATACTAAGAGCTATATTTAATACTAAGACACATAGTGCGCCAAATGTGCACTTTCTGGGATAAAGAGTGATGTTTATTTTATAACACAATTTTTTTATTTTTTGTTTATTTTGTTGATTAAAACCGTTTTTCTAAAGGTTTACCTTATTACAATAACATTTCTGAGCAGCCAATTAGAGAAGATATAAGCTAATTAGGATATATAATTAGGGACTTAAGGTTTACATATAAAACTGATGCACTAATGATTACTGATAAGAACATTGCTATTATTTAATTACTAAATGGCTCTTAATACACTAATTTAGCATGCATCATTTACTAATTATCACAATAACTAATTACCTTGCAATATTTAACAAAGGATACCTGGGATACCTGGATTTTATATAAATAAGTCACTATTAGTAACTTTAAAATCAGTGTTGATTTACACCTCGTTGTATCCAAGCTAATCTCGCAATGTATTTTCCAAATTTTAATACAAATCTTGATATTCACGTTGCTTTATGCGCACGCGCACATAAAGATTTACGCGACTTTAACTATTTGTTCAGTGTTTTAAAAGATAACAGTTGTGTTCAGTTATGTGAAAGTGCTGAAACAAGTTTAAAAGACTGGTGTCGTCGATTTTGCTACCGCATTTATGCAAAATGGACACAGTCTGGAAGAAGCACAGATAAGTTTCGGAAGAAACATGAGATTTGGCTACAGGCTGCAATTCAATGGCCGGAATTACAGAATGAAAATATGGAACCTTCTACAGAAAATATAAGTGACGTCATCGAGCCCATAATTTCTCCTGCTAAATCTAATGCTTCAACTTGTACACATCCTAGTCCTCGTAAATCTTTTGAGGACCTTAGTAACCGGCAAAAAAGAAGACGCACTGAAGATGGTCTTTCATGCAGCAGTAGCAGCGCTGAAATTATGTTTTCGGCCGAAAGGGCGCTTCAAAAGGCAGGACAAAGCGATACAGCTTATGTTATGAAATACTTGACGGAGAATCCAGAAGAGGCCTCAAAAATCAAAGCCTTCATTGAAGGTAAATCAATTCAGGTACGGGAAATATCCCCTTTGAAGGCATTGGCTCTTTATGTATCGATGAACTTATCGAAATGGCGCTATAACACTCTTCGGGATTTCAACACTCAAGAAGGAGCTCTTCAATACCCGAGTTACTACATGTTGGTTAAAGAAAAAATTAAGTGCTATCCGGCCAAAGAAGATCTCACAGTTACAGAGAGCTCTGCAAAAATCAAATTACAAGCCTTGATGGATTTAACCTCAAGAAGACTTATTAGGTCGTTAGAAACCCCTGTTGATCCCAATCAACAGCTCGTATTGACCAGCAAATGGGGTTTTGACGGATCATCTAGCCAAAGCATTTATCATCAAAGGACGAGTGAAGATGAGCAAATCGATCTTGCTAGTAATTTTATGATTAGTCTTGTACCACTGCGGCTCGTCTCAAAAGGTGTAACAATTTGGGAAAACGAGCGACCATCTTCCACTTCATTTTGCCGGCCAATATTGTTTAAGTTTATAAAGGAAACCAAAGAAAATGTGCAGAGAGAGATGGCTGAAATCGAAGCAGAGATTGAAGCCTTAACTCCATCCACCATCACTGATGGAATTAGTGTCAAACACCAACTGCTGTTGACAATGATTGATGGTAAAATTCATTCCATTATATCCAATACAGCAGCTTCAGTGTGTGACATATGCAAGGCTTGTCCTAAAGAAATGAATAATTTAGAGTTAATCAAAGATAAACACGCAAACGAGGACATGTATAAATATAGCTTAAGCACCCTTCACGCTTGGATTCGCTCAATGGAATGCTTATTACACATTTCCTACAAATTAGACATAAAATCATGGCAAGTAAGGGGTGATATAGCAAAAAGGCAAGTTGATGACAGGAAGAAAAGAGTTCAAGAGGCTGTAAGAAGAGAAACGGGCTTACTTCTCGATGTTGTGAAACAAGGCAGTGGATCCACCAACAATGGCAACTCGGCAAGGAGATTTTTTGAAAACTACACTAAATCTGCTGAACTGACCGGAATAGATGCTATGCTTTTAAGAAAAATCTGTGTGATCTTGCAGTGTATTTCATCAGGAGAGAAGATCAACGTAACTAAATTCCGAGAGTTCTGCTTTGATACTGCTAAGCTTTACGTGGAGTTATACCCATGGTATTATATGCCTTCTTCACTTCATAAAATTTTAATGCATGGGCCAGACATAGTTCAGAACATGTCAATTGTGCCCATTGGTTTTCTATCCGAAGAGGCATCTGAGGCTAGAAATAAAGATTTTAGAAAATATAGAGAGGGGCATTCTCGAAAGCATAGCAGTATCTCATGCAATGAAGATATTATGCACAATCTTTTACTGTCTTCTGATCCACTTGTTACAAGTATCCGTCCAAAAGGAAATAAGTTTGTAAAAAAATCTTCTTTTAAGGAATTTTATGAGCTTACGGATTCTGAGAAAAGTGATATCGAATTTGTTAACATAAATGATTTAGCGGACATCGATTCTGAATTTGAATTAATTGATGATGATGATGATGACGAAGATAATTAAATGATGTTATTGTTTTAAAATGTGTAACTTAGTAAATTAGAGCTTACATCTTAATTATTTATTGTACTTTTAATGAAACTAGGTAATTTATTATCAACTTACTTAAAAGTCATACTCTCATCAGTTCTTGTGAATATTTTTGTTAATATATATTTCTGTATATATATAATATATTTATAGACCTCTTAATAAGTCTGTCTGCGGTTTAAAGTAAATACAAATGGGGAAAAAACGTTTTTTTTTTTTAAATTTTCATTTCCTTTTATCCCAGAAAGTGCACATTTGGCGCACTATGTGTCTTAGTATTAAATATAGCTCTTAGTAATAGCATTATGATATTAGAGACCGCTACTTGAAACAAGCCCGGAATCAGGAGGGAGAGAGCTCGATACACTCATTTTCATAGTAAAATTTCACATTTTCTCAAATTACTCCCGAAATATGGGAGTTATGAAGAAATTCATCACCACAATTTATGAAGGCATTAAGTAATCGAATAAGATGGCATCATTAGTTTGTCATAATTTTACTCTTATTTTTCGGACATGTCTACGTCCAACCGCTCCCATACATTCGTTCCACTGTGCGCGGCATTGACAAATGCTGCTGTTAGGCCGCGCTCCCTCAGCGCCCGCGCTGAGGCCCAAATAATATACATATCATTATTTCGCCTCGTGCCCCCATAAATATTACTTACAAATTCGCCCATCCAGCGAGTAGCGAGCAACGCCGGCGGCAATTTTTCAAGGAAATATCGCTCTAGAGCCGCCAACCGCTCGGGAATAGGCGAGAACATGCAATGATGCATTGTTTTATTTGTGTACCAGCGCTGCTACTTGAGCGAATTGGAACTCAATATTCTTTATTACCCTTGTTGCTTGTAAGCAGCTCATAAGTTTCAGAAACATTTTAGCATTCAAGCTCTTTTAAATTCTAGTTACTAATCTTTCAAACAAAATTGTTTAACATATTTCATATTTAGAAACGAATGTCTGACAGATCGAATAATCCAATTAATTCTGAATGTTCTGCTAAATTCAAATAAATTTCGTATAACACGTGTTTATAGTTTATTTTACACAAACGGTTATCAAACCAATAACGGTCGGCAATCATAGATATTTATTTAAACACGAACTCGCCACAATACAGGGTGCTTTACGGCAGGTGGGCATCTAATTAATTAGTAGGTGGCCCCCTATCCACGAGGGTCGAAATTAAATGTATACTTTGCATTTTTTCACCCGCCATAACGCCGCATGCCGTCAGTCTCCATGTAATTAATAATAAAATGTACCACTAGAGTAAATTAATGGTAGGCACATATTTATTTGTGCAATTTTTTAATATTTATTTATGCAAAATAGGGGTTGGGTCAGATTACTTATGGTAAAAGTGTTGTTCTTTTCCTGAAAAATGTTTTGATTATATTTCTGCGAGAAAACCTTTTTTTGAGGTAGGACGGTATATTAAAAATGTTCTTCGGGTAGAAATATGGTTAAATAAGTTTATTACAGTGTCTGAAAAATGTGTAGCAAAATTTCATTTACAACACTATAAAAAGAATACGTTGACAGCTGTCATTCTGGAAATTAAAACAATCTGGAACCGCACTTCCTTCGAGCACTTCCACATATAAAATAAATTGTATCCAGCCGTGGAATATATCAATGGGAGGTACAAAAATAGCTTGTGTACTCACCAGTACCCCAGTACTGTCGCCCTGTTCGCGTGTAGACTCACCGAAGTGGGGGAGCAAGTATAACGCTTGTCTACACAATATTACCGCGTTATTACAAGTCACCGCGGCTGCATGTCAGCTCACCGCTTCAGGGTGACTAACGTTGATAAGCGTCGCGACGTCTGCTCACGTGCCTGTATGCAATTTTTTTCTCGGTGACAACATACCTCATGAATGTCAACGACTAGTGTTGAGAAAGATTGCCCGCAGCGAAGCTACAAAGTTTGTAGCTTAGCTGCGGGCTATCTGTCTCATCTCGTTGATTAGATTGTTCGTAAACAACTGTCAACATCGCTAACTAGCAACCAGTTTTCGTTACATAACATCCCAAAGACAAATACAATTAACCATTCAAATTTCTAACTAGAAAAGCCTCGGGCAATTCCTAAAATGACAAATGGAGCAGAAATGATTTCAATAACCCACCACTATAACGTTCCATAAGCTAGTGCATTAATAAACGTTGTGTATTATGAAAGCGTAAGTAGTACAAAATTATAAATTGTTTGCAGTTTGCCGTCAGACTGTACGGTAATAAAATTAAATGGCGGCGAATACGTCTGTCTCGATCATTTGTGATTGTTTTAATGCTCGAATTTGTTGCGAGTGCTCGAATGTTGTGCGTTGAATTAGACATTAGACTGACGTAGTCGGCGGGGAAGATATATCGTTGATTAAAATAGTTTGTAGACGCTAATTTATTATTAGCTGAAATACTTAATAACACCTTGTATATTGCACATTGCACAGTGCCCAGCTATTATTAAAACTTAAAAGGATCTTATAAAAGGTGTTTCGTATGAATTCCATGAAATTGAAACTCTTGACAATACCTAGACTCTTCAATTTCTTGGTAAAAGGTCTTTTGTAATAAAACTTGTCTGTATTTGAATAAACACGAAAGCTGTATATTGTAAAATTAAAAATGTCTACGACTTTGACTAGCGCAGAGCTGTTCGAATTTGCGTAGATAGAGGTAGACAAAATCAAACAAATATTTCGCTGTTTCAAAAAAATTAAGACAGGTGTTCACAATCAGTTCAGAGTCTAAGAACTTAATAAATATTAGATAATTAACAACAATATTCTTATAAGACATTCATACAAAAACTATCGTTGGTGTACACCTGTCAAATAGTTGAAACAAGTTATGGTGGACGCAATCACATTACTTGAGTGGAACAAGTCGCAGCTGTCCACATTACACCTTTGATACAGGTTTTAAAGACTTGCTCAACGTATATGGTGAATACGGGCGCATAATTGTAGGAGATTCATAAGTGTTAATAAGATAAGGCTGTTCATAGAACCTAGCGTGTCTTTGGGTTCTTAGAAGACCAGCTGTTAGTTTTTTTAAAAACTATTATTGTGGTTGAGTCATTGCGAATATAGGACCAGTTTTTGTTTTTAGTCCAGTGTTTACTGATGACGCAACTTCAAGAATCTTACATAAAGAAGTTGTTAACATTTACATCGATACAGATTCTGACTCAGTAGATAAAGTAGCAACATAACATGGAAAAAAAGATAACACAAAAAAGATATCATTTCCTCCTACTGAACCATATTCATATAAAGACACACTTTACAATAGTAACAGTAATATCAAACCAATGGATATTTATATTAACATTACGGAAAGGAATGTAAGCGAGGCGCTACAAACGGCCTGTATCAACGATATAATCAATGAGAAACTACCTGTTATACATAGAAAAGTGTATGCAGGGACCACAAAGGCTGGACACAAAAGCATGTGAATAAATAACAGCCCACGCTAACTTAACAGCCTCCCACACCATACAAAACACTCGGGATAAATCTATAAAAATATCTCCTAATAAAAATGTTTACCTACAATCAATGGACCATGCGATAACTGACTATAAACATGCTGTAAAATTTAAGCACGATATTAAGGTTTAAGAACTTCTTTTGCTTATGAGAATGTAGAGGGTTTGATAAGCTGCTAATATTCAACGTTTGTGTGCTCCGTAATCAGATTATGTCGAACATCGGGGAACGGTACTGTGGGTACTTGTGCTAGTATATGTTTATTGTCAGACAAAGTCCAGTGTTTGTTATCTTGGTTTTAGGTTCATTGAGAGAATGTTGTACACTGTCGCTGTTGTCCCGGACAGTACAATTAATGTTTTCTGCCATTTGAATTTCGTTATCCTTACGATACATGAATAAATGCCAGCTTTCTAAATTAATTCCAATTAAGTTTGTACTCTAACATTTAAAAGTAAAAGAGAAATATAAATCAAAAGTTCAAAGACGCAAAGAGCATCCATAATTTAAACGGCCCTACATGGAAAAGCTTAATTAAAAAAATCATTAATAAATTCATCTGGCGAGATGTCAGGACCATCGACATAGTTTGTCGCAAGACTCAAGTCGCGAATCTTAAAAGCAATGTTAAATTTAAAAAGTTTCGGAAGAAAATTAAGGATCGCTACGACGGAGGTTTTGAAAGCGTTACCGAAGACTTGCATCGCGTAACTTTGTTAGGCACAGTGAGTTACCTCGTTAACGGGACGCGACGAAATATTACAGGAGTAAAACTCAAATTAATCTAGGATGCCCTTTTTCCTAAAAGGATATTTCTCTGCTAATGAGCTAGATTGTTAGCCTTCGCCCGACGCTGCCTTTGTGGCAACTGACTCTGTTTAGCTTTCTGCAAACTTCATTAATGTGAATAACATTGTAATGTTTTTAATTTTGTTATTAGTGTTGATACTCTACTCGTAAATACGCTACTAGGTAAAAATCAGGATCCGAAAGAAGATAAAACATAAAAAAGTATGAATCGATGATCGTACGCACATTCCTTTCAACTTTTTATGTACCTATAGATTTTCATTTCATTTTTCCCTTTTTTCATGTTGGACTTCAATAAGATCATGTTGATGAGCAGCTGCTCGTCGTTTCTTTCATTTCTACAAGCTGAATTGAAAAATCACCTCATTTATGAGAATGATATTTCAATTTCAGCTTACGTCTATCAGTCAAAGTAACCCCGCAGTGCGATTTATACCGTTGTTATTGGGTAATAAAGCCATAAAGGCTCGTAGCTGGTCCCCTAAACAAGGTGTGCTTATCTTACTATCGATTGGAGCAGCTGTAACAGGCGGACATATTACCCTGATTCTATTAACCACATGAATACGGGTGGTCTCGGAAAAATTACGACCTTTCTGTCCAATTCAACCATTTTTTTCAAGCTCACTTTATTATTCATCCATTCAAATGTCTGCATAAACAAGCCCAAGTGTCTCTATCTACTAAACTTCACGCTTGTAATAATAAACGACAAAATAACATAATTTATGCATTTACAACTTTGCTACAGCGTTCTGCATAACAATGGCGTCGCAGAACAAAGTCAGCTGGGAAATGTATCCGAACGCGTTCGAGGGACGAAATTGAAACGTTCACTTTTTGGTTTTAGAACTTTCTTTCGAAATTTTTCTTTAAAGAGGTTGTAATGCAGGCGCCATTTTATTATTAAAATAATTTCTTTATAAAACTGGTCGCTATAATGAGATGGTCCATGGTGACCGTCCATTATTTTTATCTCCAGAGTTAATGAGGTGAATTCCTGTAGCAGATAATAAGTTATGGTGTTATAATTAACGTCAAATAAAAGGGATTAGACTATTAAATTTATGTAATTTTTATCTACATATTGAGGAAGTGACATAAACAACAAATTAGAAAATATTTTGATAGTAATGACATTCCTAACCCTAATTAAGGTTTCATATAATATTCCAAACATCCTATTGCAAAGTCACATATTGAGAGATGTGGTAAAACCACTCCAAACCACAAACAGGCACGAAAACTATTTGCAAGCACTCACCCATCAATTTAACGGTCCTATTTATTTGTTCATTCGCGTTTGATAGATTTACAGTGACTAAACTAGGTTACTATTTTTTAAGGTACTCGTGTTAAAAACAGATACACTCCGGACATTCTCCACGTGCCAGATAAATTCTCACCATTTCTCTCAACTCGCCTCCGTATCCGCACAAATGTTGTAGTGTCTTTTGTTCTCAACCGATGGAATTACAGCATTAATCAGCCGAAATGAACCTTTTAGCGAAATGTCAAAAGGTTTACCAGGATCTTGGTAACGAGGCACGGAAAGTAGAAACAAAAGAATGTTCCGTCTGCACGGTTACAGGACGGGGGAAATGAAATAGCTGCGGTAAGCGCTCGATATAAAATCAGAGGTCAATTTGATAGACCACCCCGCGAAGACCTCTTGTGTATTTCAAATTGACTTTGTCGAACTCCAATCTGTGTTATAAAAAAATCTTAATCTCAGAAAATTAAAGATGGCCTTTCATAATTAAAATCAGGCTTTTAAGCGTTTTTTTGGTAAAATATTTTATGTTGGAAACTCGATACTTTAAGTACCTACATCCGTGAAGATTGATGCATGATGCAGTCGGACGCATCGATAGCCGACAGCCGGCTTTCTCCCAGATAAGCGGCAAGTCCGTTCTTTGTCTGACCACATTAATTTAAGGCTATGATATAAACCCGTTTGGAATTGTTAAATTGATTGTGCTCACTGTGTTATCGTAAAGCTTTTATTGCCACACAGTACTGTACTTCAAGTAACAAAAGTAAAAATCTAAAAGCATTTGGGGAGCGCCTCAAGCGAATAAATAGTAAGATGGCTCAGACCGGAATCAAAATTTCCTGTTAGAATTGACCGAATGTGAACTGGATTCAAATTCCGGCGGGAGAATTGTAGCATTCAGGTGTAGCGTGGCTGGCGCCGGGCGCGAGTGGTGAGGCGGCCGCCGCCGGACCGGCCCGGCTGTCCGGCCCGGTTGTCCGGCTGCCGGCCGTCCAAGCACACATTTCCGCTTGATTAGAGGACGTGCGAGTCGCCGAGGACACCTGCGCCATCTGTGTGCCGACTTTTCAGTGCGCTTTGTTTTGGAATTCTGAACGCTACCCCGACGAAGTTTTATCGCTGAGGGCCGACGCGATGCGGGCATCGTTTGACTTTTGCCCGACAGAAACGAAATTTCACTGCGATATATTTCGTTTTATTTCATCAGCGATTTCCTCTTGAAATTCTCGGAATGGATAATTCTCGTAATGCACTTGTTCCTTTTCTGTCTAGGTCTTTTGCTTTTAAATATGGTTTATGAAATGTAAATATTATTTTAAGCGTAATTTGCTTGACCTCTTCTATAATTTTCAAGGAAATGGGAAAGAAAACGAATTATGGGGTTGTATAAAAGTTATTGCTTGTTTATGAAGGTCTGTTTTTATGGGGCCCTAAGGGAGGAACTTCTTTATCGATGCTTTATAATGTAACGGTTATCCGGAAAGATAATAAAGTTTGCGGCTTAAGTGCATTACAGATGTAAATGAACGCTTTTATTTATAACTTCTTGTCTTTGTTTCAGGATTTTTCGTGTTTACTTTGAGCTCATGAGCTCAAGTATCGCCACGTTATAACATCAAGCCCTGCCCACCATTAGGTAAGCAAAACCAGATTAAATACAAAATTCTCCTATTCGGTAAAATAAAAAATAAAAACAACTTGTGTAACAATAATTCAGCAAAACAAATCGTCAATACAAAAGAAAATCTCATTGCTAAGAAGCGTTTCCAGTAAACAACACAAAATGTTTATTTATGCAAGCAATCCCAAAGACTTGGAACGAAAAGACTGAAAAAAAGACAAAACAAGAAACAATCTGCGGACCGTTTACCAACTTCTGCTTGTGAAGGCATCAATCCGCCATCAAATTGCGTAGAAAGGGGTAATTTGTATCTTTTTTTCAATAAAGCAACACCTGTGCCGCGGCCATTTGTGCTCCCTCTAAGCTTAAAGCTTTGTAAATGTAACACCATTTGTAGCGGAATTGAAAAACTGTTTCGTTTCTCTGTCGCAACAGTGTGCCGTGCGGTGTGGAGTGAGCCTTATTTGTCACGATGCTCTTTTATTTACTTTTTTTTAGTTGAGTACATAACATATGTCGTGCTAGTGTTGTTTTGTTGTTTAATAATAAGTTACAGACTTCGTGATTGTTGGTATAATACTGGGTTTGTGCGGGCTATTAGATATTTTCTTGTTCCTTTCGTATTTTTTTTGTGAATACCTATGCCTCTGCAGATTATTAACTTTTTGTTTTTATCGCGTTAAAGACTCGTAAAATAAGCTACACTTTTAAGTAATGAGCGTTCAGCAACAACGTTGCCTTTTACTTTGCAAAACGAAACGCAAACTCTGAGAAAAGTTTAAATAACAAGATGAAGAAAAGAAGTACAAAACTTTCTTCAGATCTCTCTTCAATTCAAACTCTCAACACACACACCGCTGTCATAAAAAAGTTTGAGAAAAAAAATATATGTGCCTGTCAAAATTCAAACCTCTCAATAGAACGTCGTTCAACAATACAACGCATCACTAACCAACGACAAACCCAGTCAATTGGCCTTAATAAATTACCTACTATTAGTGAAATAACTATCATAATAAAGATACAGCGTATATTTTCCTTTTATTTCTTTATGGGCATTCAACGGGCCATGTTTGTCCCGTACACAGCCGTTCAAAATATATGACCAATCATTTTTCAATGACACTCGCTTTCAGACAGATTTAAAGCATGGTTTGATTGACGCGTATTTCCAATGTGTCTATCACACGTATGGCTGCCCCTAAATGTACAGTGGCGTACGTCGGGGATTCGTCTAAAATTGTCGGCCGCCAGTGTACTGATTAGAGAGAGTTTGGTTTGGCATTTATCAGGTTAGGTTTTGGTAATCAGGCACCTTCGACTTAGGTACTTGAAAAATAAACCTAACCGACATCTAATTCGTAATAGCTTTTGTGTGTTTCTGAAATATTTTACGTTCATAAATTATGCACGAAGATAATTTCCACATATAACCCTCATGAAAAAATATAACACTTTTAAAAGCTATGTTCATGTTACCAGTTCTTTCGGTTGGGTTTTCATACCATGGCTGATAGATAAATCCTACTAATATTATAAATGCGAAAGTTTGTGAGGATGGATGGATTGATGGATGTTTGTTACTCTTTCACGCAAAAACTACTGAATGGATTTGGATAAAATTTGGCACACGGGTAGTTTATAACCTGGATTAACACATAGGATACTTTTTATCCCGATAGTATGTTCCCGTGGGACAATTATCGACCTCCACGCGGGCGCCGCCGCGAGCATAAGCTAGTGTATAATAAAATAAAATAAATTATGTTTTATTTCAGGCAAAATACCCATATACAACATTGAAAGATAAATAAAACAGTAAAGAAATCATTTAAAAATCATACAAGTATCATTATAAAATCGCTAAAAATAATAAAACTCGTAATACCACTTGTTTTTAACATGTCAAGCTTGATTGACTCAAGATAAAAGAAAGGCCTGACATTTTTTTGTAGATAATAAATCGATACTGTTTGCAGCATTGGCGTACTAATGTTCTGAGCTAAACCAACACCATTAACAAAGGCAGGCAAACATAGTCTAGCAAAAAGGTAAAGGTTAAAATTGTAGACAACTTTTACGTAGGTTACTGACTTTTATACGAGAATGAAAACAAAAGAAAATTCGTAATTATTTAATAAAAATAGTCTGAGACAATAGATGTTATAAGCATGAAATAGGTAGTTGTTAAAAGTTTAATAATTAACAGCATAAGTTTATTTTGTTGAAGGCTGTTCTATTGTAAAGAAATAGATCTCCTAAAATGTTAGCTTAATTAACTCATTAAAAAATAAAATACCAAACCTACGTTAAAAAATCAGAAAACCGTTAAAACCGACCCACCCATTATACATTTCACAAAACGACTACTTATCTTGTAATTACATAATTAATGTAATGTACAATCACGAGAAAAATAATAACACAAGTGTCGAAACACCAACATTACAAAATCACCGCGGAAGCTACGCAGTCTCCCGTCGCGTTTCGTTATCATACTTTGGTTGATCTCGATTACTTAGCAATCTCTCTGATTAAGGGCGTGTACACACAGTGCGACAGCGACGGACTGGCAAATAGGACTATCGGGTAGTGGGTATTCCACAATGAATATTTATGTGCACAGCGGTGTCGTTTGGATGAGGTATGTTCGTTTAAATTGGACATAGTCTTTGGTACGTGGTTTCTTGAATCAATTCTGATATAGATTCGAGATCGTTACACTCGTGAGACAGATTTTTTTTCTTTGTTTCAAATAAACGTGTTTTCTTCCTCCACGGTGTCGGTTAGAAGCAAGTTTCTTCCTTAAATCTCTTTCTATTTTTCTCATTTAATTTCTGCGAAATCTCGCTTGCCAAGAAGTGAATGAAATGAAAACTTCTTTTACAGATTAGTCTGCGATTTATTTAACGTGACCGCAAGCTTTTCCGTCCGTTTGAAACACCGGACAACGTAATTACTTAATTAAATCTTTAAGCCATGAAAGTAACTCAATTCCCATTGTTTTCTTTGGGAGAAATACGTAGAAATATCATTAGTCTCTGGTGAGATCTGTTCATCATCCTAGGGCCATCATTGTGATGCGAGACAAGATTATTTCTCCTCGTTTTATTTTCTTTAGTCCTGTTTATTTTCCAAGATGATGTAGCGAAATTTTAATTAAAGCTGAGTAGGTCAAGGTGTTTGTTTGGAGCGGTTTTGCATAAAAGGTTACCGGTATATTTCACAGTTTCTTAGTTGCACGGGAGATATTTTAAGAACTACGTAAATTAGGTGACGGTACAGGCAACGTACTTTGTTTCTAAGATAAAAGGTGTAGGTAGCAATCAAAATCAGTGAAACCTTTTAATAATCATACCTTGACCTTAATCGGTGAACTCTATTAAAATCACAAATAAATTAAACTAAGTTAATTTAATTACAGGATGTCTGGAATAAAACGGAGCGCGTCTCACAAAGCCATTGTAACTTGAAAACAAATCGTAATCTCAGGTTACATTGAACTTTTCCAAAGGTTATTGTATCTCGAAAGAGGCAAATTATCTATTTCCAATTTCTCGAAATTTACTAACTTGTAGTAACAAAGGTTAATAGCAGCCACCTATTTCGAATCAGAGCTTCGTGATAAAATTTTATGGTTCGTTTCCACTATCGTTTGCAATAATAGCCTCAACATTTACCTCGTCGGTGATACCGTGATACTTGATTCGATAGCTGCTACCTTTAGTATGTAGATTTCAGGGCTACCTTCGTCGTTCTACGTGATCTCTGGATAGGTCCATGCGGGCTCTAAATTGACGCTCGACGGCCGCCGGACATAATGTTCTTGCAGAGACATGGTTTTGTCAGAGCGATTCAAAGGTGGTTGTACGTAAGTGGGTCAGCTGGGATTTGCGTTCAATGTATTCAGTTATATGTGCCTTGCAGCTATTGTGGCTGCTCTTTGTTAGACCTTTTAGCTTTGCGATAGCTATTTAGTGCACGTGCTTTGCTGTTTACAGCTATGTATAAACCTAAAACCCATACGAACTCCTCCGTTTTATAACGGACTTTTTTACCGACGCGGCCACTACGCGGAATATTTTTGTGCATATACTGCCACTTTTCGCAACAATACGTTCACATGGTCTTTTTTTATCATTGTTATACGCAAACACAATGCGACTTCAACGTGTGGACGTTGGAAACGATTGTTTTACGTATATCCGATTGGTCAGGGTAGGTAACAATAAAAGCGGTCGTGAAAAATCAAGAGTGCCCGCGGTGACCGTCGTAAAGTATTTTCGGGGTTTCAAAACCTTCATGTTTTAGAAATGGGCCGTCAAAACAAATGGCTGGTGAAAAATACAAGGGAATATAAACAAAGGCTTGTTTGTTCGTAGGTTGTTCGGCGTGGGGTGGCAAGCGCCTCATTTCGACAGGCGGATAAGTGCGGCCGTAATCTGTGCCGGAGCTCGTGTAAATGCAAATTGTCCCATAAAGCCATCGCTCGCCCCGTCCCGCCCCGCCCCTCGCTCTTAATGAAGAGGAGCATCTCGGACGGAAGCCCACGTCCGTCATCTCCACAGTGGTTTACGTGGCCTGTAGATACATGACGAAATTAGTTTCTCCCCGAAATTGGTTTGCATACATGTTGCAATTAGGAGCGAGATTCCTGACTAACACGTTTTTGGGTTTGTCTCACTTTGATGACAGTAATTCGTTTAGGAATAAAGCGAAGCTGGAGTAATCCTTTTAAAAACACTAATTGTTTCTTGCTTAAGTTCCATATAAAAGGTACGATACTAAAACAAAGGTTCTGCGAGGAAAAACGCTAACTATTCTTACGAAAAAAATAACCCTAAATGAATAAACTTTGATTAAGTTCATCAGCGGGCGAAAGCAACGCATTTTTATGGCAATGATAACATAAAGTTTATGAGTATTGTAGTTTCAGCCGCTGTAGTAAAGGAAAAGTGGGTTATTTATCTCGACTTGGGTCGAGTTTTCTTTGAGGCACTGTGGAGGTAGGCTTGGGTATTATTGACACGCTATTCTAAGCTCTTACAGACGTATGGATAAAGTTTGGTGGAAATAACTAGGAGAAACTTTTGCATTTTATCATGCATATTGTCAAAAACTACCACTATAAAATAAACCTTTTTTTCGTTACCGAGATTTTTTAATGAATTAAACCAACGGAAAGTTGAATGAGACAACAAACAATTCAAACAATTTCAATTATAAGTTGTTTCGTTCAACTTTATCTACACTTCATCCTTACGGAAATACATTAAAAAAAAACCTATGTCCTAACCCCGGTACCAAATTTCAGACGGTAGGATATGAAGAGGTAACAAGCATCTGCTTTACTTTTAACTTTCCCCCATCACTACTAGTATGTCGGCACATCCTTGTTTCCATTTTATAGCTGCCTAGTTAAGTCTAGGGCTGTCCAAAACCATTAAATTTATGTTATACCAAATTAACAGTTCTATACTGTTATTGGGAACCGACGGTGTCTGTACTCTGTAATCAGTTTCACTGACTTACTACGGCTCGGCCTATTACCGACCATTATCCTAACGATTACGTTTATTTTAATTACTCTGATTGGATCCGATAACGAACGATGCGAAGCGGTTATGAATATGATTCTTTTATATTATTGTTTTTATGTTTGTGTGTTGTGAAATAGATATATAGTAGTTTGTTGTGATGTTTTGGGTCTTTGCGTGCTTTTTTATGGGGTATAAGCTGGTTGGAAAAGTTGTGCTTTTGTTTTCTTGTTGTTAGTTTTATTGACAACTTTGGTTACAGAAAACTAGGTTACGAGTATTTGAATGAGTATTTTATGCGTTTTTTGTGCAAAATAAAACCTTTCATGCAAATATTACGATCTGTAAATCGATTGATTGATTTAAGGGTACTAGGATACTCTAGGTATTTGATTTAATCAAACCCCAACCAAGTAAAACATTATGTTAGACGTAAGCTTTGAACAATAACGATAAACAATGTGCCTATAGGCCTGTACAATTAAACTCACAAATTTTGAAACAGCTCATCACACCACTAACATTCAATTCAATAAACAGAGCGTAATACCCACAAATTAATTCGTAACTACCGACCGCTCAGTCTGAATGCCTATTCTGATTATCAATAAACGTTCTGAACTGAACAACTGAACGTCACCTTAAGCACGTGTCCCACCGTCAGCGATTAGCGACAAGCGATAAGAGCTATAGTAACTTTAATCGAGTCATCATCTACTCAGCCTTTTTCCAACTACATTGTGTAACCGGATGCAAAACTGACGAAATTGAACTGTGAATTCTACGGAACTGATTTGAATTATTTATGAAATATATTTAACTCAATTTTATGGAACTAAATTGAATTTAATCAATAATTTAATGGAATTGATATACTTTGTATTTAATAATATAGTATTTAAATGGAAAATAATTTAATTAATTTGTTACCCATTAATGACAGCCATCACAGAACGCTATGTACTCTGTAAAATCTGCTGTCTACCATAGTCATGAACCATTAGTCTGTTATCCTTTTGTTAATATGTGGATATTGGTATGGGTTGCATGCCTGCTAACTTTAGCTTTGAAGGATTTTTTGTTTTCTGTAGCATGTAACTGTTTTATGTCCCTAAATAAATAAATATGGGTGTACCATTAGGTACACCTCTTCCTAACCTTTCAGGGATACAGGCGTGATGTTGTGCTACTATAATCTTTAGTACGTTTCTTGGGCGAGAAAATTGTTGACAGCTAGTCGCTTTTTCGTCTCGGTGGGGTAGGTGCCTATGTAGTAGTGAGTGAAACAATATGTACCGTCGGGACCCTGCCTTGAATTACAAATACGAACGACTTGACGTGAATTAGAATAGGTATGCGACTGAAGAAACGATATGTTTTATGTTATACAGGGTGACTGGGTAAACAAGGGATATTTTCAACGAATTCAGTTTCAGATTCTCGTTGGAAATATGTTAAAAAGGGCTTAATGTTTAATCATTGTTATTGTATTATTATCTAGTAAGAATTAGATATATATAATCATATCATAACAAAGCTTTGTAGACAGCTGGATTTTTGCCAATCTGAAGCCCAGTAGCTATGAAGAAAAATAAAGATTTGTATGATTTGATTGTTCACGAAAATTCAGATGCAGTTATTTTCGTAAACTGGGACCAAACATTAGGATACTGTTGGGGCTGTCGTGTCGTTGTAGTGCGTCTACTATGTTTGCGGAGGCGCACACAGACGATTTTTACGCCATTATAAGAAAAAGGACCGCCTCCTTAGCCGGCCGGCTACGGTCCGCCACCAATAGTCTCCTGAGCGTGTTCTCAGATCGATGGGACTCCCCTCTCCTGCGCCACTGGGTGAGGATCCATACCAATTGATTTTTTAAATACTTTTTGTCTCCTTATTACTAACACTAGTTATTAAGTTATCTTGTTGCTACTAACACTATATGTCTGAAATAAAGAAATTGAATTGAATTGCAAATAAATAATTATTTAAAGTATTTTCTGTAGCATTTTCTTTGCTTTTTATTCATTTCAATCTTTTTTGTTCGGTTTGACAGCTGTTATGTCTAGAAAATATCATCAGCAACCACATGTACCTATATCTTTCAAGTAACATTCATCTAAAGGTTTAAAAAACAGCCAGTATTCTATTCAGTTTCGTCCTTAGCATAACCAGTCACAGAAACCATCCTAGTTTATGCCTTATAAAGTAGAGGTACGGTTGAATTTTCCAAGCACGTAATTGCTTCGCTATCGTGTTTACACCTAAACAAGTGTTCTGTCCGATAAGAAAACCTTTTTTCTTTTACCTTTTTTCTATAGTTTGAGTTAAGTTGTAGTGTAGCTTTAGTTTTAAAGTTTATGTTCTGTAGAAAAGTAGGTAATAGTCTTCACCGTTCAAGCGAGTGATTATTTTCTTGCGGTATTGTTGAACTACTTATTATTTGTTTTTGCTTGCGGTTGTCCCTCTACAGAGGCTTCTTTATCCGAGAAACGGTTCTTGTTCAAAAATAATACGTATCTAGAATCTAGATGCTGAAAAACTGTTTCAATTTTCTATTCGAAAAAAAAGGTGGACATAATCAACATTCAATAAACTATTTATAACACTTGCAGCGGGATATTTACCATGGTTAAATATGGTAAATATCCCTTTGCAAGTGTTATTAATAGTGTTAGTGCCGTGTCAGTTTAAAAAGTTATATTCAATAAACTTACAACTTTGTTTGCAACGAGTTATTACAAGCACGGCTCTCCTGACCCACATGATTTTTCATGCTTAATTAGGTCAAAACAGTCACACATATTTTTTTAATACCAACCGTCTATCACTATCCAGTTAACAGCGCCCATAAAAATTAATACTTCAAATAGCCTGCACTTCACAAGTGCACATAATAATTAATAGAGGCCATAATTAAACGCAAATTGACGGCCATGTATCTAGTACCATACTTCCATAAAAATTTTGTTTTCACTTCACGCCGATTCGAGCCATTAAAACTATTTCGGACAATTATGAAGATGGAATAGAAATAGTTTTTACTGCTCGTAATATATAGGATCAAATCACAGAGAACGTGTCGAATTGTGTAATTGTTGTATTGGTTCACGAGAAAAATAATTATGGAAGTTTGAAGATGTTATATTGATGGGCATTGGAGCGCAACGGTGAGAACTTTTTGAATTTTGTTAATCTACATCTGATACCCAACGGAACACGGTCGTGGTTTTTTTACCGCAAGAATGGGTTGGTTTACTGTCTTCTAATAATTTATTTAGGTGACAATGGTCTTCTTGGATATGCCATAGCTTTCGTTTAGATACTTGAGAATACTGGCAGTAAGTCAGTACAGGCGAAAGTTCAGATCCCCGATAAGATATTCAATACTTGCAGCTTCTTTTTAATCAAGAATTTCTTGTGTAAAACATGAATAGTTAAAGGAAACTACCGATTCATCCCCTACACTAAAGTTTTTAATTAACTGTATTGAAAAATTCTTAGCGCTTGAACACTTTGATTTAAAAATGAGGTCAATAAGTTTTATAGACTACAGAATACTACTAAAATTAATTAGTTTACCGAGTCTTTCATATTTCCTGTTCAATTAAAAGTTGCACAAAGTTCCTCTGAAACGCTGACATTTTAAACTAAAAGTACTTCGTGTTTGGTGTTTAAAGATGGTTGTGTTTTTTATCGTTTATTTTCGGGTATCTTCACACGGTCCGAAAAACCGCGGTTTCACGGTCCATAAGCCGACGTCAATCTACATTTTTGAGTACCTACGCGAGTCGGTCACAGCGATATTCGATACGCTATATTGTGTAACAGAGCATAGATATCCTCGAATAACGGCCAACTTCGCCACTGAGGTAGGCCTCGTTTCGTGGGAGACCGTTCAGAATCACCTATACGCATGTAGTTTTGACGTTTAATATTGTATCATGGGAACCAAGTTCCGATTTCACACGTGAACCGACTCTGGTTTAAAAACTTTTACTGCATATAGTCACGTAACGTTGTTAGTGCGACCACAATAAAGTTTGAATTATCAAAATATAAACATAATCAAGTTTGTTTATTAATGTGTTTAGTGGAGGTCGCGAGGCGACTCTCATTTTATACTGCTTTAAAATTCTGATATCTTAATCTGATCATTACTGTCCTTTACCTTTACTTTATTAATACCGGTGCGATATCTATCTTATGCATTCAAATTCGAATAATATTTTGATTGTGCCCATTATAATAAGATGTTTTGTATGGACCACGTTATATCGTTCCCAGAATTCTTTTTTGTGTCGTTGGATACGCTGTAGATTTAATTTATTTCGTTGTGACTTTCAAATTTCAAAGGTAGTTGAACAATTTAATCTGCCTTCCGATTTCTATGAAATCATAAGATGATTTAACGCTGTTAACTACGGAATTTTAGTGCATCGTTATGATTCTTATATGGGCTGTAATTTTAATTGCTACCATTATCTTAAGTTAATGTTTTTGACTCATAAACTCGTGATTACCACTGAATATTAAGTTTTTAGAACATATTCTGCGAAGAATAAGACATAGCTTGCATATAATTTTCATTTCGCGGTTGGCTTTATGTTTTAAATGGCTCTTTTCTGTATCCTGTGGTTAGTGCCTAACTTGGTGTCAAAGTTTTAATGCTGCCCTTGGGCCTCTGACTTGGCTTTATATGCCGTCGAGAAATATCTCTCAGGCAAGCATTTCTCACGATGTTTTCCTTCACCGAAGCAAGTGATAATTAAACAATACGCACATGACTCCGAAAAATTAGAGGTCTTGGGTTCGAATTTGAGATCTTTGATAAAACACACCACTACTTAGGCAGTCGGACGTTCACACCCATAGATCTAACAAATCACTAGGCTATCACTGCTTCAAAAGAAGCTTACCTTTTTCTAGCCAACCCATTGCAATTGACCAAGCACTCATCATCATATGCCTAGCCCTTTTCCCATACTATCTTGGGGTCGGCTTCCAGTCTAACCGGATGCAACTGAATACCTATCTCCAAAACCCAGTAACTGGGTAATACGATACCCCTTGGTAAGTCTGGATGACAGACTTTTGGCTTCTGACTACTCGTAACGACTGTCAAAGCTCTATAAATGACAACCGTCCAACGTCTTAACGTGCTTTTCCAGGGACGGAGGATACTCGGTATGTAATAATGGTCATCCGATCCACGGACCAACCTCGGCTAGCACGGCTTAACCTTAAAGATCACTCGTGCGGCTGTTATAATTTAGCCACGAGCTCCTTTATTTGACCAAGCAATCCTGTGCTTGAAATCCCAACAGTGTGTTATATAATGTACAAGATGTGGTTGGATTTTACTTAGGTTTACCAACTTCAGGTCCTCCAAATCTACCTGACATGAAAGCTCAAGTTTTTGATCACCACCGAAAACGTACAGATGGCGTGATGTAACTACCAAATTATTTTAATATTCTGCGTTGAATTTCTTCAACATTATTTTTGTTCGCACGTTACCGTTTGTAACATTTCGCTCGTCTATCACTGGTAATGGAAAGGAAGCAGCTGTCGCTAGACTGGTTGCAAAACGGCCTATAGTCGACTTACCGTAGGGCTGCGCTCTTCCCGATCGTGAGTTATCGCCGTTCATAGTAAAATATTATGTCCGCTGTAGTCCAGAACTGGGTTTCTGAACGTTGTTAGTGTTTTGTTTAATGTTTCCGTGTTCTTTGAGATATGGCACCTTTCTTACTTGTTCTCTTTGCATACTTGAGGGAATCAACTCTTTTAATATTTACAAGTGATTCTTTGGGGGCCTAAGATGGCCGCTTTAGCATTAGCGAAACAGATTGCTTGGTCTTTTTAACCGACTTCTGGCTGTGTGTTTTTGTCAGTTTTGTTTTGGCAAAAACAAACAATTGACTGTAATCTACCGACTCACTCTGATGGATACCGACGACGTTGTGAATTCTTTAGACAATGATATGTCCTTGGTAGGTTGGTAGGTATAACCAGGTCATCCAAAGTAAAATTAAGTAAGTCTTTTAAAAAATGGCCTGATAACAAATTAGCTGACTGACCAGGGTATCTTAGGCGTCCACAATACCCCATTCATATCTAAGAACACCTCATGAACACCTTATATAACGCCATGCAATTCCATACAAGTATTTTTAATAATAAATAATATTTCATGAAAGCTCCCGGATTTCCATGATCATTTATACAATAATATCTAAACACAGGAATCTCAAGAATGTCACATAGTTTACTGCAGTACCCCTACCTGCCTAGTAACGGTTTACGTACTTGCGCAGGCGATGTTTTTATAATCGCCACTTGTAGGGCGCATGCGCGGCTCAGGAATGCAGACGTGTTGTTAGAAGTTTTCATAGAAATTAGAAACAAGTTCAGATTTTTCCGTGAAATTGCTAAGTTTACATTCTTATGCAAATTTTATGTGGAGAAATTTGGAGAAAGATTAGTGTTTTAAAAATTGTGGTGACGATAATGGTGTATAATAATGATTTTAGAGTATACGGGATTTGATTTTTTTGTATTTACCGCTAAAATAAAACTGTCTATTTACATACATAACGCCTGTAATCCCCGACGGGTTGGGCAGTGGTGTACCTAATACTACACCGACATTTCGCCAATTATGTTTGAGTCCCATGTAATAGGGGCGAGTCTATTGCCATCAATCGTGCACAGATCCAGACTCCAAGGCTGCTACTGAGAAATTCCTAATGGAAAAACCCAATAACATTTTGTTCGACCTGGGAATCGATCCCGAGACCCCATGCGCCGCAGTTTATAGAACTTAAAACAGATAAGGGCACTAACATTGGCGACGGTAGAAATAACTCAATGTAAACTCAACTCGCGCGAAAATCTTATCCGATTAGCATGAAAAAGTCGTCAATGAAATCACAAGCTTTCTTCGCTTTAAAAGTTATTACTTAAAAAAGCCTTTGAAGTTGACGTTTTGGCTGAATTATTTAATAAAATTATAATGTGTTTAAGGCTTAAATTCTCCGACAGTTAGTCAGGCCATAACAATGAGACATTGTTCTTTTTTATATACTTACATATGCAGAAAGACTACGTGAAGGGCATTTTATGAACGCGTTATAAAACTTTAAGTACAAATGTGTCGTGTATACCAGTCCTAATGGTACTTACGCGCTTGTAAATTACTCAATATCATCACACCTCATTTTGGTACCATTTGGAGATTGTTACATGCTATGAACACATGGGGGTAACAAAACATTTAAGTGTAGGGGTTGTGTTAGAGACATCATCATCATCATCAGCCTATAATATTCCCACTGCTGGGACACAGGCCTCCTCTATATGAGAGGGAGTGGGCTGTAAACCACAACGCGGGCCCAGTGCGATGCTGGTAGATGTCACATGACTTCGAATTTTTAGTTCTAGCTAGGACAATGTTGTTGTTGCTTTAATCACGATGTTTTCTTTCACCGGTTTTGAAGGCAGCGGTGATGAAATAAATTACATAAAGTAATGCGCGAACCTAGTTTGAACCCACGGTTTACTGCTTGTAAGTCGGGGCTGCCACCACTGGGCCACCGGGGCTGCTCTCAGGTCAGAGACGGTACACACAATGTACTTACGAAAAATAAATAAAAACTTGAGAGGTGTCAAGGGACACCCGGATGGAACGAAGTTCCTTTCACGTACATACTATCAATACATTTTAGATTTAAGTTAGTGTGCGAAAAATAAAATATTTAATTTAAGGAAGATTAATCCTTAATTCGAAGCAATACGTCTTACTTAACTGCACAACCGAATTTGTACTTTGTAGTTCGGTCACTCAAAATAATAATCATATCTATCCTTACTCACATACACACCCCAATTGTACGTAATTTAAGGAAATTTCAACTTTATTTTAAAGAAATAAAGCTTACAATAGCTTAATATAGCAAAAAGTGTCGTGACAACTTTTCGTAAGAATTTTTTCCGTCTAGCCCCTTTTCACAACGCGCGATAAGGAACTTCGTTCCAAAAAGTTGTGGGTTTTAATTAAAAATCTTCATAGTGAATAATATAATTTCAAAGAAACAAAATAACATTACGCCTGTAATGCCCACAAGGTTAGGAAGAGGTGTAACTAATAGAACAATGACATTTCCAGTTACGTTAAATTGCCATGTAATAGGGAGCGAGTCGGTTGTATCTTATCGTTAAAGAAACTATTGTCTTTTAATACTATGTAGAAACAAACTACTTAAATAAACATCTATTAGATTTTTCTACATAATCCACAGACCTCTTTTTAGTAGATGCAGAACGTAGCATCAGTCCCCCATGACAGCAAAATGCTATACTATCACTGACTTACGTATCTCTAAGGCCAATGACACACAAACAAAGTGGGTTGATAGAAAAGTTTCGGTCTTGTTGCACTCGCAATTAAAGCGTCCAAACGGAAAATTGAATTAATCGAATCATCTGTCCTTTGAGTGTCGCCGACCGTTTGCAGGCGCATTCATTAATAAATACCTAGCCTGGACAGGGTGCGCCCCACTGGGTAGGTCGATTTCACACTTCTTTGAAGCAATTATAGTGATGCACTAACTATAATGTTATGTCCACTTTGGTATGGAGGTTGACAAAGGTCAGCAAAGAAGGTCGATAATGTTTAAATGCTATGTTTGTCAGGAATGACTGTAAAACCTCCTCAAAACTAAACACACTTTTCCGTCATCCTTTTGTTCTTTTCTGTTGATCGTTTTCGAAGGCGAGACTACTCTATATCCTACTCACATACTCTAGAAGCATTCAAGTGTGCCCTTTGTCTCTAGATCAAGTAAGCGACAACATTGAAGCGTCCATTGTGAGAAAGGGTTTTATTACAAGAGTCAATTTTGAGTGACGTGGAGTAGTAGAGGGTTAAGCGAAATTTATGTGCGTTAGTCATTTAATCCAAGAATGCCGTCCTCGAGACATGCTCACTAAATCACCTCGTCCTCTTTATGCTGTCTCAACTGGAGTGTCGTATTCTCTAGCAAACTTTATGCACTGTAATAAAGTGCAACGGAACTCACTACGACACGTCGACTATGAAATTGAGCCAATTTTTGTGTAACAGCGATTTTCCAGGCGGCGACATTACAGCAAAACTATTCAAAATTTATCGTTTCAAAGCAAACGCGGATGCTCCAGTCAAAGCCGTAAAAATCTTACCGGTGCGTCGCCGTCGGCTGCGCTTTTGCTCAAACCAACGCAACGGTTAGTTGGAAATGAAATCCTCCCATTCATTCGTTCATTCATTCATAAAACGCATTACCGTCACCGCGCGCCCTAACCCCGCCGTCTCGGTTGCAACGCGGAATACGTTAAAGGGGATCCTCGGTACACTGCAATACGGGATGGAAACGTGAACGCGGGATTTTGTTGCAAGTTACGCTTGCGGAGTCCCGGGTAAGCTTAGCTCTTGGGTGTGCATTGGGCTTTGTGCCCGCTCGGCCGAGGCCGCCGCGTTTTGTATTCGCCTTTAATAAAACCGGAGGAAAGGAATGAATATGTCAGTTTGCGAAGATTGGGGGATGATATTCGGTGTACGGTCTAATTTTTTGTTTGAGAACTTTTTTCGCAGCTTTTTAATTATTCTCTCTCCGGCCTAGTTTCGCAGCAACCAAAATAATTATTAAAAATGTCTGGGTTATTGTTTATCAAAGAAGTCCCATTGTCATGTTTATTAAAATCAAAGCTAACAGAATTCTAAATGTCCTACTACAACATCAAATAGATTTTCATTAGTACGAAGTATTTTAGGCTCAATTAATGTTCTAGTTATAAACTCAGAATATCATTTGCTACGTAGGTTATTCAAAACCTTTGTCTCTTTGAAGCCATTTGCAATGTTAATTATTTGTCATTTGTGTAAGACATCAATTAAAATCACTAAGTACGTACCGAATGCTACATCTGAATAATTAATAGCTAGTTAATACACACAATTTTTGTACAAGTCTGTTCCTAAAGTATAATGTCATAAGTGCTGGAAAAAGTTCTTCATTAGTAAAAAAATATCCACAATGGGGAAGGTTATAAGTTTAAAACAACTCGTGTGCACACCGGCGGCGATTTATCCCAGCACGTCGTTTCATTGTATCAAAAATCCTATTTTTATTTACAATCACAATATTATCATTCGACTTCCTCTCGTGTAAACGAAGAACAACGGTTTTATCAACGATAACTGTTCCACTCCCATTCACCTTATTGGCAATCGGGCCGTACGAGCGCGGATTTTTATCTGTCAGTGTTGCTTCCCACCGCCCCGATGAAGACAATATATGAGCCTGTCTAATTTATTTCATGGGCATTCCTTATTTACGGAGAACACAGATTTTTCCATTCCAGGGGAGAGTAGATTTATTCGCCGGCTCATTTCCCTAAAACCCACTTCACTTAATAACCCTAAAAGAGGAGCCAGATATCTCACACAGAATCCGTGGGATTTTCGCTTATGCTCGGCCGCGCGATCGCGTTCCTATGGCCCACAGTGTCGATACCGTCGATTCGCCGTCTCAACAAGCTATTTCATTATTCAGCCTCACCGACTCCGTTAAAGATGGCTGCGATAGGATTGACTAATTTCGCAGTATGCTTTAGATGAGCGCCGCGTCGCGACTTCATTTAGGCCAAAACCGTTTTGCGGGCTTAGTGAGAGATCGCTCGATATCTCTCTCACGTAAGCACGTCGTTTGCAACTCCCTCACAGATCCCAGACCTCCTCGTCTATCTAAATTTAACTTTTAATGCAAACGGTAACTTTAATTTTATTATAGAGAACATTTCTCAAAGGAAAAGTTTTAATAACAGTCAAACAATTCATGATTGTTGTTTTTTATTCCTGTCTACGAAAGTCGAAGTTGGGAGTTTCTAAACGTGTACCGCGATCCGTAGACTTGCGGCGAACACCGCGCAAATCCCGTACCTACAGATGCAAACTTCTATTCTTGAAAGCTCTCGGGAATAAAGGCAAGCTTTATTGCCACACACTGAATGAAAGCTGTGAAAACATGTTGAGCTCACTGGAATTAAATGCTTTATTGAACAACGGTTCAATTTAGGTAGTCCAGTTTACGACACGAGCCACGATGTATTCACTATTCCCAGCACGAATTAGTGCAAACACTTTTTTTGAAATGGAGTTAAATGTAAACAAGTACGCTTTTAATTTGCGCCGCCGTTGCTTGGCCTAAATTCATTGACTATTCATCCGTGGGCCGCATCCAATCGCGCCGGGGTACGCCTAATCCTCGCTCAGCGACGAAAGTCAAAGCGAAAGCAAGTTGATGCTCGCTAAAAGCCCTTTGGCGAGGCGTCGTGTCGGTGCCGAGGCGGTGGCGAGGCGGCGTCGAGGCGGCACGAGGCGCGTGCGGCGGCCGTCGCCGCTCGCCATTACCGCCCCAAGTGGCAAGTTTTGTGCTCGGCTCATGGGCGATTCATCGGCACCTCTCGTTAGGACGCACGCCTGAATACCGCCTTAGCACTCCTCATTATTGCGTTTATAAAGGCGCCCATACAGGAGCCTGATTCACTAAGACTCGCTCTGTTGGTGAAAGAGAAAATGGAATTGTGTAGACGTTTTGTTCGCTAAAGTTCCTTTTTTATTCTTTACCGTAAGCCGTCGTCGCGAGAGCGTATCTGAAGGAAAGATATTTTGTGGCAACATTCTGCATTGTGAACGTAACGACGTGACGTTTCTCCTGTTCTTTAGTTAACGTTAGACATTAAAGTAATAGGAGGACGTAAAATAGACTCGTCGTTTTCCACATAGGTGACTTTATTTTGCGCTTTAATGAACTAGCTTACTTTTTATTCGCACTGGACCGAGTTGCGGTGGTTCCAGTTTTTATAGGACAGGAAATCCTAGTTAGGAGTCTGTTAGAAACTTGAGCTACATGAAAATGTTGGTAGCGATGTGAGAATGTTTGTTTAAAAAATGTATTTCCTGTGTTGGGAATAGTTCGGAAGAGTGTTACCGGTAATATATTAATAAATCAGGTTGGAATAGAAGTGGCGTGGTTCTCTAACGGGGCTTTGATTGCAAAATCAATATCGGCGGGGCGTGCAACTATCGGCAGGTGTGTTGGCCGGTGATATTAAAATTTGTTAGCAGCTCCGCTCGCCGATTAGGGCGCGAGCACGCTACTAACTGGCGGCGCGGCGATGGCCAGCGTTTATCTGCTTTAAATCGATGGCCCTTTGATTAAATTGATTTGCAGCTTCGATTAGCGGCACCCCGCTTTGATTGGTGAGGGTCAATTGGGTGTATTAATCATAATTATGAAACGTTGACGTCATTGAGGTGTTTAATTACTTAATGCTTCCATTAAAGCTGGCGCTGTATTTCGCTGTTAATATAAATATGGGTATCGTTACCACAATGTTTTTAACATTTTGCGATACACATGCGCAAGCTAAAATGGTGAAAGGGCACGATAAAGTTGGTAAAGAGCGGGGGTAATGGTGTTTACTATTGCATGTACTGGATGAGTTGAGGGATAAGCTTTGTTGTCTAAGTTTTTTTTTAAAGTATCGTGTCCCAATAGACTTAAGAACGACTGTATTTTAATAAATTTTGAGGGCCATTATGATTTTCCTGGAGATCCTCATTTACATTTAAAGTGATAGTGGTAATTTCCGATTTACGAAAACTTTGCACTGTTTCCCTTTTAAAGAAGTAACATTTCTTGTTTAAGTACCTGCAGTTTACGGCATTTGCAGCTGGTTACAGGTAGTAGATTGTTAAGGCGAGGACTCTAGGCAGGAGTGCGCCAAAGCGTGCTAACTTAGGCACTTCCATGTCAAGGACATTTGAATTTCCGAGATCAAATTAAAAGTTTCTTTCAGCAGTTCAACACTTCACCGTGCACCAGCGAGATTTTCATTTAAATAGCCATTAATGAGAATATATTTGTAAACTTTTTTGTGTACTTGCAAGTTAGTTTATTTAATAGTTCTGATGAGACTACATTTGCGTAATTATGTTCGAGCTTGTTTTTAAATTGCGAACTTAGTAACTTACTTTTATATTCATTGATTGTGAACTGCCAATTTGCCGGAGTGTGTTTGAGAACTGTTCAGTTAAAGTTTTAAAAGTGCTTAAATATTTAAGCACCTTCGCTGTAGAGTTCATAATGTATGTAGGCGAAGGCATTCATTCTAATAGAACTCATTGTGAGGAGTGAACGTGCGCTCCGCGTACTCGCCCGCTGCGAGTAACTACCGCCTGCATTCTCCTCAGCCGGCCAAGTTTTCTCATTATGGCCGTTAGTGCCGCCTGCCACTCACACTATTACTTACGAGCGTCAAACACGACACGTACGCACAACCCCCGAATGCAACAAAACACATTTATCGCAGAAACACCCACCAGGAAAACTACCCATACGCTCAAAGTAAAACATCTTCTATTTCAATACGTTGAGCACCAAAGTTTTCGGCTTAACTCCGGGAGACTATTTTAAAAACGGCAGAGCACGACTTAAGCAACTCATAAAAGTGGAGAGGGCTAAGATATTTTCCCTGGGAGGGCGAGAGGAGCGGTTAGCCGACTTTTACACTGGTTTTATTGTCTCAGCCCCTCGTAAAGCGTCCTTTGTGTTAGTAACGTCTCAAGTTGTATTAACAAAGTGATAACTTTAGTGGGGCCCGTTTTCTTCGGCGGGTCCGATTGGCTCGTCGACACAATTAGGTCGAGAGCACGAGAGGCCGAGGTAAGCCGATAGTTTTGGTAATAATTTAAATGGTGCCGATGACGTTCAGTCCTACTTAATACTCCGGAGATTCAAACCCTTGATATTGAATTTCGTAAGCGAAACTGTATAATAAATTACGGGCATCCCTTAGCGTCGCGCCCTAAACGGTGTTTAGATGTTATGGTGTAATTAGGAAGGACGCCAGTTTTGCCGGGTCGAGTACCCGAAACCGCTTTACAAAAGCGGTTGCCGGGTTAATATTCTCTAAATGTGAAACTAATACTAAACACGCGTTACGGAATTGGGACAGGAAACGACAGGGTACAATGAATATTAACTTAAAATAATGAGTTCATTAAAACGTGGCGACACACGAACAGTAAAACGAGCGATAATGAGCGCTGATACGTGACGTAAATGAACAAGCTACGACTCATTGTTCAGGAAAACATCAATCCGACGAACAAAGTTTGTAATTCAGTTTTTAAAAGAAAATAACTGAATAAACTTTAATCAAAGACTTTATTTGCAGTCAGTCAGAAGCGAAAGAAAGTCTCTTACAATTATTAAAATCCGCATCTAAATGTTATACACTCAAACTTTTCAATAAGGAAATATTTAATTTCCATTTCAAGAGCTTCGACGGAGCGAAAACAAAACAAAAACTTGAAAACATACTCGATTTATAAAAGGAAAACGGGAATGGAGTCGTTGTTCATATTGTTATTTGGAAGGGGGCGTCGATATCTGCGACGAGAATTTTCCAACGAATTTAGCGGTTTCAATCGATGACGTCGGTAATGGAAAAGTTCAATAGGCAACAACAAAGGCTATATGTATAAGTTAACGAAGCTCACGAAAGCAAAATTCACGATGGGAGCGCACTCTGGCGGACAGGAAATTAAAAGACAAAAGAGTGGCGGCCAGGGCAGTTTAGGTTCGGAAATGGAGGGCGTGCCCTACCCTCTGCGTTTTTTCATCGGCGCCAAACCGCAACCACCTCTGTATGAATATTAAAAAAGCGGTGCTGACGTATATTGTGTTGTGATTATTCGGTTATACCGTTTTACTCACGTCAGCGAAAACAATAACGACTACGGGCTGATTAGACAAGCTTTATTAAAGGAAACAACATCAATTCTTGTGAAATCAACTGAATGGAATGTAGACCAGGTACCTTCGTAAATGTAAGCTATAATCAGAACGCATATAAAAGTTAAAACGAAATCCTCCAAGAAAATCTTCTACTTTCCAAGACCCTTATCTACTAAAAGTAATCATCCTCCACGCTACGAGTATCAAAATGAATAAACATGCAATCTTTCACGTTGACACGATGCCGAATACATTTGGAACGTAACAGAATTAATCCTTCCTAATACGGGATCCTCAATGTATCAAGACTACGTATGGTTTCTGTAATTCAGGCGGGCCGGTGTAATCCATTCGCGTCGAGCGATATCGAGTTTCTGGGGGAGGCTAGGTGCCGTTCTCTCGCATCTTTATATGGACTCGCTCGTGCTACCTATCGCGTGGAACAATGCGGCTCTAGACGCGGGATTCCGTGGAGATGCTGCCTGTTTATCCTCCCCTTTGTGTGCATCTGAATATGTTTGGTTTGCAAAGTGTCGTCCATAATGATAGGATCCAATGCATTCAAACTGCAAATGGATTGCTTGTTGTGGCTGCCCGTTGTTTTCACACCAAGCGTGAGGTACATTGGGTAAAGAGTTAAAATATTCTGAATTCCAGATTACGAAAAGTTGGTATAATTTTCATGTTAATTACTCAAAATGGATGTTAATCGCGATACAGCCGATGATGACAAAGCGAAAGTTCATCACTCACAACTTTGTTTCCTAATTCAATTTGCATTTGGAATCGAAAACTTTCCGTGACACTGTTTTGCATTATTAATACTTCAGCATGGCGTGATCTCCCGGGAGGCGCACTAGAAACCATAAATTGAATTCCAACCTTCGCAATTAGTTATTCCCGCGCGTGAAAACTTTCTAGATCGTTCGCCTTCGTTAACAGATGTTACGGTGCTATTCATTATACATTCCGTCGAATTGTAAAGCCGAACATTTAATTTAAAGTACCTACCGAAGGCTCCTTTGTTAAATCGCCGAGCATTTTGGGCGGTATTGTTGAGGAAGCGCTGGAGCGGCGGAGGATTAGCGGCAGAGTGCTGCCCGCTAGTTTCCCGTTTACGGAGAACATTCGTCTTGCGGGGAAATGCGGGACGATAAATAAAGGTGCGCAATATGGGTTGCTCGCCGGGTGTGTGCTAGTGGGCGCGCGCCGCGGAACGCATTAACCCGCCGGCACGCGCGGTGCCCGCGGACAAATGACAAGTCGTTTTCATAATGCTATATTGAATAACAAATCAACGACGTAAACAGCGTTTGTGCAATATGCTCCGATGAGACAGCCTTCTGTCTACGTCTACGATGCCAAAGCAGGATAATAAAAAAGTTTTTGTGGCGAGCCTGCCATTCCGCCCGGCGCGGCACGTCTCTTATCGGCCTAATTTGGATCAAACAATTCCACTCCCCCATACAAATTGCGGAGAGGCACATTTGTTATCTGCAGTTTTCGGGAGAAATTATATTAAGATTTTGTGTTACGATAATGTTGTATATTTTTACTCTCCTCGTGGAGGGCACTGCATCCTAAGGGAGAAAGATTTTATGATAACAATAAATTACGCGAAAAATAAACTACATACCATCTGTGGCAATGAGATTTTCTTTTTCTTGTGTAGATACTTATGCAATTAAATTTCTTTTTAGAGATAAGACTAAAACAAATCCCAAGAGTAGTTTAAGTAACTACGATAAAGTTATCATTCCTTTGTTGTTGTTTATGAATCTTATTCTATTTCAAATTCAGTAGATTAGGTTCTTAATCTTCATGATGCTGAAAAATAAATAAAGTGAACTTCAAATCGACCTACAGACGCATTTGTTATTAACGACAAAGATTCTTAACACTTTATTTGATTGTTGCAGGTCCCCTGTGGCGTATACATGAGATGTTATGGGCTCCTGCGTAGCGAAGTGGCGCTGGTGGGTGGTGGTGGTGGCGTGGGCGTGGGGCGCGGCCGCGCGCACGCTCTGCCCCGCGCGCTGCGCCTGCGACGACGCACTGCGCGCCGCCTCCTGCGCCAACGCCAGCCTCGAGATCGTCCCCATACAACTCAACCCCGAAGCTACCCACATCAACCTCACACACAATGCCATCGACAACCTCCTCTACACTTTCGGCTTCTACACGCAGCTCACTGTCCTCGACATCTCCTACAACAGAATCCTAGACTTAGGTAGTAGAAACTTTGAGAACAACAACGAGATGACTCATCTCAATTTGAGCCATAATTTTCTAAAACGCTTAGATAAGGACACATTTATTGGACTTAAAAGTCTTGTAGACTTAAATCTAGCAGACAATGAAATAACGAACATACACGTGCAGACGTTCAAAGACTTGTCTGCGCTAGAGACTCTAGACTTGTCCAACAATAAGTTGGTGAAGTTTGAGCCGGATACTTTTAAGCCTTTGACGTCACTGAAGATAATATCGCTCAAAAACAATTCAATATTAGACATACCGTCAGATAACTTCGCCTTCATAGCGCATCTAGAAGTTTTAGACCTGTCAGAAAACTTAATAGAGCAAGTACCAAAGCACGGTATTCCATTTCTACAGGAATTGAAGCATTTAGACTTGAACAATAATTTAATTGAAAGTGTGGATCAATTAGGATTCCACAATCTGCCGACGCTGCGCCACCTGGATCTAAGTGATAACAACATGACATCAATCCCGACGTCGGCTCTCTCTAAACTATCCAACTTGTCGCATTTGTACCTAAGTGGAAACTTCTTTCAAAACGTCACGGCGCTGTCGTTCCAAAGTCTCTTCCATTTGAAACATTTACACTTAAGCAGACTGTACGAATTGGAGAGAATTGACTCAAGAGCTTTTGTGGACAATATAAACTTACAAAAAATATGGATGAATGAGAATGTGAAAGTTGGCGATGTTCCTCCCAGACTGTTCCATGGCAATCCGAAACTGACGCATATTTACATGAGGAACAATGCACTGGTGGCTCTGGAAGCGTCACACTTTCCGATAGACAGACTGCAGGAACTCGAAATTGCTGGCAACCCGTTCGCCTGCAATTGTTCGTTATTGTGGTTGTGGAAACTAGGAAGAGAGAGTGAAATCAGCAGCAGAAAGTCTGGGAACGCAAGTACCATTCTTAAAATAGACTATGAGGTCGTGAAGTGTGCTGCTCCGGCGCACCTAAAGGGTGTGCTCTTTGTACAAATTCCGGAGTCGGAATTTGGGTGCTCGAGTGGATGGGTGATAGTAGCGGTTGTGGTGCTGACTGTGAGTATCGTTATAAGCGTGGTGGGTGGTGTTTTATACTTCATGGGACCCTTGAAGAAGTGCAAGGGTGATAAATCTAAACAAGTTATGACGAGTGTCATGATGAACGGTGACGTTTCAAAATTAGGGAACGGATTAGGTTATTCAACTCGTAGTAGGGAGCAAGACGCCAAGAGAGACGTAGACCGGTATCTAATGATCGGTTCGTCAGTGAGTAATAACTTTCATTCGTTGAACCCTCCTTGGCATAGTGTGGACAAGAATCCTTACTACCAGGAGGACAGTGAAGAACACATCTACCAACAGTTTGCCTATGAGACGATCCCTCATCACAGGACGCCAGAGAAACCACACATAGTGTACGTCTAACATAAGTTGTGCGCAAAGGACAATATCGCGGGTATATTTTCTTTGCTAAGTTATACGAACGAAGTTGTGTACTGTCGTCAAAACGACGAGGAACATTGAATTTGCAATAATGTATATAGTGATATGAATAAAATGTAATATGTGATAGCTTTGTATATAGACGTGTAAATATATAACTCGGTACAGATAAAGACATTACTTTATAGACATTTTCGATTTTGTACTTATTCATTTAGTCATGTTTATACCTAATATTGATTGTCACATTAACCTGTATGTAGTGTCGACGTTCCGTTGTTTTATTTACTAGTTCCTCGATTATATGGGTACTCGATTATTGTTAAGTGCTTTGTAAAGTTCTCTAAGATGTTCAATATTAAATGAATATTATATTCATGTGTAATAATATAGTATACAATTATATATTTTTCAGAATTGAAAACACCAATACTTGATGAAAACTTTGTACAAATATGAGCAATATAGAATAATTTGAAATGTTATCATGTCGTTAATTTAATTCGGTACATTGTTATAGCATACTTATTAGTTGTATTAAGAGAAGAACATTTTTGACAGTAAATGCTAAGAAACATTAATTACCTATCTACATAAATAAATAGATTATACAATAAACCAGTTGCTCTGATGTTAAGGGGTACAAAATACAATTTTATTGGCTTCACAAAATGATTTCAATGGAAATTATTTTAATAATATTCTGTTAATAGATATTCTGAAATTAATATTTTTGTACTTAGTGAATACGTGAATGTTGGGTCTAAAAGTTTTCGGTTTAAAGTTTGTTTAGAGAACTGAATGCCTTGGGTTTGGTCGCAGTATTTTCGCAAACAAATTAGAAATTGCTGCGACAACATTTGAAAGAACTGTTCAAATTAAAAGAAAATTGAAGTGATCTATTATTTCAAATTAAACTCGTTTTAATTTTAACCAGTGTGACTGTTTGTATTTAATTTTTTTCTAAATTTAAATAGGATAGAATATGATTGTTATTTTTCAATTTGTGAATAATAAAATGAAATTTTCCAGAATGGTTTTAGAATTGTATGTTTCAAGCGATATTAAGTCTTGTGTTAATATAACTTAGGCAGAAAACGCACTAGCTAGGCTGCTGACTTCTAGATGTGTCATAATTAAGTTGAATTATTTGCTGAAATGTCAGGTGTCATTGTACAGTCACGAACACTAATATATATATCCATCTGTACCTAGGCTTAACAACTGTTAAAAGTATTTTTTTAGAAAGTTACAAACGCAGTATTTTAACCCTCCTATTCTAAAATGGTTCTTATTTAACGGTTGTAACTTTGAAATAAGACCTATTTTGTAATGAAATGGGTACCGAAATACTAAGGCTATCTTTTTTGTTTGAATTCTGTTAAATGTATACATACCAGGCCCCTCAGAAAGTATTGCGAAAAAAAGTTTTTATATATGGGAGACTGGCCAGTTATTATGTTTTTCGAAAATATGATTATTTATAAGTAAAAATAAGTAAGTTCCAATTTCAAAATTTCCCTCCACATTTTTTGCGAGTTAATTCAAAGTATTGTGTCTCACTGAAATATGGATCTGCGCCGGGAACATTTTAGAGCTATGATTTTATACGATTTCAAGTGTCGCCTGAAACCGGATGAATCGTACGATAGACTTCAAATGGCATTCATGGATGAAGGCCCTTCCAAGGCAACCGTGTATCGTTGGTATAACGAATTCAAGCGCGGTCGACCAACTTTGGGGGATGACGAAAGAAGCGGTCGCCCTTTGACGGCTGTTACCGAAGAAAACGTGCTAGCAGTGAAAAATTTAATCCAAGACAATAGGCGAATTACATATCAGGAGATTCAACACATATTGAAGATTGGATCGGGAAGCGTTCACGAGATTCTACACAGCCATCTTCGCGTGAGGAGGATAGTATCACGCTGGGTGCCGCACAACCTCACCGATGCTCAGAAGCAGGCCCGGGTGGAATGGTGCCGTGATATGCTTAACAAATTTGAAGCAGGCTCGTCTCGGCGTGTTTACGACATCGTTACAGGTGATGAGTCCTGGATTTATCAATACGACCCAGAAACCAAGCGCCAGTCGACTGTTTGGGTGTTTCAAAATGAGCCAACGCCTACCAAAGTGAAGCGATCTAGAAGCGGGGGTAAGATTTTGATCGCTAGCTTTTTTAATTTGACTGGCCACTTGGTATCAATTCCCTTACGGGATCAAAGAAGCATTAATGCCGAATGGTATACTTCCAAATGTTTGCCAGAAGTTTTCTCTGTTATAAGCAACAAGCGACCAAACACAGGGCTCCGCGGGCTACTGCTCCACCACGACAATGCACCTGCGCACACCGCACTCAAAACGAGGGACTTCCTGGACAGCACGCCAGTCAAACTCCTGGGTCACCCTCCTTACAGCCCTGATCTAGCACCGTGTGACTTCTTTTTATTCCCAAAAATAAAAAATCAGCTCAAAGGGATACAATTTTCGTCGCCGGAAGATGCGCTGGCTGGGTTCGAGCAGGCTGTAAACGAGGTGTCTGCGGCGGACTGGAAAAAGTGTTTTGAAAACTGGTTTAGGCGCATGAATCTTTGTATAGAGGCTGGTGGAAAGTACTTTGAAAAGATTTAATAAAAATATATGTACGTATAGAACAATTTTTTTTAGTTTCGCAAAACTTTCTGAGTGTCCCACGTATATATGCTTGTGACGGTACTGGCTGTCTAGTGCGTTATGTGCCTTAAACCTTAACGGTACGTATCAGTTTGTGTTATTATGTATTATAAAAGTGACACGTTCAAAGTAATGTTACACTTAATAAAGGACATAGAAACACAAACTGAAATCGCCACTAAGGATCAAAGTTTAAAGTTCAGATTACTTCACAAAGGAGAGATGTGACTGTTAGTATTGTTCTTGATTCCATACCAAAAACTTTTAGAGCCCACAGTTTAAATTGTTCTAGCTGAAGTAATCACTGCAATTATAATAATTTTTATACATAACATATAAAGAATATCTAATACGAATTACATAAAGATATATCTGCTTCATAACCAACCTATTCAGTCGATACCTACAGACGTAAAGATAGTGTAAGGCTATTTATACATAATACTTAAAGAAAACCTTTTGTTATGGAACTTATTTAAATATATAATGCATTAAAACAAACGACAAATAAACAATTAAAATTAATAATTGCATTTTAATTGAATTAAGCACCCTGAACGCTCATCCCAATTAATTATTTTGAGGCAATTCATAATTGGAGTGAGATATAAAATTTCAATGCGTAGCTACCTACATGTCTGCCTGGCCGCTTGAATTACATCCAATTATTATGGCGTAGTCGTTATGGTTTGCATCATCAGTATCAACAATACTTGCGTACTCTTATTTTGCAGTCTTTGCAAGGGATATTATTTTTTATGTTAAAATAATATGCCTGTAATCCCCGATAACCGATAACCGTTGGGGTAGACGAGTTCTTGAGTGGAGACCACGGATCGGCAAACGTAGCGTAGGACGTCCTCAGACTCGGTGGAACGATGATCTCTGCAAGGCGGCTGGCAAGAGCTGGATGAGAGTGGCCGAGGATCGTGCTCAGTGGCGTGTCATGGGAGAGGCCTATGTCCAGCAGTGGACGAATACAGGCTGATGATGATGATGATGATGAATCCCCGATGGTCCGGCAGATATGTACCTATAGTAGACCCACATTTTCCAAGTTATGTTGAAGTTCCTTCTAACAGGGGCGAGCCTATGAAATGAAATGAAATGACGTAATTTTTTGAAGTCTTTTTTTTTAAAAGTACATGCAGGCTTTTTGCCTTCCACCTATTGCCTTCCACATGTATCCAGACTCCAGGGTATTACTGCGAATTTTCTGATGGAAACAATACTATCACACTTGGCCTGACCTGGAAAGCTATTTTAGGACCGTATTATTATTTTCAGCGATAGTGCTACCGCTTCGTAGACCAACAAAAACTAATGGATGGTGAATTTGGCCTGGTGGGTATAAAGCCCTATGCATAACATAACATCTAGCCAGTAATCCTTAAATAAATAATAATAATACCTTTTATTATTATCTTATTATTATCTATAGCCTTGTGCTTGACCACTATCTCACTTGATGGTAAGCGATGATGTGGTCGACGGTGACGCTTGCCTAGAAGCAACCTATTCACTCTTGACTTAAAGACCCCTAGATTTAAGCTATCGGAAAACACAGACTCCGGCAGGGTATTCCACTCCTTAGCGGTACGCATAATCAAAGTATTCCCAAAACGCTTAGTGCGTATAGGTGCGATGTCCACCATGTACCGATGGCGCATCGCCGTACGTCTGGTAGTCCGATGATGAAACGGGCTAGCCGGAATTAGATCATGCAAATCCATCGCACACTACCCGAAATGTAACCGATAAGCTGGCAACTCGGCGACGATGTTCAAGGCTCTGGAGCTAAGACTTGACCAGTGTCTCACCCACATACCTCAAATAGTACATCTTCCATATTTATTTATTTCGCCAGGTGTGTTTTAAGTCCCATAGATAATAGGGGGCGAGTCTATTGCATAACTTGCATATATCGTGTGCATATGTCACCTGTAATTAGTGGTTACATCCTAACCTGTTCCTGATGCTGAAAATCTACTACTCAAAAATCCAAAATAGAGATGTTTTTGATAAAAGGATAGTAAGTGTAGCACTTAAGTAAATACACATAATAGCGTAGCTCTTAAAAATAATAGGTTCTGCCTGAAAATATACTTAAACTGATCACACACAGTTTTAAGTACTTAAAGATCGATGTCAACTTCATGCCAAAGACACAAAACGAATAGGATATCCGTAAGAAGAAAATTTTCAGTCATATTTTTGATTCATCATCTGCCTAGCCTTTTCCCAAACTATCTTGGTGTCGGCTTCCAGTCTAACCGGATGCAGCTTAGTACCAGTATTTTACAAGAAGCGACTGCCTATCTGACCTCCACAACCCAATGGTAATACGATACCCCTTAGTAAACTTGATGTCAGAATTTGAGCTTCTGACTACTCATAACGACTGTCAAAGATTTACAAATAACAGCCGGGACGAGGACGGAGGCAACTTAGTATGTGTCACCCATCAAAGCAAATCAAAATATTTTTATTTTACTTAGGCCTACATGGGCACTCATAAAACGTCGACAAAAAGGTGCTCGGTTCGGTTTGGTCGTTTCCTCAGAAGAAGAACCGGCAAAAAACTCCATGGTTACTCTTTTGAAAACATTTGGTATTACAATATTTCTATGTTACAGCGTTAGTACTTAAGTAAGAAGAAAGAAAAGAAAGTTACCAAGGATCTGGGAATCTATAAGGCCTACAATGTCACAAAGAATATATTACAAAAAAAAAAAAACACACACACAAATGTGCATCACCCACGGACACCATCCACGGACCAACCTACGCAAGCACGGCTTAACCTATACAGATCGTCCCGACCGGCTGTTATTATTTAGCGACGGACTCCACGAGCTCCTCCTCAGCATATAATATTCACCTATCAGTAGCCAATTAGTCCAGCACTGGACAAAAATACACGCTATATGTATAAACACCACATCACAAAATCCTTCTCAAAGCTGAAAAAGGATCTACCTAATTATTCTCAACGGAATCAAGATGATTCGAGACTATTCGAGAGTACTCTAGAAGCTTGCAAATTAGCCGGGACATGAAAGTGCTCTCAAATTAGACCGAGACGTATGTACAAACATATAACATAGCAGGATTATATAACCTTAATAAACCACTGATATTTGTTGGTGAATTCTTTGTAGCTTTAGCAGAAGTTAAGGCTAAATGTCGTTTGAGTGATTGAACTTTAGGATTTACTGATACTGTCATTCTGCGTCATCCCACTGCTGGGAAAAGGTTTTGATCCAAGGCCATCGTTTTCCACTATCACTCTGCGAATTCTATGAAAAATCGAAATCAAAGCACACTGTTAAATTTTCAACGCCAAGCTTAGCGCTGAATATTGAAAATACAGCAGTGTTTTTTTTACTCTATTTAAGAACTAGATTATGCCCACAGCATATCCTATGTGCTGTTCCTGACTTTTATCTGTCCATGTACCTTTCATACAGAGCCATTTAGTAGTTTTTGCGTGGAAGAGTAACAAACATCTATACATCTAGACATCCATAAATCTTCAAAATCTTTCGTATATATAATATTAGTAGGATGTACCGAATTTGTATGTAATGGTTAACTATGCCATAATTTCATGACTATTTTGTTTTTCATCTTCATCTATCGAATATAATCTACACATAAACTAGAAACCGCTACATTTTGTAACTAAAACCACTCCATTGGGAACAAACTCTGAACATTAACGAATACATAACTATGTAAATAGCTCAGTTTTATTGCAGTATTAATTAGGCGATTTAAATACGTAAATAAAAGCTAATTTATGTACATCGATACCATAAAACATTGGAAGTAAAAAGTCTTACTAAAAGCAAATACGGGAATCGTAAAATTAATCGAAGTTCTAGAGTAAAAAGTTTTGTAAAAACCAGTTGAAAACATCTTGTTTCTTTAATTAAGTCGATTATTAGTGGTTAATAGAATTAAAAGTAAGTTTGAATGTTCATTGTTTACGTTAGAAGTTTCTTGTAATACCTACTTATTTTTCAATTTACATGGTGGTACTACCAAGGAGTTTTTCCGAGAATCACCACTGTGTTCTTTGTATATTATATATTACTAGCTTATGCCCGCGGCGTCGCCCGCGTAGAGTTCGATAATTGTCCCACGGGAACATACTATCGGGATAAAAGTATCATATGTGTTAATCCAGGTTATAAACTAGCCGTGTGACAAATTTCATCCAAATCTATTCAGTAGTTTTTGCGTGAAAGAGTAACAAACATCCATCCATCCTCACAAACTTTTGCATTTATAATATTAGTAGGATTTATTGGTATATTGGGCATCACGCCCGTAATCCTCGCAAGGTAACGCAGAGGAGTACCTAATAGTACACCCTCATTTCACCAGTTATGTTTAAGTCCCATGTAATACGGGGCAAACTTATTGCCATCAATCGGGCACAAATCCAGACTGCGTGGCTGCCACTAAGAAATTCCCGATGGGAAAACCCAATCACAATTTGCCCAACCTGAGAACCGAATGAAGGAACTAGTGCTCAGTAGGCTCATTTAAGACCACTAGACCAACGACTCACGACTAAATACATAAACAAAATACTTGAACTTTACCTGAGAAGATAACTTATGAAATAGAAGAAAAAAAAAGTACCTATTAATGAAATCTCTATTTAAAAGTTCAACAAAAACACATTTACAGAGAGACGTTGCGTTTTAGTTTCAAATATGATTGACTCTCTCTGAAAACCTAAGAAAACCAATACCCATTACCTAAATTTTTTTTAAGAAAAAGTAAGTTATTTTTCTTTTACGATGGGCAGGGGTAGCAAGCCCGAAGGGGTGAAAACTCATTGTCCGGTGAAGCAATAAAAGCCATGCGCCTATCGTCAATCCAAATTGAGGGGTGAGTGAGGTTACTTTATATCTTTAAAATAAACAATGATTGTGATTACTCAATGTGGGAAAGGGTCCTAGGGGCGTAAACATTTTGTATGAAGAAACTAATTTCCAAAAAAAAAAACTGCGTTCCGCTTTTTAATTACCCTTTTTAGTTGTGGTATCTCTCACAAATCCTTGTCAAGTGTCAATTTTACATTGTAACTAAAAGTTATTAGTACATCCACGTAGACGAAGAAGAAAAAATGCATATTATAGAGGATGCTCATTAAGTACAGAAGCAAAGTTAATAAAATGTTTCAGGGACTACCGCGCGAGCTTCCTCTACAGTTACTAGATGAAAGAAGAATATTCGAAGAATATATCACGGAGAAATCAGTGAATAATATAAGAAAAAAAAAACGCTGGTGGAATACATTTTGTCCCAAAAAATGAAAAAAAAAATGATTTTATAACCTTGTTATCGAATTAAACAAGACACTATGTATAAGAACACAGTGTCTTGTTTGCAAATATTAGCTAACCACACTATATTCGTTCAACCAAAAACAGTAAAATTATCAATTAAAACGTCCACAATTTTCACTTTACGTCGGAAATACACAGTAATTAAGTGATCGTTAATGAATTTCGTTTCGTTTGCAACAAGTTGAATATAAGTAATAAAGTCATTGTCCGGTCAGTATCGACGGATGACAGTCATTTGACAGCTAACAAGGGGTGCGTGAAAAATACTACCGTCCGCCTTTTTATCATGCACAATTACGTATCAGTGGGACGTTAAATGGCTCAATGTGTGGAATTTTCATGTAAATTATCGATAAATGCGAACGGTTTGTGATGTGAAAGGATGTTGTAAATATTTTGTGAGGGAAGTTCTTTGTATTTAATGTAACAATTTGAGCGTGTAATAGGATCGCAAATAAAAATAAATTGTTTTTGAATCTTGGTTTGTCTATTTTAACTTAATTTAGCGTTTAGCTTTAGATATTGGTCCATCCATAAAAATAAAAATAAATTCCCAAGTTTCCACGTACAGCCAAATTGTCACGACGCCGACGTGACGTGTAAATATTTTGTCTATATTTTTTCAACCGACATGTATGAATACGACTACGGATGCAAAAGTAACTAGCATCGGGGTTAAAACCCTAATTTAAAAGAGATACAATCCCATCCCGTAGAAGGAAATTCATACGACACAATTCACTGAAAACTTACCACCTACCCACACCTAAGCAAACATTACACTAAGACCACTGCCCTACCTGGTCCAGGCTAGTGAGGCTACTACACACCAGGGACCCGTTATCCAGCCGGTTACCTCCACAGATCTATAATGGAGATAAATGAATGTCAAAGCACTCAAATTGCTGCCCAGTTCTCCCTCTAAAATAAAACACCGGGTAACTCGCATAATGGAGGAAGCGTGTAGGGCATTTGTTTTACAATTAGACCACGTTTAAATTTACCCCCATTCGAGCTTATTAAATGACTCGGCACAGAAAAGTGTACATTTTTGTGTCCCCTAATTAGTTAAAGCTCAGATACGACGGCATTAATTGGATGTCAGATGTGCATTGTTTGGAGTTCTTGCTCTAAAAGGGGTAGATGTTTTAGAATTTGGGTCAAACAGTTAGCTATCGTTTAATGATAATGTGTACATACGAAAATAGATGGGAATGTAGCCGTATGAGACTACGGGGACTAGTCTAGGTATATTTTTATTACTGGACTGACCGGGGCACTGTTTAATTAATAGAAAAAAAAAACACGACAAGTGCAAGTCGAACTCTCACACAAAGGGTTCCGTGGCACCGATTATAACAACATTTGTAACGCTCATTCATCGGTTAATTTACACTCAACAGCAGAACTAAATAGGTTTGTGATAGTATTTCAATGAAAAATAAAGTTATCTAATATTATTTTCATCCCTCAGTTTCTTGTACGGAGAGCCCATTATTTTCACATATTTTTTTTAGCGGTTTATAGAAAACATCTTCTCTCTAAATTTCAACTGTGCCTCAAAATGGCTGTTACATACGGACATACCGACAGGGCGAATCTGTAAGGGTTCTGTTTTTGCCATGTGGCTACGAAACCCTAATAAGGATGCTAATTAGTTAGCTCAAAGTCTAAAAATAGAATCTTAAAAGTTATTCAACAAAATCGTTTTAATGATACTGATTTATTTATCTTCTCTCCAGTGTATAATTTTACTAAATAAGTGCTCGATAGACTGAATTTTTAAAACAAATACTAACGGCAAGCAATTAGCAAACGTTTAACTTAGGCTTGACAAGTTGACACCTGTGCTCCTGGGAATGGAATACTAAAACGGGCCTAAACTAAATATATTTCACAAACACAGCTATAACCAAAACGGTAGAAAATTAAACATTATATTTACGTAACATTTTAGCGAAACGAGATTCCCATAAAAAGAGTTTTGTTAATATTGTATGTCACGGTATAAAATGGATTACTGTTGCTAAGCAATGGGCGAGCGAAATGTGTTTTTCATCTAAACGTTTTCATGGAATATTGCCAGATTTTTCGTGAAAGGCTTCGCGTTCGATCATCGTCAAGAGCTTGACTATTTCCTTCAAACTTGATGTAGCGACTTTCTGAGTTTTGTAGATGATTGGCTACATACAGCCTTTGGAGTTTTTTGGGACTGGACTGATGTTAGTAAGGTTAGTAAATGAGATAAGTTCATCAATGGTTTCTTTACTAAACGTCACGCCAGTAATCCTCGAAAGTTTAGACAGAAGTGTACCTCTAGTACAGCTTCATTTTCACCAGTTCATGTAATAAGGCACAAGCTTATTACCGTATACAAGGCACAAATTTAGACTCTGGACCGTTAGTAATAAATTTTTAAAGGAAATCCTACTAATATTATAAACGCGAAAGTTTGTAAGTATGGATGGATGTTTGTTACTCTTTCACGCGAAAACTACTGAACGGATTGGAATGAAATTTGGCACAGGGGTAGTTTATAACCTGGATTAACACATAGTATATCCCGATTTTATCCGAATAGTGTACTAAAACAAAGTGATCGAACTCCACGCCGCGGGCATAGCTTCTAGTAGGTACTTAATAACATTGCCCATCAGTAGCCCTTACAGCCCCTAGACCAACGAGAATGCCTTTATCAGGTTCTTTGATCAGCTGAGAATACAGAGATTATGGTTTGTACTTTCCCGTCTATATCATCATCATCAGCCTATAATGTTCCCACAGCTGGGTCACAGGCCTCCTCTCTATGAGGGGGAGCGGGCCCAGTGCGTGTTGGTACTAGTTGGTAGATGTCACATGTCTGCGAATTTTTTTGTAGGACATGCCGGTTTCCTCACGATGTTTTCCTTCAACGTTTTTGAGGGCAGCGGTGATGAAATCAATTACACAAAGTGCGCCTGCCTGGGTTCGAACCCACGGCTTACTGCTCGTATATCGGGGCTGCCACCACTGGGCCACCGCTGCTCTTGTCTACATACAAGAAGAAGAAGAAGGAGCTGAAGAGGGTAGAAGAGATACCAACGCACAAACGGTTACCACGTATTCAGTAACCCCCACATTGAAATTATCCATCACTTATTTTTTTAAACAGCAATTTGCTACAAAAGTGCTATACCTACACGGTCAGAATGTAAGGAAACTTTGTGTGTTGCTTTTATAATAATAAAAGGTTTTTTTTTTTAACTATAATATTAATTATTTCATTCAAGGATTTCTCTTAAAGTGAATGTAGTTTCTGTATTGATAAAAATTCGTATGAACATTTTAAACAGCATAATGGCGTCAGTCTACGCTTAGAACAAAGCCCAAACATTAGTTATTCTAACACGAATACCAACAGGAGTTCTGCTTATTCCCTACTTAAAATCAAGCGTGTTTGCGGCACACTGCGGCGTGGATAGTAATTAAGAGATTGTGTGTCCACGTCGTGTCGGGTCGCAATCGTGTCGCTGTCGTATCGTGTCGTTGTCGTACGGCACGTCACGTACGAAATTTGACTGCGTTCCCCGAGATGCAGCTTGTTGATTAGGATTAGAAACTATTTTGTGCAGCTGGGTTTAAATTAAACTATGTTTAGGAAAGCTAACATTTGAACACGTTTTGTTGAAAAGTTTTCCGTAGGTACCTAGTGCCTGCGGATTTTGACGGCCAATCTCCACGGTCCTGTGCCAGCCTCTAGGTCTGCCCATCTCGCTGCTGGCCTACCTTTCTTTTTCCAGTTCTTGGACGCCACATCGTGATAGCTTTAGTCAATCTGTCATCACTGCGCCTTGCTGGATTTCCTGACCAACTCCATTTGAGTTCTGTAACGCGATTTCCAATATTGAAAATGTTTAAACGTCTTTGGATTTCGACGTTGGGAACTCGATCTATCAGCTTTATGCCGAGATAGAATGCTCCATGCAACTCTCAGTCTGTACACAACCTCCTGCGTGAGCGTCCATTCTTTTTTAAAGCACCGTACGTCATTGTGGGCAGAATACACTAGTTATAGAGGTGGGACTTTAGAATTAAGAATTCTTTGAAACTGAAAGAAGGCAAAACAAGAATAACCAAAGATGCATTAATTTTTAATTAAAAGTTACTAATTGTGTAATTAGCTTTGCAATGACACCATAGATATTCGTGTAAATTACACTATTTTTGATTTCCATATAACCACTCAAGTAAATGTGATTTCATGTCATGAATTGGCATTCTCAGTAGAATTACACATCATAAAAAAACACGAGGACCCACTGAATCACATCAAATTACCATGTACTGTGTCACTGATTCGTGACTCGTGGAAAAGCAACCTAAATATTAACGCGATCGCTACACAGACAACATAAATACTTATCCAACGAAGCACAGTATCTATTAAAGCATAAATTCTTATCCGCATTACAGTTACTGTGAGCCATAAAGTTGCCTCGTTCAGGGTTGCTCGACAACATTCAATGAAAAATACACAGACTACACGCTCCTTGGCCTCGGCAGAAAATCGAGAGTGATAAATGTTTTTTAGATTCGTGACACCCGAACGTTTGGTTTAAATCAGCGAACGGATGGACTGACAGTTTTAATGGCCTCGGTAAGGGACTGTAGGTAGAAAATAATTTTTCGCACCCTGATACTGTCTGGATTGCGTTAGTTAGGCAATTCCGGATTTTTGGGAATGTTTCCTGGACAACGCAATCTATTGGCTTTTAATTTATTTATCTGTATTGTACGCTCTGCTTGCTGTTTAATTAATATGAATTCGATAATAGGATGGCTGGGTAATTCGATGCAGAAATAGGTGTCTCTGTATAATTAGTTTTCTACCACATTATTTTTTGGTAGGCGTTTATTTTGTTTTTGTATTATTAATGATCAATTAAATATAGTTGACAGCCTCTTTGGTCCAAAGTGACTGCTGAGCATGAGGTCCTGGGTTCGATTCCCGGGGCAAGCAAAGGAATTTTTCAATCAGAAATTTTTCAGTAGCAGCCTCGCAGTCTTGATCTGTGCCCGGTTGATTGCAATAGGCTCGCCCCCTATAACATGTGACTAAACATAACTAGCGAAAAGTGAGAGTACTATTAGGTACCTACACCTTTGCTTAACCCATTTAGGATTGCAGGCGTGATCATCATCATCATCATCAGCCTATATTGTTCCCACTGCTGGGACACAGGCCTCCTCTCTATGAGAGGGAATGGGCTGTAATCCACCACGCGGGCCCAGTGCGGGTTGGTAGATGTCACATGTCTTCGATTTTTTAGTTCTAGGACATGCCGGTTTCCTCACGATGTTTTCCTTCACCGTTTTGAGAGCGGCGGTGATGAAATAAATTACACAAAGTAATGCGCCTGCCTGGGTTCGAACCTACGACTTACCGCTCGTAAGTCGGGGCTGCCACCACTGGGCCACCGCTGCTCTCCCTTAGCAGGCGTGATGGTATGTTAATATTAATCAAATTCAGGATACTTTTTTGCTTCGATAATAGCGAATATAATAATTGACACTCAAACGTGAAAGTTTCAGGATCAAAGTCAGTGATTTCTCTCCTTTTATCACCGAATAAAAATATCATTATAATAATAACGATGCTGTGAAAAGACCTTGTAACAAATTTCCATTTCCCTGTACGTGACTCTCATTCAGTATCCAGCCAATCGTATCTTTGTTCGGGATCAACAATTAAAATCCTGGAACTTAACCAATATAATTTCCCATACTCGTAAATCACAGTTCCCGAATCGGACAATAAATCAGAAGTAACAAGTAGGCGGCTTCCCTGGTAGCTCATAAACGACACAAATGTGTGAACGTCTCTAACTATTTCCAATATATTTTTTTCCATTCTCTTTACTCAGATGTTTCACAATAGTTTTCAAATGATTGCACCATTCGTTCATTGTTCAGAATAGTACACAGCACTGGTGACAAAATCTGTGTCAATTGTTTAATTTGGTGTTCTTATAATGTTTTATTTTAGTTTTGTATAGGTTCTTCTTATTTATTTATTTTTGTGAATGTGTGGACATTGTAGGCTTTTTAAATTCGTAGTTTTTTTTCTTTTTTTTTTTAATCTTGTTCTACCTTTTGTAGTAAGCAACGACTTATTGTCGGGCCTACGCTGGCCTCCTATACATAAGGACTAACGCTGTAACTTCAAATATTGTATTACCAAACGATTAAAATAAAATTATTGAGTAACCATGAAGTTTCTTGCCGGTTCTTCTCCATAGGAAACGACCAACCCGAACCGTGCACCTTTTATCGACTTTTATCGAAGTGCCCAGGAAGGCCTCAGTATTTTTTTTTTTTTTTTTTGTGGCTATCTTCAGCGAGTCATATTTACGACCGCTATCTTCAGCGAGTCATAGTTACTATCGCCGCGCGGGGGGTGTAGGGAGGCCGCGAGAGGTTTAATACAGGTTACTCTAGTGTGGTCACATGTGAGTCTGCTAAGTATGAGGTCCTGGATCAATTCTCAGATCAGACAGTGACAGTGATATTGGGTTTTTCGTTGGAATTTGTCACTCACCAAGCGGAGTATGGATTTGTGCCTTGTTGATGGCAAAAGACTCGCTCTTTATTACAAAGGTCTTACCTAAACATAACTGGCGAAATGTGATCTATTACTTAAACCTCTACCAAACCTTTCGCGAATTACAAGCATCATGTTATTTTGTATCTAAGGCAGCAAGTACGCCGTTTTGTCGTAAAAATAGAACCAATCAAAACATGTCACATAAAGGGGCATCAATGAGAAAAAATAAAGACCTTTTATCCCCGTCCTGAAAGGCGGCTGAAACGGCGTGTTACAGCTAGGGTGGCAAGATTTATTTCACGACAGTACTCGTTATGGCACCAAAGGGACGGCGTTGGAGAATGCAGTCTGGTCTGCAACATAGAATACAGGGCCGGGCTCTTTTAATTTTCGCGACAATGCCGTGATTATGTTGTTATGATCGTTGAATCGGGACTTTTATTATAGCCGAAGGGATTCGAAAATCTGTTTTAACTACAGTTTGTCTTTTATTGTTGGTGTTATGTGATGGGGCGAATTTGAAAACAACCTATGGATTAAAATTTGAGGCCTTGAAAATTTTAAAGATAATTTATGTTTTGTTTATATATGGAAACTGGTTTCTAGCCACTTTCAGCCGGTTGTGTGGTATACCAAGTAGGTATACCAGACAACCGGTTTATTAATTCGAGTTTTTAAATGACACCAGACAGTTAAGTATGCCGGGAGCAGCGATGATTGCCACCTATTGGTGTATGGTTTTAATCGAAAAACCTTTAAAACCTTTTTTTTATTTTATTTTTTACGGATGGGAAATCATCAAACGACTTCTCCCGCTCTGGGCGGAGCGGGAGGGAGTGTCAGACTTGTACTGACTAAAACCCATCCATGTTCCTTCTTCGCCTTTTGTGTTCCAGGGCCGCGGTATCTCTTTCGAACATTGATTTCGTTATAACCGTTGCAAAAAAGAAGATCACGAAATCCGTTTGAATTAGATTTTAACGAACTCAAACGAAAGTATCCACATGACTGCTTAAACAAACAAAGCTTTAACAGAAACTGAACTCAATTCAAAATTGGGATTTTTCCAAAACCACACAAGTTCGCCCCTGAAAGGGGGACATACCAACCCTGTATTATATGACCACAGATCAGGAGATCAGAGCCGTATTCCGTTGTTCCGTGGGAATTGGGACGAATTTCGATCGAGTTTCGTTCTCTCCTTGTTGTATTAATTAAATTTTCGAAACTGTAAAGTTGTGAGGTATCTGTTGTTCGACAGCGAAATCGATTGTTCTGATTATTCGACAGCGAAATCGATTGTGCCCGTATTGTCACGATTAACAAATACGATGGATTGATTGTCTCGTGGATATGAATGGTTACCAATTAGTAGAGGCGTGTATTGTCTGTTGTTTGGTTTGGATATAATACGTTTTGATTATGGGAGGGATTGTCTCTCTTTGATACATACGATTCAAGTATGATGAAAGTTAATAATTAATATTAATTATCTCGTTAGGCAGCTGGATCAAGGGTCAAAGCGGTACTCCTGGACACGGCTCGTATCGTTAGGAGGTTCCTTTCTCTGGAGCCCTGACTGCCGGTAGCTTGGACCCTGTTCCCGATACCGGTGGGCGACTATTTTTATATTTTTAAATGTTTTTTTATTACTAACGATTTTGTAAAAAAATTTAAACATGTAATTAATATGTTAGAAAATAAATAAAGGATTATATACATCAAATTTTAAGGTTAATTTTCATAGAACCTTATGGTCCGATGAAAATTATTTATATTCAACATAACAACAAGACAACTAAAAAGGCAAAAATATGACAGCCGCTCGGATCGATTTTCGAGGTTAAGCAGCTTGTTAAGCTCAGTCCGTTGATGGGAGACCATCCATTACATACCGAGTCTCCACATTGCTTCGGAGAGCATGTTTAACCTTTGGTTTTCGACTGTCATTTGTAGATCTTTAACATTCGTTACAAGTAGTTAGTAGCCTGAAAGTCTGACAACCAGTCCTATTTATTTATTTATTGGCCTATCTCCAATTGTTACACGGTTTATCCTAATAATACACAGCATGCAAAAAAAACATAATTATAACAACAATAAAATTACAAGTGCAAAAATATCACTTTCAGCAACAGTGGGTAGCTTTAGATACACAGTAAATACAAAGATGACAAAAGAAAAAGTCAAAATGGTGGTTACTTTTGACGGCACTTGAATTTTTGAAGCGTGAAAAATATCTATTGAGTTATCGCAATCGTTAAGAAGCCAAGGGGTATCGTATTACCCAGTACTAACTGGGTTGTGGAGGTCAGACAGGCAGTCGTTCCATATAAAATACTGGTCTTCAGGCAGAGAGCCAATCCCAACATGATTGGGAGTAGGCAGATAATGATGTCGTCAAAAGCATGTAGCAATTAAAAGCCGACTTTGATAAAAATTGATCATTTCTGTTCCAATAACACTTATCATAGCGAAGTGCGCTTACAAAGGCCTATAAGCGCAAATACCTAAATAGCATAACTAGAATCACAGGTTTTTAAGGTCGAAAATAGCAGTCTTGTTTCCTTACCCCATACATAATTACATTTTCCATGATAAATAACAGTTTTCAGCACATTACAGTCTCGATACAGCTGTGGATGTGTAAATAAATTTTATAGTTCAAGATAAAACCCATTGCGCGTGGTTTACGAGAGGCACTCCCCTAATGATGCAACGTTATGCAGGGGACGTTTATAACCTACTGTACAGGCTGCTTTAAAACTCCACCTACCCTTCGGAACAGGGTAGGTGGAGTTTTAAAGCAGTCTTATTTTGCTACTAAGTCGAAAATGCAAGAAAATGTATCTTGATCGAAAGTTTTTGTATGCAATGTCTTTTTTTTAAAGAAGAATGAAAGTGTTTTACAATTCTTGAAAGAGAACTCGGAATATATACTTTTTAATTATAATGATTTGGCTCGCCAACAATTGAAAACGCTGAAAGACCTGAGATACATCCAATAGACTTATACACCAGTGTACCATATAAATGAAGTAGTATTCAAGGTATTTATGTTGCTTTAATTATTAACTCTATTAAAATACATTCTTAATCCTACACTGCTTAAAAATACTTAAAGAAATTGAATTAAACAAAACACAGTTCTTATAGACAGAATAGTTAATCTGAATATTTTTTCCACACCCTGTACAACTTATAGACGGAAAATAAACAGGAATGGGGTAGAGGTATTTAAAATAATAATGTTTTAGACATTTGCCGCAAGTAATGTTATTATGCCTACTACGCCTAGTGCAATTTCGTTGAGGCAGCTTATGCTACAACCACAAAAGAATAAGGAAATGGAGGGTTAAGACAAATATTTATGGTATGCTGGAAGAGATTTCTTTAGAAATAAGCATAACCTTTGTGCCTTTTTAGGATTCCGTTGCCGAATGGCACAAAAACGGAACCCTTATAGATTCGTCATGTCTGTCTGTCTGTCCGTCCGTATGTCACAGTTAAATCGAGATAATCGTTAAGTTTTTGTCATTTAGGTATGGTACAAGAATAATTTAATAATTAAGGTAAGTCATACGTTATCAAAATCTTGTTCTTCCAAACGCCTTTATACGTCCGTATACGTAACCAATATTGTACGCTAAACAAACCTTGTGTAGGAGGCACTGCCATTCAAGACATCAAAATTTAGTTTTGATACTGTTTGCTTTGAGCACAGTATGATGTATTTCTGAGAATAATAATTCTAGACAGAGTTTACATGTTTACAGCTCTACCATAGCATAGATATAGGAAACCTTTCTGAAATCTTGATTTACGTTTTCCTTAACAAGGCAAGATGTGAGTGAAACGCCGGGAGCAGACGCCCTAGAAGCAAATACACTGTCTTTACTAGTGGTGGTCTTCGAAAAGGTCAGCTAGGTGCTTGAAACTGATGTGCATATATGGCAGTGGGCGAAGTAAGGTATGCAGTAAAGATCTAAGCAGGTAGCGTTCTGTGGTTTCTGACTACCGTCATTGGAAAAAGACGTACTTTTTGTATGTACTACCGACTTCACTGACGGTCGATCACTTTCAACCTTATCACTTAGGGCATAAAAGTAAACATGCAGTAAATTCGGTAGTATCTATAGTGTGGGGTTGAAAAGTCGAAAAATAAATTATAAACTGAAGTCATTTTATCGCATGATAAATCTTAAAATGTTATATACTCAGGCGTAGGAATTTATTTAATGTCATTTGAAATGTAGGTACTCAGTATTCCAAGAGGGTTTTAAATGGAATCTTGGGGGAGATCTGTCAAATACATAAACGGCGTTAAATACCCACTTAATGTCATACAAATCTATTTTTAGGAAAATATTTATTCGCTGGAGATTCGGCTAAGGGGTCATGCAGACAACTAATTTTTAGTTTAGCTTGCAAAACTTTCGGTAAAATGAAGATTTTTTGGTAACTATCCACAAATCCGACTTCAACTAGTTTTTTTAGGAAAAATGGTTTTTATAAAAAACAATTTTCAGGATAAAAATCGAGGCTGCGGAACTGTTTGTAAGAGATAGACGTGGCCCTAGAACACAAAGGGCTAGGAAGCAACATGTATGGGTTTTAGTCAGTACAAATCTGAAACTCCCTTCCGCTCCGCCGTATTTGATGATTTCCGAACCGTAAAAAAAAGTATATAAACCGAGATCATGGTAGTTCTAGTTAGAGTAGATCTAGTAATTTTTCATTAACCATTGCCTTTTCTGGTGTAGTTTTCTCCCATTATTATTCACCACCATCAGCGAATAAGAACACAAAAATAAATAAGTATTCATAATACCCCATACATAGTCTTATATAACTCGAGGGGTTCATATTTGGTCAGCAACGGTAAACAAACGAGAAAGTCTATGTAATTTTATGGTTTATGAATAAATTTGCTCCCCAAGGCGCGTAGTAATTGAGCCCCGGATAGCAAGTTAAACGGTCGGCCTGTCTGTTTGTACGGAGATGTGGAGTGTAGACCAATATGGTGCTGTGAGGGATTATTCTTTGAGTACCTATCTATGTAGATGCGTGATAGGTAAATGCGGTGTTTAACTACAGAGTACAGAATATGTTATTGATTGTGGAGTTATGTCTTTATCTATGTTGTGGGCTACCTATGTAAGTTAGAGAGACTTCTTTATTCTAAATTTGTTGCCATGGTTTCTTTAAGCTTCTGATCATCGAACTAAGTAACTAAGTAACGAAACGACTTTTGAGGGTTCCGTACCCAAAGGCTCAAACTTCGCTGTCCGTCTTCCACCAGGCTGTATCTCTGTTAATGCTATAACAACAAATACTAAAAACAGAATAAAATAAATATTTAAGGGGGTTTTCCCTAACAAAAAAAGTGATTATCTTGCTCGTTTTTATAAATAATGTTACAGAACCCTTCGTGCGCGAGTCCGAATCGCACATGGCCTGTTTTTTTTAACATTTGGAAAGCAATACAAAATATAATTATGAAAAAAAAAACTGGGAAAGTGAACCCGCTCGGTGATTTGAAGAAACTTCATTAGCTAACATTAGCTTCATTGCATTAACTTTATTAGTTAATTAAGGTAAAACGATGCTTCGTATCAGAGACCTATCTATCATACATTAACTGAAAAAGAAAGATTTGACACTACACTTCAAAAGACCATCTCAGACACAAATCTGCATAGTCCTCATGTAAATTGAGCAATAATGTCTGGACTTTAAAAGAATAACAAGTAAACAGAGAACCTCTGAGTTTGTTTCGGCTGTTTCTTCTCAGAGTAGTCAGGTACGAAACACCGGCCCCATCTAGTTTAAAAAAAAAAATGACGTGTTAAAGTGTTTGTAAAAACCTATTTACAAAATAAACATCATTTATACCACACGTAATTTTTTCACAAAATAACATAGACGTACCACACGATACAATAAATAATCATCGAACCGGCAAATACTGAACAAAAACTTCCAAATCCAATATAAGATTACATTAAAAAAGATCGCTTCAAAATAAACACGATTTTAAAGTTAAGGGAAGGAAACAAAGGATATTTTCAAGCTTCCCGTTGTTTTAAAAGCATAAAGAAAAATGCGGGCGTGTTTGAAAGTTTCAGCGTCGGATCTAAGGGTTTCAGACGGCCTTAGCTTTGAATGATATAGCTTGCCGAGCTATAGGATTTCACCATAAGCGCTACACTTTATAGATAAAACCTATTTACTTTGACCGGCTTCTGTCTGCAACCACTAAAGGAACTCTTTTGAAAAGTGGGATTTTATTGTTTTGCTACAGTTTAAGATGAAATTAGGTTTTTTTTTTTAACATTTATCAACAAACTAATTACAGAAAAGAAGGAAGGAACTGAAAGATGATTTATTATTGGTACAAAGATGATGTTTATTTTTCTAAATAAATCTCTTCTAGACCTGTGAAAGGAGAATAGATAAAAAAGAAACGTAGACACAGTGTGTAAGAGAAAAAAATGTTTAAAATGATGTTTTAGTTTAAACATAATTTCAAGTACAATATAATTTCTTATTTATAATTTTAAAAGACTGAAATAACATAACTCTGTTGATGAAGGCCCCTAGCTATTTCGCACCCTATTTAAAACAAAAACGTAGGATAAGTTTAATGAATTAACGGTCAGATAAATTAACCCACCTAATTAAAATTTTGATAATTAGATCCAGTTTATCTTTAATGTTGGCTTAGGACCGAATAACTATCTTTATAAAACAATTTTAATGTGAAAGAGTTAGCAGATGCCACATATAATAATTACAATTTCGTAATAATTATTACTACAAAGAAAGTGTATGAAAACTGTTTTTTTTTTTTTGCAGATATTCATTTTAATAAAACCTAATATTATTATGATGGTAGTTTGTTTGGCAAAGTAATTTTACGCTTTGCCTACCCTACATTGACAGCCATTGTCGTTCAATGCTAATACCGTTGTAAACTTTGGGAAAGTTTTGATTATAGAATCCTAATTGTCTAATTATAATATTGAGATTTACCTGTGAATTATGTAATACTACATTTTCTATTTTTATTACTTCGTCAAAATTGAATTGGACTTATTAACAAATACTAAGCCAAACTGAATATGCTTGACAAACTAAGTTTGGCTTAGATTTCAACCGACTTCTAAAAAATAATAGTTTAAAAAAACTAAAAACCACGATTTTATAGAAAACCGAACTAAAAATTGTAAATAAATTTGAATAAATTTAAACATCAATTCCTGCCTTATCGACTATACATGAAAATTATATAAATTAACAAAAAACTTATTAAATGGAATAATTTTATCAAATTCATGTATTGTCATCAGTCCTCCATAAATCTACAAAGTTTGCACGAAATCTGGCCGTTTCAAGTGGGTCAAAATCGCGACCAAAAGAGTCAGTTACAAACAAACATACATACAGATGAAACTAATAAAAAGCGTGTAAAAAGGAGCATGCACACCGATTTCTCAGTAATTACTTGGAAGATTAACGTGATTCTTCTTTGTTTTGGTATACTCCGGTCTTTGAATATATATTTCTTCTACCATGCTTAACTTACGACGACGATATGATTGATAAGTTCTAGTAACAATGTAAAATTACCTCAACTAAGAAGGCTAAAGTTCTAAACAGTTTTCTTTTAGCCATACTTCTACATGGATTATTTGCTTACAATAACTTTTCTGATAGTTTTTATAGTATAGTATATATAAAAACTTTTTTACAAAAAAATAATAACCGACTTCCATAAAACACTAAAAAGTGGCAAATAATTTTAGTTTCGGAAGTCGGTGGCAAAAAAGTAAATGAAACAAACAAGTCACCGACTGCCGAAACTAAAATTATTCGCCGTAAGTTTTTATTTTAGCCTTTTCAGTTGTGGTATGTTTAAAGTGACATCCTAGTCAAGTATAATTTTTACATTGTAACTAGACGCAAATGCTTCACTTGTTGTAGAAAATACCAAAATCACTGTACGTTTTCCTATAAAATTTGAAGAGTTCCCTCGATTTCGCCAAGATTCCATCATCAGATCCCGACTTGGTGACTATGGGACCATTTGGGAAGTATACCCTTTCCAACAAAAAAAGAATTTTCCAAATCGGTTGGCAAGCGACGGAGTAAAGCGCGAACAAACATAAAAAAAAAAATTAAAAAAAAAAAATACAAACATCCGAATTGAGAACCTCCTCCTTTTTTAGAAGTCGGTTAAAAATAGTAGTATAAAATAGTAGTAGTATTATATAAAAAAATTCATAGATTTAGATTTTAGATGAATTCAGCCTACCAAAACAGCTCAAATCATGCATAATAACTAAATACCCTCCCTATCTTACCACTACGCCAGACAAGGGTAACTTAAGCAAAAATATATTTACAGAACAGCACTTGTCCCTACAAAATCGCATAAATTAAATGTTCCGCCAACAAATTTATCTTTTCCTCCATCGGCATACTAATATTGGGGTCTACAGGACTCCTCTATCCATGCTTCGTTTGCATCAATAAAATTAACATTGTAATCCACTTAAAGTTACAAAAAAATTACAAGCAAGTGCGTCGTTTTTTTTGTGTATTTTGCGGGTACATAATCATTTATGTACCTACTGCTAATACTTTGAGGGTCGGATGAAGTGTAGCTGTTTTTTGTATTCATGACAGTTCTGAAAGGCCATGTTTTTGCTTTTGTCTAAAATTATCTGATCAAACTCGTGGCGAAATAATGACAGCCACTCGGTTCTATATTCAGGTTAAGTCGCGCTTACCTAGGTTGGTCCGTGGATGGGTGGCCACCCATTACATGCCGAGTTCCTTCCGTGCCACAGAAAACACGTGAAGCCGTTGGTCCCAACTATCATTTGTAGATCCTCGACAGTCGGTCAGTCTTGAGTCTTACCAAGGGGTATCGTATTACCTAGTACTAACTAGGCTGTGGAGGTCAGATTAGCAGTCGCTCCATGTGAAATACTGGTGTCCAGCTGCATCCGGTTAGACTGGAAGCCAACCCCAAAATTTGTGGAAAATGGCTAGGCATCATCAGCTTTTAAGAATCCTGACTGAGGAAACCTTTTTCTTAGTAGTAATAATATAATTTGGCAATAAAAGCTGGTCTTCTATTCATCAAAATTCGTTTTATCCTTACTAACATTATAAATGCGAAAGTAACTCTGTTTGTTTGTTTGTTTGTTACCTTTTCACAACTAAACGGCTGATGGGATCATTATGAAACTTGGCAATAGGATAAAATGGATATAGGCTACTTTTTGTACCTGGATAAAACATAAAAAACGAAGTCGCGGGCAGCAGCAAGTCCATACTAATCCATACTTCCATACTAATACACACATCAAAAGTGTCTAGGGATCAACATATATTTTTGCAATAACTTTTCTCCTGATTGATATTAATTAAAATTTTCTTTAAGGATTCATCAAATAAAGTGTTTTCGTTTGTCACAGTAACGATAAACCAAGTCACCTTTGCATTAATAAAGAAATTTGCCATTTTCTAATAAAGGGATTTTTGACATTTGAACCACTAACATTAAAGTTCGAAAAAAAGACTGAAGTAACAGTTTTCTTTAAAATTTTATTGGGTAACTTAAACAATTAATAATCCGTGTTTCTACCGCGAACACTAACAACACAAGAACATCGGTTTGGCATACTCAAAATGAGTTCATCCAAATCACGCTGTGGAATGGCCGCCCATGTTCGTTGCAACAACAAAAAAAGGTCTTCTTGCGACTGGATACCCTCCATATTCGGCAGAGCTCTTCTCTGTAGCATATCCCATGCATGCTCAATCGGGTTCAAGTCTGGCGACTGAGCAGGCCAGGGCAGGACATTGATGTTAGCTGCGGCGAGAGTCTGTCTTACAACTCTTGCGGTGTGCGGTCGTGCATTATCATGCATTAACTGAAATAAGGGACCGATTTGCACTTGTAGAGGAACGATGACGTCTGATAAAATCGTCTCAGCATAAATTTGAGCGTTGAGGTTGCCTCTGATCCAAATCAACTCAGTTCTTCCGCCGATCCAAATACCCGCCCATACCATGATGGTTCCACCACTATAAGGATGGACTTCCTGGCAGGATTTTAATCGCTGTTGGCGTCCAGGGGTTCTCCAGTGTCGTATACGTCTTGTATCCGGTCTCATACCAAAACGAGACTCATCAGAAAAGCACACGAAACGCCATTGTTCTTCTGCCCAATTTCTGTGTTCAAGAGCCCATTGATATCGAATCCTACGATTGTGCATTGCTATAGGTGGTACCCGTAGCGGTCTTCGGGAATGAAGGTTCACTTCATGCAAGCGGTTTCTGACTGTTTGGTCGCTAATTAAGTTCCCTGAAGAGTGATGAAGCCTCACGGCTAACATCATGGCGGTTATTGTTGGAGCTCTTCGAGTTAAGATTTAAATGTATCGGTCTTGTCTCCGTGTGGTGCAGCGATACCGTCCTCCATGGCGCTCAGCCACGGTACCAGTGCTTCGGTAACGTGTCCAAAGTCGACTGATAACACTCTGACTTGTATTCAGAGCTAAAGCCACAGTACGTTGCCGGGAACCAGCTTCTATCATTCCCACGGCTCTGAGCATTTCTTCCCTGCTTAAATGACGTCGCCGCTCCATAATAACGTTGGTTTTAATCAGTAGTAGGGAAACAGTAGCACTAATAATGTCTTCAATGCGTTGTATGTTTTTATAGGGAAAATATTGACAGCTGATTTTCATCTTTTACTCGAATTTGATTCACAGTTCCTGATTCAAATTATGAAATGCACCAAAAAGGATCCATATAAATTTATAAAATCATAAATTTATTACAAAGCCACATCTCAATCTCAAGAAATCCGCATAAAAATGCTTGATCTCTAGACACTTTTGATGTGTGTATTATAAATGCGAAAGTCACTCTGTTTGTTTGTTTGTATGTTTGTTTGTTACATTTTCATGACTAAACGGCTGATCGGATCTTAATAAAATTTGGCAAGAAGATAGATGTTAACCTGGGGAAGGACATAGGCTATATCATCACGCTGAGACCAATAGGATCGGAGCAGCAATGAAAAATGTTGCGAAAACGGCGAAAATGTGACGCAGACGAAGTTGCGCGGGACAGCTAGTTACCTATAAATGTCAGTTTCCACTGAAATAGTTGGTTATTATTGTTTTTGACTGTAACAGTTCTTCAGAAAGTCTTCAACGTCTGCTTAGATCACAATGCAACGCAACTTAACTCTTCATTCTTTGATTCTCAAATCGCCACCCTCAAACTGATAGCTACTGACTTTCCAAGCCGATATGACCTTGTGAGATGTGGACATAAAAAGACAGGTACAGATTCCACTTGATAATATCCCTAAGTCGAATTTATGACACCCGCGAAGTAATGCAGTGGCATATTGCATGAGAGATTGCGGTACGGAGAGATGAAAATATCGGGTCAGATTTAGGTTTTACTGGATTTGAAATGTATGATAGAACGAAGATAGTTATTTTGACGACTGTTCGTTTAAAAGGTTTCAATAAATGCTAAAGAAAAGTAAAAAGAAAATGTAGCTTGTGAACACAATAACTGTACCCAAGTATTCATTCTATTTTATGCAAAACTTTTACCAAACAACTAAGTTTGTCACCACAGAATTTTTAAATTAGATTAAAATGTCATACATGTTCATATTGCAAGTAAAGCAATAAAAGCTTTATAGCCTAATTGAACTCTATTTACCCAAGCATAAATTATGATGTTACTTTTTTTTGTTAGGGACAATTTATTTTCACCAATTAATTTATACGCACTTCATCATAATATTCTACTAGCAATCCGCCTAGCTTTGCGCGGTTTTAACGACTTGATAAAATATGGTATTTTTTTTTTCTTTTAAACCTTGCACTCTAGCAATTGCGCCTGTGTCGGGGTGCGTTTACAAACAATTAAACTCACATACACAAAAAGCCCGACCCGGAACAACTATCTGTAGGCCATACAAATGTTTGTTTCGTGCGGGGATCGAACCCGCGTCACGCAGCGGCAGCCGATCGCTCAACCACTGTGCCAACCGTGCTGTCGTGACAACACGGTTGTGACTTTAGACCAATGATGCTGATGCATCTTTCGATAATAGTCACAAAGTAAACACATAGTGACCCATTTAACCCGGAAACACACACCTACAAACAACAATACAATATAATTAATTAATTAAACATTAGTTCACTTTATTGTTTATTATATGACAACTATTCCACACCTGCGCTTTGCCCTGTAGCTCTGAAAACATATTAATAATGTACCGAGATTAAAATTTGACGAGATGAACACGCTTCTACCTATATGTTATCACAATAATTATTGTAACATTCGGTCGCTGTGTGTACTAGAAATGTAGGTTAATAGTTGAATTTAGTTGATATTTAAAGGGATAATTTGTCGTCGAAATGGTTACACTACCTAACGCTTCGATGTTTGCACTTGAGTAATATTGAGTTTTTCACTTCAATGAATTTGTTTAGCTGTCGAAATACGGGGCTTTAGGTAACCATTTTTAAACCATTTGCAATTGGCCTGTAGGTCTATTGATCGCAACTGCTGCTGAGCGACACCTCTGCCTAACCCTTTCAGGTATACAGATATTATGTTAAGTTATATTCAACATCACGGTTTTCTGACGCCATCCATCTGTGTAACATTACATAGTCGATTGTCAAAGATCTACAAATAACAGCAGGCACCAACGCGGCAACGGCTTTTATTGCTTTCCGAGGCGCGGAGGAAACTCTGAAATGGGCGGTCACCCATCCACGGACCAACCTAGGAAAGCGGGTTAGCCTGAAGATCGGCTCGAATGGCTATTATTATTAAGCCATCAGCTCTTCCGAGGCTCCGAAAATCAGCTTTCCAAATTTAGTTGCGCTTGGTTATTATTACAGACTCAGTCAAGAGTACTCGGCAAAGTCAAAGTCAAAGCATTTATACCAATTAGACCATGACAGGCACTTTTGAAAGTAAAAAAAAACAAAATAAAACGCGAAGCTACAGTCCCAGTCACAAGGCATAATAACTTATGAAAGTATTGGAGTTGCCCATTCCGTAGCGTAGATCTCTATGGAGAAGAACGGGCAAGAAACTCCATGGACACTCTTTTAAACCAAAATATGTTACAAAATCTTGGTTACATCATTCATGTTAAGAATTACAAATATGTGAGAACAATGTAAAAATACGGGCAAGTTAAGAGCGTCCAGAGTAAAAGATTAAATCAGTACTTAATTAAAAATAAAGTTATTAAAATAAACCGTGGCAGCTAAGAGATGACCAGTCACAACTGACAGCGCCCGTTCACGAACATGACGCATGTATCAGCCATCATTCAACTCAACCATTTTGAAGGGAACTAAACGACCCGACACACTCGCCACCATCAGCGTGACATTTAAGTGAGCATGACATTTACTCAACCACCAGGGTAATTTCGCGTCAATGAAAGATGTAGGTACTCATTAAATGGTGGCTTTACAGTACATAGTACTCACACATGTGCTATGCAATTATATAATACTAAGAGATTGAATCTATACAATGCAAATATATTTTTACAATCTTCTGCAGCTTTCACAATAACTGGCACTCGATCGTCACCAGTTACAATACTATGAGAAGGATTTTTTTTTTTTTATTAAAAAACAAGAAAACAAAATATGAGTGGGAAATGAGAGAGTTTCGTTTTCAGGGGATGTTGTCTATGGGGATAAACTATTTTAGGTGAAAAATGGACTATTGAAGGTGGGATTTCGCCACGTTCATTGGGTTTACTAATCAGAAACAGATAATGTAGCAGAGATTGTGGTTGGGAACCAGAAAAAATCTCAGATTTTTGGTTTTGTGCGGAGGTTTTCATTAAATACTGCGATGTATAATTTTATTACAAGTTATTACACCTTGTGATCTTTTGATAATAAACTAATAAAGAATCTGACACTTGGCGTGAACAGAGGGCTGGCTGTTTCTTTGGCATTGACATTCAACATGGATTTCCACGCTGCCAATCTTCTGGGCACGGTTCCAGATGACAGCGCTGTAGAGGAGTACCTACTTAGACGCCCAAGCGTCCTATTGTTTATTTATTTAGGTACTAGCTTTGCGTAGGCACAGCTAATAAGAAATAAAATAAAAATTACGTACCCATTTTATTATTGATTCGGGTTGAGAATCATTAGCATAGTTTCTTCCTAGAATTTGACGAGGATGCAAAACAACACCTTGTATATGAACTAATAGTAAGTTTTTTTTTTTTTTTTTTTCGTTTTTCTGTAAAGAATCTAAAACTAACTAAACTATTCAAAGAAGTACAGTATAATGGAACCAGTCGCTACGCAAAAAAAAATTAAAATATTGAAGGTAAAGGTTAATACCAAAGGTAATACGAAGAAAAAGGTTCGTATTACAAACCTCACTAAACCTTCAATAAAGAAGACAGGTGTAAAATATTCAAATAATATTTGATACATGTGTGAACTCGCTTATGTAAATCTTAAGTATTTATGTAAAGTTGTACCGGGTCATGGGACTCAATGGGATTATAATTTTTGTACAAATTACAAAGTTGTCGTAAACATGCTTTGAGAACATAAAAGTTTCCCGTTGAACTGTCTTTCGGCTTTCCAAGTGAAGACAAGGAAATTGCTTAGGAACATATTGCAAAAATATTATCTTCTAAGTTATTTTCTAAGAGTATACCTACTGTTTCCGCTTTTTCGGGTACCTAACTTCGTACCTATCAAGGTTTTATATTTATGTCTGTGAACCCGTTAACGATTGCTGCTGAACGTGGGTCATAGATTATTTATTTCCGTAGCGCTGTGTATATACCAAATTTTGAATGAACACACAAACAAGTACGTAAGTTCAACTAATTAACACAGAGAACCTTGGAACATTTTTCAGGTATCACACATCGAGTAATTACTTGTAATTCTCCAGGAACATAGCAGATTCGATAACATGAAAGTGGAATAAGGAACATTTTCAGCGACTTAATTTTATATTCTAGCCGACCTAGCATAAAAAGGCTGCCTCAGAAATTTTTACCGTAATTCGCTCCGTTCGCGAATGCGAACCATTATAACCAAAAGACCTGAGAATTTTTTACACAGCTTTAAACGCAAACTCTTAAGGCGCAGATATACGACTTTTAATTATTTTAAATTGAACATCACGTCTAAACTTCTAGTTTTATATCTGTGAAAAAAATATATGTTATACTAGACAATTTTTTTTATAAACTGATATGTGAAAATGTGAAATTATATTTTTATAACATAGTGTAATTAATTTGTAAATTCATGTCTAACGCGGACAAAAAAACAATAATAACGCAAAAACTATCGGACGTATTTGCATGAAACTTTGACCATCTGAAAGACAATTTAACAACCCATATTTTAGTATACGGCTTTTATTTGTATTGTGTTTGATAAGTCAAGGTGGGTTCTTTTTCCGAATAATCTTGGTGCGCGTTGAAGCTTTACGCATGCACTTTTACTCGCTCAAGGTCGCGGGCACTTATTGTCGCCTTAAGAAAAATTAGGTAAAGCTTCCTTAGTTCTGTTATTGTACCGCCATCTTCTTCATACATATTCAACGTTTATTTTTACTTAAATTTTCAATTGCAAAACTTATTCAATTTAGGTCTGACAGTAATAGGAAGCAGGAAATCTTATTACCCATCCCCAAGCGATTCGGAGCTGTTAAACTGACGTCCGGGTGATATAAAATGCATTTGAGAGACAGAAATTAGACGCTCCGTAGATCTAACGTTAGATGCAATAATGCAGGAACTTCGTTAATGAGTTTCACCTCGCTTCGTACCGCAAATTGGATTATAATGTTAATATCATGATTTGGGGTGCTCTCTCTCTACAGGGAACAATTTGGGTATTTCTTAGGGCGGCTGGGCGTCTATTATCCTCATTTCAATAAGAAATAAATTACGATTTCTTATTACATTTTCCATTATAGAGGGATATTTATCAAGTTCATTCAACGGCGCGTGTCGTGACTTTTATTGAATGTTTTTGTTGTTTTTTCTAGACTTTTCTGACGTGTAACAATATTAGTTTTGTTCTAGTTCATGGTTATTCTCTTAATTTGAAAAAGCCTGTTTGCTGTGTACATTCTAACTTTACTATGCCCAACGTGAAATATGAGTATTTTGAAAGCATATTACATTTCTTGGCATGAAATATTGTTTCTAGAAATATAAATTCTCGAAGAGTATTAAAAAGGTCATTCATACGAAAAGTTGAGAGGCAAATACTAGTTAAAGATACATACAACTATTAATAACATACAACATCATAAGGCTAACGTATCTATCAAGTTTAAAGTTATTTTTACCTATAAAAGAAAATCCCGAAATACAGTAGGTAAAGATAACATTGTTCTCCCAAATAATTCTGATTTATACCAAACAAACTAAAAACAGTACTGTGTGAAAATTCGCAAACGAATTCACAGACATATCGGCCGCATCGCCACATGCACGCCGCACCGTGTCCCGTCGAAACCCGGCGCGGAACCCGGCACATAGGACATCGGGAGATTTACAATCTGTACTTAATGTACCCCAACAATGAGATACAATTTAACTTCTCCGCAACCAAGCGATATTTACAAAGCAACACTACATTCCCGACAGTATATTTCGCTAATGTTTTTTGGCCAGCGTTTACAAACTTCTGTGCAGCTATAAACTCGTTTTTTCTGTCGACTGCAGCTCTACTTAATAACTTTATTGCTTGTAGTTGCAGTTCGTGTTTTTAATTTATAAATGGACCACCGCGGCCCAATTTTAAGAGTAATATCGGGACGGTATTCTAGACGGAAAAGTACGGTCTGGATTTTTTCACCGGGATTACAATGTTAATTAAATAGACTTAACCGATGACTCGGCTGTCTCTGGAGACAATGTTTTATTCAGATAAATTTTATATTTAAATATTTTTTGATAAAATGTTCAGAGTTCGGTTTTGACAATGACGTTGTTAAACGTTGAAGCGGCTATTTTTTTATCTGTGTTCAAAATGGCGCTATGAAAAAAAAGCAACTGTCAGATAAGCTGTCAAATGTATTGCAAAATAAAAAGCGCGGCGTTGCACGCTAATGTTTCACCTCGACAGATATTTTTACAGGTAAAAAAGCATGAAACATTTCAGGTTATATTTTTTTATCAAATGAAAACTAAATGCCGACCTTTTTTCGTCTCAAGTTCAACATGTTATGAGGGAGAAATGGGGCACTGTGTTTGTGGGCAATGGGTCAGTGACCTTTATTTATGTAGGTAGTAATAGTAAACTATTACGATATTATCAAGGCATAACAGTTTATATCGCTATTATTTATGACTCTATTAATTTGCAGAATTTTACCGCCATTCTTGTTATTACAACCTAGAATTGCACATCGAGAATAAATAATTTTATAGAAATGATCGTACCTTTTTTGTTGTTTTTTTTTTTGCTTTTAAGGGCGGATACACTATAGCAGGATGACAGATTTACATACAAAGTAAAATGATCACAAAAAGATTGGTACCTACGCGTTCGGAAACTTAAGTATGTTTTTGTGGGACCTTAAGACACTGCAGACGCAGAATTAGATAATGGTTTATTTCTTACGCAGTGAATTTGGAGGGTGTGCTTGGATTCATAGAGTGTATTGTGGCAGCGTGGTTGCATACGTGCGGAGAGGCAGGCATTTGGCATTCTATATACAAGGTGTTGTTTTGCATCCTCGTCAAATTCAAGGAGGTAACTATGCTAGTAATACTCGTCCCGAATCAATAATAAAATGGGTAGGTCATTTTTATTATTTTCTTATTTACGGAAATCGGTAAGTGTGAACCACCCGTGTTTTGAACGCGGCCCGTCTGATTCTCGCCCTATAATGGGGCTTCCACACATACTAACAATCTCAAACGTTTATTAGAGAATTTCTTATTTCCTAAATCACGTAAAGGGTGTCGTCATTCTGAAATATTGACAAACTTAAACAACCAAAAAAATTTGCGTTTATTATTAATTAAATAGGTACCGTAATTTTAATGGATTATTTATGTCTTTTCAGACAACCTCCTGAATTTTGACGAGGATGCAAAACAACACCTTGTATACACCGTGTAAATCACCTCTTCACGAAGCCGTTAACCAAGCATTCTGTACATGAAACTATGTAACTTTACGCAAAAATTATTGCTGGGAAACGACTTTTTTTTTGGGGGGTGTAAAATCATGTTTTGTGGTAGAACTCAATGTAACGCACTCAAAACATTGTGCTGATGGACGGATTGAATAGTACGGGGGTCGTGGAGGTGTTTAAAGTAAAAATCTTAAATTAAAAACTTGTATTTAAAAAAATACTTGTCAAAAAGTTGGAACTTTGACCCCTAATATCTCCGTAACTAGAAGGTTCCCAGGTATGGTGTAGAACAAAAAAATGATCGCAATGACAGGGAGAACCAGTGCCTTTCGGCTTCGTTAAGAGGTGTTTTACACCCTTTATAATGAAATCGCCATCCTCTATGGCTGCGGACAATAATTAGCTTATAATACGTAATACATCCTACCTGTAAAATTAAAAAAGCGAAGCTCTCAAACAATGATAAATTTCCCTCATTACTCAACTATGTAAACACAGACATATTAGCTCAGAATTAATTTTATTAGCGAAACTCTCAACTTATTTCACCAGGTATCTACCAAAGCGGGCAGAGGTCCATGACAGCGAAATTCCATCAGCATTATGCTTTAATAAGCTACGCTAAAATTTGCCACATTGCCTTCAGCGGCTATTTCATTATGTGAGAATAACCTTTACAGGCTAATAGCGGCTAGTATGAAAACTGGCTGATGTAAAAGTTTATAGCTGAATTGATGGCGGTGTTAGGGTGTTAGTTTAGATTTTCGTTCAGGTTTGACTAAAATATGCAAGAGAAGTTAAATTAGAGACTACAACCTCACAGACCGGATGAATTTAAACTTTATAAAACAAGAAATAAAATGGTTTTTTGTTGCAAAACATGGAGGTAATTTTTTCTGCCCCGGTGGTCCTGGTTTTGATTCCCGGGTCGGGAAAAGAGTTGTTAGGTATTGTCATTAGGAGTTTCTCAGTAGCAACCGCGGAGTCCGGATTTGTGCCCAGTTGATGGCAATAGGCTCGCCTCCTATAGCCGGAGGAGCTCGTGGCTAAATAATAACAGCCGCACGGGTCGATCTTTAAGGTTAAGCCGTACTAGCCGAGGTTGGTCCGGGGTGACCATAATTACATAACGAGTTTCCTTCATGCCTCAGAAAGCACGTTAAGTAGTTGGTCCCGACTGTCATTTGTAGATCTTTGACAGTCGTTACGAGTAGTCAGAAGCCAAAAGTCTGACATCCAGTCTTACTTAGTAAGGGGTATCGTATGACCCATAGATATATATATGGGTATATGGGTATGGGATAGGCAGTCGCTTTATGTAAAATACTGGTACTCAGCTGCATCCGGTTAGTTTTTTTTTATTTTTTATGAATGGCATCTCGCAGTTCAACCTGTGAGGTTGTCGTCTGCTTAACCGGACTATCCTGTGGGTGCCTTAAGAGTAAGGCCTCCAGCCAGGGCATAAAAACTTAGAAACTAAGCGACTGCACGATAGGGGCACCCCCTGTGGGGTACGAACCTCGGCTTAGGGCGTCGCTGGGGGAGGACTGCATGGGGACAGGCTGGATCTGAATGGTATCATTATTTAGGGGCTGATTTAAAACTACTGGCATCGCGGCTGGCTCGAGCGAGAGTCGGGGAGGGCATGGACCGGGACGTCGCGACGGACCTCGACGGCGAGGTAGGAAAGACGGCGGTTTGAGTCGGAACTTTTTAAGAGTGCTAGTCTCTTTGCTACTCTCCTGGAGGAGGGTGATAGCATCATCTGGAGTGACGAGGGTATGCCTAGGACGGCGTACTGTACTAATGCGCGAGGCATCCGGTTAGACTGGAAGCCGTCCCCAATATAGTTTGGGAAAAGGCTAGGCAGATGTTGATGAGACTCGCCTCCTATTACCAACATGCGAAATATGGGTGTACCATTAGGTTCCAGGCATGTCTATAAACGAATTTAGAAATAATTAAAATTCATTACGATGGGAATGGTAAGCGTCTGCGATCAAAATTAGTTTATAAAGGTAGTTTCTTGTTATTAAATAACATTTAATAACTAACTATCGATCACCGTGTAAAGGAGACATCGTGATTCAAACATTTACTTACATGATTTTTATTCGAGTAGAAAGTCCCCACTGTAAAGTTTTGTCGCTTCAAAAAAAACGGCTGTTCATACATTTTCGGCAGATTTTTTTCCCTATGTGCTAGCTTGTACTTTTATCACCTTCTTAACTGAACAATATTTATAATAATGGGTAAGTTTATGCGAAATTGAGCTAGGTTGTTGCCAAGATTGTTGCTTCGGTAGTTTCATAGAAATAATTTCAAGACTTGCTCCAACTATAGAATAGAATAGAATAGAATAGAATGCATTTATTTGTCAGAATATTGTACAAAGCTGTTATGTGAGTATGTATTACGATCATAATATTCTGCCGTTTCCGGCGTACAAATATGGTTTGTAGAATTGTGGTTCATCATTACATTAAAATTGAGTTATTGATCATTAGAATTACAGATAATTTAAATAAATGAACAGTATTTGTATAAGAGATTAATTATATAAGTCAAAATTCAATGAAGTCAAGGAGATACAATATGATTTATAGGCAATAATGTCAAATATTTAGGTAAATTTTTCATTCATAAAATCTTCAGTCAAGTAATAACATTTGTTTAAAAGAAAGTTAAATAATTTACATTTAAATGTTCTGAGGCTGAGAGTTTTGAAGTCATCAGGTAATTTGTTGTAGACAGTTATGGACATGCAGTATACATTATTAGAAAATAATTTAATTCTACGCCTAGGAACATTAAGCATATGCACTTTACGGCTGGGTCTGGATACAACATCATTAAACAAGACAAATTCGTGACTGTTTTGGTGAACAAAAATACAAATTTCAAAAATGTACAGTGCTGGAAGTGGCAGTATTTTAAGTTTTTTAAATAGTGGAACACAACTGTCTAGTGGGTGCGCTCCACAAATTGAGCGCACGCATTTTTTTTGAGCTCGAAACACTCTTTCAAGTTCAACCGAATTACCCCATATTATAATACCATATCGCAAAATGGATGAAACATAGCCATGGTATGCACATAGTGCCGCATTAACACTAGCCACACGTGTTAGTCTATATAAAACATATACAAATCTATCTATCTTCTTACATAGAACATCAATATGAGATTTCCAGTTACAGTTTTTGTCAATTATTATCCCCAAGAATTTTGCGTAATCGACCTCTTCTATCGTCTCATTTCCATACTGTATTTTAAGTCGTGGACGCGTACTGTTATATGTCTGGAATTGTATCATATTTGTTTTGTTTAAGTTAATATGAAGATTATTGTGTTCAAGCCATGTAATAATTTTATTTAATGTCATGTTTATTTCATTTTGGTACTCAACAATGTCGTCATTTTCTTTTATAATACTGAGGGTCGTGTCGTCAGCGTATAGTATGCAATTGTGGGAAGTTACATTAGGCAAGTCATTAACATAAAGCAGGAATAAAGGTGGCCCTAGTATGGTCCCTTGGGGAACACCGCAGTTATTTTCACGAAACTGAGACCTATACGTGAGCTTCTGATTTCCTGTTTGTCCCGAAATCTCAACACATTGCAGTCGATGTGTAAGGTAACTTTCAAACCATTTCAACGCGTTACCCCTTATGCCATATCGGTCTAATTTATAAATTAACAATGTATGGTTCACGAAATCAAATGCCTTGGACATATCTAGAAAAATAGATATAATTGGTAGTTTATCATTTAGGCTTTTCGTAATTAATTTTAAAAGAGCAAAGCAAGCAGTTGTGGTCGATTTATTTGTTCTGAAACCATATTGATCTTCACTAAGAATTTTGTATTTGGATAAAAAACCGGAGAGTTTTTCATGCATGGCCTTTTCAAAGATTTTTGACAGGATTGGTATGAGTGTTATAGGGCGGTAATTATTCATATCACTCCTATCACCTTTCTTGTGGATTGGTTTTACAATTGAGAGTTTTAACCTTGAAGGGAATAAACCTTGCATAAATGACAGATTAATAATATGGCTAATATGAATTGAATAATAAAAAAATTAAAAATGTCAGCTATCTTTTCAGGTTGAGTGTAAGTTTGATTTTCCAATTGAATTTTATGAATGTCGTGGGAATTTTGATTTTCGCTGGAATTACTTTTTATTACTTTCCAGGCAGCCTTGCATTTGTTGCTGGATTGAGACAGATAACGCGTGTTTTCGCCTTTTTGAGCCTGTAACATGCATCTTTTTAGGATAGCAGTATATTTACAGTAGGTATGTTTATGACGTTTTTTATTTGATGTTGTGAGACGATATTTTAGATATAGACGCCGTTTGTTTATACAACATTTTCTTATGCCTTTTGTCATCCAATTATGTTTTAAGGGCTTAATAGTTATTTTAAACTTGATAATGGGGAAACATAAATTATAAAATAATAGTAGAATGTCATGGAAATAATTAAATGCAATGTCAGTATCTTCAGTCTGGTAAATATCCGAAAAAGACAATGAGGATAGACAGCTTACAAACTTATCTATATTATCTTGATTAAAATCGCGTCTTAGTTCAAAATAGAATGGTCTTTTAATACTCGTGGTGTCTACCGTTACCTCAAAACATATAGATTGTCCTGTTTCGTGATCAGATAGGGCTAGGTAGTGTATCTGGGGCTTAACATTTTGGATATTACTCGTAATTAAATCGATACAAGAGAGTTGTCGTGTTGGATTGGTAATATGATTATTTATGTTGTAGTTTTTTAAAATAGATTCTAGCTCTTTGAAATGTTTATCTGCTTTTATAGCGTCTATGTTCCAGTCACCACATAATATGATGCTTTTATTATTTCTTTTCACAAGTTTTCTTAAGAGAAGGTTTAAATTTTCTAAAAATAATTTAATGTTTGAATTTGGGGTTCGGTAAATGCAGATAACATAAAGTTTTAAGGTTGTAATTTCAATTGCACAGTATTCGAAATAATATAACCTGGGCTCAATTAAATTACATAAAGGTTTACAATCAAGGTCTTTTTTTATCAATATACAAGTCCCACCCCTACGTTGATGGGGCCTTGAAAAGGCTGACACTAACTTATAGTTTTTCATAGTAAGATTGGATTCTGTTCTGTTCCGTACACATAACTAAAATATTATGAATGCTTTCGTTCTTTCGTTTCAATCTAAGGGGATTTGTGTTGTATTGCACTTCAGTGGTGGAAATAAAGTTAATATGTATACAATTCTGAAAATAATCCAGTATAATAGGTTCTTTCTTCTGAACATTATTTCATTATACACCGTGTAAATCACCTCATCACGAAGCCGTCAAGTAAGCATTCTGTACATGAAACTAAGTAACTTTACGCAAAAATTATTGCTGGGAAACGACTTTTTTTTGGGGGATGGAAAATCATGTTTTGTGGTGGAACTCAATGTAACGCACTCAAAACATTGTGCTGATGGACGGATTGAATAGTACGGGGGTCGTGGAGGTGTTTAAAGTAAAAGTCTTACATTACAAACTTGTATTTAAAAAAAATACTTGTCAAAAAGTTGGATCTTTGACCCCTAATATCTCCGTAACTAGAAGGTTCCCAGGTATGGTGTAGAAAAAAAAAATGATCGCGATGACAGGGAGAACCAGTGCCTTTCGGCTTCGTTAAGAGGTGTTTTACACCCTTTATGTGTTGGTACGTCATGCTGTTGGTCCCGGCTGTCATCTTCAACAAGCTTTACAGGTAGTCAAGTACCCAAAAGTCTGGCAACCAGTCTTATCAAGAGGTATCGTATTACCCAGTACTAACTGGGTTGTGGAGGTCAGATAGGCTTTCGCTACATGTAAAATACTGGTATTCAGCTGCATCTGGTAAGACTGGAAGCCGGCCCCAACATAGTTGCATTGTAGACCCAGTAGGTGGCTACGCCAATCGCTGCATCAGTGGCGTTTTTGTGGTCCTCAGAACTGCAGACGTTTGGGTACCTACTTTGGATACTCCAACATAAGGGACGTGGTTTGATCATGGCCTTGTCAAGTCACAGAAATCGTACTGGGTGTCAGTGTGGCACTGCAACTCCACTGCAGGGCCAAATAGAGGACCTATTTGGACCTGCAGTGGAGTTGGAGTGGCGGTTCAAGCGGACCTACGACCTAAGAAGAAACCTAAGTCCTGCGGAGGACGCGTTTCTCTTTGCATGATGTGGAATGGATGACAATGCTCAGTTAAATGTCACGCTGATGGTGGCGGGTGTGTCGGGTCGTTAAGTTCCCTTCAAAATGGTTGAGTTGAATGATGGCTGATACATGCGTCATGTTCGTGAACGGGCGCTGTCAGTTGTGACTGGTCTTCTCTTAGCTGCCACGGTTTATTTTAATTAAGTACTTTTTTGTTATTTTTTTTTACTGATTTAATCTTTTACTCTGTACGCTCTTAACTTGCCCGTATTTCTACATCGTTCTCACATATTTGTAATTCTTAACATGAATGATGTAACCAAGATTTTGTAACATATTTTGATTTAAAAGAGTGTCCATTGAGTTTCTTGCCCATTCTTCTCTATAGAGATCTACGCTACGGAATGGGCAACTACAGTACTTTCACAAGTTATTATGCCTTGTGACTGGGACTGCTTTGCGTTTTATTTTGTTTTTTGACTTTCAAAAGTGCATGCAATTGTCTAATTGAAATAAATGCTTTGACTTTGACTTTGAAATGTACGGCCACAAATATATTACATTGCTACTATACTCAATCTATACACGACGAACTCAATAAGAAAGAATAAAGGAGACTCAAAATAATAATAAATATTTCTATTTGATCTTATGGTAAAGAATCCTAAAAATATGCGTGGAATGAGAGAGATCTTTGCAAAGAATGAAGACAATGAAGTAAATATTCGCTGGAAAATAAATATATTCCTAGAAATTACAGAAGAAAAGAACTATTACTTTTAGTTATAGTACGCATGAGCTTGCCACCGAAATTTAATAATAAAATATAATACTGTTGACTTCGAGGAAACGAAATCTTTATAAATTTCTATTTATTCTACAAAGTTTGCGCGAAGAAAATTATATTTCTAAGTGTCAGCTTTTCACAGACGCCGTCAAGCAAAATAGGTCTTTAAAACAAAGATTTTGACGCCGAAATTACCTAAGTTGATGTTTTAGCCGAGTTTTCTGTGATATCAGAACTTTCATCATTGAATATAATTTATGTAATACCTACCTTGGTGAAGGATGGAAGTTTTCTGGGAAGCCAATTCATAAATCATCATCTGCCTTGCCTTTTCCCAAGTATGTTAGGATCGGCTTCCGGTCGAACCGGATGCCATACCAGATTTAAGATGGAGCGACTGCCTATCTGACCTCCACAAGATTCAAGATTCTTCATTTGCATGAAATATGGTACATTATGGACTTATAAATAAAAATGTTTCACATATTTCGCTGACTTATTTCAGCATGCAAAATTAAAATTTAATTATATTATAATACCTTACAAAATGTAGTCGTCATTTAGGTATCACACTTTTAGACCTAGTTACAAATTAATCAAAACATTAAATATTATCCTTGATGAAAATATTTTTTTTGAATTTAACCTCTCCAACCTTGCGGCTAAACGGTAAAACACCCAGCCGGCCTCACAATGACGTCATCGAGCGTGTCAAGTGTCCTGCGCTCATAAAAAGCTTATCGCGCGAGTTCTATTAGCTCTTATCTCAAGCGGTAAACAGTTTCGGGTTCTTGATTAACGAGACCATGTATTACAATATAAACAACTGTTTTATAACTACTTGAGAATTATAAACATCGCATAGAATTCAGAGAGCTCGCCGCAAACATACTGTTGTCGTAGTTTGTTTTTTTTTTGGTAAAACTACTGAATCAATTTACACGAAACTTTAGATCTAACATAACAAATATACAAGTAATCTAATGACAGTGTTTTTTAGGAGTCCTACATAAATTATTCTTGCAAGATTCCAATTCAAACGTCTTATTAGAATCGGCCATTTTCTAACTGCGCAGTTCAATGCATGAAAATACTTGAAATATCAATAAATATGAATAAATATGCCTCGAATGCATGAAATTATGAATTATCACTATTTTTTCGCTTATTACTAATGTTTCCAAGACCATATTTCATTGTAAAAGAGTCAAATTCATATTTTCAATTTCGACTGACGAACTTCACAACAAAGGAATTTTTGGAGAAAAATTTGGGTCAAAAACATAATTTTTAGATATTTTTTCCAGCAAATGATTATCTAAAAAGTTACATTATACACTTATAACATACTATACATTTACTTACCAAAGTTTAACAACACAAAACACAAAAATTTCACTGCATTCCAAAACAAAACACCACCGTTCCACACTGGCCGCCATGACTCATTTTGACAGTCGACAATGACGCGTTTCTTTATTTTTTTAATAATTTTGTGCAGTTGTTAGGTTGGTATGTTTGGTTTCATTTTAATCGAACTCTAGTTGGCCAGAGACGTAAATTTTTACAAACGAATTAGACCCTTACTGTACGTACGATAAGGGTTTAAGTTTGCTTGTACGAGGCGTTCCCATATGGGAACCTCGGGGCTCAACCGAATTGTTCGGCGTTCCCATACGGGAACCACGGGGCTGGAGAGGTTAAAATACGTATGTAGGATACAGGATAATGTAAAAAAAATTGACATAACACCAACATAGTTAGTACTGGGTAATACGATACCCTTTGGTAAGACTCGTTTTCGGACTTTCGGGCCATTGACTACTTGTCACGACGTCAAACATCTACAAATGACAGCCGGAACCAACGGCTTTACGTGCTCCAAAGCACAGAAGAAACTCGGTAAGTAATGGGCGGTCACCCATCCACAGACCAACCTAGGCAAGCGCAGCTTAACCTAAAGATCGACCCCAGCGGCTATCAGCCATGAGCTTCAGCTCCTCTCTTCATATAATTATGAAGCCGATTCATAAGTGTGTGAGAATTTTTTGGAATCTAGTGGTTGTAATCTTCTAATTTATGAAATTCTCGTGTCGCGGTGTTTGTTACCAAACTCCTCCGAAACGGATGTGTGCTATTTTGTGTGCATATCGGGTAGGTTTGAGAATCAGCCACCATCTATTTTTCATACTCCTAAAACCCATCAAAATTTCCCCGCGAACGAAATCGCGGGCAGCAGCTAGTAACTTATAGTAATAACTTCACATTTTACCTTTGTTATGGGCATCATATCACGCCGGAAGGATTGGGAAGAGGTATTAGGTAACGCCGTATATTATGTTTAAGTCCCATGTAGGTAAAAGAGAAGAAGGTAACCGCCTAACATTCGTGACTTAAAGACCATTTCGCTATTCAAAAGAAAGTAATAAAAATAATAAAAAAAAAATGCAGAAAAAAAAATCTGTTGCCCCATAGAAAATTACAATACCTATTCGACCCAAATGTATAGTATATGCAGCTGATATTTTTTTTTGCTGCAATTTTTTTTTTTATGATGTGAAACATGTTCAGTTTGATGGTCTGTAGCACACCCTTAAGGATGTATATACCCTTTCCGTTACACCCTGTATATGTATTTTTATTTGTTTATATATCTTAGCATTATGTATTTACATTTAGTTATATGTGTATTTATATTTAGGTAATAGTAAAGGTTAAGTTAGGTTAAGCACATAAACATATTTTTCTTTTCATTCTCTCACACACTATCGTCTACATTTCTTTTTCATTTTTCCTTTCGCAGGTCTGCTGGCAGAAATTTCGTATGAAATAAGCAGTACCTTTGTACTCAAACGTTTTATGTTTTTTTTTCCTGTGTTCTCTACTGTGTGTACATAAATAGTAAAATAAATAAATAAATAAGGTAGTACCAATCCATAGTTATTAGATCCGTCAAAAATCGATAGATAAATTTTATTTTCGTCGTTGACTAGTGTTCTCCTCACTAAAACAATGTCACTGAAATCACAGTCCAGCCAAACGGCTGCGCTTTATAATTCCTCAACAAATTCAGTGTAGTGGGTAAGTTTATACAGAGGTCAGAGCTCTCGACTTTGTCGCGTTGCCAGAGAGATATCAATTTGCATGCACTCCAATGGAGGGCGTTTCGAGGGTTGTCCCTTTGAAACAATCGTTTTTGCCTCTTGCCTTCATTTTGCTTATTTGAGTAAGATTTAATGGAATGTCCGACTGACTGGCGGGCTCGAAATGAATGAAATGTTATTTGTAGAAATAAAAATGTTATGATGAAGCTGGATGGCTTTTTTAAAATTAAGGACATAAAACACGAAGTTTTTTCCTTGTATCACTTTTGAAACATGCATATATTTTTATCCCACACCGTGTCCCACTGCTGGGCAAAGGCTGACCCTTTCTCCTTCCATACCTCTCTGGCCATGTTAGCCCCGCAAACATGATCCGATCGTCATGCCACCTTCGCTGCGGTCGACTACGCCGGCGATGTCCTTCCTCAGGTGTCCAGCGTGTGACTATCTTTGCCAATCTCTCCGGGGGATACTTATCATCTCGTGGATCCCGTTGACTACCATCACTGTCGCGAGTTTCTCTAGAGTTGCCGGGCTCTTGGGGCCTGAGGTTATATTGTTCTTCATGGCTTGAAAGTTTCCAAAGGAGATTTGGACTGTAGTCCAGTACGCTAGTCCAATGCGGGTTGGTGGGCATTGCGCCTAGTTTGTAGGACGGCAGGGTGCACCACGAGCAGGTGAGGTTGGCTTAAGTCTTTTAAGATGTTAGTATGACCCCTTTTTTTTTTTTTGCGGATGGGAAATCATCAAATGACTTCTCCCGCTCTGGGCGGAGCGGGAGGGAGTGTCAGACTTGACTGACTAAAACCCACCCATGTTCCTTCTTAGCCCTTTGTGTTCCAGGGCCGCGGTATCTCTTTCGAACAACCCGCAGCCCTGGCAGGCATCGGCCCTTTCGAACCCCTTCCGGTTTGCTGACATCTCCTTGAGGCGCGCGTGGAACACGTACGCGCCGTCGACACGGCCTGTCGTCATGAGACGGACGGACGGTGAGCTAGCCCATTACTCACCGTCCACAGGATGGTGGTTGGATGGTGGTGGATGGTTCACGTCCGGGGGCCACTGGTTGCCCCCCGACGCCCGGGGCGTCTCTCCCTCTCACGTTCCGCTACCTCCTTCGCTAGCATGACTGCTTCGCAGAAGGAGGCGACGGCTTCCCATTCCCTCTCGCTCCGGACCATGGATTGAAACAGGGCCGGACGCGAGAGGTCACCGCCACCAATCGCCGCTACGAGGACACGGCGGTGCTCAGCCCAAGCGGGGCAGAGCTCCACGGTGTGCTCCACCGTGCCCTCCGGCCGATCCTCGCAATGGTAACAAACAGGCGTTTCCTCCCGCCCGATTCGGTGCAGGAACCTCCCGAAACAACCGTGTCCGGTGAGGACCTGCGTCAGGCGGAAGGTGAGGGCGCCGTGGCGCCTCTCAAGCCACTCCTCAAAGAGGGGAATTATCGCCACTATTGTGGCGTGCCCTATGTTAGTATGACCCCTTACTCCTTAAATAAGCAAAATTTATACTTGTTAAAAGTACCTAAACTAAATAATTTCTTATTGTAACCGTAATCTGAATAAATAATATTTTCGCAGCTCAATTTCAAACCCTTTTAGCAGAACACGCAAATCCTTAATGAAGTCAAATATTTTCCACTTGCATTGGGTTGTGTTCCCAAAGAATGTAACAAATTCATTCACAAGTTCAGGCTCAGTTCTGCGAACCGTATTCACGAATAACAGCTCACGTCAAAATATTTAGGGTGGTGCTTTAATGGTGGAGACTAGCGGACCCAGTAGGTAAGCAATTATTATTTTAATCAAGTCTCGAGCAAACCCAAATACCTGAGTTAAGTATTCGAGGTTAACCACTGTATGATATTATTATTAGAGAAATTCTCTCATTTCATTATTTTAGTTGAAAAACTTGTTCATGTAGAAAGGTCGTTGTGCTTAATTTTGGGAGTGTGAAAAACTAATGGCATGTGTGGGGTTGGTGTTGGGGGAGACATTGCAAGAATTAACGAAAAGGCATAGTAAGTGAAATGGCTGTTTGGGGTAGGGAACAAAGAGCTTCAAAAGTATTTGAAAAGACATAACCGGGACAATAGTTTTTTTTTACCAGCCTTTACTAATTATCTCATTGTTTTCTTCTTCAAAACTAAACTGATCTAAATAATTCTTATATCAAAATTTAGGGAAAAAGTATATCTATGCTTCCATTATTTTCTTTTCTGTTAAAAAATTATCTAATTTGTTTGATAGTCGTGTGAACATGGCGGTAAAAACGGGCTTTTTTTCGGGTTTTTGGATTGTCATAATTCTTTTAGTGATTATATTTAAAAAAAAAAAAACTAAATGATAGGGGCATGTATTATTAAGACCTAGATTTTTTGGAAAAATATCATTGCTCTAGACGCATTATTCACGAAGAAAACAGCGGAATACGTTTGTATGGAGAAAGGCCCACTAGAGTCCCCTCTTAAGCCGTTAACCGAGCACAAACTCTGACTCCGTGGCTGCTACTGAAAAATTCCTATAAAAAAAGGTAAAAACACTTCGGGAATCGGACCCAGGACCTCATGAACAGCAGTTGCGCTTGTGCTTGTGTCACTAGACCAACGAAGCAGTATGCAGACTTTTCTTAAATCTTATAAAAATAATTTGCCGCTTTTCAATCTATGAAGTGTCCGCATATTTACATTTGACACAAATATTTACATTTGGCACTAGTTTCACTGGTATTTGAAGCTCAGAAAAACTTCGAATCCGTATGAGTTTATTGTATATCCCGGTGGGACTATTCATCTTGTAAGAATAAAACCAACGTACTTACATTCGAACACTAAGGTGTGACTTCATCTTTTGAGTTGTGAGTTTTATATACTTTTGCTTTAAATAAATAAATAAAAATCCAAAACTTTTAAAAGTAAGCATGTTTTTAAGCTTTATAAAAATATAAATAAGTAGCTCCTGCCCGCGACCTCGTTCGCGTCAATTTTGATGTATTTTTTAGGGATTAAAAGTAGCCTATGTCCTTCCCCACGATATAATCTATCTCCTTGCCAAATTTCATAACAATCAAATAAGCCATTTAGTCGTGAAAAGGTAACAAACAAACAAACAAACAGAGTTACTTTCGCATTTATAATTATATAGTAATACTAACTGTCCCGCGCAACTTCATCTGCGTCAAATTTTCCTCGTTTTCGCAACATTTTTCATTGCCGCTCCGCTCCTATTGGTCGTAGCGTGATAATATATAGCCTATGTCCTTCCCCGGGTTGAAATCTATTTTCTTACCAAATTTCATTAAGATCCGATCAGCCGTTTAGTCGTGAAAAGGTAACAAACAAACAAACATACAAACAAACAAACAGAGTGACATTCGCATTTATAATATTAGTATGGAAGTATGGATAGTATAGTATAGTACGGATAAGACAAAAGATACGACTCAGAATGATGGCTAAAATTATAATCAAGAATGCAACAGAATTTAATTGGAAGTGTCGTTAAATCAGTAAAACATATATTATGGCATACTACTCTATTTAGCGATGGCATGTTAGATGCCTTAATAACAAACTAAATCCTTAAAGTTTACTACACTTAGAATAAGAACCAAAGGCAAACTGTGTTGTAAAAGTCAGGTGTTAGCTTTCGAATAATCGTAAGGCGATAATATTTATGCTGCGAAGTAATACGTTAAAGCTTTATATTTATCGATTGCTATTAAACTTTAACATAAAATCCGATTAGAAAATTGTAATCGTTAATTATTGTGGGCACATAATACCTAGTGTTGTTGTTAATTAAACGGAGTATCCTTAATTTATATGGAATACCTACCTTAATGATCTGACTAATGCATTTTCATTATGATTATGATTTACTTTCACAAAAACTGTAGGTATAGAGCGTTTCAAATGAGGGTTGTACACTGGGCGAAGGTGGTGTGATTTGATCTGATTTTGTTTGTTTGCAGGGCTAACATGGTCAGATAATGCATAAGAGGTTTGGAAAGAGTAAGGTAAAAACCTTGGACATTATGTAGGCTAACAAAAATTAAGTGTTAATTCCTCACAAAATATTCATAATCTGCGTAGCCTTTTCCCAAACTATCTTAGGGTCGGCTTTTAGTCTGACCGGATGCAGCTGAGTACCAGTATTTTACATGAAGCCACTGCCTATCTGACTTCCACAACCCAGCAACTGGGTAATATGATACCCCTTGGTAAGACTGGATGTCAGACTTTTTGGATTCTGACTATTCGTAACGACTGTCAAAGATCTACAAATGACAGCCGGGACCAACGGCTTAACGTGCTTTACGAGGCACGGTATGTAATTACGGTCACCCATCCACGGACCGACCTTGGCAAGCACGGCTTAACCTTAAATATCGACCCGTGCGGCTGTTATTACTTAGAAACGAGCTAAAAAAAAATCTCATAAAGTATTATTATCTGCTAATACAGCTATTACTAGAGCCTTAACTGACAATAAATGTCCGTATTCATACAGCGTCGATAGAACAATCGTCGAGAATGTGACACGCGGGCATGCCATTTGCCCAGTTAATTTGGTGACATTAGTAGCACATTATGAGCAGAATTTTACTGATGAGGTTCGTGATTGTTTTCGTATCTATGTGGGAATGAAAAGAAAATGCGGAGCTTGTGTAGTGATTGGAAGATAGCTTTTTATTGCGAAAATATGAGACGATAGTCGAAGAAATTATTTGACTTGTGCAATTCTTACTTTGAACTCTGATTTACTATTAGCGACAACAATTATCGAAAAGAAAATTCAAAAGCCCAAGTTCAAGCAACTTTCTAATTCTGAGTAAGCATGGTCAGAAAAAGCAGCGATTGGACTTCTCGGTACACAATTTTATAACGCGGGAATTTCTATAATTTCCCTGAATTTTCTTTTTTTATCATATGTCTTTCTTATATATGTTTTTATCTTTACTTAGTAATTGAATCTTAATTAATTCAAAAATGCTCCCTAAGTAATAAACAAAGTTATTAAACAGACTCACAATTAATAATAACGTCTCTGTATGAACACTTTAAACTTCCATCAGGGAGCGTCAAGTGCGAGCGGTGCCACGGCGGCAAAGGAATGCAATCTGTGGCGGAATGCTCCCCACTAGAATTAAATTTTAGCTATCCTTGCTCGGTAGTGCATCAGTCAAGTTCTTTTACGATCCCGAGGCATTTATAAATATGACTTTTATGGTAATTGCATTTTTAATGCGAACTATCTTTTGCTTTCCCTGTGATAATTATTTAAAGGAACCTCAGTATATTTTTTTAAAGGCGAAATAAGTTTTGTATTTTGTTTCCTTCTTGGTATTAGTAGTCCCACTGGCTGTTTGTAATTAAGTTTTCGAGATAACTGGAAGCGTCTTAATTGCCTAAGTTTGTTTAGTTTTTGTTTCGTTTCATAAACTAATTGAAGGGATACTAACGCAAAAGTAAAACAGCAATATCGATCTATATTTTATATTGCTTATAATGTAGATCGATAACTAAAATATTTACCTAGCTCTTTAACAATATAGTTTCAGTGTAATCAAGAATCTTTGCTTAATTTCTACTGGGTCATTTTAGGGTAAGTTTAAATAACCACCGAGTCATGTTTGTAATTAAATCCGCCTATTTGTAATCTCTGTCCCCTGTGTTTAGTTAGAGAATGTTAAACGGTCGTATGAATCCTTTATTTTGTGTGTTGTCGCTAAAAGCTCCATGCTTCGACTACAAACACACCGACCAAAAGTAAATTGGCATTCCAACACTGAATTGCTAACATTAACTTTAATTAGATTAGTACACCAGACGATTCGACAGCGCACAAAAAAATGCCTAGATTTGAATAATTCATTCTGTTTGAATAAAGCAACAAACTTTAGCGCTCAACTAATTCAGTTGGTCTATTTTGGTTAACAAATGCAAAAGCAACTTAAAAACAAATTGGGGATTAAGCAATAATCCCTAAACCCTATAGAAACGTGTGAGTTTAACTTTACTCGAATTAGCTTCTTACTTTGATCACTACATAAATTCATTAAAGTACTCCACTGTTATTAACGATGATTATAACGCCGGAAGAGGTCTGAGGGTGGCACGCTGTCGGTGGAGTCGACCAAAGCGACGGCGGTTTCAATTCCCCCATTTGCAATTCAAAAATTCACTCTGCCTTCCAGCTCATTCGCCTGTCTTTAGCAGACCCCTCTCTTTCACACTCACATTAAAATGTATATCGATCCTTGTCTCGCACCACCGCTTTTTAGCCACCAGCAATGCCACTAGACACTTTCTTGCAACGACCATGCGTAACTGGAACGGACAACGGTTCGTGCAGTTTGTTTCGAAAGGATTAGCCATAAATAGTTCTTCCTCATTACATTTTCATGAAGGCTCCCTCTAGTTGTGGAATTTATGCTGAGAAAAGTTTGAGCTTTACTGAATAAAAGATATCTATTTGGCAGTAATACTGGCGGGGTGCCAGGCGACACTTCACGCTCGAGTTGAACTTATTAGATGGGAGATGGGTCACCAGAAATCTACCGCAATACTTACGTGGAAGTCGGTGAACTTATGTTAACCTAAGAACCTTATTAAATTCACTGTCACACATCACACAGCCTAAACCGCTGAGTTAAGTAAGAAGCATGAAATCTCGCAAAAAAAATCCTAATAAAAAAAACCTTAAGGAAGGATTTTTGAAAAAAAAAAATCCCTGAATGGATTGATTAAGATATTTAAATGAAGTTGTTTAAATGAAGTTCGTATTTTGCCGATAAGAAATTCAATTGTTCACAGAGATTACTGTGTTTATAAAATGTGTGAAAATTAGAGAATAAATATTTAAAAGTATTACATAAAGAGTTAGTTAATGAATTTAGATGAAGCAGTATTATTTGTCATACAATGGTATATTCATTCTTGTTAGTAAACTATAACTAAAATATATTGAATAGTTGCAAGTAAAGTTAGTGAAGAATTCAAATTTTTGGTAGCGAATGGTTTTATGGTAGAGAATTTCTTTAATATCAGCCTACGTCGACCACCGCGCCATCAATTAATCACTGCTCGCTGAAGGAAAACAGCGCGAGGAAAACCACACGTCTAACAAATGAGTAATGTGCTAAATTTTCTGCAAACGGCTGTCACTTGGCGCTGTATTCTTCCTATAACTTTTTCTACACATTTTCAGGGATATTAAAACTCCAAAGACTTCATTATTACATAGAATACACGTAACAGCGACGGTAATATCAAGAGTCAAAGGCTTAGCTTGCTTTTGAAACTACGACTCTATATAATTTCAACTAGCTTGCCGTATTTTTGATCCCTATGCCCTCCACTGAAACTTAACACTCCATCAACCTTATGGTGAACAGGTGTTTACAGGTGGCCATACATAAAATGATTGTAAACGTTCTCTGAACCTGATAATGACAATCGCAAGTTCTACCAAGAATGGCTTATGGAAAAAAAAAAGAATCGCCGAAAGATCTACCGCTTTCTGTAAGTCATGGTAAGTCAACTTGATTAGTAGGTGCTGTTCAAAATTGGAATCCATTGTATCATTTTGGTGACATACCTGCATCTTTATACAATAATAAAAACAATAAAAAAAAAAAAACGGGTACATTATTATGTCCGTTATAAAACAAATTGCTACGCTCTCATCTTGTTACTGTTATTTTCGCTTACATCACAGTAGTACAATATTGTAATGTTGGTTTATTTATTGTAATCCAGGCATATAGGAAAGCCTGGATTAACGAGACTTTTCGTCGCCGCAGGATTTATTGAAACGTTGAAACATGACAGTGTAAATCTAGGTTACATAACGCAATATTTTTTGTATCTTTCCGGAGATATTTTTTGTAACCGATGTTGTGTCTGGACCTGTTTAGGGGGGCCGGAAGAGGGCGTTATCCGCCCTCTGCCGACGCCCGGTGCGTCTGCTGCGGGATGGGAAGGAACTCGAGATTTCCCTCTCCCTCTCCGCAGCTTCCTTCTGCGACATGACGGTTTCGCAGAAGGACACCACCGCGTCCCACCTTACTTTGCCAGTAAAATTGACTAATTTTATGGAGAGGTGAGGTTTGTAGGTTTGGATTTAGTGGGGAATTTTTGGAACCATACTGATAACAGTATAGTTCTTTCACTAATACGAAGCCACATTATTATAATTTAAAAAACCGGCCAAGTGCGAGTCGGACTCGCGCACCGAGGGCTCCGAACTTTTAAGACCGTAATTATTAAAAATATTTTTATTAAATGATGTAACTAAAAATTTACGGTGTTCGCAATTTTTGCTGTATATGTGCTATAAGACGTTGCTTTGTACCAAATTTCAAGATTCTGTGTTCACGGGAAGTATTAATAAATTTGCAACATAAATGGCTGTATCTTTTGATAGCGTTGGCTAATTAGCTTGATACCTCCACGCGTCCCTGCGAAAAAGGGTCTTGACAGACAGACAGACGGACGGACAACAAAGTGATCCTATAAGGGTTCCGTTTTTTCCTTTCGAGGTACGGAACCCTAAAAACATACCTACCCGTGTAATAGTTTTCGACCATAATGCGACCGGAACTGTGGGAAAATACTAGTTCTTTATAATTATTAATATGTTATTTATTTATATTTTAGCATTTTCTTAAATAAATATTATCGCAATATCATGCTAGAAATAATCGTGAATACTTATCAGTAACCGAGGGTGTCATCATCATTAGCCTATATTGTTCCCACTGCTGGGACGCAGGCCTCCTCTCTATGAGAGGGAATGGGCTGTAATCCACCACGCGGGCCCAGTGCGGGTTGGTAGATGTCACATGTCTTCGAATTTTTAGTTCTAGGACATGCCGGTTTCCTCACGATGTTTTCCTTCACCGTTTTGAGAGCAGCGGTGATGAAATAAATTACACAAAGTAATGCGCCTGCCTGGGTTTGAACCCACGACTTACTGCTCGTAAGTCGGGGCTGCTACCACTGGCCACCGCTGCTCCGAACTGAGGGTGTACAAATGTGGATTTGAACCCTTTTGGGGTATACATGAAAATGAGAGGGGCTTATTCATGCATATTAAGAGACTGGTATATTTCATGGTCAAAATAATTATGAGAATGAAAAATAAATGACTTGCCTTAGAAAATTTACAAAATGTATAAAAGTCATGATAAACCAAGATGAATTATGAACATAAATTCTTTATACACATCACGATGTTACGTATATAAAATGTTTTATATATAATATGGAATATATATCGTAGCTCGGACCGTGCCTGAGGCCTTTACCCCACTCGGGTTTTTGACATCAGTTTAGGTAGGTCCTACTCCATAAATACAAGAGCTTATCTTATTTACGATATTATTGTTGGTAACATAGTCTTTTGGGAGAAGTTAGGCCATTTGTTATGAGTACAGCAAGGATACGATTTTAGATTTATCATGTTCGTCTGCGCCGGCGACTACAGTATTGGTTTTATTGGTATTGCTAATAGGGGATAATCCAATTTTTTTTTCTTTGTCCGTCGGGTAGTTTATTGAAAAGTATTGGACACGCATTTTTTATTTTTTCACGTGGTCATAAAATTACGGAGATATATTGAGTTGAAATGGCGCATGACGTCATTATGTGTGTAGGTGTGACGTAGTAAGCCCCCACTCTCCAACTTTAATGAGTTCTAACTAAGTAATTTTTTGATATTTTGATAAAACCAAAAATACGTGTCTAATATTTTTGTATTACCTGTCTGACGGACAAAATAGAATGTCGTTTTCTTAACCCAGTCCGATCCCCTATTTGTATGTCGAATGGCCTATAAAAACTTAAATATTTATTCTTTCTTTCTTTTCTTCTATAACTTAACAACAGTGCTTTTTAAAGTCATAGTTAGTTTTTATCAACGATAACAACTATTCACGAAGTTTTTTTTTTAAAGTTATCTGTTGATAATCGTAAGACAAACGATTTCGAATACCGGGGAATGAGTTTTTGCGAAAAAAATATATTAAGTAAAAGTAATTAATAATTACGAATTACTTAAAAGACACAATTAATCTGAAGTATTATTCGTTACATTCGAGAGCAGCGGTGGCCCAGTGGTGGCAGCCCCGGTTTAGGAGCAGTAAGCTGTGGGTTGTGTGGTTGGTTAGCAGGCAGGTGCATTACTTCGTGTAATTTATTTCATCACCGCTGCCCTCGAAAACTGTGAAGGAAAACATCAAGAGACTGGCATGTCCTAGACTTAAAAATTCAAAGACATGTGACATCTACCAACTCGCACTGGGCCCGCGTGGTGGATTACAGCCCACTCCCTTTCATAGAGAGGAGGCCTGTGTCCCAGCAGTGGGAACATTGTAGGCTGATGATCATGTTGATGATTATTCGGTACCTACAGTGAAAACATGAAACGTTGTGATATTTTGGGGATTATAAAAATTTTAATTGGGGGGAAAATTCTCCCTGTTTTTTACGTGTCTGAGTTGCTAGATTGCTCGAACATTGCCAGATCCCTCGAATGCTCGTTTTTCAACCTGTACCGATCCAAGTCTGTTATTCAACTTTTTTCATGCCAACATTTTATCAGAGTATATAAAATACGTTGTAATACCCAATCATATTTTTTTCTTTATCCACAGCCTACTCATCATTTACCTTTGCTGTTCAAAGTGGAAAGCGTAAAGTGCAGTGCGAATATGTAAATAGAGTGTAATGTGTAATAACATGTAAATCTATACACGTTTTGATGGATATGGATATAAGGGGCGCGTTACACCCCAGGGACTCGTCCCCACACCACAATACAACGGGTAGTCTGTACTGTACCTACTGTTATGTCGTGTGCATCCAGCCTATCATTTTCCTCTATGGGATTTTTCATTTTCGTTTTGTGGTTTTGTTTTGTCATAGAACTTATTGGCTTGTGAAAGTTTTTGTTAATGTTTTGCTAATTATTTATAATAGTTCTACAGATTAAAAACAAATATGTTTTATAACTAGATGAAGACGGTTTTTCCTAACCGTCTACTCTGAAAAGAAACATCTAAACAAGCTAATATTTGAAAGTCCAGACATTATGTTGGTCAAACATGAAAAATAACATATTGTACCTCTTCGGTCAGTGGCCTTGCTGTTCTATCACAATTAGCTGGTCTATTTATACTTCAAATACCTCGATTATTATCTTAGAACGTGTTAGCTGTTTGTACTCAGAAATAGGAGCATAGACCTTTTAGAACATATTCACTGCTTCAAAACAACCGCGGAGGTATGTCGAAAAATAAGTTATTTTTTTCGAATAAAAAGCATATTGTGAGGCGTGTGTCTGTAAGGGTAGGTACGTGACAAGCCAAGAGAAAACGGTCGTGACGTAAACATGAATTTGAAATGGACAATTTATGAGAAATGGTCCAATTTTCGCAAAAAGTTTTTATTCATAATTGGTTAGACTGTGCGCAGACACGATGTCTGTGTCTGCGGTAGACAGAACGGGAGGTAGTTTTGTTGTCTACCAAAAAGAAGGACAAAATTAGAAAACTCATTTTGGTAAACTCAGGGTCAGATTGCATAAGAACTTATTAAGTGAAAGTCAGAAGCTGTTTTTAGAAAAGATATTCAGCCATTTTCTGATAAGATGTCTATCAGAGTTTTCATATAATAGGCCATCATCATCTGCCATGGTTTTTTCCAAATTTGCATGCAGCTGTATACCAGTATTATACATACATATAAAAATAATTAATAACCATAATTACATAACGAGTTTCCTCCGTGCCTCGGCAAGCACGTTAAGCCGTTGGTCCCGGCTGTTATTTGTAGATCTTTGACAGTCGTTACGAGTAGTCAGAAGCCAAAAAAAAAAGTCTGACATCCAGTCTTACCAAGGGGTATCGTATTACCCAGTTACTGGGTTGTGGAGGTCAGATAGGCAGTCGCTTCATGTAAAATACTGGTACTCAGCTGCATCCGGTTAGACTGGAAGCCGACCCCAAGATAGTTTGGGAAAAGGCTAGGCAGATGATGATGATGACATACATATAAAACATCTATTTATTTATCTGATGTGGATTCGTTTCGAGATATCTCCGCTTTTATCTTTCAAAACTTATAAACATTCGCATCCATGCCTACCTTTTTCAAAGCACCTGGAAGCAAAAAAAAAGGTCTATCACAATTTAAAAAATCTTCTACTAGTGTTGCGAAAAACCCAATGCCTAACTTTTAAATAAATAAAGTAAAATTTTAATTGTTCGGAGCGAGGTTTCATCTTATCCCCATAGCGTCGGCGACAGGATAAAAGAAAAGATAACAAACTTTATTCAGTCTTAGTTTAATTAATTGTCCCCCCCATGTTTCTTGTATCTATCGACAGCTATCTTTTATTTATGTACCCGCTGCAGGTTCCGCCTGTTCAATTATACAGTCAGCTTGCACTGTATGCGTTTGGATTTGAAATCTTTGTAAATGGATTTAGTTTTTTGTTCCGTGGTAGTGCTGGCTGGTTTTTGTTAAAAAAAATGTAAAATGTTTAGGTCTCGCTGCTTTAGCCCTTGGGGATTACAGGCGTGGTGTTATGTTTGTTATCTAATTCAAATATCAGCCCACGAAACAGGCATTAAGAAACATTTATTCCAAAGACGTAAGTTTTTTTTTGGCTATTTTCAACAAAATATTTTTGCTTGCTTTTTTAATAGCGCAAATACAACTCAGAATAGATTTTATATAAAACACGACAACCCACTTCACCCTTTTTTAATAACGGGTTTCCAGCACCCAAGTAAAATGCGAAAATATTTTTTATTTTGAAATCGTGGTTTGATTAGCCTAATTCTGTGGTTTCTTTTCATCAAACTCACAAAACAATTGTCAAATCTTTTCCGGCCTGCGAAAATAACAGGTGCGAATGTTATTATATCTTTCCCGAGCGGTTTCTTAAAAACACGCCGTGATGTGAAAATGAAAGTAATTTATTTCTAAGTGACGGCATTAATAAAAAAACCCTTCAATTTTTATAATTTTAATAAGACTCAGGGGATGTTATTGAAAGGCCTTTATTGAATGAAATACGGTGAAAATCGGGGAAAGCGCTTCACGAAAGAAAAATATCGAGCTACCTGCATATTCATAATTTCTTTTTTCATGTTGCTTACCTTTGCGTAATCGGTTTATTTTGAGAAAACCTTTTACGTTTAAATAATACGTGCTTTATAATTGGCCAAGTGGAAGCCTGTATTAAGGCTCTTTCGAGGTAGGTAGGTAAGGTGGGTAAACTAACATTGAAAAGTAGCGAAAAGGGCCAAAACGAACAATGATCTTTGTTAAATCTAATCTACGAGTATACTAATATTATAAAGCTGAATAGTTTATTTGTTTGCTAGAACGCGCTAATCTCAGAAAGTCATGATCCGATTTGAAAATTTCTTTCAGCGTTAGATAACTCATTTATCGAGGAAGGCTCTAGGCTGTATATCATCACGCGACGATCAATAGGAGCGGAGCAGCAATGAAAAATGTTGCGAAAACAGGGAAAATGTGACGAAGACGAAGTTGCGCGGGACAGCTAGTTTTGTAATATTCTCCAATAAGAAGCGATTGCGGGTTAAAAAGGTGTCACCTACTACTACAGATATAGGTAAGGTGACAAAATGCCACGGTGCTCTTCCGTCTTTTGAGTTCACTACCCAGAGGCTCTAGTCTAGCTCGAGCTCGCGGTGAAAACTTAACGTACCTAAATACGTCGATTTTTTAATCGAAAATACATTTGTATCCAATAGTATTTTAGTTAAATTGTTACTAACAAGCAAAATCAGAATCATCCATAGCAATTAATGAAGTCTTCAAATTATGAAAAAAAAATATTTAAAACGGGAATTTTAATTTTAAAGTCGACGTATATACGAGTACGTTACATTTACACGGCACGCTAGTGGCTTTAGGAGTGGTGATAAACGCAATTTGTTTTTTTACTGTTCTTTATTTGTCTGGTTGAACCTACCCCATACACAAAAGTGACATTGATAGGTTAGATTTATTGACAAATAAAATCGAAATAGGAACCACCAACCTATATTTTCGATGAGATGGCAATCTAAGTTTTCTTTTCATCCTAGGTCAATATAAAAACACTGGCACGTAATATCTTCGCATTTATCCAACGAACAACCGCGACCGAGTTTAACTAACCGATAGAAGTCACCAATATCATCCGCAAACATAGTCGTTAAATATTGACTGGACCTTGCCTATTTATCTTAGATCCCACGGTTATACAGTGGCCAATAACAACAGGACCGCGAATCCGCATATAAACAATCAACCCGTCGCCGCCTGAGTAATGCGAACATTAGCGGGGTACTACACGTGGGTACATCAAGCCCCCGTGAATTAACGCCGTCTTAAGTACGAACGCACACCAATGTTTATACGTCGCTTTTAATTAAATTACATTGCGTGCTCCGAAAGCCGCAAACGCCCGCGTACGTGTAACGTTCGCTCTGTTCATGTTTTTATGAGTAGTAAAATTTATTAAAATATAGCGGATTATGTCCTTAATGCCGTGTGGAAATTAAAATGATTTATTTTGACGGTGTTTTTTTACAACCTGTATTTTTCATTTTCAACGCTCGAAACATAGAAGCGTATGTTTGAATGCGGAGTTTTTGCTTTATATGTGTGTTTTGAAACTGTTTTGCATTTTTACAAGTACTTTAAGGAAATCTGTTTTCCGTTTACAATAGAAGGGGCGGCAAAACAAAAGTTTATTATTTAGTTTCCAGTATAAGTAAAAACAGCAGGTGCCTACGACAGGAAAATTGCAATGCGCCTGAAGAAATTATAGTCTAAATTGAGCTGTCCTTGTCCCGTAAGGAACACGCTTCCCCTTTCAACTTTTCGTATAAAAAGATGAAACTGTAAAGACGGAATGTAACAAGACCGTTTAGTGCGGTGACCGAGCAGAATCAACCCCTACTATAGAGGCTCCCCTCGACCCAAATCGTGAAATAATGGACACCACAGCAAGCGATCACGTCGCAAATAGCTCACGCACAATCGAATTAATTAATCATGAGAAGCGAGTTCTACTGAAGTTAAAAAACTTGTCGAAGTCGCCGGCAAAGTTTTAAGGAGAAGCTAACGAGGAATAGAACCGTAGATGAGAGATGAAAGTTCAGCCCGAGCTGGGAGGGAGACGAACGAGAGCGCCAGACAAGAATAGCTGCAATTTAAAACTCGATTAGAATTCGAACATTGAGCGGGCGCGGTTATTAAAAACGGTGTCGTGGTACTGCCTCGAGGACTTCGATTTCATGAAACCGCAGTAAAAGTTCTGCTGCAGTCGTTTGTTTTTTATGTTACCAAACTTTACAAAATCTAATTATTGGCGAAAACAAGGTAGAGCTCGCAGCGATTACGGTATTACGACGCCTGTGTTATTGGCTCAGCACAAACACACCGCAAAAGATTACATCGGACGATTTGCACGCTGTGAAATGGCAGGACTCGCAGAAATCAACATTTATATTGTCTGTAGAGCAATTGTAGTTCAAGTACAATGCTCTTTATGGTTACTGTCATTTGCATGTAGAGAGAAAATGCTATAGAAAAGGAGGTATTGGAAATGCGCGTTATCATAAAATCTTATTTACCATAAAGTGTCAAACGAGAGTGGCAGAAGTTGGCAGCTTTGTTTACGACCTATAAAATAAATCGAATGAGACTATGCCTTGGTGGCGCAGACTGGTGGCCCTGTACTTAAATACTCGTACGTGCTTGCCTGCTGCTCTGAATTGTTTATTATTTTTATCGATGTAATCACTACAGACTACGTTATGGAAAAATAAGCGGTTTATTTTGTGTAGCTTTTGCGTGTAGCTCCGTTGCTGCAGTTTTTATGGTTCCGTACCCAAAGAGTCAAACGGGACCCTATTACTGAGACTTCCTTGTCCGTCCGTCCGTCTATCCGTCTGTCCGTCCGTCCGTCTGTCACCAGGCTGTATCTCATGAACCGTGGTAGGTAGTCAGTTAAAATTTCTACTGATTATGTATTTCTGTTGATGCTATAACAAAAATACTAAAAACAGAATAAAGTAAATATTTAAGGGAACTCCGATACAAAAAAAGTGTTTTTTTTTGCTCGTTTTTATGAATAATGGTACGGAACCATTCGTGCGCGCGTCTGACTTGCACTTGGCCGGTTTTTATTTTCGCTTCTTTAATTAAAAACTTTGTAACTTTTAAATTGTATCTTATACTAGTTTTTTTAGCTTTATTTGTTTTAAAGCACGTGATTCAAGAAAGCTCCTAGTTAAGTGAAGAGACTGTAACGGTTAGAGCTGTGCAGGGTAGGCTGCGCAGGCCGTTAGCAAATAGGTAGGTAGGTAAAGTAAAACAGCTGGACCAGTTAATACATATATTAAGAGCACTAAACTAGGTCGCGGGTAACTGTCACTATGTTCTGTTCCGTTCACTATCACTTATTAATTAAAAGGGTACCGTCCCTTGGCAGTACGTTCAGACGTGGGGGCCGGTCAGCACCGGCTCAGCAGTAGGCCTTCGGAACGGTAGCAGCTAGGGCTACGCAGTGTAGGCTGCGCAGGCACCCGTGGGGTAGGCCACAGGCAGGCAGGTCACGGCAGGGCTGCGCAGTGTAGGCTGCGCAGGGTACCCGTGGGGTAGGCCACAGGTAGGCAGGTCACGGCAGGGCTGCGCAGGGTAGGCTGCGCAGGCACCGGCTCCCGTGGGGTAGACCACAGGTAGGCCGGTCATGGCCTGGGCGAAGAGCCACGTGCGCAGGGTAGGCTGCACACCGGCACAGCAGTAGGTAGCGTGCTGGGGTAGGCTAGCGCACAGCCCCAAGCCCGAGCGAAGAGCCACGTGCGCAGGGTAGGCTGCGCACTGGCACAGCAGTAGGTAGCGTGCTTAGGTAGCGTGCAGGAGTAGGCAGCGTGCAGGAGTGGGCCAGGGGCACAGCCCCAAGCCCGTGGGAAGAACCCTGGAAGCACCATAGGGTGCGCATGTTAGATGCGTTGCGATGCAGTTGGCAGCAAGCCGCATGCGATGTACCAGCTTCTCCCCTTTGTAGACCAAGGAACGGTATGGGACGCATTGTAGGTGTAGGCTCAGTACATCGCAGCGGTTTACAGGTAAAAGTGGGCAAACATAGCAAGCACCATGACAGATGAAAAGTTAGGTTAAGTATGAACATCTAATGTGCATAAAGTATACATGATTACTTACAAATAACACAGTAAGGAGCACTACACACCTCGATGTAGCAGTGATACATTCACAATTACAGTTTCCTGTGCGCTGGACAACTACTAGCCACATGTGGCATAGACACATGCAAAATCAGATATCACTTAGGTGATGAAATCCATATAGGTTATCCAGTGCAGAGAATCAGGCATGACAGGCAGAATTACTTAACTAATGTGGAACTCACCCTAAGTCGGGGCACAAAGAATCTTGAGGTCAGAAGATAGATTCAGCTAAGCCAACGGGATCGAAATGGCAGAGTCATAGCGTCCTGTCAAAAACTAGTGTTGTACCGCGTTTTTAGTGAGGTCCCTAGTTACTTACTAATTATGACATTTTAGGATTACTCGACTAATTTCAGTTGAGACCCTCACAACGCTACAAGACAATTAATTGTTTATCAACCAGAATATGTGTTTTTAGAAACTTGATCTACAAAAGGCTCAGTTATGATTATGTTTTCATGAAAAGGCTTCTGAATAACGAATGGATCACGTTCATAGATCCCTTATATGATTTGTCTGTATATTCGTGATTGAATTTATTCTTCTCTTACTATTTTATTAGATTGTTATGTCTGATATATTTATTTATTTACATTAGCTTACATGAGTTTCAGTCCCCAAAGAAATTCTAAGTCTCAGAGGGACCACTGCCTTGAAGCGTAAGTTATTTAATAACACCAATTGTAAATTAACCTAATTTAAATTATAAATTACTCCAAACATTAAAGTAACCCTATTCGCGCCCACGGGAATCGGTAGCGTGTACAAAACAAATTCCTACCGCCAACACCGACATAATAATTTAACAAACATTTTTATTTTCCCAGAGGCGAAGTCGCGGTACTAAAGTAAAGTTGAACAAACACGAACATAGTTATTCCATTGGACACTAATTACTTTGTCGGACAAACCGTGTCAATGAAATGCAGTGTTTTCATTGAAATACACGTCGATTAAATTATAATTTGCCAATCAGCTCTAACAGTTGTGCGAAATACCGGTAGCGTTGTAGGACCAATCAAAATTGCAAATTTCAGCGATGCTTCGTTAACTATTCGAACTGGCATTAACAAGATTGTCTTTACATTGCATTCGTAAAAATGTAAACGGGTGTTTCAATATTCTGTGAGAGTTCGGTGGAGTGTTAAATGGCTGCTATGTGGACAATAGTACGGCTTTTAGCGATAAAATGAGAGACATAATTTTTCCTATCTTCGTTAAGGAAAGTTTATACAGGTGTGTTGCTAGTGAGTTTGTTGTTATTCTAGTCACTTAAATCACTTGAGAAGTGGTGAAGAGTTTGAAGGAACTGTAAAGTTTAAAAATGCTAATTCCGTTTCTGAAAATATCTAAAATGCTCAGCATAATTCGAATAAATTGATTTTGATAGTTTTCAACAATGAATTGCTTCCTCGTTTGTCTATCTGTGCGTTTTATGAGTAGGTACTTTTTAGTTCCGTTTCTATAATAGTGAGGGCTTTTTATTTAGTCAGTGTCAGCGCCATCGAAATATTTGTTTAGGATACCGTATGAATGCTTGCGCATTTCATAAGCGTATAGTAGGTGGGTTTTTAGCAGGGAATTGGGCATGTTTGTCTAGGTTAAAAATATCAAAACCTAGCTTTAAAAATGTACTAACTGAATAATTAAGTCACCCCTGAAGAAAATAAAAGAAACATAAAACCACTATTCCGAGAATGTCAGATTTTCCTTTTAATATTCTTAACGTCTAAATAAACCTAGATTTTGCACTTTATCGCTCGTAATAACACCAATAAAAATATTTATTTAGGTACATTGCGCTGAAGTTATTTGAAGGCATTTATTTCCTGTGCTATAAAGCGGGTTACACATAAATTGGCGTTTGTTGTTATTTTCAAAGAAGGCTGGCGAGGCTGCATGTATTTTGGGACCAACTCTTAGAGGTAGCATTCACTATGGCAACTTATACATAGTTGTAAAACGAATAAAGGCTACAGAAAAGTAAATGGAAACTAAGACGGAAAAGTTAGGAGAAAATAGATATAGTGTAAATACGAGATAACCTAAAAATCTTACAATTAAGGTTTTTAATTGTGGAATGTCTGCTTAATTAAGATGATAAAAAAAAAACAAATAATATTTAAGATGAACCATAAAGGAAGATTCCAATAAACTACTATATTTCCCTCACAGTTTTAGTTCTGACGTTACGTGTTTTGCTTCTCGTCCTAAGCCAAAACCCGAATTTTGCTTCATTGCCTGTACCTAATTGATGAATCATAAAACTGCCGGACTGCGGCTAAAAACTATATCGATTACCAACCTAGTGTTTAGTTCAATCACTATTAAAACCATGTCGTTACGACTTTGATCTATAAACGAATTATGGTCAAGTAAAACGATTTATGTATTTATTTATTTATTTATTAGGTACACCAACAGCAATACATACAATTTATTACAAAAAACAATAAAATTAAAATTAAAGTGCTGGTATGTACGCCTATTATAGGTATACGCAGCGTTCACCATAGTGACAACAACATAAAATTCTAGTATATTATTAATAATTCATAAAATCTGAATATAATACAAATTTTACTTAAATCTAAAAAGGTAATATGGATTATGATGACATAAATATTATACATGTGACATGTAAAGATTTGTTTTAAATTTTTGTTAACGATTCTTACCACCTTGAGAGAAGATATAGTTTTATAAAAAATATAACATCCAGAGCTCTCTAGCTATGTACAGCTATTGAAAAGGCAGTTAGTTGAATAAAAAAGTTTAATAGTAATAAATCTCATTTATTGGTATATTTACATAGTTTTTATTTTATGTAATACAGACGTTATACTGTGGCCAAGTTGCTGTCGGGTTTCATTTTCAGAGTCACGGCTTATCAGCTCCCAACATGAGTGACAAATATAGTCGTCTCCTGTTATCTGGAATTCATTAATTATTTGAAAATAAATACACTACCGAGCAATGAAAAAGTTCCACCCACAAAATGCCGACAAACACCTTAATATCTCCTAAGACATAGAACCTAGCTTCATAAATTAAAAAGTATAATGAAATTTATTTTATCATGCAAACTTAAACTCTTTTAAATACTAGTATTTTTGAAGCCATGGATAAAAAAAGTAGAAAATCAAAATTTTGGGGTTTGAAAATTTCGGAAAACATTTGTTTCGTTTTTTGTTTTGCTTTTGATTTCATCCTTGTTTTCGCCGATGTGAAAGAATTCTTAAATTGTAAAGTCTTACGGCTCTCGTACCCATAAATCATGCATCTATCACCCGAGGATTGCGCGAGAATCATCACTATGGTGGAATTGGGGACCAGCCAAAGAAATACGGCCAGAATAATGGGCGTGACACATACTACTGTCGGACGAGTGATCCAAAGGTTTATGGAGACTGGATTAAACCTGAGAAGACCAGGTACTGGCAAGCCAAGGTGCACAGCAGACCGAGAAGATCGTTTCACTGCTGCAGCCATATTAAGAAATCGACATCAGACGGGACTTGCGGTTCAACAACAACTTCGGCAAGTTCGAAAGGAGCCTACAAGCGAGTGGACAGTCAGGAGACGTCTTGCCGAAAGAGAATTGAAGCCTTACAGGCCAGCAAATGGCCCAAAACTGGAACGGCATCATAAAGTTGCCCGATTGCGATACGCCCGCGAGCATACAGAATGGGGTGAGGACGAATGGGGCAGAGTGATGTTCTCTGATGAGTCAAGATTTATGCTGTACCATCATGATGAGAGGAAAAGAGTATACCGACGACCAGGAGAACGTTTTGCACAAGCATGTTTTGAAGAAAAAGTGTCACACGGCGGAGGTACCGTTCACGTGTGGGCTGGTATCTCTGCAGAAGGTTGAACAGTAAAATAAATATATCATAAAATTGTAGTTATAATTATTTTATATTTATACTTGAACGGAGCTTTGTTAATTTTTAGATTCTTTGTTCCAGTTCCGCCCGCCTTCTTTTATTAATGTTCGTGATTTTGGTTTTATGAAACCTTCTTTCATATTTATTTCTTTTTTATTAATAACCCTATCCGCCAAAAGACCAACAATCTACTGTTCTGGATCTAAGACCAACCCCAAGAATCACCACCGACATACCTTGTGCCTATAGCAATAAAGCTTTTATAATAATTATTTCATGTCCTGAGCCGACATGTCCTCCGTCAGCCATTACGTTCACTGTAGGTACAACGTAAATTATTTTTTCGAGCCATAAACCCTTTTAACAACTTAATACAACACGCTCTGGCCAGTTACGTCGGCGTTTATAATAAATAATGATCAATAAAACCTACCGAACGCGACCGCGTGTAATCCCAAAGAGCTTTTATAGCCCGCCTCCAAAACATATGATATAATTCCATTTTACTTTCTTCGTTAAAACATGACGAATGTGATCTACGTCCGTACGTTCCTTTGATCTATGTTATTAAGTCCCCTTTAGTTGAAAATAATAATATTTAACGAAATGGAGTACGATGTGAGGGTAGGTAATTAATTAAATTAAGTTCAGAATACGTTAGGAACAAAGTTGGATGTGGCTACCGGCGACTTGTTAATAGCTAAGGGGATGATCCGTCGGTCCGAGCGGCCGTATGCGGTCCCCCAGTCCCCGGAGACCGTAGTGCCTGGAGGCCTCAACACCCCCACATGCTAATAGCCAATCATATTCTGTTTACATTCCATCACCGAGTATGAATAATTTGTTATTGTCTGCGCAAACATGGCGCGCGCCGCGTCACGACTGCCATTGTCTACTGGATTAATTTGCTGTCCAGTGTCGACGCAATCGAGCCGCCGATTCAATGCCAACGATATCAAAGAACAATTGGGCCCACTCCGATTGTAGCCGATTAATAGAAATCGAAAATTGGATTTTATTATCTGAATGCGTGCTGATAACTTTTCCGAGATTCTTTTGTTTCAAATGGTCTGTTAAATTAAACTTTGGAGTCAAAGCGACTTTATTGATTTCCAAAATTAAAAAGCGTTTATGGTTCACAGCTCTATCCATTGAATATCTGGAGTACTCTCGCGTAAATTTAATTAGATTCTTCAATAAAGTTTCAGCAGACATGAACAGTACCGACTTAGCTATCTGAGAACTATTCACGCCTAAAGCCTTACCCACATACCCTATCCGAAACCAGGTCTAAGAACTAGGACAAACCAGTTTTAACGCTTTTTTGCACTAAATCCGATAGCCCTGTCTCACAATTATTGCGAACAAACCTAGCTCCCTTACCTAACTACCAATAAAACAGAATACGGTACGTTACTTCAAATAAATCCCGTTCAATACATGTTTAAGTATCTTGCATGCTGTGAGCTGAGTTCACATTGTAAGTAAGCCTTGAGGGCTCCCCTGTAAACCATGTTACGTCGTAAATCTAGCAAGGTGCCCTGTTTGGAGCCCGTATCGTGCTCGGGCGCTTGCAAATTGCCGGCTATCGATGGATGGGAGTTGGTCAACTTTTCTTGTATGGAAATTGTGGGGACACACCCCACAATTCTATTGAGGTCAGTGGGATTGAAAATTTTAATGTCTACTTTTTAAACTATTTTTATAGAATGAACAAGTATGTAGTATGTCAGAATACGTTTATATAAGAAACGTTATCTGTCGAGTTAAGTATTTAGAGGTACTAGAAACATCGACGAGTAAATACTTACGAAAAAATACCTCACGGTAATAAAAGTTCTGCTGAAAACTCCAACGCTAGAGCTGTGTTCATTTTATCAAAGTAACTAAACAGTAAACAACCAAAACTTAATTTACCGCCCACTTACTACGCCGTAAAATAAAACAAAATAAAAAGCGAGCAAGCGCCATAAAATCTCGATAAAATTGGGACATTATTCCAAATATTTGCAGTTCATAATTTCGTTTCTCCACCTTGTTACTTCACAATAAACGGTAGATTAAGCTGGTGTAGTATCGAACGTGGTTTCTGGCAATCAATTTTGGTTAGACAATATTGGATTTTAATTACGAGTATCGTAGGTCGCAGTCGCTTCGGCTAATCGATGAACTATGCCGTCGTGTCAATGGTTATTGTGGTAACCGCCATTAGATTTATTATTATCGTCTCCGTTAGCGATGATTGGTAGTTATTAAATTACGCAGTGTTTGGGGATTTTTTCGGGCTTGCCAAGTTTTTAGATAGCGGTTTAATAAGGGTACATTTTGTAGTAGATTTAAATGGGATATTAAGATTTTTTATGGAATGAATGTAAGCTTAAATCATGTTTTAGAGCTTTACTTAAATTACGCTTCTAGTTTTTATTTATTTAGCACTTTAAGTACAATGTACAGTGATGGACTTAATGCCATAGGCATTTTTTACCAGTAGTATACACAGGCAGTTTACATAGGCTGTTTTTCCATACGATGTTCTTGGGCCAACGTTATACTGAAAAACTGGTTGTTTGGATCTAACGCATCTTAGTTTTTAATCAAATGGTCACTTGACCTGCGTGTATAAAACAAATGAAAATCCGCAGAATAACATTTAAATACCTACGTCACCATATTTTTTTCGTTTTTTTTTTTAATACTATTCTAAATTTAAACTAAAATGCAAAAAGAAAGAAACAAACACGCAACACCTCTAAATTATTTAAGGCCAAGTTCTTCCGTAATCCTGAGTGTGTATATGCGTTAGAGCCACCGAGCTTTATAATTCCATAGATGAAAACGTACATGAATATATGCAAAGTCGCAGTCTCTAGCGGCGTTGTACATCAACATGCACTTAAAGCACTAAGCACATAAGTGTTAGGGTAATGACAGGGGTATGCGGGTATTTTTTCTAGTTTGTGGTGGTAGATAGGTTTCTACGTATTTATGTTGCAGTTTAAAAAAATCAACAGATTTTTTATATCTACTGAAGTAGGTATAATTTTAATATTTTGCCAGCAACGTAATGTGTAACTTGAGTCTTCAACATTAAAAACGAATTTTAAGATAAGATAGTAAGATGCTGAGTTTATTCCGCCGCACCTACTTCCCAGCTAAAATACTAGGAAGCGGTAAAAGGTGAGCATTTTGGGAAGTCTTGTGTAACTAAATCGCTAATTCCTAGCCCAATTTGAATATAAAAGTTTTTATGTTATAGGGAATAAAAATATGGCGGTGTTATACCGGATAAAATATTAACAGATAAAATCGAAATTCTAAAAGTTATTCCCACATTTTCCAACTCCAAAAACTTCCTCAAAAATATTGGTACGCATAACGAAACAGCGTTATGGAAAACAAAACGACAACAGTGGATCGTGCTCCGACAATAAAATAAAACTGGCTTGTTCCTATGACGGAACTGAAATATTGTTAAACTTGCAAAACGGACAAGTGGTTAGCGGTGCCCGTTGTTCTGCAGTCGATACAAGTATCGATTTTGTATGCGAAATAGCTGAGGATATTTCTACATCAATAGCCCATCACTAGCACTGATGAATGGTATGTGGACTTGACATGTTGGTTCTACCATTATTTGCCACAGACACTGCGTTTAGTGGAGTTATAATCGTGGCTGATTATATAATCATAGCCACCCGGGTCGATCTTTAAGGTTAAGCCGTGCTTGCCGATGTTGGTCCGTGGATGGGTGACCATAATAATCCTGTTTCCGCCGTGCCTCGGAAAGCACGTTAAGCCGTTGGTCCCGGTTGTCATTTGTAGATCTTTGACAGTCGTTACGAGTAGTCAGAAACCAGTATTATTAGTTTTAGTTATTCTTGGGTATCGTATTACCCAGTTACTGGGTTGTGGAGGTCAGATAGGCTGTCGCTTGATGTAAAATACTGGTACTCAGCTGCATCCGGTTAGACTGGAAGCCGACCCTAAGATAGTTTGAGAAAAGGCTAGGCAGATGACACTGTGTTTAGTGAAGTAATGCTCATTCTGCTTTATTTGATTTTGTATGTCGAACAATTTACTACGACACTCACACACTACACGCATCTTGCGTGGAGACGCATTCTTCGTGTTTTATGTCAGTTTTTTTTTGGAAAACTGTTAGAAGTCCTCTGTTGGCACGATCACGTGGTCTGGTGGCCGAGTAAAATGAAAGATATAGCTAGCGATGATCGAATTATTTATAACACCTTAGCCGAGTATACTGATTGATTATTTTCAAAGCAGGTGTTTGGTTTTCATGGGTCTTCTTATAGGGAACATCGTTTAGGTTTTTAGGGTTCCGTACCTAAAAAGGAAGAAACTGAACCCTTATAGGATCACTTTGTTGTTCGTCCGTCTGTCTGTCTGTCAAGAACGAGACTTTATCTCAGGAACGAGAGGAGGTATCAAGCTGGAATTTATATCAAATACTCAAGTCACAGTAGACTTGAGTATTTGATATAAATTCCCTTGGAGCTGTGAAAAAATCAAACTTCTAAGCCAACACAAACATCAATCAATCAGATGCAGCTGTTTAAGCCGCAAATTTTCGATACTTGCAAGGGAATCAAAACCTACAGGGTACTTTCCGTTAACTTTGAATCTAGAAATTTGGCTCGAAGCAACGTCATATAGAACAGTTATAGTAAAAATTGCAAAAACCGTATTTTTTAGTTACATCTTACACTAAAAATATTTTTAATAATTTATTTTTTACTACCTAGGTTTGTACGGAACCCTCTGTGCGCGAGTCCGACTCGCACTTGTCCGGTTTTTTTACAGTGTAGAAATATCTAAAAAGGGCCATTACACCGATGCAGTTTTCGAAATAACCGAAGTACATACATTTAGCAGAGTGGGACAGCTGCAGATTGTCTACCGTCTGTGTTCGTGTAGATTCGACGTTCGCACCGAGACAAATTAATGTGTACTCTTAAAACCTTTCAGTTCTAGTCTCGATATTATATCGATATTCGGTATTTTAAGGTATACAAATTAAGGTAGGGCTTTATGAAAACAGGCACATGGGTCGATTGGACGACAGCCGTTATATGTATTCACTCATTCATTAATTTTATTCAAGAATGAATTATTTTCACCAATAGTGTTAGGCATTTAATTTTCCTATTTTCCGAATTTGATGCCAACCTGCAGTTTTCTGGAAAATCAATCTATTTTGGGCAAGCTTGAAATCCTATGATTGACAGACTGAATTCTGTGCATAATCGTTTCAATGATCAACTCTGTAAACCTATGAAGCGATGATGCATACAATTCAGTCAGAGAACTACCAAGGTTCTCGTAATTTCCGCTTTTTGAATTTGATTTTGTGTAGCTTAAGTGTTGTTCTAGGTATTGCTTCAATTTTATGAAATTTATCCATCCACTCGTTTCAAGTTAGTTAGTTTTATTAATTAGCTGATCCGCGCCACTTCGTCTGCGTCACATTTTCCCTGTTTATGCAAAACATTTTCCATTGGTGCATTGCTTCTATTGTCCATAGCGTGATGTTATAGCTTAAAGCCTTCCTTAATAAATGGGCTGTCTAGCACCAAAAGAATTTTTCAATTTGAACCAGTAGTTCCCAAGATTAGCGCGTTCAACCAACCAAACAAGGATTCAAATGCTAGAATGTAGTTTTTTTTTATGCGAAAGTTTTTATGTGTGTGCCTACACACATACAAACATTCACATTTGTACAGTGTGCTGTTAATATTCTATCCTTTGCACACAATGAGATTATAGTGGGTGTCATCGCTCTTATGACAAGTAAGTAGATAAGTATGTATTTTCCCCTGTGACTGAATTAGTCTCAGACCGTCTAGGTGTGGCAACATTGCCCACGTATTTGTAGTTAAATGTGCAGGGCTGAGTCTTAATGTTACAATGTATTTTTACCGTTAACTCAATAAAAAGTACCGACAAGATAGTAAGCAAATAGTGGAAGGACGTTACGAGAAACATAAATAGTACTTTAAAATCAAAATACTTTTTTTCCAAAAGCTATTTGGGTTGAGAGACCAAAGGGCAAAGGTACATTTTGTCAAAAAAAAAAAAAATGTAAATTTGTCGATAACAGTATTTTGATGAATATAGCATTTATTTCTAGGATTTTTGTTGCCGGTAACTCCTAGTTATTATTTCACAAAGAAAATTGTCTACTGGTTTCTTTGAACCATTCGATTGCGATTCATAAAATCGTTTTATGGGTGTCTACATCTTTTTAACCCAATTCTCGGAATAGCTTGGCACACCTCGGAGCGATTTTACATTCAAATCGTAAAGACAACATTGTGACAAAAATCCTATGGGAGCAGACATGTTTCAGATCACATAAAAATGATTTTATGATTCTATCAGAGCAACCCACTCCATTCGCCAGTTTATGAATAAAAAGTACATAAAAACTGTTTGTAAAGTGGTCCATAGTGCATTTCGTTGATTTATAAAACATAGATAGAATGTAGTTTTCCATTTTATGTATCAGTAGTGAAGTTACATTGTAATTTAGTTAGTGATGTTGTTGTTTCAGAATGTATGGTCGCAATAGGGATGGTGACTCATTATTTTTATTTGTCCATCGGGTAGATTATTAAAAAGTTTTTGACACGTATTTTTTCTTTTTTCACGCAATCGTAAAATTACGGAGATATTTTGAGTTGAAATGGCGCATGACGTCACGGCTCAGTACATTTTATACCTAGTTGTGACGTAGTGAGCCCCACTCTCCAACTTTAATGGGATTTAACTAAGTATTTTTTTGTTAACTTGATAAAACAAAAAATACGTATCTAATATTTTTGTATTACCTGATTGACGGACAAAATAGAATTTCGTTTTCTTTACCCTGTCATCATCCCTATTTACACCCCTAGTTTTCTTTTGGTACATTCGATTGATTGGCAATACTGAGTTTTGTTAATCAATCGATGTCTATAATTTATTGATATCGGTTCAACCGTTTGAGTGACGAGGGAACTAAGAAACGGACATACATACATACATTCAGGTCAAACACATAACCATACTTTTGTGATTTACCGCAGTCGAGTCTATATAACGGAAATGACGATGATATTTTTTGACCATACTTTCCAGATAAAGTCAAGCTCTGCTTAAACTTAATACATATGTTTTTCAGTTCAGTAGCAAAATTTTATATGTACCTCGGACCGCTACTGTATAATAGGCTAAATGAAAAAAGTTACATGGTCTCGTTAAATTATAGTAACTGCAAGAAATTCTCTAAGGAAACTCTTCAAGCTATGTCCTATGAAGATACAGAGGAGTTATTACTTGTGCTAAAGTAAATATTGTTGCGTATTAATGTAATTTTTTCAATTATTTAGTAAGTTAAGATATTATAATTTTATACACCTTTTTACACATGTAGGTAACAATTCCCTTTCTGTTACACCCTGTATAGTTAGGTACGCACCTAAACGTAATCTAAAAAAACTTGATTCCAATTCCAGCTCAAAGACTTAGCGATGAAAATCAAGGAAAGGCCTTCTGATATAAATCCGTTTAAGGAATCTTTAAAAAAAAAACGCAAATACAAAAGTTTATTACTCAAGAAAATATTCTTCAAATTAGCCAGGTATTAAGCTTTTCTTTAACCCCATTTTACAGTCCACAATAAAAGTTCGCGACACATGCAAATCGTCGCTTTTATCCAATTACATAATTCAACAGGCTTTGAAAAATTACTGCGGCTGTATTTGCCGTACTAGAGTCACACGTACTGAACATTAGTAGGGCACGCAAACACTGGAACAGAAAACTCTTGTGAAGTGTAACTTGATGAAATGTGTTTGATTAAATTTAAAGCTGTATGAGAATTATTATTAATTATTTCAATAGCTACAGTTTGGATAGTAAACTGTTGTTTACATCGATGAGCAACGAGCCTAGTGCCTTTTTTATTTGGGTAAGTATAATCGTCATGAATGTTTTTTTTTTTTTTAAAACGTTGCCCCACACTAGGAATTTCTCCTGTATCGTGGGTGCGTTTACAAACATTTAAACTCACATACACAAACAGCCAGACCCGGAACAACTATTTGTAGGCCATACAAATATTTGTTCCGTACGGGGATCGAACCCGCGACACGCAGCAGTCGATCGCTCAGCCACTGCGCCAACCGTGTCGTCGAAAATGGTTTTCAAAGACGGAACGATGATTTAAGACTGAAATTAAGACTTAAGTTCCTGATATAAGTTTCTTTCTGACAAAACTCTGCAATGATTTTCGAGTAAGATACTCTTAGGATATCGTCATCATCTTGCCCAGGGGTTTGTTCAAATCAAGTTATTCAGTGAGTGAATGAGATAAGTTAGTTTTCGTTGACATGTATTTGGATGTAACCTCCTTTTCTTCTACATTTTCTCTACAGTACGTCTACCATGAGTTTTAACAATCTATACTCGCTAGCGTCTGTAGTAAAAAAAATGTATGAAAACTTTTACAGCGCCTCTAGCGGATAGTTGGGTACTAAAATGCGCAGTATGAGTCACTATAGTTATCTATTCTAAGTCACCGTGTAGTAAACTATACTACAGCGACTGCAAGTTTGGGCTTCATTTGCTTAGAATTTGTTAGTAAGCACCAACACAGCTCATGGTACCATTGAAAAAGCTAACTATAGTATTTGCATATTGACGGAACTATTGCAGTTACGTCAAGCGATCTAACTATGACAACTCATGGTAGACGTACAGATCATGCTTGAGTCGTCGTAGATTGGTCATATTAGTAAATTAGGATTAGTACCGCAGATTTGCGAACTCTTTTTGTTTAAAAAATTTCCGCAGCACACGCAGGGTTGCCAGGTACACGCAAACAGTGGAAATCGAAATTGCAAATTTGTGCAGGGGGCTCGTTCGGTTCGTTAGCGAGTTGTGTTTACGCGCCACCAACAACTAGGGTTGTCCACCGCTAATTGGTCCCAGTTTGCATTTAGTTTGATTTAATAAACTGTACGTAATGTATTCGATTCGATTTAACGCTACCGTGGACCCCATTTTGGTTGATACGATTGGCTTTGTAGTTGGAAATTTTGAAAAAAAAATCTTTACCTCAACCTCTCATTGTTCTCTGCTCGTATAACATGATTGTTATATGTATATGCACATTTATTATATATATATATGTTATATGCATGTACATTATACAGGGTGTAACGGAAAGGGTATATACATCCTTAAGGGTGTGCTACAGACCATCAAACACAACATGTTTATCAACATAATGGCGATACATTTGGGTCGAATAGGTATTGTAATTTTCTATGGGGCAGCAGATTTTTTTGCTGAAAAACATGTTTTATGATGAGAAACATGTTAAGTTTGATGGTCTGTAGCACACCCTTAAGGATGTATATACCCTTTCCGTTACACCCTGTATAATTGGTATACCATAGAATACCTGCAGTATTGTCATTCCTTCTTCCTGTAACACATAATAAAAAATATTCTATTGTATGCCGATTTTTTAGAAGCGATTTATAAACAAACAAGTCATGGACGCAACAACTTTAGGAAAGTTGGAAACTTAGGATAGCTAAACATTTCAGATAAAGTAAAACCTACCTTATAAAACATTACCAAAAATAACACCTTATCAAACCCTATTACAATGAAGTAACTAAGTACAAAAATAAAATACCTAGCAATCTTAATTTGATTTCCAACCCTGTGAACAAAATACTATGGAATAATGATCTTTCTTTTGCGGAACGTTTTAATAATGGTAACATTTTACAATTTACATATTTGTGCGCCAATCCATTACCTGTGCTAGCCACATTTGTGCTTTACGTCCGTTTGTGCCGTTTGCCCGACGATTGGTAATTTGCATAAATCTTTTAAATTATATGTTTTTCTTTACATGATGGTTTTATATTAATTCAACAGATTTTAATCTCGTGAAAGTTACACATTTCAAGCAATCTGTTCTATTTTTCATGAAAATATTAGTTTCCTTTTTTCTTATTTCAAAAACTACGTTCCTATAGATTTTGAAAACGGAGCAAATAAATAAATGCGAACATGAAGACAATTTTCAGGACACAGCATGTAGTTGGCAACGCGAAACATATTTATTTGTTGTATTCTGGCCAAGCCAGTGGAGCATAGAACACACAATTATATAATTTATATAGGTCGTCTGAAAAGTAAGGACAAAGGAACATAACATTTATTTTCTTTTAAAATTAAACATTAAAGAAACCGCTTTGTTAGTGTGTTTGTGAATTTATTTTATAATCTGCTATTTCGCATCTACTCGAAAGTTCATTGTATGTTTAACTTTTCACAAGGACTTGAAATAAATTAGTATAGATATACCCAAGTATTTACCAATAATTAAACAACACTTGAAATACCTATAACTTTTGTCTTAAATAAGTACTTAAATGATGATACTAGAAATACTTTATACACATAAGAAGTTCAATAATGTTTCGAATAACACGAATATCTTTTAAAATTCCTTTTTCAGTCGAGCTTTGCATTAACGCTGAGGCGATTTTACACTTTCGTATTTTAAAATAAAAGATACATTTGCAGATAAAAATATACATTCTGTATAGTTTGAGTAAGTAGTGACAAATGTATTTCGATTTTTACTTTTAACATGAAGCATTATTTAAAAATAGTTTTTTTTTATCTCATGAAAATCCTAAGTATTGATGGTAATTACTGACCGATACTTAAACACGTGATTGTACTCATGATAGCAAACAACTTTCCCAAAGAAGTTTTTTTTTCACTCATTCACTTTCATCACAATAACACTCGTATGATATTAGCGCGCGCGTGCGCCTGTGACCTATCAGCTGTTAGCCGCGTTCCGCCGCCGTTGTGTCTCTTTTTCACCTTCCGTGCCACAGTGGGTAGGCAGAACACACGCATGGCTCGCAACGCCGACTTTCATATGGCTATTGTGTTATTGTAATAAAGGTGAATGAGTATAAAAAATATTTCTTTGACAAAATTGATTGTTATCATGAGTACAATCACGTGTTTAAGTATCGGTCAGTGAATACCGGTCACCCTGTATACTTTTAAAAATCTTTTTTTTGTTTTTAAGTTTTCTTTCGAAACACTCTATTTAAAATTTCTTATTTATTAGAATTCTCATAATATTCTTATTTCTTTATTGATGCTTTAATATTAACATCTGTTAAGTTAATCCTAAGTTTCAATAAGATTAAACTGTTACTGTGATACTTATAGCCATATTTGCCAAATAAAACGAAATTCAGGCAAACAAAAATTACTTTTGCTACAATTTTATACTTACATTTTATGCTCAGTAAAATCTACAAAGAAGCAGCAAAAGTTTCTTTTCAGGGGGCATTGTTAGTGGTTGATAATTCCCGGCATACCGTTTACAGAAATTCTACCAGCAACACGAATGGTTTACATCAGTCCGGGGCAGTGGTCCAACTAGTTGGACCATGGGTCTTAAATAGGGGCGGTAGTCCAACTTTAAAAATAGTTGCACCACAGCACCTTTTGAGAGTTCCATGGTCCAATTCATTTAAAAATAACTTGTCAACTCTGAAAACCTCAACTGTATCTTTATGCGTATATGGTACCTACTGGTTTTCGGTTATACTGAACCTCTTTGCAGTAAATAGGTACAGGCTAACATAAAAGAAGATAGTGGTGTTGAAGATTTTAGCAAAAATGTATATAATTAATCAGCCACACGGTTATTCGCCCACCAACGGCAAAACAGGCAGCTGACATTTATCTTTTTTTGCAAAAAAAGAAAAACTTATAAAAGTTGCACCATTATGATATTTATTTTGACTAAACTATTTGAGTTACACGTTAAATGCATTGTGAAAGTTTTTCGTTTATTCACGTTAAGAACAATTGTCTGAGCACTCATCTAATAAATAAAGTTAGTGAAGATATTTATCAAAAGAAACAATCGAGCTTCGTATCATTTGTCTTGGGTTAAATAAATGAAACCGTTTAACGTATTGTTGACGTATTTTATGGCGTAGATTGTGTTGGACTGGAAAGGCCACACATCCAGCTATGCATTTCCAGTATAAGATGGCCACGTTATAAATAGATTTTTGTACAATGAGAGATCCCCATAAACTGGTTTTGTATAGCTATTTATTGGTCGTCGTGCGTACTATAATAATATTATAGTAGTCAGAGTATGAAAGAAAAACTTTGGCTGTACTTTTACCAATTGACTATATCAGAATTCGACACAAAAGGTTAGCTGCACTCTTACGAGACTTTTTGTCGGATCGCACCTTCCGCTATCGCATCGGGAAGGCACTGTCTTCCCCCCACCCCATTAGAGCCAGAGTCCCTCAGGGCTCCGTCGTCTCTCCCCTTATCTTTAGTCTGTTCACCAGTGACATCCCCAAGAGCAATAAGGCTCAGTTAGCCCTGTTCGCGGACGACACGGCCATTTATTACACTGGCCGCAGTCACGACGCTATCTATAGCACCCTCCAAACCTCAGCCAACGTCTTAGGCGCTTGGTTCCGGAAATGGAGAATCGAGGTGAACCCCGACAAGAGCCAGGCAGTTCTTTTCTCTAAACAGCGTAAAAATAAGCCACCCGCGCTCAGCCCGATCACTATGTACGGTAAGCCTATCCCTTGGGAGAAGCAAGCCAAGTACTTAGGAGTCTTACTTGACAACTTGTCTTTCGCGGCGCACATCAAAGCAGCTCGCGACCGAGCTGCGTTTGCTATGGGTAGGCTTCATTTCATGATTTCGGCAAAAAGCAAGTTGTCACTCAAGTGCAAGTTGCGCCTTTATACCGCGGTGATCTGGCCCATTATGACGTACGCTTGCGTCGTGTACGCTCACACCAAGCCTAAGTACATCCATAGGATGCAAATTTTAAAGAACCGGTTCTTACGTAGAGTCACGGGAGCCCCTTTTTATGTCCGTAATGACCGTCTACACGTAGACCTTAGAATGCCCACCGTCCTTCAGTTTATGAAACGTCTTTCGAAGCGTTTCTTCGATAACGCCATTAAACACCGTAATCCCCTGATCGCAGCGACCGCCCGTTACGAACCCTCGCGCATTAGTACAGTACGCCGTCCTAGGCATACCCTTGTCACTCCAGATGATGCTATCACCCTCCTCCAGGAGAGTAGCAAAGAGACTAGCACTCTTAAAAAGTTCCGACTCAAACCGCCGTCTTTCCGACCTCGCCGTCGAGGTCCGTCGCGACGTCCCGGTCCATGCCCTCCCCGACCCTCGCTCGAGCCAGCCCGCGATGCTGTGCCAGTAGTTTTAAATCAGCCCCTAAATAATGATACCATTCAGATCCAGCCTGTCCCCATGCAGTCCTCCCCCAGCGACGCCCTAAGCCGAGGTTCGTACCCCACAGGGGATGCCCTTAGCGTGCAGTCGCTTAGTTTGTAAGTTTTTATGCCCTGGCTGGAGGCCTTACTCTAAAGGCACCCACAGGATAGTCCGGTTAAGCAGACGACAACCTCATAGGTTGAACTGCGAGATGCCACTCAAAAAAAAAAAAAAAAGGTTAGCTGCACGTACAATGAAAGTAATCCGTTGGTAATTAAGTATATTTTTGGATCGTCAAACTAGAATAAGTTCTGATTTTATTCTTAATACCTACGATTGTTCATACTTAATACCTAGTTGCCAATAAACAGCTTTCGTAAAACTGTAAGTATTCATTTCAAAAATCTTTCTGCACGTTCCATTAAAAAAAGTCGAGGCAATCGCCATACCATTTACAATCAAATCACGATTCGCGGTAATTGGCTATGTCTCGCAATCACTTAACTCTATAATTAGTTGTCTATTAGCGCATTATAAGCGTTATTACAATGGATGCCGGCAGCACCTACATAATGACTGTGCTTTGATCGGCTAATCTAAGAGAAAAAAGTAAACGGCTCTGTGATTTTTATCGGCAATAAGGTACTTTTTCCAAGTTCCAAGTTTTGTTTTTTAACATTTCAAACAGATTAAAAAAAGAATGTATAAATTGTAAAAAAAAGGGGTTGCACTCCGGGAGTGCCGGCAGAAGTGAAAACTTGAATATTAACGTTGTGCATTTTTGATATTTTGAAATGGTTAGGGAATCATTTTGCACGAATTGCTTTAATTATCAGTATTTATGTACTATCATTTATGTGGTAAAATACAATATTCATTAATTGCGCTATCGTCCACAAACATGACAATTTATATTACATTAAATATTAAACTCTTCTGAATTATTACAATCCGCCTTACGAATTTTACCTCTTTGGAGAAACTGAAGGTTTTATTTGTGCATAAGATAATTATCCAGTTTTGGAAACCCAAACTCAATGACAGATGTCATAAAGTTTAAGTTCCTTCGTAACCTATTCAATCTGACGGTCACGTGTTCTGACGCGAGTTTAACATTTTTACCCATCACAAAAGTTTACATCTCCGCTAAGGAAGTTTTCACTTCAAAAATGAAATGCTGCTGCAGGTGCTGAAAATCTGAAACGGTGATAGCTTCCTTAGTAATAATAATGTGAATTTTATTTCAATTCGTTCAACCGTTAATGCGTGAAGAACCAACTAGCATATTTATAAAATTCTACTTAATTTGTAGCCCATTTTTTCTGGGCAAAGAAATGAAGTCAACAGAAGTCATGGCGATTAGAGGCCTTTGAAGAGCTGTGATATTATGCAAGCTATAGCAGTATCAATGCCTGCCTAGAGAAAATGTATTCTGAACAAAGGAAATAATCTAAGATAATGATATAAGCAACTAAGATTGATCTCATTAATTAAAAAAATACCTACAATACAATAATACTATTTTTCTTAATAATTAATATTGTAATGTTGTTTTATTATTAAAAATATTGTAATACTATAATTTTATTGATTTCGTATATTTTTAACCACCGACCAAATAAGAGGGGTGTTATAAGTTTGACGTGTGTATCTGTGTATCTGTGTGTCTGTCTGTGGCATTGTAGCTCCCAAACGGATGAAGCGATTTTGATAATTGGTGTCATTTGAAAGGTATTTTAATCAAGAGTGTTCTTAGCTATGTTTCGAGAAAATCTGCTCAGCCGTTTGAAGCTCATCACCTCTTTTCTAGTTGATGAAGGGATTAAAACAACTTCTACGGGTCTAGTTGATTGGAAATTTGAATTCTTGTCACTTTCTCACCATGGGCATTGCCAGGGAGGTAGGCTGCACCCCCCCCCTCCCCCCTATAAGTTCAAGTTTTTTTTTTAAATTTATATCTTTCCTTGTTTTCGTTAATAAGCGAGAAGAGCCGCAACACCAAGAAAAGTGGAATGAATGGGAGTAGACCTATGCCCAGGAGTGGGACAGTCAAGGCTAAGAAAAAATAATTTAAGTTTAAAAAGCATGAAATAAAAATTAAATTAAAAATTTAAAAAACCCCCGACGGACAAAACCTCTAAAAAACCAAAAATAAAATTAATCCAAGCGTCGTAGCGTCGGGGGACCGCTAAGTAGACCGCTTAGTACATAAAAATATATATACTAACAAAGCGGACCCCCGACGCTACGACGCTTGGATTAAGTTTATTTTTGGTTTTTTAGAGGTTTTGTCCGTCGGGGGTTTTTTAAATTTTTAATTTAATTTTTATTTCATGCTTTTTTTAATAATTATGTTACTTAAAAGTATAATTATATCTTATTTAAATTTTTGTATAATATTAATTAATGTACAAGATAATCTTAATCAATACTTATATTGCTGCGCCCTAACAGGGTCCATAACATTTTTTTATTTCTTAGCTTTTATAACACCTGTATAATATTGTGGAACGCAATTAAATGAATATGAATATATCAGTATCAAATGATCAGTGAGGAAAAATACACCGCAAACATAATACGCTTCGTCTCTTACCGTGTGGCACTCGGCTAAAAATAGCCGCTTCTATATCTTCCAGTAGATGTCGTAACAAAAGATAAAGGATTATGTCAGCTGAATGGACAGGGACATGAATTTGAAAATATAAAACAGGAAATTCGGACTGCACTCGCATTGCAAAGGAGATTAATTTGGAAACAAAGGTGAGAAATAAACTTAAAAATAATTCTGCAATAATTCTAGAAATAGACTTTTGTTTTACACGGAACAATTAGACCAGATTTATTCATTTATCGACAAACATATGATACATGGGTATAACAATATATTTTTTTATTAACAATTCCCTAAAGACAATTAAATTAATTAATCAAAACATGCAGCAAAAATAAAGAAGAAGCAGTTTCCTAAAAATAAAACGTAGACTGTATGTATTCTTCAGTCCAACTACTATAGATGCACTAGTTATGTTAAGTATGTATTTCGTATTTACCAATACGTAAGTACTTATGTACGAATAACCAAAACTAGTTAATATTACTGACAACGGCCGTTGATCCAGGCAGTTGAAAATGCCAGTCAGTTGTGTCTGTAGTAGTCTGCACTAAGTTAGGCAGCGGACTAACTTTGACACAAAGCGAACGGTCTACACTTACGTTGAATAAATTTAACACTGCATGTGTGACTTGAATGCGTTTATACTGACTGTTTCGTACTGCCCATTACACGGAGTTAGTAACAAATGGAGCGCTAGTGCTATTTTACAGTTTTTTTGTGACACATAGGAAGCAATACTCAGTCATTGAACTAAATATATGGATTTATGACAGAACCCGCAGCTGTTTTAAGAATATCACATTATTAGAAAAAAATATCTAGTTGGAAATGGTTTATGGAATTTTCTCATTGAGTATGAAAGGGTGGGTAAAAGAACCAAAGCGGGACCATAACCAAAGTCGCGTACGACGAAACTCAGAAATGTACAGATTGTTGATGCCCTACAGTGGCACGATAGTGAGTTATTTGGAGACAAAGATTGTTGTATAATATATTTACCTTTAACTATCCCGTGAAAATTTCAGAAACTGTGTCCCTCGACTATCTTTTGTTTGTCTAAGTGTACTAATTAAACTAATGTAGAGGTAACTACATGTACAGTTTATTCAGGCTCCTCTATATGTGAATTGAATACATGTGTGATCTTTCAGCGTATTTCTCCTGTACATTCCTGCACTCCATGTGCTGACTACTCCGTGTTTCATCCCAACTGCTTTGTACTGCCCACATGATACTGATAGTAAACTTATTGTTCGCGAACAGTTTTCTTGTTTATAGCTTTGAGGTTTTGCTATAAACTGTACAGTTGTCATGCCTGGACGCCTATTTTGTTGCAGTGTGCTGTTTTCGTTAGCATCGCTAATAATTGTGATTTAATCTTTTTGAGTATTGTGAACAGATGTAAAACTGGACTAACTTATTTGTTTTGATACTTTGGAGTCCAAAGGAAGAGTTATGTTTTTATATCTTGGCTTTCTTTAGAAAATTTTGATTTATAGAATTATGCAAGATCGCAGGTCCGTGGCAAATTCACGTTGTACATTTGAACGTGAGCGGTAGGTAAATACAGACATTACAACTGACAATATTTCACAAAATGTGTAACAAATTTAAACCATTACCATATTATTTGATATTAAAATGTAATGCGTTCCAAGCTAAAAATAATAACAGTTCATAACATGACATACCTACCAGTTCATTAAAATATGTCCCACTTACATATTGAAATTGTCATACACAACCGCATTAACTAACTTTATAATTTTGTACAGTAGAGCAATAAAACTGAGTATTACCGGTTAATACCCAGTTATACATACATAACACATATACATAGTGTTTTATTATAATGTATCCAGAATGTGTACAAGGTTTTGGTGAAATAAATTGTTTACTATATTTTGTAGCTTTACATTGTTTACATGATTATGGAATCATGGTTGTAGACAATGAAATGAATCCTTGTCCGTGTTTACATATTTTGGGTCTGACTGTCCGCGACGGTGTTGGTCGGTAACGGGGTGGCCTAGTGTGCATAGTCTCATACTTTTCAATAAATAAATAATGATATTTTTTTTTGCTTGAAACGTTCATAGCACGGTCATGGTACATATACTATCTTCTTCTTACACACCAAAAACACTAGGAAGTGGCAAAGGACGGGCGTTTTGGGGGACTGTCTCTTGAAATTTTGACGTTCAAAAAGATTATCATTATGCTGATTATCAGCCTAATTTGAATAAACGACTTTTGATTTTGATCTTTGCCTAGTATAAAACAAAATCGCTTCCCGCCGTCTGTACGTTTAGATATACTACGCAACGGATTTTGATGCGGTCTTCATCAGAATGATTCAAGAGGAGGGTTTATATGTATAATTTATCCTTGAAAAACACATCAAAATTTACACGCAAACGAAGTCGCGGGCAGCAGGTTGTAATAAAATAAAGCAAATACGTACTTGACTGTACTTCGTTATATGCGATACGGAACCATCGGTCACCAACTTACTGTTTGACGCTGTACATTACTATTCAACGGCTTGTTAGCTTTATCATTACTCCAGGGACTGAAACATAAATTACTGCATTGTTCCGTGAACCAGTTGCCAGGTAGATGTTAGGCTTGTTGTACACAAGATTGCAAGAATAACAGCGAAAATGGATGAAATATTAGCCCCTTTCTCGCCTAATAACTGAATGAGTCACAAGGGACCGTACAAGCGAAAATGTGAGAACTATTTTGTCTTTAGCCTTATTGGGATGTTTTAGTAAATGTTATAATAAAACTTATTCCTTTATAAAGGTTAGGTTAGTGCTTGCCGAAGTTGGTCCGTGGATGGGTGACCGTAATTACATACCGAGTTTCCACCGTGCCTCGGAAAACACGTGAGGCCGTTGGTCCGGCTGTCATTTGTAGATCTTTGAAAGTCGTTACGAGTAGTCAGAAGCCAAAAAGTCTGATATCCAGTCTTACCAAGGGTTATCGTATTACCCAGTTACTGGGTTGTGATGGTCAGATAGGCAGTCGCTTCATGTAAAATACTGGTACTTAGCTGCATCCGGTTAGACTTAGCCGACCCCAAGATAGTTTGGGAAAAGGCTAGGCAGCTGATGATGTAAATCTTTAACGTGCAAAGTATTATGTATTTTTCGAGCATATGGAAGAAAAGTAAGTTTTAAGCATTTTATTATTATTTTAAATCATACATCATTATTCAGTCCTTAAATATTATTTTAAAATATGAGCCAGTACTTCAAGAAAACCTTAAGCAATATAACATGTTTAGGTAATACTCTCGTTTGCAATTCAAAACCTCCGTTCAGAATACATCTTTAAACGATTAACCAATTCAGAGCCTAGAACAGACCGGTCGGTTGTACGTCTGCTTAATCGGCAGCCAGTTGTCTTGCATCACAATCAATGAGCATTCACCCTAACAAACTAGTTCAATTTGCACAATAGAAGGGCGGGTGCAAGACAAGACTGCAGAAGGGGCCCGGGGGCCCAGATCTCATAACAAACACAAATAAGCCGACGTGATCCGCTTACCACCATAGATTAAGAACGTAGAAAATATTTCTACACTTCAACGGAATAATTCATGATTTTCTGCGAACAATATTATCTTATCGGCATGAGAAATTGTTTACATGCAGACTCGGTGGACGTCGTTCGATGTAGGTATTTCGCTGATTCTATGTAAAGTTACTCGCTCTGTAAACTGGAACGTTGTCTCGGCTCCTCGTGTTCAGTTTTGTAGCTTTATTTGCAAGTCCAATAGTTATTTCAGGTTTGAATTGTCGCCTATTTGATGTATTGTCTCGCTCAAGGGGATAGGAGATTCTGCGTTTAAATGTTTTGTGAACCGACGTATGTTATATATAGGCCTGTCTTGGATTAAGAATAAATGCTTCCAACTTACGTTCAATTTATAAAAGATACAAATGTTTACCTAATATCCATGTTGAAATTAATGTCCATAATAATAATTATTTGCTAAGTAACACAATGACAATAGAGATTATGGTCGAACTGTACAGAATTCCAGCCTCTGACAATTCCTCTTCAATAAATACATAACATCTATTACTGACTTTATTTCCCGACGATTAACATACGAAAACATTGGAATGTCGGCCACGGCTTGGATCTCAAACGATTGTTGACTTAAGCCCACTAAAACCCTTGGATAGATACTTGACAATGGCATTTGCATTTAGTTCATTTGTTTCTGGTTCCAGCCAGCTAGTTCCTTTGACATGTTGATTACAATGTAAATTAATAGTGCCAACTAGCTGAAGCACACAGTGTGCGAGTGTATGTTGGTACTCAGTTTAGGAGCAGAATTTTGAATGGGTTGTAAATTTCTAATCATTCCTCATCAACGGAACGACCCGAATCAATGATAACACACGATATTATACAATACTAGTTGCTGCCCGCGACTTCGTTCGCGTGGAAATTTTGGTGAGTGGGTATGAAAAATTGATGTTGGTTGATTCTCAGACTTACCCGATATGCACACAAAATTTCATTCAAATCGGTTCAGCCGTTTCGGAGGAGTTTGATAACAAAAGTTTTCGTGTCGCGGGACACGAGAATTTTATATATTATTATTAGAAGATAGTATTTAGGTACTTATTTTCCGTTGTTGCAGGTGGGTGTAAGTGTGACAAAAAACGACCTGGACGTATTAAAAAAAAAAGTGATGATAAATCTAAAATACAGATGTTCCTTGATTCCTAATCAACCATTAAGAAACATCGTTTCACATCAGGCGAATCGCGGTCAAACGAAAATCACTCCACTGTTAATCAAAAGTCCAATCAGAGCAGCCAAAAACATCAATGAATATAAAACTTAACACATAACTGGAAACGTATTTTTTTGTGCATTAACGTAGCTATAATAAAAACCTTTAAAGATCACTCACACATCATTTCCATTTTGTAAAAACACAATATATCGCTCGGAAGTTCAATTTTACATCCAACCTTATTCAAAAGGGTCCGAATTTACAGCTTCCGACGATCAACAATAAAAATGATTGGTTTTTATCTATGAATAACTGCGCACATCCTGGCCAATAGCCATCATTGAAATTCAGTTTGCTGGTTGAAAATAACAGATTATCGAAATGTAATAAATTTTGGAAAATGAATTCGTTGACCGCAGACTGGTGCGGCCACCCTGTTGTTTTTCATATGGTTACGTTATACTGTTTTATATGGTAGGATTGGATTTGTTAGGGTGTAAAGCTTTCGATTCGTAAAGAAATTTACGAGTAAATGGGTCTTATAATTCGAATTAATACACAAACCCATTCGGAAAATATTCCACGCAATTATCACTTTTAACGTAGGTAGGTCCACTAATTAATAATTTATCACATTATCTGTTCTGATCATGTGTCAGTAGCAAACATCCTATCAGTGTCAGTAGCAAAATTGAAAACACTCAGTTGCGAGTTGCGACGTTTCGGTTCTGCCAAAAAGGTTATAAACATTTTCAGAAAAATGTAAAGTATTTATTTAAATATAAGACAACTCGAAAGCCTTTAAAATCTTTGAAACAGATCAATCACAACATTTTCGCAAAATCGTAGCTGCTTTTAGATCTCTTCGGTATTAAATTCTCGAAACCTTTGACAAGTGAGGTGTTGTTTGATTCGATTAAAATGCGAAAATAAAATAATGTCCAGTGAAAATAAAAGGTAAAAAGAATTACAAAATTTTGTCATAGCAAAAAAAGAACCTTGCAAAACGTGTTTTTAATACATAAACTTGACAAATGAAAAAATAGGAACTTCTTATTCCAACATTTAAAATTCGAACAAATTTTTGAATAGGTACTTCGAATTATATTCATTCTCTCTACTTCTGACTCTTTACTGTGGTAGGTTTGCCCGGTTATTTTTATCTCATAAAATGACAGAAATGAGGAGCTTATGGCTAAATAATAACAGCCGCACGGGTCGATCTTTAAGGTTAAGCCGTGCTTGCCGAGGTTGGTCCGTGGATGGGTGAACATAACTTCACACCGAGTTTCCTCCGTGCCTCGGAAAACACGTTAAGCCGTTGGTCCCGGCTGTCATTTGTAGATCTTTGACAGTCGTTACGACTAGTCAGAAGCCAAAAGTCTGACATCCAGTCTTACCAAGGGGTATCGTATTACCCAGCTACTGGGTTGTGGAGGTCAGATAGGCAGTCGCTTCATGTAAAATACTAGTACTCAGCTGCATCCGGTTAGACTGGAAGCCGACCCCAATATAGTTTGGGAAAAGGCTAGGCAGATGATGAAAATGACAGAAATGCACACGACGAACAATAACGCCTAGTTCAACAACGCAGTTTAACTGATTACAAACGAAAACTTCGCCAGTAATTTCAAATTGCGAATCTGAATACGAACCAATGTGACAGGCAAGGGACGGGCCTGATTTCCCAACACCAATCACGTCACTATTCCCACGTGTTACAGTTCAAAATCGTTTAGCATAATTTGTAGAGGAAACCTGGTTAGTACGCGTACGGCATACAGTAAAAAGGTAATGCTTAGACAACGCAACGGTTTTGTTATGTTAGCACTTTAGTTTACTTATTCCATCGATAGGGGGCTGTTTACCATAACTTCGTTTGGGTGACACGTGAGAATCGGATGTGTCACGAAGAATCTGATAGTGTCAACTACGCCTGATATAACGTTTCAGGGAAATGTTATTAGGAGCGGGGTAAAATGTGAAGGATATTTGAGGAATGTTATGGAATTGAATTCTAGAATGTTCTGTTGTTGTGAGTGAAGTGCCTAACTATGATCACTGTTTTGCCAAGTGTTGGATTGAGTATTTCAATGTTGGCCTATGTACCAGTAGTGGCCAAAGGCCTAAAGGCTGACGCTATGTTATATTTTAGACTAATGATATTGCTCCGATTCAACCAGTCCCTGTGCTGTCCCCCGCCAGCGACGTGCTAACCCGAGCCTGGTACTCTACAGGGTGCCCATAGCGTGTAGTTACTTAGTTTTTAAGCCCCTGGCTATGGGGCCTACACTCAAGGCACCCACAGGATATACCTGTTAACCTCCAAGGTTGAGCTGCGAGATGCTATTTAGAAACAAAGATAAATTTTAGAACGAGTGTGTAGCTTCAGCCATCAGGGGAAGGATCTGTGTAGCTTACCTACTTTTTTGTCAGGTTGTTTCAATAAACAACCTGACAAAAAAGTTTCGGTTTTCAATAAAACCGGTCGGACATTAGTCGTTCTGGCGAAGTTGCTGATGGCTGATGTACTTAACGACATTCCATCAGGTTGGAGTTTGGTTGTTTTTTCCTGGAAAAATGTATCTAAGATCAACTTGCGCCATCACATCTTCCAAGCTCATCGTGCTGTGCTGGCGCTGCCGCTGCGGCAGCGGAGAACCTCAAGCGGCGTAAATATAGGTAGTAACCCTGGTGGTAACTATATTTTCGAGCCGTTTGGGGTTGAAACTCTGGGTTCGTGGGATCCGAGTGCTCAGTCTTTTTAAGGAAATTTCGAAAAGCCTAGTTGACGCTTCCCGTGACCCAAGGGCTGGCTTTTACTTTGTCCAGACGCTAAGTATTGCGTAGCAATGCTGCCAATCTCTTGTGCACATTACCAGCTGACAGCGTTTAGGAAGAGTTTTTTGACGCCCTTTTATAGTTTATTATTATTTTAAATGTTATAGTTTATTATTTTTATTAGTTGTTTAATTTATTAGTTTGTTAATCGTTGTTATATATAGTAAATGTAAATATTTTTGCATATAGTAGTTATTTAAATTTATTAATATCAAAGAAAAAAAATATGTGCTAGTAAGGCATACAAGGGTTTAAAAAAATTCTTAGACTACAGGTTACGTAACAACATTAGTTACTTAGTTTTCTAGAACAAGAGGGTCGTATTTACATAGAAAATAATGTTCTAAGATACTAAATTTTCATTACATAATGTAGAACATGGTTTTACTTTTAGTTGCAAAAACTTAAGAATTATTCCTTAGGTGCGGTTCTACGGATTTTATTTTATGTTTTTAAAATGTGTAATGAGGCTTTCAAAGGTGTGATTACTTCAGTTTTTCAATAGGTATTTGTACTCTTGCGTTTTACATTCAAAGTAAAACGATACATTTTGTAAGCCAACTAAACGTGTAAACAAAAAAAATTAATTAAAAATTTAAAAAACCTCCGACACAAAAAACCTCTAAAAAAACAAAAATAAAATAATCCAAGCGTCTTAGCGTCGGGGGACCGCTTTGTTATGTGCTTGTACTAAGCGGTCTACTTATCGATCGGTCGGGGGTTTTTTAAATTTTTAATTAAATTTTTATTTCATGCTTTTTAAACTTATATTGTTTTATCTTAGCCTTGACTGTCCGAATACTGGGCAAAGGCCTCCCCCATTGCTTCCACTTTTCTCGGTGTTGCGTGTCATCTCGCCAATTAACGAAAACAGCAAAAAAATAAAAAAAAGTCTCTGGGGGGTGAGGGGGGGTTAGCACCCCCCCCCCTGACAATGCCCATGATGACAAGTGACAAGATTTCAAATTTCGAATCGATCAGACCTGTGGAAATTGCTTACACAGATACACAGATACACACGTCAAACTTATAACACCCCTCTTTTTTGGTCGGGGGTTAGTTATATTATCAAAATAACATCTAAGACAACCATGAATAAATCATGAATTGCACTAAAAATGTAGAATATGCTTAACAGTTCAAGTTCTTAGATAATTTTGTATTCTACAAGACATTGTCAGTAATTATTTGCGTTACACTCATTTATATAGGTTACTGTAACAAAAGAGTCTTCTCTATCTCTTGTATCTAAACGTAAATAATAAGCATACCTTATTGAAAACACTGTTCCTTTCATAAAAAAGTGGGACGAATTTTATTCTATATATCCTATCTCATAATATTTCCGTATATAATATTTCGATTTCACCGTTTCGACACGAATTCCTAATATGTATGGTAGGTCGCAGCGCCTCTGGCTGAGAGTAAAATCAATTTCGGCACAATTCTCTGTGTCTCCATACCTTTGCCGCAGATAATATCATAAGATACAAGGAGGCTTTCCACACAATTAGATTTGCATGTGTATGTATGTTCTTACCACAAACATACAATATATTTAAACAATGCGTCAACAATACTTACCTACTTTCTTCCATGAATCATTGAATAGGTTATTCTTGATGACTTAGGAGTTGTAGAGTTCAGATAGGCAGTTGTTTTTTTACCTAATTTTTTACCAACATTTTTACTAAGTAGCTGCGCCCGCGACTTTGTCCGCGTGGAATTTAAGAAGTAGCCTTTTTAGCCTAAGTTACTCCTTATTACATCAGCTATCTGCCAGTGAAAGTCCCGTCAAAATCGGTCCAGCAGTTCCAGAGATTAGCCGGAACAAACAGACAGACGGACAGAGAGACAAACAAAAAAAAAAGTTGGTATATGTACCGTATAAGTATACATACATTCAAATGCATTCAAACGTAAAAAGGTCATTTTAATATTACAAACAGACACTTCAATTTTATTTATTTGTATGTATAGATATTTACACACCGTAAAACTAAATAGATAATTTGCATCAATTCCATCCAAATGCTGAAAAAATGTCGCAGCTGGTTTGTTAGTTTGCAAAAATAACTATTATAAAAATTTGGGGAGTAAAGGTAAACGCACACACTTAACAGAAGCAAAAGAGCCCAAAGAATCAAATTTTGGAATTACTATGAAATCCTATGAAACCTAGTACACGTCTTATACGCGCCGAATCGGACGAATAACTGTATACGTAATTACGTATGCTAGAACGTTCGTTTGGCGCGGTTGATTTTTTCGGCGCGAACAAGTGTGCGATTACTTTAAATAAGTACACATCTACCTGCATCTAAACAGATGCAAATTAACTCAATAATTTATCAAAACTTTAGTTTGTTCATTTTTCAGTGAGTATAACCAGTTGACAATTCATGCATTTAAATGCAGCGTAGTACCTTCAGCCATCTTCAGAATTATTCTCATCATCTGCCTAGCCTTTTCCCAAACTATCTTGGGGTCGGCTTCCAGTCTAACCGGATGCAGCTGAGTACCAGTATTTTACATGAAGCGATTGCCAATCTGACGTCCACAACCCAGTAACTGGGTAATACGATACCCCTTGGTAATACTGGATGTCAGACTTTTTTGCTTCTGACTACTTGTAACGACTGTGTGATCTACAAATGACAGCCGGGACCAACGGCTTAAAGTGCTTTCCGAGGCACTCGGTATGCAATTATCACTCATCCACGGACCAACCTCGGCAAGCACGGCTTAACCTTAAAGATCGGCCCAGGCGGCTGTTATTATTTAGCCACGAGCTCCTCCGATCTTCAGAATTATTCTAACCACTAAATAAATTAGAACTGCAGTTCTAATTGCGCTTGCCCTTGATTAGAAATCAAGGGCAAGCGCGATTGCTGAGCAAGGGGCACTAGGTTGAGATACCGCGGCCCTGGAACACAAAGGGCGAAGAAGGAACATGGGTGGGTTTTAGTCAGTACAAGTCTGACACTCCCTCCCGCTCCGCCCAGAGCGGGAGAAGTCATTTGATGATTTCCCATCCGCAAAAAAAAAAAGGGGCACTAGGTTCGATTCCCAGTTCGGGCTGGGTGTTATTGGGTTTTTCATCAAGAATTTCTAAGTAGCAGCCACGGAGTCCGGATTCTTGTACTGTTGATGGCAATCGGTTTGCCACCTATTAGGTACATGGGATTTAAACATAACTGGTGCAAATTTAAGGTGTTGTTTTAAGGTTGTCACAAAAGACATAAATAATCAATTAAAATTACGGTACCGAGTTAATTATTAAGAAAGGCTGTTGTCAGTACTTCAGAATAACCCCCTAAACGCGGTTTAGGGAATAAGAAATTATCGAATAAACGTTTAAGATTGTTTGTACGTATGAAAGCGTGGTTATAAGGCGAGGATCAGACGGGCCGCGTTTAAAACACGGGTGGTTCACACTTACCAAATTAGTAGAGTTACCTCCTTGAAGTCCTTGAATTTGACGAGGATGCAAAACAATAGCTTGTATAAGAGTATGGTGTACTGGCTAAGTAACAGGTTGTACCTTTAGTAATACTATGGATAGGTATACTACTATAATATTACTTATACATTATATAATATTCCTTTTACGTTTTACATTAAAACCAAGCTCATCAGGCACATAACTAAAAACTTTTTAAACAATCATCAATTCTTTTCAGAGATGATAACACAGAATTGTCTGAACCCTCTTCCCAGGGCAAAAAGTACCGAATTTCATCCACTTTGTCGGACTGACTGACCCGAACGATATTTTCATTTTTAAAAGTACACCGTCACTTAATTGCCTTTAAATCTAATTTTCTGCTTCCATATTTCGTGCTTTATCACTCCATAATTTGTTTTTCGTTGGAAAATGAATGCTCTTCAGCCATTATAAAGATTGTTAGTGACTTGTGGAAATGTTAGCTAGGTTTAGCATAAATATTGAGATTTTCTAATGGAGATGGAGATTTGGAGGAGCTCGTGGCTAATTAATAACAGCCGCACGGGTCAATCTTTAAGGTTAATCCGTGCTTGCCGAGGTTGGTCCGTGGATGGGTGACCATAAGTACATACCGAGTTTCCTCCGTGCCTCGGTAAGCACGTTAAGCAGTTGGTCTCGGCTGTCATTTGTAGATCTATGACAGTCGTTACAAGTAGTCAGAAGCCAAAAGTCTGACATACAGTTTTACCAAGGGGTATCGTATTACCCAGTTACTGGTTGTGGAGGTCAGATAGGCAGTCGCTTCATGTAGAATACTGGTACTCAACTGCATCCGCATCATATCTGCAGGTTAGACTAGAAGCCAACCCCAAGATAGTTTGGGAAAAGGCTAGGCAGATGATGCAGATGTTGTTGAGATTTTTTGATGATGAACACTGAAAAGAAGGTGAAAGAAAATTGTGCCTAGGTGGTATCATAAAATACTTACAGCAATTCCATATATCGTTTGAAAAAAAATAAGAACTGTTTTTTTTAAGAATATAGACTGTTTATTTCTAATCTTAGAAACGAACAAAGAGAACTAAACTTGTATTATGTACGAAAAATAAAACTCTTGTTTATAATGTAGACGAGCATTTGCCCGCTGGTTCACCTGCGTGGTCTATATTTATCCCACAGGAACCTACGACTGAGATAAAAAGTAATCTGTCCCCGTGTCCTGACCCCGGGATATGGTCTTTAATTTTACCACATTCTATCCTTATCCGTTCAGCCGTTAAGACTTCCTAAAGGCAAACCGACAAACAAAGCCAGTTTCTCATTTATAATATTACTATGGATTTCTTTACAAAAGCCTAACCTAGTGCAAATCTTCACAAAGAAAATAATGTATCAACAAATAAACCATTAAGCTACCAAGACACGTACCAACAAACATGTTATTTACACTCATTGTCACGGAAATGAACAAAGATGTTCCGATAGGCAGTACAGTCGATTTAACTGCTCATTATGCTCCAAAGCATAGGTGTATCGCGTGAGAATGGGCCCTAAGTCACCAACTATCGTTCCTGAACCTGCACAATAGGGCCCTTAGGCCCCAGGGAAGACAGGGATGCAATACGGTAGTCACAGTAAATAAAATTGACCGTGAAAGTCTAATTAGAGAGTGCATTAGCTGATTGGTAGGGGATTTTTATTTAACAAACCAGCGTCAGCATAAACAGAATCAAAAAGAAAAATAAACTAATGATCAATAAAATCCGCAAATCAAAACGACCGGAAAACAGAGCAACAAATAAGCAATCAGCGCACCCTTTAAAAAAACACATTGATACGAAAACAAAACACAAAAAATAACGCGTTATACAAACGAAGTGTGAGATAACAGGGTAAATGTAAAATGTGACTCGTGATAAAAATGTAATTTCCTCGTATAGGTACACAGAAAGCAACGGGTTTTTTATTCGGCAAAAATATTTTGCTTCAGGCCAACCTCCCCATTGTGCAAGTGTCACGAAATCCGACAATCGTCTGAGGGCACATTCAAATGATAATCTCACCATACGCTTTGCGAATTAAGCTGCGAACACATTTAGTATACGCCACTACGTAAGTAATGACGTCTGTGATGTCAGTTGCATTAGTTTTAATACGTTTATACGACAGTGTTGAGACGTACTCTAAGTTATGCACGCTCTAAGTTTAGTTTAATGCAGTTGGTATGTGTTTAGCAGATGTTGGAAAGTTTTGTGATACGGTTACTTGTCAGTCTTATAATGCGGCACACATTTGATAGTGTAATTTAATATATGTTACTTGGATTACACTTTCATTGTTTTTATTCTTTAAACAGCCATACTGTTTCGATGACAACCATAATAAATTTAAGTGTTAATGATTTTAATTATAATACTTTGACGGGGTATATCCTCGCCCGGGCATATGGTGAACATCTTGTCCTATAAAGAAGCAGTAGACAATTAATTTTCATGCATTACGATATTTCAGTAACAAATTAAGCAAACATAATAAGACGTAACGTGGTAAAACATTTTCAGGTAATTACCAGCAAAAAAAGCGTTTTAAAATTTTACATTTAATAATAATGGTAAAGAACTTTTCATTTTTTTTCTACCACTAAAATAAAAAAGCTTTTCTCGGCGACAGCTAAAAATCATTAGAAATATAACCTAAACACTTCTCGCATTTTCCAATCTTCGGGTAGCATATCCTAAAGATGTTTTCAGTTTCATTCGTAATATGTGGCGGGCACGGCCGATGCCAGAAATGTCACATTAGCCTGATTTACACGTGCTACCTGACGTCGCGTTATGTAGGTGAATGTGCACATTTAATCGCAACGTCTGAACACTTCCTTAGACTCACACCACAGCTGTCAAATCGACGGAGAAAATGATGATATGTTTGGTGGGCTGTGAAGTACAGAATAATGTATGTACGTTTCACCACCTTCGGATATATTACAGTTATCTGGCTGATTAAGTCTTGCAGTTTTATCCCGCATTTTGATAATAATCTGTTGGGAAGTGATTATTTTAAGACTTTCTAATCTGTCTACAGGACATGCATATAACCTTTGAGTAAACACAAATTACAAATTTTAAATGTCCATCTTACTGACTACTCTCGTCCCGTATGGACTAACTGTATAGACTGTTGGCTGAAATAACATAATATTAAAAAAAAACATCATTTTAATAAGCATTTCGTCAAAGAATTTAACAATTTCTTTTAACTAAGTATTTACAATTTAAACTATTATTGAAATACAAAAATTATACTTACTGCATTTAAAAATAACTCAAAAGCAGAGCACTGTTGCTGATGAAAACTTAAACAAAAGCTGATAAAAGATTCGATTCTTGTCATTGTAAATAACTATGATTTACAAAAAAATACATGTTGTTGATCTAATAGGTAATAATAAAATGGGATCCCTTCTTTTCGCATAATGTTCTTTGTCCTAATATACTTCGGCATAACGATTTTGGCACAATTTGTTTTGGCATAATAATACTTCGGCATAATTTTTTTAGTCATACATTTTATGTTGGCATAATCATCTTAAAGACTAATTTGTTTTGGCATAAATTTGATTCGCAACGTTAGTAGGCCTAAAAATTAATATGCTGTGCACCAAAAGTTAGTGACAGAACCGAATTGCTGCAAAACCGACTCCACGTAGTCTTGTTTGTCCTACCCCTAGAGTGTAATTTAAAATCGCGTAGGCGCGTAGGGGCGAGGCGGCCCGCGGGCTGAGGAGCAGGCGACTGCGAGCGAGCTGCCGCGGCTGAGGCTGGCAACAAGCCGAGCTGCGGTGGTGAGCGAAAGCCGTCTGCGACGATTAGCACGCGTGGGGCCGCCGGAGGCCCGCAGCGCCGGAGCCGTGACAGAAACCCTGCATGCTGTATGCTTGCTTGCATGCTGAATGCTTGCTTGTTTGCTGCATGCTTGCTTGCATGCTGTATGCTTGCTTATTAAAAAGTTATGCTTTAGAACTTTATGCTTAATAAATTTATGCTTTAGAATATTATGTTTAATCATTATTAAGGTTAGAGAAATTATGCTAAAAAAAATTATGCGTAAGCTGTTATGCGTAAATATATTATGCGAAAACATAATTATGCCAAACAAAATTATGCTAAGTTATATTAGGTCTTAAAATTTTATGCAAATGAATAGGGAACCTAATAAAATGTATAGTCTTCAATGTTTAGAGTATCTACATCTTCAAACCTCTTTGTACGCTCTAAAATCAAGCACCCTAGCTTATCAGCACCAACTGAACACTCCATATCCCCGCCTTCCAAATCCATTTCACGCCACATATTCACATCATATTTTGAAAGCAAACAAACATCCAAATTGTTCTCCTCTTATCTCATTTTTGTTGCACACAAGAATCACAACACATTGAAAAATAATTTTCGTCGCGTTGCGGCTTCAGATACGCGAGACCCGCAGAACCAAGTGCGATTCCCCATATGGGGCACAGAATAGATAGGTAACAGAAAGCCAGCTTCATCAAACGGACGAATACACGCATATACAAACACAGAGACGCACCCTGTTGCTAGTGCATGCTTGGCTCTGCATTGCTTGGCTCCTCTTAAGAAGCAGAAGGGAACATAAATTAGGGTAAAGCAGGGCAGTACGGAAGGTAAGTACGGTGTAAGTAAGTACAGTGATCTCAAACAAGTGAACCTCGCTAGCAGTTTGCACTCGCTGTACGCGATGCGTGTCTATGTGTGCGTTATGGTGCGGGCCTTCTGGTGTTATTTATTCTGTGGTATTGAGTACGAATCCCCATTAGAGGCGTCTATAGGGTACGCCATTAAATAAACATCTCTGGCAGGTTCACTGCTAGTTATTAGCGCCACCCCATCCTCTTGAAACGCCGTGATACGGCACGAAGACGGAAGTGGGAGCAAAATCAATTTCATTTTTCGACACAAGCATTACGTTTATGGCGATTGAAACCGCACTTGCCTTGGTGTCAGTACCTATTTAATGGTGTTTATTTATGCGTATAGGTGTTCGAATTGTCTATTAATGTGGTGATAATGATTTTTAGGGGTGTATTTTATTGCATCGAAAAGTCTTGTATTCAATTTAAATTTTACGGGAGCATTATTGTTTTTCTTGACTTAGTATAAGCATACAAACGTACATAAACTCACGCCTATTCTCATGGGGAAAGACAGAAATTACAGATGTGTTCTTACGTAATATTTGAATTTGCCGCCATTTTTGCGGTCAAGGGTTGGCAACCAAAAAAAAACAGATTGTCAGGTGATAGTTTAGGGTTAGTGAAAATAGGGTTTAGACCCATCTCATCCCCTTCCCATCTCATTCCCCATGTCGATTCGTTCATCTATATAAATTCCGGTACCTAGTTAATTATTAAAAAACACTGTTTTTTTTTTGGTTCTTAAATTTGTCAGTATATTCAGAATAACCCCCTTAACGTGGTTTAGGGAATAAGAAATGATCAAATAAACGTTTTAGATTTTTATATGTGTTTAATCGAGGTTATAAGGCGAGGATCAGACGGGCCGCGTTTAAAACACGTGTGGTTCACACTTACCGATAACCGTAAAAAAGAAAAAAAAATTACCTACCCATTTTATTATTGTTTCGAGTCGAGAATCATTACAATATTTACCTCCTTGAATTTGACGAGAATGCAAAACAACACCTTGTATAGGCAAGCTGGTTGCGAGTACTACTGTAAGTGTACCTACTGTGTGCGTATGTATACACGAAGCTGACCTTTATGTAAAGTATTACCAATAAGTGTAGCGTATATTATTGGCTGGTAAGTTGCAAAATTTAGGAAACGTAATTATTCTATTTTAATCGATATTCCTATCAAGTCTATCCAGTAATTTACGCTTTAAGATGTAAATCTCAAACTGCATTCCATGCACCACTGTCTGCAATCAAACTGTTTAATCAGTTAAATAGTTTCATAATGTGCTAATGGCAATTGATAAAGACAATCTTATGCCATGATTTAGTTATTCCAATTATCTCTAAGAGTATGAAATACTTAAGTATGTGTTAATACCGCAGTTATAGTTGGTCTATTATACGGCATCTTTCTTCTATACAAATTTGAAATGTCTGTTTGTAATATTCAAATTACCATTTTTTACTACATGCATACGATTGTATATACGGTAAATACACTAAAAAAAGTCAAACTTTATGCCTACTCCGCGGCCGACCGTCAGCGTCACGCGACATGCAACACACAGACGAAAAAGTTTGAGACGATGTAATAAAAGTTTCACTTTAATAACATTTTGACTTTCACTGGCTGATGCTGCAGCTGATGTAATAAGGAGTAACTTTAAAGGCGGAAACACACCTACGTGTCGTGGCGGGTCGTGACGCGCCAGAAGCTATCGGTTTCATACATCGTTGCGACACGACACGCCACGACACGTGAGTGTGTTTCCGCCTTAAGGCTACTACTATTTTAGAAAATTTCTAATTCCACGCGGACGAAGTCGCGGGCAACAGTTAGTTCGAAATGAAACGTCTGAACACAAAATGAATGAAAGAAATACAATAAATAATAAAACAAAAATTAATATTCACTCGAAGTAAGCACCTGGGGGCCTAAAATGGCCGCTTTAGCACAATCATAATAGGATATTAAATATGAATTACTTTACAATGGTCACTAAGTTAAATTCATAATATTAACTGCGTCAGTAACCATTTTAAGATTTTGTAAGCACTCTGAAATAGGTTGCAGGGAGTAAAAACAATCGTTGCCATGGAGCTGTGCAACAATGTTGGTGTAGGGACAGTAATTATACTCTTTCTAAGTGCTTATTTTTCTTTAATACAAAAACATTTCTGTGTTCTGGAAAATTGTAACATTCACCCGAAAAAACATCGTTTAAAATTTCAACGAAAACGTAGCACTTTAAAGCGTCTAGCGCATTTTTCGTCCCGCCGATTCACAGGGAGATTTCAGTAATCCATTCTGATATCCACGTTTGGTTCAAAGTCCACTCGTTTCGTGTCATTACAGAAAAGCGGACTGATATACACATCGGCAAAGTTACATTTAGCTGGTGGAATTGAAGAAACCAGTTCTAAACTTCAGGAGTCAAGGTTTATAATGCTTTGTGTTTTGTTATTTCAAGGGTAGTGAGTTTGGTTCCCCTATACCATGTTTTACTGCGATTGATTCCGTCCGCAAGACGGACCGGGTGGGATCGGGGCTATCCTGTACTTATCTAATTTTATTGTCACTCGCCGACGTCCGTCGAACCCTCTGCCACTGAGAACGTTTCGAAGAAAGCTAGAAAATTCTTTCCCCCATCGGATATTTTTATCTGAGAAGGACATCTTTATTCGCAAGCAGTTAAACTTAATTCAACGTCTTGGTAGCACGATAAACGTTCTGCCTGGATTCAGGCCTTGAAGAGATCTAAAAAAATAGAGATTTTGTGAGATTGGATCTTCATGTTTATAATCTACATGTATTTGGAACTTGCAGAATAAAGATGTCGAAGCTTCATACATTATGTATTACAAATTACAATATTCGTTAAATAAAGAGAAAGAACTTAGGCATCGTTCAGAACATAGTGCCTAGTAAGTAATTCTTCATAAACTTTTAACAACCGTTTTTATTTTACACGTCAGGGGTGCTACTTCTTGTTTTGGTGTTTTACATGCGCTGACCCGAAGCAATTTATTCGTCTAATGCCGATCGGTAACACTTCATTCGACATTTACCATCACTGTATCTTGTACGCGTCGGCTCAGCGCAATTCGTACTAATCCAAACGTTTCCTACATATCCGATTTTATCCATATCTATAGGCCAACCATAAAATAAGTGTGACAACACTCAAAAATAGACGAGTCGTGTTCTTAAAAAAAAAGCTAGTTTACTGTCTCCTGAGTAAAGTCACAAGAGAATGCAACACGTTCCAATAAAATGAACTTTAAGATATCCATCGAACATAATGTCTCTGTGATGTGATAAATATTTCATGTTACATTTCAAAATAGTGTGTCCCACACGTCTTAAGACTCCACAAAGCGAATACGAGTTGAAATAAAAAAAAAGTAAGAATTGAGAGTGCTTTTGGTGTACAAATTGTGTGTGACATAAAACTAATTTATCATGTATATTCCATTTGGCGGCACGCATGATAGTCTCTAATTTGATCCGAGCTGAACACGACAAGCAATCTAGAATTTATATTTGAGTGCAAAGTACTACGGGTTACGCTTTACAAACAAACCAGTTGTGGCGAGGAAAAGTGGGTTTCCATCAAAATGTGAAATGGTAAAGAAGTTGAATTGATGAACTTTGGGTTGATTTTCTCTGCAATGTTCTTCTTCTTCTTTTGTTTGGTATAGGCACGAAATGTATGTACAAAAAGCAGGTTAGGTTAGGTTAGCTGGGTTGTTTCCGCAATTAGCCTTTTTTGGGCCATTGTACGTATGAAAATCCTCTAGCTACTCCAACCATCCCAGGTCCTCCCAGAAAGCTAGCAGCATTTTCAGGCTGCTGCAGGCTTCCGGGAGCGAAGCCGGCGATTGAAGAGTCCGTGCCCGTTGATCTGCCACGCTACTGCTCTTCATGAGCACGTGCTATGGTGTTTCTTCCTTCATGCATCCTCTGCACAGAGGGCTGTCTTTCACACTTATGGTAAATATGTGTTTGTTTAGGGGACAGCGGCATGCACAAAAAGGAATTATGCATTAAAGATTCTTGTGAACTTTGTTTTGATAAATAAATAAGTATGAACCGAAATTTAGCAAAGCAGCAATATGATACCGGGGAAGCTATGGTGAAATATGGTTAACAAGCATATTTTGCGTATATTTTTTGTGTGCAGAAAGCCACGTCTAGCTCTTGAAAGTACCTTATCGTCAATAGAACTACTCGTAGGGATCGAACTCACGAACGTCTAAGTCCCACATATATTCCATAGTCGCTTTGATATTTAAATCAATTCTACTCCTCTAAGCTGCACATTTAACTTTCCTAATTGTTACCATTCTAACCTCATTCCATACGTAATTCCGTCACAAAACAGAGGAGAACGTATCAACAAAAAGCGCCGGGAATATGTTAAAGACGTCTGTTTCCTTACGGCCTGTACGCCATCTCTTCGGCACATTAGCTATGATAATTGGAACATTTGGTTTGCGAATAGGATGACGTCACAGGACAATGTGATGACACAGAATAGTACAGAAGGTGGAATTGGCTCCATAGAACCTGCGAAAACATACTCCAGCACATACACATACAGTAAAACCAGAAAAAATATGCGCTTCGATAATATTCGTGTTTCCGAAAGCATGAACATCGCACCACAGAGTAATCGTGACTGAGGCGGCGGGCGCTTCTAAATCTGCCACGTTTTGTAGTGGTGCACCCATTATTGCGGGCTTGTATAAATTTTTTCCTCGTCTCTTTACCTACTCCGGTCAAACCTCGCGATCTGATACAAAAAAATAAATAGATTTTGCTTTGAATTGTTGAATAATTATTTAATAAAAAATATTATGGTTATGCAAAACAGGAAAGTTCTTCTTTACGGTGGCAACAGCTTTATATCGCATCTCATCATTGCAAGTTTATGTTTCCGAAGATAGTTCCGAGCATAATTACCGAAGCGTATTCTTTTCCTGGAGGATCTGTATATGCGTTTGCGGCAATCTCAGAATATATTGACTGAATGCGACTTCAGAGAGTGCATGAATTCGGTATACTTAAAGTGTATCTAGTGTATCTGTGCATTCATTTCCTCTTAGTATTTGTAGCCGATCTTCTGCATCTACTATTCTGTGGTAATAATGCGAATACAGAGAGGTTTACGCCACCGCGTGTTTATGTACTGGGTGTAATTTTGCGCAAGTTAAAATTTGGAATGGTATGATTTTCTGGTTTATTGTTATGCTAATATGCAGACAGGTTAATGTACTTGGTTGAGGGTGTCGGTATTTTTTTATTTGGGGTGAATGACTGCTAAAGTTTTGGTCATAAATCAGTTTTTTCATGTTGATAAGTGACTAGTACCCACCCCTTTATTACCCCAACAGATACGATCTAAAATAACTAAAACCTAAACCTTTTAAGACTTTCTTTTCTAACTTCAAAACTAAACTTCCTGTATCTTTTTCTTTTCTACAACAAAACGTTCTAACTTCAGTCTTAAAGTATCATTCCGCTCTATTAAACCATAATAAACTGAAGAACAACTTCAAATGAAACAGTGTAGTGCAATAAAGAACGTCATATCTCACGGAAGCTCGCGGGACTGCACTGAAATGAATTTCACCATCTCTTTGTCAAGGCGATGGAGCGTGGCTACTTCTCGTGACTGATGACGTCACTTCTTACGAGCTTTCTACTGTCTAACGCACCGTTCACGTCCTCAAGCGATGCGAGTTTCTTCAAGGGACATGCGTGCACGTCAGTGTGCGGGCACCAGACAGATATTTCAGTACATTATCTGTTGCAGTTCGGTGTCCGGCTTTCGTTCCAGTCATTTTGCCCTATTATAGTGGCAGCACATTCATACAAGCCTAAAAAATTGGCTTGCCCTTATAACCTACTATTCTTTATGATGTTGGGGTTTCTGAACAGTATTCACGTGTTTAATTTTATTTCCGTGAATGAATAAATACCGTCGGGCCCAAGTCGTGTCTCGGTGACTTGTGGCAAGCACCAAGTAACTTCTTTCATTTGTTTTCTCGCAGATGTTGTCGCAACACGCGTGTCGTTTGAGCGAGTAGCCGTGGCCAAGACGTTAGGACACCAAGTCCAAGAGTTATTTGATTTGAAACCTGCGGTGCAAAACCAACGAGAGTTTTAGAGGGTTAAGAAAGGGGGACACACATGGGACGGACAATGTTTGTCACTTTTTTCTTACCGTCATTTTAAATTTAATGGTCAAGTTATTGCTCTCTCACTTATTTGATAGTTTTGATGATTTCAAGGACGAGCAGTACCTATTTTGTACTGTTTTTATGAATGGCAAGTTTTGAGAAAAATCTCTACTCCGTGTAATTTTATAACATCAAAATTTGGTTCTTTATACAAGGTTTTAAAAACAAACTTACTTATCTGATTTATTCATTAAAGTTATTATTCATTTACCAACCAGACATTTGGCTAATTAATTTCGATCAGAAGTTAAGGTTAATTGTATTGACAGCTCATCACTACTTAGTTAATAAAGCCTTTGAGCTCAATGATGAACTTAAAGATAATACGAATTTTACTTACCTAAGTATCTAAATATTCGAAAAAAGTTATAAAATCTAGTTGACACAATGCTATGTACAAATAAATTCAGTGAGCTATATTGGCTTAAGAGTAATCCTTTCGGTTGTCGAATTAATTTAGAGAGTCAGCTTTAAAATACAAAATAAAGATGGATTCGAACTACGTGGTTTGAAAACTGTTTTCCAACACGTGAGCTGTTTTTAGATTTTTTGTAATGCGTTTTGGTCTATTGTAAATAGACGATGAAGTTATTAGTACCATAGATGATGAAGCCATCTTCATCATCATCATCATCACATCACTAGTGGTTTAATAAGTTTTAGCGGAAACAATATTACAACCAAGTGTGGAAATAGTTGCACAAATGATGTTAATAGCAAATAATCTGAGAGCATTGAAACTTACAGATTTCGAATAATTTCAAATTCGTTTCGACATCGCAACATGACAAACGACGGTGTTAGCGAATAGTGGCGGACTATAAATTCATAAAGTAACAGTGCAGAGAGGGCAATCCTCTTGTCTGTGCAGTCTAGTGGCCACTTCATGTGACTGATGACCGGCGGACCGCCGAGGAACGCGATTGTTCTCGCGCGACAAAATAAAAAGTTCACTTACAGCGCTATTCACGTCAGTCGCAAATTTTTGCAAGATTTTTTAAACGACACGATTGTGTTTGAATACCGAATGCTTCATTTTTATTGGGAAAAGTGTCGGCTGCGGGATTAGTTTTCGTTAATCTCATTTTGAAGTGGTTTAAAAATTGTGCCTTGGAATTGGAGCTTCATCGTAACGTGTGTCTTGGGAAATCTGTGAAATTAACTAAAATGAGAAACGTAAGAGAAAATGCGAAAAAGCGGGATTTTGTTCCTTCCTTGTTAGTCACACTTCCTTTTAAGTTTAGTAGTAAGGTTTTCGGCAATTTATTTTTCTAATTTAAAGGAGAGAGAGTTTTGTGTACTCAGTCGGGCTTATGACAAACATGACAACACTGTCAATTTAGGTATTTTCAAATAATGTGACAGTTCTGCAACTCTGTTTATTATATACGTTCGACACATAAAAAAAAATGAAAACTTGACAAGAATTTGTGTGAGATATCATCATACCGCAACTAAAAAAGCTGAACCAAAAATATTTTTTGCAAAAAAAACGGTCCTTTAAAGAAAACACAAAAAACTGGAAAATAACTTTACTTCCAGCCCCCGTATTCAGTGGCCCCCGGCCACCGGTAGGCGCGGGCCTGTGTACGGTGACTAATGGGCCAGCTCACCGTCCGTCCGTCTTATGACGACAGGCCGTGCCGACGGCGCGTACGTGTTCCACGCGCGCCTCAAGAAGATGTCAGCAAATCGGAAGGGGTCCGAGAGGGCTGATGCCTGCCAGGGCTGCGGGTTGTTCGAAAGAGATACCGTGGCCCTGGAACACAAAGGGCGAAGAAGGAACATGGGTGGGTTTTAGTCAGTACAAGTCTGACACTCCCTCCCGCTCCGCCCAGAGCGGGAGAAGTCATTTGATGATTTCCCAATCGTAAAAAAAAAACCCCCCGTATTCACAAACGCTTCGATTCGATTTCGATTCGACAAGTCGTATGTCTATATTGTCTTCGCTTTATGAAAGCGAGCTAGATATACAGACTCACTTTCCAAATCGAAACGTTTGTGAATAGGGGGCTAGCTCTGTAGCAAAAAAGTCAATGAAATAAACAAAAGTCACCGACTTCCGGAAGTTAAATTATTTTCCAACTTTTAGTGTTTTTTTGAAAGTCGGTAATACGTTTTTTAAATATTTAAATTAGACATAAAAATACACGCAGAAAAAGTCACGGGCAGCAGTTCATAACCAAGTCAGTATTTGTTTTAATGAAAAATAAAGGAAAGGGGTTATAGCATACACTGAAGCAACATAATAATATACAAGAATGTTTATAATGTACATAGCAAGGAGAAAGCAACAGCAGTCATAAAAATAAACTGTTATGCGACAATATTGTTGTTGGAATTTCGCTAGACGTTAGAAGTAATATTCTACATTATAATAATTATTATTAGAACCTTCGTAAAGGGCGATGACCTTATAAAGAGTCTAATTAACCTTGGCAAAATAGAACATCTAATCTCAGAAATTTTCCACCCTTATGAGTACCGTTTATACTCGTTATTAAACTGTCACCTGAAGGTGTGATATTTTTAGTAAATTCTTGGAACTGCATATAAAATTAGGTTCGCAACACGTAATCATTGAAGAGTCTGTGATATTCTAGATGATGGAAAATGCATTCTGCATAACAGATTATCTTTTTAATTGTACTACTTGCTGTATTGATAACGCTTTACAAATTCAAATTCAAAATATTTATTTCAGACTTTTCGGTCTATAGAGTGTTAGTAGTACATACCTACATCAAGATGACTTAAAGCTATGTTAGTAATTCACAAATAAAACAAATAAGATATAAAAAGAGAAAAGATGCCAGTCAGCCTACAATAAGTGCAGCCCAATCCAATGCCTCCAAATAGGACTATGGATGTAGTCTGCAATTACACTCAGGCTATGGATTGAGCAATAGTTTCGCTCGTGACAGTACTGCCATACTTTCACTAATTTGACACCTACGATACAAGAGTATTCCGGAAACTTATAACATTCTCAGCTAATAGAAATAAGATAACTTTAGCAAATGATTTTTGCTTGCATTTACTGAAAACAAAACATACCTTTAATAACTTGACACCTACACAGTAACACCTACATCTTGTTTGTCGCGCGTCAGCCTTCAATGTTTCAAATACGCAATTGAAATATTTTTGTACACAATATAAATCACATCTCACTCGTTTGGTTCCAGACAGGTAGGCAGAGATCAGAAACCTACGCTTTACCAGCATTTCCAATTGATAGGAATCGAGCACATTTTGACTATGGGCAATTTTTATCATTGGGATGCTACTCTCATCTTCTTATAAAAAAAAAACAATATCTCTTTGCCTAACCTAAGGATCGAAGTCAAACTTCAGTAGATAAATTCCTCGTTTGATATTGTAATACTTTTATGAACACCTATCGAATGCGTGCATTGAACTTCCAAACTGTCCCTTTTCAGTTGAAAAACTTTCTTCACAACACAATAGAAAAATAATTTTGTGTTATACTTGTTCAGGATTTCATTCACGCGTAAAATGCGTGAATAAAGTAAACAACAATAAAAGTCAGTACTTACCTACATTCTTTATGTATATGCTTCGACACTTTACTGAGAAACTTTAGTTCACGACACAAACTTGAAGATTCTAGAAGAAAGTTGGTGTAAATTTCAGCGGTGGAAGTCTCCGTTGCCGATGCAAATATTGTGAGGGCTTATTAAGAAGTTGCCACACACAGTCTGTAATCATTCCTGTCAACTAAGCGAAGACGGGACTTATGTATAACCTCGTAACTCAAAAGGACGAGTTTGAGTGAACCTAGTTTGCAGTTACGACGTTCTTGGTTTAAGGTGGGGGGGAAGGTTGTGAGTTAGCATCATTCACGTATATAGGACTTTTTGGTTGGATGTGGGAGTCTGACGCAGTTGGAACCGCAACATGGTAATAATTTGATCAGGCGCCGGGCACCGCGCAACTTTACGCCAATTGAAAAGTTTCACTGCACTAATATATTATGTTGTCACAAAACGTTGATTGACTCCTCGCTGCTCTTTTTTGAAACGTTTTAATTGATATTTGCTCTTGAATGCTTTTCCGGAATACGTTTTGCGCATTAGTTGATTAAGTTTGTTTTGTTGCTAGAGTTGTTTCTGTGGCTCTGAAACTACGTGGAACAAAATGAAATTACAATTTATAGTACTCTGCAAAGTGGATATTCTGTGAAGTCCTAATGTCTGACCTAGAAAACTAATGAAAATTAAAAACAAACTAAGCAATTCTGAGAAGTTAAATAAACTAACATTATATATAGCGAATGATTAAAATAGGTTTCCTCTGGGGAGATTGGAGTGAGGGCTGTGTGAAGGATGATACAGCTAGAAAGGATGTGGCTGCTGTGATGAAGAGTAATAGAGAAGTATGGAAGAAGAAGACATGCTGCGCCGACCCTAAATTAATTGGGATAAGGAAGGGCAGGAGATGATCAAGATGATGATCACAATATCTTTCCCAGACGCAATAAAAAAGAACTATTAGCCAATAAAAGAGAGAAACACTTTACTTTAATATTAAAAAAAAAACAATAATAAGTATGTCAAATGGCAACAGCCTGCGCGGTTCAAAGACCAGCAGTTGGCAACGATCTCAGGACTATAAAATGTGAGCTGAATTTTTAACTAAACTATTACTTTATCGCTGGCTGGGTTGGCGGAAGACTAGATGTTTCATACTATCTTTGAATTAAAATTCCAAAGAGCAGGTAAAAAAGCATTTTTCGTATCTACAGTTTCGTGAAAATAAATTGATATTTTTTCTAGAAAAATATGTTTTTTTCCGACCACTCTTAAGCTAAACACATAATCACGTTGTGACATTGCATCGTGGCACGTTGCAACGTCGTGTACCCATGCAATGTCGTATCGTGGAAATCAGCGACTTGCATAGAAAAAAATTGCACACCAAGAAGTATTTTGTATGAATGTGTTTAGCCCTAAGTCACTTCGGCATTTTTTTCGTAGGAATGCTCTACTCAAAAAATATACTCAAATGGACATGTTTGCAATTGTTATTTAAGAGTTAAAAATAACTTTGCATATACTTACTTTCGTTTACGTGACCTTTGAATATTTCTCACCCTGCCACATTTCACACGCTCAGAGAAAAATTTGGTTGAATTTTTTTCTTACCGTAGATAAACATGCAAAATGCTCGCTCCGTGTTCATTTTTCTACAATATAAACCGAGCTACGCAGTGGGTACCTGGTACCTACGAGCTACGCTAATTCCAACGTTGGTAAATACAGCACTTACTACTTGCTAAGTCATAAAGAGGTTTTAATAAAGTTTTTGTAGTAAGTACTTACCTTGGTAAATACAATCCAGACTTCCATACTATGTAGTATTAAGTCTGTTTGTGTCAGCTGTTCACGACAGACATTGACAGGCAACCAATAGGTATCCTGGAAAAGAACATAAGCTAACTTATATTCCACATTACAGATGTCATAAGTGATCTTTTAGTTCCAGAACATGCCGTGTTCTCAGTGAAATTCTTTTACCGTTTTGAGAGCAGAGGTGACGAAATAAATTAAATCACTTATTTTTGTATTTTTTATTCATTCTTAAATATCTTGTATATTTTCACATATTAAAATAAACGTTTAAAAAATAATAAAGGAATATTATTATAAAATTGTAGTAATTATACAAAAACCTGCCTGACTGCAGGATTCGAATCCACGACCTACAGCTCGTAAGTCAGTAGGGTTACCACTTGACTAACGCTGTTGTAATTTATCCTGTATATTTGTAGGTACTAAAAGACTGAAAAACAAAACATACGCAGACAAAGTTGCGGGAAACAGCTAGTACGAGTATAGGCATTATGAAAACATTCGTTGTATTTAAATGAAGTGGGTAGCAGACTGCCCTGGGCTGAATGAAGAGTGCCTACTGTCTAGTCGTCACCCCTTAGGCGGTTGTCTGCCTACATTATTACAAAATCTACCATTGTACCTAGGGGATACGGTTTTTTATTGTAATGATGGAACATCGTTCTGAATTTTAGAACATTATTTGCGTGAAAATATCTTAGTAGATATTTTTTTGCAAGAATATAACAGAATAGTTATTGTATCTTGTATGAAGCCTTGTTTTGAATCCCTAATTTTTATGAAAAAATATTCAGTTTGTAATATGTAAATCCTAGGACGTTTCTTATGCTTCGACGTGTAGTTTTATATTGAAAAATAGATTTGACTATATTCAGTGGTTTTTATAAAAAAAAGACACAAATCACGAATCATTGTATTTCCCACAGGACTTGAATCAAACGTTTAACAAAAATATATCACTACATAGTATAAAACAAAGTCGCTTTCTCTGTCCCTATGTATGCTTAAATCTTTAAAACTACGCAACGGATTTTGATGCGGTTTTTTAAATAGATAAAGTGCTTGAAGAGGAAGGTTTATATGTATAATAACACCATTGAATAGCGGAGAAATTCTGTTATTTTTGAGGTTTCTAATGTGATGTCGTAAATAATTACATTTTTTCCGCTTACATTGCAAAATCAGACTTAACCCTACGGGATTTATCAAAATAATATACCAAGTATTGTACACATTGAAAAGGTCTACAGGAAACTACGCGATGGTATATGTCTATCTCTTGGATCTCATGGATATCCCACAATAACATTTTTTTCTCATTTACTTTTTACGACAAATAATGGCTAATTATCAGCATAGCACCCGTGCGAAGCAAGGGCGGGGTGCTAGTCAATATTAAAACAAACAGTACCTACTATTTGTATTCACTTATTGACTGCAATCACTGGAAAATATAAACAAAGGTCAAATAATAATTCGCAGAGTCGGGCTCAAAAACTTTACTAAATAAAAACACCTCAAAATTCTGTATGCATTTACGATACGCCGAGTGGAGAAAAACTTGCTCCCCTAGTTTGGGCTACTGGACTTATGCCAGGTTTCTTTTGACACCAGCAAACCGAGTTATCTCCGATCTTAGCCGAGTTTCCAACGAAGTAGGATTAAGTTTTGCTAAACCTATGTGATTATTTTTGTATGAAAAACTGATCATTTAAAACATCAACATCTTCCTGCCCCGGTCGCATTATACTTGCAACACGTTTTTTATTTTTTTCATTATTTAAGGTAGGTACTACCGAGTTCACTGACGGTCGACCACTTTTCAACCTTATTACTTAGGGCATAAGGGTGATAAGAGGCTATTAATGAACTCGGTACATACATCACAACATGGGAACAATAGTAGCCTAATATTACCGACCTAAACTTACTTATCCTAGAAAAACATCGTTCAGGAACCCCAATGATAAAATAATGTAGGCAATGTTTATTTAAATAACGTAGTATTGGTGAATTCATATACAAAATGTCACATGCATATATGACAGCCGGGTAAGCCTGAAACTTCGAAATAATTGTGCTAGGGCCACATAAGCCAAAAGCAAATATTAATCCAAGCCTTAGCGAAGACTAAATACGACTCGAGTCTATAACTTAATACCTAATACAACCATTTCCAACCAAGTCTTAAGTATCAAACCTTTGATTCCACACATTATCTCTTGAATACAGGTATAAATATGTATGTACAGTATTTCCATAAAAAGTATACGCTTCGGGAATCCTTGACTATCTTTAGAAATACGATTAAGATATGTTGAGATCTAAAATAGAGTTATTGCAATCATTGAAATACTTGCCTGTTCTATTATGTAGTAACATGATTACAAAATTAATTAATAACTAAGATAAAATGACGATCTGCAATCGGAGCTGGAAATTTGACAAAAGGAAAATTCCATTCAAACACACAATGATGGGCGCAATAGTTCTTTTTCCTCTTGTCGTTGGCAAGACATTATAATTTTGGCGGAATACTAAAAAGAACGGCAGTTCAACACTAGGAAACTTATTGTTTTTGTAGGGCACTAAAGCACAACGTTCGTGCTAATTCGAAAACACGAAAATTACCGAAGCGCATCCCTTTTCAGGTTTAACTGTTTCTCGACGTACAAACTTGCTTTGTAAGTAAAGGGAATTGCCTCAACTCTGCCACGAGAGCCCTTAGACCGCGCGTTGTTAGATAACAAGATTACATCTCTGCTAGTCTTGTTTAAACTATTAACTGGATGTATAGGTACAGGGAATGGAGCACCATTGTCGTCTTGACCCATTTTAAAAAGAGTTTTCATGAGGTGTTCAGCTGTTTTGTATTTTTAGTGAGGCAGTTGATGTATAGAAAGAAAGTTGATGTGGTGACAGAAATCTATGGAAGAAAAGTACTCGTAAGTTTTGAGTCGTTACCCCTCGTAACATACTCGTAATATGGGATAAAGCCTGGATCATGATAATTATCTGTTCGCTGTTCTTGCGTATAACAAACGAACTCATACAGTTAAGAAAAAGCAGCGGTTTGAAGAAGAAGGCTCTCCTAATAACAATAACAGACAGTAGTATTTCTTTTGGGGACTTTTACTTCATCATATGGGTAGTGCCTAACCTCTGGTGTCAGTACTATAACCAAAAGTATCAAGCTCTGCATAGTTTTGCATTCAGCAGTACTTCTCAAATTACTGGTAATTGCTACTTTTCCTCTCAAAGTATTCGTTAAATTCGTTTCAACTCATTTTCGGTAAAAGTTCAACTAAAGTACAAAATTAAAGTTGCACATGTTACTTGCACTTTAACACTTCCTGACCTACTTAAGCTAGTTTAAACAGCTTTCACTGTAGTTTACGAAACATTAACAAGTTGTTGATCGAGCTCTGTATTAATTTCCCTCTGGTAAATATTTACTTCCCATACTATCTGATAAACCCTTTAAACTAATTCAACAGGACTTACTTCATTAACTTAAGGGGTTTTAACCAATAGCTTAGTCATCAATTATTTAAATTGAAAGTAAGCTTTTAACTGGTAAATGTTGTTAAATTTAACTCTAGCTAATGAGAATTTATGACAAGGAGACGTGTATGACCTTTTCGAGGATTCAAAATTTCATAATTTAAAATAAAAGTCATTAAAAACATTAGATATTTGTAGTACGCTTTTAGATTTCATATTTGCTCGACTGCTGCGAGGAAAATGAGGAGGAAAATGTCGTGAGGAACGTTTTGGGTATGAATGTGGACGGGTATAAGAGTGGAGAAAGACCAAAGAAACTATGGAAGGACTATGTGAAGAATGAAATGGCAAGAACGGAGGTATCTGATAAGATGACAAGGAATAGAGAAGTATGGAAGAAGAAAACATGCTGCGCCAACCCCAAAAAAAAGAATTGTGTGGTTTTATGAAACCACGGTAAAAGTGAAACTTTTTTTCACACTATAGACATTTTGACTAAAAATTTAACAACATTTACATTAAACACTGACAAAAACAAACAAAATAGCATGGGGCACTGGCACAAATGAGTAATAGTCTATACGCACACACTACACACTACACGGTCAGCTGCTGCGAATTATGGGTGCGTATCATATCATATAAAGTTATTTGGTATAATTTCATTTTAATAACGTTCACAAGATATAATAAACGTGAGTTATACCAACTGTTGATATAATTTCTTTAGATATAACATTTATATACTCTAAAACTTATTTCGTATAACGTTATTTGATATAACGTTTATATAATCGAAAATCATTAAGCCTATCGTTTAAAATTTATAATATTGACACTATATCTTTATGGTTAACACCCCGATTCAAAGCAATCTGACTCGGATGGGTTATATTAGGTTAGAAGGTTAAGGCGGGAGAGTGAAGCGAGCGTGCTGCAGGAGCGGCGTGACGGAAACGAATCGCTGCAAATCCGACTCCACGTAGTCTTGTCTGCCCTACCCCTAGAGTGTTATTTAAAATCGCGTAGGCGCGGAGGGGTGAGGCGGCCCGCGAGCTGAGGAACAGGTGGTATTAACACTCGCCGCCGCGGCTGAGGCTGGGCGGCGAAGCCGGCCAGCAAGCCGAAGCCGCGGTGGTGGGTGGCGGCACGATGAGTTCGCATGGGTCCACCGGAGCCCCGCAGGGCTGGAGCCGTGACAGAAACCATGCCTGCTGCATTTTGCATGCTTGCTTGCATCCTGCATGTTGCATACTTGCTGCATGTTGCATACTTGCTGCATGCTGCATGTTGCATGCTTGCTGTGTTTTTTACTAGGCGCTTTACCATAGTAGACTAAATAGGTTTTAGGTCTTTTGAGTGGTATATCAAACGATTTTATATTCAATGTATGTTATGCTTTTAAAAATTAGTTGTTTTAAAATTATATCAATCGTTTATTATACTAACTGAACATTATATCGAATAAAATTATAGATTCAGTTGTTATATCTTGTAAATATTAGAGATTTCGTAATTATATCATATATTACTTACCCCGCGGAGGGGTGAGGCGGCCCGCGAGCTGAGGAGCAGGAGGTTTTAACACTCGCCGCCACGGCTGAGGCTGGGTGGCGAAGCCGGCCAGCAAGCCGAAGCCGCGGTGGTGAGCGTGAAACACATCTGCGACGATAAGCTCGCATGGGACCGCCGGAGCCTGGCAGCGCCGGAGCCGTGACAGAAACCATGCCTGCTGCATGTTGTATGCTAGCTGCATGCTTGCTGCATGCTGCATGCTTGCGTATACCTATAATACCTATAGGCGTTTTATCATATTAGACTAAATAGGTCTTATGTCTTTTGAGTGGTATTTCAAACGATTTTATATTAAATGTATGTTATGCTTACAAAAATTAGTTATTTTAAAATTATATCAATCGTTTATTATATTAACTGATCGTTATATCGAATAAAATTATAGATTCAGTTGTTATATCTTGTAAATATTAGAGATTTTGTAATTATATCATATATTACTTACCCGCGAATTATAGGCTCCGCCTTTCATTTTATCCCTACTCCGCAGCCCACCATCATGCGACATGCAACACACAGACGAAAAAGTTTGAAACGATGTAATAAAAGTTTCACTGTAAAAAAAATGGGAAAAGCGGAAGAGAATGATTTGCACGACTGCTGTTACCGGTTAGACTGGCCGACCTCAACTTAGTTGGGAAAAGGCTAGACAGTGATGATGATTTGTACGACATTCTGACTGCGTCATTCGTACTAACAGTTACTTCAAATTTCACCAATAACGTAACATCAAACAAAGCTATATAACTGTAAACAAGGAACTGCGTACTAATGATCAAAATTCTGATGAAGTAATCGAAACATCTATAAACAGAGTATTAATTTGATCAGAGCAATGCCATCAAACTTCGTACTGAACAGAAGCGGGCCGCCGAACAGAAATATGAGCAGTAATTTAAGAACGGGCACTTCTAGTGAGTCCTCTCTAGTGAGTTAATATTTGGGAACACGGTAGTTAGGTTTATGCTGCCATTGTCAATATGATGGACACCTCGACATCTGTAAAATAAAGAAATCAGCTCTATGTTGCATTCTGACCTTTTACGGGAAGGAGAGCTCAGAATAGCTAATATACACAAAAAAAAACCGGCCAAGTGCGAGTCGGACTCGCGCACGAAGGGTTCCGTACCAATATTTATAAAAACCACCATATATGATCTGCAAATGAGACTCGTTTTTAGTACAACTGACGCTTAGCGCCATCTATCGATATCTATATGTAGTTTTTCGAAATTTTCGAGTCAAATACAATTGGTCGACTATTACACGTTTACTTGTAAAGCCCACTTATGTGTGATAGTATTCCTTTAAACTTCGTAGGTACTACTGCCGTGACATTTGAATTTCTAACTATAACCGTTTAGTCGGTACAGGGGGGTGACACTTGACTCTAACGAAAATAGGTACTTTAAAACTTGATAAGTCACGAACGGTTTACTTAATCAAAAAACGGTCTTCCCAAACCCCTAATATTGAAAGACCTATTCAACGATATCCCACACTATGGGAAGGATGAAAAGAAAAATATTATCCCCACTTTACATGTAGGGGAGTTACTCTAAATAATGGTTTTTTTTCACAATTTTATTTTACTACTTTTTCGGCGTCATTAACGTGTATATTTATGCCGAATTTCAACTTTCTAGTACCAATAGTTTTTGAGCTAAACCGCGGACCGACAGACAGACAGACAGACAGACAGACGGACATACCGAAACTATAAGGGTTCTTTTTGACTACAGAACCCTAAAAAACCCCTGCTGGCACGGGTAAGTAATATATAATTACAAAATCTCTAATATTTACAAAATATAACAACTGAATCTATAATTTTATTCGATAAAACGATCAGTTAATATAATAAACCATTGATATAATTTTAAAATAACTAATTTTTATAAGCATACAATACATTTAATATAAAATCGTTTGAAATACCACTCAAAAGATATAAAACCTATTTAGTCTAATATGATAAAACGCCTATAGCAGGTATTATAGGTATACACAAGCATGCAGCATGTAAGCTAGCATGCAGCATGTAAGCTAGCATGCAACATGCAGCAGGCATGGTTTCTGTCACGGCTGCGCTGCGGGGCTCCGGCGAACCCATGCGAGCTTATCGTCGCAGATGTGTTTCACGCTCACCACCGCGGCTTCGGCCTCAGCCGCAGCGGCGAGTGTTAAAACCACCTGCTCCTCAGCTCGCGGGCCGCCTCGCCCCTCGTCGCCTACGAGATTTTAAATTACACTCTAGGGGTAGGGCAGAAAAGACTACGTGAAGTCGGTTTTGCAGCGATTCGTTTCTGTGACGCCGCACCCGCAGCACATTCGCTTCACTCGTTCGTCTTCCCGCGTTAATGGTCACTGTTCTAATCAAACCTAACCCAATGACCACCAACATAGAGGGGACCTGGCAATTCGCTCTGCTCCCGCTTGAACCTTCTAACCCAATAAAACCCATCCGAGTCAGATTGCTTTGAATTGGGGTATTAATCATAAAGATGGTATCAATATTAAGTATATATTTTAAGCGATAAGCCAATTTTCGATTAAATAAACGTTATATCTAATAACGTCATACGAAATAAGTTTTAGAGTAAATAAATGTTATATCTAAAGAAATTATATCAACAGTTGGTATAACTCACGTTTATTATATCTTGTGAACGTTATTAAAATGAAATTGTACCAAATATCTTTATAATTATGATATGATGCACCCTGCTTGCACTACAACAAAGCTCAACTATAATAAAAATGTGTAAAAAAAATACATTCAGTGTTTATCAACTAATTGTTTTCTGAGCTTAAACGCATTTAGTATTTATTGGCGCTAAAGTGACTATGTTTTTTTCAATTATCAGTTGGATATTTTGTACAGCTTAGTTTTCAATGTACCTACACTGCACCAATAAAAGATAAGGGGCGAAACTGCGATAATCATCACATTTGACAGCCGAACAAAATTGATGATCGTACTATGATATTTTTAGTAATGCGAAGGGAAAGCCGTTCAATGTTTTTCTACCACTCTAAAAATACATCGAAACGCGTATCCCAAAAATATGAAAGTCACAAAAAAAGCTAACATGGGCGACATTGACTCAATTTGGCCGTGATATATTCGGGAAATGGAATATTCGGCAGCCCCAGTTAGATTTATTGGTAGTTATGGAAGCCTGTTATTTACTACCTGCAATATGAGTACATTGTGTTTGACTATCCTTTGATATAGATCAGTGTTTTGATGTGATTCGCGACTGTTACTGGTATCTATTGTTTCATATCAGACTGCTATTACAATACAGGCAAGGGTTTTGAAATACAGCAAACCGGTAGGTATATTGAAACGCAATTTCTCGCAACCCAGTACAACAGTTGCAACTGAGCTTATCCCAGTTGTAAACGTTCCTTTTTGCCTTTTTTTATTGGTCTTGTTTTGTACTGTTTCCTGCTAGTATGGAGGGAAGTGGAAATTATGTTTTTCTTACTCCTCCGCTATTCTGATTAATTTCGTTACGGGATCAAAGACAGTTAAATTGCTTCTATGAGGATTTGTCGAGGGTCATTGTCTCGGCCCTTTTCTGTTGGTTCTGGTACTGTTTATTCTGGCTTTCAAGAGTTCCAGTGGTTTGGGAATAGCGTGGCGGGCTTGTCCAAAAAACGGCATTGTAGCCTCAATTTGTAATACTCAAATTAACTTATTCATACAAGGTGTTGTTTTGCATCCTGTACATATTCATATACATATTTATTTCCTTCTTTCCTGTACATATTTATATCCTCCATTGTACATATTTGAGACTGCTTTATTTGTTAAAAAGAACATGCATCTATTCAGAAAAGCATCTGAACATCGCTACTAAATGATTAGGCAGGAATATAGACATGAATTATGCGTTCGACCATCAAAGACCGCCTTAATGCACAAAAGCATACTTTGCATGGCCCAAAAATATTTAATAAATTACTAAATGCAATTAAGGACTTAAATATTATTCAATAATCAATTAAATATCATACAAATTAAGACATCTATTATTGGAAAAATGTTATTATACTCTTGACGAATTCCTTAATGATAAATTGTCCATTAATGAAAACGTCATGCGCGCATATTATGGGGCTACTGAGGGGGGAAGTAACTTGACTGCGTATCGTGGTCGGATGCTGTCTCTGTTTCAGGTGCTTGAGCCAGCTGTCAGTGTGTCGGCGCAGCGTCTATCGGATCAGGTGCGGGTCATCCAACGTAACCATATGTTGGATGACAATGTACTTGATCGACTACGCCTCGACTCACGGAGTAACCCAGTTACGCCTGCTTCGCCAATGATCACGACGCAACTACCAAATGTATCCAGTGCTTCGACGCGATCGGATCGCGGTGGTGAAGAGGATGATGACGAAGTTATAACCGTGAGTACCCAGTGCAACGCACAATTGAGGAGCGCTTTGGAGGGTGCGTTCCGGGAGTACCGCTCCACACCGCCTGAACTTAGACCGCGGTTACCTCGTTTGCCTATGCACAAGAAAAACAAGGCACTGGTGTGTACTCTAGATTCACTGCTGTCAAACTGCTTTGACAGCAGCGAAAACCTTGCTGATACCCACTCAATATTGTACTGCGCAGCTGTAGCGGCATGTCGTGTAGCTCACGTCAAATTTCCTAACTGTGACCGAGCTACACGAACAAAATTAGTAATTCCAGCTTGGCAGTGCAGGATTGAGCGGCGTATCGGTGAGGCTAGAGTACTCATCGGCAAGTTAATCTGCTTCAGGGAGGGCAATACTCGCCCTAGAGTGATGCGCTTTGTGAGGCGGGCGTTCTCGGGAACTGACATTAGTTCTCGTGATTATTTGGCCTGCGTCACAGAGCGTATCGACTTCCTGAAGCAGAAGATCTGTGCATGGGCAAGCCGTATTCGTAGGTACAAGCGGCGAGTGGAGCGATACACTCAGAATCGCACATTCAAAAGCGATGAAAGGTGGGTATATAGGGCTTGGGAACGACCAGACCAAGGGGTGACTGACATGCGTCTACCGGATGATGACGCCATGTGTTCGTTCTGGCGCAGCATCTGGTCGGTGCCTCTTAGTCACACTGAGGGTGATTGGACCCGGGAGGTTGAACAAGCGTGTGATCCAATACCAGAAATGGGGGCAATTATCATCAGCCCCCAAGACGTAGCTCGTGCAGTCCGTCCGTTACCTAACTGGAAATCTCCAGGGCCGGACGGACTGCACAACTTCTGGATCAAATGGTTTCAAAGATCGCACGCTCGCTTGGCGTCCCAGTTTCAATCAGCCTTAGAGTCAGGGTCGCTGCCCCAGTTCCTGACGACAGGCATTACTCACCTGCTCCATAAATCAGGTAGTACTGCGGAACCCAAAAATTATAGACCTATCACTTGTTTACCAACGGTCTATAAAGTTCTTACATCCATTTTGAGAGCTAAAATTAACCAACATATTGAGAGCAATTCCATCATGTCTCCCTCTCAGAATGGATGTAGGAACGGGTCCTGTGGTACTAAGGAGCTGCTCCTCATTGATATAGCCATTACCCAACAGGTTCGCCGCTCCCGAAAGGATCTGTCTACATGTTGGATAGACTATAAGAAGGCCTATGATTCGGTGCCTCATACATGGCTCATGAGGGTGCTGGAGTTGTACAAAGTAGATACAACTTTGCGTACCTTCTTGATGTCATGTATGGGGTGCTGGAGAACTGTCCTTCGCTATCCAGGATGTCGACAGATACAGGGAAACAGCGAACCAATAAAGATCGAGCGTGGTATATTCCAGGGTGATAGTTTGAGTCCATTGTGGTTTTGCCTGGCCTTGAATCCTCTCAGCACACTGCTAGAGGGTTCAGGTCTAGGTTATCGGTTGAGGAGAGGTGGTCAGGTCATTTCTCACCTTCTTTACATGGATGATCTGAAACTCTTTGCCCCCAACAATTTGCAACTGATGAAGCTACTGAAGGTAACAGAAACTTTCAGTAGCGCCATCAGGATGGAATTTGGTGTGGACAAATGTGCAGTCATGCATGTGAAGCGAGGGAAGATTATGGAATCCGTGGGAACTCACCTCTCGGATTCCATACACCTTAGATCCCTTTCCTCAATAGAAACCTACAAGTATTTGGGTATGTCGGAAGCATTAGGCATCAATACTACTGACATGAAACAATCGTTGAAGGAACGTTTCTTTGGCCGCCTGAATAAGGTGCTAAGCAGTCTTCTGTCAGGCGGAAACAAGGTGCACGCCTTCAACGGTTGGGTCATGCCGGTTTTGATGTATTCTTTCGGCATACTCAAATGGACTCAGACAGAACTTGATGCCCTGGATAGGAGGGTCCGCGTACTGCTGACCGCAAATCGGATGCATCACCCACGGTCGTCGGTGAAGAGACTGTATATCCCGCGGAAGTGCGGGGGTCGTGGCTTCTTAAATGCTAAGACCCTGCACAACCGTGAGGTATGCAGTCTCAGGGAATACTTCCTAGAAGCCGACGTGGGGATGCACCGAGATGTGGCATCAGTTGACAAGGGCCTTACCCCGCTCTTCTTGGGTAACGAGAACTGGCGCAAGCCTGTAGTATTAGACACTAATGATCGCAAGGAGGTATGGCAGAGCAAGGAGCTTCACGGACGCTTTTACCAGGCTTTACATGGGCCTGATGTAGACTTCTTAGCGTCCGTATCTTGGCTCCGTTTTGGTGACCTCTTCGGGGAAACCGAAGGTTTTGTCTGTGCAATAATGGACGAAGTTATGATGACGAATAACTACCGGAAACACATTGTAAAGGATGGCACGGTTGACATATGTCGGGCATGCCACCGTCCGGGAGAATTGATCCGACACATTGTTTCTGGGTGTTCTCGTCTGGCTAACGGAGAGTACTTGCATAGACACAACCTTGTTGCCAGGATTATCCACCAGCAACTTGCTTTGAAATATAACCTTGTGGAATCAGAAGTGCCATACTATAAGTATGCGCCCGACCCAGTTCTCGATAATGGTAATATCACGTTGTATTGGGATCGACCTATCATCACTGACAGGACTATTGTTGCCAATAAGCCTGACATTGTGTTGATAGATCGATTGGAGCGTCGCGCAATGATTGTTGATATAACGGTCCCGCATGACGAGAACCTCGTGAAAGCAGAGAAAGATAAACAATTCAAGTATCTAGATCTGGCTCGCGAGGTTGTCGACATGTGGGACGTGAGTACAGCAGTCATTGTGCCGATAGTCGTGTCGGCCAATGGCTTACTAGCCAAAAGCTTCGACCAACATCTACGGAGTCTTTCGCTTGGCAGTTGGATCAAGGGCTTGATTCAGAAAGCAGTACTTCTGGACACGGCACGTATTGTTAGGAGCTTCCTCTCTCAAGAGTCCTGACCACCGGTAGCCCGGACACTGTTCCCGATGCCAGTGGGCTACTATTTTTTATATTTTTAAATGTTTTTTTATATTTCTTTTGTAAAAATATTTAAAAATGTACACACATCAAAAGTGTCTAGGGATCAACATATATTTTTGCAATAACTTTTCTCCTGATTGATATTAATTAAAATTTTCTTTAAGGATTCATCAAATAAAGTGTTTTCGTTTGTCACAGTAACGATAAACCAAGTCACCTTTGCATTAATAAAGAAATTTGCCATTTTCTAATAAAGGGATTTTTGACATTTGAACCACTAACATTAAAGTTCGAAAAAAAGACTGAAATAACAGTTTTCTTTAAAATTTTATTGGGTAACTTAAACAATTAATAATCCGTGTTTCTACCGCGAACACTAACAACACAAGAACATCGGTTTGGCATACTCAAAATGAGTTCATCCAAATCACGCTGTGGAATGGCCGCCCATGTTCGTTGCAACAACAAAAAAAGGTCTTCTTGCGACTGGATACCCTCCATATTCGGCAGAGCTCTTCTCTGTAGCATATCCCATGCATGCTCAATCGGGTTCAAGTCTGGCGACTGAGCAGGCCAGGGCAGGACATTGATGTTAGCTGCGGCGAGAGTCTGTCTTACAACTCTTGCGGTGTGCGGTCGTGCATTATCATGCATTAACTGAAATAAGGGACCGATTTGCACTTGTAGAGGAACGATGACGTCTGATACAATCGTCTCAGCATAAATTTGAGCGTTGAGGTTGCCTCTGATCCAAATCAACTCAGTTCTTCCGCCGATCGAAATACCCGCCCATACCATGATGGTTCCACCACTATAAGGATGGACTTCCTGGCAGGATTTTGATCGCTGTTGGCGTCCAGGGGTTCTCCAGTGTCGTATACGTCTTGTATCCGGTCTCATACCAAAACGAGACTCATCAGAAAAGCACACGAAACGCCATTGTTCTTCTGCCCAATTTCTGTGTTCAAGAGCCCATTGATATCGAATCCTACGATTGTGCATTGCTATAGGTGGTACCCGTAGCGGTCTTCGGGAATGAAGGTTCACTTCATGCAAGCGGTTTCTGACTGTTTGGTCGCTAATTAAGTTCCCTGAAGAGTGATGAAGCCTCACGGCTAACATCATGGCGGTTATTGTTGGAGCTCTTCGAGTTAAGATTTGAATGTATCGGTCTTGTCTCCGTGTGGTGCAGCGATACCGTCCTCCATGGCGCTCAGCCACGGTACCAGTGCTTCGGTAACGTGTCCAAAGTCGACTGATAACACTCTGACTTGTATTCAGAGCTAAAGCCACAGTACGTTGCCGGGAACCAGCTTCTATCATTCCCACGGCTCTGAGCATTTCTTCCCTGCTTAAATGACGTCGCCGCTCCATAATAACGTTGGTTTTAATCAGTAGTAGGGAAACAGTAGCACTAATAATGTCTTCAATGCGTTGTATGTTTTTATAGGGAAAATATTGACAGCTGATTTTCATCTTTTACTCGAATTTGATTCACAGTTCCTGATTCAAATTATGAAATGCACCAAAAAGGATCCATATAAATTTATAAAATCATAAATTTATTACAAAGCCACATCTCAATCTCAAGAAATCCGCATAAAAATGCTTGATCCCTAGACACTTTTGATGTGTGTAATTGATATGTATGAAAGTGAATAAAGGAAATAATAATTGTAAGTTATTTGACATTGATTTCTTTTAATTTTGACATTATTTTTGTATCTTTATTTCCATTAATTATTGACATTGTATTATTATCTTAATTTCTATTAATTATTGACATTGTATTATTATCTTAATTTATATTAATTATTGACATTGTATTGTTATCTTTATTTCCATTATTTTTTTTAAATAGTACCTACTCAATTGTTAATGTTTTTGCATATATTTTCTGTCTTGAGTTATGTTGTGTTTCGTAGTAATTATTTTATTTTATTGTGTTGACTATTAATTTTATAAGAACTACTAATTATGTGAAAGAGTGTACGCCTTTAAGGTAGATTTTTGAGGAACTAATTATTTATTATTAAGATCTCATGTAAAATGTACCAAAAATCACACTAATAAATGAATTGAATTGAATTGGAATTGAATCCTCGTCAAATTCAAGGAGGTAACTATGATAATGATTCTCGTCCCGAGTCAATAATAAAATGTGTATTTACGGAAATCGGTAAGTGTTAACCAGCCGTATTTTAAACGCCACCCGTCTTATTCTCACGCTATAACCGCGCTTTCACACATACAAACAATCTCAAACGTTTATTCGATACCTAATACTGACAAACTTAAAAGACCAAAAAAATCAGCGTTTATTAATAATTAACTTGGTACGGTATTTTAAATTGATTATTTATGTCTTTTGTGACAACCTCCTGAATTTTGACGAGGATGCAAAACAACATTTTGTATAAATTTAAATTACCGGCGGTAGAAATTTCTTTTGAAATAAGCTGTGTCTTTGTACTCAAAGTTATGTTATGATGTTTATTTATATTATTTTGTGGTCGTGGTGGTACATTCTTGTGGGTTAATTTCCGACTTCTCTGACTGTCAGCCAAATTTACGAATAGCGCTGCCAATGGGGGATGATCCAATTTTTTTTTCTTTGTCCGTCGGGTAGTTTATTGAAAAGTATTGGACACGTATTTTTTCTTTTTTCACGTGGTTATAAAATTACGGAGATATATTGAGTTGAAATGGCACATGACGTCACATGTAGGTAAGTTTTATACCTACTTGTGACGTAGTAAGCCCCCACTCTCCAACTTTAATGAGTTTTAACTAAGTAATTTTTTTGATATTTTGTTAAAACAAAAAATACACGTGTCTAACATTTTTGTATTATCTGTCTGACGGACAAAATAGAATGTCGTTTTATTTACCCAGTCCGCACCCCTATTGTAAAGACTCATCACCATCCTCCTGCCATTGTCTTAGCTTCTTACTAATACTAATACAAACGTTAAATATGACGTTCGTGCAAACGTTAAATATGAGCTGATGATAAGGTAAAATAATATTTATCATTAAACTTCTGGTCCATCTCTCTTTAGCGTCCCGTCGTACCAGCCGACACGGGCGAGTTATCAAGAAGTGACGCTGTCAAACATTTGCTAACAAGCTGCTATAAAGTTCGATAACTAAAAACATTTTAATGGAACAGCGAAGCCTTTGATTTTGATAACACAATGAGCACAATAATATTGTCTATTCGTAATTGTTTATTTGAAGAGGTTGTGTAAGTTAGACAACGCTGTCGTTGTTATTATAATTTAGGTACACTGACAGACACCCTTTGTAATGTTTAGTGCCTAGGTAGACAGTTGGAGCTCAAGGACTAAAGATAAAATAGGAGACAGAATTGTAAGTTACCGTCTGCCTAGCCTTTTCCAACTATGTTAGGGTTGGCGTCCAGTCTAACCGGCTGCAGACGAATACCAGAATTTTTCATACAGAATCGCATTTAAGGAAAAGGACAGCGGAGTATTTTGTCGCCAAAGCGTCCTGTTATTTTTAAATTAGTTTATATTTAGTTAAATTATTTTTATATAAAAGATCTTACCTGCCCTATTGGAATAACATATGATATGTGGCATCAGTTTTAATTAGATTAAAAAAATAGACGTCGGTGATCCATCAACGCCTTGTTACGCGGCACCTTCCTTGACAACCACACGAAAAGTAGCACAAGCACAAGTAAAGTGCGAAAGGGGCAACTGCACGTCAGGCTGATTTTACCTACAAAAATCTTGACCGAAAGACGTTTTATATTCCACCGTTTTCTTCTTCTAAACTAAACTGATCTAAATATTTCTTATATCAAAATTTATGTTTAAAAAAAAGGAAATGATAGGGGCATGTATTAATTAGACCTAGATTGTTTGGAAAAAAAAATCATTGCTCTAGACGCATTATCCACGAAGAAAACAGCGGAATACTTTTGTATGGAGAAAGGCCCACTAGAGTCCCGTCTTAATAAACACACGATTTTGGCATAGGAAGGTTCTTATTAAACAAAATGTTGAGTAGGCCGTTTATGCAAGTGATGCCATAATGCGGCTAGTTTTAAGTAACTAATCATTAATTCACGTAATTGTAATTCTCGAACGTCTCGGCAGAGCTGTATTTAAAATTAAACCCAAATTTGTTAAAAGGAAGCGTACCTATTGCCATGAACACACAAATCTAGACTCCGTGGCAGCTACGGTGAAATTTCTGATGGAAAAACCCTATTCACTTTGCCCGATCTGCGAATAGAACCCAGGATCATAATATCAACGCGGCAATTAATGGAGTTTGATGGACGTACAGAGAGCAGCGGTGGCCCAGTGGTGGCAGCCCCGACTTACGAGCAGTAAGCTGTGGGATCGAAACCAGGCAGGCGTACCTATTACTTTATGGAATTTATTTCACCATCATCACCGCTGCCCTCAAAAACGGTGAAGGAAAACATCGTGAGGAAACCGGGATGTCCTAAAACTAAAAATTCGAAGGCATCTAAAAACCCGCACTGGGCCCGCGTGGTGATTTACAACCCGCTCCTTCTCATAGAGAGGAGGCCTGTGTCCCAGCAGTGAGAACATTATAGGCTGATGATGAAGATGATAGACGTACCCAGCATAACTTATTTCCAAAAAAAATGTTTCATAAAATGAATGCTATTAGGTAAAGGTCGACCGAAAAACGGTAAACATAGAATCTTTTTATAAAACCAAATTATAATAATGTTATGTCATAAACAAACCATGTTATATAAAAATAAGAGCCGCAGAAATGCTATTTGCTGAGTCACTGAACTTTTCTTAAGCACACAGAACATTTAAATTATATAAATTACGCATGCTCATAAGAAAACGTCTTAAAAGAAAATTGCTTATTATGAGATTCTTTTTGATAAAGTAAAATCTTATTTTTGTTATTTTTTTATTTAATTAGGCACATTTATAATTATTGACCCACTAAATTAAAACCTTAAATTCATTCAATCACTGGCTGACAACTATCGTATCACCCAATACTACGGCGAGAGTGTACAGCCACCATTAAATAAGAGAATAGGAGTGTGTACCCAAAAGTTTCAAGGATAATTAAATTTAATGAATTTCTAAAAATAGTCCAGCCAATATTAATAAACGTGCCTGTATTAAATTGAGTTATACGTAATCAAAATTAATAGTAACACAATAATTATTAGCACGCTCCCAAAAATAATTGTTTCTATTATATGCAGTATTAGGCTGCGTACAGACCGGAGTCAACTTTCAAAGTATAAGTCGGTCAGGCCACTATCTAAAAATGGAAAACACACACATTAATGGACAGTCTCATAGTCAAAGTGGCCTGAAATATAAAACACTAATCCTTACCTTTCTTATCAATATTATAAATGCGAAAATAAGTTTGTTACTTCTTGACGCCTAAACTATCGGTTCAGTAGTTTAGGCGTCAGGAAGTAACAAGCTTACTTTCGCGTCCTGAAATCTTGCATATACGTTGTTAGGTGTACAGAAATTGACAGGATACTCTTCATCCACTGAAACAAAGTTCTATTCCCGAGAACAACAAGAATAACGTATCTTATGGTAGCGCCACGTGTCCGAGACGGATATTGTCAAATTCAAAATTTAATCGAACGAAGCCGCGGGCAAATGCAAGAAAAGTAATAAAAAGTAATTTCTATGGTCAACTTTCGGCAGCACTATCAGCCACTTCCATTCATCACCCGCCTAGCCTTTTCCCAAATATGTTGGGGTAGTCTAACCGCATGCAGCTGAATATTTTAAATGGAAGGACTGACTATCTGAGCTCCACAACCATCAGCCACTTATATTATGACGAAACATTTCAACGCTGGTGGGTTCATAGAATCATGTACAATTTGCGCATTTGTTTGTGAATCTCCAAATTCACCGACATAGTTTGCAAAGTTTTACTCTAATCACATTCCAGGATGTGCCTGTAAACATACTAAATTTAAAAAAAAAAACAGACAAAACTACTGGTCCTAAATAATAAAATCCGCTCGTGGCTAAATAATAACAGCCGCTCAGGTTGATTTTTAGGTTAAGCTGAGCTTACCAGGTTGTTCCGTGGATGGGTGACCAGACGACCCATGACATACCGAGTTTCCTCATTGCCTCAGAAAGCACGTTATGCATTTGGTCTCGGCTGTCATTTTTAGATTTTTGACTGTCTTTATAAGTAGACAACGGCCTAAAAGTCTACAATCAGACTTACCAGAGCTGCGGTGGCCTAGTGGTGACAGCCCCGACTTAAGAAGAGCAGTAAGCCGTGGGTTTGAACACAGGGAGGCACATTACTTTGTGTAATTTATTTCATCACCACTGCTCTCAAAAACTAGAGAGAAACTGGCATGTCCTAGAACTAAAAATTCGAAGACATGTGACATCTACTAACACGACGTGGGCCCGCGTGATGGATTACAGCCCACTTCCTCTCATAGAGAGGAGGCCTGTGTCCCAGCAGTGGGAACATTATAGGCTGATGATCCACGACCAAGTCCAAACTGGGTGATGGAGGTCAGATAGGACGTCACTCCATGCAAAATACGCGTATTCAGCTGCATTCGGTTAGGCTTCCAGTCTACCAGTCGACCCCAACGTGTTGGAAAAAGGCTAGGCAGATGATGACTTGCTCTAACAAAAGCACAATTATTTTGCCTCTAGTGTACACAGTCTTAAGGCGCTAAACCTCCTTACTTTAATAATAGCCCGCTTTAAGTTGAGCCTACACAAACAAAGCCTAAGTAAATTTCATATCTGCACCTTATTTTGTTGTTGTTCTTGGATTTACGGCTCATGTGTATTATTAAGTATTAAGTTTATTTATATCATCAACATGTCTCAGGTCGTAAGTTACTTAGTGGCTGTACACATCATTACGCTTAGAAAATCTGTGATGAGGTAAACAGCGTTACAAAGTAAGTAAACACCTTTTAAAATGTAAGGGTTAGTAGCTGTTTCTAGCGAAGTCTGGGGCGCGGTTTCAAAGCGAACCGAGCGGTGCGGAGACTTGAAACATTCGACAAATCATAGAAGAGGCGTGAGACGCGATGTGGATTTCAACGAATGTGATAGGCCGATTACCGCAAGTCTTCTCTTTGGTCCGCTCATGTCCGCTTCGGTGAAAACCGGTGTCTAAGTAAGATCCGGAACAGACTGTTTGCATTTCAAAAAGCTTCGTGGTTGTTGTATGACATTTCCTTTCCAATAAGATTTTATCGTTCTTCCACGAAACGAAAATAGACGCCGCAGAAGACCATTGCAACGATAGCGAGAGGAAATCGCCTCACTGGCAGGGATAGAGTGGACTAGAACGGCCCAAGATAGAAACAGATGGAAGAAGCCTTCATCCAGAGATACATGACCCATTAAAAAAAAAAAAAAGATCGTAAAGGAAAATACAAGTTATTTTTTTTTAATATTTCTTCTTTCTTTACTCGCTTGTATGTAGCAAAGCTATTCTTTTAGATGCTTGACTATGCACTTTCCAGCTGTCGAAGACAAATATTATTTGAGCTCGTAATTAGAATTTAATTTAAAAATTATTGGTTATATAGGTGATGCAAATGAAACCATTTTTAACTTACATCTTTCCACTTTTTCATTTGTGGATCAACAAGTAACATAACGGAACATGACTTCACGCCTGTAATCCCCGAAAGGTACGGCAGAGGTGTACTTATTAGTAAACCCACATTTCCTAAGGTACGGTCTGAAACGAAATTTGCTACACATATCCAAAATTATAAGACTTCTTAATTTTCTAACGATCCATATTAACAGACTGGAGTAAAAGATATAACAGTATTTTCATCAATGGTTACACAAATTCGCAAAACAATATTACATCAGATCACTGATCAGCACAAAACTTTGTGTAACATTGATAAGTGTTAACCGACTTCTGGTGCCGACTGTACGACAGGCTAAGGGGCGAGCCTATTGCCATCAACCGAGCAGAAATCGAGAATCCGTGGCTGCTTCTGAGAAATTCCTGCTGCAAAAACCCAATAACAATTTTCCGACCCGGGACTCAACCCCAGGACCTTATCCTCGGCAGTCACTAAGATTACACCACCCAAAAAGGCAGTCACTAAGATTATTAAATATTTAATATCATACACCGTGTAAATCACCTCATCACGAAGCCGTCAACCAAGCATTCTGTACATGTAACTAAGTAACTTTACGCAAAAATTATTGCTGGGAAACGACTTTTTTTGGGGGGTGTAAAATCATGTTTTGCGGTAGAACTCAATGTAACGCACTCAAAACATTGTGCTGATGGACGGATTGAATAGTACGGGGATCGTGGAGGTGTTTAAAGGAAAAATCCTACATTAAAAACTTGTATTTAAAAAAATACTTGTCATAAAGTTGGAACTTTGACCCCTAATATCTCCGTAACTAGAAGGTTCCCAGGTATGGTGTAGAACAAAAAAAATGATCGCAATGACAGGGAGAACCAGTGCCTTTCGGCTTCGTTAAGAGGTGTTTTACACCCTTATATTGAGTACCATCATTTTAACTTCACTAAAATGTCATAAGTCTTACAAATCGATTTCAAAGGCCTTTTAATGAACGATATTTCAAAATAACGTGACAGATTAAGGTATTATTTGGCCGTCTAGAAGTCAAACTGGCAATTTAATTTTGTGTGCCACTTAAACTTAAACTCAAAGTTTTTGATAGGATTTTAATATCTCAATTCGACGGCTGCTTTAACAAGCTTTTCGCAAGTTTTATTGAGTAACAATATAGTTTTATAAACGGATTAGTAGGCCTGTAATAATAAAATTTGGCAATGGATGACTGAGATAACTTTGACTTGAAGTTGTCGTAAAAGTGTTTTTCTTTTAAATACTAACTTTGAAAGTTTTGAATGAAAAAGTTTTTACTGTTTCTGCGTATGGTCCCTACCATTTTATACCACTATCTTTTTATCTACCGATTGTAAAATACGTTAAGGGCAAGTTTTTAATGCGAACGAACCTACGTATCTCAGTCCGTCTGTCTGTTATCTTTTCAGGCCTTCACAGCTGAACGGATTAAGATGAAATCTAGCTTGCACTTACAGGTAGATGATGACCAGAGTTAGGACATACAAGGTGTTGTTTTGCATCCTTGTCAAAATTCAAGAGGATGTCACAAAATACCTAAATAATCTATTAAAATTACGATACCCAGTTAATTATTAATAAAAGCTGTTTTTTTTGGGTTTTTGACTTTGTCAGTATTTCAGCATAACCCCTTAACGTGGTTTAGGCAATAAGAAATGATCGAATAAACGTTTGAGATTGTTTGTATGTATGAAAGCACGGTTATAAGGCGAGAATCAAACACACCGCGTTTAAAACACGGGTGGTTCACACTTACCGATTTTCGTAAAAAAGAAAAAAAAAATACCTACCCATTTTATTATTGATTCGGGACGAGAATCAGTAGCATAGTCACCGCCTTGAATTTGACGAGAATGCAAAACAACAGCTTGTATAATAGGTACCTACTTTTTATCTCGTAGTAGTATATTCCAATCGTATATTTCTTTGGGAAAAAATGATACCTGACAATTGAAAAATGGAACAACTGCGACAACACTTTTATTTCTCATTTAATGGTTTACGTCCGGCCTTCTTATCTATCTTTCCGAATGGCCAATGTTTAACAGAAAAATGTCATTAATTAAATGCCAGTGCGAATGAATTGCATACCCAGTCGTAAATATTCATTGCACTTCGACGGTGGTCTCCTATTACTACACATCTATAACTATACCAATAGATAGTTAGGTGCAATGTAATACAAGCTCTATCAATGCTTGCACTGTTTTGCACTTCGACCTACATAAGATCTATCTTGACAGGAGCAGATAGCAGCTACTTAGTTTATTTACATATTCTTGCTAGACAATGTTGATAGACGGAAGTTTGTAATTTAAAACTTAATAAAGTGGACAAAACGTACTGAATATGACACTAACAAAAATCTTGCGACCTGATATTAAAGCATTCTGTTCGTATCGGATATGATAAAATGTTTTTTATCCCTTCGCGATGGCGTGATGAGCTCAACCTCAAATACCTCTAGAGAGAGAAGAATGGAAAAAGAAAGGGAGGCCTAGTCCTGCAGTGAGACACTATAAGTCACAATAAGTCCTGTCAGGAACTATTTTCCAGCCCAAGAAAGTAATTTGGTGTGAATAAACTACTGCATGGTTAGATTAGCCGGGATGTTTCCGTAATTAGCCTTTTCATTGGGCCATTGTATGTACGAATGAAAAAAAAACATCTTGTTACTAAAACCATCCCAGGTCCTCCTAGAAAGCTAGCAACCTTTTCAGGATGCTGCAGGCTTCCGGGAGCGATACCGGCGATTGAAGAGTCCGTGCCCGTTGATCTGCCACGCTTCTGCACTCCATGAGCACGTGTTGTGGTGGTTCTTCCACCTCTAGGCATTCTCTGCGCACTAAACTACTGCATATATTATATTGAATTTTTGTATGCTGACTGGGAAAATCATATGGTATACGCAGTTTAATTTTTGTCGTAATGTCGGCGCCGCCTAACTTTATATATAGACAGATAGTAGTAAACATAGAGCCTGCAGAACAGTAACAAATGCAAATAAAAAATCCCGCCAGATAAAACACGTTCCGCACACCCACATTAATTAATAAAGGGGCTTGTTCACTTGTCAATCGACATCAGTGCAGTGCTGGGAAGCAGAAAACTCAATTTGCACGCGCCGGGAACCTCGGCGGTACAGTACACTGTATCGCTAAATGTCACATACACTTGCAGAGCACGCATCGAAGCAGCCATGATCTTTTGACAGTTGACATGAAGCAAGATATTGGCTTCGTATCGTGTAGATAAGGTTTTAATTATTTTAGTCTGGTTTTGCTACATTGTTGCATTTATATGGAGCTAAAGCAATTGTGATCATCTGCGTGTAAAGATTTTTGTATAAGAAAAGGTAGTTGCATGTATATTTTCTTTCAGTGCCTTGTCAAAAAAATAAAACTTGTTATATTGACACTAAAATGTGCTATGACTGTAGTTGTTTGTTTAATAACCATTAAAAATAACGATGAAAATTAAACTTTAATTAAAATGGTCATTGGTAAGTTAAATTAAAACTACAGCAAAATTTTGCGTTAGTGAGAACGCAATCGAGAAACGATCGAATTGTAATTATGGGAACACTTTGACCTTAGTCAATCCATCTAGTTCATTTTATACGTATCAATATAATTAGCAAACAATATCTGTATCAATAAAAATTGGAGTGTGGGTTGCCGGTTGCTATCAAAGCTGACGATAAGCAGAACGCTTGGACGTAAACCCAATATATGTCCCTATAAATAGTAGATGTCCCCACACATGGCAATAATATGAATAATCGCATAAGCCGGCCCCTCACAATCCATTAGGCCCGTAAGGAAATTGTGCGTCCCCGCCAAATATCAGATTTCACGTTGATCTGTCTAACGCTGATCAGTTCTGACCGGCGACAATTGAATTAATGTCGTCTGGTCTCAACGCGATTTTTGTCATATTTTCGACTCATTCCGTTTCATCCACCCCACTGCGGAGACGAATTATAGCCAGATATACGCTTAATTGGTTTGGCGTTGCGGTCGCGTGACATTTTCGGTGCATTGCCTTTGTCATCGGTTTAAAATTTTGGTGGGACCATTTTTGCAAATTAAATAACGAATAAATAAAATTGGCAAAGGGTTAACGTTCCCCGTACTGTAAATATGAATTGCAAACGAGAGTTGAGTGCCGTGTTTGTTTGAAGCAGTGAATCGGGGAAAGTTGAAAGAGAAAAGAGGTTGTGACTGGAAAAGTCACGTTGTTGTGCCACAATGAATATTAACAGAGGAATAACGCGGCGCGTCGCAATAGTCCTCGGGAAGATAAATTTATCCTCGCGTCGGGAAATGGACCATTTTTCACGGCACCTAACGCTAGGTGTCACATGCTCGGTGCGAAGACGCCGTTACTTACGTAGTACGTGAGGAGAATACAACACGTGCTCGTATTAACCCTGGCGTGTATTCTTTTAGTGGCTTGTTGTTTGCACTTTCATTACATTAGCACTATATCGAATCAACGCGCAATTCGGAACAGGTGTAAATAGCTTAGGCGAAATGAGAGCGCTTTGTCAACCTGTTGGTGTTTAGGTAAAGTGTTAGGAAAATACTCTGAGATTTGGTGAAGTGGTAAATAGTACTCAACTGTATTTATTTATTTAAGTGAGCAGAAAATGTTTCAGTCGGAAATAGACCTAACAACAGATTGAAAATAGGATTTTTGCGACTTAATTTTTCATGTTGCTGAAGCCTCCTATTTTCCTTTTCAATGGCTTTTAATTGGTAACTGTGCTACTCCATAAAATATTTATAGTTACCGATAGATATAACAAATATTCAGCTCCGAAAAACCTTAGAAATAAAATTTCCACTTCTACATTTTCCAACAACGGGCCATAAAGAATAACAGAACACATAATTGCACTAAAACCCACATTACCCTGCACCTGCACAGCAGAACACACATTCAGCATTTTCACACAGTACCGGACAAAAGGTAACAAAACACGTGGTACCCCCAGATACCGCTAAACTGTTGTTTCAGGCAGCTCTTGAAATAATATGCATTATACCGCAATGACACACGAACCGTGTTTTCGTTCCGCGACGAATTTTACGGCTGTTAAGGGAGCGTTCGAATTTATAAGCTTGTGTTGTGGATGATGATGTAATTTATTATTGCAGGTTACAGATAATTTTAATAATTAATCGTTGTTTTAAATACGGAAGACAAATGAGGAAATGGTTTACTGCTTCGTTCGTTTAGAGTTTGTAAGCGTGACTGCTGCGCTTAAAGTCTTAGGTTCGATTCCCATGTTGAATAGTGTTAAGAATTTCTCAGTAACAGTATGGATTTGTGTCTGGTTGATGGCAATAGGCTCATCCCCTATTATTTGGGAAACTAAAATAAACATAACTCCTTAGTTTCATCATCATCATTAGCCTACAATGTTCCCACTGCTGGGGCACAGGCTTTCTCTCTATGAGAGGGAGTGGGCTGTAATCTACCACGCGGGCTCAGTGCGAGTTGGTAGATGTCACATGTCTTCGAATTTTTAAGTCTAGGACATGCCAGTTTCCTCACGATGTTTTCCTTCACCGTATTTGAGGACAGCGATGATGAAATAAATAACACAAAGTAATGCGCCTGCCTGGGTTTGAACCCACGGCTTACTGCTCGTAAGTCAAGGCTGCTAACACTGGGCCACCGCTGCTCTCTTAGTTTTGGCTCTACCTAATCCTTCCAGAAGATACAGCAGTGGTTTTTCCTAGAATATATTGAGCTATCTTCTAGATTTTCAGTGAAGAAAGAGTGCATTGCGAAAACAGATGTGACTGATAGGTCTAAACTGTTTAGTTTGCCGGGTTATGTTGTTCTAGCTTAATGGTGGTGTTTATTTCCAGGGCTGCGGGTAGTTCGAAAGAGATACCGCGGCCCTGGAACACCAAGGGCGAAGAAGGAACATGGATGTGTTTTAGTCAGTACAAGTCTGACACTCCCTTCCGCTCCGCCCAGAGCGGGAGAAGTCATTTGATGATATCCCATCCTTAAAAAAAAAAAAATATGGTGGTTTTTATTTTTATGCTCAAACAGAATTGGTGAAATGTGTGTGTCCTATTAGGTACACCTCTGCCTAACGAAGATTACAGGCGTGGGGTCGAGCCTATTGCCATACACCGGGCTCCGAGACTAAGAGATTAAGACTCCGTTGCTGCTTCTGATAAATTCCTGACGGAAAAACCCAATAACACCTTGCCCGACCCTGGAATCGAACTGAGGACCTCATGCCTGCTGAGCATGAGGTCCTCAGTTCGATTCCAGGGTAGACGCGCTTGCGATCACACTACTAACGATGCAGTCTTATTATGTACAAGATGTTGTTTTGCATCCTCGTCTAAATTCAGATTCTCAAAATCAAAATCAAAATATTTTATTTTACATAGGCCTACATGGGCACTTATAAAACATCAACAAAAGGTGCACGGTTCGGGTTGGTCGTTTCCTATGGAGAAGAACCGGCAAGAAAGTCCATGGTTACTCTTTTATAATCATTTGGTTTTACAATATTTGAAGTTACAGCGTTAGTACTTAAGTATGGGAGGACAGCGTAGGCCCGACAATAAGTCGATTGCTTACTACAGAAGGTAGTAATAGAAAAAAAAAAAATTGGCAAAGCCTACAATGTCCACACATTCACAAAAAAATAGGTAAATAAAAAGAATCTATACAAAAGTAAAAATAAAACAATATAAGAGCACTAAATTAAACAATTGACACAGATGTTATTATCAGTGCTGTACGAGGACGGTTCTCACACAAGACATAAATAATCAATTAAAATTACGGCACCTAAATATTAATAAACACAGATTTTTTTTTGTTTGTTTCTTTTTGATATTTCAGAATAACCCCCTTAACGTTGTTTAGGGAATAAGAAATTATCGAATAAATGTCTGATTGTTTGTATTTGTGGAAATGCGGTTATAGGGCGGAAATCAGACGGCCTGCGTTTAACACACGGGTGGTTCACACTTACCGATTTTCGTAAATAAGAAAAAAAATCTACCCATTTTATAATTGATTCGGGACGAGAATCATTAGCATAGTTACCTCCTTTAATTTGACGAGGATGCAATACAACACCTTGTACACTTATTATTTTTACTTATTATGCTACATCTTTAGATAGAATATGAAACATTGTCGACACCCGCCGTCTGTACGCTTAAGTCTTTTACATTAAGCACGTTTCCATCAACAGACAGAATGATTCTAGAAGAAGGTTTGTAATTATAAACCAAACCTGAAAAACACATGAAAATTTTCACACAAAGGAAGTTGCGGGCAACATAGCTATTGTAATATAGATTAATTAATCAAAACACCAAATAAATCAACAGCTATTTGCGACGTTGCCAACTCTCAATATATACAGCCTTAAGGCATATAAAATACTTACAGGTACGTATAAAGATATAGGAAATACCTCTAGAAAATTCGACGAAGCTCCTTGCGGTGCACCGTCGATTTGACTATTCCTTCAACGTGAAGGAATTTAATTTATCCGAAACGTTCCTTGCAAACGTCTGTAAAGTTTTATCTCACGACAAACTGATAACACCGTGAGCCAACGTGATTCGTTTTAGAACGAAATTTATGTGCGTTAAAAATTGCTGTAGGTACTTGCTGTTCTGTTTGAGAATGTCTTTTGTAAGAGGCGAAAAATGTTTGTTTTGATGGTCATACAAAAATTGGTTCCGTACGGGGATCGAACCCGCGACACGCAGCGAAGCAACCCACTCGCGCAGCTACTGCGTGCGCTCAAAGCAATGTTTTCTAAATATAAATAATAAATAATACTTGACATCATGAAAAACTGGGGCCTTGATCAGTAGTGGTCTAGAAAAGCTATCTAAAGCCGATATCTATAAACTTTACTTAGACATGTTTCCGTCTCAGTCTAGAACTTATATTTTGACAATTGTGCGTCAGTCACAGGAATGTCTGTAAGCTAAACTATGTGCTAAAGTAACTTTTATACATCTCGGTCTTCAGAGCGAAACAGACATTTGAAATCTTGTTCATCTAAAATCTGCATTTATTTATAACCGTTGAAATGAATGATTCTTATTATTTATTGCACACAAAAATAAATAAATACGAATTACGATAATATAGCTTATGTAGGTACAATGGCGAACTTTGACCGAGAATTTGGTTTTCTTAGAGCAAACCTAACTTCGATTGGGACATTTGCAAAAGAGCATGTACTTATGTGCATTAACAGAGTACATTTAATTACTTAAATTAATTATATAAACTACACACTTATTATATTATAAAATTTTATAAGTATACATAATTCTATATTATATATATATATAAATTACGCGTCACGTTGTTTGTCCGGGATGGACTCCTAAACTACTTTACCGATTTTAATCAAATTTGCACACCGTGTGCAGTTTGATCCAACTTGAAGGATAGCTTACATCTCAATTTATAGTCGCAATATTATTTTATTGCAATAAGTTAAAAATAAATCTAATCTAACATACTAATAATAAAGCTGAAGAGTTTGTTTGTTTGCTTGAACGCGCTAATCTCGAACACTATAGATCCGATTTGAAAAATTCTTGAATTCAATTCAGTGTTAGATAGCCCATTTATCAAGGGAGGATATAAACTATATATCATCACGCTACGACCAACAGGAGCAGAGCAGCAATGAAAAATGTTGTGAAAATGCGACGCAGACGAAGTTGCGAGGGACAGCTAGTTATAATTTAGATAATGTTTTTACCAATCTTAAACATACAATTAGGTACAACCCTCGCACAAGTCAGAATGAACACGGACAGTACGCAAAGCATGTTTACATTTTCACAGACAGGTTGACAAACAATGAACCTCATTGGTACATTGCAGCCGGTTCATTACGAGCTGGCATTTGCGTGACCGGCCGAAAATGAAACCTGGCTGATAGGCAACCGATTTTTATTATAGTGCTTCCAGTGATTAGTATTGTTTGTGGTAGTTTTTTTTGTGCACATTGTGAATCAATAAATAACATTTTGCAGCAGTGTTCTATCTGTTCTGTAAGATAATTAATCTATCATCATAATAGCAAGGAAGCTAAACTTTCTTGTATAGGGTGACTAGTAATTAGTGGCCGATACTTAAACACGTGATTATATTTATGATAACAAACAGCTTTTCTACATTTTTTTTTATACTCATTACTCATTCAATTTTATCAAAATTTATCACTCTATATTTTATCTAGCTGCTGAGCTGGATGAGAGTGGCCGAGGATCGTGCTCAGTGGCGTGTCATGGGAGAGGCCTATGTCCAGCAGTGGACGAGTACAGGCTGATGATGATTTTATCCATCTTAAACTGGGTCTGGAAGCATGATCAGATGTGCCATAGAAAAACTTTAATAACCACTAAACTAAATGTATGGGGAAGATGATTTTATCATGTATAAACGTGCTGAGTTTAATGGCCTGGTCCACACTCTCTAATATCACCACATTTTCCTAATACACACTATTTAGCGAAGCCGTTTATGAAGATTTTTTATAAATCCAATCCCTGAAGGTTATAAATAGAAATATACATGTGATCAAAATACGTTATTTTAAATTTAGTTTTGCCGACACAGCACACATCATGTTACATCCTAAATAGTCACGATTTTCTCGAAATTTCAAGCCGTTCCCAAATCTTTATCGCAAGAGACAAAATAGTAAAACAAGTTTAATTTCAATAGAAACAAGTACCAGAAATAAGTGTAACCTCAACCTAAACAATGCTCAGATAAATCTCGCAATAACAATTACGTAACAACATCAGTGTCGCTACAAATCACGCTTACACGTAGTAGGGTTTCAACAAACAAGTTTGCAAACAAGTGAGCTTTGTGTGGTGCAAGCGCTATGCTTAAATAAGCTGCAAAAACGGCATAAATAGCTCTAAACTTTTATTAAACAAGTATCTTATCATGTTAGCACTGATGGCTCAGTATCATCAGCGCCAACTTCCTTGTCAAAGGTCGTTGATTTGAACCCAAGCAGGCACTTTGTGTAATTTATTTCATAACCATTGCTCTCAGAACGGTGAAGGAAAACATCATGAGGACATGACCAAAGACCAAAAATATAACTAATATAACCTGTTGCAGCGTATGTATGTGGTCTACGGTGCTAAAGCCTTTTCGGAATCCGGCTTGTTTGGGAGGCTGAAAATCGTCAAACCTGCGCACGAGACGATTCGTGATGACTCTTGAAAACCACTTGTAGACATGGCTTAGAAGTGAGATGGGCCTATAGTTCTTCAACCGGGCATTGTCGCCCTTTTTGAAGAAGAGTACCATCACACCCCTGCACCATGCCTGTGGCGTTTTCCCCTCGAGTATGACGGAATCAAACAGCGTCTGGAGGGCCTTAAGTATCAGTTTTCCACCCGCCTTCAGAAGTTCGGCCGTAATTCCATCATCACCTGGTGCCTTGTTGTTTTTAAGTTGTTTTAGAGCCATCCTAATCTCGTACAGGCTGATGTCCGGGATGTCTTCGGTATAATGTCGGGTCAGTCTAGCTCTTAGGTCATTCGCTAGATTTCCAACGGGATTACTGGTTGACGTGTACAACTGCCCATATAATCTCTCGATCTCCCTCAATAGCTCCGGTTTGGCGGATACGATCCTGCCATCGTCGGTCTTCAGTTTCGTGAGCTGGCTCTGCCCAACAGCCAGATCCCTTGCAAATACCTTGGAGCCTTTATTCCGCTAAATTGCATCTTCAATACGCTCGGTATTAATATTAAAGCGGCGGAGGTCGCACTTCAAGGATTTAGAGATCCGTCTATTTAGCTGCCGGTATTTCCACGCGTCTTCTGAAGACTGCAGGATCATCTCACGCCGTTCCTTCATGAGCTTGTGAGTATGATCAGAGAGTTTTTTGTTCTTCTGTGCACGACGTGTCTTGAAGAATTTAGACCCTGTCGTATGGACAGTTTCCACGAATCCCTCGTTGTATTTGTCCACTGAGCTTCCTAGGCACTCGAAACGATTCTGGAGTTCAAGCTGAAAGCTCTAGGGGTTTTGGATCTGGATCTGTGCTGGTCGGAGCGTAGACTTCATCAGTCGAGACCTTTCAAGCTTAATATTAATGTTTAATGTGCCTCTTACCATGCGGTGATCGCTCCCAGTTTTCACCGAATTGATCACAGAGACATCATTGAACATTTGCTTCTTGGTTGACATGATGAAGTCAATCTCATTTTTAGTTGTACCATCCGGGCTCTGCCAGGTCCACTTCTTATGCTCACGCTTTCTGAAGAAGGAGTTCATCATATAGAGGCCCTCCTTCTCCATAAAACTAGCCAGTTGGTGTCCCCGATGGTTCCGACATCCAACCCCAAATTGCCCCACCTGCAGCTCATCCCTGTCTCGTTTGCCCAGTTTCACGTTGAAGTCCCCCATGACAACGGTGAAGTGAGTTTTGAAACCATGTATGATTTTGATAATTATTATTATTTTTTTGGATTTTGGAAATATCCTCATACATGGTCTCCACTTCGTCGTTGGGGTGTGCCGAAGTCGGGGCGTAGACCTGTATAACCTTCAGCGAATATCTTAAGGATATTCTGAGTATCAGGTACGCCACCCTGGTCGACACACTCTCGATTTTCACCACTTTATTCACAAGAGACTTGTGGACGATAAACCCAACACCACCCTGGGACTGCCGGTCACCCTCTCGGAAATAAAGCAGGTTGCCGGATTTTAGGATCATCGTGTCCTCCCCCTCTCTTCGGACTTCAGATAATCCCACAATACTCCATCGCAACCTGCTCAATTCCTCCTCGAGTTCCGTTATCTTTTCGTCGGTCCGGAGTGTTCGCGTGTTGTATGTTGCCAGATCAAGTCGTCGGTATAGGCAGCTGGATCCCTTCCGGAGATTCTTTGCACCCCTTGCCACGCCGTAACCTCGACCGCTACCATAGTCGAGGGTAGACGGGCTGCCGGGTACTAGGAGCCATTTTGGTATTGCGCTCATAAGGGAGGGTTTTGCCATAATCACCACGCTTGGCAGACGGGTTGGCGATCGCAGTACGGTTGTTGCAAAAGCACAGGGAACGCTGCTGCCCATTCTCTGGCAAGTCCTTTAGACCGCCTCTTACGACACCCACGGGAAGATATGGGATGGTGCTATTCTTTATGTCCGATACCATGCAGACATGACATATAGTAGTACCTTCTAGTTATGGAGATATTAATTACGATTTTATAAACAAAACACAGGTTTTAAGTGTTATAACTTTACTTTAAATACCTCCATAAGCCCCGGTATTATTCAATGCACACAATGCTTTGAGTGCATTACACTGAGTCCAACCGTAGGTATGGTGATTTTTCACCGAACATAAAAAAGTCGTTTCCCAGCAATAAATTAGCAGTTACTTAATTTGCCCGACAAGCTATGGGTCACAATAACCACGATGTGGAGCCCAGACACAGCCAGAAGGCGACGCGGTAGACCTCGCAGGAGCGGTACGAGCTGGACAGAACGAACGACTAGTGGTCCACATTGGCCCTGTATCTAAAGATTTAGAAAGCGTGGGGAGAGGCCTTTGCCCAGTAGTGGGATGACATAGGCTAACAGTAACAGTACTTACTTTGATGTACATAATGCTTTGTTGATGGGTCAATGAAGGATCCATTTATACCTTGTATAATAATATTATGACCTTATTCTCCTAATATGTTCTATTGTAATATTAAACTACTAAATCTTTAAATAATTTACCCTTGTTTCACTGGAGTATCATTTCAAAATACCAACAACAATATTTCATTTTAATCCGGCTTGGATTAGCTACAATAATAACAACATTACCGCCAACTTATCTAAACCGGTCTTGTCACGTCACGGTGTCACGGTAAATCGCATTTACACAATGTTAATTCTCATTCCGACAGGTTTGCAAACAAGGATGCCTGAAGCTTATACTTACTGCTTCATTTCAGCGTACTGATAAGGACGAGACGGTTGTAAAGTCGCGACCGCATGACAGTTGTCACGCTCTCTCGGGGAAGTTGGAAATTACGCTATCTTAGACTGACGTATCTGATTTTCTGTCTTTGAGAGTATTTGGGTATTGATCTGGCAATGATTTATCCGCTTTGTTTGGTGAAGTTCTAAAACCATTTACGCGTGTCTCTTAGCTATGTCAATATAAATTTATATTGACATAGCTATGTGTGTTATACACATAACTATACAAGGTGTTGTTTTGCATCCTCGTCAAATTCAAGGAGGTAACTATGCTACTGATTTTCGTCCCGAATCAATAATAAAATGGGTTGGTAATTTTTATTTTTTTTCTTGTTTACGGAAATCGATAAGTGTGAACCACCCGTGTTTTAAACGCGGACCGTATGGTTCTCACCCTATAACCACACTTAATCACATACAAACAATCTCAAACGTTTATGCGATAATTTATTATTCCTTAAACCACGTTAAGGGGGTTATTCTGAAATATTGACAAACTTAAACAACCAAAAAAATCAGCGTTTATTAATAATTAACAAGGTATCGTAATTTTAATTGATTATTTATGTCTTTTGTGACCATCCCCTGAAAATTGACAAGAATGCAAAACAACACCTTGTATATTATGTAATCAAACTAGCAAAGTTGCAGTCATTTACTCAAATCCGCCTCAAAGTAAAGACAGGCTCGCCTATAACAATAAGGGTGGATTAACGCAACCCTAAACTAAAGCTTTTGTTACGTGTTTTATCCTTTACAACAAAAGCCAAAAGACTAAAGAACGTGTGAAAATATCGGCATTTTTAGATTTAGCGGAGCCACAAAATTTTAGACGTATTTTTCTTTAATCATAGCATATTCACTAACGCGGTGGAGCTTCGCAGCTGCGGCGCACCGATAACACGCCGCGTGACACCTGCCGTCATTTGTCACGTCACACTCCTTGTTATTCCTTCTCTCCTAATTGAACACAAAAACCAAAGTTTCCCAACTTAACCCATCTCTTTCTTTTAAAACGCTTCAGATATTAGGCGTGTTCTAGTCTACGTTGTTTAATCATAGCGTATTCACAATCACGGCGTCTCGCGGCTGCGGCGTGCCGATAACACGGGCGTGACACCTGCACGTCATTTGTCACGTCACACTCCCTATTGTTCTTTCACTACGATATAGAACTTGTTTGCTTCTGTCCCGTGTAACCTGTCGACTCCTTCCCTCTGTTTTCACGCTAAATTGGTTTGCGATTTCGTGAAGGGTATGCAAAGGGCTTTAACGGTGCACTTTTCAATGCCTTAAGATTAATGATCTGAGTAATCTATTGTGCGACGTTGAAAGGTGCTTCAATACTGTAATTATAGTACAGACGATGAATCCAATTCAGTGTAACAATAGAAGAGATTGTTGAAGGGGTTAATCATGCTTCTAATTGATAGTCTATGGATTTATTTATTTTATTCCTTTGCAACGAAAACCACGGTTTAATGTTATTTTGTTTAACTTTATTACTTTTGACACCCAAACGGTTCAATATCTATACGGTATAGTTGACTAACTAAAAGAAATTTTAATATTTTGTTTAGATATTAGGTTTATGATTTTATACAAAAAATAGTTCATCAGCTAACCAAAGCGCAGAACCGAAAAATTCAAACACAGTAATAGTCGGCCCGAAAACAAAAAGTTAAGTGACTACAAAAAAATAGAGGCAGTTAAGGACTGCCGGCAGAAGTAAAAACAATTACTTAAATTCCATTATTTGTAAATTGAAATTATTAACATTAGTCTGGTTTTCACATATGTTGGCACTCCGACCAATAATTATACAAGGTGTTGCTTTGCATTCTCGTCAAATTCAAGGAGGTGACTATGCTACTGATTCTCGTCCCGAATCAATAATAAAATGAGTATGTAATTTTTTTTATCTTATTTACGAAAATCGGTAAGTGTAAACCATCCGTGTTTTAAACGCGCCCTGTCTTATTCTCGCTCTATAACCATGCTTTCATACATACAAACAATCTCAAACGTTTATCAGATCATTTCTTATTCCATAAACCACGTTAACAAAAAAACCCAAAAAAATCAGCGTTTATTAATAATTAACTGGGTACTGTAATTTTAATTTGATTATTTAGGTCTTTTGTGACATCCTCTTGAATTTTGACGAGGATGCAAAACAACACCTTGTATATTTTTATACAGTTTATTGATTAATCAAACATGAAACACTAATATCCAAAAATAAAATCCACATAAATCACAATACACGCGCGACGCGTTGATTCTCGTACACTCATCCCAAACAAAAGAAAGTCAACGCGATCACGTTACCAAGTTATTGTGATTGTGCGATATAACAAATGAATTGCTTTATACAGAATTGACTGGGATGCTTGTGACGTTCCCCTCGTCACGCCACTATGGTCCGTCCGTCTGTCTGTCCCCGACACACGATATGTTATGCCCGCCTGAACTCTGACAGTTCTCTCCGCTTAAATTGATTGAAGGTTGCATGGAATGGTCACGTGTTTGGTTTTTTATATCGATTCCTGGATTACATTTTTGGCGTGTTATCAATATCTAAACAAGTTTTAGAGATTATTTATAATATTGTTTGAATTTCTGCAAATTAAGCGTGTGATTTCGACTTCAATCAATTTTTATTTTAATAGAGTTTTGTTCTCATATTGAATCTTTTGTAACCTACAAAAGCTTTTTAATTAAAATCAATCATTTCAATAACTGATAGGGCTGTGAAAGGGTTAATGGATTAAAAAATGTGTGGAGTTAAAATTATTTATTAGTGAAATTCAGTCTTTGAGTTTATTTGAATTGGGTATTTTATCGACAACAATAGCGTAGTCACGTCTTTCAAAATGAACATCAATAAATAATTGTTGTCGATAAAATACAGCTTAACACCTAAACAATTCTGAACATAATTAAAACATGCCGCTTTGGAATTTAGTCCACTATCCAATCCTATACTAATTAATATTCCACTACAATTTAGCATCCAAAAATACCACAGCCATAATTAATATTTGCCTTTCAAAATGCGCTTTCAAAACAATAAGCAAGCGAACAATGCGTTTGGCAGTTCCAATACTCTGAATATATTATCTTTGACTCTCAATTGGAGAGGCATTAACTTCGGTACGACACATATTCTCAAAACTTTACCTCGGAAGTTCGCCGGGAACTAGGCTATCGACAGTGCACCCGATCCAACTATCTACAAAGGAGAACGCCTAGAAACTCGTCTAATGAGATGAATAATTAAACAGGCCAGTATATATAGGAGCTAAATTAACGTATGTGATCACTGTTATATTCTTTTACTGGGACATTTTCTTTGTTCTCACTGGCTTCGGACCGACTTGATTAAAAGAGATTGTAGTGTGTTAATTAGCGAGTGTGCAATCGGTTTCTTTATCAGTTTCATGGCTTGTTTCTAGTTTTACAGAAAACGTACCTATATGGAGTTCTTATTTCAATATTCTTTTATTATTTGTGAGTAATATATAGGGTGACTGGTAATTAGTGACCGATACCTAAACACATGATTGTACTCATAATAACAAAAAACTATTGCAAAGAAATATTTTTTTATAATCAATCATTTTTATCAGAATAACACAACAGCCGTATGAAATTCGCGCGCGCGTGCGTTGTGACATATCAGCTGTTAGCCGCGTGACGCCGTTCTGTCTCAACTATCGTACCAAGCCACATTGGGTAGGCAGAGCACCCGCTCGCAACCCCGAATTTCATATGGCTATTGTGTTATTGTGATTAAAGTGAAAGAGCATAAAAAAAAATAGTTTGTTTGTTTGGGAAAGTTGTTTGTTATCATGAAATCAAGTTTTTATCGGTCACTTAATCACCAGTCACCATAAATAACTGGTGAAATGTGGGTTTATCATAGGTACACCTTTGCTTAACCCTTAGGGTTACAAGTGTGATGAGGACTTTTGTTTGGTTTTTATACAAGGTGTTGTTTTGCATCCTCGTCAAATTCAAGGAGGTAACTATGCTAGTGATTCTCGTCCCGAATCAATAATAAAATGGGTAGGTAATTTTTCTTTTTTACGGAAATCGGTAAGTGTGAACCACCCGTGTTTTAAGGCGCAGATATACGACTTTTAATGATTTTAAATTGAACACACACCGTCTAAACTTCTTGTCGTATTTCTTTGAAAAAAATATATGTTACACTAGACAATTTTCTTTATAAATTGATATGTGAAAATGTGAAATAATATTTTTGTAACATAGTGTAATTAATTTGTAAATTCATGTCTAACGCGGACAAAAAAACGATAATAACGCAAAAACTATCGGACGTATTTTCATGAAATTTTGATCATCTGAAAGACAGTTTAACAACCCATATTTTAATATACGGTTTTTATTTGTATTGTGTTTGATAAATGAAGGTGGGTTGTTTTTTCGAATAATCTTGGTGCGCGTTGAAGAGTTACGCATGCACTTTTACTCGCTCAAGGTCGCGGGCACTTATTGTCGCCTTAAACGCGACCCGTCTGGTTCTTGCCTTATAACCTCGCTTACACACATACAAACAATCTGAAACATTTATTTCATAATTTCTTAGTCCCTAAACCACGTTAAGGGGGTTATTCTGAAATACTGACAAACTTAAACAACCAAAAAAATCAGCGTTTATTAATAATTAACTAGGTACCGTAATTTTAATTGATTATTTATATCTTTCGTGATCACTCCCTGAAATTTGACGAGGTTGCAAAACAAGACCTTGTATTCGTTGTTTTTGTTTGCGACCAAGAACTTGAAATTTGATGAGATTTTTTATCGAAGTTGTTCCCAGTAAGCATTATCAACCATAATGTTTACTGGGAACTATTGCTGGGATTCAAACCTGCTCTTTGTGAGAGGGAGTGGGCCGTAATCCCCCACTCAAAACCAGTGTGTGTGGGTTAGTGAATACCATACAAGTCTTCGAATTTTTGTTCCTGGATTTGCAGGTTTCCTCATGATGTTTTCCTTCACCGTTACTACTAAGTACGACTTCTGTCAGTTGGGTCTGGTCATCTCTTAGCTGCCACGGTTTATTTTAATTAATTTATTTTTGAATCACTGATTTAATCTTTTACTGTAGACGCTTGTAACTTGCCCGTCTTTCTACATCGTTCTGACATATTTGTAATTTTTAACATGAATGATGTTATCAAGATTTTGTAACATATATTGATTTAAAAGAGTGTCCATGCAGTTTCTTGGCCGTTCTTCTCCATAGAGATATACGCTTTGGAATAGGCAACTACAGTTCTTTCACAAGTTATTATGCCTTGTGAATGGGACTGTAGCTTCGCGTTTTTTTTTTGTGTTTCGTACTTTTAAAAGTGACTGTAATGCTTTGAGTTTTAGTTTGACAAAAAAAATAAAAAGTTTTTTGCATATCGTTTGTGTTTCCGTGAACAAAAATAAAAACCATTCAGACTACTTAAGCTGTAAGCACAACGTCTATCCCCGTTTCCAACAACGCCAATAAAAATATAATTCGCAGAAATCTAAACAGAAATGCGGTCAGCGTAACGAGCGCTTCAGAAGAAAAATCGCAAGAGTTTTGAACATAAAATGTTAACCATACATTTTCCCCAACTTCAGTGGTTAATTACCTATGTTGTTATTGCCGCAAACATACGTAATTACAGTTTTTAATCATGATGCAATGTTAGATTGTTCTGCGGTTTTGTAATAAGCGATGTCAAAAGGTTCTATTAAATAGGGATGATGACTGGGTAAAGAAAACGACATTCTATTTTGTCCGTCAATCAGGTAATACAAAAATATTAGACACGTATTTTTTGTTTTATCAAGTTAACAAAAAAATACTTAGTTAAAACACATTAAAGTTGGAGAGTGGGGACTCACTACGTCACAACTAGGTAAAAAATGTACTGAGCCGTGACGTCATGCGCCATTTCAACTCAAAATATCTCCGTTATTTTAGAATTACGTGAAAAAAGAAAAAATACGTGTCAAATACTTTTTAATAATCTACCCGATGGACAAATAAAAAAAATGAGTCACCGTCCCTATTGATAAGGATTTTTGAGTGTTTTGAAATTATAATATTAATCATTCCCTACCTTTAAATAGCCTACTTTTAACTAATCTCAACCCAAGTCAGAGACCCATGGGCGGCATAAAAAATCTGACATCAGGTGAGAAACTATATAATCAACCACACGAAAAAGAAAGAAACAAAAGTTCATCTCGATATCAAATAAATTAAAATGACATTGGAATTAATATTCTAGATACAAGGTGTTGTTTTGCATCCTCGTCAAATTCAAGGAGGTAACTAATGCTAATGATTCTCGTCTCGGATCAATAATAAAAAGGGTAGCTAATTTTTATTTTTTTTCTTATTTACGGAAATCGGTAAGTTTGAACCACCCTTGTTTTTAACGTGGGCCGTCTGATTGTCGCTCTATAAACGCGCTTCCACAAATACAAACCATCTCAAACGTTTATTCAATGATTTCTTATTTCCTAGACTATGTTAAGGGGGTTATTCTGAAATACTGACAAACATAAACAACCAAAAAAATCAGGGTTTATTAATAATTAGCTAGGTACCGTAATTTTAATTGATTACTTACGTCTTGTGTCATAGCCTCCTGAATTTTGACGAGGATGCAAAACAACGCCTTGTATATTTAATACAAGATCAAAAGGCTCTAATGAATTAATATAAGAATTAAAGCAAACAACAAATAGAAACGATATTTAAGCCGGGAGCACACTCTGATAAAGTAATAGAATTTGCAGGACACAATGGATTTTCAAATCGTTTTGTTTTATTTTCTAAACTCCCAGTTGTCTATTTCCTTTAAAGCTGCAATTTTATATTCAGATATCAAATTCTCCGTTATTCCTACCAAGAATAACAGAAAATAGAATTTCGGCAATACCCAAGGCAACACCAATATCTTTGTCTAAATATACGATCTGACCTATCTATATTTGAACACTTTCCTTGTACAAATCTGCTGAACGTACGTATGTATACACGCACAGCTAACAGTATTTGCATGCAAATGAAAATCCAATATAGTTAACCTACTTATTAGAAACATGCTCAAGAAACCCAAGCAAAGACATCTTTATGCAAACATATTTCCGTATCAAGATTTGCTCTAGAGAACAATTAGATATCTAGTTCCATCCAAAAATAACTAAAACAAGGATCAATATCGTTTGAATAGGTAACTTCAATTGAGAGCAGATCCTGCATGCAATTCGCAATATTTCTTTTTAATTATTCACCGTTTTCCTTTCATACTGAGTGGTTTATTTGATTTTGTTCTGTAGGTATTTCATGTCCTCATATCCAGGAAATGTACATGACGTTATTTGAAAAAAACTCGGTAATATTATCCGAGAGCATATTCACCACTTTACGTATCGCAAGAACGTCACTAAAATATTCATGAGTAGTGCAAGCGGAGGGTCCAAGAATTTCACCTTTGTGTGTGAGACACCTTTTTAGGGGTGGGACATCTAATGCATTCACTTTTTTTTCCATTGCCACAAACAAACATCACAGAGATTTCAAATTCGTATAGTAATTCAATTTTTCTCTTTTCATCTTTTCTTTTTCAAGGGAATATTTTCGAAATTTTGGAAAGGTCAAAGAAATTCCATGTTTTCCTTAGAAGGTTCTTTATTTTAACGTCTTTGTTACACAATTTTCAACAATTTCACAGCCAGAGGTCAAGGAAAAATATGAAGAGAATAAAACTTAGAAATATGACCACAGAATGAAATGATTCAGAATTGGAATACCTTTTTTTTTAGTATCGGTGTCACCTTGTTTCACAGACAGAAATTTCACAGAATTTAGTTTTTCCAGAAAATGTTTCACGTAATATTTGGTCCTTGTGTTTTTATTTTGTTTGTACGATATATGTTTCCAAGGTATTTTATTTCAACGAAATTATTAACCTAAAATTAAAATATTGTCTTTAAAAGTAAATGTGCCACAAAATTTAGTGACAGAAACGAATCGCTGCAAAACAGAGTCCACGTAGTCTTGTCTGCCCTTCTCCTAGAGTGTAATTTAAGCCCGCGGAGGGGCGAAGGGGCCCACGAATTGAGGAGCAGGTGGTTTCTAACGGTCGTCACCGCGGCTGAGGCTGGCCGAAGCTGCAGTGGAGATTGTTAATACCATCTGCGACGATAAGCTCGCCTGGGACCGCCGGAGCCCCGCATCGCCGTAGCCGTAACAGAAACCATGTCTGTTGCATGCTGCATGCTTGCTTGCACGCTGCGTGTTGCATGCTTGCTTGGATGCTGCATGCAAAATGCAACAGGCGTAGACACTATAAGTGAGAATAATAAGATTGTATCCTGCTTGATAAGAACTTACCCGTATTATTTTTGTGTGTAATTTTATAGGAGGGTATGTATTTTAACAAATAAATTTTAGAAACTGTCACTCGATAAAATGTTATTTTTGGTAATAAGTTTTATATGGAACAAACAATATGTGGGTAAAGAATATTTGATTTGTTATTCTATATGATATGAATATTCTAAAATTAAACTTTATTCAAAACAAAAATCGATGATTTAAATTTCTTCAAAGTAAGAATTCTGCGTATTGATTATTCTATGAAACGAAAATATGTGTTTGAAACGAAATTCGATAAAATAATTAGCTATGAAACAACGCACAATCGTTATCATCATTGTAACATTTGAAATTAGACAAGAAATGAACATCTGGGTTCTTTATACTGGAAACATATTAATTTATTTTACTTAGCTTTTCCTATAAAATTACGAATAAAATACGGCATTTAGATTTATAAAACTATGAATAAGAAACTATTCTTTGCTTTTCAAATGTTTCAACAGTTGTCTTCATTTCTTAGAAATATTAATTAATATAATTAGAAATAATTTTAGCTGGCATTTGTTTTCATTTCAAATTGAAGTAAGGAATTGATAATTGTATAGGTTAGACAAAAAGGCAAGTTACACGTCCAATGCCTACTTGATAGCAACCTTTGAACTTAAAAAATGTTAAGGCAGAAAGACTGCTACTAAAATATCTTAATAAAAAATAACTTCTAATTCAGTCCTTCCAAAGGTTGTACGTTGAAGTATTTAATAAACATACCAATACTACCGTATGTAAGGAGATAATAATTCAAGCAGCAAGGAATAATCCGCCACAAAATTTAGTATGCAATCATCTTATAGGAACCTGTATCTACATATTTGTGGCATGAAGTATACCTCCGCCATGCTGCTTTTAATCCCAGGACAGTCTCAGGTGTTGGATTACTGCATCTCCAGTCAATATCGGGAATGAGGTAGTGGGATCGCAGATGCACCAACGTATAAAGACTATGTCGGGATTTTAATAAAGGTAAAAACTGCAGCTCATAAATATTGGAGTTTTAAAATTGAAATGACTGATACTTTTTTTTAAATGTATGGATTTTATTTTTATTTTCTTGCTGCTGTCTGGTTTTACAGTTTTACGAAAGGTTGGGAATGATATGAGTCAGTTTTTTGGTAATAAATTTTAAACGTGACGAATCGAATTTTCATTAAAAAAATCTACATGATATTATGTACATCTCTGTTTTTCAAGAGGCTTTCTAGCTGTTGGGGAGTTGCTATGCAAGTCAATCATTGTGACACTTCTTTGACTGGCATTGTGCTACCGCCCTCTCACTTCGACAGTTTATTTTGTGTACCGATTGGCCGGAGGACACGGTGGAGCACACCGTGGAGCTCTGCCCCGCTTGGGCTGAGCACCGCCGTGTCCTCGTAGTGGCGGTTGGCGGCGGCGACCTCTCGCGGTCGGCCCTGGTTCAATCCATGGTCCGGAGCGAGAGGGAATGGGATGCCGTCGCCTCCTTCTGCGAAGCAGTCATGCTAGCGAAGGAGGTGGCGGAACGTGAGAGGGAGAGAACCTAACGTCCCAGCCGCCGCGGGAGACGCCCCGGGCATCGGGGGGCAACCAGTGGCCCCCGGCCACCGTAGGTGCGAGCCTGTGGACGGTGAGTAATGGGCTAGCTCACCGTCCGTCCGTCTCATGACGACAGGCCGTGTCGACGGCGCGTACGTGTTCCACGCGCGCCTAAAGGAGATGTTAGCAAACCGGAAGGGGTCCGAAAGGGCCGATGCCTGCCAGAGTTGCGGGACTGTTCGAAAGAGATACCGTGGCCCTGGAACACAAAGGGCGAAGAAGGAACATGGATGGGTTTTAGTCAGTACAGGTCTGACACTCCCTCCCGCTCCGCCCAGAGCGGGAGAAGTCATTTGATGATTTCCCATCCCCAAAAAAAAAAAGGCTCTTTCGTCTTTCAAGGATAATATGGATAGAAGGGAGGTGACTGCTGAGACGACAAGTAATAGGGAAGTATGGTAGAAGAAGACTAAGTGAGGATAAGTACAGGAGAATGACGATGATGACTTCAGCCTTTTTTTTTCTTTCGTCGTTTAATACAGTTTGGAATCATACAATAGACCAATTTTGGCCTTAAAATTTTAAAAGCAAAGCACCTATCTATGTTCCCGACAAGGTTTTCTTGTTATAAGACATTTCAAAGGTAAGTGCATAAATCATTCTCGACGTAGTGTAGGTCGAGATTTATGGCTGAATATTCCTGAACCTGCTTCAAAATTGACGTCATTATTGCTACATAGATCCGTGAATACATCGTTACGTAATATTGTATCTCTGGCAAGTAGTTTAACTTGAAAGTTATGGCCCTGTACTTCTACTGAAATTAATGTTTCATTAGAATTTGATCCTATGTTATATTGCTCACTGAAAGTTTGGATAATAAAATTACTCGATGCTAGAACGTATTCTGAAGATGTTCTTTCGTTCATTTGAGTAAAACAAACATTGTCTAGACAGAAACGATTTTTTAGAATAAAGAACTTTACAGCTTCATAACATAACCTACATTTGAACAAGCAATATCATTTTTATGCTTCCAAAATTGATCGGCAAACCACTCATTGTCTCCCAATAGGATACAGAATCACAACATGAAACAATTGTATTTAAAACGGACGATAATTCAGCTGGCCTGATTACACGAACAGCGTGAACTAAGTCCCGGCTTACCGCGGATTTGCAGGCACATCTGTGTCAGGCCCGATGCAGGTGATTAAAATCCTACTTGCCACACTTATACGGTAGAAACTGGTAAACGTGTTACAAGTGTGTTCAGCTGTTTATCGTCACTTAGTAACCTTAATCTCGGTTTTGAGGCGTCTTAGCGGATTTTGGATCCGGTTTCTGCTAAAATCTTGGGATGCTCTAGTTTCCTTAATGTGTTTTCCTAGCGTTAGGTTCGGAACTTATTTTTCGTAAGTGTCGAAGAGTCGTTGAGAATAATATGTGTTAGAAATTGCTGGTAATTTTCTTAACTATGTGAAGTGAACACGAAACGTGTGGAATATAACATCACGCCTGAAATCCCTGAAGGGATAAGCAGACGAGTGCCTAGTTGTAGTCTTACGAGCCTTTTGCTGTCAATCGGGCAGAAATCCAAACTTCGTGGCTGCCACTGAGAAATTCCTTGTGGAAAACCCCACGTATGGAATATGTGGGTGAAAATTCAAAGCGTAAATGTAGGTAACGCCAGCTATAATTATTGAATAAAAGGTTTTCGGAAACATTAGATTTAACAAAACCTTTTCAGAGAAAAGTTTTAAAAAGTTACGTCCAGACTTTTCTACACCAACTATCATCGAAAGGAAATCACGCAAAGGATTTTACACATCAACATTTCAAATAAAAATGTTCAAATATTTATTTTACGCTGGCAATTCTGGATTCTTTTTCAGTCCTAATATTAGAAACTTTTTGTAAAGACAAAAAAACTCGTTCATTGAATTATTCCGTTACACAGATGGACAATTTTTCCATGTATTTACGTTCTTTCAACTCGCAATTTAGTGTTATTCCAAATATTTTCCCAACTTGCACTACATTCTATGGGCAGATTTTAACCGCTTTTCAATACGGTATCGGTGCGAATTCGCTCACATTCATTTTGTCCGTGGCATTCGTCGGATTGCATCGCAACGGCAAATGGTTGCAAACAGATAATAAATTCGGGATTACCGCGGATTTCAGAGCGCCATCTGGCGGCCGCAGCCATAGCCCCCGTTGAAAAGTGATTGGGATGCTACACTGACATCGCTTGAGTAAATTATGTAATTCATGTGCCTATTCCAATCGGGCATTCAAAAAATTTTTTTTCGTTTTGACATTTTTGGGATCAGCTTTGGATTGGGTTGGCCTTCCATTTTTAATTTTGTTGTCGATAAAAGATTTAAATTGGGTGAAGCGTTCTGAATCAGTGTAGATTGTTTTTGTCCAGTTGGCAACACTGTAGTTGCAAAATACAGCAAAGCGCAGAGGCGTTGACAGTTTGATTTGAGATATAGACAAACGCTTCTGATAAAACCCGCCAATAGTGTTTATTCTGTTGTTAACTTTACTCAGTCTAACGACAAGAATTTTAAGCAGATATTATGACAAGCTTTATTATTATCGACCATTTTAACTAAATATCTCGTCTCAAAAACATAAATTAAAATCAATTTCCACTACTGACGAACTTAGCAAGAAATTCCACTTATCCCATTTCCATGACAATATCCAACAAAGAATTTACTTAATGACAACTCACAAACTCATATTGTAGAAAGTGCAATCGTAAAAGTTCCTTTGTGGGACTAAATGGGACGTTTTAAGTGAGTGCCGCTTTAAGAACTATTGTCTCTATGCAGAGTCGGTTCAGTTTGGATGGCAATAGGCTATCGGCTGAGCGATCCATTTGCCAGGAGCACGAGGTCGTTATACGTCGGTACTTTTGTTAATGTACGGGAATCGTGCACGTTTGAAAATGATACCTGTACGTACAAGGTACCGTCAAAAACAAAAATGTGTTTAGGGAGACGCGCTTTTAAATATTGCTATGTATTAGCCAAGTATTTGAGTCTATGAGAAACCTGTTTAAAAATAATTGTTGAAATATATAATGTGTGCTTCCCGAGGCATTCAATAAGGGTTTGTCACTACATATTTTTGGCGTTGACTGTACACATGTAGTTGATACCTACAATTATTTGTGAAGTATCACGGCATGTTTTCAAATTAAGTTTCACAATTCTTTTTTGTAAGTGTTTTATCCAGTTCAAAATGTTGAAAACTGCTCCGTTCAGTTAGATTCAGATTTCACAGAAACTTTTTTGTAATATCAACGTTTTAAGTAGTAAGGCCAATAAAGACTTTCGGGGAAAACAGTATGAAAATTCGTTTTGACGCATAATGACCAACACGCGTGCTGACTAATTTTAATACGCATTTTGACATATACGCAAAATGTACAATACGCATAATGCCATATTAGTATGATGACCAATACGCGTATTGACTAATTTTAAATACGCAATTTGAGACCTTCATTAAAAAATGGTCTGGTTGTTTGTGTATCTTGTGTATCTTTCAGTTTAAATGTTTGTAAACGCAACCACGATGCAAGAGAAACTCCAAGTGTTAAATGAAATAAAAATACAATTAAACAATATCCACGCTTCCCTAAAAAACTACGATTCACTGAATTGTAATCGAATTACATTAGTACTTCACATTTTTCAACAATTCACCAGATGTTAAATTAACAAAATCTCTCTACTAAACAAATAAAACATCAGTCAAAACGCATAAAGGCTACCCTAAGAAAAACTAAAACATACGATTCTAAATTCCTTCTATCACGCAAATGTGAGGTCGCATAATTCAGTACCGAGCAAAGATTTAAACCGTTCGACGACTTACTTCAGTCGAGCGAAAAAGTGTTCACAGTGTTTTTACTGTAAGATTTTCAGAATAATTATGCTGCTACGGTTGTGAAAATGGATGAAAAAATTGCATGTAGCGGAGATGCGAATGATAAGGTGCATGTATGGTGAAACAAGAATTGAAAAAGTGAGAAATGCGTGATATTAAAGGAAGTTTAAAGTTTGCCATTTATACTTACAACTCAATAAAAGTAATATAATGTCACGTCAAAACGTCCTTACGTCAAAAGGACCTCAGCTCAGCATAATGACAGATGCGAACGCCAACTCTAAGAATAGTACCTGACGCTGATTGCCATACGCTCGAACACTGCTTTGGATTTGTCATTCTTAACAAAACATCAACGTGTCCATCTTTTAACCCAGCAGGGCTAATCAAAAGATCTAAATCTTCAGTATCATGTACTATCACCCAAGTTTTATCACGTCTGGTCGTCCCCTAGTGTCATGATGTCGTCCACTGACGCGTACATCAAATAAAGTTGTTTTACTTACTTATCTGACTGTGAGGGTACCGACGAGGGTGCATTAATGACCTTGCCTCTTTCACCCGTTGCAAACACTCCGACGTAGGTAGGTACTTAGATAAAATAGACAGTGGTTTGGGGTTGCGGAATGATAGAAGTGAAGCCCTCAATTTATTTACCTGTAAGTGTGTATGGTTCAGTCAAGAGTACCCCACCCTTGTGTCGCTTCAAATTGTGGTTGTTGAGCGAAATGTTATATTAATCATTTATTAACAGATCATGCAATCCAATTTGTTAGTGTTAGTAGCCCATTCCCTCTCATAGAGGCCACTCCGTCTCATAGAAAGGAGGCCTGTGTCCCAGCAGTGGGAACATTATAGGCTGATGATGCTGATGATGATGTCATCATCATCATCATCAGCCTATAATGTAACACTAGTATTTAAGATGTGTATGTACACATCTTAAATATTAATGATAATAAATAATTACATTTTGTAAAATTTTGGTGATACTTACTAACAATGTCAAAATAATGTGCGTTATAAAGTTGAAAAAAAATTGCTACTCGACCAAATGTGTGAGACAGCTGATAATTTATTTCACGATTACATATTGGTCCCATTGAGAAAGTTGTTTACTTTGTTAATCTGTTTTACATCCTTAAACCACCCATTTATATTACACGCTTTATAAAGGTGAAAATCGCACTATTTGTAAACGTACGGATCCCTTAAAGTATTCCTGAAACACAGTTCACGAGTGTCTTACCTTTTTGCACTCTTAACAAGGTTTGTACTCGTACCTAATGTGTTTGTTATGAAAGAGAATTTTCTTTAGAAAAGAAATATTTCGCGTGAAATGTATGGATTACAGTAATGTTGTTTGGGTGCAAGAAAAGGGCTGTTAAAATAAATAACTGAGCTTGTTATGCTTGTAAGAGCATTTCTAAATACGTGTTGTTGACGTATTCACTTTATTCGTTAGGGGTGGACTTTTTCTAATTTTCCATCAAGCAATATTTGTTGGATAATAAAGACGAACCGAAAAAATAAACTGTTCAAGGTCATGCTGATCGGCAAACTCCGGTCGCCACCTACGATTGCTGGATCTTGTTCAGCCAGTTCGGTTCACTTCGAGCTAAGACACAAACGGCGTTTTGCTGAACTTTTGTCAACAATGCTCAAATTTTCGCCTGACTGTGCCGAATATTTTGTGTGTAACAGCCCTTGCGTACTTCATGTCAACATGTTTTTATTTTCTGTAAACGTACTTATGCTACCATTATTTCAAATGTGGTGAAAAAAACATTTATGTGGCACGATTTAACAAAAATACAATTTTGTACATTTACAGACAATACGACCATTTCTTTCGTACTTAGCTCTCGTGCTTACGGCTCTTTATGCCTATATGGCATAATCGGCCTATAGTGTTCCCACTGCTGGAACACTAGACCTCCTTGTGCTGGTCCGGTGTGGGTTAGTGGATATAACATTTCTTCCAATTTCTGGCACTGACCAGCCTGTTTCCTCGCGTTTTTCTACACCACCGTTTTCATTACACAAAAAGTCACGTCCTGCCTGGATTAGAACATATCAAATGACTGTTATTTTCAAGTAGCCAGTTATGAAACACCGACCTAATCTAATTTGTAAAAATAAAACGCAAAAAATGTTTTTAAAAAAATAGTGCGTGGAGTCCCTCCGCGCGGAAGAAGTGAAACTTCGTAATACTACACGCATGCGTTCGAGTACCACGCATTCACTCTCGTTATTTTAATGATCTTCTAAATAATATTTTGTTGTTTTCTTGGTGTATTATTTTTATTACATAATTACTTATTACATAAGTTTATCGAGGTTATTCTACTCATAGAAATTGAGCGAAGGCTGGTCACACCGAAGAGTCGAATGCATGACTGTTTGCACGCCATCTTGCGTACCTGGTAGAACTACGTGTGAAACTTAGTGAGTTTTAAAAGATATTCCCCCTCCATGGTAGCATTAAACTTGTTGGAAGTCGCATAATAAGTTTCACGTCAATAAATTGCTTGCAAATAAAAATCTTTTCATCATTTAATTTCATCAGTCGCAGTCAGTACTTACGAGTAGCTACAATTATTTCGTCTCATACCTATTGAACTTGAATTTATAATCAGCAATCGTGCATAACAACGATGTATGTCAAAGATTATTAATTATACGATGTGTACAATACAGCATTCTGAGTATAACAGCGTAACAGCCACTTGTAAAATGGCTGCGAGCTTGGGGCTGACCGCAAGCCGCCCTGTGCCAACAATCTCGACGATGCGAATGGCATGGCTTAACTACGGAGCTATCTATAAATAGCTTGATATTATATTCGTGTGGGATCTTATGGCCTTTTGAGAGGGAGTTGGTTTCTTGTGTAGTTACTAGTATGGTGGTATTTCTGTGTTTTGGAGATGAAGAAGCCAATAGTCCGACGCGGTGTCGAGTTATGTCGTGCAACCGAAACGACGCGTTTTACAGCTTTTAGATTTTATAAGCAGTATTCGCAGTGATCCCTCTCATAGATAGTAAGCCTGTGTCCCATCAGTGGGAACATTATAGGCTGATGATGATGATGATTAGCAGTGGACTGACAATTCAAAGGTCTCAAGTTTAACCCAAGACATCTTTGATTTTTCAGATTCATGTGCGGATTGTATAATTTTTACTTGCTTCGGTGAAGGAAAACATCGTGAGGAAACTAGCCTGCCTGAGAGATATTTCTCGACGGCATGTAAAGCCAAGTCAGAGGAACATGGGCGGCATATAAACTCTGACCACAGGTTAGGCATAATTAACCACACAATAAAGAAAGACATCTTTTAGATTTTATTACATTGACATAAAGCTCTATCTGACATCAATCATTAGAAATCATCTGGCTTCAGTCAATTCTGTGTCGGTATGTGTGGTAACTCATTCTGTCTTAAATACCAGTTATTACTGCAGGAGTTCTGGGATGTTAAGAGAAGAAGAGTGGTTGACTTATATACAAGTATTCATGATATGATGTATTCATCATATTATGATGAAATTACTGATTCCGTATCAACCATTAATTCATCAATCCAGCAGAACACCTTCCTCATGGACCGGAACTGCAGTGGCCAATCTGGAAATTTCTAAACAGCGGCCAACCTGGACCCGAGGTATTTGATTTATTGTGCACACTATAATTATCAATACAAAAAAAAAACGGTCTACATTTTAGTTTCAATATTTTACTCAAAATACTGACTCCATTGTTTATTTACACATAATGTTCGTATTACGCTGTCATAATCCAGTATTATGGTTGTCATATCCCAAATTATGGGCCATAACTCACGGGTCGAGTAGTAAAGAAAATAACAATAAGTGAAACTAGTGTTAGTATAATGAGACAGTTAGAACATACTGATTGATCATCAAAATAAACATCACTATTTGCAAAAACTGACTTACTTAAATTTGATTAACCGGTAAGTCGGACTTTTCTCTTTCTCAATCTCTTCAAACAAAATTTTGTTGAAAGTTCTTTGCGCGTTCAACATTAGATAAAACATTTTTTTTTCAGAGTTTTGCCCCTCTTACTATAAAAATTAGAGGGGGGGACTCAATTTTTATGGATTTAGAAGCAAATCTCGCAACGATTTGTTTAATAAGAAAAGTGTTTTGTAACCTCAAAAATTTTTTTTTAAGAGCTGTTTATAGTCACCCCATATAGTTATATATGTCGTAGTTCGGTGATTTTATTCCGTTAGACTCGGTTATCATATGGGCAGAACATGGGTTTCGTGCTATGAAAACACACACTACGCAAAGTACACTGCTTTTAGAGAACTAACAAATTACTTGAAATTACAATCCAACACAGTAACACTAGGCACCAAGAATCAGGGGTACAGTTCCGGGACGTCTTGACTCCGCCACGATCAGACACTCCCTCTCGTCCTTGCAGCGAACTCGAAACATCACGACTCTGTAGAAGTGCACTTAGGTGTGGGTAGACTGGTAAGTAGGTCACCTTTGGCGCGCCTTCCGATTCAATTTCTGTCCATACTAATGACTGGATCCGACATATACGTAGCATATTTTTTTCAACCTTCATTTACGTTTAGGTATATGTGGAGGGCCACCCCTATTTTCTTCACCCCTATTCATATCATTTTTGTATAACGGTTCATAGAAGACACCCACGTTCCAAATTTCAACTTTGTGGTGTCAACAGTTTGGGAGTAAAATTATTGTGACATACCTACAGACGGACAGGACGAATGCGTCTCGTATTGGCTATTTGGCAATGGAAACCTAAAAATAAAACAAAAAAAGAAGTTACTCATAATCTTAGCTAGACATAGCCTACCCTGTAAACTGTATGTAATGTACAGTAAATAAATACTTTCTACCAAGAAAACTTGCAAGTTTTTCGCCAATTGTTAGTCTCGAGATTTCGTTAATGATTAATTACACAGCCGTCATCCATTTTAATAGTTGCCAGTCATTACTACTCATTAATCTAAGTTATTTGCGCGAACAGGTCTTTCGAGGTACTATTATTTGTTAAGTTTCCCTTTAGGACATTCATCGTCTTTAAAAGGTAAAGTTATTAGAATAATAATCGGAAAAGCTGGAAAAATGGTCTTTGCCTTAATACATTTTTCAGGCAGGACACAATCTCTGTCCCACTCATTATCTATTATACAAACTATCTCATTTTATTACCAATTTTCTAGCTTGCTTGCTTGTGTTTTGTTTCTTGTTCCTTTTTTCTGATAATCTCTGAAAGTAACCCTCCTAATATCAGAGATAAATAGTTTAGATAAAATAGTAATTCATCAAATACCTCGGAAAGCACGTCAAGGCTTTCCGAAGCCGAGATTGGTACCGGCTGTCGTTAGTAGATCTTTGACAGTCGTTACGAGTAGTCAAAAGCCAAAAGTCTGACATCCAGTCTTATCAAGGGGTATCGTATTACCCAGTTACTGGGTTGTGGAGGTCAGATAAGCAGTCGCTTCATGTAAAATACTGGTATTCAGCTGGATTCGGTTAGAATGAAAGCCGACCCCAAGATAGTTTGGGAAAAGGCTAGGCAGATGATGAGTAATTCACCAATACAGTCTACTCTGCTCTTGACGTTGTTTGTTATACAAACAAGCTATACTATCCTCATTTGGGAATCCAAGGTTCCCTGAAAAGAGAAACATTCATAAGTTTAAAAAAAATATATTTTTGTTTGTATTCAGTAAAAGATTGTTAGCTGCGAACCATTTCGAGAGAACAGTTAGACTTTCGTTGACATGTAAGACATCCGTATCTTTTCTGAACTATGAATTTAATAAATTGATTGTCGATCTACCCTTCGTGACACCAAACTGCTGACTATACAGTATCCTTTTAGAGTTTAAGTGAGACAACATCTGGTCCAGCATCATTTTTTCATAGATTTTTACTCAATGCTGGAAGCATAGATCATCATCATCAGCCTATATTGTTCCCACTGCTGGGACGCAGGCCTCCTCTCTATGA